>OY992783.1:22794944-25194944 GCA_963921375.1 Tiliacea citrago
CGTGTCAGGGGAGGCATAGAGACTACTTGCTGGGACTTGAGTTTCCTCTGAAGTTCCCAGAATGCCAGATGAGTGGGCTCTAGCTCGCTCAACATCTTGTCCCAGTTACCGTCACGCAGCTCGGCCATGCGTGTCTTTACAGATCTCTGCAAATAGCGCATGTAAGCTTTGTTGGCGTCACAGGGAAAGACGTCGTAGGCACGAGTAGCCGCGTTCTTCTCAGTCAGCAGTTCACGCACATCGTCCGGCAGCCTCAAGCGATGTTCGTCCATCGCCGGAGCTTGCCTTGAACAATCGTTCAGGACCGATTGTACGTGTTCCGTGAGTGAGCCGATCGCGGCCGTCGTGTCAGCGATTGAGGTAAACTGATCTGGTATAGAGTCTAGTAGAGGGGAAGTGGTGGATTTCAAGCGATCGCTTACTTTCCTCCAGTCCGTGACTACTTTTAAAATACTTACTTAATACTTGTAAAATAATACAGTTCGGCTGATGTATCTTGGCGAACGAACTTACCTATTATCAGCCTTACCTGTTGAAAGTCATTACTTTATGTTAGTGAGTGTGATGGAAATTAGAAACAAAGGGTAATGACAATAAAATAAAAAACATGGGAAAAGTTCATAGTTTATTGGGGGAGCCCTGATGAGTTGTTTGGACAAGAACAATCACCAGGGCTCCCCATAATTAACACAGTCGTTTAGCCACTGGAGCCAGATGCTGCGAGACGGTGGTTCAGATGCTTCCGCTGCTGGTGCAGGCCGGGGTCCGCTCCTGCAAATTATGATTTGTAAATAAAAAAGAAAACTTCTGAATATGAACCTACATTGAAAACCAAAATGTAACAAATATTTTGTTCCTTACCCGTAGTCCCTACCATAGTTTCTGAAAGGTACCACAGGCATTTTTTTTACCAGTGGTCCTTCCGAGAAATACAATGCTGCTGAATTAAAATGGTTGTTGGGATCCCGTAGGCCCTGAAAGGTGAATTAAAATTGTACCTAAATCAAGTCTTAATCTAATGTTTACCACCTAAATAGATACTTTGTGGAATACAATAAAGTATTGAGGATAAATAAACTATTCGCCCATAAACATGTATAAAAAGTATTGCATCCTTTTAAATAATGCCTTTGACTGTGTTAAGACTTTACTTAGGTACAATTTTAACAGGCAGCATTGTATTTCTCAGAGGGACGGACCTTCCAGGGACTACAGGAGAAACTACAATTTTAATTTGGTAGCATTGTATTTCTCGGAGGGACCGTGGGTAAAAAAATTACCTGTAGTACCTTTCAGGGACTACGGCAGAGACCACGTATGTTCTTTGAAGATCATGTATGTGCAGTTAAGTAAGTATGTACTCACAGCATGGGCATATATTCGTACTCTTCCGGCCTGTACACCAGCAGCGGGTGTAAATGTTGTTCCAATCGCCGCATGCGCTCCCGCACGTCGGCGATTGGATACAACATCTGCCTTATCTGTCAAAGTAAAACAAATAATGAAATCATTTTTCTTCAGTATATTTTATGGTCACTCGAAACGCTACTCGCACGAAAATGTAGTACAGTATTATTATTATTCCGATAATAACGAACCTAATAGCCTAAAACTAGGTTTTGAATTATGTGGCACTAAACAATCAATAACGGTATATACCTCGTCCACCGCCTCCACCTCCGACTGCAGCGCATTCAGCGTGGCGTGGGTCTGGTGCAGCTGCTCCACGTTTTCATAAATCGGTCTGAAATAAAAAAAAACATTTAAAATAATAAGTACATATTCAATACAATATTGCTTACTTGAAATATTCATTGAGATATTGATACTTACTCTTCGGTGGTAGCAGCTGGTGTATCGGCACCAGACCCACAACAAAATGCACGCCGAACGGCCTGGCTCCAACGGCTCATTTTGATTTGATTCTTGTTTTGCAGCAAAAATAAAACACAAAAAAAACAAAGTACCTACTGTTTTGCAGCAAGTAACGTAATGCGTAAAACGTCGTCGTCCGTTAAAATTTTGAACGAGTGAATGAATGACAAAACAAAATAATGTTACCATATTATTGTTTTTTGATAATACTATGTAATTAAGGTTTTTTATTATTTTATTAGATAGGTAATATAAAATTATTATATGATAAAAGAATGATTCCATGGAAACGATGCATCATCATGATTTTGTGTTGATTTATTATTCAGACTGCGTATGATAACAAAAATGTTCCGACATCCTTTTGTCTTATAGCTTAAACTTTAAATTTAGAACACAATAGATTTATGCACTATTGTACTCGGTACTAGGTATTTCATACTGAAGCCAGGTGCTGCGCCGGGTGATAAGACATTTTAAACAAAAAGGTTCCCGCTACGGTGAACCACTTTTATTTAAAATGTCTTTTATGTTTATTGGACTACTAATCTATGCAGACTGTTTTAAATATTTTCTTGTAACCAAAATTAAGTATTTTAAGTCACTTCTGCTTTGCTTTCGTGGTGAACAGACGTACCCTCCGTGCTCCCCCTTTCGATAGTCTCTCTCGCGTTTTATATTGTGACCATTGCTTTCTTTCTGGACCTCTGATTTGCCCCGTGATTACTTTGGCTTGTGATACTGGACTCTGAATATACCTCGTGACTACCTTGGCTTGTGATTTTGGACTCTGGAAATACCTTGTGATTATTTGGTGTATCGTACTGAACTCCGTGGTTTACCTTGACAAGAACTTTATTTGTGAAGTGTGGTGAATCTTCGTGATTTTTCAGGCTGTACATGGTAAGTACCAACAGTTATTACTATGAGCTATCTTTTACTTAATTTACTTGAACTATAATTCAAAAATATGGTTTCCATATCCAATATTTTTGTAGCTGACGCCAACTCGTCGTCATACTTCGACATTGATGACTGAGTCCAGCTATAAAAAATGTAAGATAAAACATTGTTTCTAGATGGCACGTAATTATGAAGATGTGAGACGTGACATGCACGAAATCTTCGGAGAGGATTGTAACGATGAAGTTGAGTCCGACGGTTCTGTCAGCGAAAGCGTCTCCACCAGCGGGTCAGCCAGGTAGGGAACCCAAAATTAATATCTAATAATATAACCGTATTCGTCTTCCAGTGTTTGTTTCCAGCATTGAACGGTTTTTTTTCATATATTTTTTTTTCTCCTTTAGCGTTTCCTCCGTTAACTTTTCTCCGGATGGAGAGTGGACTGAGGAGACACCTATGGAGAATCATTTTCCATTTACTGGGATCCCTGAGATCAAGATCGTGGAAGCAGGGAGTAAAGGGCCTGTCGACTATTTTAAAGCAGTCTTCCAAGACTCATTTATGACCAGCCTAGCGGAATTGACAAACATGCATGCCCAAATTTTGAAATCCAGGCCACTTAAGCCGAATAGCCGCCTAACAAGGTGGAAAAACACGAATCAAACAGAATTGTGGACGTTTTTAGGCATCCTCTTTTTCATGGGCACCGCTAGGCTGAGTAAAATAGCAGATTATTGGCGGAAGAACTGCTATTTGAAAGTTCATGTGAATAAATATATGTCGAGGGACAGATTTTTATTAATATTAAGATGCCTATTTTTTAACACTACGTATGAATCAGAAATAAAATACTCTAAAATTGATTTTTTGATCAATTATTTTAATGGTATAATGAAAAATTTAATATACCCAGAAAGGGAGTTAAGCTTAGACGAACCGATGGTAGGATTTAGAGGGCGTTTGTCTTTTCGCCAATACATTAAAAATAAAAGGCACAAATATGGAATAAAATTATATGTATTGGCGGATCCTAAGGGACTTGTACTTAGAAAACTAATGTACAAAGGTGCCTCAGACACTGAAGTTGGTGGTAAAGGTCATACCGAAAAAGTAGGGATGACACTTTTGAATGATTATTTAAACTGCGGCCATTCCATTTATATGGACAATTTTTATAATAGTGTCCAGTTAGCTGAAACATTATTAACCAAAAAAACATTATGTACAGGAACTTTGGCCGCCAAAAGAAAAAATAATCCGAGATGTGTTATAGCTAAAAAACTAATGAAAGGTGGATTTTTTTTAGATATAATGGAAAAGGTGTTTGTGTCACTAAATGGAAAGACGAGAGATGTGCTCACTATTTCCACTGAGCATTCCCCCCACTTGATGCCAGTGGAAA
Organism: Tiliacea citrago; assembly: GCA_963921375.1. NCBI lineage: Eukaryota > Metazoa > Arthropoda > Insecta > Lepidoptera > Noctuidae > Tiliacea > Tiliacea citrago. Next base: position 22,799,125 of record OY992783.1, read on the forward strand.
ATAGGCGTGGTCGTGTGGTCAACAAACCAAATATAGTGATCCAATATAATAAATTTATGAAAGGTGTTGATCGACACGATCAAATGTTAGCTTATTATCCAAGTGAGCACAAATCGATGCGCTGGTTCAAAAAGATTGGCATTCACATTATGCAAATGATGCTTTTGAATTCCTTTTTTTGTTTAAAAAAGGTACAAGCAGTACTCTTTCCTTAGAGTCATATAGGGAAAGAGTACTGCATGAACTTCTTCCCCCTGTAGCTGACACATTTGTGCCTCAAAAGCCAAGACACATGCCCGAAGAACTAGCCAGAAATGCCAATGGGTGTCTTAAAAGGCGCAAATGTGTCAGGTGCTGGGTAAAAGAAAAAAAAAGGAAAGATACAAAGATAATTTGCCCAGATTGCAATGTCGGACTTTGTCTTTCTTGTTACGGCCCACACCATCAAGAAAATCAGTAGGTAAATAATTTAATTCAGTACTAACATAGGATAAGAATTTTGTTACTAACCCAATAGATCGTTATCTGATAAATAAATATATTATTATTATTATAATATATTAACGATTATTAATAATTTAATTTTTAATTTTAATGATGTAATGTCAGTGTTTGTAATTAAGTACTAACATAGGCTAAGAATATTGTTACTAACCCAATGGATTTATTATTAATAATGGTGTAATGTTAGTGTTTGTAATTAAGTACCTACTAACATAGGCTAAGAACATTGTTACTAACCCAATAGATCGTCATCTGATAAATAAATATATTATTATTATAATAAATGTTTTGACTGTAAATATAAATTGGTTTTATTCTACTACTTACCGATATAATACCGAAAAACTAGCACCGCGCACGCTCATTGTTATTTGATTTACCAATGAGTGCGCGTGCTACTCACTTCCGTCCCTTTTCACGATATTACTCACACCCACAGATTGCAAGAAAGCGAGAGAAGGTTGTTACACATTAAAAAATCATTAAATAAGTATGGGTCTGAATATTATTGCTTTACTAGATAATTATAAAATCGTATACCACTAAATGACAACACTAAGTGTTCAATTTCATTCATTCATAAAGGTACATGCTCTGTGGTCTTTATGTTGACGTACGAACAACAAATGATGAGCAACAAAATTCAAAAAAGAAAAAAAATAACAAGTAACGCTAGACCCGTGAGGTTACATTACGGCCTAGTAACCTGACAAAAAATTATTACTAAAACAACTGTCGTGTGTAACAACCTTTACTTGTAGCGTAATTATTTTATGACTGTCATAAAACTCGAAAATTTTCAAACTCACATATGCGTCGTGCCGCATTTGGACAAAGTAGTAAACGCCGCACTAATGCGGCCAGCCGCATTAGTGCGGCTTCAACCGCGCATGCGCGTTCATAGCACCACATGAAATATTTTTTGAACGCGCCAGAGCGTTTGCCGCACAGGGCTAGTGAGCTAATTAATCAGCATTTTCATAAAATTCGCTAATAATTCAGCAGATAATGCGTTAAGTTAGGTTGGTTACCAGTAATACTATCAAAACTAGCCCGTCGACGATTGAGGTTGTTGCCTAGGACATACTCTGCTAGGTTATTTGGTTGATTCAATCGTTGGTTTACCATTGTTATAAATATTTCTGCGTGTACACTATCACGTAATGGTTCTCTGTATGCGTTCAATAATTTAAATTAAAAATAATTTAAGTTAAAATGAACACATCCCCATGTCCAAAAAACCAATGGAAACTGCCTTCTTCGTCTTCGTGATCATATTTTTTAGGATTTGTGCATCCGACTCTGTGGCTGCATAAGGCCCAAAGGCGTCTATTATATGTCCATCGCAGCACACTATTAGAAATGGTTTCAATAAATTCGTGTATTGGTGTAGACTGTATGATCGCCTTTGGAATAAATGGTTTGTGGACTTTTGAATGTAGATATAAGTGGCGTCTGCTATCACAATTGTCTTTCTATCTCAAGGTTCTGCACTTGGATTTCCAAAAATAGCATTTGGCACTTTAAGATTTCGATTAGCTGCATCCCTTCTGTTGATATGATTATAACAGAATTAAGTTGACAGAATTAATAATAAAATGAAAGTCGTAGGGTTATTCCTCGATCTTAGTTCCGCTTTTGACACGGTAAATCACAAGTTACTTTTAGGAAAAATGGAGCATTACGGAGTAAGAGGACCGGTCTTGTATCTATTTAAGTCTTACTTAGAAAATCGAAAGCAATATGTGGAAATTAAAGTTAATGAAGATAGTAGTCATAAAGTTTTCAAATCTGGACTTAAACTAATAAAGCAAGGAGTTCCACAAGGTTCGATATTAGGACCAATCTTTTTCATTTTATTTGTTAACGATTTAATTAGCTATATGCTGGAACGAAGTGATACTGAACTTGTGCTTTTTGCTGATGATACGAATGCTATTATAGCCGCTAAAGATATTGATACTCTCAGTAATAAAGTAAAGAATGCTCTTGCTCTCTTTCATCATTGGTTTACCAGCAATAATCTCAAATTGAATGTCAGTAAAACAAATGCCATGTTATTTAGGACGACGTCGAGAAACAAGGAAAAAGTTGACATCGTATTAAATGAAAATACAATAACATTGGTAGACAGCGTGAAATTCTTAGGTATTCACATTGACGAAAGCCTAAACTGGAAAAAAGAATTGACAGCTATAGAAAGTTCGATTAGCTCAGCTTGCTATGCAATGAGAAGTCTTCGAGATGTGATCGCTATTAAGCAATTAAAAGTAGTATATTACTCGCTAGTAGAGTCAAAGCTTAGGTACAGTATAACTCTATGGGGAGGTAGTTACGCGTACAATATAAATACAGCTTTCATTATACAAAAAACGGCAATCAGAACCATGGTGAGGATTCCACAGTGGGTATCGTGTAAGGAGTACTTTAAAGAACTCCAGATACTAACGGTCCCTTGTTTATATATTTTAGTTCTTCTCACGGATCTTATGAAACAGCTGCAGAATTTCGAAACACCAGAAGAAAGAAGTAAGCGGGAAGCTACTAGGCGTAGGGACTTACAAAATAAGATACAACCTCATTTAAAAGTAGTGAGTCATGCTGCAGGTTATCAATCAATTAAACTGTTTAATAAACTACCTGTAAACTTCAAGTCATTATACAACTTAAATCAGTTTAAGCAGTAGTTAAAATCATTTTTGATAGAAAAGTGCTATTACACCCTTGATGAGTTTCTCTGTGACATTTAAAACTAGGCTTAATTAATTATTGGTGTACTATTTATGATGACATGATATTTTGTATGTTTGACATTGTTTGATGGATGAATTTGATTTAATTGGTTTTTGTATTCTTTATTTGACATATATATCATTTATAACATCACAATTTTTATTAACATTAGATTATATTTTTGACTTGACATACGTAATAATCTTTAGTTTAATTGTTTTGTTACTAATCTTATATATACATATTTATTTATTTTTTTGACTTTTAACATCATATTTGGGAATTGCAAAAGTTTTAATTTCTTATTTGGTTACTGTTTTAATTAATGATTTATATTGTAATTCTTTTAATTTTTAATTGTTATCTATCATTTTGTGTAAAATTTCGACACAATGTAAAAATTGTTACAGAAATAAATAAATAATAATAAAATAATAATAATAACCCAGATGTCGGGGAACGAAGTTCAAAAAAGGGAATCCCTGGATAACGTAAGATGTCTTTTAAGGGTTCGTCGGCTCATGTTAAAAAGTGTCACCAGCCTTTCATTTGCTTCAGCGCTTCGCAGCTTCATTAGGTAACAGGCCAATGTTGTGTTCGGACGAGTTGATACTATCGACAGACGGGGTTTGTTCCAAAATATTCATTAATTGTTCTCGAATGACACCCAATCGGATGTATATTTCATTTAAGTCCATGTCATTTATATGATCAAAATCTAGTATAGATCCTCGTAGCACTGCGATTTTCATGAGGCTCATGATATGCAACAAATGTGTGGCATTGAAGTCGTGGGGCAAGTTAGGACTGTCAATTATTTGATCACAAATGTTGAACGAAAACTCTTGCGCTTTTGAGAATATAAAAGTTAAAATTAATTAAAAATGTTACTTTCATGTTATCCGGAATCCTTCGGAGTAACGTTCGTCTGCAGTTTTCAAACATACAACGCGTTATTGATTGTATTAGGGAGTCTTGAATATTCTTCGACTGGTAATGCACATTCGTGTGGTTGCGTATTTTCAATTGGTTGCGCAGCTCTTTCTGCCCGTTGACAGCATGCTCGACAAATATACTCCTGGCCGTTGTATTCTAGCTGAAAATGAGAATATTACAATTAGTTATTATCTTAAATAGTTTCACAAAGCTGACGATATGAAATCCTTAGTTACTCTTCTAATTAGAAAACCAATAAAAATAAACACTATTATTTTTCTAAATACGTGTAAAATATAATACCAGTAAAAACGCTTCATAACGATACTTTTTATAGTGACACACTATCAGTCCTTGATATGACAAATGAGAAATAAAGATTTGGTTTGACTTACCTCATGTTCAGGAGTCAAATCTTCAATAATATATTGGGCTGCAGCGGGATTTTCTTCAAATCGATCATGTGTTATTTGGTATCTTCTTCTGTTTATCACAGATCGATTACACAAAATACACATTTGATGTTTATCTGCCATAATTATAGGAATCCAATTCACAAATTCCAAAAAAACGAGCACAAGTCACCAAGTCAGAGATGTAAGCCAGAGTCGAGAGAGATTGTCAAACAAAAATAATCGCACAGTACTCAACGAAACAAAAGTCAACGATGGACTGCACTCTGTGCGGGGACCTAACGGTAATCACACCCGGGGTGTTGCATGGGAGTCGCACTCGTCGCTGATTGGTTGCACGAAGCAAGTAGAATCCAGTTCTAACAATGGTCCCTCCCCGCCCCGCCCGCAATCCATGCGGCACAGTTTACAGGCTTAGCGGGATTAGTGTTCGCCGCCGCGACCAGTGTCCAGTATAGACCGAGAGCGAAATGTCTATCAAAATTTCGATATTGCTTGGAAAGTAGGTAGTAGTTTTTTGGTTCAAGACATAATATTTGGAAGAGATTGTGGAGTACATGATTTCAATAAGAATCGGGGTATAGATGGAAAATTCCACAAGAAGTACCTACGACAAATACAGACTATAAACAGATTTTTTTGAATTATACCCGAATGAGTGTTGAATCCTTTGATTATATTATTATGAATTGTAACGCCCGCCAAAGATGTCGCCACTGTATTGACAGCCAGCCAGCCAAACCGCCATTGCTATGACGTCACATCCTACCACAAGGCCTACGTGGATGTGACAGTTGCCGCCACGCCAGCCAGCCAGCCACAGCGATTATAAAAACGAGTTACGCGTTGTCATGAGGCTTTTTTATAATTTGTAAAATCGAGGAAATATAAGTGATTGCATTTATACCGTTTGAATTATTATCGACGAATCTATTGTGAAGAAGATGAAAGTGCCGATTCTGACGGTGATGAAGTGCCTTCACGTAACGCCGAAGACAACTCACCACCTGCAAGAATTTTTTTGAAGACTTCTTACTCGTGAAGTAGAAAAAGCATTTCAAAACCTGCAAAATGAAGTCCCTACCCTAATGCCATTGAAACAGCACCGGCCTTCCCAACGAACTATCTAAGCGGACAAACTAAGGACCTAATACCATCACAGAAATGCAAATTTGATGATCATAATGTGCCTGGAACTTCCTATAATAATGCGTCCGTCGTAAGTTAATTTTCATTTGTTTATTTAACTGTTATCTCAATAGTGCTCCTATCAGAAGTCAGATATTTATGCTTTTCAGAATTCACCTACCGTAAAAGTCGAGCCACAAAAACGAAAACGCAAAATGAAGCACTACATAGAACATCTAATATTATATTTTCACTTAATAAAAACAAGAAAAACATTAAGAGGCTTCAAGACTGAAATAGAGTGCTTACCTAAAAAGTGGCAAATCTACACTACTGAGAACAAAGATATTTTGAGCAGCATAGGTGTTCAAAATTGAGAAATAATTAGACGTCAAATTCTAAAATCTAAAACAGTTCATATACGGGTCAATATCAACAAAGTGAATATTTTTTCAATTTTGGTGGCGAAATTTTTTCTTTAGTTTTCTTGAAAAATAAGGACATGGTATAAGAATAGAAAGTCCAAGCTAGAAGGATCTTCAAGAGGTCTGAGAATATCTCGATAACTTTATGAGATATTTTAGTTTAAAGTCTAGTGTGGCCACCAAAATTGAAAATCGCCCACTAAAATCGAAACTGCCCACCAACATTGAAAATCAGTGGCACGAAAATTGGATTTCTCTGTCAAAAACCTCAATCTCACTAATTTATAAAGCTCAATGTAACTAATCTCACAAATTATCGGGAAATATCAATAACTTTCATCGGTTAGTAAAACTCTCTATTGTAAAAAATATCTGTTAAACTCATAATGATAATTTTGAGTTTATGACACAAAAACACGAAAGCAAAAAAACATTAGTAAGTATTTTTATTGAAAACAAAATTACTTGCCAACAACTACAAAAAAATCCGAAACAAAATAACAAAACTAAGAAATAAAACATAATTAACCCTAAAATAAAACATGATTAAATAAAAATAATAACAAAATACCTACAATATTAAATCCAAGGTGGAGACACAGTGAAATAGCAAATAGATCATGACCATTTCACCAATGCTCTAGTTACAGATTTTTCGTTCACTAAAAAACTTAATAATTGGTTGTTAATCAACAGACGAGATCAATGGTTTCTACAATCAGTTTTTAAATCTAAGATAGGAATTTGTAATTTCAAATATTAAATTTACAAAAAAAACTTAAAAACAAGAAAACAATAATTATGCGGAGTACTTACATCTAATAGAAACTTGACTGCAATACTTACACAGAATAGTTACAATCAGAATTTCTACAATCAGTATTTAAATCTAAGAAAGGAATTTGAAATGTTCAAATACAAACCTTCCCTCATCTTTACTAAAAAAAATTAAAAACAAGAAAACAATATGCAGATTACTTACATCTAATAGGAACTTGACTGCAATTGTTACATAGAATAGTTACAAGAGTTGCATGGAATAACAAACTTAATTGTGTTATCTTTCTCATACAAATTAACTTAAAACCAAAATAATACTTTTTTCTTTAGAATTTCAATACGTTTCCTAAAAACAATATTATTATATTTTTGACTCTCCACATAACCCTTTAAAGTACTTTAGTACTAAACTACCAATTAACCAAGCAACATTTTAATAAAGTAACTATTCTTGCAAATAAAATGCAAAATATAAAAAATAACGACGACAAATAAACTTTAAAATATGTTAAATTCTGAGTCAGATGAATTATCAACATCTAAGGCTGAAGTTTTTTCAGCAATTGCTGTAGAATCGCCAGATTTTTCGAATTTGGAAAACACATCACTATTAATATTTTCAAAAAAAGACTGCGAAGGAACAGCTGTTTCATCCAAATCGGTTCCAATCTGATAATTAGATAAAAATGTTGTATTTGATAACTTAGAACGTTGTTGCTGAGAACGAGATGTACTAGTTAACAATTGAGATGTACTCGTACTTGGTCTTTGCAAATTACCAAATTCCATTTTTTTCAGATCCTTTGAATCGATGAACTGTCATGGGACGTTTGCCATGCAAAATAGTCTGCTGTGATAGAATATGGATGTCTTGTACTGACGACTGAATGCTTACAGAGTGCCGCACTCTATCGGTTCTCGGTTTAACCTTATTGGTAGTCTGAGCCTGAGTTAAACCTTCTTCGCGACCTGTGCGTTGAATTTCACCATCCGTGTATTCATTGCTTGGTAAGTAGTAAAATCCTAAGTGCTTACCATGAAGGCATTCGGTGGAATTGTACATGCACTGAGGCTCGGAGCAAGACAGAGAACGGAGCGCCAGTCGGTGCTTGAAACATTTGGTCCAAATAACTTCGTGAACCTTCATAGTTCAAGGAAAAGGCAGTCAGTGATTTCGTAGTCTTCCACGCGTTTAATTTTTACTGACTTTGTATTGGCTTTCAGGCTTTGAATGAGACTATTAATGTCTGTAATGTCATTTCCGTACGCTACTAACTGGTCTGCAGTTCTCTTTAAAACACCGCCAACTCCGTCAGGCGCACCCTTACCATGGCCACACTCGCAGTAATGCCATACCACACAGGTTAGATTTGGACAATAGGAACAGAACTGGGTCATTATATAGAATATTTTTTTATTTCGATATTGCGCAGATGGTGAATCTGAAACAATGTGTAAGGTGGATATCTCAGGAAGTATTTTATCAATTTCAGATAGTATCGGGACCATGTGAGCCCACACTGCAGAGGCGTCGTGCCGCAAAGAAGAACTAATTGTGCAGAATGCCTGTGATTGGAGTGTTTGGTCTTGTGTTTAGCGGTAATATACTCGTATCACTCCGGTGTGCAGCGTCAACTGCTGTCTACTTGCACCAAAATGGATCGACTGAATTTCAGAACCATACGTCCATACGCATTCGTCGAATAGTTTTCACTACAATCAATGTGTACTAGGCATTCTGAATAACCGAGATTGTTTTATTTTATTTACTGCATCAGCTTGATTCCTTATGTTACCACAATGTCTCAGAAATTGTTCCAGATTGTTTTCAAAAATTTTAATGACCTGTAGAGGTTTTTCTACGAGTCTGATCTTTTCAGTAACATTTGCAGATTTCTCTATATTGTTATGTACGTAAGCTCTCGTTGATTTACCCCATTTCCAATATATCATTGTATTTGAATTGTCAAATTCTCTATATAGTATTGTTTTATTTTTACAGTCCGAGCACTTTCTCAAAAGACATTTCACATTATTTTTGTCACAACACAAACTTTGCAATAGATCGGTGGTTGTGTTTTCACTTATCACTTTGTATGTTTTTAGTGCCGTGGTTTCAAGTTCCATATTCGCGTGTATTTGGCACATGCACGTATTTCTGTTGCTTATTTTGGGTTTTACTACCCAAAATGGTTTCATTCTACAAAACGAAGTGTAACTAATTGGTGTGAGACCTGAAGATAAATATTTCTTAATATGTAAAGCTTTTAAAGAGCTTGACAGAAATCGTTTTTGTTTTTTTAGTTTGTGTCTCGTTACGGTATCTTTTTTTCCTGGACAAAGCCGGCTGTTTTCATCATCTTCATAAAATTTAATTACATCACTGCGTATTTTTTTATTCTGATTATTTGTACTTTTACTCATTGTGTTTCGCTTCGGTAAGGCAACTATCTCATTTAATTCTTTATTCTTTAGTATTTTATTAACATTTCCTAATCTTTCTACTTGTTTCCTGTAGGTAGTGTTATTTCTTCTAAGTTCTGAAATTCTTCGCTGCAATAACTCTACCTTTTTGGCTTTACTTTTTTGATAACGTCGAAATTTATTCTTAAAGTCACGTTTAAAGTCTACTGAAGTAATTGATGTATCTGAGGTTGGACTATTAGGGCATACCATAGGAACAGTAGAAATATCAATACTGCTGACGCATGGAGATGTTGGAGCCGACAGCGCCGAAAGTTCAACAGGGCTACTTGTGCGAAAATTTCGTGACTTACTTGGTTGTGGATTACCACGACTTGTGGTCGGTTGTAAGCTATTGGAGTATTGACGTTGTGAAGTCGTTTGATTGTTACTTCAGGTGCGAGTGTCTGGACTACTGCAATTACAACAGGTTCGACGACGTAAATTCCTAGTAACCGAAGTATGTTGATGCATGCTCTCATTATTAAATCGTGAAGATCTCGTACTGCTTGCAAGAGGGTCGTGCGCATCAGCAACTCTACAATTAGGTAAGATCTCATGTTGAGAATTGCTGTCACAAAGTACATGTTGGGGTGACGCATTTGATTCTGCTTCTCTTGCGAGCCTTTTTATTGCTTTTTTTCTTTGATAGTATTCTGGTTGATATATTTTATTTCTTCTTTGTAAAGTTCGACGCTCGCGCTACTGCACTACTTTTGTTGCTGTGAAACAAGTTTACCTTCTCGCTTTTTTTGGTGATATCTTTCCCTTTCTCTTTTTCGTAGTGTTTCAGCCTGTTCGGGATAGCTCATTATTCTTGCTTTTCTTCTTCTTTCTGCCATTCTCTTTTTAAGCAGCCTCTCTTCGCTGGTCTGTTTCGGCATTCTAAATAGCAACAAAATAAAAATATATGAATAAGAAACTTGATCACTAATATTTGAATATACTGCCAAGTACATAATATTTAGTTTGCTAATCAAACTGTCTTGCAACGTAAAAAGCGGCTATATCGGTACAAACAATACGTTTACGTACGTAATACGTTTAAACAGTACATACTTAAAATTTGGTGGCTCGTTTTCAATTTTGCTGGCGTGAAAACGCCACCAAAATTGAGTCACCAGAATTAGATCCAGGCATAAAAAAAATCTTTAAAAATAGGGGTTTTAAGTTACAATTAAATTAGATATTAATTTAATTGTAACACAAATCACTACCTTTAACGTGTAGCTTACTATTAAAACACTTTAAAACCAACAGCAAATTGATCCACCAAAAATTTTACAATTCTTGTCCCCCGTGCCACCAAGGATGATACTTACGTTTTGGGCGGGAAATCTCAGCACTAATCACACACCTGTTACGCGCAAGTGCCGCGCACGACTGAGAGATGAGAAATAATAAAACGCGATTGATCGCACACGCACGAAACTTCATGATATTGTAAGTTGAACAAGTGCCACCAAAATTTTGTAATATCCTGTGCTTTTAAATTAGATTTTCTAATATGGCTTAATTGTTTTAGATAATACGTCTTATGCGTATACTAACGAAATTGTTTATTTTTTATTGTACCCTAAATTTGTACTTTGGTGAATGCAATTATATAAAAAAACCGGCCAAGTGCGTGTCGGACCACGCACAATGAAGGGTTCCGTAGTTAGGATGAATTTATCCCTAAAACAAACTTAACATTGTTGTTGAAAAACATGTTCTCCCATACATCGATATACGCCACGGTCAATTTTCTAACTGAAAATTTAAGTTTGTAATATATGTATTGTTTTTTATGTGTTAAAACTACCTATTTAACAATTTTCGGACTCTTTCCTTTACTTGTGCTGTGAAACCTTGCTTCTGCCAAAATTTCATGATTCTAGGTCAACGGGAAGTACCCTATGGGTTTTGATTTATGTGCGAGATATTCGCAGTTTTTTTTTTTTGTGATAAAACTATAAATTTACAATTTTCGGACTTTTTCCTTTACTTGTAAGACCTTGCTTTTTGCCAAATTTCATGACTCTAGGTCAACGGGAAGTACCCTATAGGTTTAGATTTATGTGCGAGATATTCGCAATTTTTTTTTATATGATAAAAATACAAAGGACCATGCAAATGATCGTCCCCACCCATCAACAGAAATCAAACATATTTATATTAACACAGCTTGCCAGCCTGATGATTTTTTACTATGACAATACTTGCGCCACACACGGGTTTCTTATGCAAAAACAGTATGATTTAAAAAATATATGTTTATTAGTGTTTTTTTTTTATTCTTACTGTTCTTTGTATTAAATATATACAGAGACACTATCTAACTAGAACACGGCTATTATATCAGAGCAATCGTTGGGACGCACAAAAAACCGGTCAAAGCGTCCGCGCCGCGCCCCTCCGTCCCCCTCCCCCCCGAGTACCTCCGGGCCTTTTGTTACCCTTGCGACGCGCGTTCCCGCATCACACTTCAGTCGTGGCTAGTACGTTCGCTGTGTTCACGTTGTGTATCTGTGCAGTATTAACTTGTTTGCGACTGTATTGAACCCTGCTTGATTAACGGACTTTCTTTGATTGCTCTACTACTGACCCTGGCACGTTTACTGGATTCTGATTTTCGAATAATGCAGTTCTTCAACAACACCGTGAGAACTCCCCCTCAGTTCCAGAACCTCAAGGCGATGGTTCAGAGCCTACCAATGCGGAAGGTGGAGAAGACTCTGAACAGCATCCAGAACAAGAGACCCATGAAGTATTTGTTCGAGATTATGTTAGAGCACCTAATTCTTCACGCACTTGTATCTACACTGAATGTAGAAGTCAAAATCTGAGACGAGCTCCATTGGCTATGAAGTTACATGTTATTTTCTCTAGGGACATATCACATTAAACTAGCAAAATCTTACTGTGCAGAACATTTTCGTAATGGTGTCTATTGCATTGAACTATTCCAAGAGAACCAATTAAATGACATATCAAGGTATAACATGCCACAAGAAAATGCCTGGTTAATCAGAGGACGTATACAATCGCGTCACGTTAGATCACGGATTTATTACACCTATCTGTTAATAAATCGCGCCTTAACAGGTAGACATGCCATTATACAGTGGTACTGCACTTGCTTGACAGGAGCCCGTACAGTTAGAGCCTGTGCTCATATAATCTCAATTTTATGGTATATGGGAATCGGTCGACATACAGAATTTAATCTGCCAGCTGAAATGTTATCTCATGTGATAATCGATGAAATATAATTATTAAGTTATAGTATATATTAACTTCCGTCCGCGACTTGAAACGTGGAATAGTTACTGCTCCGCTCCTATTGGTCTTAGCGTGCTGATATATAGCTTATGGTCTTCTTCGATAAATGGGTTATCTAACACTGAAGGAATTTTTCAAATCGGACTAGACTATAATATTAGTATAGATAGAAGTAAAAAAAGAGATAAATAGTTCTGTCGATATTAGCGTTGAAAATGTACCTCATGAGTGTGTAAAATTGTGATACCTACTCGTAAGTAACAGATGTTCTGTTTACTTTTGTTTTAGTAAGTTATTATTAAGGTTATGTTTATAAAAATATACGTGGATGATTAAATGTAATGACTAAATATATATTTTTTTCTTTTTTTACCCAATAGTTTTTCAGATTAAACACTACTTTTAATCCTATTTTGGTAGGTCACAATCATATTGAAACTAATACGAAGTTTGTTGATGGGTGGGGACAATAATTTGCATGGTCCTTTACAATTTTCGGACTTTTTCCTAAACTTGTGCTGTAAGACCTTGCTTCTTGCCAGATTTCATGAAGTCAACGAGATGTACTCAAGGAATTTCATATCTATACACCTTAAGGACTATTTTTGCTTGCAGCGCTCGGCCGCTATAGAAATCTCATCAACCAATAGCATCGCACCATCAGATTTTTGATGAGACCCTTGTTTTTGTAAATGAAAAAAAAAGACAGTAAAAAACCAGCTGAGATGGTGCATATTTTTTCAATGGGAAGGGTTCCCATTGAAAAAATATGCACCATCTCAGCGTTCGGTCGTAGTTCGAGATCGATTGGGACAAGTTTATGGGTTTTTTTTTATGAGTGGGTTTGCTATGCTCTCAGAAAAGTATAATATAAAATTAGAATTGAGTAGTTTCACAATTAGCAGTTTTTGGGTGAGGCGGAAAATTTCGGTATCGTTTCGGTATAGTATGCTCGGTATACCGAAACGATACCTCATTGCTTTAATTTATCAATTTATGCAGTACCGTTTAATTCGTTGTAATTTATGCGCGCGCCTATATTTCAATCGAGTATACCGAGCATGCTGTAAACCGTGTGACGTGAGCGAGTACAGCACTGCAGAGCTGCAAAAAAACAAAGTATGTCCAATTTTATAAAATCTACAGTTTACACTTTTATTTTTGGGATACCCCGATACGGCATCCCATAGTATTTATTGAGTGTCATAAAAGTTAAAATACCAATTTCTAAGCCAACCAAATATAAACATTGCATACCTAAAAATAAAGTCGAAAATATATAAAGGAAAATATGCACTTTTTTCCCCTTTAGATACGCTCTAGCGCTAATGAAAGTTTATTTATTCTCAACTTTATTTTAAGTGCAGCAAGGTCGATATTTATTTGGCAGTGACAACCGCGCTGCGTTCGACTTCGAGAGATGTTCCCGGCTCTCAATGGTTAAGTAGAGAGGATAGAAGACTATTATAGGTATTATAAAAATAAAAAAACAATTATCACAAAACAATTTTTATATGAATTCAATTACTATAAACAAGGGGAAAGTGATATGAAAAAATATTAATAATTATGATCCTGTAAGGGTTCCGTTTTTTCATGAACCCTAAAAATTACAAAGTGTCGAATAAATGTAAATAATACTAGGTTACTATTTCAACGACAAGGCAAAGCTGGATATAAACAACCACTTGAAATCTACAAAATAATGTCGCCTTGTTCCTTACAAATAAACATGGGGTCATTTCTTAATTAGTGAAGCTAAGAAGATGTCGTTTTTCTGTTGGTAAGTAATTTTCAATTAATATTTCGAAATTCAATTTAAATAATATGTTTCGGACCATAGTCCAGTAATGGTCGACAGCAGGTACAATTACCATGTGCCCATTGACATACTAAAATATCAATGCATGTTCCTATTATCGAGCATTTAGTGGAATTGTCAAGTTTGAGAAGAAAATGATATGATGTCAATTTAAACTAATAATAGAAACAACGTTAAATGGAGATGATTAAATTAAATTTAATATGAAAGGCTTTTAATGAAAATCCGATTGACTATTTAACATATCAACGGACAGACCGACGCTAAACAGATGTGGTATGCAAATAGTTTTACTAAATTATTTCACATTTTTTTTCAGGGTATTTTCTTGCTGCGAAAGTAGACAAGAACAAGACACAGCAACCAGCCCAGGTGGAAGGGAGCCGCCATCGCCGAAGTTGGCCATGCTGCCGCAGACGCCTACACCACCAACCTCACCCTCACCGTCATCATCATCCGCAGGTTGCCAATGCGGTGAGTGTGAGGCACAGTTGGCCGTGCTGACGCCGCCACTAGTGCCTCCGCCTTCACCGGCTTCGTCGACAACAACCGCAGGGTGCCAATGTGGTGTGTGTGAGGCACATTTGGCCATGATGACGCCGCCGCCAGCGCCCCCGCCTTCACCAGCTTCGTCAACAACACCCGCAGGGTGCCAATGTGGTGCGTGTGAAGCACGCCACACTGTAAATATATTTATTTAGTGTTAAGTATTGTTTTTTTATATTTTTTTCATTAAATTTGTTTAATACAGAGTAATGTTAGTAAGTGTTTTTTTTTCACCTACCAATCTTTCTATCGGTATCTATTTCTATCAGTTCGTTTTTTTTTATATTCCGGACAAAACTATACTTAATAATAAGTATAAGTGCCTAAATAGTTCAATACTAAATATTTATAATATTATACTTCGGTAAATACATATTTATTACATTCGCCTTGAACATTCTTATTACTATACAACTTTGATACTGACCTGCAAATAGCAAAAAACGTAAGAAAACTGTATTTTGCTGTAAACATCGAGCATATTGATTATAATACCTACCTTTAATCTTCGGCGCAGACGTGGCACTCGTCAGCCGGGTAATGAATATAAACACACGCGTGGCACACTTCACACCAATTGTCAACATTGTCCAAAAACTCCACCAAATTTAGCTGGACATTCATATCCAAAATAAAATGGTATGGACGTCCAGCCTCCGGAATTTCATCACATAAAAAACATGATTCAACTAGGATAAAATGAACCTCTTGCCAGGGCCAAGACAGCTGATTGATTAATATATCAGCGTAATCACTGTATGTAAAAGAGTTGTCCACATCTAAAATATTCGCCATGTTTGCTGTTGGCTGTTGCTGTGCATGTAACGAAATAAGATGTTTTCTGAGTCTACGCCGGAACAAAGAGACGCCGACAGTCGCTATTACTCTTGATATTTAATCCGTGCCCAATATATTATAAACAATACTTAAACAAAATTATTGAACGAATGAATCTCCTTTGTTCATAATATGATGACAAAAGAGAAGCGCTGGTAGCATCGACCATACAGCTGGTCGTTGCTTGTCGGATCTTAAGTGCGTTTCAACACAACGGGGATTTAACAAAAAAATCTGTTGTGATGGGCTAACTGTATTGCAGTTGGGTAAGTTCTATTTTAAACTTAAGTAAATCGCAATACACAGTCTTATTTAATAATTTGGATAGACGAAAACGCCAGTTGAAAAAAAGAACATCGTTTATTGTTATATTGACCTAATAATAACATCATAAATCATCTGAGTAACTAGAAATATACTAGGAATATGACTACTTAGTAATACAATAAAAACATTTTAACTAAAAACCTTAGCCTAATGCTTACTATACCTATTAATTCTATATTACTATACAATAAAAAATACTATTTAGGACTATACATACTAGGAATAATACTACTAAGACACATATAATACTATACACTAAAAACTTAAGCCTAATACTTTGTGAGAGCCCCACCTGAATCTATGACTGCGTCACACCGCGCTCGCATCGGCTTTATCAAGTTCTCGCAAAGGTCCGAACCGCGAAGTGATTCCCAAACCTGGTCAACATGAGTGACTAGTGCTGATTTGGTCCTTTCACTCCTATTATCCCATCTCTGGACCATAATACCCCATAGGTTTTCAATGGGGTTTAGGTCCGGAGAACGAGAAGGCCACGGTACCCGTATACTTGGCTGCTGCCGGATCCAATTTTGCACCAAGCGCGAGGTGTGTATAGGACAGTTGTCCTGAATAAAAACAATTTCAGGCACTTCGTCCTCTGGATACACCACTCGCACTGTAGGCAATAAGGTATCTTGCAGCAGACGCAAGTAACTTTCACCGTTTGCCCTCCCGGGGATATAGACGAGTTCCCCAGGACTGGCCGCACATATCCAGGCCCACATGTTGACCACTACTCTTCCCGACTCTAAGTTTGGTAAAACATTTGCGGCTCGTACCGAGTATTAGCCATAGGCCATGGCTATCTGGCTGGATCTAAAACTTTTTTCGTCGGAAAATATGGCATGTGAAAAATCGAAGTCTCGATAATCTCGTGCGAACCGGACTCTAGCCTCCCGATGGGCTTGACTAAGAACTATTTTCCGGGCGGGCTTTCTGCTGTGTATTCCCGCCCGATGTAGTGCATTCCGGACTGTTCTAATGGTGCAGTCGAATTGTTCTGCAAACAGTCTGGTGGGCGTGAATGGTTCTTCTTCGAATAACTGAACCATTCTTTCCAATCGCGGCGGGGTGATAATGGTCGGAGTATTGCATGGAGGTTGGCTTCTCAAATGTCCTTCGTTGTCATACCGCCGGAGCAATAGACGGACAGTATTTCTCTGTAAAAAGTAAATGAACTTTAATTAGCTTTAAAAAAAAAAATACACCTATTAGTTTATATAAAATGGATTCAAGACGAATGTAATAAATATGTATTTACCGAAGTATAATATTATAATTATTTAGTATTGAACTATTTAGGCACTTATACTTATTATTAAGTATAGTTTTGTCCGGAATATAAAAAAAACGAACTGATAGAAATAGATACCGATAGAAAGATTGGTAGGTGAAAAAAAAACACTTACTAACATTACTCTGTATTAAACAAATTTAATGAAAAAAAAATAAAAAAAAAATACTTAACACTAAATAAATATATTTACAGTGTGGCGTGCTTCACACGCACCACATTGGCACCCTGCGGGTGTTGTTGACGAAGCTGGTGAAGGCGGGGGCGCTGGCGGCGGCGTCATCATGGCCAAATGTGCCTCACACACACCACATTGGCACCCTGCGGTTGTTGTCGACGAAGCCGGTGAAGGCGGAGGCACTAGTGGCGGCGTCAGCACGGCCAACTGTGCCTCACACGCACCGCATTGGCAACCTACGGATGATGATGACGGTGAGGGCGAGGTTAGTGGTGTAGGCGTCTGCGGCAGCATGGCCAACTTCGGCGATGGCGGCTCCCTTCCACCTGTGCTGGTTGCTGTGTCTTGTTCTTGTCTACTTTCGCAGCAAGAAAATACCCTGAAAAAAAATGTGAAATAATTTAGTAAAACTATTTGCATACCACATCTGTTTAGCGTCGGTCTGTCCGTTGATATGTTAAATAGTCAATCGGATTTTCATTAAAAGCCTTTCATATTAAATTTAATTTAATCATCTCCATTTAACGTTGTTTCTATTATTAGTTTAAATTGACATCATATCATTTTCTTCTCAAACTTGACAATTCCACTAAATGCTCGATAATAGGCACATGCATTGATATTTTAGTATGTCAATGGGCACATGGTAATTGTACCTGCTGTCGACCATTACTGGACTAGTCCGAAACATGTTATTTAAATTGAATTTCGAAATATTAATTGAAAATTACTTACCAACAGAAAAACGACATCTTCTTAGCTTCACTAATTAAGAAATGACCCCATGTTTATTTGTAAGGAACAAGGCGACATTATTTTGTAGATTTCAAGTGGTTGTTTATATCCAGCTTTGCCTTGTCGTTGAAATAGTAACCTAGTATTATTTACATTTATTCGACACTTTGTAATTTTTAGGGTTCATGAAAAAACGGAACCCTTACAGGATCATAATTATTAATATTTCTTCATATCACTTTCCCCTTGTTTATAGTTGAATTCATATAAAAATTGTTTTGTGATAATTGTTTTTTTATTTTTATAATACCTATAATAGTCTTCTAGCCTCTCTACTTAACCATTGAGAGCCGGGAACATCTCTCGAAGTCGAACGCAGCGCGGTTGTCACTGCCAAATAAATAACGACGTTGCTGCACTTAAAATAAAGTTGAGAATAAATAAACCTTCATTAGCTCTAGAGCGTATCTAAAGGGGAAAAAAGTGCATATTTTCCTTTATATATTTTCGACTTTATTTTTAGGTATGCAATGTTTATATTTGTTTGGCTTAGAAATTGGTATTTTAACTTTTATGACACTCAATAAATACTATGGGATGCCGTATAGGGATATCCCAAAAATGAAAGTGTAAACTGTAGATTTTATAAAATTGGACATACTTTGTTTTTTTGCAGCTCTGCAGTGCTGTACTCGCTCACGTCACACGGTTTACAGCATGCTCGGTATGCTCGATTGAAATATAGGCGCGCGCATAAATTACAACGAATTAAACTGTACTGCATAAATTGATAAATTAAAGCAATGAGGTATCGTTTCGGTATACCGAGCATACTATACCGAAACGATACCGTGTTTTGAGCTTTTAAAGTATTATGGAAATTTTCCGCCTCTCACCCAAAAACTGGTAATTGTGAAACTACTCAATTCTAATTTTATATTATACTTTTCTGAGAGCATAGCAAACCCACTCATAAAAAAAAATCCATAAACTTGTCCCAAACGATCTCGAACTACGACCGAACGAGGGTTCCCATTGAAATTGTTTCCATTGAAAAAATATGCACCACCTCAGCTGGTTTTTTACTGTCTTTTTTTTTCATTTACAAAAACAAGGGTCTCATCAAAAATCTGATGGTGCGATGCTATTGATTGATGAGATTTCTATAGCGGCCGAGCGCTGTAAGCAAAAATAGTCCTTAAGGTGTATATAGATATGAAATTCCTTGATGGAACTTCATATCTCACCAGTTTTAAAACAAAATCCCGTGAACACGATGACCACATCTGTTTTACGCCCCTTCTTGCATCGACCAATGAAACAAAAATACATAGTAATATTTTGTCGTTTCTGATTTTTTGTTGTTCATGCTTTTTTTGTAGGCTCTGTTACAATGATCACAGATGTCTAACTACGGATATGATGACCCTTTCTCGACCACTAGGAATACGAGTAGAACAAAAGAAACAAAACTGCGAAAGTTTTTAATTTTAATGTTTTAATACTTTACATTTTGTTCTAACGCATTTCATGGGTTCAGTTGCAAATTTGCAGAGCTTTCGGCAATGAAGTCAAATGGAGCTGGGACAAGCCACCAAACTCGAAAATTGTAAGGCAATTTTTTTTCCTTGGTTTTTTACAAGCACTTAAATAAATAAAAAAATGGCCCTAATTGAACCAAGTTACGTAGTTCAAAAACAAGAAACATTCTGTCATTTAACACCTAGATTCTCAACGTGGACACGTAAAATTTGCCGCAGAGATATTCACCCATACCAAAAATTAAATATTCACCAGAACTGCGACCATTCCGCTTTAACACTGCATTTTTATTCACCGAAGGCATACAATTTCGTTAGAAAAACTTTCAGTACCTGTTTATCTGCTATATGCACGCTAAGATCTTGGTGGGTTGATGGAAAACCAGGATTCACAAAGGAAGCACTAGATACAATTAAAAGCAAAGCAAATAATCTGATAAGAAAAGGTCATTGGGCATTTTGTTCGGACATTTGAC
Organism: Tiliacea citrago; assembly: GCA_963921375.1. Classification (NCBI taxonomy): domain Eukaryota; kingdom Metazoa; phylum Arthropoda; class Insecta; order Lepidoptera; family Noctuidae; genus Tiliacea; species Tiliacea citrago. Next base: position 22,819,527 of record OY992783.1, read on the forward strand.
CCACGGCGTACACAAACGAAATAGGGCAAGGTATTTAGATAAATGTATCTGCACCCCAGTGGTACGGGTCGCACTCTTGTGGGCCTTGGGAGAATTGAGAAAAAAAAATATTTAGTTTTTTATTATTAAGGTATTTTTAAAGCATTTTTGTAACGAATTAACTCAAAACTTTTGGACTGATTTCAAAAATACTTTTACCAGTCGAAAGCTAGTCATCCTTAAGTGGCATTGGATAATTTCCCATGGGAATAGATATATAATAAGAAAGTAGAATGTGCTAGTTTTATCAAAAGCTATTTAAGGGACGTAAAAATAAAGTCCAGTTCTACTTGAATAATATTTTTATTCTGCTTGATCAAAATCTATTGTTATTTCATCTAAAAAGGCTGCAGGTGCATCTATTACATCTTGATGCCTGGCCCATGATAAAAAGTAAACTAGGGTTACAACATGCGCACAGCTTCCAACAGTGCGGCGGCCGTGTATACACGAGCAGTAATACTGATCAATGCCATTTTTCCAATTCTATTGGGATCTACTAAAATATACGTGTGATGGCTGATTTACACAGGGTCAGTAGACAAGTCAGTCGCAGCGCCAATGTCGGCGCCGCGACTGACTTTAACTGTTTACATGAAGTAAGTAGTAGTGGTGCGTTTCTCACGGTGAGCACACGTGTGTGAAGTCAGTGGGAAAAATGAATTCGCGAAAACAACTGAAACGACTATTTAATTATTTATTGAAAAATTTATCAATTTTGCTGTTGAATGAGTTAATAGAAATGGTAGAAAATGAGATAACTAAAAATAAACGACAATGGGTAAGAAAATGGATTGACGATAAAAACGAAACTGGTGGCTCTGCTTTGTTGCTGAAGCAGTTGCGATTTGAAGATCCTGCGGAGTACAAACTGGCTATGAGGATGTCACCACAGAATTTTGACGAATTGCTGTCAATGATATCGAGCTCTATTCAACGACATGATACATTCATGAGAGATGCTTTACCAGCCAAAATTAAACTGGAAATAACGCTGACATTTTTGGCTTCAGGAATGAACTATCGGTTCCTTAGTCACTTTTATCGTGTCTCAAAACCAGCAATTTCTCATCTAATACCAGAAGTGTGCTGGGCAATATATACGGCACTAAAAACACATATTAAGGTAAGAAATTTTTTATTATTAAATTATTAGAAAATTAAGAAATACAACATCAAAATAGTATTAAGAATTTTCATAGGCACGCATAATCGTGTTAACAGCAGTGTTATTTTCACTTTCAGCTTCTTCGTTGATCGTGGTGCTGTAATTCAAACCTGCGGGTGTAATAATAACCTGACTGGGGTTTACAAATGTGGGGTTCGTTGATCGATCGGAAGGATGAAATCCTAAAGAGCTGTTGCTAGTGACAGGCTCGGCAACCTCTGGCGGGTAAAATGTTATGGTGTTGTCGCTTGATGCAGTCATTGGGTTGGGCTTCAGGGAGTAAAATCCCATGCTACTTGTGCTGCTTGTTGTAGTTGCTGCCGGACTAGGCATAAAATAGTTAGGGGATGAAGAGTGTGCATTTTCTGTATACTTCTTTTGTTGTATATCAGCCAATCTAGCTTTGGATAATATTTTTTGGATCTCTTCTTGTGCAATAACAGATTGTTCTTCAGACAGTTTTTTTAGTTGAGCCGCCACATGTTTACCGAAAATATCAGCGTCAGACTCTTCTTCAGATGGTGACATATTAACATCATTTGACACACTTTTTAAATCCTTTATCATGGCGGCCATCTGAGATATTTTGGAGCGTTTTGATCGCTGAGGCCCAGATTGATTGGGAGCTGTCACAGAATTTCGAACTGGCGTCTGGATGGCTTGAGTTGGCGTTTCAGTAGAATTATCATTATTTTCAGTAAACTAGGCTTACAACATGCGCACAGCTTCCAACAGTGCGGCGGCCGTGTATACACGAGCAGTAATACTGATCAATGCCATTTTTCCAATTCTATTGGGATCTACTAAAATATACGTGTGATGGCTGATTTACACAGGGTCAGTAGACAAGTCAGTCGCAGCGCCAATGTCGGCGCCGCGACTGACTTTAACTGTTTACATGAAGTAAGTAGTAGTGGTGCGTTTCTCACGGTGAGCACACGTGTGTGAAGTCAGTGGGAAAAATGAATTCGCGAAAACAACTGAAACGACTATTTAATTATTTATTGAAAAATTTATCAATTTTGCTGTTGAATGAGTTAATAGAAATGGTAGAAAATGAGATAACTAAAAATAAACGACAATGGGTAAGAAAATGGATTGACGATAAAAACGAAACTGGTGGCTCTGCTTTGTTGCTGAAGCAGTTGCGATTTGAAGATCCTGCGGAGTACAAACTGGCTATGAGGATGGCACCACAGAATTTTGACGAATTGCTGTCAATGATATCGAGCTCTATTCAACGACATGATACATTCATGAGAGATGCTTTACCAGCCAAAATTAAACTGGAAATAACGCTGACATTTTTGGCTTCAGGAATGAACTATCGGTTCCTTAGTCACTTTTATCGTGTCTCAAAACCAGCAATTTCTCATCTAATACCAGAAGTGTGCTGGGCAATATATACGGCACTAAAAACACATATTAAGGTAAGAATTTTTTTATTATTAAATTATTAGAAAATTAAGAAATACAACATCAAAATAGTATTAAGAATTTTCATAGGCACGCATAATCGTGTTAACAGCAGTGTTATTTTCACTTTCAGCTTCTTCGTTGATCGTGGTGCTGTAATTCAAACCTGCGGGTGTAATAATAACCTGACTGGGGTTTACAAATGTGGGGTTCGTTGATCGATCGGAAGGATGAAATCCTAAAGAGCTGTTGCTAGTGACAGGCTCGGCAACCTCTGGCGGGTAAAATGTTATGGTGTTGTCGCTTGATGCAGTCATTGGGTTGGGCTCCAGGGAGTAAAATCCCATGCTACTTGTGCTGCTTGTTGTAGTTGCTGCCGGACTAGGCATAAAATAGTTAGGGGATGAAGAGTGTGCATTTTCTGTATACTTCTTTTGTTGTATATCAGCTAATCTAGCTTTGGATAATATTTTTTGGATCTCTTCTTGTGCAATAACAGATTGTTCTTCAGACAGTTTTTTTAGTTGAGCCGCCACATGTTTACCGAAAATATCAGCGTCAGACTCTTCTTCAGATGGTGACATATTAACATCATTTGACACACTTTTTAAGTCCTTTATCATGGCGGCCATCTGAGATATTTTGGAGCGTTTTGATCGCTGAGGCCCAGATTGATTGGGAGCTGTCACAGAATTTCGAACTGGCGTCTGGATGGCTTGAGTTGGCGTTTCAGTAGAATTATCATTATTTTCAGTAGATCTTGATACATTTTCAGCTCCGTCACCAACACCCTCAGCTTCACCCAACTCAGCGTCATCGTTGCTGGTTCCTGAGTTACTTCTGTTAATGAGAATAAAATGTAATGTTTAATAAATCATTAGTTGATGATAATACGTATTTAGGTTGTAATTATTTTTTTTTGTTTACAGATTCCAGAACGAGAGGAAGAATGGAAAATTATTGAAGACGGTTTCAATACCAAGTGGAATTTCCCTTCATGTTATGGAGCAATCGATGGGAAGCATATTATAATTAAAGCTCCTCCAAATAGTGGAAGTGAATTTTATAATTATAAAAAAACCAATAGTACAGTATTGTTAGCACTTATAGACCACGACTATTGTTTTTCATATATAGACGTTGGAGCGAATGGAAACGCCTCTGATGGAGGTGTTTTCAAAAATTCCTCATTATATCGTCGGTTGGAAGATGGATTGCTTCCTACAAATGGAGTAATAGTTGGTGATGCAGCATTTCCACTGAAGAATTATTTACTAAAACCCTATCCAGGTACGCAGCTAAGTACTGCCGAAAAAGTCTTTAACTACAGGTTGTCGCGTGCAAGGCGCATAAGTGAAAATGCTTTTGGTATACTGGTTTCTAGATTCCGAGTGTTCGAAAAAGCAATTCCAACCCATGTGGACACAGTTGATGCCATTGTTTGTGCAGCCTGTGCCCGGCATAATTGGTTGCGAAAGCGTTCAAGTTCCTACATAACATCTACTTGTGTAGACAGAGAGGACAATGATGGACAAATAATAGAAGGAACATGGAGATCGGAAATAAATCCACTACCAAGCATTTCAGAACAACAAAGAGGCAACCATTGCATGACTGCTAAAGAAAAAAGAGACCTATATAGGAACTTCTTTATGACTGCTGGAAGTGTGCCATGGCAATTGGATAGAATTCATTAATTTTGTATAGGTACCTAGGATGGAAATAAAATAAATAAGTTACAATAACTTACCACTGTTTTCCTTTTTACAATAGCATTTTTTATAAAGCCGTCCAGTTCTTGAAACCACTTGACTTTTGGGACATATACGTTCCCACCAGCGCCAGATCTGGTGGATTTTTGTATCTTGTCGAGCTCTAAATAATATGTAGCCCTTATGGCTTTAATTTTATTTTTTACTTCAGTAGAAGTGAGCCCTTCGATTTGCATTTGTTGAGCCATATTTTGCAACGCTGTTGACCGCATTTCTTTATTGCGGTAATTTAGGGATTTAATATCCCAAAGGCACTCGTTTTCGCCATATAATTGCATCAATTTTAAGGTTTCGTCTTCGCTAAGCTTACGCGTCATTTTTTATCGCCAGCGAAAAAAACGTGGTCACTCTACAACGCAGCGGCAGTGACTAACCACGCACTGACTTGTCTATTTACACGGGGTTTATTTGGCTGGCGCGGGGCTGCGCGGGTGGCGGGGGGCGCCAACTGACTTTAAAATATTCGTGTCTGAATATTCAAGTCAGCGCTGACTTCAAGCCACTGTACTGACTTCAAATCAGTTTACACAGGGTTTTTTTCGGGTCAGCACTGACTTGCCTCGAATTTGTAGTCAGTTACTGACCCTGTGTAAATCAGCCTTTATATAGTTTACTACGGACGTGTCGCGACTGAATTCGGCCTCTTATTAGTATCTTGTTTTCGATAATTTCTTGGTGTCGGTATATTTCGATGTGGTATAGTCCATTCAAACGCATGTGCTCGTGGCAGTATGACCTCGCGATTCTCAAGTGGTACGATCCCAACGTAAATAACATTAATTCTTCATATGTAAGGCGTGGAAAGTCTTCAAAATCCCGATCGTTTCCGTCGAGTCGCACGAACGCTACTGTTCAAATTATGCCTTATCACATAATCTGCCAGCTCATTGCGTTGATTCATCCGCTCATTTATTATGGATATGAACTGTTCCGCATACATATGGTCTTCATATGGATTTCGAGTAGCATTAATTATTGCCGCAGTTATTCTGAAGTCGTCCATCATATGTCTCATAGCAACATTAAAGGAGACTCTACGCGGGGGTCGTGCCCAATAAACCATTACAACAGGCTGCAAAAAGGATAATTGAAAAACCTGTATGGAAATTGATACTCACGAAACCTCTTTAAATACTCCAAGACCCAGAAAAAACCAAAAAATATACGAAAACTTAGATTTTTCTTTATTAACCCTTTCGCGGACAGTGAACGCCTGATGACGTCATAACAATAAAACTTCTATTGTGTCTCCTTCACCGCCCGTGAAAGCGTTAAACTTAGAGGTAATTAACAAAACAATTATTTTGTTTCTTGATGGTATTGATTTGCAAAAAAAATTCTTTAATCAATAGTGCCTCAGATTGTTGGTTTTTCAGATTGTTGAAAGAAATAACTATATCGTAAATTCATAAAAATACAAGTTAAGCTACTGTATCTATTTATTAAAAAAAAAATACTTGTAAATAAAAAATAAAACTATATTGACTATATTGTTCCGGTGGCCATATGTGGTCTCCATCATCAGTTCCACTTCACCAAATGGTGCTTTCCGAGAGCAAATGCACGAGTTACTATAAAAAATACCCAAATCGCTATAGGTATGCCTGTAAAATTTGAGGGTTTCCCTCGATTTCCATGGGATCAGCTCATCTGATTCTGATTTGGTGGCAATGGGACCACCTCGGGAGTATACCCTTTGAAACAAAAAAATAATTTTTAAAATCGGTCCATAATTAACGGAGTAATCGCGTAACAAACATACAAAAAAAAAAACACCGCCGAATTGAGAACCTCCTCCTTTTTGGAAGTCGGTTAAAAAGAAAAGGGTCTCACCTAAATGACAGTAGGTAGGTACCTATCGGTATTAGGTAGGTATATTAAAGGAAAAAAAAGTATTTTAGGTATAAGTACTTACACGGTGCCCCTTTTGTTTCTTGGTCTCGGAGTCGGCGTTGGACTGTCGTACTCATTTTCTGTGTCTGAAATCTGTTCCATGCATTCAAATTCAGCATTTGCTTCTCCTAGATAATGCATTACCCTCTTAGTTCTACAGCGCATTGTTTTCCAATCATGTCCTGGTATAGAGTATTCATTGTGGATCAATTTTGTTTCATTCATTTTTCTAGGCCAAAACAGCACTCCGTCTTTTTCCCAATTACTTGGAACAACTGTCAATACACTTCGATTACTTTCTTGAGTCTGTACAATTTTGAAAGGTATTTTTAATCAATTGCCTGTGAACAATAATTTAGGAATTAAGTAGATAGTTACCATGATGTACTTATATATAAATAAATTTTAGGTTAAGTTAGTTTAGTTATTTACGAAATGGTTTGTCTATATATCTACTTACCTATCCTTTAATACCTATCGTTCCGAATCGTTCGCTCTATCAAACAACTATCCGAGTTCTTGTTTGTAAATGGCGGCACTACTACCGGGCAGCAGCATACGGTAGCGCACCTTAAGTAGGAGTTTGTAGAGTACATGCATACCTATTCAAATAGGTGCTTTCTGAAGGTAGTTTTAACGAAATATGATACAATAGATATTAACAGCTAATACCTAATGGTATTCACTAATGATTAAAATTTCGTAGTTATAACAATACCTTTAAAAAATTTAATAAATTTAAATTAGGTGCCTATTCGTAACCATACATCTACTAAGTATGCAAAATTCTACACAAGGTGCGGTTCAGTTTAGGCACCTACTAAGATTCGTTTTATAACATTTTGATTATATAGGTACCTGAGGTCATGCAGCAGCTCGAGCGCCTTTGTTAACTATTTAGGTATCAATACGACCGACGACGAGCGGGCGGTCTGTTCGCTCCTAATGCACCGATTCGAGTAAATAATGTGTGTGTAGAGTGTAGTGTAGTAGGTACATTAACAAACACAACACGTCGAAACTGCGACCGGGCGGCCGCATAGTACAACCGAACATGTCTAAACATGCGTTACTCATCTATTACTCGGTCAAATTAGGGGCTTTGTACACAAATCTGCGAATATGCACATTACAAATTAAATACGACACTACGCACGACATACGCAGCTACGGAGGGATCCGTCCACTTCTGTATACCAGCCTTATGTTAACACTGTGTCTTTGGCACCGCCGCCAGTGTATATCTATACATACCTACCTACTATTATATCTACTATTTTTCACATTGTCGTTATACATTAACAGAAATATCTTTGACTTACCCTCTTGAATTGTTGATCAGGGACATGATCATCAGAAGCCGTGTCACTGGCGGACAAGGCAGAGCTGTTGCCTGCCAAGTCGTCATCGACGGGGGTCGGAGTAGAGGGGCGGGAGAGTTCATCATCACTCTTAACTGTCTTGATTTCGGTATTGAGCTTTGCATTTCCATTGCAAAATTCAGTGTCCTTCACTATTGCTTCTAAAAGTCGTCTTAGAAGGTCTTTAGGCCCCATACTGAAGGATGAGCAGTGGCGGAGTGGGTGCTGTAATAGCGAAATCCTATCCCTAGACTGAGGGCCTAGGGATGTGTAGGTATGATCTACCCTCCCTGCCTAATCGACAGAGGTGGTGGGTAGTCGTAAGTCCGTCAGTGGCGGGAATTGAGTAGCCCTAAGGGCTACGGATCGGGTGGCACTTGGTCGAGTAATGTTCGTGTACTCACGCGTCTACTCAATTCCGGTAGTAATCCCAGAAGAATAAACACACAAGTCACTATTATTATTACTAAGCGTCTCTGCTTAACAAAGTCAGATATTTCACTTCACTGATAGAGTACAATGTTACTGCACAGAGTCACTGAAGAATAAAGTCACTAGTTGATTTACACGCACTGGTAAATGAATTACGCTGGCACGGAGGCTTTGCGCTGTTTAAAACGGTTTAATCGGGGTAGGATAGTCTATTTTTAGACGCAGCGGGCGTCGCGAAAACTCGGGAAAATGCGTGGCCGGCAGGGCTCGGCTGGCGGACCGCAGGCGCTCCTGGGTCAACGATCAGCGTGGGCTCGGGCTGCTGGTGGCTTCGCTATTCCTGCGAAATCTGGTGATGAGGTGTCGATAATTATTGCGTAATGATTACCTAATAGTTCTGAGAGCGATTGAATGGCATCTCGCAATTGACCTTGAGAGGCCGTGACTGCTTAACCGGTCGTGCGTTCAATCGACAGGGCAGTCTTTATATAATCTCAGACGCTTAGTTCGTGCGCGCATTGGTCGATGGAAATAGGTGTAAAATTTGTATAAAAGAAGATCTTCTTTACTTGTGGAACTAAAATTTCAACATATAAGTAAGTGGTCAATATAAAAACTTTACCCGGATGTCGCCTACTGACTTCGAATATTTGTTAACAATCATTGCGCCTAAAATATCAAGACAAGACACTATAATGAGATCTGCAATTTCGCCGCAAGATAGACTGGCTCTAACACTAAGATTTTTGGCAACAGGAGATTCATTTACAAGCCTTCAATACACCTTCAGAATTTCAAAACAGTCAATGTCTTGCATTGTACCAGAAGTTTGTGAAGCGATTATAAAATCATTGAAAGAAAACATTAAGGTGAGTTTTACATATTTTTATTTATTTATTAAAATAACAAATTAAGCTATTGTATTAAGTAGGGTAAGCAAAATTAAAATTATTCCAAAATTAAAATTAGAAAGTTAAATCAAATTGTATCTTCAAATCATATAGTACAAAATTTATTCTTTTCAAATCAGGGCATTCACAAAATCTACATCTTCATATGAAGTTTGAGATAATTCTGAGGGAACAGGTGAAGCATATGGAGCAGTAGGGCAACTTGTCTGATTCTGACCTGTTGAATACCCTGAAGTAAGTTCTGAGCGATTAGACAAAGAAGGTGGTTCATTGCAGTATCTTGATGAAGGAACCGAGCCTGTTGTATACTCACTGTAATTGAATGCCGATGGATAATAATGTTGAGAAAAGTTAGTGCATCCTTCATCGGCTTTGAATATTACGTCCATTATTGCTCGCTGCACGGCATTTTTAGTACTTCTGTTATATTGTTGCATCTTGCTGCATATAAAATTTGAAAAGAAAAGGGTTTCACTGTCAAAATTGTTTGGATTATTGTTTCGGGGTTCAGGAGTAGGACTAGAAGCAGCACTCTTAAGCAGGCCAAAAGCCTCCGAAAGCATACCCATTTTTTTATTTTCGTCTGATTTCTTTTTTTTGGGGGCCTGACCAGTTGGTGATATAAATTCTGAACTGTTATCATTTTCTACACTTGTAGATGCACTCTGTTCCGGTTCATTTGTAATCTGTAATTAAAAAGAAATTCATTGTTTCAGCTGCCAAAAACAGAGTCAGAATGGATCCAGCTCTCAAACAGATTTGATGAATTGTGGAATTTTCCCCATTGTGCCGGAGCCATGGACGGTAAACATGTCATTCTCGAGGCTCCGGTACATAGTGGCACAGAATATCGTAACTACAAATCGAATTTCAGTATAGTGATGTTTGCTTTAGTAGACGCGGAATATAATTATAAATTTCTGGATGTCGGATGTCAAGGCCGCATTTCAGATGGTGGAATTTTTAAAGAAACTGAATTATATAAAAAACTAGAAAATAATTCGTTACGATTGCCTGCACCTGAAGCACTGCAAGGTAGAAACAAAGTAGTACCATATGTTTTTGTAGGAGACTCTGCCTTCCCTTTACAAAACAATATAATGAAACCCTATCCAGGAGAATACCCCAAGGGATCGCCGCGAAGAATTTTTAATTACCGGTTAAGCAGAGCTCGCAGGATTGTAGAAAATGTATTTGGTATCACAGCATCTGTGTTCAGAGTTCTACGAAAACCTATGCTCCTTCAGCCCAAAACCGTGGAGACTATAGTCATGGCTATTGCACACTTGCATAATTTTTTGAGAAACACGGATTCATCTAAAAACTTGTATGCACCCCCTGGCTCACTTGACAGCGACCAAAACGGAAGATTATGTGAAGGTAGTTGGCGGAGAGATTGTGAAATGTCATTTTTACTTCCATTGAATAATGTACCTAGAAGAGCTGCCTCAACGGCAAAACAAATTAGGGATGAGTTTAATGACTATTTTATGAACGAGGGTACAGTTTCTTGGCAGAATACATATTGTTAAGTTTTTTTTATCAAGTCGAAGGAAACTAGTTCAATGCAGTTACCTCTGTGTTGCGTCGTTTCCTTGGATTATTTCGATCACCTAAAAATGCCAGCGCCTCGTAAGCAAACCATGTACTTTTGTACGTTTCATCCCCACCTGTAAAATAAATTACAATAAATAAACAATACAATAGAATATAGTACATATATGTATAGTAAAATATAGTAGAATATAGTAATATAGTGGGTATACAATAGAAGTAATAATTGTACTAATAGCAAGTAAGTGATAATACCTAAGTAAAAACTAAATTAATAAATAAAAGTGTGTAATATGTAAAGCAACAGAAATTTATAATAAAACATACCTTTTCCGGAACTATGGCACTTCTTTACTTTTCCTTTTTCTCTTCGATGTGAAGCAAGCAAACTAATCATTTTGTTTTTGCATTCTTCTACATCTCTTTCCAATGAATGAGCAATATCACTCCAAGCATCGTGTTTCAGATTTTTTTTATAGTATTGCGGGTTTTTTGGATCCCAAATAACAGGTTTTTCTTGATACAAACTAATAAGTTCAAGCGATTGTTCGTCACTCCACATCATGAACGTACATACGACACAACCGTCACGAACGCCGTCCAAACGAGCACTGCGAGCGTCTTTGTGTTCGCGCGAAAAACCGACAGCCGATGGATCAACCCCGAGCGCCGCGCGAGCGTTACATGTAATGCTCGTAGTGCCGTCCACACGTAGAATTCGTGTTACATTACACGGTGGATTACATTACACGTTACACTCGTCTGGACCCGGCTTAATAAGGAAAATAAACTATCCGACTCATGAATAATATCAAAAAAGAAATTTATGACACTGGAGTAAAAAGAATCCGCTAAACATGGAATCGACCAATGCATACGCGTTATTTACCCCTCGACCTTTTCCTTTCCCACAAATAATTGAAAAATTATTTTTCCATTCTTCTTCTATCTCTGGATTTTCCAATACTTTTCAAAATTGTTTAGATCGTGTTCACTTGTAATAGTTTCTATGTTTGCTTTTTGTTTATTATTTTCGGCACGGCTAAACTGAATCGTATATCGACCAGTTTGTGCGTGCATTGTTTAGTTTGGTTAGAGAGTGATTTACAACTTAAGTAACATCCACGGTGATTGTAAAATGGAATAGGAATTTCTGGATCTTTACCTACATTTTTTTTAAATTGTTTTTGTTTTTGAAGACAAAGACGAAAACTCGTATCATTTACTTCAAACTGTGCCTCCGACAGTTGAGACATCAGATGGATCTAGTGTGTCATTTAGTCCCGTATTACAGAACGTCACTCAATACACAAGCATTACTTAAAACTAATTTCCTGAGTATTGAGTAACCTTCTGTAATACAGAACAAACAGGAAAATTTATACTTACAACCCGTTTTATTTTTATTTAGGTAATCTAGCCATAAGTTTTCTCCAAATCTAGAATTATATCAACTGTATTTATTTGTTGCAGACTTTACAAAGTTAGTAGGATTTTCTGGATCTTGACGTAGCTTGCTTTTTTGGTAAAAATAATAATGCTCTTGCAGGACATGGTTACAATTTTTCTTCTTTATACTTTCAGGTTCTATCATTGAAAGTGATCCGTACTTTACCTCTTATTCTGATAATGATCCTATGTACCAGCCTGTAATGACTGTTTCGGAGACATCCACCTCTGAAATATCTAACAGTTCTGAAAAAGATAATGAAGTATGGAGTAAATACATTCGAAAACCCGTCACCTCTTTACAAGAAAACGTCAAAGAAATCCACTTATGTGGAAACGTAATACTCAAAATACTTTAAGGCTAGCTGGAAAGGAATATACAACAAGATCAGGAAATAAAATAGGATTTTCTTTACAACAAAGAGAAAATCTACTACAAGAATATTTATCTTTGAAATCTGAACATGCATATAGGTAAGTGTGCAGAACGTGTACCTGTTAAACGAACCTACAAAGTAGAACAGAGTAGACGTAAAAACACGTTGGTCTAAACCCTGTTTAGAGATAGCCAAAGTTCCCAAGTATGCAAGGCATTTTTTTTGATTACTTTTATCATATCTGCGAAGAAAGGTGAGACATTTTTAAGTAAATTGACACCATCTCTGGTGTTACTGAACCGGATAAGAGAGGTAAGAAAGACCCGACCAACAGGAAATCCGAAGTAGTTAAGGATATAATAAGAGACCACATTAAGTCTTTACTTACTATCTCATCACATTACTGTCGTAGTACGACGAAGAGAAAATTTTTGCTTTCAGGTTTAAGCGAAAACCGTTTGTACTAAGACTATGTAGAGTATTGTAAAGAACGTCAAATTATTCCTGAGAAGGCCAGTTTTTACAAATACATTTTTACAAACGAATTTAATTATGGTTTCAATGGCCCTAAGAAGGATCAATGTGACCATTGCATTCAATTTAAGAATAGACCAGAGCATGACCAGCAACTTTATAAAGAAAAGTATGATTTCAATGTTGGTGTCAAAGTAGATAGATCCTGGCTTTGTTTCCTTTGCTATGGACCTAAAAAAAATACTATTAGCTCCAAGTTTGCAGGCTGGTCAGGTGTATTATAAGAGATAGTTAAAGATATACAATTTTACAGGAGATTCTGAGGCTACAAATTATATGTGGCATCAAGGAGTGGGTACTAAAGGTGCATCGGAGATTGCCACTTGCTTGATGCATTTATCGTCATTGGCTCCTGAGGTAAAAGAAATAACTTTGTTAACTTCATCATTTTTCAACATTACTTTTTAATTGTTAATTGGATTTATTTCCCTTTAAAATAAATGAAAAAGTAATTATTTTGTATTTATTTTCAAACACTCCACTCGGCTTAGGCCTTTATAACTAATTAGATTAATATTATATGTCATCAGATTAAAAAGTCAACAAGACAAGAGAGTTAAGTGACTTACACTCCGTAATAAGAATATTACATTGTATTTATAATAGTAGTCAGCCGGCGTAAGCCACATAACTTAAAAACCACGATATTTTGATATTTTTAAATTGTAGTATTCAAATGGTAATACGTTTTTATAATCTAGTGTTAAAATTTGAACTCTTTACTAATAAAATATGACGCTGATTTATGTTAAAATAACTGTTCTTACGCGCATCATTTATTTTTTAAACGTCCTTAACTCAGAAGTGTACTTCTGTGGAATAGCTCCATTACCCTCCAAGGCGACGATATACAATATTCAAGATATGCATCCTAGAAAAAAAATATCGAACACAGGTGAATTAAAACATCAGGATAGTGTTATAACCCAAAAAGAAGATTTATTTTACCAGAAGTTGGAAGATTCAGTGAAATCTAACTTGAAAAATACTCACTACCTTATACTCAAAAGCAAACTTAGTGACGATCTTCGCACATTCGTTAAAGTTAGCAACAAACAGGCTGATCATGAAAAATCTATTGTGAGTTCTTCAAACACTGGTGGGAGCAAGCAGTACACCGACAGCAACAGCAGATTTATTCCATCAGGAGGGTGATACAGCACATGAGTTAGTTTGTTATAGTTGATTGTTACCAGATACTGTCAGGAAATGAAATTTGTTTCATGTAAAATATTATTAACTGTATCGCAGATCACGATAGTAGTATATGATTGGGGAGTTCAAGTGATCCAGAACCCCCAATTATACACTACTCCCGCCGCCGCATAGTCGAAGCAACATTTGGTGTACTAGCGCGGAAATGGTACGTGTATCCCAATGATTTCGAGTGAAAAGTGGAAATAGTAGATAAAGTCGTAAAAGCAACGTGTGTGTTGCATCATTATTTAATTAAAACAGAGATAGATTACTTTAGTGGTTCTACAAGTAACACCTCAATATTTACTAATGTTAGTTTCAACAATGATATTATATCAAAGAAGAATGTTCTGTGTGTGGATGGGATAGCGTAATTGTATCGTTGTATAAAATGTGAGGGTCGATTTCCACAGCAAACAGCCTTACGTTTTAAGTCGTTGTGTAGTTTTCGCACCTGCACCAGTTCAGGTTGTGGCATATGGGAATGGTTTCTTTTGTTTTACTTGCCATATGGTGCTCATCTCCATGTTTAAGTGTTTTAAGCCATACCTCACATTTTTAGTTGCACTTTTCAATGCAATGCCAGTAATAAACATCGTCGCGCACTTTTCCCTTTTCGAGATTTAATGACAGTAGAAGAAGTCATTATAATTATGATATTAAGAATGACAACGCGTTTATTTTAAACGTACCACAAAAGCATTAGTGTTCCATCTTTTTGTCGCGGGCAATCTCCTTAGCAGCTTAATATTACGGCAGACACCAGGACGGACACCAGGTCTTTACCGTTAGACAGCTAGCATAAGGAGTCCACCTAGCTGTTGGTTACATGCCCTTTTATAGTCTTCACAAAATTCAAATTTTGCCCGCTGCGGCTCTGAAGTGCGCTACTTGCTGCGGAGTGCCTCATGTTCCGAGCCGCCAATACGTTTGACTCGGGCTGTACTTAATACTTATGTCTTTTTACAACTTCCAGATCAAAATATTCTCTGATGATGATGTGGGACAAATTAAAAAGTGATTCAAGGTGTACTACACTGCATCACGAAGGGATGAAACACAAACAGGTGGAGGACCATCTGTAACAAAGATTGATCCTATTTTGGAGCAGGTGTGCGCTGTTCTTGGCTGGGGCTGTACAGGCATTATAGGTGTCCCGGACAGTGACTGTGTTGAGAAAGTCACATTATACAGGGTGGCCCAAAAGTCGTGGATCAAACGCAACTAGGGGTTAGATGGGGTCATCAGCTGCAAAAAGTTGTTCTACGGGAGGTCCTTAAGGTCAACCCCTGCAGAGTTATAATTTATTTTGTGTTTTTATGAGAAAATTGACTTTTTTTAACTAATTCTTATTAAAATTCGAAAAAATCTACATCCTGTATCTTTTTTATAATTTTCACTAAATTGGTACTGATGAGTCCTTGCGTAAGACATGTTATTTATGGTTGTTTATTGAGTGTGTTGAAGATAATATTAAGTTTTACGATTTTTTTTTTTCTCAAATCATAACTTTTTATTTACTTCGGACCCCACTGTGAAAAAAAAATACTCTACCGAAAACTGACCCTGTATTACAAGTTTTGGCGCATTTAATAGGGATTCTGAAAAGGTATTACACATGGCCATGAGTGGCTCTAATATCTTTCTAGGACGAAAAAACAAAACAACGATTGTGAAATAATTGTTTTATTAAGCAAAACATTTTACAATAAATGCTCAAAATTCCTGCCTCTGACCATAATACATAATCTGCACCGTCTAATAAAATTCCTACGTAACCTACGGAATGCACCTCTGTTGTTAGTAACTTGTACCCTAGCAAATTCGAGCTTTTGTCGTAGTTCTTGTTCGCTATTGTTCTCTCCTTGGTAAACTATTTCTTTAAAATAGCCCCAAAGAAAAAAATCTAATGGATTTAAATCGGGCGACCGGGGTGGCCACGCAATATGTCCGCCTCGACCAATCCACCGGTTGGGGAAGCGCTCGTTCAAATGATCTCTAACTGCTCGAGCGTAGTGAGGCGGGGCGCCATCATGTCGCAGCCACATTTCTGCTATTATTTCTTCTGGAACTTCAGCTTCGTTAAGAATATGGTTTAAATTATTTTGCAAATTTTAATTTAAATACTGAGCACCATTCAGCCTTGCTGGAATTTCATGCAGCACCAACTGCTGGCCCATTATACCAGCCACATGTTAATACCAAACAGATGCTGGAATCGATCATTTCTTATGATATGGGGGTTCACTCTGGAGTAAAAATGTAGATTGTGGATATTGAATACTCCCATTCTTCTAAAAGTTGACTCATCCGTCCATAAAACCTTGTTGAAGAACTGCGGATCCTCTCTGTGGTATCTTAGCATCTCTCTGCAAAACCGCACTCTAGGTTCATAGTCACCGGGCAGCAAAGCTTGCACCCTTTGCACGTGGTAGGCGTGATATTTGTTTCTGTTAATGACACGTTGCACCGTCGATCTTGGAATCCCGAGATTACGAGATATTTGGCGTTGACTTATACTAGGATCCAATCTTAATTCTCTCAGCACTTCATCTTCATTTTCAAAGTGCACCACTGGTCTGCCTGCTCTCGGAGGATGCTGACCGGGTAAGACTCCCTCCATGTACGAATTATGTACGCGCATAAAGACCCTGTAGTCCGGAAAACGAGCACGGTTAGGGTAGCGTTGACGATATTCCCTGGCAGCAGCCCGGGCATTACCGTCGCAAAAGCCATACAGGTAATGCATTTCTGCATACTCCCGTTGGGTGTATTCTCTCCTCGCAGCAGCCATCTATCCACTTTTGTAGCTAATCCGTCCGATTCCGAATCTAGTCCGATTCACACAGCACTGGTCACAGGTAGGCAATCTATCACAAGTCCGAAAAACAAAGCGTAGGTCAAAGGACAGAAACTGATCACAAGTCGTCGTAAAACCGAGAAAAAGAACACCCCAACTAACATTTTGGTGTCAGTTACAGGTTTTTTATGACTCTAAGTGATATTACAGAGTAACAATTATCTCAGTACTAACTAAAGGCGATATAGAGGAGTCAACAAACAAATTTAACCACAACAGTGTCACTAGAACTTTAATCATCCTCCTTTACACATGGTAAGAAACGATATAATCCCGTAAGTCGCACTCATTCTCCCCTTTCGACAGTTTTTTCTAACCGCTTCTTTTGCCATCTGGGACGATTTTTGTACAACAATATCAATAGAATTCTACCCATATTTAACCTCAATAAGGGACAATGCAAAAAGAAGCTTACCACGTGGCTCCTGGAACTCAATTATGATGACAACGAAAAACTACTTACCACTGTGACTTAATATATACCAAATGCTACCTAATAAATCCTCACCCACAGTCCCACACCCCATACACGCACCCCAACATACGCACTTTCAGACATACACACACGAAACCCATCTACTCACGCTCTCACTACAAATGTTTACTAACAATACTAACACATCACCAAATCATACTATAATTATTTTTTATTTTTTCATTTTTTATTTCTCAAACTTTTGTGTTGAGAAACAGACTTAATTTGAAATTGTTAACTCACTCTTTCTTTATTTAATTGTTTTTTTTTTAATGTTCTTACTGCTAGAGGGTGGAGACCTGGTGACCTGAAACACAGGCCCTTAAAGCCTAGCTTAGGCACCAGTCTCCCACAGTAAATGTAAGCCTTTTCATGTACCTTTATGCTAATAATGTCTGTAAAAATAAATAAATAAATAAAATGTTTATTGTGGTGAGAAAAAAAATAAATAAAAAAAAATAAAAAAATGGACGATGTAGGACAGCTTTCAGAGTTAAAATAGTGCTACTAACAGCGAGTATACTTAAGATGTTATAGCTCTAACCTCTCTGTAACACCCAAGCCTTAACTACAGTGTTCGCTGACTCCTGTTAACACGTATTGTTGTGTAGTTATTGCCATGAAGTGTCTTATATACCTTAAGGTGTTATATTGACTATTATTGCAGACACAGGTTATAAAATAGAGTTTGTCGAGAGTTTAGTAACACGATATACTAAAAGTGTCGAACAACTCCTATAACTAGTTTAAACCTGTAATAAAGGAATTTGACTAAAGCTTATTGTATTAGACAGTTTCCTTTAAAGACATTCTAAAGGTATTAGTATCAAATAACGCATGTATGGGTCGTTAGTAACACTTATAGGGTATCTTTGTAAATGTTAACCTCTAAATGTGTTATAAACACGCAATTTTTGGAACTGAACGAAACACCACTACTGAGTTCACACTATTGAGTTTTGTGTAGTTACTTTAAAATGAAACGAATACAAACTTGGAGTGCACAAAAAAAAACAGGAGCAGTGAAAAAAAGGATAAAGCGGGATAGTTCTATTTTTTTAAATTCAGTTACTAATAGTACGACTGACATAAATAAGTCAAGTAGATGTGATAATATTTGCTTAGGTTCCGTTGGTCCAATCATTACGAATAATGAACAAGATTCGTTACCAAGTCAAAATATAATTTATAGTCATAATAATTTTGGTCAAGACCGAGTGGAGAGACAACAGGGTTCTGTAGAACGCGAATGTGAAGAAGATCAAGTAAATCACGATTTTTTCGATTCAATTCCACTTAGTGATTCAGAAGAGGAAGACGAGGAAGAAAAATCTAGTGGATACGAAAAAATTACTACACTAACAAAAAAATTAAAAATCTGGTCTATAGAAAATAATATTACCCAAATTGCTCTTAAACAATTGCTGTTTGAATTTTGAATGAGAGCTATGTTAATACCACATTATTACATCCGAAAGACCCACGAACAATTTTGCGAACTCCAAAAGAAATTACTATTAAAAATATCGAAGGAGGACAATATTGGCATAATGGTATAAGTGGTCCTTTAACAAAACTTAAGAATTTGACGCCTATTCCCAATAGCATTCATGTTAGTCTTAATTTTGATGGTCTACCAATATATAAGAGTGCTAAAAAGGAGTTTTGGCCAATACTAGCTAATGTGGAGGGGAATATATTCATAATTGGGATCTACTACGGTACAGGCAAACCGAAAAAAATTGAAGAATATTTACACGATTTTGTAACTAAAATGAAATCGTTACTTCATAATGGAATAAGTTTAAACGAGAAAATTGTTTTTGTGAAAATCAGATGTGTTGTTTGCGATTCCCCAGCAAGGGCATTCATTAAAGGTAAATTTGAAGATTTGTAACTTAGGTACGGCCGAACATACACATTGACATTTCATGAAAAAACGAGTTTGGTGCACGAGTTACAGTGCAGTAACGTTCAGAAAAATTTAATTCACTGTTTAGTAAAATTTACGAAAAAAGAGATTCAACATACCACCACTACCACCACTACTTTTTCATAAAACCCCACTATAGGTGAATTATGAGTCGTTTTGCGCCTCAACCATTAGATATTTTCAAACGTGGATCTATATTTTCACAGTATTTTTAAGTTTAATGGTATTGCGTAAATGTTCCAATGTGTAACGTACATTCTTTTTTAGGTGTATGTAATTGTAACGGAAAAAATGGCTGTTTAAAGTGTACGACGGTAGGAGAATACTCGCATATATCGCATACTGTAGTCTTCTCTACAAAGAACAGATGAAAATTTCAGGGCGAGAATTTATGGAGGTCACCATAAAGTAGATTCTCCTTTACTGCAATTGCCAATTGATATGGTAGATTTCCCAGTTGCGGATTCTTTGCATCTTATAGATTTGGGAATAATGAAGAGGCTACTGACTGGGTGGAGAGACGGCAATTTCGGAACATATATGACTAAGCTGTGTGCGCGAGATATTGAAAATCTAGACGCATTTTTAAAAAGTTGTAAATTACCGACCGAGATACACCGGGCAGTAAGAAGTATAGATTGTCTCGCACATTGGAAAGCAAGTGCATTTAGAACATCATTCATTACTTGAGCGTAATTATATTGCCCGATATTCTTCGTGTTGATGTTGTTGAACATTTTTTGAGTATTTTTTGTTCTATCACGATATGTTCTAACGAATGTTACAATCGTTTACTGCCACTTGCTAGAGAAATGCTTGAACATTTTGTAGATCAGTATAAATATTTCTATGGCTCTCATTATACTATAACTAGTAACGTACATAATTTGCTCCATATCGTCGACGAAGTTGAAAAATTTGGCCCTCTTCATAAGTTTAACGCGTACCCATTTGAGAACCAATTATATTTAATTAATAGAATGTTAAGACATGGTGATAAGCCACTGGCACAAGTTGCTAAGAGATTATGTGAGATAAGTCCAATAAACCCTTCGGTGATAGCAGAATCCACGAAAACGGTACCCTATTTGACTATCAGTAAAAATAATCCTATACTTCACTTCGAAAATTTTGTGCTTTCTTTAAAACCGAAAGATACATATTTTATGACTCGCAATGAAGACATTTTTGAATTAAAAGACTTGTCTTGTGCTAGTAAAAAAGAGGTTAAAATATATGCAAAAAAATTTTTGAACAAAGATGTTATATTTGACACGCCTATTAAGTCATCATTTTTAAGTATGTATAAAATTAAAGAACCTTATCTTGTTTCTGATGATGTTATAATAATGGACCCAACTCAAATTAAATGCAAATTTGTCTGTGTAAGTCATAAAAATATATTATACTTTCTACCATTACTGCATACGCTGTAGGTCTCTAAAGCTATAGCTATTTCACGAGGAAATTGTATGATCTTCAACTTCAATCAGCTGCTAAAGACGTGGAAATTAAAACTGAAATACTTCGTCAAGTAAAAGGTAAGATATGTAATTACAAATAAGTAAGAAACATCATTTAGTTACTATACATATCTTCAAAATATTGAGTTAGTCGATCTCTTACAGATCCGTAAGTGATGTCATCATTGTTACCCGGTATTCTGGGTATTTGTCCGCTGGTAATTAACTCTTCCAAATTGGGAATAGACCCATCATTAACTTGTTCCCTTTCCTTTCTAAGTATGCAAATATTATGTAAAATACAGCAGGCCACAATAACATTTACTGTAGTCTGGAGTTTCAAGCGTATCCCAAGAGCTAGCACTGGAAATCTTCTTTTGAGAACTCCATACTGGCGTTCCACCACATTTCTAGTTTTTATGTGGGATTCGTTGTAATTTCTTTGTCCGAATGTAACTGGATTTAAATACGGTGTAAGAAGATGGCTCTGAAATAAAACAGTTTTGTCTTTTGCAGGTGGTGTTTTACCCTTACAAAACCTATTTGGACAACAGAAGAAGGAATAGTTGTATTAAGTATTATTGATTTTGTAAGGGGTATCCACTATCACCTAATAAATATTCACCTGCGTATTCACCTCTCTCAAATCTGGCATATCTCATACTATTTTGGTAAATAGCAGAGTCGTGGGTTGATCCAGGCCAACGTGCAACTATATCAGATACCAATAAATTAGTTGAACTTATTGTTTGGACGTTGATCGACATTTAGGACTTTCGGTTAAGAAAGATTTCAGCATCATCTCCTTGAACTTTTAAAACATAGTAAGTTTAATAATTCAATTAGGTTAACCTACCTGGTAATTGTATTTTAATATGTGTACAATCTATACAACCTAAAACATTTGGAAAGCAGGCAAGTTTGTAAAATTCTTCTTTCACTATAGACTATTGCTCTTCGGTGTCTGGAAACTTTATAAATTCACTTCGTATTGTCACAATAGCTTGAGAAACCCTTTTTACTATTCTACTACTAGTAGCTACGCTGATTGCTCCTATATCAGCCACTGCAAGTAGATGATTTCCAGTTGCGAAAAACTTTAGTGTACATAACAACTGATTAATCGGAGGTACTGACTTATTCCTGCAAATATTAAAAACATAAATCCTAAATGATTTTTATTTCTGTAAGTAGGTTTGTACAAACACTTTTACACGTCAATCATATTTTTAAAACTACGTGAGGGCGGCGTTTCCTATCTGACTACTCTGAGAAGAAAGGCCGAAACAAACTCAGAGGTCACTGTCTCTTTTAAAGTCCAGACATAATCTTGGTCAGATCATGTGAAGGCCATGTAGATTGGTATCTGAAATGGTCTTTTGAGGAAAGAACCACACAGATTGAGTGGACCTGACCAGTCAGTGCACGCATTTGTCAGTAATCGTGCAGCTCTACTCAGAACTTAAGGAGCTCAACGGTGCAACAATCAATACCAAAGAAAGGACATTTGGGTAGGCCGCATAAATGACTCAAACTGCCAGACCATGATTAACACTAACTGAGAATAAAAGACAAAGGGAAAATAAAAAATAAAGAAGCCATAACCCACACAGTCTTCACATTCACAATAATTAAAATAATATAATACTTTACAAGTAAATATTCATGTCATTAAGTTTGAAATAATTATTAAATATCACTGTATATAAAATAATAAAAGTTAGCAAAAAAACATCAAACAATAAAAATAAACCACTTCAATAAGTAAAAATTGGAGCAGCTCAATCCCAAGCCTTTTTGTCCTCAATATAATCATTAATGGTATAAAAGGTTTTCTGGAACAACTTACGTTTAATTAATGATTTGAATTTTTTAAAGCTTAGGTCTTGAACGTGGCTTGGAAGTTTATTATAAAAGCGTATACATTGACATCGGAACGAGCCACCTATTTTCTTGAGCCTTGTTGTAGGTACAACAAATTTATGTTTGTTTCTAGTATTTATATTATGGATATCACTGTATTTTTTAAATTTAAACTCAATTTTATATTTTTATCCGCATATAGTAGATTTTCAAAAATATACTGAGAAGGCACAGGCATTACATTAATCTCCTTAAATTTTTCTCTGAGAGAGTGTCTTGTACTTAATTTATAAACTGATCGTACAGCTCTTTTCTGCAAAACAAAGATAGTCTGAATGTCGGCGGCATTTCCCCACGACAGGATACCGTACGATATTACACTATGAAAATAGGCAAAGTACACTAAACGGGCTGTCTCTATGTCAGTTAAATTACGATTTTTTCTAATAGCGTATGCTGCGGAGCTTAGCTTTTTTGACAGTTTATCTATATGTGGGCCCCACTGAAGCTTAGCATCCAAAGTTAAGCCCAAGAATACTGTTCTATCTTCAGGATTAAATTCTTCGCCCCTTATCAACACATCAGTTTTCACCTGCTTAATGTAAGGTAGCGTAAGCTTAATGCATTTGGTTTCTTTTTTCATTTAGAAGTAAATTATTAACAATGAACCAGTGAACTACAAGTTTCGTCTGCAAACAACACTATATCATGATTATCATTTATGATGCAAGGCAAGTCATTAATATAAATAAGAAACAAGAAAGGACCAAGAATTGAGCCCTGTGGGACTCCCATTGTTACTATAGATCCAGGAGATCTTTTTCCATTGACGTTAACGCTCTGAATCCTATTACTCAAGTATGAAGTAAGTAAATCCAGAGCGGTGTTGCGGATCCCATAATGGCGGAGTTTCCTGATTAACGTTTTATGAAAAACGCAATCGAAAGCCTTGGACAAATCACAAAACATGCCCAAGGCATAGCTTTTATCTTCCCATACATTATAAATATGTCCTAATAGTTCAACAGTAGTCGAACGACCCCTTGTAAAAACGAACTGTTTTCTATGTAGTAATTTATGTTTATTAAAAAAAAATGCAATTGTTAATTTCTCAAAAATTTTACTAAAGGTATGTAGTACTGAAATAGGTCTATAATTTGTGGGGTCTTATGAACTACCTGATTTAAACAACGGTATTATTTTACTATTTTTCATGAGGTCAGGAAACTCCCCACAGTCAATAAAACTATTAAAGATAAGAGCTAAAGTAGGTGCTACAATGTCTATAATAGAGTTAGCAACTTCTACAGAATTACGCCACAGATCTGCAGTCTTTTTACATTTAAAGTGTTTAAGGTTTTAATTATATCTCTACAGGTAATATGTTCAAAATTTTATTCCGAATGGCAAACATTTACATTTTCCTTAAGCAAAGACTCAGCAACAGAAAGTGATGAGTTTAGGGATTTAGTAGTTGAAACGGGAATATCTGAAAATATATTTTCAAAGGCCACGGCATAAAAGTTTGGTATCGCGAGTCGTAAAATTAATAATCACCTGTATTAAGTAAGTAGGTAGGTACCAACCTGTATTTAAAACAAAATTTGAAAAACAAATAGAAGACTGTAAACGAGTAGGTAAATACTTTTTAAGTATCTAAGTAGTTAGCAGTTTAAAAAAACCGGCCAAGTGCGAGTCGGACTCGCGCACGAAGAGTTCCGTACCTTTATCTATAAAAACGGCAACAAAATCACGTTTGTTGTATGGGAGCCCCCTTAAATATTTGTTTTATTTTAATTTAATTATTGATTTTTAAAGTGAATATATAACTAAATATTCTGTGAATATTTCAAGTGTCTACCTGTTACCGTTATCAATATCGAGCAAAAACGACCAAAAAAATAACGTTTGTTGTATGGGAGCCCCCTTAAATATTTATGTTATTCTGGTTTTTAGTATTTGCTGCTATAGCGGCAACCGAATTACATCATCTGTGAAAATTTCAACTGTCTAGCTATCATGGATCATGAGATACAGCCTGATGACAGACGGACAGACAGACAGACGGCGGAGCCTTAGTAATAGGGTTCCCGTTTTACCCTTTGGGTACGGAACCCTAAAAATCATACCTGTCATCTGTATATTCTAAATAGTGTTCTATTTTTTCTAACTAAAACTACACACTGACCTTGGATAACCTAAATCTTTTGAAGAAGTCCTCATTGTCATATTTCGTGAAATAATCCGATGTGACCTTCTGAATAAACTTGGATTCGTAACTAAATTCACAGTTTCGATAGCTTCTAAACTGTCAATAAAATCTTCCATTTCGTCTCAAATACTCCCATTCAACAACAAATCAACTGTCACTTAGCGCTAAGATGCCAATTATCGGGCCCCTATAATTAAGGGATCCCTTAGGACCATAGGTGTCTCTTATGTCATAGTGACAACGAAACTAACTCTTAAAATTTCTTAGGTGCCTCCCTAAATTTTTAACGATGGTGAAAACAGCCATTAGTCGCCTATCGTTCACTCTTTAGCGTGTCAAACAGAATCTAGTTGGTTTCACACATTATTGGTGTACCGCAATACGAAAGTCGTAAAATAAAGCAAACTCCGATCGGAATGAAGCAAATTAGTCTGAATCGTTTGCCGAAAATGCGTAACGCAATTAGGCTGCAGTTAGGGGTCAGGTCTGTCTGGTGGAATCCTTTCCGGCGCAAATGAAAAATTTCCATAAATAACCGGTATCCGACTCGCAAAGCTCGTAAGATTTGATACCTGTTTTGGCCGCTGTCGTCGCTATTTTTTTAACAAAGGTTAAGTGCCCATGCCACTTCATCAGTGATTCATCAATAGAGACGTTTTGGCCTGGCAGATACAAATGTTGAGCAGTTCAGATAGTTACAAATGGGCTGAATTTTAAATAGCCTTCGTTGCCCGATCAACGGGGATAAGTAACCCGAAAAAATCGCCTGCCAGTGAGTGAGTAGGTAATGTGATAAAGTAAGGTAATCAGATTACAGGTGTCAAATTATCCAAAAGTTTTTGATAAGAGAAGTTATGTATTTTTACCTAAAGTATTGTACCTTGTGTTATTTAAAGTGTTTCAAAAACAACACAAAATTAGTTGCAGTCATCCAACAGCTTGGGCAGGGGGCTCCGGCAGTACCGGGAGGGCTATTGTCTATCATACGATTTTGCCAGTTTTTTCATGGGAAAATTAAAAATGGTGGTATGCATACGCCTGCAGCATTTATTGCACAGGAAGTAAAGTACCTAGAAAACTGTACACGAGCCGCAGTTTTTCAGCACTGGGGCTAACTGATCATCTGTGTTGTTAATGCATGCATTCTCCGGTTGTGACACCTCAGCACTGTTTCGCGTAGGATTATGACCACGCTATACTCTTCAAATTCAACAAAAAAATGTCTTAAATGTCTTCGATATGAAATGTTCGCACGATCCATAACTAAAAGCAGGTTTAATTTAGCTTCGTAGCCCCCAACTTCTGGAGCAGCTGCACAACACTCATTAAGAACTTACCGTCAAGTACAATTCTGGCTTGGAGAAAAGAAAGAACTAAAAGTTGGGTATGAAAATATGAAAAGGGTTACTACCCAGTACAAACTTTAGATGACCCAACACCTCCCGAAATACTTTCTGTAATATGTCGCAAATGTAAAACGTCTTGTAGAAACCCATGTAACGGCAAGGAATCGAAATGTCATATTCTGTATGCTCCAAGACAAATTGGCTATGGCACATTATGAAATCACGCGTTCGTTTTGAAGTTTTGTTCGACAGTATGTGATCCTTAAGGCGCGGACTGACTACGATTTTAAACGCTGCAACTGCACTCACACAACCGCGTCTGCGCGCTATACGGTAACACACACACGCTAACACCGTTGTTTGTGTGCTCATGGAAAGTTGCATAGTATATGTAAGGAAATCAAATGTTTTCTGTTTAATATAATGACGTGTGTACCGATATTTTATGTACAGTGTAGGTGCATATTATTATACAATAAAAAAAAACAATCAAATCATTAATATTATTTATTTATTTTATTCGTTTATTTTTATTACAGTACATGACAAACTGGTATAAACAAAAATGCTTAAGTATAAACAAAAATGCTCAAGTATAAACAAAAATGCTGTATTTACTCGACTGCGGCGAAGCAAAAATAGGAGGGTTATGTGTTTGACCTGTATGTATGTATGACCGTCCTTATATGTCCTCGTAATTACTAAACGGCTGAACCGATTTTGAGTGAATGATATGTCGTTAGATCCGTCTTTATTGCGCGAGTGTCACTGGGTATATCCAAATAATAAAAAAACAAAATGACGGATTTTTGGTGCCTAAATGTGTTTAAAAAAAACTGCCAATCCTATTGAGTGGGGTATTATCATAATGAAGGGCTTTAAAAGGTGATTACAAAAATATATATACAAATTATATTTTTAAATGTAATTTGGAACGAGAAAGGTATTTTTCAGAATTTGAATAGTACTCACTATTCAAATTCTGAAAAGTTAAGACATCTTGGTTGAATATTTGTCAATATTTGCTTGCGTGGTAAAGTATTATGCGTTTCTGATATTATAATACCATCGCGCATAGGCATGCCACATGTATGTCTGGTGTCCACTATTTTAGGGAGAAGGCAGTTCATATAAAATCGAACCAATTCTTGCTCCATTTTAAGATTCCAGAAATTGTCATCCCTTTCTATGAATTCTAATTTTAAGTTTTGGGTTTGTCCACCCCAAATTGGAAAAATACACTTGATTTTCTGTGTGACATGAAGCTGTCCTTGTACTTGAAAGTGCCAATTACTGTTGCGATTGATTGAGTAATTATTTTCTCTGATCTCAAGAGAGATATTATAGAAAATGTTAAAAACGTTGTTAATTTTAATTTCCTCGACAATTGAGTTATTCACAAAGAACAAAACATTCTTAACATAATAGAAAATGATTTTATTATATGTGTTAAGAGATTCTGTATTTTGAAAAATAGATTGTTCTCTGAGGAAGCGACTGCTGCAGCACTGAAACCCAAAATAAATCAAAAAAAAAAAAAAAAACACAAACCTACATGGGCACTTATGAAACGTCAGAAGCTAGGTGCACGGTTCCAATTGGTCGTGTCTTATGGAGAAGAGCCGGCAAGAAACGCCACATAATAGAAGAATATTATTTTACATAAATAAAAAGAGGTGGTCCTCCCTGTCTACACCACTAAAAAGTACTAAAACTTCGTTATACTATATAATTATAAGGTTCCAACAAAATACATGGACAAACTTTTACAGCTAATTCAGAAAACCATATTAAACTCCAAAATATTTAAAAAACACCTGTTCCATACAAATGCAATATTATGCAATAATTACACAGTCGAAATATATAATCAAGTGTTATGAATTATTTTTAAAATTATCTGTCAGTTTGTTTTTTGGGACCTTTACTAAAGTTACCTAATTCTACTTGCTTAATATTGTCATAAAATTAATAGAACTTCAATAAATTTCAAATATTTTGGAGTAGTCAATTGAACTACACAAGTGTTTTGACTGCAATGCAGGCGCGTCTCGAAAGACATGCAAGAAAATCTAATGTCTCCCGTGAGGCGGCGATTCTCCTTGCCGGACTGCCGCCATGGGATCTGGAGGCAAAAGTCCTCGCGCACATTTGTGAGTGGTGCGAGGAGGCGTAACGCCGGGGCGAAACACCGCTGCCGCGAGAAATAACGGCACAGCGTTCAAAGCTCCGGCGGGATCTCATGGCGACATGGAGAGGGCGATATAATAGAATAGAATAGAATACTCTTTATTATACACCATAAAAGTTACAGATATAAATGTTGAAATTTTACATAGGGTGACACAATGGGCGGTCTTATCGCTAAAAGCGATCTTTTACAGACAACCTTCGCAACCCAGCGCTGAGCACGCCACAACTGTGGCGATAAGTCCCCTCTTTGAGGAGTGGCTAGAGAGGAGCCACGGCGTCCTCACTTTCCGCCTGACGCAGGTCCTCACCGGTCACGGTTGTTTCGGGAGGTTCCTGTTCAGGATAAAGCGGGAGGAAACGCCCGGGTGTCACTACTGTGTGTTTATCGCCCGGAGGACACGGTGGAGCATACGGTGGAGGTTTGCCCGGCTTCGGTGGAGCACCGCCCCGTGTCCTCACGGAGGCGATCGGCGGCGGCGATCTCTCGCATCCGGACCTGGTTCAAGCCATGGTTCGGAGCTAGAGTGCATGGGAGGCCCTAACACTACTGTGGTCAAAATTGAATGCCGTAATCACATACTCCGTAATCTATGTAATAAATTACGAGCAGCGTCAAAAGAGTTCAAATACTCATTAATATACAGAAAATTATTAAGTGACCAAAAGGTGATGAGCATAAGGAAGGTGAAGTTTCCTCAATCAAAGAACAACGTAGGTTAGTGGAAGAGCGATCTTATTCAGTTGCATATTGATACACAATATCCTTTATACGTTCGGAGACCACCGCGAATGTAAGGATTATTATTATAATAAAGAAAAGTCGTTGATGAGTGCTATGCAAGTGACAAATTCAACATTTTGGTTTCGATTGAAAGTAATAATTGGAGCCTCCAAATCACAAAGCCTAGTAGAAGATGTCGACACCAACGCTGCTGAACGCTTTAATAGTGTAATAGCTAAGATTGTTGGTGGAAAACGAGTAATTTTTTCCACAAGAAGAGCATATCAACGAAGATGCGCTGCAGCTGTCGTCACATATAATAACAGGTTACCCAAGCACACATTACCAAAAAGGTTTCTAGGAAGAATTAAAAAAAAAAAATTCAAGTTGTTTAAAATAACTGGAACAAAAGCGTGAAAATAAAAGGTCGTGGAATCGAAGAAATCCTCATAAAAAATATATATTCCTTAATAAAAATAGAAAATGACACAAGACGATTTCAAGACAGCGAAAAAAGAAATCCTCCATAATTTAAAAACACTGACAGGTATCGTATCCAAAACGAAACAAAATTACAAAAAAATTGCAGTGATGGCTAGAATTAAGAAAAAATATGGTAATAGCATCTAATTTTGGCCAAATTATCAGAAGACGGAAGAACATAAGTTGCGCCAATATGATGAAAAACTTATTATATAAAAAAAAAATATCACACATTGCATAAATTGGTCACGGAGTTGAAATTGACAAACTGGCCCTGCAACAACTTGAAAAACAGGAAAATGTTGTAATCGAATCCTGTGGATTGTTTATAGACAGTCAGTACTCTTTTATCGGTGCAACACCCGATCTAATTATTGGCGAGGAAACAATTATGGAAATTAAATGTCCAGTGACAGCTTATAAAAAAGGGATAGAGGAAGCAATTAAAGATAATAAAATCTAGTTATATACATTAAAAAAGAAAATAATTACTCAATCAATCGCAACAGTAATTGGCACTTTATGTCTTAACTTTTCAGAATTTGAATAGTGAGTACTATTCAAATTCTGAAAAGTTAAGACATCTTGGTTGAATATTTGTCAATATTTGCTTGCGTGGTAAAGTATTATGCGTTTCTGATATTATAATACCATCGCGCATAGGCATGCCACATGTATGTCTGGTGTCCACTATTTTAGGGAGAAGGCAGTTCATATAAAATCGAACCAATTCTTGCTCCATTTTAAGATTCCAGAAATTGTCATCCCTTTCTATGAATTCTAATTTTAAGTTTTGGGTTTGTCCACCCCAAATTGGAAAAATACACTTGATTTTCTGTGTGACATGAAGCTGTCCTTGTACTTGAAAGTGCCAATTACTGTTGCGATTGATTGAGTAATTATTTTCTTTTTTAATGTATATAACTAGATTTTATTATCTTTAATTGCTTCCTCTATCCCTTTTTTATAAGCTGTCACTGGACATTTAATTTCCATAATTGTTTCCTCGCCAATAATTAGATCGGGTGTTGCACCGATAAAAGAGTACTGACTGTCTATAAACAATCCACAGGATTCGATTACAACATTTTCCTGTTTTTCAAGTTGTTGCAGGGCCAGTTTGTCAATTTCAACTCCGTGACCAATTTATGCAATGTGTGATATTTTTTTTTTATATAATAAGTTTTTCATCATATTGGCGCAACTTATGTTCTTCCGTCTTCTGATAATTTGGCCAAAATTAGATGCTATTACCATATTTTTTCTTAATTCTAGCCATCACTGCAATTTTTTTGTAATTTTGTTTCGTTTTGGATACGATACCTGTCAGTGTTTTTAAATTATGGAGGATTTCTTTTTTCGCTGTCTTGAAATCGTCTTGTGTCATTTTCTATTTTTATTAAGGAATATATATTTTTTATGAGGATTTCTTCGATTCCACGACCTTTTATTTTCACGCTTTTGTTCCAGTTATTTTAAACAACTTGAATTTTTTTTTTTTAATTCTTCCTAGAAACCTTTTTGGTAATGTGTGCTTGGGTAACCTGTTATTATATGTGACGACAGCTGCAGCGCATCTTCGTTGATATGCTCTTCTTGTGGAAAAAATTACTCGTTTTCCACCAACAATCTTAGCTATTACACTATTAAAGCGTTCAGCAGCGTTGGTGTCGACATCTTCTACTAGGCTTTGTGATTTGGAGGCTCCAATTATTACTTTCAATCGAAACCAAAATGTTGAATTTGTCACTTGCATAGCACTCATCAACGACTTTTCTTTATTATAATAATAATCCTTACATTCGCGGTGGTCTCCGAACGTATAAAGGATATTGTGTATCAATATGCAACTGAATAAGATCGCTCTTCCACTAACCTACGTTGTTCTTTGATTGAGGAAACTTCACCTTCCTTATGCTCATCACCTTTTGGTCACTTAATAATTTTCTGTATATTAATGAGTATTTGAACTCTTTTGACGCTGCTCGTAATTTATTACATAGATTACGGAGTATGTGATTACGGCATTCAATTTTGACCACAGTAGTGTTAGGGCCTCCCATGCACTCTAGCTCCGAACCATGGCTTGAACCAGGTCCGGATGCGAGAGATCGCCGCCGCCGATCGCCTCCGTGAGGACACGGGGCGGTGCTCCACCGAAGCCGGGCAAACCTCCACCGTATGCTCCACCGTGTCCTCCGGGCGATAAACACACAGTAGTGACACCCGGGCGTTTCCTCCCGCTTTATCCTGAACAGGAACCTCCCGAAACAACCGTGACCGGTGAGGACCTGCGTCAGGCGGAAAGTGAGGACGCCGTGGCTCCTCTCTAGCCACTCCTCAAAGAGGGGACTTATCGCCACAGTTGTGGCGTGCTCAGCGCTGGGTTGCGAAGGTTGTCTGTAAAAGATCGCTTTTAGCGATAAGACCGCCCATTGTGTCACCCTATGTAAAATTTCAACATTTATATCTGTAACTTTTATGGTGTATAATAAAGAGTATTCTATTCTATTCTATTATATCGCCCTCTCCATGTCGCCATGAGATCCCGCCGGAGCTTTGAACGCTGTGCCGTTATTTCTCGCGGCAGCGGTGTTTCGCCCCGGCGTTACGCCTCCTCGCACCACTCACAAATGTGCGCGAGGACTTTTGCCTCCAGATCCCATGGCGGCAGTCCGGCAAGGAGAATCGCCGCCTCACGGGAGACATTAGATTTTCTTGCATGTCTTTCGAGACGCGCCTGCATTGCAGTCAAAACACTTGTGTAGTTCAATTGACTACTCCAAAATATTTGAAATTTATTGAAGTTCTATTAATTTTATGACAATATTAAGCAAGTAGAATTAGGTAACTTTAGTAAAGGTCCCAAAAAACAAACTGACAGATAATTTTAAAAATAATTCATAACACTTGATTATATATTTCGACTGTGTAATTATTGCATAATATTGCATTTGTATGGAACAGGTGTTTTTTAAATATTTTGGAGTTTAATATGGTTTTCTGAATTAGCTGTAAAAGTTTGTCCATGTATTTTGTTGGAACCTTATAATTATATAGTATAACGAAGTTTTAGTACTTTTTAGTGGTGTAGACAGGGAGGACCACCTCTTTTTATTTATGTAAAATAATATTCTTCTATTATGTGGCGTTTCTTGCCGGCTCTTCTCCATAAGACACGACCAATTGGAACCGTGCACCTAGCTTCTGACGTTTCATAAGTGCCCATGTAGGTTTGTGTTTTTTTTTTTTTTTTGATTTATTTTGGGTTTCAGTGCTGCAGCAGTCGCTTCCTCAGAGAACAATCTATTTTTCAAAATACAGAATCTCTTAACACATATAATAAAATCATTTTCTATTATGTTAAGAATGTTTTGTTCTTTGTGAATAACTCAATTGTCGAGGAAATTAAAATTAACAACGTTTTTAACATTTTCTATAATATCTCTCTTGAGATCAGTAACATGGCTTTTTTCATTCAAGCTCTGATTAATAACAGTGGCACAACATTCAACGCATGTAACCCTTTCTTTATTGACATTGTTCAATTATTTTTTTTACTTTGGAGTACTCCCGACACTCTACAAACTTATGTTTATCAATATTTTCTGACACGAACATAGGTTAATTACGAAGGTGGCAGCCGGAAGACTTACAGAAAACTAAAGTTATTTAAATAAAGGTTTTTAATTATGTTAAAATTACAATAGTTTAAACTTAAGCTAATTCCTAAGTCTAGATTCGGACGATACTAGTACCGAAGTGCCTATAACGATTGCTAGACGTCGATGCGGCATCAGCAGATTTTATGTGGAATCATCCGATTAACGTAATTAGTTTAACGGTACGTTTTTAGGGTACGTAACAGGTTTACAATTGTTATGCCCGTTTTCACCGACATCCCCTAAGTTTAAGAGATC
This sequence comes from Tiliacea citrago, assembly GCA_963921375.1. Lineage (NCBI taxonomy): Eukaryota > Metazoa > Arthropoda > Insecta > Lepidoptera > Noctuidae > Tiliacea > Tiliacea citrago. Next base: position 22,853,099 of record OY992783.1, read on the forward strand.
CCCTAAGAAGGGTTAGGGGGCTGTTAGATGGTGGTTTCCGATTCAACAACAGTAAGGGGTCAGTTAAACGTTAAAAGGTCCCCTAAATTTAGGTGGACGAAATGTGGGCTCATAAACCGGCACATACGTAAACTAAGTGATCTTTTAAGCAACGAAGATGTATAGTGATTTATTTAAATTTCTTGAAGATTTAGAAACTGTTTCTACTATATCCGACGTTAATAACAGCCGTAGACCAAAAATAAATCGGAAACGACCAAACTACTCCGAAAGTTATAGTTAGATATTAGTAAAGATATAGTTTATGCAAATCTTCAGTGTTATATTTTATTTTTTATGATTGAACACACCTTAGAATTTCATAAAGATAAGTGAGTACTTAACATATTCAAATTTATAAAATATAAAATAACTATAAAAAAAAAACTAAAAAAAGTTAAGCCCACGAGCGTGGTATTTTTTCTTAGTCGACGATACTTACGTCGATTCCTAACTAACAGTGTAAACCTTAAGTATACTTGTCAGGTAGGAACCGCTGTCCTTATTGTATTTGCATACTTAATTACAATTCCATATAAATAGCATTTTTATTTTATTTCAGAAATAATTCTACATAAAAAAATCTAGTTCAGATTTTTTTGATAAATCAGTTAAAATATCACAAAAAGTTGGTAAAATATCACACAACGCACAAGTCACAGCAAACAATGAAACAAAAAATCAAATCTCACGTCAGTACTTCACAAGGGAAAGAACTGTCAAATATACGAATAAGACCACAGATACCACTCGACGTTTCGTAATGTAAATAAGCATGAAAATATGAAATTAATTAATAATATGAATGTCTGTGTGTGTGTGTGTGGGTGTGTCCCCACAGTATTCCTCCCATTAAAAAAATATATTATAAAGTTTACATTTATATTGTAATATTGCTCCTATGTTACATTGTAATTATCTAGAGTAGGTCCGTACACTTATAATCAATGTATTGTGTTACATTTTAACAACAGGATGTTCTTATTTCTTAACCAGATTTACACTTTCGTGTTGTTTAGTCTTATTTATATCAGATTTTAATTGTTCACCGGAAGATAATTATGTATTTTTAATAATTTGCTTTGCTTTTTTGAAAATTAAAACCAGTAAGTAAAAAATGTGCCATAATGCCATTTCTTTTCGTAGCATTTTTAGTACCTTGTTTGAATTTCTTATACACCATGTATAGTGTGTATATGCTAGGTTCTTACGCACTAGCGGTTGGCCGCCTAGGCGGTTCGTTTGAGCGGTCCAACCCCTTCACGCGGTTTCATCGCGGTTGGACCGCTCGAAGCAGGCCCAGCCAACTTTGTATGGGCACAGAACAATACCCATTGGGGATTTTGATGTGTTGCCAGCAATTGAAGGTATATCATCATATTTTAAAATTGTATAGCAACACTGGTCTGTGTTGGCCAAAATGCCAAATTGTGTCACGTCCGCGTCCGTCACTTACAAATGGCCGCCGTTTTTAAGATCGACGTTCTGTTTGTAGTTTTGTTATAAACAAAACCGTTTTGCGATTAACCATTTTTCTTTTTTTCTCTTTTACGTCGAGTTAAGCACGTTCTTATCCGTAACTGTGTTGAATTAAAAGTGGCGTTGTCGTGGTTATTTCATTTGTGATAGAGACACTTTGTTTTTGTGGGTGGTTAAATTTCCAATCATGGGAGACAACCTGAGACGTAAATGTTTCAAATGTCCCACATTTGAAACATTTACGTCTCAGGTTGTCTCACCTCGTGCAGACCCTTACATGAAATTGTACCGATTCCCTAAACCTGGGGTAACAAATGCACAGCGTAAAGAACACTTACAATAATCAAACGTAACCTAACAAGCTGTTTGGATAAGGGACCAATTGATAACAAGTATTCATTTATTTTCAGTTGTGAATTGTGGGCTAAATTCTGTTTCCCTGATGGAGCATGGTCTTCTGTAGACTTTCAGCAAAAGTTATATGCTGAACCCAGAATGTTGTGTTCCTTACATTTTCAAACAACATCATTTACCGATTTTGCTGGGAAGAAGATATGCCGTTCCTGACGCCGAACAGGTGGCGATAAATTTTAATAGTTTATCTTCACAAATATTATTTATATACTCTGTCAGTTTAGGTAGTATATTAAAGGTAAATAAACGTTTTTCTGTATTTAGTAATACATTATTTACATTAAATAACAATGGAATAAATCATCATCATCAATACAATTTATAATAATATTTTTCAGATACAATCAACTCACGGAATTGATCATTCTTACGCACAACCTGGACCATCACACTATCCCACAGATCCCATTCCTGGGCCATCACGAAAATTAATGGATATCACAAATATTCAGCAGGTAATTTATTGTTATTATTAACCTAAACATCGATGATAAAATACAACACACACAGTACATTTGATTTAACAAATTTATAATAATATTTTTCACATACAATCAACTCACGGAATTGATCATTCTTACGCACAACCTGGACCATCACACTTTCCCACAGATCCCATTCCTGGGCCATCACGAAAATTAATGGATATCACAAATATTCAGCAGGTATTTATAATTTATTAACAATAATGTTATTATTAACCTAAACATCGATGACAAAATACAACACACACAGCAGGTATATCCAATTTAGATTTGGTAGTAATCTGTGTATAACCACATATCTGTGACCCTAGTGTAAAGGGATCTAAGTCCAAAAATGCAACTTTACACGAGACGCAAAAAACACTCCGCGCGCTTCAAATTGTGTGTTTGACCTCATGTGACATTTAAACCGCTACCAAATGAAATACACGTGATATTTTTTATAGGTAAACGATTTATGCTCTTTATTATTATTGAGTTATTTTTTATGTAAAGTTAATAGTTTTTAAGATAGTGACTTATACTAACCACAAAATGAATTCCTTGAGGGTATAAAATAAGTTATACCCCTTCTGCTCAAACTCAAACTCAAAGCATTTATTTCAATTAAACCATTTACAGGCACTTTTGAATTGTCAACAAGTCGGTCAGTTACAAATATGAAGCTAGTTGCCCATTCCAAATAGTAGGTTCCTATGGAGAAGAACGGGCAAGAAACTCCACAGACACTCTGCCATAAGCTGTTTATGTCTGTGTATTATAACTGCCATAAGTTAAATGTCAATTTACACAAGTGAAAAGGGATACGTATTTGGAATGATTTTTATCATAACCAAGTAGTCTAAAGAAATATTTAATAGTTTACTATTTGAAAAACATGTTTTACTGTGTACTTTTCTTTACCGTTAAAATTTTTAGAAAATTCTCAAAAAAAATATCTTAAATCCTTTTTCACAAGGATGTTATACGTGGCGTATGGTACATTAAGACTTGTACGAACTATTTTGTGCAACTTATATCCATTATTTAAATAAAAATAAAACAAAAAATATTTAAATTACTATTTTTTTTTTTTTTAATGTTTCGTAGTTTCTTGCATAATAAAATTTGAAAATACAAAAACAATTTTAAGAGAAACACATCTTAATCTGCAGAAAATTCACAAATCGAGTAGAAAAAAAACAAAATTATTTTCCTGAAAATATTTAAGTATTAGTATAGAAATAAAAATGGGTTTAAAAAAAAAAAAACATAACAAACCAAAAATATTAGAAAATGTTATTCTAAGTCATCTTCGCTGTCATTTATGAGAGGATGTTGATCTTTAATATCATTATCACTTAATAAATTGGTATAAAAGGATCTGACACTGGGGATTATTAGTGTAAGAAGATAAAGCAAGTCTCGCTTTTTCTCATTGGAAATTGCAATCGGCCCATCGTATGACTTGGGTATACATTCGGTTTCAAAAACTCTTGGGAGCGGTGACTTTCCTCGTTTTCTTTGCAAATTAACTATGTTCCATTCATCTACGCCATGCATCTTGTAGTGAAATTGAGGAAACTCCTTTTTTTATATTTAAAAGCTGCACACTCAGATAAATTAAACTTCTTCTTATTTTCATCAATTTTCTTTTGTTGTAGTGGCCCTTTTAAATAACTCGCAAAATCAAGAAATAATTCAGAGTGCATTTCTATAACAGTGAATGGTTTTTTTTTACTACATGTTCGGACAAGTTGATACCAATCCCGGGGATGATGCAGATCCATTTGAGTTTTTTTCTTGGCCTTTTCAATTAACGCATGATCCACGTCACAATCCATGTGAGTATGGCCTGGTACCAAACAATTACGCGTTACGGTTTCCATATTTGTATTATTACGCATAGCTAAAAGGAACATGCATACAACGTGAATATTTTTATTTTGGCCAGAGCAGGAGTCAGAATAAAATATAAGATGCCTTATATCAGCAGGTACGCAGTTCATTATGTAGTAATACAAACAGGAAGCTATTTGATTTGCCCCTCTGCCACCAATTCCTTCATGCCACATAAAACAATATACTTTATTAGAGGTACAGTCCCTTAATGTCAAATTATATGTCCATAATGGACGCTTGTAAAATGCAGCACCAGATTTAAGGTAAGGGGTTGGCAAGCATTGCTGCAAGTCAAACGACAAGACTACTGTATCCTTTTTTGCAATTGAAAGCGCCCGGTCTTGAGATTTTTTATCATAAATAGTTTCTGCTCTACGTTGATGCTCTATCAAAAGCTTTTCATTTACTTCTTTCTCCACACCTTCACTAAATTTAATTTTCGTACTTAAAGTATCGCATTTCACACATGTATCAACATAAGGTGCTTTAAAAGATAGATTTTGGGCCCTGAATACCCATGAGTAGATGGTCATTGATACTGGATTTTCATTCGTCTCACAGTAAGCCTTGTACATGTCTGGAATAGTTAAATGGGGTGGTAAAATTTTTTTGTTTGTCTTCGACCGACCATAGTGGCTTTCTTACACAGGGAAAGATAAAATCTGAGTTTTTACATTTTCTAGCCTCTCGTCATCTATTGTAAAGGCACTGGGTTTTTTTCCTCTTAATGATTTGGGTATAATACCACCGCTTAATTTCATTTTATCAGTCACAGTTTGAACAAACTTGTTGGTTTCATCGAATGTTTTTAAAAAACAACCCTTACAAATGCGATGACACTCTAAGTCCAACTTCAGGAAAAAATCATTGGAAAAATTCCTGTTTTTGACTGTCGCCGCCAATTTTTTTGTTGCTTTTCCTTTTAACTTTATAAGGTTACTTATGAACAATACACGCCTGTCATAGTCTCCTATGTTCCAGTAATAATCAAATATTTTTTTTCTGTAGGCTTCACGAATTCTTTCAGCACACTTCATCCTACAAGGTTCCAGACTTTTTATTTTCCTTTCTACAACGGTTTTTCCCTTACTTGTCTGGTAACTTTTTCCTAAATTCCTTTTCTTTTTTCTAATTTCTCTATCTTCCCTTCTTTCTTTAATACTTTTCCTAGGCTTACGTTTTCGACCTTGTGTAATACCTTCTTTATCCCAAAATGATGTATTATTGCTCTCGTCTGAATCTGACTGAATGATGGTAACATTACGTCTACGTCTTGTGCGCCTATTTACAACTGAACGATCCGAGCCACTTGTGTCGGATGTATTTGGTATGAAATCGTCACTACTTTCAGCAGAATAATCGAGATCAGGGTATGGCAGCTCATCAACCAACAGAGAAACAATATCAAGACACATGAGAAACGTTTCGTCGGAATCGGTAAATAAATCGTCATCTTTGTAGTGCTCTGGCCTTGGGGACAAGTTTTTGGAACATCCAGGCATTGGAGAACATACTTTTGAACGAATTGGAGAAATATTTTTTAAACATTCAAATTTTGGAGAATAATCCGTAGAACATCCTGGCCTTGGAGGATAATCATTAGAGCACCCTGGCCTTGGAGAATAATCATTAGAACATTCTGGCCTTGGAGATTAATCATTAGAACATTCTGGCCTCGGAGAATAATTCTTGGAACAAGTAGGTACAGGTTCTTCAGAAAGGCAATCCAAGTCGTCCATAATTTTCAGTTCTTTATGAACAAGATCAATCATGCGGTTAATTCGACCTCTACCAGTCATTCTAAAAAGGAAATAATTCATTTAAGTATTTTGAATAGAAAGTAATAATTACGACTATTAGCGTAGGAGATTCCACAGGGAAACTTAGTAGAAAGTTACGGTAAATATCATTATATCCTTTATGTGTAGGCTTCCAGGTAAACGAAACAGAAAAAGAAATGCATGCAATGAATTTCGTAGTTATTAGGTGTAAAAAGGTACGATTAGACCTGAGAATTTGGAAAATTGACTATGGCGTTTATCGATATATGGGAGAACATTTTTTTCAGCTACAATGTTAAGTTTGTTTTTGGGATAAAATCATCCTAACTACGGAACCCGTCATTGTGCGTGGTCCGACACGCACTTGGCCGGTCTTTTTGTTGTTGTATTATTTTTGTATATCTTGTTAGTACCTACCTAGTGTAAATACATAGGTAGTTGTGTGATCTATTGTTTTTAATGTAGTTAGTAGGTTTATTATTTTTATCTGGAGAGTAAATTGAGGTCACTAAAAACTAATTGCTCTGTTTCATCTGGTATAGAGTACCTACTTATATCTTCATGTAGTACAAGCCAATACTATATTTAAAATGTTTCAAGTACATTTTTAGTTAACATGAAAACATGTGGTAATTGTAGTAGTCTTAATTAACTAACATTTTTTAATACTTTTCTCATTATTTTATAGGCATTGCCAAATGGAAATATATAGAAGATTTTTACGAAGTGGACAAGAGTGATGGGAATTTTGTGTTTGCTCCAAAGTTAAGGAAGGACCATTTGAATCCTAATAATAAACAAAAAATGCGAGTGAATCTTGCAGCTCAAGTTCTGAGTCACTCGGTGGCTGCAGGAATGTTTGCCAGAATATCCCAAGGTATTAATCTTAATAATAATTTTAACTATACTTAGTTTAATTTAATTTGGTGATGCAGTTTATTGTTTTAACGACATAGAATTGCAATTTGTCTTTTTATTTAAACTACCAAGACCTAGTTCCTATCAGGTAAAGCCGTGGCCAGAAGCATTCATGCGGCTAATAAACTGAATTCCATGTGGGGAAAGCCATGATGGTTAAAACTATTATAAACGTATTTTAAAGACCGAAATTATCAAGAGCATTGTACTACAAATAAATATATTACCTTAATATTACATTCTGTTAATTTCCAGGGCTGCTACCTACAGAAGCAACTGTAACTGCAGAAGTTTTATCCAATATGGACAAATTGTTCGACTGCGTGAATAGTGACTCGGCAGATTTAAAAAAAGGAAAACCTTATTCCACAAATCTAACAGATATGTCTCCACATTTAAAACTATTTGAAAAAATGAAAAAAAATTTGAGGCTTCCGTATTTGTAGGGTGTCTAAGCTCGCCGCCATCACAGCAAGGTTGTATATGGACACTAAACGGAATCGAAAAGCTTTTTAATAATTAAAAAAAAAAAAAACACGCTATTAGAGCACTCTCAACTCGCCGTCTTCAGCAGGACCCTCTCGAAAATTTGTTTGGCACCATAAGAGGTAACTGTGGTGCCAATTATAATCCAACAACTGGACAATTTATCGCTGGATTGAAGACGGCTATCCTGTCCAACTTTGCTCACTTGGGGTCAGGCAATTGCAAAGAAGATTACTGTAGGAGAATGACAAATTTCAAACAAATTTTGACCAAAACCACTGTCACAAATAGATTTCTAAAGATGTGTGAATAACATTTTAAAATAAATATTGATTTTATTATGAATAGTATATTCTATATTACTGTAAAACGATTTTGTGTGCTTAAAAATCGCCAATTTTCAGAAGCAAACACAAACAAAGCATTAAAAAGGAAAATGGATATATTACAACATATATATATAAAATTGATATATTATACAATATTCCCTCTAACCGTGAAGTATCCGCTTTCTACTAATAAGGTTAGAGAAAATATTCCTTTATTATGGTTATGGTAACTGTTTTTATTGCTTTGCGACTAAGGAATAAAGGTTTTGGTGGTCTTATTATTGCTTTTCCTCGGGGCTTGGTGTGGTTTTTGCATGGCTTTTGTTTTTTATTTGCAGATTGATTGAAAATGAAAATACTCGGAGATGACGATATTGAGAAGGAGTTGTACGGTATGTTCGGTTTGTCAGAACCGGAAGAGTCTGAAGATGGCGAAGAATCAGAAGAGGATGATGTTCCGTACAATGTCACGAAATTACAGCGAATTTTAGGGGATTTGGATGAACCAGACCTTCGATCTACTGCAACAATACGAGCATCGTTATCGCCTCAACCACCTACATCATCTGATGCGGAGGTCCCATGCGGTGAGCCTTTACTTGTAATATCTCCACCTACTGTGACAGAACCTGTTGCGTCTTCATCTGCAGTGCCGTTACCTAATGAGCCGCAACCAGCTGTACTACTGCCTGCTGAGCCTGGTATTTCACGTGAGTTACCTGTAAAAGGTAGAGGACGAGGAGCTAGGACGGAACGTGGATCTGGAACGGGACGTAGATCTGGAACGGGACGTAGATCTGGAACAGGACGAGGAGCTGGAACTGGAACGGGACGTGGAGCTAGGACGAGGCTGGGAAGTGGGGCTTGACATGAGTACGGCGATTCATCCGAAGATAATGCGCCACTAGAATCAGAAGCAGAGTCAGAAGGAAGTGATTCTGACAGAGATGAAGAAGCGTGGAAAAAAACCTCGTGGACTGATATTAGGCCACAGGTTGAGTCTTTTGATAGTGTTCCAATGACTCCGACACGCGTGTTACCATCCAATGCCAGGCATATCCGATATTTTGAAAAAAAAATTACCCAAGAAGTTTTTGAATTGATTAGTACGGAGACTAACCGATATGCGAGTCAACATAACGTAATAGGCTGGACCATACTAGACATAAAAGAGTTGAAGGCTTTCCTAGGTGTCTTGATTATTATGGGATACAATATTTTACCTACTTTCGAATTGTATTGGTCATCGGATCCCGAATTTAGAGTTGACGAAATAGCTTCCACCATGACATTCCGAAGATTCAAGCAAATTTTACGTCGTTTGCATCTAAATGATAATTCTAAACAACCTCCCAGATTTAGCCCCGAGTATGATAAGCTATTCAAAATTCGACCATTATTGAAGCTTATCAACACCGCCTTTCAAGAAAATGCGCACAACTCCTCATCCCAGTCAATAGATGAATCAATGATTCTTTTCAAAGGAAGGTCTTCATTGAAGCAGTACATGCCTATGAAGCCGATAAAAAGGGGTTTCAAGGTGTGGTGCCGCTGTGACAGTACAACTGGTTATCTGTACGAGTTTGAGATATATACCGGAAAAGATAGTGACAGAGTAGAAGACAATTTAGGAGGAAAAGTGGTCACGAAGTTAACGGAAAAATTGAAAGGAATGGCGGCAGTGCATGTAACGTTTGACAATTTTTTTTGCAGTTATGATGTCATGAATTATTTACATGTAAATGGTATTTCTGCGAGCGGTACTGTACGCAGGCATAGAGCAGACTTACCAAAACTTGTAAAAAGTAAAAGAAAACTAAAACTAAGAAAAGGGCAGTACACATGGAGAGTGAAGGAGAACGTGGCCTTTGTAATCTGGCAAGATACAAAAGAAGTTTTATTTATGACAAATGCTTTCCATCCGAAGGACAATGAAACATCCCTATCCAGGAAAGGAAGGGAAGACAGATGTAGTGTGTCCTGCAGTAGTGAAGGAGTACACAAAAAGAATGGGTGGAGTAGATCACTTTGATGACATCAAAGGGACATACTCTGTTGGGCGAAGAAGCAAACGGTGGTGGCTTCGCATATTTTATTTCATTTTAGATGCCTGCATCACAAATTCATTTTTGCTCCAGGGAAAGAATGCGAATGCTACCAAATTGTCCAACCTGGAGTATCGTATAGCTCTAGCCAGAGGACTTATTGGTGGTTTTTCTTCCCGAAAACGTCGTGCTGATGGCGTCAACTACGTCGTAAGAAAAAAAGTTGCTGTATCTGAAAATTACCAAAAGGCAATTCACATTGTTGCACCGGCAATTCGCTTTTCCAATGTTGGTGATCACATGCCAAATGATATATCGTCGTATCAAACATGCCGATATTGCAGCACTAAGGCGAAGGATAAGCGATCTAAGATCAAGTGTAGCAAATGTGGAGTGCCTTTATGCATAACACCATGTTTTTCGAATTTTCATAAACAAATGTAATTTTCTTTTATTTTTGTTTCTATTTTCTTATTGGTATTAAATTGTGTGATTTTAATATAGTTATTATGTATTATTTATGTTACATATATGATTTATGTTGTTTTTTTAGTTTCTTGTAAAAACATACCGCTATTTCATTACTCTCAAACAGGTAGAGGGAATATTCTTACCACCAATTAAAAAAAAAGTTAAAAAAATATATAAATATCAATTATTATTTTAGGCATCATAAGTAACACAAATCCGAAAACCAAATCTTTCTATCTCATCTAGATCCTTATAACCGTTAAAGGGTTAAAGTCCCTGTCTATGACACTTCTCACAGAGAAAAGATTAACTGTTAGAAGAGGAACATACAACACATTATGCAGGGTAGTATCGATCCATTCCTCTCCATCAGCAGCATTGAGAATCACTTTTCCTTTACCAATAACTTTTAGTTCCCTGCCATCACCAATTATTACTGATTGGGGGGATTCATACTCTTCAAACTCATTAAATAGATTTCTTAAGAAACACATGTGTTCACTGGCTCCGGTGTCTACCAACCAGATCTGAGTATTTTCCTTGCTGTTCATAACTGTTGAAAATGCATTACTCCTTTTGTTTGACTCATTTTGACCAGCATCACTGCTTTTCTCTTTTTTTAGCCGTAGTCTGTAAAATTTAATTGAGTGGCCATACTTTTTACAATAAAAAAATTGCAACTTAGCGCAACAATCTTTTTTATAATGATGGGCCATTATAAAAAAGATTGTTGCGCTAAGTTGCAATTTTTTTATTGTAAAAAGTATGGTCACTCAATTAAATTTTCTTTCTTGCCACAACCAAAACACTTTGTGTCACTCAACTTCTTTGTGGCTGTTGCCAATGCTACACACTCTGTTTCAGCCATTATTTCACTATTTGTTACAGTAGACATATTACGCTCTTCCTCAATTAACAATCTCGCCATTAGTTCTTCTATAGTTTGATTTATTGTAGGGACCGATTCCCATGCAGCAATAAAATGGCGATATTTGTTTAGCAATGACATAAGTACTTTAGTAATAATCATTTTGTTGGATATATCATCGCCTAATTGTCGTATATTCGCTCTTATCTCTTCAATCTTTGAGAAAAATAGTGAAATATCGGTATCGCACTTCAGTGAGTAAAACTTTTGTTGTTCGAGATGTAAAGATTTACACGACTTCTTCTCATAGATACTAGTTAACTTTTTCCACATCTCAGCAGACGTAGTATCAGTAAGCAAGTGCGTCATAATATTTTGATCAATATGGAAAACAATCCAACCCTGCGCCTTGCTATCCTTATTAACCCATTCTTGGTACTCCGCCGGTTTGTCTTTACCGGGTTTAGGTATGGAACCATCCACGACCTCAAATAGGCCTTTTGCCTGTAGAATAACTCTCATCTGGAATTTTCAGGTACACCATGTCGCACTTCCATTCAGTTTGACTCCAGATATAGATTGCGGAAGCGACAATTCCATTTTCTTCAACTCTCACGACCGGCGAACTCAACAAGCAAATAATGGCGTCTCGAAACCTCGACAAGCCAACACAGCCAACAAAAATCTCTCGTAGATTATTTATTCTCGCCGTAATTTATGCACTCGCGTACTCTGGGCCCATAACCTGTGATGAATTAAGGGCTTTGCAGAGTTAAACAATAACGCAGTAGTGAAACATTTATTAAAACTCGGTGGAGAAAATCGGACACAATGGTTCATAAAGGTACTAGAATCCGCAATAAACAAAATGTAGACTTGACTGTCAGACTTCACATTTTTACCATAGACACATTACTTATTTCTTTTTAGTTTATTGGCTAGCTACTCTACACTTCACACTTCCGTATCAGGTATCACTAAATCATGCACTATGTTCCTCATTGATGATGTGTCGGTGTCCCGACACTTGTTAACTCGGGAGAACGTTAGCTCTCTATTACCACTTTTAAAGACAAGTTTTTGAATTTTTCCTGAATTTAATGCATCATGCATGCTTTGATAGAATAAATCTTCTTGCATTGTATCTCTGACCTGAGGTTTTGATGAATCTGCACTTGATTTTTTATGAGCGGGCTGCATATCACGGGCAAATATAGCCTCACCATTAGCGTTCTGAATAATAATTTTACTAATGCCTACAGAAGTATATTTCACTGAATCTTGCATTATAGCTAATTTAATTTATTCTTAAATTGTTTAATTCAGTTTATGATTCAACCTTTTGACTACAATCGTAGGAATCGAATGTCGCCAATAAAATGACTGCCAGTAATTTATAGTTATTATTGCATTTAATAGCTTATTCAGCAGACAATCAATCTATCCTCCCCCAATTTAGAATAATTTTGACATTTTGATTTGTCAACATAATCTGTTCCTTTTACAGCATTTAAATAAAAGCATTTAGAAAAAAGTATAGCATCGTATAGCATTTTGTTGTCGTATTCTATATGTAGTGCATTTGTTATGAAATAAAACAAGAAAACATGTACTCAAAGAAAAAAACATTTATTCTGATATACTTAATATTGTTATGTTATAAAGAGCTAACAAATTACTTAACTTATATGTTTTTTTTCAGGACAGACCTTATCTTTTAAATTATAAAAAATTAAAAATACTTTTATCTATCAACCCACTTTTGTAAACATATTACATTTTTTAAAGCACATACATTCGAATGATACACACCGCTAAATATATTACTAGACATGTAAACTAGGACAGTTCTTATCTTCTAAATTATATACATTATCATGTTTTACAATGTTTCTTAGCCACAAAACTTTTTCACATCCTTTAACATGAATGTGTTTATTCTTCAGATAAGGTTCAATATATTGCGGCAAGTTCAAGTATGGTATAAAACCCTCTTTCCAGAATTTTTTTCTGTTGCTCTCTATCCAATTTACGGGTACTTAGTCTGAACGGCCCAAATCGAATGGCACGTGGGTCATTCGAACGTAAACAAAAATCATCTACGTACAAATGGCCCGTTGGTGACACAATCTATCTTAATTCAATGGATAAACTACATTATGTACATTCGGGTGCAAAAGTAAAAAGTTTAAATAAAAGATGATTTTTTCTTAGATTTGTATTATCTTCATTAAAACAATCAACAAAATATACAATAAGATAAAATAAAACAACAAGCCAATCAACAAAATGTAAAAAAATACAATTAAAAAGTTAGTCAAAAGCAGCCTAATTTTAAAGAATAAAAATCCTCAATTCGTGGGAATTTACTATTACACAATAAGATTTAGTGAAAATCAGTCTTATTTTAGAGAAACAAATGAACAAACATAAAAATATTATTATACAACAATGTTTAGTCAAAACCAACCAGCAATTGTAAGGAAACAGATCAACAAAATATGAGAATTTACTATAAGATTTACCTAAAATAAGTCTTGTTCTAGAAAAACAAATCAACAAAATATAAAAATACAATATTAATCAATAAGATTTAGTAACAATCGGGCTTATTTTAAAATAAAAAACCAACAAAATAAAAAGAAAATACGACTGAACAATATAATTGATTAAAACTTTAATTTTTCTAAGCAATGCCCCACGCTTATCTGTCCAGTCAAAATTCTTCTACAATACTTTGAATTTTCCAGTTTCTTGATAAAGTTTCAGGTTTCCTTTTTGAAATTTTGATGCCATCAGGTTTCCTTATCTGATTTGAATAATATTTGAAGTCGTTATGCAACCCTTGCAGAAGTTGACCAATATTTGGTTTGACTTTTATGAATTTTCTAATTCTATTGTTCCATGACTCTACAATGTTATTTGTTTTATGATATTTATTATATGTACACCAGATACTTGAATTCACCTTATCGTCTAGCCATGTGCTAACAAAATAATCGTTGAATTTTGTAAAATTATCACTGCACGGACTTTCTGCCATAATATAAAGCCAACCATCGTCAACGAATTGTGGAGGAATGTGTGATAATGCTGTACATAATTTTATATGTGCCTTGCCTGAATGGGTCTTGTGTAGATTTAATTTATTTGCTTTACGCCACAAGCATTGACTAAAATGAAAATTGCACCCTGTTATTTTAACATTTGGAAAAATATTTTGTAATGCAACTATGGTAGCTGCTTCAAAATCCATAGTGGCATAAGTTGGTTTCCATTCTGGTTCTTGACTTTTTATTAATTGGAATAGTAACTGATATGTGTCAAGCTTCTTATCAGGTAGTAAAGCATACAAAATAGGAATCACGTTAACAAATTCTTGAGTGCTTCCTATATCTGCATGAACTGTAAAAACTTGATAAAATCCATTCGGGCAGATCTTAAATGTCCCATCGAAGAAAAAACTTCTTGATTGCCGCAAATAAACAGTGAAATCCTTATGTCCAAATATCAATATTCTTTTTTGTCTGTATTGATAATCCGCAAATAACATAAATAAATATTTTTGAGGGATAATAACGTCAGCTCCTTTTCTAAAGCAAAGTCTCTTGGCTCCAATTGAGCTATTTCGTTTTTGGTATAGATGTTTGCTTATATTTTCAAACTTAGGTAAAATTTGTACTCCTTTTTGTGTAAGTATTTGCATGTGTTCATTAAATATTTGAGGAATCGGAATAGATACGTCGTGTTGAACAGCGTTTATACATTTTTCCATTTGCTCTTTAATTTCCCTCGTTTCTAAGTCTTTAGGTCCATGATTATGTGATGTTTCACGT
Organism: Tiliacea citrago; assembly: GCA_963921375.1. Lineage (NCBI taxonomy): Eukaryota > Metazoa > Arthropoda > Insecta > Lepidoptera > Noctuidae > Tiliacea > Tiliacea citrago. The sequence goes on from OY992783.1 coordinate 22,868,131, forward strand.
ACAACTGTTAAAGGGTTACTTTTGGTTTTAATAGAAGCACTGCACGTACTTTTTTTTGCACAACGCCAAAGTTCTGTTCCGTCTTTGTTCAGCCTTTTCCAATTATATTCATAACCACCTTTACGTAGAAGGCGAGCACCTTTTCTTGATTTACCCTCACTTGCAGATTGTGATGTAGAGGGATGTGCGTCATCCATTTCTATGATTATTTAAACCTAGAAAATACAATATGGGCCTTAGAAGTGTGAAAGTATATAATACAGATTTGTATGTGTATGGTCTAAAATCTAGTCCCTGTCATATATTATTTATGTTCTAAATAAAATATGGTAGCTTAGTCTTTAGCCCGAATATTGATGTTGTTTACATACGAGTTGAAAGAGATGTAAGTACTTATATTAAATTCGATCATATTATGTTCTTGGACCCAAAAAGATAGAATACATATGAAACGCCTTTAACTGAAGAAACATTTTGAGAAAAATATTGCAGTAAGTATATGCAATTGGCTTTATAATATATAAAAAAAAACTTACCAGGATCCAACAGTAAACAAAACACAAAACTCTCGAAAGTAAAAGTTCAATGCACAACATTAATGGACAATTGCAAAATTAACAGTGGTGTTACTAAGTTGCATACTATTAAACATATTTCTCCATAGTCCTCTGACGTCACAGATAAGCATCCTACTTGTGATTGGATGACAAGAAGGGTCATTGTTTATCTAGCTACCTGAAATCGTGCCGACCGGTTATGAAGATGTATTCCGTTTATTTAGACGATTTCAAATAATTAAATATTTATTTAGTTAAAATTCATAAACTATGTGATTAATAGAATGTTTGCGACTGTACTTTTGAATTATTTTTAAATTCATTTGACCACCGGGCCATTCGAACGTAGACAATTTTTGTTTACGGTCGAATGGCCCGCGTGCCATTCGATTTGGGCCGTTCAGACTAAGTACCCCAATTTACTTACAATTTTTCTTTTTTTGTAAGATAGTAAAATGGTATGATTAATAATACCATAATTTGATTTCTGCATGCTATTGCTATTTCTTTGACGATATACTCGTTACTTTCGGTCTTAAATCCTTGCACATCGACTATAGCGTTCATGATAATTTGCTTACAGTACTACTCAGAGGTTTATATTCAATATGGCGATCGCTGATAATTAGACAATAAGCAGTTGTATTTTCTGGGATATCTATAGAACTTTCTATTTCTAGTCTCACATCTATAGCTCCAGTCTTTAAAGCCTCGTTCTGTCTTGAGCAATCAATTACAAATAAAGGAGCCTTTTCTTTAAATTCAAGCAGATCAAGCATCGGCTCAGACCGGGTGTTATAATTAGACTGACGAAATTTTGTACACATTTCATATAATATACAATACTTATCTTCAGAAAATTTGGAGTTTACGGATTCATAGGGATAATAATTTGAATTTAAAAAAAGAGTAACATTAGTTAATTTACAATGGTCAAATATTGAACTGTCTCTAGATTTCATGTTTTTTCTATTTGTCTGTAACCCAAAGATCACATACCTCGGTTTATCGAGTTGTGAAGCAGTCTTAACAACCCAGGAATGTTTTGTAGTTTTAGGTAATAAAGGGTATTCATACAAGTCCCAGTTTCTAAAAGCTATTTGAATAGGACGGTACCTTTCTAAATGCTTCAGTAATGTTAATTTTTCCCTATCTGAAACTTTTATATGAGGCACGCGCCATTGCAATCGCTCTGTATTTATTTCAATCGAGTCATCATTATCAAGATTAACACTATTAAGATTGGAACTACTTCTGTTAAGTATAAGTTCATGTTTACAGTTAATGATAATTTTATCATAATCTTCCGCAAATCCCAAAACTTTATTCAAGGGTATAAAAATGCGAAAAATACCATCATTATCTTTAAAGCCATTTAACTTCCAACCCCAAACACCAGCAGCTTTCCCCCTCACTCATAGAGACATATGATTTTAGAGTTGTAGTAATTCCTGAATTTTTATTCGGTCTATCTCAACACCGTTAATTTCGTATCGAATGTCTTGAAATAAAAATGATATAGGATTATTAGTGAAATTAACACTCTTTCGTGTAACTTTTCCTGATGCATCAGCTTTAGAAGACACCATGGCTTGACCTTCAACGTAAATGTAGCTGGCTGAAGGTAATACATACATGTCTTGCTGATTTATGGGTATTCGTATTTCGTCATTTTCTTTAAAACTGTTGCTGTATGGATTATAAGTATGATATTCGTAACTCACTATAGAGTTATCGAATTGTGGTGAATTATTTATTTCAAGAATACTTATAATTTAAATCCCAAAGCTTGAAGAAATAATTTATTCCATTAGTGTTTTTTTTTATACTTCTTGTATGTGTGCGTCTTCTGACGATACAAGAACGAGTAAAGTTATTCGCTTTAGCGCTTGATTTTATATTATTATACACTATCATTTTTTTACTATAATCTAATTGACATTCGACTCTTGTAACAGGCAAAGTTAAAGTGTTATCCTATGAGTAAGACATCTTTTTATAAAGTAATAATTTAAAAACACTGCTTTTTCCAACTCTTTTAAAAATTTGATGCATAAATGCCCACAATTAAATAAGTTATTATTTTGAAAATTGTTATAATTGTAGTGGATGTCGTCGGAACCCACATAACGAATAAGTTCTACGAGTATTGGCGGTTTTAAGTTACCGTAACTATCGAAGTATTCAATATATTTATTTAAAATTACATAGGCTACCCAATGTGTACCGGAATTTTTTGAATTATCTAAATTAATGATTCCACACTCTTGTTGTACCCGAGTGTGGAAACGGATTGCGGCTAAACCGTTACAAGAATGGACTACGATTATATGTGAATTCAAGGAAAAAAAACTAAATCGTAGGCAACCTAATCGTGCTCTTACTAATGTAGATATCATACATTTTACGGAAAACATTCCATATTTTCGTGAAGTGTATCCTACGTGTGTACTCCACGAAATTTTTTTCTTACACTTCGGCTTTAATTTTTTAATGCATTTTTTTGTATGGGAGACTATATTTTTAAACTCTTTTTTGAGGCCATATCCAGAACTCACTTTTGATAGCATTACATTGTTAACCAAATTAGCAGCAAGTTTTTCTCCTGTGCTTGCATCTGAAGCCAGAGCGCGCTTCTTTGCCATTTTTAGTAAAATTATATCTGCTTTGTGACGATCTTTCAAACTTTTGGAATGATTATACGTGATATCGTGATGCTTGCAATATTCATCTAACTTATTTACTTACACCTTTATCACCACGAGCCAATCTTTTATGTAATTTAGTTCCAGGACCACAATAATTATATCCAGGTAAATGGAGCTCAAATGGTAAATTATTAATTAATTATTCACAAGTCCTTCTCCCTTCATGTATGCAAACAGAATAAAACCTATATCCTACATCATGACATTATATTCATAAAACTCTCATAAAACATTTGTATCATCAATCTAACTATTTTCTGATGGTGGTGGCCCCAACCATTTCACGAAAACTTTTCTGCCTTTTCGTTTCAAAACTTTTTCAACAAGGTAAATATCAGGATGTTTAGTAATTTGTAATTCGAGATCATAAAATGCTCCTAAAATAGGCTGCTGCTTAATGTCTTGTAATAAATATGTAACAGGTTTTGTATTTTTAACTTTACTGATCTTGAATATCTCTGTTGACCAATTAGGAGTACTCGTATAACCTTTTTCAAAACAACCTTTATGTTTACTTATTCGAACAAAATCACCTGTCTTTAACTTACAACGTTTTGTTTTCATTTGTTGTCGATTAAAATATGTATTTAATAGTTTAGTTTTATTGTTATGATTAACTTGAGCTGGTGGTAAACCAATTGTTGTATGTATTGTTTGATTATATGTATTAATTATTTTAGCAAGTGTTCCGTCTATCCATTTATAATTCCCTTTTAAACTGAATTCCTTGTAAAGCTTACTTTTTATCGTTCTTATTAGTCGTTCTACAATCGAAGAATAGGTGCTGTAGTGATTGATAGAATTATCCTTTATAATTTTTTGAAAACTTTTATTGTAAAATTCTGTTCATAGATCTGTTTGCAAGTTTCTTGGGATGCGTTTTTCACATTTCAATATTGTAATGAAAGCCTTAGCTACAGATTCTTTATTTTTTTGTTTAAGTGATATAGCCCAAGCATACTTAGAGAATCCATCTATAACCACTAAAATATATTTGTAGTTGGTGTTGAATTTGGAGATAATTTGCATATCCATTAAATCTGCTTGCCAAAGATCATCAATCTTTTAATATTACATGTCTTCGTGGAAAATTTATTCTTGCACTTCTATGAATTTCATTAATAATTTCTCTTTTCACTTTGCTCATTCTTTAACTGTTACTTCTGAATTACAAAATTAGACTAAGTAATACACTTGAGAGCAATAAAATCGCACACGTTGACTTTTTGTTGTTAAAGCAGTTTTTTTCATGAATGTGAATACATATTAAAATAAAACTACTACTACTATAAAACTACTATTTGAATGTTTACTTCAGTACCTTTCTAATGATATCAAAAACAGTGTAAAAAAAAATACCCATAGGGGGTTTTAGGGCACAAAACCCAACATACGGATAAAATTACCCAATTTTGCTTAAGAAAGAATAAAAATAAAACTCGAAATGCTTGATCAAATTTTTTTTTAATAAGGTGTATCCCTCCCCTAGCCTTGATTACAGCTCTTAATCGGTTTTTCATTGACCGTATTAATTTCACCGTGAAATCTTGTGGTATGGCGTTCCACTCCTCTTCAATGGCAAGTTGAAGCTCCTGGAGGCGCGTAGGAGCAGGGCTTCTTGTTCGAACTCTTCTTTTTAGCTCATCCCAGACATGCTCAATCGGATTGAGATCAGGACTACGAGCTGGCCACTCCATCACGGAGATTCCAACGTCTTCCATGTAGTCGCAAACTGTTCTAGCGACATGCGGTCTGGCGTTGTCGTGCATTAAGAGAAAATCTTCTCCCATAAGCCACGCAAGCGGCCTCACATGTTCTTAGAGCACTTCTTCGACGTGTCGTGCAGCCGTCAAACTTCTCGATCTCGGGCCGGTATTCGCCGTAGTGATGAATACAATGTCAGTTTTAGTGTCCAACATTATGCCACCCCAAAACATACACGATCCACCTCCAAAAGCCACACGTTCGCTTATGCAGCATTGTGAAAATCGCTCTGATGACCTTCTGTAGACCCTAGAGCGTCCATCATGACCATGTAAAGTCATTCTGCACTCATCAGAGAACATAACAGCCCGCCATTGGTCATACGTCCAATTTAAATGTTCCCTAGCAAATTGTAGCCGGGCTTGTCGGTGAGCTGTGCGGGTCTGCTGTCAATTTGGGACCATTTGCTGGGCGATGTGAAGTCATTCCTGCTTCACCTAGTCTTCTTCGAACTGTCCACCGACTTATACTGACATTGCGAACTTCTCGAAGCTGTTGTCCCAGTTGAACCCCGTTCAGTTGCCGATTTCTCAAAGAGCTTGTCACAAGAAAGCGGTCATCACGCTCTGATGTTGTGCATCGCCGGCTAGAGCCACCGGTCTCTTGGAACCTCTGGTATACACGACGAACACAGTAGCGGCTCAAATTTAGCCGTCGAGCAACTTCACTTTGGTTATGGCCTGCTTCGAGCAAGGCAATAACTAGTAAGGCAGTAAATCCGTATGCTTCCAGTAGAGATGTTATCACGTTGACCTTCGGTATGCAACTGATTAAAAATTCCTTCTTTTTTTTTTTTTTTTTGTATGGCATCTCGCAGTTGACCTTGAGAGGCCGTGACTGCTTAACCGGTCTTTCCTGTGGCTGCCCTAAGGTATTAGCTTGAAGCCTCCAGCGAGGAGCGTAAATATAAGTATTAAAAACTAAACGACAGCGCTCTAAGGGCACCCCCTGTGGGGTACGAACCTCGGCTTAGGGCGTCGTTGGGGAAAAGCAAAGCAAATTGGGGACGGGCTGGATCGAAAGTTTAAATTCATGATTATTAACGGGGATTACTATTAAATGCTACGGCTCACTCAGCCTCGGGGCTGGCGGTTCGACGTGCAAGGGACGGGGGGAACAATTTATTCTTGAACTTCGCGTGGTACCTCGGCGGCGAGGACGGAATGACGGTTTGTGTTTGTGCACTGTACTTGTGGCCCTATTGCTTTCCTGAAGGAGAGTAATGGGGTCATCCGGGTCTGAGAGAGTATGCCTAGGTGCCGAGTCTGACTAATTTGAGATGGCCTATAGCTAGCTGCCTGCACAACCAAGGGGATGCGATGTCTATCTGCGGACTGGAAGAACCGCTTTGTCGCGCGTTTCAAAAACTGCTTGATGGTGGGGATTCTAAGATCTACGTGTAGGGTTTCGTTCCGAACGAACCATGGAGCGTCCGTAATTTTACGGAGAAATCGGTTTTGAAGTGCCTGCATTCTGTGAATGAGATGGGGACGGGCGTGTGCGAAAGCGGCACACGCGTACGTCATAATCGGCCGGATGCACGCTGTGTAAATACGCAATTTGCCCTTAAGGGACAACTTGCTGCGTGAGTTCAGAACGCAATGAAGCCTACCGAGAGCGAAAGCAGCGCGCGAACGCACTTGCTTTATGTGCTCAGCGAACGAAATGTGGTGATCTAAGATCACACCGATATATTTGGCTCGCTTCTCCCAAGGGATAGGCTTGCCAAACATCTTGATCTGTCGTGGTAGGTCCGGTCTACGCCGGGGCCTAGAAAAGAGGACCGCTTGGCTTTTATCAGGATTGACCTCGATCCTGCACTTCCTGAACCAGTCACCGAGTCTGTTGACTTCGGTCTGTAGGATGCGGGAGATCTGGTCTTGACTGCGGCCGGTGTAGTAGATGGCCGTGTCGTCTGCGAACAGAGCTAACTGCGCCTTTCTACTTTTCGGCATGTCACTGGTGAACAGCGTAAAAATGAGCGGAGCCAGCACAGACCCCTGAGGGACGCCTGCGCGGATCGGATGAGGGGAAGAGAGCGCACCCTCGATGCGAAAGCGGAAGGTGCGGTTCAACAAATAGTCCCGTAAGATGAGAACGAGACGATCTGGCACACCGAATTTGTATAGCTTATACAATAAGCCGTTGTGCCAGACTTTGTCGAACGCTTTCGCGATATCGAAGAACACAGCACCCGTCATGAACCCGCGCTGGAAACCGGCGCTTATGTGTTCTATGATACGGTGGACCTGTTGTACGCAAGAATGTTGGGTTCTAAAACCGAACTGTTCGTTGGGGATGAGCCCCTTCGTCTCGGCGTAGTCTCTGAGACGCTTATAAATAAGCCTCTCATAGACCTTGCCGAAAACGTCGAGCAAACTGATGGGACGGTAACTGGAAGGATCGGTCTTAGGCTTGCCGGGCTTCGGGATACCGATGACGGTGGCATTTTTCCACGATTGTGGAAAAATGTTATTACTAAGACCACCATTGAAGATGGTGGTCATTAGCATGATCAGGTGAGCTGGGAACAACTGGACCACCCTATTGGTGATACCGTCTGATCCAGAGGCTTTACGGGGTTTCAGACCCTTGATTATATCGTGAACCTCGTCCGGGGAGACGGGGTCTAGAGGACAATCAGGGTCTTCGACCGGAGGGAGAGAGGCTCTACGTTCGACTTCGGCATCCACCTCGGCGAGGTGAGCCTGGTCTACTGGTTGAGAGCTGGGCGAGCACTGGGTCTCGAGGCTGTCAGCTAGGCATTCAGCCCTGTCGATGTCGTCGAATGCTATCGTCCTGTCGGGTCGTGTCAGGGGAGGCATAGAGACTACTTGCTGGGACTTGAGTTTCCTCTGAAGTTCCCAGAATGCCAGATGAGTGGGCTCTAGCTCGCTCAACATCTTGTCCCAGTTACCGTCACGCAGCTCGGCCATGCGTGTCTTTACAGATCTCTGCAAATAGCGCATGTGAGCTTTGTTGGCGTCACAGGGAAAGACGTCGTAGGCACGAGTAGCCGCGTTCTTCTCAGTCAGCAGTTCACGCACATCGTCCGGCAGCCTCAAGCGATGTTCGTCCATCGCCGGAGCTTGCCTTGAACAATCGTTCAGGACCGATTGTACGTGTTCCGTGAGTGAGCCGATCGCGGCCGTCGTGTCAGCGATTGAGGTAAACTGATCTGGTATAGAGTCTAGTAGAGGGGAAGTGGTGGATTTCAAGCGATCGCTTACTTTCCTCCAGTCCGTGACTACTTTGTTACGAGAGGGTTCGTCCGGGTCAGGGAGTCCGTCGCTTAAAAATTCCAACAAACCGACCTTTTTATACCTGTGGCTAAGGGTGCAAGTAGTGACAACGCAAACGCGTGAATTTGGGGAATTCGGTCGTTTTTTGTAAGTTACGTGAAGGTCAATGATTTTAATTTTATGTTTTTGTAAAGCTAAGCTTGTATGCTTTAATTTTGTCTAATGATTTTTACTCAATATCTTTAGATTTTAGAAAACAATCAGTAATAAACCAAATTACAAGGGGTGTGCGATTTTATTGCTCTCAAGTGTAGTTTATTTGATAGGCCCTTTTATTCTTTTATTACGACTGCTTCTTTTAGCTCTTCAATAATGGATAAATTTTCATTATCAAGATTAGTATTACCTGCAGTTTTAGATGCGATTAAAAGTTTAAGCCTGTCCACTAATTCATTAGGATCATCCTAATAAACAAGTTCAGTATTTTATTTTTATTTTTTAAGATACGGTAGACCAGCACCTCTTTTTTGTCTAGACTTAACTTCTGTAGGTTCTTGTAAGCGTTTACAATACTTCGGAAAATAACGGTTTGACCACTTGAGAATATTTAAGACCTTTATCACCTTTAATTTGACCTGCAGAATTAAAGTCTCTTTTATGAGCATTCGTTGTGACGAGTATTACTGTTTTGTAAACCAATTTATCTTTTGAATTGACCAAACTTAAATCAGGCTTTTTGCGAAGCAATAGTTCTTTTAGACCAGGTGTTATTTTATACTGTTTATTAGCTACGCAAATATTATACACTTTACCAGAATTCTCATGAGCGGTAGAGAAATTAACTATTGTATTTCCAATCATATGTTTATTATTCTCACTACCTACGCCAAATGGTATATTCATATCATCATATATTTAAATGATATCTTCTTTTTTCAACGACGTGTTATTATCTTTTTCTGATTCAGATGTGTTACCTCCTTCATCTCCTGAATAAAAAAATTCTAACAAGCTTGACTCATTAGATGATTCATGTTTGTACATATCACGAGGTTTATCCCGCAAAAATATTTTGGAACCTATATCAGTGTGTTTAACTTGGTAATCATAAGTATCTTCATTTTTTATCGTAGAAATTTGTTTGTTTGCTACTATTGCATTTAGAGGGTCTACGAGAGGCTTAAAAAATACTTGAAATGAGTGTCGGTGTTAATTGCTTTGAATACGTTTGAGATAGATAAAAACAATCTATACTTCTGTGTCTGCCCATTGTAAAATAATTTCGTATGTTAATTTGCTTTTCACAAACCACATCATCGAAAATAATAACAGAATTTGGTAATGCATCGTTAGGATGAATAACTTCGTCATCAAAATTGAATATAAAAAGTTTTACTTCTGACACTCTTTCTAAGACCTGTTTTAGAAAACTATTTTTGGTTGAAAGCTAGTCTTGGAATACAAGTAAATATTTTTAAACTTTAAACCATTTTTGTGGATTAACAAACTGATCATGACGTTCGTGTTCCCGCAATTCGAAGGGCCACATGTTATACATCTTATATTATTCGGCATAAGAGCACTATGCTTTGCGTGTAGCTTATTTTTCTCTACCTCAATATTTTTAACTTCTAATGAAACTGGTTGCTTGACCCACTTCATGTTTGTATCTGTCAGAAAAATAATATGTTCTAGTATTTATATTGCTTATCCGGAACACTTAGTAATTAACACCTCAAATAATCAGACCGTAGTTCTTTTAACGTTGGTATCATGGAATAAGCTCACAAATAAATAAAATTATCGTTTAAACTTATATATTATCTATACACGTAGACGTAATGGTTGACAAAAGGTTACAAATAAAACCTAACTTCGAGTTACGACAACACGTTTATTAAAAATAATAAATAAAGCATTGATGTAGAAAAAAAATACTAAATTAACATATGTAATCACAATGACCCCAAGGTACAGTATCTATTTGATTTCCCAGAACATGTCTTTTATCATCTATCCTGTTTAAAACTACTTTATTTACTTCTTGTGAGAACAGCACATGCTTCATTGATTTTGTCATATTCATCCTACGCTTTAATGTTAAGTTGTTAAATAAAACATTGTTAAATTAAACGAGGTTTTGATAAAATAACAGTGGTATATTTAAGAATAGTAAAAATAAAAGAGCGACACATGCGAACTATGCAATGGCAGACGTGCAAAAGGGATAGAGCGAGCTAGCACATCAAGAACGAGTTGGCTATATAACGATGCTCACAGATTAGTATAAATAGTTCTAATGTCATGTAAACAAGGCTACAGATTTACAAGTATATATTCCAACACTCCCTCTAAATTTTAGCCTTGCTTATTCTAAACAATAACAACAACAATAGCAAACAAAATCTTGACTCTAATATAAACATTGAACCCTAACATTTAATTTTCGGATTTGCAACAACACCAATTTGTTTTCTTAAGGAGATAAATTTGACCCTATTCAACGGTTTTGTAAAAATATCAGCCAATTGCTGGTCGGTACAAACATATTTTAGGTCAATTAGTTTTTCTACATATTTCTCCCTTATAAAATTAAATCTGACATCAATGTGTTTGCATCTCTTATGATGATCATTATTTTTAATAAGGCATATAGCACTTTGGTTGTCAATATTAAGAGTAATACAACCTTGTTTAAAATGGTTCAAATCGAGCATGAGTTGTCGAACCCAAAGAGCTTCCTTGGCAGCACAACAGGAGGCCATGAACTCGGCCTCGGTGGTAGAGAGTGCGACAGTTGGTTGTCGTTGACTGCACCACGTCACGGCGGCCCCGTTTTTCATGAAGACGTATCCCGTAGTGGATCGTCTTGTAACTGGGTCGTTGGCATAGTCAGCATCAGAGTAACATTCTAAAATGCCACCTAAGTTAGATCTGAAACAAAGTCCAAAATGACTGGTTTGTTTTAAATATTTGAAGATCCGCTTGACTGCATTCCAGTGCGTTTCTTCATAGCTATTAAGAAAGCGGCTTGCAGTGCTTACTGCATACATTATGTCTGGTCTGCTTACTATGGCAGCAAACATTAGAGATCCTACAGCTTCTCTGTAAGGTATCTTTGTCTCATTGCTAGACACAGAGCTTTTCACAAGTGTTACATGTGGATCTGCAGGTACACTAATCGGATTGGCATCACACATACCAAATTTTATTAGTAGGTTCTCAATATACTTTGTTTGATGAATAAAAATGTAATCAGTAGTTTGTTCTATTTGCATTCCGATGAAGTTGGATGGTTTGCAAATTTTAATACAGAATTCATTCTTCAGTTCATCCAGAACATCAGTAAGTATGGTTGAATCTATTGATAGTAACAATCTATCATCAACATAAAGTAATAGGTAAACTTTTGTTCCTCTGATGCAGCTTTTGTACACACATCTATCAGCATGACTGTTCACAAAGCCATATTTCTTCAACACCGAATCAAACTTAGCATTCCAGCACGGGGGTGCTTGTTTCAAGCCATACAATGATTTTATAAGCTTACAAGTTTTATTTTGTTGAACGGTAAGGCTCTCTGGCGGCGTCATGTAAATGTGTTCATGCAATTCACCGTATAAGAAAGCAGTCTTGATATCAAATTGCATCATAGTCATACCTTTCTCTGCTGCAACAGATAGCAATAAGCGAATGGAGTCATGCCTAACTGTGGGTGAGAATGTTTCAGTGTAGTCAATGCCAGTAAGTGACTTCACCTCCATAGGCCCACAGACATCGGAGTGTACCAGTTCTAGCAGTTGACTTGCTCGGGAACCTTCACTTTTAAATGGTAACCTGGCCTGTTTTCCTTTGATGCATGAGATGCAGGTCATCTTGTTGCTCGGAGATATTTTCACACCCTCAGTATTATCTTCCAGCTTCTTCAGATCAGCAAAGTTGAGATGACCCATCCTTTGGTGCCATAGATAAAAATCATTATTAGTACTTTCAGATATAAACGCCTGAACGGAGGCAATATTTAGCTTGTACATATTATCAACAAGTTTTGCTGTAGCTACTTCTACATTATCTTTATTGAATATACTGCAACCTTTACTGTCAAACTTTATGTTACATTTATTCTTGATCATCTGACTGACGGAGAGAAGACTAGCGGCTAACTCGGGTACAAAAAGGACATTTTTTACCTGTACGGTACTTGCAGAGCCATTTTTCTGTATAACATTTATGTTCACCTTACCACAGCTCTTGACATGTAATTCTTTATTGTTAGCAACTCTTATTGTTTTGACTGGTGGTGGTGACTCATCATATATCCAGTCCTGATTCATTGTCATGTGCATTGAGGCACCCGAGTCAATGAACCACCCAGAGTTGTTGCTACTAGTCGCTGAAAAAACGGCTACATAAGAGTTGTCACTTTGTTTCTTAGTCTTCACTTTACAGTTTTTACTGACGTGCCCGTATTTATTGCACGTGTAACATCTCGGTCCTTTTTTATTGGATGGTTTGATAGGTTGTTTATTCTTTGCGTTATTAGCAAACAGTACACTAGTATCAGAGTAATCAGAGATCTTGACTTCCTGTAACAGTTTTGTTTTGACCAAATCAGCTGTTATTTTGACACCGGAGCTTTCAAATGCCATAATCATGGGTTTGTAATGATGCGGGAGCCCGGCGAGTAATAATGTACCCAACCACTCATCATCAACCTGAAACCCTATGTTGCGGAGCTTGTGTGCAGTTGTCATTATCTTATTAACATAGTCCTCTATGCTTTGAGTACTATCTAGTGTAATTGTTATCAGGTCTTAAGAGACCTGAACGATTCAGGACTTATGCGTCGAGTTGGGTTGTTAAGACGACCCAACTCGACGCATAAGTCCTGAATCGTCGAACGCCTTGCAGAGGTTGCCCCAGACCTCTTTAGCGGTTTTGGCATCCTGCACGTGGATATAGTTTATCGGATCCACTAAAAGGATAATTTTAGATTTTGTTTTTAAATCCATCTTTGGATCTACGGTGCCGGCGCCCGCCACGCATTCCCAGAGTTCTTCATGTTCGAGGTATGTTTGTACGGCAAACCTCCAGCTCGCAAAAATATCTCGACCGGTCAATTTCTCAATAAGAGTCATGTAGTTATTCGAAGACATTTTTCAGCTTGATAGAAAGAAAACAATTGGAAGTTTTTTTTTTCACACGCGGTGTCAGATATAAAGTGAGGTTAGATTCGAGATTTTTACTAAATTATCAATCACTGAATTTACGGAAACAAACTCGCGGACTTTTATGTTAGAGCATGTCTGGGCCCATAACCTGTTAAATTAAACGAGGTTTTGATAAAATAACAGTGGTATATTTAACAATAGTAAAAATAAAAGAGCGACACATGCGAACTATGCAATGGCAGACGTGCAAAAGGGATAGAGCGAGCTAGCACATCAAGAACGAGTTGGCTATATAACGATGCTCACAGATTAGTATAAATAGTTCTAATGTCATGTAAACAAGGCTACAGATTTACAAGTATATATTCCAACAAACATCTTTATAATTAGATGATTTTAAACATCTTGTAATAGGCTTTGATACACCTTTAGCTTTGTTTATTTGTGTATTTAATGATTTAATGCAATATAGCTTTGCTCTTAAGCCTGTAAATTCGGTAATTGGGTCACCTCCTAACTCATCCATAAATAAACCAGGAATTTTTTCATTCACCTTAGGAATAAAGTAATGATTATTAGTTTAAAAAAAAAATCAACAGACTTCCAAAAAAAAACACTACAAAGTGAAAAATAACTTTAATTTCGGAAGTCGGTGTCTTTGAATTTGTATTTTAGTTTTTTGCCACCGACTTCCGATATTAAAGTTATTTTTCACTTTGTTTTTTGGAAGTCGGTTGATTTTTTTTTGTACAAAGTTTTTATTTTTCACTTTTTAGTGGGTCAGTTTGTAATTTATCTAATTAACAATAGCCTAATGTCAAATGCTCATCACCTTTTACAAAATATTGGTATTCCCGATGCAGGGGCGTTAATTGTTGAGGAGTTCTCCTGGTAAGAACCAGGAGAACTGATGGTGACTTTACCATATGCATTTTGACGAGCATAAATTGCTTATCAACCATATTAAAGTGCCTAATCGATTCGCAACGGTGAAATACTTATTATAAGTAGTTCCGGTGGCCATCTGTGGTCTTCATCATCAGTTCCACTTCAGCAAATGGACGAGTTACTATAAAAAATACTCAAATCGCTATAGGTATGCCTATAAAATTTGAGGATTTCCCTAGATTTCCATGGGATCCCAGCATCAGATTCTGATTTGGTGGCAATGGGACCACCTCGGGAGCATACCCTTCCAAACAAAAAAAGAATTTTCAAAATCCGTCCACAATTGACGGAGTAATCGGTGAACATACATAAAAAAAAAATTTTGGAACTCGGTTAAAAATTACTTTTATCGAATTCTGATAAATTATGCTTCTGTGTTTCGTCCTCGAGATTAGATATATATACACTTGTAGTCACACATACAATGTCGCCACTAATGCACTCAGTAAAAAAGAGAAAAAAAAAAATGTGTGGGTACACCGACACTTCTATATAGATTTACTGTGTTCAATACCTCATTTCACATTCCAGTGCTCCGCCACTTTGTATTTCTATTATTGCGTTATAGTTTTTTATCGACAGTTAAGTGTTTTTTCTGTTTATTAACGAAAAATGCCGAAGAGGAAACGTGATGATAAGGATTCATTGAGTTATATTAAGAAGAAAATTAAGAAGTTGGAAAGAAAACTGTTAAAAGGACGCCGTAGATCTTCATCATCCTCGGATTCTGAGCGGATGTTAACAAAACCTCAAGGTACCTTTTTTTTTTTTTTTGGGTGGGAAATTATCAAATAACTTCTCCCGCTCTGGGCGGAGCGGGAGGGCGTGTCAGACTTTTACTGACTAAAACCCACCCGTGTTCCTTCCGTTGCCTGTGTGCCAGGGCCACGATATCCCTTTCGGACAAACTCGCAACCCCGGCAGGCATTGGTCCTAACGGACCCAGTCAGTTTGTGCTGACATCTCTTTGAGGCGCGCGTGGAACACAACGCGCCATCGACCCGGGCCTGGTCCTTATCGGACGGCGAGCTACCCATCGCTCACCATCCGCAGGCCCGCGCCTACGGTGGCCGGAAATCGGCTTGCGACTCCCGACGCCCGGGGCGTCTCCTGCGGCGACTAAGGGCGCGAGGGCGCGAACCTTGTCTCACCCTCACGCGTTCCGCCTCCTCCTTCGCTAGCATAACTGCTTCGCAGAAGGAGGTGACGGCCTCCCATGCACTCTCGCTCCGAACCATGGCCTGAACCAGG
Organism: Tiliacea citrago; assembly: GCA_963921375.1. Classification (NCBI taxonomy): domain Eukaryota; kingdom Metazoa; phylum Arthropoda; class Insecta; order Lepidoptera; family Noctuidae; genus Tiliacea; species Tiliacea citrago. The sequence goes on from OY992783.1 coordinate 22,883,772, forward strand.
GCCGGACGCGAGAGATCGCCGCCGCCGATCGCCTCCGTGAGGACACGGCGGTGCTCCGCCCAAGCTGGGCAGACCTCCACCGTATGCTCCACCGTGTCCTCCGGGCGATCCACACAGTGGTGACACCCGCGCGTTTCCTCCCGCTTTATCCTGAACAGGAACCTCCCGAAACAACCGTGTCCGGTGAGGACCTGCGTCAGGCGGAAGGTGAGGACGCCGTGGCGCCTCTCTAGCCACTCCTCAAAGAGGGGGACTTATCGCCACAATTGTGGCGTGCCCAGCGCTGGGTTGCGACAATCGCACTCTCCATGTCGCCATGAGATCCCGCCGGAGCTCTGTCCGCCGTGCCGTGATTTCTCGCGGCAGCGGAGTTTCACCCCGGCATTTCGCCTCCTCGCGCCACTCCCAGATGTGCGCGAGGACTTTTGCCTCCAGATCCCATGGCGGCAGTCCGGCAAGGAGGCTCGCCGCCTCACGGGAGACCGTGCGGTAACCCCGTACCAGCCTGATGGCCATGACCCTTTGGGACGCGTTCAACCGCTGGGCTGGTCGCAGCCTTAAAGAACGCGCCCACACCGGTGCCCCGTAAAGGGCCATGGACCGCACGATCCCCGCGTAGAGCCTCCGGGAGGAGGCGTTTGGACCCCCTAGATTGGGCAGGAGCCGCTTCAAAGCAGCCCCGGCCCGCTCCAGTCTGGGAGCCAAACGTCGAAAATGCTCCACGAAGTTCCACCGGCTGTCGAGGACGAGTCCCAGGTACTTCATCGTCGACTCGACGCCGATGTGAACCCCTCACGCCGTTATCTGGGAACCCGACAGTGGCGCGTTCCGAGGACCATAAAAACACATGGCCTCGGACTTGTGCAAAGCCACCTCGAGTCCCAATTGCCGGATCCTATCGACGATTGTCGCAACCCCACGTGCCGCCAGTTCGGCCGCCGCCTGATGCGACCTCCCCTGCGCTAGGACCAGCGTGTCGTCAGCGTAGCAGACTACGCTGACGCCACTAGGGAGGTCGGCACGCAGCACCCAGTCGTACCCGATGTCCCACAGATGCGGCCCCAGGACCGATCCCTGTGGGACACCGCACGACATCTCTCGCCGGTTCCAATCTCCGTGGTGACCGGGGTAGATGACGGCCCTATCCGTCAAATAGGCCTCGACCACGCGACAGAGGTAGGTCGGCATCCGGTGATACCGAAGTGCCTCCCTAATGCAACTCCAGGGCAGGGTATTGAAGGCATTGGCGATGTCAAGAGACACCGCCAAGACAACCCCACCCCGGGCAACAGCATCCCCCGTCGTGAGGGCTCGAACGCGCATGATGGCATCTACCGTAGAGCGCCCCTTGCGGAAACCAAACTGGCTCTCCGCCAAATCCGGCCCCACCCGCACCAGTCGCCCGACAAGGCGGTCTGCAATTACTCTTTCAAAGAGCTTGCCCACCTCGTCGAGCAGCACGATGGGCCGGTAAGCGGACGGAGAGTCCGCCGGGCGCCCTGGCTTCTTTATGAGGACCAGTTTCCCCGTCTTCCAACGAAGTGGGAACTGGCCCCTCTCCAAGCATGCGCTTAGGAGCCCCCTTAGTCGAGGCCCGAGAGCCTCTAAAGCCAGAACCCAGGCTTTTCCAGGCAAGCCATCGGGTCCTGGGGCGGTATTCTTGGCATTCAGCCTACGTACCGCCACTCTCAGATCTACCTCGGTCACCTCTGGAGCATCGTCGTCGTCGGTGTGGTCCGCATCTGGCACCGCAGGAGGCGGAGCCATGGGCGGGGGAGTATGTTCCCCTCGCGAAGGGAACAGAGCGCTCACCACGTCCTCCACGAGCTGGGGCCGGAGACTCTGCGTCAGCGGGGGAGCCCATGGGCGGAGTTTATCTCGCACCCATTTGTAGGGGCGTCCCCACGGGTCTCTGTTGAGAGTCTCCAGCGTCTCCTCGCGGGCCAGTCCTCTGGCTCGCTGTATCTCCGCTCGGAGGGCAGTCTTCGCCGCTCTGTACCCCTCGTATAGCTCCGCCTGAATGACTTCCGTATCCGGAGGGCGGATACGTAGCCTGCGGTGTCTGGAGTATCGGTGGCGCGCAGCAACGCACGCCTCGCGTAAAGCGGTCAGCTCACGCGACCACCAGCACACCTGGCGCCGAGCACGTCCAGGCTGGACCCGGGGCATTGCCACGTCACATATTTCGGACATGGCCTCCCGGAACCACTCCGCCTCATCGTTGATGTCGGCAGGCCTGTCTGGTGATGACACCCAGGCCTGCACGATCGAGGCTTCCAGGAGGAGCTCCCGGTCCAGCTGCTTCAGCGCCCACCGCGGACCACTCGGGGTCTGTCGGACCAACGCGCCTGAGGAGGTCTGGGCGGAGACGTTAAACCGGATATATCGGTGATCGGAATACGTCTCCACCCCCTCCATGACGCGCCAGTCGATGACACGCGGCGACAGAGCGGGGCTGGCGAACGAAATGTCCACCACTGATTCACCCCGCATCCGCACACACGTGGGGACAGAACCCCGGTTTAGGACGACCAGGCCTGTCTCTAGAGCCCAGTCCTCCACCATCCTGCCCCGTGTGTCCGTATACCGGGAACCCCAAGCCACGTTTTTGGCATTGAAGTCCCCGAGGACGAACACGGGGAGGGGATGGTACCCGACGACGACGACTCTCAGCTCCCCAAGGGAGTTGTGGAACTCGGCGAGAGTTCGGTTCGGGGAGAAGTAAACTCCTACCACGACAATCTCCCCGAACCGTGCTGCCACGCAACCCTGTCCCCTCTTGACGGCCTCGAGGGACGGGGTACCGGCGGCGGCCGACGAAATTAGGGTCACTGAGCCGCTCAGGTCCTCCACCCAGTCATCCCTGGGCGGGACAAAGTACGGCTCAGCGACCACGGCGATGTTAATCGACCACTGCGCCATGCTCTGGAGCAACAGATCCTGAGCGGCGGCGCAGTGGTTGATGTTCGCCTGGAGGAGGCGTAATGGGGCCATTTATTGGCATTCCATATCAGCCTCCTCCCGGACCCTCTGGGATGGCCCTGCCGCGGTGGTAGCGGCGGCAACGACGACGGTGGAGGCGGCAGCGGCAATCGTGGCGGCGGCGGTGGTGACGGCGGTGGCGGAGGGCTTGCCCCTGCCCCTGGGTTTGGGGGGAGGAGCACAGGCCTTGCCCCCAGCCCGGTGATCTGCCGGCTTGCCAGCCGCCGCACATGCAAAACAGTGCGGCGTGGCATTACAAGAGCCGGCCTTGTGACCGGGCTGACCGCAGCGGAAGCAGTGATCGCTGCGGTCCACCTCCGAGGTACAGCATGCTCCCACGTGGTTTCCCACCCGGCAGCGGAAGCACCTCAGAGGTCTAGGTTCCAGCAGTTTCACCTGCGCGGATACCCAGCCCACCCGGAGCCTTTGGCCCTCCCCGGATATTTTTTGGGCCGCCGACACGGGGCAGCTCACCGTAATGGTTTGCATCCCCGATTTGTCAGGACGGAGGCCCTCACCTGCTCGGCAGAGCACTCTCCAGACCTAGCCATGGCGGCCACAACATCTTCCGCCGTCACGCAGTCATCCAGGCCTAGGATGCGCATGTCAGCGCACTTGGTGGGCCTGGAGACTCGAGCTACCTCCACATTAAGGGACGCCCTGAGCCTTTTGGCCAGGGCGTAAGCGGTTGGGCCGCTTGCCGCACCAGGGATCTCGAGCATCCGGGCCCCAGTCGCCGTGACCTTCATCCTGAGGCCCTCGGCGACGCCGATCTCCTCCAGGTTCACCGCCTTCCACGCCTTGGCGAGCACCTCACGGTAGGTCACGCCCTTCTTCTCCGCTTCCGGCTGTAGTGTGATCACTACAGCTGCGGACTTCGGGGCGCGGAGCCTAGCCGCAGCGCTTCGCTTCTTGCGCCGTTGCCGCCTCTCCTTTTTCTTGGCCGCCCTTTTAGCCTTAGCCACCTTCTTTTTCTCCCCGGCTACTTGCCATTCGGCGTCTGCCGGAAGGAGATTAGGAGGCTGGGAGGGGGGCGACCGTCCTGCCGCAGTGGCTGGGGCCCTTACCTTCTGCGTAGCCACCTGTGCAGCCGCCCCGCCCTTCTTGGGCTTAGGCTATGCCGATTTCAACGGAGGCGCGGGTTTGGCCGTAGGCTTGGCCGCGGCAGCCACGGTGGCCGCAAAGGTGGCCGGCCTGCTGGCCGCAAGCGGGGGGCGCAGGACAATGCCCTCAAGTACGGAGAATCGGCTGTTGAAGGCAGCCAGCTCCTGCCTCACCAGGGACAAAACCCGGTCCTCCGCCGGCAAGAGCAGACTCTGCCCTTGCTGCACCCCTCCATGCGGCACCTCCTGAGGGCCAGCTCCTCGGAGCCGGGCCAGGTCCGCTCGGAGCTCCTCATTCTCACCTCAAGGTACCTAATGTTTACATTTTATAACGGATATTTTTTTATCGCTTTGTGGATTAACATTACAACGTACGAGTTGCAACTTATCATTTTTCAAACTCGGGCATACGATGCAACGTCTTGAGTTCATCTTACTCGCTGTGTCTGTACGTGTGGTTACGTATAAATATTACTACGTACCTGTTTAGGTACCTAATTATAACCACGTAGTAATTTATGCATTTACTAAACTCGGGTTTACGATGTTAACGCCTATAAGTTCATCTTACCCGCTGTGCTTGTTTAAAAGTAAAACATTTGAATAAAATCCGTTATTACCTGTTAAGGTACTTACCCATAGTCATGCGTACTTATGCATCGATTTACATAATTGAAATGTAAATTATAATAAGAACAGATAACTTTCGTTATTTATTAGTGTATTGTATTGCACAACAAATATTGTTAGTTTTCCTAACGGGAATGGTATAGCAATTTATTAATTTCGATTGCAGATAACGCAATTATCGAATCGGAGAGTATTGAAGACCTACCGGTGGACCTTGGCGAGCCGGTACCATCAACTAGCGCTTCATGTTTGGAGTCACTGCAGGTGTCAAATGTACCTGAAGCGACACAAGAGCCTCCTCCCCAGCCAACGGCTGAAGAGGCTACCGCTGCTGAAAAGGAGGATCAGCATGATGATTTAGACGAAACCGTGTTGGAAATATTAGGGACCGATCCATTAATCACGACATCTTTTAATAAAGATATTCAGAAGGACTTAGCCGTACGTTATGAGTTCATAGCCACTTCTGGTCTGACAAAAAAACTCCGCAAGGAGCTCTTAGAATCTTATTTGCCTCCAGCTAACTGTAAGCTGATAGACGCACCATCCCTTAATCCAGAGATTAAGGCGGCAGTCACTGACGTCATAGTGAAACGAGATAAAGCTATGCAGGCGAAACAGAAGCAGATAGGCAGTGCTATCGCATGTCTAAGTGAAGCTATTACTATTCTATTGTCCAAAGAAACAAAAGATCCAGACATATTGAAATTACTTGTAGACACAGGGCGCATCTTGTGCGACTGTCAACATAATGATTCTGTCACCAGGCGTAATTTTATCCTTGCTGTGCTGAAAAAAGATTTAAAAGATCAGATGCAGCTGACCAAAATAGATGGCTTACTCTTTGGTCAAGAGCTCGCTGACACGTTGAAAATGGCTATGGCTATAAATAAGTCAGGAGCTGAGCTGAAGTCTGTTCCGCCACCCAAAGTTTTGGCAAACAAGCCAAGGCCTCCACCATCCAACAGGAATTTAAACTGGAAGGCTCCAGCCCCGTACCGCAGACCGATGGGGCTTCGGAGAACGAAGGAGTCTGCACCCTCGACGAGGCAACAGCACGCGCAGTCATCCAGAGGCTCGCGTCCGAGCAACAACCGCAGCCGCCAATAGATACTACGGTAAATTTTGCCGGCAGGCTATGTCATTTTTACGATCTATGGTCGCAAATAACATCTGACCAAACTGTACTGTCATGGATAAAGGGTTATGAAATTCCTTTTACACAGACTCCATTTCAGATTAATATGCCATCGTCTTAAAAATATTATCCTATAGAAGAATGTGATTTTGACCAGGCTATACATAATATATAGGTGCTGTTTCAAAATGTGAACCTTGCGACGGCCAATTTATATCTAATATATTCTTGGTACCGAAACCAAACGGCAAAACTCGCCTAATTCTAAATTTAAAAAGTCTGAATGCATTTATAAATACAAAGCATTTTAAATTAGAAGCCCTTCGAACAATAATTAAGCTTATTTCAAAAGATTGTTTTATGTCGACAATCGATCTTAAAGATGCATATATTTTAATTAAAATTCACGATAATTCTAAAAAGTACTATTTAGATGGAAAAATAACTTATTTGAATTTAATGTTCTGCCGTTTGGTCTCAATACCGCGCCCTACGTTTTTACTAAAATCATGAAACCTGTTCTCAAATTATTAAGATGTACTGGTAATTTGTCAACAATATATCTTGACGATTTATGTCTTGTATCACATCGCTATGGCGATTGTGTTGATAATGTTGAAATTACAAAGAAACTTCTTTGTTCTCTGGGCTTCATCATAAATGAATCTAAAAGTTGTCTGATTCCTAGCAATTCATGTAGATATTTAGGATTTATCATTAATTCTAAAACAATGGAAATTAGCTTGCCTGATGAAAAACGTAAGAACTTAAGAAGATAAAGAAGGAATTGATAAAATTTTAAAACCTCAATAGATGTAAAATTAGGGATTTTGCTCGTTTAGTAGGACTTTTAATATCAGCTTGCCCTGCCATTGAATATGGCTGGATGTATACTAAAGAGTTTGAGAGATGTAAATTCTTAAATTTAAGAGGCGATGATAATTATGAAAAGTTTATGACCATTCCTTCTAATTTAGATACCGATTTTGATTGGTGGATAAATTCCATCAATACATCTGTTTGCAAAATTAAATTTGATAAATATAATTTGGAAATTCAGTCTGACGCCTCAACTACGGGATGGGGTGCAGCTTGTGGGGGGAAGACGGCAAGCGGTAGTTGGAGTCAAGAGGAAAGAAATCAGCATATTAATTATTTAGAGTTAATGGCTGCTTTCATTGGTCTTAAAATTTTTAGCAAAAAGTTATTCGGTTGTCAAATTATTTTACGAATTGACAATACGACAGCAATTTCTTACATAAATCGCATGGGAGGTGTGCAGTTTCCCCATTTAACAAAACTTACCAAAAATATATGGCAATGGTGTGAGGCTCGCAACCTTTTCGTTTCTGCTCTGTATATCCCATCAATCGAGAATAGTATCGCCGATGCTGAATCGAGACGAGTTCATTGAATAGGAATTATCAGACTTTGCCTTTCAAAAAATAACTAAATCTTTCGGTCAGCCTGATATAGACATGTTTGCTAGCCGTATAAACAAAAAATGCGCTAAATACATATCATGGCACAGAGATCCTGACGCATATAATATTAACGCTTTTTCAATATGTTGGTCCGAATGGTATTTTTACGGTTTCCCTCCATTCGCAATTATTCTCAAAACATTAAGAAAGATTATTAGTGATAGAGCTAGAGGAATACTAGTCGTCCCGGCATGGCCGTCACAGCCGTGGTACCCCTTGTTTAATAAGCTTTTGCAAAGTAAACCTTTGATATTTCATTCTTCTCAGGAACTAATAATTTCTCATTCCAGCAACCGTCAAATACACAAGCAGATTACCCTGGTTGCCGGAGTATTGTGCGGGAATCTCTACTGAGAAGAAGTATTCCTCCTGCATCAATTCACATCATGTTGGCGTCCCTCTCGGAAAACTCCATCAAACAATATGATACTTGTTTGAAAAAATGGTATATTTTTTGTAAGAAAAACAGCGTTAATATTTATGAGGCCTCCATACCGAAAATTATTTATTTTTTTACTGATTTATTTGAATCTGGTGCGCAATTTGGTACGCTGAACAGTTGCAGGTCGGCACTGTCTTTAATTTTAGGACATCAAATCAGTAAAGATGATCGGGTAAAAAGATTATTTAAAGGGTTATTTAGACTTCGCCCACCCTTGCCCAAATACGATTCAACCTGGGATACTTCATTAGTTATAGAAACTCTGTCTACTTGGGTACCTAACGATAATTTACCGTTAGATAAGATGACAAGGAAATTGGTAACTTTGCTTGCACTTGTTACAGCCCACAGGGTTCAAACCCTATCAAAAATTAAAGTTGAGAATATTAGTACATTACCTAATGAAATATCTATTAAAATCCCTGATTTAATAAAAACGTCCTGTGTAAAATCTAAACAGCCAATGCTTATACTAGCATACTGTCGGGAAAGACCCGAAATATGCCCTGGTAAATTATTAATTGAATACTTACGAGTAACCGAATCGTTGCGTAATAATCACACGTTTCTTTTTATTAGTACCAAAAAGCCACATAATAAAGTTTGTGCTCAAACACTTAGTAGGTGGATAAAGAGTACCTTAGAGGTCAGTGGAATCGATGTTACTGAATTTTCTGCTCACAGTACTAGACATGCCAGTACCTCTCGAGCTCATAAAATGGGTGTAAATTTAGACCTAATAAGGAAAACTGCCGGATGGTCTGGCACATCCACAACATTTGCCAAGTTTTATAACAGGGCAATATCATCGGATTCTAGAAACGTATTTGCTAGGAGTATTTTGAATGATGTTAATTCATAAATCACTAACATGATTGTTTCTAATAACCTATCGTAGGAAAAATTACTAAGATTGTTATTAATATTATTTACATGTCAGCTTATGTAATCAGCTGTGATTAAAATTATTATTTTTTGTTGTCAATGAATTCTTTTGGTTCTTTCAATATTTTATTGATTTACCTAACACCTATACATTTCACAAATAACTCTCAATATCTACAAGTGTATATACAGGGTGTTTGGCAGAACGTTGAACATACGAAAATGGTGGGTAGGTGGGGTCATCTGCTACTTACTCAGCCCTAATTTATTTGGCCCTGGCCCCCTGGTATTTTTTAATTTTTTTTTTGCTTTCTTCTAGTTTCACCACTTTCTTAACTTTAAAGTGTAATTTTTATTAAAAATGGGTAAAACAGGCAATATTTTTGTTTTTTTTTTAATCTTTAATGTTGGCAGATGCTTATAAAGTTATTGCTTTACTCAGATGTTAGCTAAAAAATTAAAATTAAAATAATATCTAGGGGGCCAGGGCCAAATAAATTAGGGCTGAGTAAGTAGCAGATGACCCCACCTATCCACCATTTTCGTATGTTCAACGTTCTGCCAAACACCCTGTATATCTAATCTCGAGAACGAAACACAGAAGCATAATTAATGATTAAACGAACTTACCTGTGAGTGAAGTTCTATCATAATTATGTGAGGTGTTTCGTTCGAAGAGATTAGTATCCCGCCCTCCCTAATTTAAGCCCATAAATTGTGAAATGAATATCTTATCTCTGAACTAAATGAGGTATTGAACACAGTAAATCTATATAGAAGTGTCGGTGTACCCACACATTTTTTTTTTCTCTTTGTTACTGAGTGCATTAGTGGCGACATTGTATGTCTGACTACAAGTGTATATATATATCTAATCTCTTCGAACGAAACACCTCACATAATTATGATAGAACTTCACTCACAGGTAAGTTCGTTTAATCATTAATTATCACGCATGTATTCATAAAAGTCTTCAGTATGTATTAAATACAATAAGCTATCAGTATCAGTGTAGCATAATTTAGCTTTATCGTCATATTTATTCTTTGTACAGATGGCATATAGAGAATTCTAGCACCGCAAATCCCACATATATCGGTCTATCTAAAATAAGTTTCATTGGACTCAGTTGTATGGCTATAAAGTTTTCATTAAAGATATAAACACTTTTTAAATTAGGTTTTGCTATTAATTTCTCAGCTATTTTATTCGTTTTATTCAAATCGTCACTCCACTTGGTTACTAATTTGACTTCCACTTGCTTCCGTTTATTTTCGATAGTTTCACCAAATATTGAGTTATTTAAAAGCTTAAAAAATCTCGTTCGAATGATGTTGAAGCTGCTTGTCGTAAGCTAGTATTCAAGTCTATATACTTTTTCAAATAATATTCTTGTTTAAAATAAAGGATTCTATGAATGTTTTTTAAAACTAGACCATTTTTAAGACATGTTTTCAAATGAACATAGTGGATAACGTATTTATATTTATCATACAAAGGACCATGGGCAAAAATGTATGGACCCTGGTCCAATATACCAACAGTGTTACAACCTATGCCAAATGAAAGGATTTGAAGAGTTAAATATTTCATGCTTTAGCGCCAAGCCGAAATTGAGCGCGATCATGGTGTTTAAAACCTAACCTTATTTTATTTAAATATTTTAATAAAAATGGTCAAGTATTTGATCACAGTTTCGCCTGGTGGTTAGTGTCGGTATTTTCAAGATTACTTATATATTACATAATTTTTAAAGTTCGGTATTTCCAGCAAAGCAGATGGGTAGAACTTAAAGTATAAAAGAAACAACAAATGTTATATTGTAGCTTTATTAATAGTTCTATATTATTAGTGTTATCTCTTAAAATAATTACAAAAATAGCTTAACATAATATTATAACTAAATAATTATTCAACAATAATCTCATCTAAATGTAGTGCCGGTCTATGAAATCCTTCCAGTCTACTCAGCCCCAAGTACCATATTATAGAGATTACATGCGCACAGCTCCCTATAGTGCGTCTACCCGTAAGACATGTACAATAATAATGTATTATCGCTTCTACACATTAAATGACCGCGATCAAGTAGGCCGCTACTTGATCGCGGTCATTTAATGTGTAAGTGTAATATGTTTTTGATCTAACGTGTCGCGATTGTACTCGTCCCCTGAGTAGCCATACGTTAGTTTGCATAATATTACATTGCTGCAAGTCGTGCAATTTACTCTGCCGATATATTTCTATTGTATAAAGACCGCTTTCACGCAAGTGTTCGCTAGCGTACGATCGTGCAAGCTTAAGCTGATAAGTGCCAAGAGCAATGAGAATCAAATCATCTATGGTTAATACGGGAAAGTCTTGCAACTGGGGAAGATTTGCTTCCATTGTTTCAAACGCGACTCGCTGTCTATTAAGATTTTTTAATGTTACGTACTCATATAAAAGGTTTGGAGAGTTCATCTTTATGTTTATTATGCTCAAAATGTCACGAGCAAGTCTATTATCAGTAGCTACTTTATAAAACGCATTAATAAGCGCAGCTGCAATTTTAAAATCAACAAACATGTGAGGCAACGCTCTATTAAAATAATCTTGCCGTAACAATTTGAATCGGTTCTTAAACTTGCCATTAACCACTTCCACCACCCAACGAATGATAGTCACTAATCTAGATTTATTGGCCTGCTCTGTCGTCAATTGGCATTCATTCCTATCCTTTGTTGGAGGAAAATGTGTTTCATATCCTAGCGATTTCAGGTCCATGATACAGTCTCTGAAGCCTCGATCCAAAATGAATACATCATTTGGTTCAAAGAACATATGAAATGCATGAGTCTCGTCTACACACAAGTTGGTTATAATCGTTGCATCACTGGTTGTTGCGGCGTATGAACCAAGGACATCTATTATGTAACCGTCACTGCAAACAATTAAAAATGGTTTCAACAAGTTTTGAAACTTGTGGTGACTGTATGTTAACTTTTGAAAAAGAAAGTTGCTACTTTTTTTAATGTAGACATATGTTCCATCACAAATGACTATGGCTGTTGTGTTGTTGTCATTACCAAAAATACTCCTCGGTAAAAACAAATGGATAATAATTTTCCAGGCGACTAATAACTTAAAGGGCGACTAACTATTTGCTACTAAAATAATAACTTGGCAGCGATTAAATATTATTTTTAAATCTAAAACAACAAAAGTTATGTTTTTTTTTTTTTACATAGTTCACACTGTCAATATAGTAACTTCTCACAGTATAATACTTAAATATTATTTCTTAATCGCTGCAAAGTCATCTACTGTTATTGAATCATTTGGGTTAGGTTAGGTTAGAACAGTTGTTGTCTTGTTAATGGTATGAACAAGCGAAGGCGAGCGAGCGAAGCGAGCGTGCCGCGGTAGCGGCCGCCGAGCGCCAGATCCCCTCTATTGTTGGTAAATTCAGTTACCAGAACAAAAATTCGATGCCAGTTTAAATTAAAATAAAGCTAAAAACTGATTATTGAGCTGCTACTTTCTACTTAAAATAATACTTCGCTGTAGCTGCCAACCTATTATTTTTGCTACCGGCTTTAATTATTTTTAATCCCAAATTCAGATTAATTTGCCGCCGCGTTAAATACATGCCAAAACAAATTCCTATCCAACATATTCTGTCTCGAAATATTGTTCATGCCTAAGTGAGTACTTACAAAATCGGCCGTTAAATGTTGTCTGGCTAGTGCTAGTTTCCTTTCCAGGGTTCTGTGTGACATATTAAACAGGCTTGATAGTCTTTCATTAGACTCACCTGTACGCAATTTCGATAAATATACGCCAATTATAGTACGAGGATGATTAGTCACTGGTGTCAATGAAGGAGTTTCTTGTAAAAGCACATCGAATTGCCCAGTAGTGAGTCTAGTCCAAAAGACCATGTCATTGACACTTAACGATCCCAACAATTCAAATTCGATCCTAGCTCCTTGATTAAGAGCTGAAACTAACATATTAGACATATCTGTGAAAAAGTCAACCGAAAAATCGTGCGACACGTTACAGTGCTCAAGTAATGAATCCCACACGTTACCTTCCAAATGCTCTTGACAGACTCTTGCACTAATCGGAATGTACAAACGCTGTGTACGTAGAACATATAATTTAATTGTGGTGGGTATTATTTTTCGTTCAATGTTGTGACAATAGTTGAAAATGCAATGATTTGCTGTGTTTGGTGCTCTAATATATTCGGGGGAATAAAACATTTGTTCAACAGAAATGTTCTCCGCCGCAGGTTCCACGTCAGCCACCGCAGGTTCCACGTCCTCCACCACAGGCTCTTCAATGTTTTCTTCTGCATTTTGCATTGCTGCAAAAGCAGCATTAATCCTTTGGCAGCAACGATGGCATACATTTTGTGTATGTTGTTATACACAACAAAAATATATATTTAATAATAAATAGTTAAAGGCTACTGAAATATGACATTTATCCCACTGTGGTTTTTGTTTAATAGGCTTGCTTAAACGGATAGTAGTTAGAGCGTAGTATTCTTATTATAACATAACATAGTGGATAGTGTTTTCTTTCGTTATAAAGACAATTTGCTATATGGCATAGTAGTCAATTTGCTCCTGACTGAATAAGAGTGTGTTTCTATGTTTTATGACAGCAATGACATATAAAAAAATACACAGATTTTTAATATAATATCTAAAAATATATAAATAAGCCCATACCTCGATCAAGGCGTTTTGTCGCACATATTCTGCTAACTGAGGTCGACGTTGTGGAATATTTGCTCCCAAAATATGCCTTCTTGTTCGTACTACGCGCGAGCGCAGACATAATACACAGCGGCTATCTGCCATTACACTATTCACCAAGAGCGTTTGCTAAAATCGTGTTCAATTAGAAGTCCGATAGTCACATGTACGTAAGCAATATCGAAGTCAAATAAAACGGGCCGGGGTCAGAAAGCCGCAAAACAAGCCGATAGTAACACAAAAACAAGGAGCGTAAACAAGGTGCGAGCAAGGATTGACTTCACATTGCTTTGTTCGGACCGCACAAATTGCGGGCGGGCGAGGGGTATGAGAGAGGGGGAAATGTGTGCATACCGACGCGACGTACGCGCAGGTACAGAAATAATAGAATAAAAAGCTTTTGTATAGTTTATGATGCTAAGAATTTTTATGCTTTTTTGTTTACAAAATGTATCAAAACACCATGTTCGCGTCGGATATTGACTTAGGCGTCATAGTATAAAATAAAGTGTACACCAAAACCGTTCATTTGGTATCACATCCAACGTTGTTGAGGGATTGGACCAAAATTACTCAATGTCCTTTGCAATTATTTTGGTGTTTTTCCTCCAATAGGTTTGAACTTCTCGGGAGCAAAAGGCAAGTCGCTGTGTAAATTATGTAAATGATTTGGATACGCTAAATCTACTTCTAAAATGTAACCGTACTCGCCATCATCAAGAACATCAAGCAAATTAAATTTTTTGATATAATTATTTTTCATAAATTTAAACTCTGATATCGGTAATTTTTTAGTCATAGCATATCCATAGAGAATAGAATAGAATAGAATACTCTTTATTAGAGGTTTAGGGGGGGGGGGGGTTATAGAGGTTATTACAGTCTAAATATATCAAATATGTTGATGGTTTAGAACTATCGAAATGAGGTAAATAAATATTATTGGCTTCATTCAGCATATCGTCGTGAGCACTGAGCTAATCCTCCACGTATTCCTTTTTCCAACATTTTATAAATTTCTAAATCATTAATCAATTCTAGCTGAACACCTGTATAAAGGAGCATAGCGTCCCAACTTAATCCAGGTGAAGTCACATAATACGCAGGATCGAGTTTATAGTGCTGCAGACAAATTTTTCTAAAATTTTCAAATATATCACACAATAATAGTACATCACACTTTAAATACAAGGCAGTATATTCACCAAGAGAACTAATATCAAAACATTTCCACACAGTTTGGGCATGTTCATATTCAGTATCTGATATATGTTTCATTTGTAAAGTGGTATAAAAATGATTCTTTAATGGAAGTTGTGTCTCATTATATTTTTGCCATGAACAAATTTACTCATACGGATATATACCTTTCCTTCGCAGTAAAGGAGGACGGGCAAAAATGTATGGAAGCCAGCCTAGGAACCAATAACAACATGCGATATATCATTGTAAAGGTTTTTTTATGTACTTTAACTATCGTTATGGCGGGAAGTCCCAAATCGCTGTGTGGAAAAAGTTATTGCTAAATAAAGCCAGACTTCATTCACAAAAATATGTGTTTATTTTTATGTTTATCATCAATATTAGGTTTTTTTTTTTGTAAAACTAACATAGAGAAGTACCAAAAAAAAATAAACCTGTAAAGTGCGAGTTGTACTCGCACACTAAGGGTCATTCCTTTAGCACCATCACTGTAAATTGGCTGTAGGCTGAAGCTAGCAGCACTAGTAGCATAAGATGAGTGAGAGCGAGATATGACAAATCTAAACGTCAAATCCATAAAAAAAACTCAATCGAGATATGTCACAAGTAAAATGATATGTACATATGCCTACGTATATTTTTATCAATTGATAAAAATTGTATGGATTTGACGTTTAGATGTGACATATCTCGCTCTCACTTTTAGCTCATGCTACAAGCGCTGGTATGCTTAAACTCGAAGTACCTACATACACACATACACTACTTTATCCACACATTTTGTTTCTGAGAAAATAAGTAAGGACTGGAGACCCTAATATTGCTCTAAAAAAATAAAACAAACAAGTGAGAAAAAAACATTTTTGAGATTTAATATCAATAACAATGAATTTTAAACGTTTTACAACATTATACTCTGCTAAAGAAACATTTGAGACGGTCATTAGTGACAATAGATACAAGTTAAAGGATTTAAAACAAAAACAAAAGTTTTAAATACTCCAGCGCACCCTTACATGCCTTATAAATATACAATATAATAATAAATCAAATACATATTATTTTCATTAGTTAAGTTTTACAGTTAGATAAAAAAACTCCTTTTCAATCTTCATCAATTATGATACCAATTAAATCTCCCGCTGGAGGATTAAACGGCTCATGCCTTCCGAAACCAAGATACCAGACAATAGAGGTTATATGGGCACAACTCCCTATTGTCCGGCGCCCTGTCAAGCAAGTGCAATAATATTGTGCTATCGCACTAATGCCAATTGCGTCCCTAATAACCAAAAGGTAACAAAGATATATTTTTGCCCTTACATGGCGAGACTGTATACGGCCTCTTAACAACCAAACATTTTGAGGCATATTGTACCGTTGCAAATCCCCAATTATATCATCTCTTTTCACTTCAATTATATATAGGCCATTGTGCAAATGCTCTGCACAATATGATTTCGCTAGTTTAAGCTGATATGATCCCAAAGTGAAAAGCTTTAAATCACTTTCTGTTAAACGAGGAAAGTAATCTAATTGTTGGTTTACATCTATCGCCACGAATGCGATTCTTTGTCTATTAAGATTGTTGTCATTTACATAATTGTATAAATGATTTGGTATGTTGATCCTTTCATTAATTGAATTTAATATCATTTCCGCGTCTACATTATCAGTCACAGGTTCACGAAAAGAGTTAATAAGTGCACCTGCAATTTTAAAATCTGGAAACAGATTCCGTAGTGTTGTATTAAAATAATCTTGACGCAACAACTTGAAGTCACGTTTAAAACGACCGTTAATGACCTCAACTACCCACCGACACAAAGTAACGAGTCTCGATTTGTTGGCCTGTTCGGTAGATAGTTGACTGTCATTTCTGTCTTTTGTTGGTGGCAAATGAACATTATAACCGCATGCTTCTAAACCCGGAACACAATCACGAAAACCTCTATCGAGGATTAAAACATCATTTCGTTCAAAAAACCAATGGAAAACGCCGTTTTCATCATTAACAAAGTCGGACATGATGGATGCATCGGACTTTGTGGCAGCAAAAGGTCCTAAGATATCTATTATATAACCGTCTGAACAAACAATTAAAAAGGGTTTTAACAAGTTTTGGAACTTATGTAAGCTATACGTTAAACGCTGAAACAGAAAATTTGAACTTTTCTGAATGTATGCATACGTTCCGTCGCAAATGATCATAGCTTTAGTATTTTCTTGATTTCCAAATATTCCTTTATGTATTGTTAGGTTACGTTCTAAAACATCATTTCTTTGAATGTGGTCAAAGCCCAAGTGTTGTGGCACAAATTCTCTTAGTAAGCAATATCTTACTATCTTTAATATTCTTTGTATACTTCGTCGAGACGTATTGAATTGACTGGCTAGTCGTTCGTTTGACTCTCCGGTTCGTAGTTTATAAAGGTAAATACCCAATGCCAACCGCGGTTTTCTATGACTTTCTAGCAAAGATGGAGTTTCTTGTAGGATTATATCAAATTGCCTATTTTTTAACCCGGTCCAAAAATGCATCTCATCATCAGTGATAGCACCTACAGTTTCAAAGTCTAATTGTTTACCATGTCGAACTGCTTTGGTTAATATATCGCAAATATCGTCGAATTGAGCACTGTTAAAGTTTTGTGTAACATTACAGAAATTCACTAATTCATCCCACGCATTGGCTAGGAGATGTTCTCGACACGAACGAGCATTATGCGGTACATACAGATTATGTTCACATAGTAAATATACTTTTAACGCTTCTGTTATATGTGAGTTCGCTTGGTTACGACAGTTATTAAAAATGCAGTGTGCACTCGTGTTTGGTGCTCTTCTATAAATAGCAGATTGAATGGTGGCAGCTTCATTTTGTTCTAGGTGGACATTTTGAACAGTTCTTCTTATTGCATTTTGAGCCCTTTGCCAGCACCGGTGGCACACTAAACGCGTATTATTGAATATAACCTGGAAAGAAAACAATCAAATTCTTAGTTAATCCTCTTAGTGAGTGTATGAATCGGCTTAAATACCATTCAAGTCGTAATTCGCAGAAAGCGATAAGGCCGCCCATTGTATATTTTGTAGTTTTTCAATATTTTTTTGTTATATATTTTTGTGGTGTAGGTTTAAATAGAATATACTTATATAAATAAATTATTCTAGATATAAATAGAAAAAAATATTAACTAATCCAACTTTTAACTAACATTTTTTATTACCAGGTAGGTCTACACGTATCGGCCCGGTGGCCCGATTTCTGTACGTAGTAATCGGTTCTCAGGGCTTAATTACTTAAAAAAGGCACCGTTGAATGACCATAATTAATATGTTTGCGTTTAATCTGTCTTTAACGCTATTTATGTATGAATAGAAGATGAACGAACACAATATAACCCTATTATAAAATATCTACTGTAATAAACAAACAACAAACCTCCAATAGTGCATGTTCCCGTAAATAATCTGCAAGCTCAGGTCGATCTTGTGGAATATTTTCAGCCAAAATGTGACGCTGATACCTTCTGTTGTGCAGCCCACGCTGGCACATAACACAATTGTTGTGGTATTCACTCATGACTAAATAGGCCTTATTTAATAGCTTAGTTTTGAGTCCGATAAACAAAGCCAGTGGTATAACATTTAACAAATCACAGTGTCCGATAAACAAAGCCAGTGGTATAACATTTAACAAATCACAGTGTCCGATAAACAAAGCCAGTGGTATAACATTTAACAAATCACAGTGTCCGATAAACAAAGCCAGTGGTATAACATTTAACATATCACAGGGTCCGATAAACAAAGCCAGTGGTATAACATGTAACAAATCACAGAGTCCAATAAACAAAGCCAAAGGTCGTAGTCGATTGATATGATGACGAATGAAAATGGTAGTAGTAAAACGTACTCGCTACACTCAAATCAAAATAACGACTAACGCGCGGGCCATCTGTGTTGGGCGCCGTGGCTCACTTTCCCCTCACCCCCGCAAACACCCCTTGCCACTCGCTTACTGGCTGTCTCATTGAAGGCGATAAAGTAAACATAAGAAACCAGTGGTATAGACAAGTTGCAGATATTTTAATATACATTTTGTATGCGCCCGCGCATATTGACGCAGGTTGATATTTTAGTCAGTACAGACTGAGTTGTAGTACCTAAATAAAATGACATATTGCTTGTTGTTATATACCACTTTAATATTACGAAATGCCGAAAAAAAAAAGAAACATTTTTTGCTCTTGAATGACTTTATTGTGCAATAACTTTTTCCACACAGCGATTTGAGACTTCCCACCATAACAATAGTTAAAGTACATAAAAAAACCTTTCCAATGATATATCGCATGTTGTTATTGGTTACTAGGCTAGAATGCCCGTTCTCCTTTAATTGACTTTTATCTGGGAGATGTGCTGATAAATGAATAAAATCATTCTCCGTTAAACTTTTACTCAAATTGTCAAGACTTGAATTGGGAAATTAGAAGTGAATCTATAAATTTAATCTGTATAGGTTTACATCCTGTCCTGGTTTTAATTATTTTAGTTATGCTTATATATTTTTCTTTTGTTTTTGGTATAATTTTTATCTCACCATCATAATTCGATAATTCTCTAATAAATATATGAGAATCATAGCCAGATAAGTTATGAAAGATAACAGGAATAAATGAACACACTCTATAAATTAAATTGCAATGCGAATGCGCTGCGCCTCTGTACTCGGATGTAATGTGATCATGATCACAAACTTTATCATCAAATAATAAATGATTACAGATATGGCATGTAGTTGCTTTGCTATAATTATCAGTTTGCTCTCTCGTCATAGATCTCATGGGTTTCTTGGTCATTAAAATTTTGTGAATTAACTTCGCTTCTTTAATCAATCTCTTAACAAACATTTTTACACAGTCAGGTCCTCTATATGTTACGAATTTGTTCAAGCTACTATTATGAAAGCAACATACATAATATGCAAAACATGATGGTTGATGTAGTTTATTTTTTATCGTACTTTTATCATTATCTTTTTCTTTATAATTTAATAGTATACTTTCAAAGTCAGCATAAATCACAAAGTTAATTTTTTGCTTTCGCTCATAATTTTTGAATTACAATGTCTTGTTTTTATCAGGCAGTATGGTTAAAATTTTGGAGCAACTATGAGAATGATACTTTTTTTCACTAGAAAAAAATTGTAAACATATTTCACATAAATGTATTTGACTTTTATGACATGAAACTTGTCGTCGCACTAAGCGTAAAAGGTTTTTTATCAAACAATAATGACCTTTGTCTTGTTTTTCAAAATACAGCAAGTTAATATGTTTATCTTTCTTACATTTCGTCACATAAAGAGGACCAGTTATAGTACAACGTTCATCTAATCCATAAATATTAATACTCAACTCACAATTAGTCTTTTCAAACAACTTGATATCTTTAGGTAAAGGTGGAAATGAAATTCCTTGTATGGGTAATTTCTCGCAGGCACAATTTTTTGCTAATTTCGGTGGTATTTTTTTTGTAGGTTTTCGGATAAAAAAAAAACTTGTTTTATTCTAGAACACATTAGTATTCTAATTATTTTAGTAGGAAATAAATAACTATAGAAGTTGTTTTGAAAATATGACGGCCACCGAAATTACCAACCCACCGAAATTGAAAATTTTACACCGAAATTGCGAATCTTACACCGAAATTGCAACATCACCTCAAAATGGATATGTTTTGTAATCCACCATGACAGTTATTAAACAAAGAACAACTTTACCGTTGGCAACATTATGTAGCGGCTGCAGAGGCGGGTATAGCAGGTGTAAAATACGTTTATTTATCTATATTTGACAGTGTATTTTGACATGGATCATGACCACATTTAGCAGATTTACTAAATTAACATTAGTTCTGCTTAATGTGATCCATGTTGAGGGTAATATTAAAAAAAAATGAAGTTATGATGAGATCTTCGTTTAATTAACACTTCAGCAAATAATTATGGTTTTTTATAAAAAATCTTAAACGAACAAAAATCAAAAAATATTCAAATCACTGTCAGAGTCATTTTCAATATCGGTTTTAATTTCTTCTGTAGAAGATTCAGCTAATCTTGTTTCCTTTTTTCTTTTCAGTTTTGTCATCTTTCTTCCAATTAGTTTCAGGTATTGAATTTTCAAATTCCAAACACATTGCGCTGTCAATATTTTCAAAAAATGACGATATCCAAATCAACATTTTCAATACTCAGTGAGTCATCTAATATCGCCAATGATTTTGATGGAATGGTTGCTATAGAAAGTTTCTTGTCGAATGGATTTCTGGAGTGTTGGGTTTTGATTGATGGCTTGACTAAGTCAAATCTCTCAGAAGCTTTAAATTGTTGCACGCTTAAAATCTGAACTTTAGACTCAGTACTTCTTGTGGAATATCGTTGAAGGTCAAGTTGTGTCATAAAACAATCTTATTCGTCTCGTGATTGCGAGTTATCATTGCAGGCAAGATTATAGAAGCCTAAATGTTTTCCATGAGGACAAATTGTTGCTTTAATCAAACAGTCAGGATGTATACAAGACAATGATCGCAAAGCTAATCGTCGTGGCTCTTTCATCCAAACTATCTGGTGAACCTTCAAAGTACCTGGAAACGTTTTTAATTGGTCAGGAAGAAGCCAGTCTTTTTCGGTTACTTTGTAATCTTCGACTACTTCTATTTTCACACCTTTAACTGAAGTTTTGAGGTTCTGAACTAAAGTGTCGAGGTCGGCGATGTCTTTTCCATACGCAACAAGCTGGTCAGCAGTTCTTTTTAAAACTCCACCGACACCGTCCGGAGCTCCTTTACCATGGCCGCATTCAGTGTAATGCCATATAATTTCGTTTAATTGTGGACAGTATGAACTCAACTGAGAAATAATGTACAATATTTTCTTGTTCCGATATTGTGCGGAAGGTGAGTCTGACACAATGTGAAGTGTGCGTACCATAGGAGCGTTTGTTTCTATTTCTCTTAATATTGGGACTAAATGAGCCCACACTGCAGCAGCGTCGTGGCGTAAAGAAGCACTGATTGTGCAAAAAGCTTGTGTTTTATAAGTCTGACTGCCATAATAATAAATCACGACAGTATGTAGTGTGATCTGGTTCTTACTCCAATGTGCAGACTGTATCTCTTCATTATATTTCGTCCCATAATTTTCGCTGAAATCTATATGTAAAACACTGACTTTCAGTCATATTGTCCTTTATTTCTTTGACAGCCTGATATTGATTTTTTAAGTTAGCACAGTGTTTGAGAAACGACTTTAGGGCATTTTCAAATTTTTTTATCACTGCCAGTGGCTTATCTGAATGACTAATCTTTGTAACGGTTTTAGTAGTTTTTTCCACATTATCTTTAGTATACACTCTAGCTTGTTGTTGCCATGCCCAGTAAGTTATATTATTCTGATTACTAAATTCCTGGTAGTTTACAACTTTGTCTCTGCATGATACACATTTTCTTTCGAGGTACTTTACATTGTCCTTATCACAACACAATTTTTTTAGAAGATCGGTGGTAGTATTCTCTTTTATTATGTTATTCCTTTTAAGAGATGTTATTAATAGTTCCATGTTGGCGTGTATTTGACAAAGACATGTGTTGCGGTTATTTATGTTTGGCTTCAAAATCCAGAATGGTCTCAATTTGGAAAATGTTGTATAGCCTATTGGTGGATGGCCTAATTTTAAATATTTTTGGTGTAAATTTTTTATCGAGTCTGTTAAATATCTCTTTTGCTTTTTTACTTGACTTTTAGTTATGCAATCTTTTTTTCCGGGGCACATACATGAATTCTCATCTTCTTCATAAAACTTTTGTACAGTGTTTCGTACTTGGGCATTAATTTTATTTTTATTCTTTGGTTCATCTGACTTCCTTTTCTGTTTAACTATCTTATTTTCTAAACGTGGACTTCTGAGGATCTTATTCAGTCTTTCCGCTCTTTTTCTATATAAGTCTTTTTCTCTCTTTAGTTGTATTACTTTTTTTCTAAGTGACACTATCTCCTTTGCTTTTATCCTTTGGTATTTTCTGAATCTGGCATCCAAATTCTTCAAAGAGGAAGACACATCGGATAAAGAAGGTACAGGGCTACTTGGACATAAAGTAGATACAGGGCTACATGGACACAAAGTAGATTCAGGGGTTTGAATTCTGCTGACAGCTGCAGTTATTCGCCCAGAAGGCAAATAAGAATGAACGGGACTACTAGTGAATAATTTGTTTTTAGAACGTAGACAACGAGAAATGCTTGAATGAGGACTAATGCTGCGAGAACGTTGAAAGTTGGAATTGAAGTTTCCATCATGAAGAGGTCCTGAAGAAGGTCCCGGTTGTGGACTAAGCGAGCGAGAACGATTTAGAATGGAAGGACTTGTGGGAGATGACGCGCCTGTCATATCGTCACCCTGTGTTTCAGGAGGATCATTGGTTTTTTTAGGTGGAACATTTTTGGATGGTAAACTTTCTTCACGTGATAATTTTGTGTTTTTTTTCTTCTTTCATGAAATGCGTTAAAGTTAGCTCTGTTTATTTTTTGCTTCAATCTTCGGGCACGTGGAGTCATTTCAGCCATCGTTAAAATTTTTCCTTCCGCTTTTTCTTTTTATATCGTTCTCTATCTTTTCTTCTTAGTTCTTCGCCTAGTACTGGATCATCTTTTATTCTTTTTTTTCTTAGTCTTTCAGCCTGTTTTTTTTTCTAAAGTCTCTTCTCTTGATTGTTTTTCCTTTCGCCTTCCCATTCTAAAATAAGACAAAATTGAGTAGGTATAGTATAAAGAGTTTATACATATTTTGCACAGCTCTAATGCAGGCCCGGTTAACAAAAAAACATAATATTTTACATGCCCCTTGACACGGATAACTTTACCGACAGAGTGATGGCAGTGAAGATTGTATTGAATTATGACTCGAGGAAAAAAAAGAAAAAAAACCGAGAAATTGACAAGACAAATATACATACACACTTATGAAATTTGGCACATTCTTTAAGAAGCCTACATAGACCAACAATATACAAGAATATTAAATTATCATCAATATTACATTCATACGGGACGAATTAATTACTTCCTTTTTAGAAGCCGGTTAAAAAAGTTTTTGTAAAATATGTACTAGGTACCAACTTATATTAATTTAATTAGGATTAATTTTGTTAACCTTTTTTTTTTTTTTTTCTAGAACCCTTAGAGTAAATACTTTAACAAAGTCACATGAACCAAAAGCCACTTTAGTATTAATGCAATATCGGTGGCAATAAACATACCACCGATATTGCACCACCGAAATTAGAAACATGAACAAAAAATTAAATTAAAAAAAAACTATTTATACTTTCGACACTTAAAATGTATGATTGCTAAGGGTACCTAATAACATATCATTCGTACAGTAACCCACCGAGATTGCATAATTTCGTATTCCTTCTTAGATTCAAAAAGTACTTACGTATTGGCGCGAAAACTCAGCAGGATCGGACACGTCACTACTGCGAGAACGCAAGAGCACGACTGGGCCTCCGTGTGCGTAAGGAGATAGTTCGTTAAAATATACTTGTTTACGTTATAGATCGATTTTAATAAAACGCACCGATATATGTACTTTTGGCGCGGACGTTCCTTATCACTATGGTCCTGATGTCTGCATGATAACAGAAGTAACGGAAGTATTAAATATGGTTGCTTTATGTATTGACCAACATAATAATGTAAATGATAAGTACTAAATTTGCCATCGCAACGTATTTAATGAGGTAAATATGCTTAAAAGTCAATCAGGGACATACCACCGTTATTGAAAAACAGACATATTTCTTTTTTTTATTTATTTATATTTAAGAGGAATATATTTACACTAGTGCCTTCATATGATCTAGTTTTCTTATTACACGAAAAAATATAGAATGTTCATAGATAAATATTTTACATAGTGATTTCACGCGAAGAAACTCTAAAAACGCTGTCGGTGAAACCACCCGTATATTCAATATTGAACTAAAATGTGGATAGGAGTTTGTTCTACAGACATTATTTTTTGCTGGAAATAATGCTGCAACAATACTCCATAAAAACAGTATTCATCATTATTGTGTACATTCAAACAACTCTTTGTGTTTTAATAACTTTCGTAGCTCTAAATAAGTACCACCCCGCATGGGGGAATATTTATTTATATTTATTTCTAAATGACTTATACAGACAAATGACCATCCAGATTCACAATGCTCAAATTCAGTAAGTTTTGTTTTAAATATTTCTATTATATTTGAGTATATATTATTAAAGTCAGTACTGCTGTATATAGTTTCATATTTCGTATTAAATGACTTGAGCTGCTGCTCACTTAATTTTAGTAGTAAAAAAGTAAGCAAACAGCTCGAAGTTAACTTTAATGCAGGTATGTTCCAATAATGACAACTCAATGATTTTCAAAAAATCTTTTCGCTTAACACCCAAGAACGCCTCTAGAATGAGGTACTCGTCTTCTATTGATGGGTTTAAGCGATAAGTCATGATTGTATTTTTAAATGCTGTAGCTACAATATCAACATTTTCAAACTTTGACTTTATCAAACAATTCGATTTATGCATATTCGTTCTCTTATGATATCTGTATTTATGTTCTGGGATCTCAATTTTGCATTTATCACAATACTATGATAAACAATTTGGCTCATAAACATTCGTATCGTATTCATTTTCTGGAATATTGATCTGGCATTTAGCATTATTAATATCAGAATTTGCTGATGAGCAATCACCGAGGTGTGTAACTGGAAACAAAAGAAAGAAATTTTTTTATCGTATAGTTTAATTATTGGGATTAAATGCAGTTACAAAAATACTATCTTAAAATAAACTCTGTGTAAGTATAATAATTGATTACATGTGTTATAGCATAGATCTATTAATGTAAAGAATAGTGTACATGATTCACCGTTCACAATAGTCTTACCAATAGGTAGGACTATTGATAAGAGCTTATAAAAGTAGGAGTACATTTTTTAAACTCCTTCCTGGTACTTGCTATGTAGGTGTTTAGGTGACGCCAGGACTGTGAATCCTCATCACACTTGTTTTTAATCGTGATTACCGAGTGGCGCCACCTATTTACTGGTTGGACCCGCTCTATTTCATTGCATTTATACACTTTGAGTTCTATATAGAACTCACCTCTTTTGTGCTCGTTCATTTGTCGCGAAAAACCGTTCGCCAGTCTCCTCGTGACGTATGAGTGTATCGGCGTAGTCTTTTTGTCCGCAACAACATCAATTTCATCGTCGTCACTATCGCTCCCGAATAACTCGCGAGCCGTTGACTTTGTGATAGGAGTGATTGGGTGAATGATCGGCTTAGTTTTCTTACTCGTAGACGGCTGGGAGCCGCTCGTTGACAAAGGCTTGCGCTTCTTGTTCTCCTTTGGCTTGGTTTTCAGCGGTGCATGCTCCTCATCTGTCGATTCGACCTCCGAAGGGAAAATATGTTCAGTTGTGTTCTTGGACCTGTAATAAATAATACCAACGAATTAGTACAGTAATAGTTAAATTTTGTTTTAATCATGTGGACGACACTAAGTGAATGAATGAATATTAAAAATTATGAATCAATGAACAGTTTAATTTTTATAGATGAAGACTCGCTAATTTATCTGAATTATTAAAGAGATTAATGAATAACTATAATACTTGAATGATTGAATAGTGAATTAAGTTAATTCTTTCTTGTTATTAACGGGACACTTTTATAGAAAACAAAGGATTGAAACATTGAAAACTTAAACTTAATACTTACATTTTAAAAGATTGACGTTGCTTTGGTAGTTTAGTGTAAGATGTAACTGCTCCTAGCTGAAGTGTTGATGTGATCCAGCTTCTGCAGTATGCACTCTTAAATAGTGGTAAATCCACGCCACGATATTCCCTATATGGTATAGGGCACGCGCTACTGAAATGCTTCATCGTGTAAGATACTTCAATTCGCTAAGTTGGTGAGTGGTCCGCTTCAGATGTCTATTAGTTGCCCCTCTGGATGATGCTGCTTTCTGTGTGTATTGATTTTTAAGTCACCAGTTCACAGATAGCGATGCAGTTCGGTAGCGTCGCGGTGACGTTTTATATTGTTCAAATCAGTATGAGCGCGGTCACACACAATGTGGAGCAGTGCAGGCATTCCCTAACATTTAAACGCCCCGCGACGCTATCGCACCGCACCGCTGTCTATTTTCTTGGCTTTATATTATGGTATGCAATAATTAATTGTAATCTGAAACCTCGTAGCGTCGTATTGTCTCGAATATATAAAATTATATTAACACATGCTATAGTATATTAATATTTTCACAGCAATTATGAACTTTATATCCATTGAAAATTATTTATTAAAATCTTATATAAGGATAAAATGATCTTGAAAATTAAAATATTATTTAGTTTCCTACCAGCAAGCGCGATTAATCAACGAGTAATAATTATGTCGGTGAGTATTACTTTAATTATTTTATTTTATATTTGATTTTATTACAAAGTATAACATGATTTAATGTCAGAATCAGAACCTACCATCAGATTATTGACTTGAATAGTGGAATGCTTGCAATAAATACTTATAATACATTTACACTAAAGAACATGTTATGAAATGGGCTTAAAACATTTTTTTTTTTCAACAGCTATCATGTGTGGTTTTTTTGATAGGGGAAATTATTCAGAATTGCCTTACAAAAACAAAAAAATAAATAAAAGCACCATTATTTAATAAATAAATATTTTAAATCCAGATATTTTTGTATCGTAATATTATTTTTGCACATTGAAACAAAGAAAAAATGGTTAAATTCCATTTTTTTAAGCAAATTATACACCTTATTGTTATTTAAAATATTTTAAACTATATTGGATGGCTTTAAAATAATACCAACGAATTATCTCCATGATTTGTATGTATGGCATTGATTCCTTGAATCTATGAAAACATAACCTGTGTCAGTAAGGTTGTCAGTTGTCACATTTATTTGTCAGTTGTCACATTTATTTGTCAGTTGTCATGTCCCATGTGTCATTGATAGAATCGCTATTTTTCCGTTTGCTGAATTTATAGGTTTAATGTATTTGTAATTTCTACTTGCTATTAGTGAAATCATCATCTGAGAGCCTTAAGCCTTATAAAGAACTCTATGGTGTGTAATCCGCCAACCCGCACCAGGCCAGCGAGGTGGACTAAGACCTAACCCTTCTCATCAATTCTGAGAAGAGGACCGTGCCCAGTAAGGGGACAGTAATGGAGTGAATTTATATTTTAATAGAGAAATTGTATTAACGAGAAACGCTATTAATTTACAATAAGAATAAATTATTTACTATAAGAATTAGGATCTTTATTTTCTACTATAATTCGGGACTTTATCATCATGAAGTCGCAGTCGCATAAATTGCAGAATGACTACGACGGTTATACGGCTCATCCAAGGCAGACCACGTAACCAGACAGTCCAGATACAGACTAGGTTGGATTTGACCTGTTAACTTTTTGTAAATAGTCGCTCCAGCCTTTTGTAAATAGTCGGAATAGGTGAACATTTTTGAGTATTAGGTGTAGAAATAAAACTAATGTATTTGCTTATATCTGTTGGTATTTATTTATTCAACCTCTTCATTTTCAACATCTTCCCTTACAATGATATTATCAAGAAACTGTGCAGGTGGTAATATGTGGTTTTGATGCCGAGCCCATCCAAGATACCATATGATCGTCATTACATGAGCACAGCTTCCGACAGTTAGCTTCCCTATTGTACAGCTGCAGTAATATTCACAAATTCTCTCCTCCCTATTATTTGATTCGGTTAATTTTATCAAGACATAAGTATAATATACTTTATTGCTCTGATGTCTTGACCTGATCCTACCTCTTAGTAATACTGTCTGATGTGATGACATTATGCCGGGGACATTTGTGATTTCTAAGTTTTCACTTATTTCAACCAAAAATGTCCCATTTGCACGAATATGCTCCCCGTAATAAGATCTGGCTTGCTTTATTTGGTAAATTCCAAGACTGAACAAAATCAAGTCTGACATTTCCATTACAGGGAACATATTTATTTGTGGTAATTGGGCATCATTTATCCTTATAAAACTGGCTCGGCGTCTATTTAATTGATGCTCAAGCACATATTCACCTAAATAGTTCGGCATGTTAACTCCTTGCATTGCTCTGTCTGAGATTGCTTGAGCATCAGAACGGTCGGTTATAAGCGGATGAAAATTGTTCAATATTGCTGCGCAAATTCTAAAATCGCTCATTAAGTTTCTTGATGCTACATTAAAATATTTATTTCTGAACATCTTAAAATCACGTTTAAACCGACCATTCACTACTTCAATTACCCATCTGCACAAGCTTACAAGCCGAGATTTATTAGCTTTTATCGTGGACAATTGTGTTTCACCTACATCTAGAGTCTCTGGCTTGTGTACCGAGAATCCTAATGAGGTAAGTAGTCCTATAGCATCCCGAAACCCTCTATCTAGCAAAAACACATCATTTTCTCTAAAATAATTTCTGAGAGCACCACTAGGTGCAAATAGCTGGTGCATTATCTGGGAATCAGAAGTTGTAGCAGCATACGGACCATAAACATCTAAAATAAATCCATCTGTGGTTGCCATCATAAAAGGTTTCAATAGATTGGCATATTTATGTAAGCTATAAGTTTTTTTTTGGAATAGGTAGTTAGACGACTTGTGCAAGTAAATAAATGTGCCATCAAAGATTACTATAGGATTACTTTCCTGTGTGCCAAAGAGACCCTGTGGAATTAAAAGATTTCTACTGGACAAGCTTGCTCTTGGGATATTACTAATGCCCAAATGTAAAGGTACGTACGAGTATGATTCCAATAAGCAACCTCGGGTCTTCTTTACATACTGGCAGACTGCAAAGGTTGATAAACGAAACAAAGAGGCAATGCGTCGAAAAGGTTCTCCAGTCCTTATTTTGATCAAATACATACCAAATCCTGTTTTAGGTTTTCTACATAAATTGGACAATTGAGGTATGCAAGTTAATATTGTCAGAAAGTGCAAAACAGTCAAGCCTGTCCAGTATCGACAAGTAGTATTATTCATGTTTTCAACATTTTCAAAGTCTATGGTGTTATTTACATCCCTCCGTAATAAGTCCAGCATTTCAGTAATATGCATTTGGTTGAATTCAGTTACGAATTCAAATTCAGCAAGAAAATCCCAATTGTATATGCTTAAATGTTGTTCACACACCCGAGCATTTTGAGTGATGTACAGTTTTAGATGTGTGAGAATATTTTTCTTTAAAAACAATGGCACACGTTTTCGTTCCTGATTCATACAATCTGGAACGAAACAATGAGTAGTGGTATCTGGAGTTCGACTATAACCATCTAATGTAAGGCTTACATCTGTCTCTCGGAGAATATTTTCAATGTCTGTGCTGGCAGAACTGAGAGGCTCCACTACAGAGCTGGATCCACTGATAAATGGATTTGGTTCTTGCGGAATATCCTCATTATCAGTGCTGGCAGTACTTATTACAAATAATCCGGATCCACTTTCTACAGGTGGTGGTGGTGGTTGCCTATGAGCCCTTTGCCAACAAGCATTACATGCCCGGGCGTTCGAAGGCATCTGCAATAGAAGGCACAATTAGTTTTAGTAATTTAAATGTGGATGAATAATTATACAAATAGGAAAAGTGAGTAGATCACTCAAGTTAAGTTTGATTCTTGCTGAATTAACTTGATATTATTATGACATACAGATTTTTAACTAATTTAGAGTTATTTTTGCTGGAATAATCTATACAACAATCAGATACACTTACTTCAAGAGGGGTGATTATATTGGCGGAATAAATCCATTCAGCATCACCATAATTTAGTTGGTGAGATCGTCTCCCAGTTCTTCTGGCAATGGATATGCCACAACATACACAAACTGAATCATGGCCAAATTGACGTTCACCTATATTGCCTTCATTCCTGTTATTTGATTCATGAATCAATAGGCTAACACATTCTTGACATAGGGAGTCTTCATCAATTACCTAAAAAAAAAAAAACTTCATATTTTAATCTATACCAGAATTTGGTAATTTGTTAATATTTAATACTACTTTGTTTTAAGTTGATGATAGATATGACTATACTATGAAGTTAACTCAATGTTTGCATGAGCCCGAGCAGAATACAATCGATTTTCTATTGTCACCTTCCACAAATGTGAAAGATTAATAGTAAATACACTATAAATGGCAAATAAAAATCTGTACTATTAAGCTGCTGAGTGTAAAGATATGCATATTTTTAGCTACATACCTGTCTGGCAATCCATTCTTCTAATACAGTGATAATCTCTAGATCCATATGTGTCGCATTGTACCGATATTGCTATGTAATTGGAATAGCAATCCAGCAATTAATGCAGCGAGGCATGATGGTGAGGATTACCTGAAAGATAAAAACAGTGCGGTTTCAGAGCCTGTGAAGAATCAGTCTACGGTAATCAATTCATTGTGGTAGAAGGCAAATCTGAATGCAACAGAAAATATGAAGTACTTTTTATAAAGCCACAAGACTATGGATATGGAGTATTCTAGGCCGTGCGACTTAACTCGATCGTTTGTTAGAATCCCATAGTATAGAAAACAGGTACTAACCTTAAACAGCTACGTTATATGGATGTATAAATTGTGTGCAAAATTCAAGTCAGAGTTCAAAATTCAGGGTCTTCAGTATCGCCAGTCGTCGGGTGTACAAATCAAAGGCAGTAGCAAAGCATCCAAATTAAAAGCCAGGTCAAATAAAGATACACTTAAAACAAGAAACTTGAACAAAAATAACACACAAACAAATTCAAATCACTTGTGTCCGTTCCGTTGTAACGCAAACGCATTGAATTGAATTTGACACTTGATTGACGTTCACATTTCACAATGACAATATTGACATCCAACCGAAGTGTTGCCAAAATCAGTAATTACTGAGGGTTGCAATTTATTTTTTAAATTATAATTATTTAAAATTAAATTAATAAAGGAAGGGTACTAATAAAAAAGTAAAAAAAAATATACATAGTTGCCTTAATTTATGTACTTCCATACAAATATAATCACTTCCCTGTTCACAGCAGCTTCGAATAAAAGCCCAGCCTCCATACAAAAACCTAACGTGTCCTTTCATCACTCTTCCATCACATGAATTATAGATTATTATGTAGACATTTTATGAGATAAAAGAAGTTTTTTTTTTTCTTTAATTAAGACAATTTTTATTCTGTTATTAATAACATGATAATAGTTAGTTGGTAGAGTGGTTGATAAGTGGCGGTATTCGTCACAGGCTTGGGTTCGATTCCTAGCAGAGTTAAATGCCAACAATTAGGTACACACGGCTACATGAATATGTTTTGTTTGATAACACTATTGTTTGAATAGGTATACAACTTATCTGGTTTTATTAGTTAGTCATACGTTTTTTATTTATTTTCAGGACTCTGACAATGACCTGTTTAACTTTATTCCTGCAAATCTACCAGTGGGACAGCGAAGTGAAAGCTTGTTAAACCTCGATGGTCCGAATGTTAAGAAACAGAAAAAATCACCCGCTATATTTTCTTACGTGAAGAAACTTACGCGCGGGTCTAATGCCATCGGGGGAAAGGTGATAAGAATTGAAATTTATGATGCAGAAAAGTTTAGTGATAGTGAAAGCTCACAGTGCAAATGTGATGCCGAATTATGTATACAACATGTTGTAAAATATATGTATATGGATAATATATATAATTCTGTAAAGGATATTGTTGTAAAAATTTCAGACTCAATGGAAATTCATTAATAAATGTATCATAATGATTCTAGTTCAATCTTTTATTTACCATCTACAATTACTAATTATTTGTTCCATGCAGGAATCGAACCCGCAACACTTGGTGCATTTACATAGTAGCAGCATCTATTAACTTATTACCTACATATTTACATTGTGATGTAGTGAGACGAGCTATTATTAATTAACCGATGCACCAAACGTGTTGTCAAAGATGTGATAAAAATAATATTGGACTACCATATAGGCTTTACTCACTTAGTCAGTATGCACGTGTTGTATGGAATTATGGGTGTCACTAAGGTTTCCATATACGAGACATCACACCGCAATGAATGGTAGATATTTAGAATACTCGAAAAATCGCAACGTAATTAAATGTTCTACATTCAAGCATTCGAAATATGATCTACTTTAAATCATATTTCAAATACTTGAGTGTAGAACCTGAGTAAATTAATGAATGAAATGTATTGACAAATATTTATTGATGGACAGATTGTCTAGTTCACATCAAGTGTGTAATTGGTGTTCCTGGATCTCCTCTGATCCAGGAACCCCAATTATACACTACTGCTGGTTCACATTGGCTTGCGATCGTTCCACGTACTGCCAAATTAGTAATCTTATCTTTTAAGGACCGACCATCAAATGTCAAAATAGTATTAGTTTTTTTACGTCACAAATGACGAAAGTCCATCTAAAAGGTCTCCTTAATTTTAAGTCCAATGTTATCCCTCTATAGCATTGTGTAGACTGTAGGTAACATACCGTACAAACGCCTCGAAATTTAAAATAATTGATTTCATACCGTAATCACGCACTGTAACTCGTAGTCTACACTCCGAACTAACGAACTAGTCCCAAAAAATACGACTAGATGGCGCTTCATGTAACAAATTGAGATTTGTGTTTCGACAGTCGGTATTTACGAAACGAGGCGGTTAACTGTGATTTAAAAAAATATTTAAAAATTGTTCAGCTTGTGTCCTGTGTATTATATTGATAAAATGGAGAGGTAAGTGTTTGAACTTTATTGTGTAACGTTATTTTTGAATACTTTTCACATTTTATTTGGTTTTTGTTAGTAAATAGTGATTGTTGCCCGTAGGCTACATCAGACGAAAAGTGTAAGATTTTGTTTGGTACCTATTATGCTGATTATTTTTTTTTTTATGTTCCAGGATGTCTCGTAAGCGGCCCCTTGGTGAAAAAGACATTAGTTTTGCGCTAAATGATAATACAGATAGTGAAGATGGCCTAGATTTGGATGACGACAGCCTAGCCGATCCAGATTTTGTTCCTGAATTGGACACCTTCGAAGATGAGGCTCCAGAGGTAGATATTGATGTGGATTCCATAATAGAAACTCTAGAAAACATTGATGAAAGTCTTTCCCCTACCACGGAAACTGCACCGTCACACGAGAGCACTGCTGGACCTTCCCAAGCCAATAACCCAAGAACAGTTGCTAAACCGAAGCCAGCTAAACTAAATTTACGCTGGAAGAAAAAAAATCTAGAGTTGAATGCAGAACAGCTCATGTTTATGGGAAACAATACCCTGGGTCCTCATCTTCTTGAGCTAGATACTCCCATACAGTTTTTTCTCTACCTATTTCCAAATGATCTAATCAAGAAAATTTCTGAAGAGACCAATTTCTATCAAGTGCAGAAAGATCCTAATAGCGGTTTTCGGATGTCTGAAGAGGATGTCAGGCAATTTATAGGTGTGGCATATCTAATGTCTCTCGTCCAATTACCTAGAGTTACCAACCACTGGAGTCCCATACTTGGAACACCTCTAATACAGGAAACCATGAAATTGAACAAATTTGAAAAAATTCGTCAAACTTTGCATTTCAACGACAATAGCAAAGATCTTCCTAGGAGCAATCCTGATCATGATCGAATTCACAAAATACGTCTAGTGGTAGACTCCTTGAATGAGGCATATAGTAAAGTCCCAATGGAAGAGCACCTTTGTGTGGACGAGCAAATGTGCTCCACTAAAGCACGGAATACGTTGAAGAGATATAATCCTAATAAACCACACAAGTGGGGTTATAAAGTCTTCGTAATGAGTGGCGTTTCTGGCTTTGCCTATAAAACAGAAATCGAAACTGGCAAAGAAAATGTGGTCCTACACGGAGAGCCAGATTTAGGCGCCTCATCTAACGTCGTCATGAGGTTAGCGCGTATGATTCCAAGGCATCAGAACTTCAAACTCTATTTTGACAACTATTTTACTTCTCTTCGTCTGATGCAATATCTGGCCAAAGAAGGCATT
The DNA here is from genome assembly GCA_963921375.1 of Tiliacea citrago. Taxonomy (NCBI): domain Eukaryota; kingdom Metazoa; phylum Arthropoda; class Insecta; order Lepidoptera; family Noctuidae; genus Tiliacea; species Tiliacea citrago. Next base: position 22,918,594 of record OY992783.1, read on the forward strand.
CTCAGTCTCGGTACTGTGAGAAGAAATAGAATACCAGATTGTAAGCTGTCATCAGAAAAGATAATTATGAAAAAAGAAAGGGGCTATTCAGAAGAATACGTAGCCGATGTCAACGGGATCGATGTTTCAACTGTCGCATGGAAGGATAACAAAATCGTCAATCTGGCTTCCACCTTTGCTGGGCAAAAACCTGAAACTGATGTTCGAAGATGGGACAAACAGAACTCAAGGTATGTGAACATAAAGCGACCCAATGTTGTTGGAGAGTACAATCGCCATATGGGTGGCGTTGATCTTCTTGACAGCATCATGGGTATATACAAAATACGTTTGCGAAGCAAACGATGGCCCATGCGACTATTTTATCATTATTTGGATCTCACGATATCCAATGCATGGATACTTTATAAAAGAGTTGCTAAATACAAAAACCTTCAATCTGGCCGCTTATCTTCACCAGATTTTCGTCTGGAGGTTGCTGTGACCCTTTGCAAAATGGGTATAAAGCCTAGTTTATCTAGTCGGCGGTCGCTTGAGAGCGAGATTCAAGCCAAAAACATAAAGGACCTGCTCAGCATGTGCCTCCGAAAGCGGTCCGGCAAGACCAGATTGGGCACTGGCCGCAATGGTCTGATAAGAAAATCAGATGCAAGTTTCCGAAGTGTGTTGGCTTTACCCATAATGTATGTGACAAATGCGGGGTAGCCTTGTGCTACACGAAAACCAAGAATTGCTTCAAAAACTTCCATCTTTCGTAACATGTCATTGTGCTACCGTACTCTAAAGATTTTGACCACTTACCTCAGTGTTGCCTAAAAGCAACACTCCCTATTTTTGTAATTTTTTCTTCCAAATAAAAAAAAAAATTAAAACCCAGAAATACGTGTATTTTATTTTTTTGTAATCATCTCCAATCCAAAAAATCAAATAAATCCCAGTTTATGAGTGATAGAGGGTTATGTTTGTGTGTGTCTTTGTTCCATAAGTTTTAATTTCTGTACCGTTTGCAGCAAATAGTTTAAAATCAGAATATAAATCTTCTTTTTTTTTTGCTTTCTTTCTTTACTAACGCTTTAGGTAAAACCCAGCGCGCCGCAGGAGACGCCCCGGGCGTCGGGAGTCGCAAGCCGATTTCCGGCCACCGTAGGCGCGGGCCTGCGGATGGTGAGCGATGGGTAGCTCGCCGTCCGATAAGGACCAGGCCCGGGTCGACGGCGCGTTGTGTTCCACGCGCGCCTCAAAGAGATGTCAGCACAAACTGACGGGGTCCGTTAGGACCAATGCCTGCCGGGGTTGCGAGTTTGTCCGAAAGGGATATCGTGGCCCTGGCACACAGGCAACGGAAGGAACACGGGTGGGTTTTAGTCGGTAAAAGTCTGACACGCCCTCCCGCTCCGCCCAGAGCGGGAGAAGTTATTTGATAATTTCCCACCCAAAAAAAAAAAAAAAAGGTAAAACAGAAATACATGCTCCTGAATCTATCAAAAATGTAATGTTAAGTTTTCTATCACTAATATTATAATATCACTAATTGTTGTGAACTCCCACATCAGGGACTAATAGCGACATCTTGATGCAAGAATCGTTAGCATGCACTACGTCATACCTATCTCTCGACAGTGATTGGTTTTTACTCAAAATATTTTTCCCACATCCCTCTCCTCGAATTTTGTTATCAAGATAGCGAAGACATAATTTTATCGTTGAAACTAACGCATTGTTTTAATAGCAAATCCTTAACACAATCTTTAAAACACTTAAGTTTTCACCAAACCTCACCGCTGCTGCTATACTAAAATCTAATACATTGTTGACAATAATGAACAACAATGTGTAGTCAACAATGTATTGAAGCTGTTCATAATAATTTCATTTTTGTCTTGTTCACGATTTCCCCCTTTTCCAATTTGGGCTATATTTGACATAATGGCAGTTTTATACCTGCCACAAATTGCCCACATGTTGGGTTAATATTTGAACCGCAGTTGCCCTTACCCAAAAAGATTTTCTAAAGAATCTGGCTGCAGCCTTTGTGTAGATAGGCTTTTTATATTTAATGTTGACGATAGTTTTCTCCACAACCGACCTATCCCATTAAATGTCCATATTCACCCTTCTGTTAACCCTTTCATAACTCAACAACACAAAAACTGAAAAATATTCAATTGTACGGTAGCAAAAAATAAACAAAGAAACAATTTTTTTTTTTATCAGGGGGCTATTTATTAACAATTTTAGGGAGTGTAACAGAAATGTCACATTGTGTCATAATACTCGTCTAAGACGTATGGAATGCCTTGAAGCAGTTGTTTTGCTTGTTGTAGCACAAGGCAACTCCACATTTCTCACAAATCGTCTGTGATACGCCAGCACATTTGGGATACTTGCACCTGATCCTCTTCCCAACCCATATAGGCCAATGCCCCACCTGGTCCTGCCGCATAGCAGCTGGGGGTACATACTGAGCTGGGTCTTTATGTTTTTTGGCTTGTATGTCTTGCTCAATCGTTCGCCGTTTTTGATTGGCTTTGGTCCCCAGCTTGCACAGAACCAAGACAATACAATATCCTAACGAAAATCAACTGACTGCTGCAGCGGGTCTTCTCTGTTTTTGGCCTTACGTACTCTTTTATATAAGAGCCAGGCATTGGACATAGCAAGATCTAAGAAATGGTAGACCATGCGTATCTGCCATCTCTTGCTTCGCAGGCGTATTTTATACCTGCCCATGATACTGTCGATCAAATCGACTCCACCCATATGGCAGTTGTATTCTCCTACGATATAGGGTCGGTCGACAGTCACGTATCTTTTGTTTGTCTTGTCTTGAAACCTGTCTTCGGAAGCTCTCCCACGAAACTAGAGGCGAGTATGACAATTTTATTGTCGTTCCAGGCTACTGTCGATATCTCTGTTCTTTCCACGTTTCCAACATATTCGACCGAGTAACCGCGTTATTTTTTAGATATATCTTTGTCTGTTGGCAATTTGCAGTCAGGTATACGATTACGTCGTATGGTTCCGAGACTAAGAACGCCTTGTTTGGCTAAATATTCCAGAAGCGGCAGACACGTAAAATAATTGTCAAAATAGATCCGGTAGTTTTGATTTCTTGGTATTTCACGCGAAAGCCTGACGACCACATTTGATGCAGCGCCCAAGTCTGGCTCTGCAGAAGCAACCACATTTTCAGCTCCTGTTTCAGGTTCAAAGGAGAATGCGCAAATTTCATAGAAAATTACCCTAGCTCCGGCGCGAAAGGAACCTATATCAGATGTTTGTACATTTCATGTATATAAAAAAGAAATATATGTGATCTCCCCAATCAGTGGCTTACATAGAAAAAAATGCCTTTTTTTGGCGTGAATTTTATATCACGATATTAGCAAAAATCGAGTAAAATATAAAATAATGGCTACAGAATCACTTACATTTAAATTCTAGGCGGACTTAAAACTATATTTTTGACATACTTGGCTCTTATTTTTAAATACGTACAAGATTGCATACCATTTTGATTGTTTAAAAGAATAATGAGTTTTATTGCTTGCCAGGTGCAAACGTGACGGACTCGCAGGTAGCAGATCGCTGCTATTGCCGTCTCGCTCTTTTAGTTATATTAGAGGGAGAAGAGTAGAGACGACACGGGCACAACTTACTTTGTTTATAATCATGGCATGCACTCGCAGTCGCAGTCTTGACTTCGCTTGCGTTCGTTGTGCTCTGTGTTTTTGTTATTTTCATTGGATTTTATTTTAACGACAACTTGGCTTATATCTCAACGGACCTGAAAGTGCTAAACGATTGGATGTTGATATGGAAGACCTCAATCATTGTGTTGTGTGTCATCGATCACTTCGGCGAATACGTAGACACGTTCTTAATGTTCGTTTTCTACAAAATCGTGCAAACTTCGTGGAACATATTGTACGTAACATGGAACCACCACAAGAGGTAAAAATCTGTCAAGTACATGTTTAATATGATTACAGTTTCTTAAAATAATATGCAGTTGTTTAACATGTAAAGGATAATAATATAAAGTCCATGAATAGGTTTCTATGTGTGTATGTTTTGGTATGGGTGTTTTCTATGTATCATAATATAATATTACATGTGTGTTTACAAAAAAACGTTAGGTATGTTTTTATCCGTTGTCGTAGTTAGTTTTAGTTAAGTCTAGATAGCGTTCTATGATGTGCTCCAAGATATTTACTTATTATCTATTTTAACCTATTACCGATTTACTTACTACTGGCACAGAATTGTACAGAAGGCGCAACCCGCATTTTAGGTATGAAACTGCAAGTATGCGGTGGGCTCGCCTTGTCGGGCCAATTCAGTGAATGTAACGTAGTCAGAAGATATAAGAGTTATGCGATACAAAGAGAGGCAACTTCTAAGTGAATATAACTGTAGTTAATTAGCGCTGTGCGACCTGAATTTAACTTTTTTGTGTCGTAGCAAGAGTCGTTTTTTGGTTACTTGCCTAATGATTTTGCGCAGTGAACCATCTGTACAAATCTGTGTAACTGGCGAAATGTAAATGCAAAAGTTTATTGGAGCTTGTAGTATTTTTTATGTTATTAATATTGATGAAACCTTACAAACCCAACCTACAACCCTTACCTTTTTTTAGATAACAAAGACCCATAACATAAATACCTTAACGACTAACATATTAACATATTATTATAATGACTCAATATACATCATAGAACTAGAAAGCCACTGAACCATTCGTTATCGTCTCTTTTGCTTTTTGTAGGTGCCATTCGACGGTACGCGATCCATATGCCATCCATGCTGGCATAGAATTGACTCCATTTCAAATGAAGACCAACCACCCATGCCTGCTAATCCAGTACGGGTTAGAGCTTCGATACCTGTTCCCGAAATGGCTCGAGCTGCTAATACATCTCGGCGATGCATGATAAGCCACTGTCAAAACGTACTATTACGCCAACTACCAAATTCTATTAAGGTATACCTCCTCAGCTATTTGCATTTTTACATACCAGATCGTGCTCGGATCTGCCAGCGACATTTGACAACCATAACTATGGAAGATTTGACACAACATATAACGCATCAACAACATGATTTTAATGCTGATAGTTTTATGGACATTGTAAACATCTACACACGTGCCCTTGAAACAAGGAAATCTTTATTTGATGACATTAACGAAATGTCGGAGGTTGAGCTTCATTTTTGGACTGGGTTAAACCATAATAAATTCAATCGGCTTCTGGATCAAGTTCCGTCACTACGACAACAATCGAATTCACCAGAAGTAGACTTGGGTGTATATTTGAGCAAGATTAGAACAGGAGAACCAAGCTCCAGGCTGAGTTCTATTTTCTGTGTATCAAGGAGAAGCATAGACAGAAAAATCCACTTAACCAGAGCATGCCTACTGGCTGATTTTGTGCCACTGCACATAGGGCTAAATCATATAACTCGGAACGAGATAATAGAAAGAAACAGAATCCTTCCGAACTACATCTTTGGAAGTGTAGAGTCTCCAAAAGCCATCATTATATTAGATGGCACTTACTTATTTATTGAAAAAAGCTCTAACTTTTTGTACCAGCGACGCACCTACAGCTTACATAAATATAGAAACCTTATAAAACCATTTATAATAGTTAGTGCTGATGGTCATATAATAGATATAAAGGGACCGTATGCCGCTACAACCACGGATGCTGACATCATGAAAAAAATATTAGAAAATGACGACCTACCGGCTGAATACGGTGCTTTCAATTATTTATTTGAAGAGGGCGATATCCTAATATTGGATAGAGGTTTCCGAGATGCGATACCACTCATAGAAACCTATGGATATGATGCACGTATGCCCCCGACGAAACGAAGAGGCGAAACTCAATTGACCACCATAGAAGCAAACAAGTCAAGACTAGTGACTATTTGTAGATGGGTGGTTGAAGCCGTTAATGGAAAGTTCAAAAGAGATTACAAGATTTTCAGGCAAAGAATTTTTAACCGCGCCTCACGTAATACCATTAATGATTTTAAAATAGCAGGAGCCATTATCAACTGCTTTCAAGAACCCTTCGAGGACAACCAATATACACCTGAATTCATGGAATCTATTCGATTGAACTTGAATAAACCAAATCTACTGGCAGATTATATCGAAGCAAATAATATAAATCGACAAAGAGTCACATTTAGTAGATTGGACGCTAATAACCAAAATATGGATTTCCCTGAACTCTCACACGAAGATTTAATTATAATTGCTATCGGAACGTATCATTTGAAGCTAGCGCGATCTTACTGCAGCGAGCACATCAAAAGAACCGGAGTTTACGAAATTGAATACTATCGACATTCAGAGAGAGTTGTAATTAATAATGAGCAAAACGTTTTAATAAGATGCAAAATACAATCACGGCATGTGCGAAGCAAGATATATTATACATACATTTTGTATTGTACAGAGACACAGGGTCGGAGCGCCATAAAGGAGTATTATTGTTCTTGCATTCACGGCCGTCGGACACTAGGAAGTTGCGCCCATGTTATCAGTATTTTGTACTACCTTGGTTGGGCCCGACATAACGAACAAGAATTTGAGCATCCTGCTGCCTTTTTAGACAACATTTTAATAGACCTAGAATTATGATCTGAAAGAATAAACGCATTAAATATCAAGTCTTGTTTATTACCTACCATTTAAATATAATAAGACAACATTACATAACACAACACACAGCCCACACGCATAACATATTATCACGCCTTTGTTCCCCGAAGGGATAGGCAGAGGTACTTAGTACACCCGTATTTTGCTAGATATATTTAAAGACCATGAAAAAGGGGCCATCGACTGGTCACAAAACCAGACTGCGGCCTATGCTACTGAGAAATGAGAAAAAAAAATTCTTAAGTATTATTTATTGAATATACAATACATTATTTACATTTCTATACTTATATAATATATATAGATATATAAATATAAATATAATCTTATTTTTTGTCTACCCTAAAGCCGAAAAAGGGTCATTGTACTCATCATTCTGAACAACATAAAATGTGCAAAATCAAGGCACTTTTTTTCTATGTTAGCCACTAATTGGGGAAATCACATACATGTATTTTGTATACATATAAAACGTACAAAAATCCTGGATAGGTTCCGTTTGCGCCGGAGCTGGGGCAATTTTGCGCATTCTCCTTTGTATGCGAATTCGCTCACGCCGCAAAAGACATATATTTTATATCCCCGTTTATTTGGCTTTTTTGGGGTTATATCTTTTCAAATTGTGCCTTGCTTTTGTGGAGCAAATTTGCTCGTCTACACATAGGTGTTGTTCTAGAGGGACTGCTCTGGCAGGTCTCATTTAGTTTTTTGACGACTGGTTTAATTTTAAATATTCGGTCATGATCAGGGAACTCTCGTGAAACATTTTTTGTGTTATCATAGAAATGGACAAATCGCCTGATCTCAAACTTGTTGACTGCCATTGTTTCCTTTACTAAAGGTGTTCCTATACAACCGTGCCCATGCTTCGTAACCCTTGGGAGATGTACCAACGACATGATATACACTAGTCCAATGAATTGTTGAATATCTGTCTCTCTGACACGAAAACTCATGTTGGGATCTTTCTGGACGTAAAACGGGGTGAATACAGTTTGGAACTTTGATATTGACATTCATATTATTCTCGATTCGTTTCTTTGTATTTAATGCAATCATATTATGTGTCAAGGTTGGTTTTAAACTTTCTAATATGCAAAAGCTATTTTTATTATTTATTTTAAATATTAACCATCTCTATTTACCCAGGAGTCGGGGTCAATAGATAAGACATAAGGGGTTAATAGAAAAAACCAGTAGAGTTGTCAAATTTTAAACATTTATTACTCCTACAGTACTTTCAATTTTTTCAATTTTCAATTATGATAGGTATATACGTAGATAAATAGTTTTTTTTAAGGTGTTTAAAATATAAGAGTTTAATGATTGAAAATAAAAACAAATTTATTTTTCTAATCAGCCTTTAATTTCTCATGAGAATATATGTATGTAGTAATCATATTTTTGCCAATTGAATTATATAAGCTGACAGATTACAGTAAAGAGTCTGACTCCAAACTGAACAAATCAATGGATGAATTTAAATAATTACGAGTAGTATGAAGAGCCCCTTTTATGTAATTAGTCAGAGTCACTCATTAGATCCTTAAGAATGTCAGAATCATTTTTGTAATAAGATGGTCTCCGCGACTTCGTTTTCATTTTTAAACCACTTGTGCTTGGTTGGTCAATTTTACTGTTTAAAATGTTTGTAGTGAGTATTTGTAGAAACAGGTTTCAACCGTAATGGTATTTTATTTTTCATTGTAATAAAATACTCCTGCGATAATTTTTATCTTCTTCCTCCTACCCTCAGTACATAAAGCTTTACGTTTAGAAGGAGCCTCTTCAGGTATCATCAAGGAATTTTAAGTTCTCGCTGAAATACATATTGTCAATGTGTTGTGAATTGTCGTCTGGCGGTATCTCGACTTCTTCCCCGAATAACGTAATGTCTTCAAACACTCCGGGCATCGTTTCTATATCTGCAACTTCTTACATTTATGTCTTGGTCTCGTATTTTAGTTTTTTTACCTCTTCCCTTGCCTTTTTTAGTTGCATGTTATTGTAGTGAATTCAGCAGTTTTTATTTTCTTGGTATTTTCAAAATTGTTCTCCTCTGTGTCCACATAGTCCTCACTTTCAGTGCCAACACTTCTTCCTGCAATTACATCAAAATTTTTTTTTTAGTCAATTATATTTATAGTATATATATATATTCATCTCATTTCCTTAAGAATATCAAGGACAGATTTTTCCACAGCATCTTCATTTTTTTCATTATTATTTTCCTCAGGTAATCTACCCAAAACCTGATTTTCATTAATGGGCTATATGCCTGTTTTTCTGAAATCTGCCAATATATTATCTTTCGCGTTTTCGTTGAGGTCAGTAATAAGTTTTTTCAAAAGTTTTGGAATGCATCCCTTTGGAACAGATGCTTGTGTCTTCCCGTCAGTTTTCTTCCATTTTAAAAGGATGTTCGGCCACGCTCTAAAATAAGGCAACGCGGTCAATTTTATCCAGTCCTCGAAAATAATTGAATCAAACCATCCGCTTGACGACCAATTATATCGTGTTCCTGCTGGCCGATTTACGGTCCAAGTATTATAAAGGTTTTGAGCCTTATATCTATATATACGGGTGCCCGGTAATTAATGGATAACCTCAAAATGGGTCATGGTACAACTAAAGGCCATTCAGAAAAAAAAGCCAAAAAAAAAGAAAAAACAAGTAGTATCTAAGATATGATTTTTTTAATAATAATCGGTGTTTTTTGTAACCCAATATTACATTTTTGTACACCACGACCACAAATTAAAGAATTCTATCGGTTTTTTTATTGTAATAGTAAATTACGTTAACTGAGCTGATAGATAAGCAATAAATAGTATGACTACTATTACACTGTTTTTTTTTTAAACAACTTGAATGTTTGTTCTGGGGAAAAATTTGTGAAAAATATTCATTTTGACAAAGTTTAAGAACCCGTAGCTTAAAAAAAAAGTATGCAAACACAAGTGACCAATTATTTTAAAATATTATGCGCTTACAGCAGATTTCAAAATGGTATTATTCATTATTGTATCTAATGTAAATTGTGAATTATTGCTATTTGTGTAGAAAAGGTGTGAATTTTGGTTTAACAACAAAATTTGAAATATTGGAAAATTTATTTACATTAAATGTGCCTGACCATTGCGGTTTAATAAAAGCATTAATAGACGTTAGTAAAGAATAGTAATACTTAAATAAAGTCGCTTTAAAACCAGAAATATTTTAACAAATACAAATTGGGTTTGAAATAGATGTCGTGTGTGTGAGTTGTGTGACCGTCATTCTGGCTACCTTCGCGCACCGCGCACCACCCGTCTTTTGTACATGTTAGACAAAGAGGATATGAGTAGTTAGATGAGTGCGAGCGAGATAGTAAATGTGAAAAAAACCGGTAGGGACTTAGCTAGCTTACTAGTTTAGTGCATCACTCGACTTGCTCGACTTCGCATGTGTTTATTTCGTTCCTGGTTGCTATTGTTGCTATTTACTGTGAATCAGTGTTAAAACGACGACCTGGCTATTTTACTGGACTATTCGTTTTGTTTACTGATTTGGACTTGTTTTGTGTGGTGATATTTGCGACGAAAGTAAACAATCCAGTTACAAGCCAAGTGGCTTGTAACTGGATTGTTTACTTTGTGAATCAAAATGCCACGTATTGAGTATACGCCACAAGAATATGCATACATGCATTTTATTTACGGGGAATGCAGAGGCAATGGAAATGCAGCCGCAGCTCTTTATAGGGAAAGATATCCTAATGCGCGTCATCCAGATTACCGCGTATTTATAAGAGTCCACGGTTGTTACTCAGAAGGAAGAATCCCTGGTAGAGGTGTTGGTGGTACTAGCGGTGGAAGAAACGCTCGTGCTGATGTAGAAGACGTGGTGCTTGAGGAAATTGCGCAAGATCCTTCAATTTCTACGCGATCAATAGCTCGACGCACGGGAATAGGGAAATCGACTGTGCATGATATTTTAAAAAATAACAAATATCACCCGTTCCACGTTACGCGCGTGCAAACTCTTGAACCAAGAGATTACAATGCAAGATTGCGTTTCTGCCGAAAAATGCTCGAGAAGATGGAAGAAGACCCGCAGTTTTTTAATAAAATTCTATGGAGTGATGAATCAACACTTAAAAGAGATGGCTACATGAATTTACACAATCTCCACAGCTGGCAACTAGAGAACTCTCGTGCTATGCGTGAAGACAGGTCACAGTACCAATTTAAGATAAATTATTGGACTGTAATTCTAAACGGAAAAATAATAGGCCCATTTGAATTACCGGGTAACCTAACTGGCCAAAGTTACTTAGAATTCCTTCAAAATGATCTTCCAAACTTATTGCAAGAGGTGCCCGAGGAGGAGAGAGAATCTTATTGGTTGCAAAATGACGGCTGTCCTGCACATTATGCTGTATCTGTTCGTGCATATTTAAATAGCACATACCCAAACAGATGGATTGGCCGACTGGGGCCAATCTTGTGGCCCCCACGTTCACCAGATCTAAATCCACTTGATTTTTTTTACTGGAGCTGTCTTAAGGAAGAAGTATACGCAAAGCCGATCCGTTCCTTGGAAGATTTACGTAGCCGTGTCCGGGCAGCCGCATCGAAAATAAGTGAACGACGCTACACGCGACTGCTCAGGAGATCATGTATTCGTAGATGTAGAGCCTGTATCAGACGGGGTGGCCGACAATTTGAACATTTATTGTAATTTATAACGAATACAGTGTCATTAATGTCAAATATTGTTTTTTATTAAACCCAATGGTCAGGTACATTTAATGTAAATAAATTTTCCAATATTTCAAATTTTGTTGTTAAACCAAAATTCACACCTTTTCTACACAAATAGCAATAATTCACAATTTACATTAGATACAATAATGAATAATACCATTTTGAAATCTGCTTTAAGCGCATAATATTTTAAAATAATTGGTCACTTGTGTTTGCATACTTTTTTTTTAAGCTACGGGTTCTTAAACTTTGTCAAAAAGAATATTTTTCACAAATTTTTCCCCAGAACAAACATTCAAGATGTTTAAAAAAAAACAGTGTAATAGTAGTCATACTATTTATTGCTTATCTATCAGCTCAGTTAACTTAATTTACTATAACAATAGGAAACCGATAGAATTCTTTAATTTGTGGTCGTGGTGTACAAAAATGTAAAATAGGGTAGCATAAAACACCGATTATTATTAAAAAAATCATATCTTTGGTACTACTTGTTTTTTTCATTTTTTTGTTTTTTTTTCTGAATGGCGATTAGTTGTACCATGACCCATTTTAAGGTTATCCATTAATTACCGGGCACCCTGTACCATAAAAGAAGAAACTGACTGACTGACTGACATATTAACGCACGGCCCAAACCGCTGGGTCTAGAGATTCCAAATTTGGCACGTAGATTCCTTATGACGCCTAGGGGTGCACCAAGAAAGGATTTTTTTAAATTCACCCTCTAAAAGGGTGAAACGGGGGATGGAAGTTTGTATGAAAGTTCGTCAGTTTTAAAGTTAGGACCTTCAAATTATGTGTTTAGGCTGACGATTGAAAATTAATTTACACGTGTCTCAGCGTTTTTGATAATTCTACCCCCGAAGGGTTAAAAAGGGGGATGAAGTTGTATATGAAAAGTCCTTAGCTTTCGAAGTAAAAATCACTAAATTTATTATCTAGGCGTATGTTTGGAAGCTAACGCAACGGTGTTGTTAAAATTTCAACCAATTTTAAGGGCTGAAAAGGGGGATGTTTTTTTAATTTTTTTTAGTTTTAGGGTTCCGTACCTCAAAAGAAAAAACGGAACCCTTATAGGATCACTTCGTTGTCCATCTGTCTGTCTGTCAGTATGTCATGACCCCTTTTCTCAGGAATGCGTGGAGGTATCAAGTTAAAATTAATATCAAATACGTAGGTCAACAGTACCTTGGAGCTCTAACTTCTAAGTCAACGCAATAACAAATACGGCGATTTATGCGACATATTTTGATACTTGCAAATAAATCAAAACCTATAGGGTACTTCCCGTTGACCTAGAATTATGAAAATTGGTATGAAGCAAGGTCTCATAGCACAAATAAAGGAAAACAGTCCGAAAATCGTTGATTTGTAGTTTTATCACATAAAAAAACTGAGATTACATTAAACTTACATTTTCAGTTGTAAAATTGACTGTGGCGTATAGGTATAGATGTATGGAAGAACATGTTTTTCAACTACAATATTAAGTTTGTTTTTGGGATAAATTCGTTTCAACTACGGAACCCTTCATTGTGCGTGGCCCGACACGCACTTGGCCGGTTTTTTTAAGTTAAAATCACTAATATTTCGGCTTATGGTTGGAAACTAACACAACGTATATCGTTGTTTTTTTTTTATTTTCAACCCACAAGGCTGTGAAAAGGGGGATGATGTTTTGTATTGAAGTTATTCATTCGCAAAATTTTTTATTCAAGTAAAAATAAAACTTCCCCCACCTGTGAATCGTTTAAAGTAGTTATTCAAGCCGAAAATAAACCACTTGAAGGACATAGAGGATGTTTTAACGCCCCAACGACCAACGTAGTTGGTTTGGTGATAGTTGATCAGCAATTTGAGAAACGGGACATTATATTGGAAAGCCGTAGTACTTCTTTACGTCGGATATACGATGCAATCAAATCAAAAGTCATTTATTCAAACTAGGCTGAGAATCAGCACTTTTCGAACGTCAAAATTACATAAGACAGTCCCCCAAAAACGCCCACCCTTCACCACTTCCTAGTGCTTTAGCAGGGAAGAAGTGGCGCAACAAACTCTCTAGCAGCACAGCTGTCTGTTCAGATATAAAACTTGAATCTATACAATAAAATGTAAAATAATTTGCATTACGCAACACAGAACATTAAAATAATTATAATTATTATTTGCCTTATGATAGCTAGCACATGCCACTATACAAAAAAAAAAAAACATAAATATCCTCTCAATATCCCATAATATTTTGTTATGGCGACGATGGTGTTAATCTGTCAACTTGCCTCAACACGATCCCATAACAAAATTTCCTCTAAAAATAATGGTTTCGGCAACCAGTTTCTATTCCTTCCGTATAATGATAAGAGACGTTGAAGATAACATTCTCTCCTGTGATTTATCGCTCTTTTTAGTCAGTATTTAGTGGATCAATACGCTAAAATTGAAACCGAGAGACTTAATTATATACGACATAATCAGGGAAAGTTACGTGCGGATAATTACATACATCTGAAGGATGCAGTAAGACGACAAGATACTGATGCCAATCAATTGGGGCAAATGGTAGTAGTACCGTCCTCTTTCACTGGTGGTCCGAGGTACATGCACGAGCGTACCCAGGATGCGATCACATATGTACGCAACTACGGTCGCCCTGACCTTTTTGTGACGTTTACATGCTACCCTCGCTGGAAGGACATCTCCAAAGTTTTACTTCCTGGACAAAAGTCTTGTGATCGTCACGATATAATTGGCCGAGTGTTTCATATAAAAGTAAAAAAAAACTGATTAATATATTGATTAAAGGACATATTCGGAGAATTGCTATATGTATTCGGTTGAGTGGGAAACACGTGGACTTCCACATTGACATGTCCACATTCTTCTATAGCCGAAAAGTATCATAACGCCAGACTCTATCGACAAAGTAGTCTGCGCTGAAATACCTCCCAAGCAGCAAAAACTAGTACTATAAAAAACCGTAGAACGTTTTGTAAAAAACTGTCCTTGGTCCTATAAAAACCCAAAGAACGTATCTTTGTTCGGAAGTGGCGCATTTAGATCTCTGTTCAGTGACAAAATAATTTTATTGCAGTGTTCCAAATGACGAAACCGTCCAATAAAATCTATGTAACAGTGATGCAGGTCTCAAAATAATGATGTACTGGCTACTGTAGGACCTTTTATGGTACTTTTTAATACTATACAAGAGTTTAGTTTACCTAACATTTTTCATTCACTATTCATTATTTTACATTCGTGATAGTGCAGAGTGCAAAAAATAATTTAAATAATTTTACAAAAGGGTACAAGCAATCTGAGGTGAGTAAGATTTTATTTTGTTATTATAATATTAGTCTATTACGGTGGAAATGATGTGCGACCGCAGCTTTACTGATAAACTAGGGATAGGTTTACCATGAATTTAAAGTGCCCCCCTCGAATTGTTGAGTTTTTACTAAAATATTTATCATATAAAGTGATTTCAATATTCTAAGAGCCATTATAGTACTTGCCGTGATAATGTTTTCACTGTCAGTCATCATGGATTCAACCTAAAATTGGGGTTCCGTGTGAGCATGACTGAATATATAATACACTGTCGTTTTTTTACTATTTTTCTGAAGACCATAGGTAATGAAAAAAAAACTTAATTATTAACTACATATTTACTGACGAATAGTGTGAATTAATCATGTAACCAGTTTTTTTTTCTTCAGGAAGAACTTACGTAGTTATATCAAGTTTAAACTACGATATTAGGTAAACTCTAAGATGCCGCAGGTGTATCTTATAAAAGAGTGACTAAATATAGTCTTAAAGACTTGCAAAGTGCAGTAAAGGACGAAGATGACAAGAAAAAAACATATAGACGAGCTGAACAAGACTTTAGCGACCTATTTCTGTTATATATCACCGTATCAAAGGAAGAAAGGTAGAAATAAAATGGGTGCCGGGAACTCTAAAGTGCTGTCATATAGAATTACATTGTTAGCTGTCTCAAAACTCGAGCACAAATGGGTATCCAGTCATTAGAGGAGCTAAAAAATATTGTAAAAGAATATCTAGAAAGACATGATTTTACAAATCCATTGCAAAATAATAAACTTGGCGTTGATTATACAAAATTTGTAACAAAAATACTAAGCCAACTCAAGAGCTTCAACGGCACATAAGGACAAACCATCGTTTTTTTAATTAAATTTATTTATCCAGTTTATCTATATATAGTTAATATTTATCATTTAATATAATATTATAACCATCATGAAAAACAAAAACTCCATCAAGACACTATCCGTATCAAATCGCAGATACTGTCGAGTACGACAACATTTCTAAATACAATACGAAAATCAAGTAACAAAATCAAAAGCGAATCAAAAAGACATCACAAAAAAAAATGCACGACGCCGAAGGGCACAGGACAGAACTTACAGAACAAGAAGAAAAACTATTAACAATGGCGAACATTGAATACAGGATGCCGGAACCGCTTGTACTAAATACACGTACACCGGTGACATAGATATGAGAATATTCGACAACGCGGCCCGCCACACCGAGGCCGACGTAGAACAAAAACAGGCCAATGCTGCCGTTAAGATGGCTAAGTCCGAGGTGATCGCAGAAGCACGGAAACTTGATGCTGCCGAAGCTCCCCCAAGTGCGCCAGTTCTGGACGAAAATGAGCTGCCAATTGACCCCGTAAGTATAGGAATGTTCTTAGCATATCTATTAGGCGAACAATAACCAAGTAGCAGAATACTAAACTTGGTTATTGTTAGCCTATTCGATATGCATGTAAAATAGTCCATTATCAACAATATTTCATTTATAATCACGTATTTAATAATAAAATAAAATAAATAAATTTTATTCAGATACATTATGAATGTAATGGTAACACTAGTTGTAGTCTATCAACACTTATGTAAGCTTGCCACACTGGCACATCCTCTTCCACCCAGATCCCTGACGGATTAAATATCATCGTTGTAACTAGCAATTAAGTTATTTTGGAAGCAACCCTGAATACCTCAAGGCCATCTTTAATTTATCTTATGAACATAAGAATGAATACATGGCGCAGCCGGTTTAAGAACCAAGAAAAGAAAATGGCATGTGCACGACGCCGAAGGGCACATGACAGAACTTACAGAACAAGAAGAAAAACTATTAACGATGGCGAACATTGAATACAGGAACCGCGTGTACTAAATTCAGTATAAGATCTTCTGCCGAAATGGAAAAAAATCAACCAACAATTCCAGGTATTTCTAGCGGCGGCCGGGTTTGAAAGGCTATCCGAAACAAGGAAGGCGGCATTTTGTTGAATTGTATCGGTCAAGAAGGACAAAAGTTGTTTTAGAACCTATTGAAACCCGATGAAGATTCAACAATAGTTAAATATGACACTATAATCTCATTATTTCGGGGTTTCAAAAATTAAGGCATTAGGAGAAAAAACATTAGAAGTCCTTAGTGATGAAAAAGAAAAGAAAAAGATTGAGTTCATAATTATAAAAGAAAATGTGAGTCCAATCCTTGGACTAAACTCTGATAGAATTAAAACTGCAAAACATAAATGCCATAATAGGTAGCATTAATATATAAAATAAGGAAAGTGTTATTAATAGCAATATGCAATTTTCCAGGGAATTGGTGAATTCAAAACACCATTAGAACTGCGCATCCAGTCAGGAGCTCAGCCAGTCGTAAAACCACCTCGACGGGTACCTCATGCACTCATAAATAGCCTAGTGGCCTAGCTGTCAAGCTTCGAGGACCAGCGGGTCATTGTGAGGGTTGAATATCCAAAATCATTTGTGAGTAATCTAGTAATTATAGAAAAACCGGCCAAGTGCGAGTCGGACTCGCGCACGAAGGGTTCCGTATCTATAAAAATGGCAAAAAAATCACGTTTGTTGTATGGGAGCCCCCCTTAAATATTTGTTTTATTTTAATTGAATTATTTCTTTTTAAAGTGAATATATAACTAAATATTCTGTGAATATTTCAAGCGTCTACCTGTTGCCGTTATCAATATCGAGCAAAAACGAGCAAAAAAAATCACGTTTGCTGTATGGGAGCCCCCTTAAATATTTATTTTATTCTGTTTTTTAGTATTTGTTGTTATAGCGGCACCAGAAATACATCATTTGTGAAAATTTCAACTGTCTAGCTATCACGGTTCATGAGATACAGCCTGGTGACAGATGGACAGACAGACAGACGGCGGAGCCTTAGTAATAGGGTTCCCGTTATACCCTTTGGGTACGGAACCCTAAAAAGTAATGGTAATTTATGCATTTCTCTTGATCCAAAAGATTTAAATAAACTTTTACTAAGAGAGTATTATCTTATTCCCACTTTAGATGAAATGATTTATTTATTTATCACTCACAACTATTATTACAGGTACAAACTTAATAATAACAACTTATTTTCTAAAAAATTTTACATACAATGTTATCCTTGTGAATTATCTCCGTGTACAAGCAAAAATATCTATTTCCTGTACTACAAGGTTAACAGTGCGAAGTGCCCGCGTCAGGGGCGCCTCGTTTAACAGATTAGTGCGGCCACGAGGTACAGCCAGCAACTGAGGCCGCCGCCGCCGCCACACATATCTGTCGGGCACACTCAAACCCACCAACTGTAATATGTCGGCGTTATGTATGTATGTGAGTAATTGGTATTTCAAATTCAAACAGTGTAAGCGTTTCATTTTAAAACGTTCAAAGAGACCTGAAAATATTTTGATTCAAGGGCATTTTCATTATAAATCTGACGATGGAGTTATCAAAAATGTTTGTAAACCACGAAAAAAACCGCAATAAGAAATCCAGAAAAAAATACGTACTTCAAAAATTTAACCTGCTGCTAAAAAAAAGGTACGCTGACCTTGCAAAGAAGCCATCGGGGTAACAACGATTGGCAGCTAAATGAAAACTTGCAATTTTTCAAATAGGGAGAATATTATGATGACCAACCTGAAGAAAGTAACCAACAGGATTAAGACGGTGACAATAACGAAGAATTGTGTGAGTCAAATGAAGCAATTGATGACATGCATATATGAATAATAAGAAATAAGTAAACTTAAGCTCATATAAAACAATAATATTAATAATAATATGATTTTTACAATAAACAATGTACGATAAAAAAAGGTTTAATTAATTAATTACCATATTATAAAAATAAAACCTAAGTATTAAAATTCATATTCATAGCGTTCCTTCCTCCCATTTCTAATATTCGCTTAATAAATGTTTCTAGTAAAAAAGGAAATTCACTAGGTTCTAGAATAGAAGAATTTAAGTGTCAAGATTATTACACTAAAAAATTATCAAAAACAGCTATTGCAAATGCAGCAATATCCATAAATGACTGGTGCAAAACCAGCAACGTACAATTAAGAAGTGCGCAAAAGCAGCAAAAACATTGGATGCAAAAACAGCAACATCCTAAATAAATTATCTTATTTTGGTAAATGTTGACTTTATTAGAGAATTAATTGTGAGAGAAAATAAATAAACTAATCATTATATTTTGAATATGCATCAATAATTACAAAATACATTTTTGATACCTAACAGTGGCCCCAAAAAATCTGCATGTAGCCTGTGCCAGACAGTAGGAGGCTGAGGTCAAACAGTTAATTTTGTTATTTTCTGGGTTCTTATGATTCTGTAAACATACTATACAATTCTTAGTTACATTTTCAATTTCCTTATCCATGTCTGGCCACCAAAAATATGACCGTGATATTTCTTTCATTCGCGTAATACCCAAATGACTCTTGTGTAATTCTAACATTACATCATCCCTTATTTTTTTCGGAATTACTACCCTGTAGCCCCATAGTAGACAGTCCTTTTCGATACTTATTTCATTTTTCCGAGTAAAATATGGTTCATACGAGTATTCTTCACCTTGATCATTTTTAGTGGCCATTCATCTCTGCAATATCTCAGAATGTCACATGTTAATTTATCCCTCTTTGTTTCATTTTGTATAGTTTGCCAATTCAACACATTTATGTTTGATTTATTTATATAATTAACTGTACTTGTTTCATAAGACTTTTCTATTAATTCTGAATTTTTAAAGTTATCCTTACATTTTTTACTGGTAATCGGTAACTGGTATGATGACTCTGGGCTGTATTGTTTTTGGATTTAATGTGTTGTATTTCATAATCGAACCCACTCAAAAAAAATTACCAATACTGCAAACGTTTTGCTGCCATTTTTGGTATTCTATACTTTGATCCTAAGATTTTACTTAATGCCTCATTATGTTTGTAAGATAAATTTTGTTCCAAATAAATACTCATAAAATTTGTTTACTCCAAAAATTATGGCACAGGCCTCTTTCTCCAAAATCGGAGATTTCATTTTTATTAAAACTTGAAATAAAAACGAGCGTTGTTTCACTTGAACTTTTATTCGGAAATAGATCAACTGTCACGCAGCAAGCTCACATAGAGAGCGACCACAGATAAAAAATATACATTGTTGTAGAAGAGGTTTAGCATACTCTATCCTTATTGGGGTTGGATGTAGTAACATCATACTAGTTATATTTTATATAAACCAACACCCCCACTATATAAAATAACAATTTAAATACATACTTATTTTTAACTATGTAAACCGATTGCAGTAACAAAAGCTTGATGTTTACTTGAAGTTAAACTTTTGGTCAACAAATCTGCTGGCATTTTTGTGGTGCATAGATAGATACTCAACATTTACAAACTTTTGTGCAATTATTTCTTTACAAAAATGAAATCTTATATCTATATGCTTAGATTTGTTATGGAAAACAGGGTTAAGTAATAATTTTTGAGCACTTTGATTATCATTGTAAACTACAATAGTATATGACCTGTCTGTAATTTCACATTGCAGGTTTCTTAGGTAAATTGCTTCTTTACAACTTTCTGAAATTCCTATATACTCAGCTTCGGTGCTGGAAAGCGCAACAACCCTTTGTTTCCTGCTTTCCCAGGATATTGCACCTCCTGATAATTTAAAAACAAAACCTGTATATGACCTTCTACTAATAATGTCATTACCCCAATCAGCATCAACATAACCAAGTATATCAGAATTTTCCTTTGAATCATATTTCAAGGCATAACATTTGGTTTTCTTTAAATATTTTAAAATACGTTTGGCATGTTGCCAATGTTCCTTGGTATGACAGTTATTAAATTGGCTCAAATAACTTACAGAAAACGATATATCAGGACGACTTAAAACTGATAAATACATCAAACTACCTATCAACTGCTGGTATGGTATGCTTTTATCACATTGGTTACATTCATTGAGATTCAATTTACATTCCATGGGTGTATCTGATGTGTGACAATCTACCATGTTAAATTTACTTAACAATTGATCTATGTAATTCTCTTGGTCTAATGTTACAGAATTTTCATTATACTTAATTCTCATACCCAAACATTGCCTTATTTTACCTAAATCTTTTATCTTGAAGTTACTTCCTAAAATCTTTTTCAAATAATCTACTTCCTTACAATTATTAGAAAAAATAAAAAAATCATCAACATACAGAGCAATTATAGTTTTACAACTTCTGTTACCTTTGACAAACAAACATGGTTCAAATTTTGACTTGACATACCCTATATTACTTAGACAATCCTCAACCCTTTTATACCACATTCTTGAAGACTGCTTCAACCCATAAATGGCTTTCTTTAATTTTAACACTTTACCATCATTTATGTCACCAAAACAATCTGGTTTTTGCATGAAAATATCTTCTTCAAGATGTCCATTTAAAAAAGCTGTTTTAACATCTAAGTGTGTTGTCTCTAAACCTAATTTTACAGCCAAAGCAAATAATAATCTTAAGGTTGAGAACCTTACCACTGGGGAGAAAGTTTCGGTGTAGTCTAGTCCATGTCTCTGTGTAAAACCTTTAGCCACTAAACGCGCACGATATAGAACTTTATCCCTCACATCACGCTTTTTCTTTAATACCCATTTACACTGAACAACACAACCACTCGACGGTGCATCAACAAGCTCCCAAGCTTGGTTGTCCGCGAAACACTGAAGTTCTTCCTTTACAGCCTTCTCCCAGAATTCCTTTTCAGACCCAGTTAGTGCCTCCTGCAGTGTCATCTCTCCAGCTTCATGAAGTTTCTCATTTAGATATTGTTGACTACTGAAACCGAATCTGTCAGGTTGTCTTCTTACTCTACCTTGTCTTGTAGGTACAATTTCTACATCCTCTTCCACATCTTCATACTCACTGGGTACACAGGACGAGTCTGAATCCGTATTAATTATGGAATCTTCATGAGATAGTGACCTATCCAACATCTTCTCTGCTTCCCCCACTGAAGGTGGATCTGGTACAGTTTCAACTGCATTTTTACTCTCTGTCACTGCTATAGTCGTGGTTGTCTTGTCTTTTTCTACAATTATCACATCTCGACTGGTAGCTATTACTTTCTTATTAGGCTCATACACTCGATAACCTTTACTTGCATCAGCATAGCCAACTAAAGTACATTCTTGAGCCTTCTTATCCCATTTGCTCCGCTTCTCTTTGGCTATGTGTACCATTACTTTACTACCAAACACCCTCAGATGGCTAATATCTGGTTTGGCATTATGCCATAATTCATAGGGAGTTTTACCTTGCAATACTGATGAAGCGATGCGATTGTGTAAATAAACAGCTGTGTTTGTAGCTTCAGCCCAGAACATTTTGCTTAACTGTGCATCAAACAGCATGCACCTTGCTTTCTCAATTATAGTCCTGTTCATTCTTTCACATAATCCGTTCTGTTCAGGGGTATAAGGGCATGTTGTCTGGTGAACAATACCCATTTTCTTTAGAAAAATGTTAAATTCAGCATTGCAGAACTCTCCTCCATTATCGCTTCTGAGTATTTTTATCCTTCTATTTGTTTGATTTTCAGCCACTGCTTTATACTCCTTAAATTTCTCCAAAGCATCACTTTTGTTTTTTAGAAAATAAATAGCTGTCATTCTGCTGAAATCATCCACAAACAAAACAAAGTATCTTGAGCCCCCAATAGAGTTGCATTCCATTGGACCACAGATGTCTGTGTGAATAGTGTTCAACACCTCTGTGTTTCTACTACCAACATGTGTGAATGGCAGCCGGGATTGCTTGCCTTCACAACAAACAGTACAGGTAGATTTAGTGATGTCCACTTTGCGTTCCAAAGTCATTCCGTCGACTGCATTTTGCATTTTATTCAGGCAGTCACTATTTATATGTCCAAGCCTACGATGCCAGACTTCACCAGATAAGATTGCTGCTGCAGATATGTTTTCTTGAATTTTTAACTTGTAAACTCCATTTTCTAAAGATGCATAGGCAACCAGTGTACCATTTTGGTTATAAATGTCACAGGAATTCTTTGTAAATTCAACTTTATTCCCTTTGCGAATCAACTGACTTACTGATAATAGATTGGTCGTCAATTTTGGTACACAAAATACATCTTTTATATCCACATCAAAACTGCAATCACCAGCAATGGTGGTTATCTTGACATCACCCGAACACAAAATTGGCACTTTTGTCTTGTCTGCAACCACAATAGTCTGATCCTTTTTATCGTAAGAAATATTCTGAAGCCATTCTTCATTCGGCGTTAGATGCACACTGGCCCCGGAATCAACATACCAATCTTGGTTATTGAAATTTCCACTTAGAAATGCTACACTGAACGCATTCGTTTGTTTACGTTCATTTCCTTTGTTATCCGATACATCCATCGTACATTGCGATCTATAGTGACCTATTTGTTTGCATCTATAACATTTAATTTCTTTCTTATTCTTTGTTGACATTGAGGATCCATTTTGGCCGCCATGATTGTTGTTTTTCGCAACCATAGATTTCTTTGCCGATGAGTGTTGCCGGCCTTTAAAACCACTCGCCAATGCACTATTTCGTTCATCGTTCATTTCACTTCCGGTTCCTGTTTCCATATCTAGCAACTTACTTTTAATTGCGTCGGTTGTTATCTGGATTCCCGAATGTTCTATGGCCATTATCATGGCCATTATCATTTTTCAGGTAGCCCCGCTAGCATCAATGAACCAGTCCACTCGTCGTTAATCTGGAATCCCGTTCCACACAATTTTTGTCCCGTTTCTATGATTTGAGTTACGTAGTTGAGCATGGAACTGCAATTTTCTAGCCTTATCGATATTAAACGTCGAAGTAAGCTAATTCTCCTTGAAAACCCAGAATCGTCAAACAGCGCCTTGAGTTTGTCCCATAGCTCCTTAGTAGTTTTAACGTTTCTTATGTGCACGTACAATGTGGCGTCAATCGTGAGAATCAGCTTAGCTTTTGTTTTTGCATCTTCCACGGCAAACGACTTAACATCTTCTTGTTCGATGCATTTCGTCATTCCTTCTAGAATTAGGAAGTTTTCCGCCGCAAATACGCATTCACTATAGTTTTCTCTTCCTCTCAGCTTCGGCACATTTACAATGTAGTTAGCCGCCATTGTTATCTTGCAGAACAAAAAAAATGTATCTACTAGCCTGACTAGTTTTCTTATTATCCTACTGCGAATAAAAACTACTGTTTTACTTCCGCGAGATAATTCACTAAGAATAACTAATCGGATGCTCTGGGGTGCTCTGGGCCCATAACCTATTAAAACTTGAAATAAAAACGAGCGTTGTTTCACTTGAACTTTTATTCGGAAATAGATCAACTGTCACGCAGCAAGCTCACATAGAGAGCGACCACAGATAAAAAATATACATTGTTGTAGAAGAGGTTTAGCATACTCTATCCTTATTGGGGTTGGATGTAGTAACATCATACTAGTTATATTTTATATAAACCAACACATTTGTGTATCATTAAGTTTCTTACTTGCAAATGCTACGGGTTTTATTAAATTATTCGACACCACCGTCTGCTGAATCGCAAGTTAATACTATAATTGAACCTTTATTAAAATGTGGTAAGGATGATGTGTTTGCAAGTGCTTTTATATTTCTTTGAATGAATATCACGTTCCTCTGTCCACATATTTTTTTTTATGTAATCATACTGTGGTTTTAGTGTCATCGCTGTGTTTTGTATAAACGTATTGTAGTAATTGACTTTACCCAAAAATGATCTTAGCATCTTGACATTTTCTGGGCGTGGTAATGACAGCAAAGGTTCAATTTTACTTTTAATTATTTTTATTCCTGTTTTATTTACCTCAAACCCAAAAAAAAGTAGCTTTTCTTCAAAAAAATTACATATATTTACTTTTACTTTTAAACCAGTCTTTTAACCTTTGTACCATTAGTACCATTTTTACTTCTTCATTTGTTTCTGATAGTGTTTTTCCATAGATATATATATATATATTGTCTATATAAAAAAACTATGTCTAAACCGTTTAGTTTTTGGGTTATTAACTGATAAATATGCGGATATTGCGAAGGCGAAGCCCTAGGACTTTAGAAGGAGCAAATAAGGGACGGATAGCTGGTAGCCCACTGACGTTTATTTTATAAGTCAAGATGACAGATTAACAATACCATAGATCAAACCATAACTATATAACATTAACCTCTGGAATGAACCTGGTCCAGTGCTTACACCAAATGGCAAGTACAAGTATTTGAATATCGTCCTCAGTAATTATTGTAACTAGTGTTTGAGAGTCATTGTCTAATGGCGCTTGTAAGTAAGCTTCACATAAGTCTAGTACACAAAAATAATTGTTACCTTGTAATGTTACCATTATATTATCTAAAGTTGGGGTAATGATCAATTTTCAAGTATTTGTTAATGGTTCAAAGCCGAACTGCTCCCGTCCGGTTTTAATACAGGCACCACCGTGGTACCCCACTCAGAATATATATATCTCTACATAAACGTATTGTACCTGTAGATATACAATGTGGAGATGACGATACAACAATAAATGAAAACACTAGTAATACTAGTTCATAGGAATATTTTGAAACTATCAAATAAATCCTAGAACCGAAATTTAAAAAAAAATCTTTTCAAACAAACTAAATAGCATAAAAATGTAAACAAAACAGAACACCATTTTTAAATATTGGTTCACTAACCTGTGAGAAGAGCGGCAACAGCGCGGGGTAATGTATAGGTGGTGCGTCGGGTCGTGGGACCCGCGCCGACGACGTGATTTTTTGCGCCATATTTATTTTTATGAATGCAAAAACAATTACACAGAATCACAAATTATTAACTGAATAGTCACAGTCACCCACGAGTAATTATTAATTACAATCACTGTTTAATCAGTTAATCACTTATCGTACATATTCAGACTTAGTATCCATTAAATTTTTAAATTTTCAATATGTCCGCCATGAACCCGAACACACAAATTACATCGTCTTAAAAGATTATTTCTTACTCTTGATAAGAGGTCGCCATTAGCGGCCATTTGTTTTAATTTATTAAAAGATTTTATAATTCGGCTCCTTAAATCATCAACGGTATCAACGTCTGTTGAATAAACTTCATTTTTGACATGACCCCACAAGAAGAAATCTAATGGCGTGAGGTCCGGTGACCTCGCTGGCCACCGTGTTGGTCCATAACGGCCAATCCACTGTTGTCCAAACATTTGAGACAAACGCTCTCTGGCAGACATCACTGAATGATCTGGTGCTCCGTCTAACTGGTACCACATCTGGCTGTGCACGTTTAGCGGAAGATCATCCGTGTAATCTGAAACGGGTCCGTTGAGAAGTTCTAAAAACTTTGCACCATTTAAATTGCCCTCAATAAAAACCGGGCCAATTATGGTATTCCTGTGTATGCCAGCCCACACATTGATAGCAAATCTGTACTGGTGCGAAGTCTCCCGTACTAGATGCGGATTCTCGCGGCTCCAGTACCGAAGATTCTGTCGGTTCCATAAGCCGTTCCTTGTAAATTTACTTTCATCAGTCCACATCACATTGTACAGGAAGTCGGGGTTATCTAAATGTTTTATTTCTATCCAACGACAGAAGGTTTCTCTTACTGGCTTGTCCCTTTGTAGCAACGCCTGTACTTTTTTGTATTTAAAAGGCTTCCGTTTATCGCGTTTTAAAACTTTGTGTATGGTTTTATGATTTACACCAAAATTTCGAGCAGCCCTACCTACGTAGACTAGACGTAGGATTGCGTTCAAAATAATTTAAAACTCGTTCGTCTCGGGTCACTGTTACTATTGGAGTAGCACTATCCAAATGCGGGATTAAGGGTACATTTTCCCGTATCCTCTGGACAGCTTGAACGATAATGCGGCCGTCCGTAGGACATACACGGGTGTTCCCATACCTCTCTCGGTATGTTCTTATTGCTAAAGCGGCGTTTTCGTGACATTCCCCATAAATTAAAATCATGTCGGTGTACTCCATGGCTGTGTAACCAAAACGAGGCATTGTTATTACAAAAAACAAACGATTAGATAACACACAATGACAAGCGTCTAATTTCGCACAATTCACTTAACAATTTAACTACCTAGGTACTACTACGTTGTATGTGTCCTGTCACTAAATAAAGCGTCTAATTTCGCACAATTCACACTAAGTCGTCTTAAGATAATCACAATTTCATAAACAAACGAGCGGCGGGCGGGCGGGCGCTTCAAAGGCAGCGAAACCGGAACACCTGCGCTTGCGTTACGAAACAATGACGCGTACGACGTCATAGGATCACGGCGACACACTGACCTACACCAATTTTTGCAGGTTTCGGCAAGAAAGCGAAGTAGAAATAAACAAACTATCTAATCTATCCCTTTCGCACATACTTAATTTACGATTGACATGAGTGCGTAACAAGTAGTAATAACTTCCGCATGCATTATTTTCATATCTAATTTTCTTCACACGCTTTATGACTCTTATGGCTCAGAGATAAGGTATTATATGCATTAATTCTCATCGGGAAGTAAAATTTAAGAACAATTTTGGCGAAGGTTATTGAAGTAGCGAGCTGGCAACATGTTTTGTTTATACCGATATTACCGTTGCAGATTATTGCCGAAGTCGTTAACCTGTCGGCGCTGGCTTATTGTTAGATACATCATGTAGAAAATCTTAAAAATGTAAAATAATGTCCTGTGACTAAACTATTGGATATATTTGATTTAATTTTTGTATGCAGACTGGGAACGGCATTAGGTATACGAAGTTTAATTTATTGTTGTATTGTCGTCTCCACCTTGTATATATCTAATCATATCTATAATTTTCTAACAGTCTATGTATTTCCTCTTTAACTTTATTTTTTAACGCGAATGGAACAGTTCTGACATGCAAAAATATTGGTTTTACTCCTAATTCAATTGACAAATGAATTGGCTCTCCTTTATACATACCCATTCGATGCTCAAAAACTGCTATAAATTCATTTTGTAAATATTCAGTTAATGTTTCTTTAGTTGTGTTTTTTGTAACAAAGTTTTTTGTACAAATTTTGGGGCCATAATTGTAATAAAGAGAGCCAGTCCTTTCCAATTATCTTTGGTAGATCTTGTTTCACAACAAATAATCTTTGCTTACTTGCTTGTTACGCAACGGTGTAACGTAAGAATCGATGATATTACGATTCGGTATGACACACGGACTGTGGACAACGTGACACCAATATTGCGCATCGCAACGACTTACACGTGCTGCCTACGCAGCATTTCGTAACCGTGGGACCGGACATCGGCAATGCCTTCCACGATTCCACGTTTCAGGCATTCTTGGTACATACATCGACCGATTATCACCTACGTAATTTTAAAGTTATAAATTGTAATTACTTGATTTCAATAAATTAGTCTAAAATAATTTGTTTTTTTTTGAACTCGCGGGCCGGTTCGCGAGAGTAAATTCATAGGATCGACCTTAGGATCGCGACTCGCGAGTCACCCGGGTGACTATCAAGCACCGTGCGAGTATCCGGATCTTCAGAAGCTGTCGTCGGGAGGAGTATCCAGACATTCGATACCGCAGAGGTACCAATTATGTTCATGTGAGTACTTTAGAATAGTTCTTGAGTTCCTTATCCTTAAGTGTTAATCATAAAAAAAAATCCAAGATTTTCCATCCCAGGCAATCGAGGACCCTTAGATTAGACAGATCATCCAGATCATTATTAATAGATTCATTTAGGCAGTTAGAAAATAGAGAGATAACCATAGAAATGTCGGCTATGAACGAAATTTACAAGGCCTTACGCATAGTCCACGAATTCGACGGTAACCCTAATGTCCTCACTAGGTTCATCAAACTGTGTGACCAGTTAGTGCAAGCCTACGTATCAGCTGATCCAGGGCGCGAATGAATAAATTTGAATCTTTTAAACGGGATTCTTAACAAGGTCACTGGGTCCGCAGCCCGGTTAATTAACACTAACGGCGTACCAGAAACTTCGGATGGCATACGTAGTTCTTTAGTTAACAACTTCTCTGACCAACGCGATGAGACCTCGCTATACAACGACATGGCTCTATTAACCCAAGGCTCCTCCACACCACAGGATTTCTACGAAAAGTGACAAACTCTATTTGTCACTATAATGACCTATGTGTCTCTTTATAAAAAAGTTAACTTTGCAATCTTACTTACGGGGCCTTCGTGACTCCTTAGGTTCACGCATTAGGTGCATGCGACCGGACACGATCGAAAAAGCACTTGAGTTTGTTCATGAAGAAATGAACACTCTCTACTTACAACAGCGAAACGAGCATACACCGGCTAAAAGGCCACAGCCTCAGGCACCGACTGATCAGACCAAATTATTCAATGAGAATAAGATTCAATGCTAAAGATGTAGCCGCAGTCATAAAGGCTATGACTAAAGGTAAATCCCCCGGCCACGATGGGCTCAGTATTGAGCACCTACAACACGCAGGCCCGCATATATCGAGAGTGCTGGCACTGTTTTGTTCTCTATGTGTGAGCCATTCGTGCCTACCCGCTGATCTTATGAAAACTGTTGTAGTACCTGTGGTTAAGAACAAAACCGGGGATGTCGCCGACGTAAATAACTACAGGTTTATTTCACTTGCAACAATTGTAGCAAGTGTTTGACGGCTTGCTTAATACTCAGCTAGATACATAACTATCAGTGCATGACAATCAGTTTGGTTTTCGGCCCAAACTGTCCACTAAAGCTGCGATTCTGAGTCTTAAGCATGTAGTCCGATATTATACGGATTGCAAAACTCCTGTGTAAGCGTGTTTCCTGGATTTTTGCAAGGCCTTTGATCTGGTGTCATATAACATCCTGTGGGAGAAGCTGGAGAGTATCGGGTTACCCCCAGAATTCTCGAACATATCCAGATATTGGTACAGATACTAGATCAATAGCGTCAGATGGGGGGTGTATTGTCTGAACCTTATAGGTTGTGGAACCTTATAGGTATATAGGAGTGCGGGGTGAGACTGGGGGCGTTGACCTCTCCTGCGCTCTTCAACCTCTATGTGAACGCTCTGATCGTTGGGTTCAGCAGCCAGCATGTTGGTTGCCATGTGGATGGAGTATGCGTCAATAATTTGAGCTAC
Source organism: Tiliacea citrago (assembly GCA_963921375.1). Classification (NCBI taxonomy): domain Eukaryota; kingdom Metazoa; phylum Arthropoda; class Insecta; order Lepidoptera; family Noctuidae; genus Tiliacea; species Tiliacea citrago. Next base: position 22,948,605 of record OY992783.1, read on the forward strand.
GCTGACGACATGGTGCTGCTGAGCGCACCGGTCTGCGGTCTTAGGAAACTGATGGGGACCTGAGAAGAGAATGCTTTGAGCCATGGGTTGAAATATAATGCAGGGAAGAGTAAATTCATAGTGTTTGGGGCTTGACTAAAGCTCAGGATACACGACGACACTGACACTCGACACTCGAGTGTATACATCGACTGTCTATGTGTGTCCACTGCCGTGACACTTAGTTGCAGATGTACTGTGCGGTGTCGCTCAGTGTCTGTGTCGCAGCCGTGGAGACAGGGCGTGTGCAGTGCCCGACACAAGTGTCCGGAATTTCGAACCTGTGCGAAATTTATAGCTAGACCAAAATGGCGTCACGCGCGTGGAATGCAGAGGAAATAAAATCTTTGATTTCATATTATGAAGCGCTGCCAGAACTATGGCAATTATCAAACCCGGATTATAAAAATCGAGTAAAGAAGTCAGCAGCGGTAGAAAGTTTGGCAGAACAATTTAATACTGCATTAAAAAAAATAGAAAATTGCACAATTTACGAACGCAATTAAATAATAAATTAAGAAAACTAAAAAAAAAGAAGAGCGGACAGGGCACAGATGAAAATTATGTAAGCACGTGGGAATATTTTACAAGTTTGAAATTTTTAATGCCGGATACCGTACCAGCAAATGAAACACAAGGAAATGTGGTGAGTTCTTTATTAATTTCAACTTATGTATCTGGTCGTCAAGAATTTGCAATAAAATAATGTCTTCTAAGTCAATTACTCTTGGAAAGTTTGAGGCGATAGACAGAATGGTTGGATTTTGTTCTCGGACAGATTGGCTTAAAGCATTTTTAGGACTTAGTAAATTAATTTTGATAAGCGCCTCGTTGTTAAAATCCCACCTTTTTCGCATTTACACAGCAGATTCGACAAGAAAATCTTTGCATCTATTCAAAAATTCTTTCCGCCTAGTCATATCTGTCTTTATTTCAGGTGTGTTAATTTTTGTTGCTACGCCGATTCCTAAGTAGAGAAGCTCGTTAGGTAAGTGTTTTTTTTTGTCATCTGGATTGATATCAGCTATGTTAGTTTGGTTAACATACCTCCGCTCCATAAAACACAGCAGCAGTTCCGTGTATAAGTCCTTTACTCTGGCATCCAGCTCTGTTACCACAACTTCCGCGGACTGAAAGTATTTGTTGAAAGTTGTAAACTTTGGTAGTACCCATGCTAGAAAATCAAAATATAGCTTCATATATGGATCCAGAAGCAAATCGAGTATTGCTTGCCCTGACAGAGATCGTTCCGACAGTGCCATGTCAGTGAAAAACAACTTCAAAGCATCCCAATTGCTTAAAACACGTGCTACTACTTGCTGAAGTGACAGCCATCTTGTTTGTGATGGATGCAACATTTTTTGTGGCTTGAGATCAAAAAACTCCTGAAATTGCTTTAGCGCTGCTGATCGTTTTGAGCTATTGTGAATAAAACTGAATATATTTCGTGCCAACTGTTCGCACCTATTTGGTAGTTTTTGACATGCTGCACTGGCGCAGAGATGGGCGGAATGACAAGTGCACTTTAATATGATAATACCAGGACAATCTTCTCTGAACCTGCTTGCAACAGAATTTTCGCGTCCCATCATAACATTACAGCCATCTGACCCGAAACCAACAATATTTTTTAAAGGAATACCGTGTTCCGTAAAGGATTTTTTCAGTTTAATATATATTTTCTGCAGTTGCTCCTTCGTTTACTGCACTGGGATCATCAGCGCTGAAAATTTCATGAAGATTCCAGAATTTGCTCTCAATACGGCCAGAAGTCTCGTTGAAAAACCTTACTACTACACAAGACGCTTTTGTCGTAGAAATGTCTGTCGATTCGTCTGTCATAACGCTGAATTTAGCCGTTTTTAATTTATTAGCTAATTCTTCTTTGTGCTCTGGACCGATGCTTTTATATATGATTTTCGCAGTCTTTTTTCGCGTAATGTTAGTTTCTTTCAAAATTTTTGAATCTGGAAAACATTCTTTCAATACTTTTCCGAGGTGGTCAGCAGCATTAAAAGCTATATTATGTTCTGCAAAATAAGCAGCCAGCTTGACTTCAGCAACTCGTGCCATCTTAACAGTGTTATTCTCCTTAGATGTACTTGGTGATGAAAAAAAAGATGTGACCGGGTTTAGCGCACGAATAGAAGATAAAGGACGATGGGAACTGGCGTCCCCAAAATTGAAACTTAGTCAACAGACTTGAGACATATCTCATTTAAAAGGTCTTAACTTACTGATCATTCTTTACTATGGCGACGATAGTCAAAAGCATGGGGTTTTAAGGGAAATTAAGGAAATGTAATAGTACTACTTTAGTACAAAATATGTTTGATTATAAAAAAATAAGTGAAAATCGTATTGGTTTTTACTTATGATACTACATATTGTATTTATTTTCCATGACATAACATATTCACGCTTGTATACTCCGTAGGTGTAGGTAGATATTGTGTACCCAGGGTACCCACAACACGATATCCAAACTTAGTCAACAGACTTGAGACATATCTCATTTAAAAGGTCTTGGCTAACTGATCATTTTTTATTATGGCGACGACCGTCGAATGTATGGGGTTTTAAGGGAAAATAATAAAATGTGGTCATAATTATTTTGTAGTAGAGAATAAGTTAGATTATTAAAAATTGAAAATCGAATGTTATTTTACTTTATTGCATATTTGTTTTAAGTATACTTACTTCTTTATTTAAAATGGCATAACATAACATCTCTGCCTACACTTGCAGGGAATAAAGGCGGTATCAGGTCACTTTAAATAAGTTCCAAATCACTCTGTTGAAATCGACTTTGAGGATGTTCCCGGTGTCTTGTAAAGAGTTTTAAAAAGATTAAAATAAAAACATAGCCGCCCTATCAAATCTTACCTGACACTCTGGTATACCTAGCTGTTCGTTGCTCTCGTTGTTCACTTTGCGTTTTTGATCTCTCATATATACAATGTACTCTGTGTTTGATCTGTTTCACGACTAATACTGACCCTTGTTTATTAACTGGACCTGATAGATAGCTTTTCAACTGACCCTGGCATTTTCTTTGGACTTTGAATATTAATTGTGAGTTGTTTGTTGACGGGAATATCATCCGTGTTCTATTATGGAGAGTGAAAACCGGTGTGTTTTGTGTCCATGATCTGTTCTTCGACAGAAAAGACATATTTTACAGAATTCGCTGCTACAAAGTAGACCTGAGCTATCTAACTATATTTTACAAAATGGACTACTACAGGTACGTACTTAGCCACATAGGTGATACTGGTAATAGTAATACATCACCAATAGGTAGGTATATGCATGCTGCATGTGTTAATTTCCGTTACAGGTTGTGTTCAACAACGTCATGGCTGTGTGCCACAGGTGCTGGCAAAGAGCCAATAATGCCGTTGAACAACGACGCCACGTAGCAGAACCACATGAACAACACTCCGATGATATGGCTGTGGAACCTGACCACCAGCAACAACATATTTATGACCCACAAGTTGCAGAACCGGAAGATATTGGCAATGGACCAAATTAAATATTTGTGCCAGATTATGTAAGAGCACCTAACTTCCAGGAGTTGCTTATTTAGGGACTGCAGAAACGAGCATATCAGAAGAATCCCAGAATCAGTAAGAGTGTACTTGGCGTGTAGGTACCGCTTATATATGCCACCCAGCGCACGTTTATGTGCAGAACACCTGTCTTCGGCTAACCAACACTGGGACAACTTACTTGATAATGTGAACGTGACACATTATTTTAACGCACGTTTAGTTTCGGACATGGCAAATATGCTGATTGAAGCCCTTCAGAACAAAAAGAGATTTGATTTTGATACCGCTACAGCCCTTAATGATACGGAACTGTTTTTTTGGACTGGTTTCACTCTTTAGCAATTTAATAATATTATAGAACAAATACCATCACTAACAGAAAGACACCGTCGCCCACGAACAGTACTAGGTATTTACTTAACAAAACTTAGAACTGGCGAAACCAATGAAAGACTCTCAATTCTATTTGACATGTCTCGTCGAGGGTTAGAACGTAAAATAAAAGTTGCCAGAGAATGTCTAACGCAAAGCTTTGTTCCAATACATCTAGGATTAGACCATTTGCCAAGGGAAAGTATTCTTCAAAGGAACCTTCTATTACCACGAGGCATTTTTGGAAATGATGAAAACACCAAAGCCATATTTATTTGCGACGGAACATACATTTATATTGAAAAAAGTTCCAACTTTTCATTTCAGAGAAATTCATACAGTCATCACAAGTTTAGAAATCTGTTAAAACCTTTTCTGATTGTATCTGCGACGGTTACATAATTGATGTATTGAGTCCTTTCTCTGCAACAACTTCTGATGCGTCAATCATGAAATCTATCATAAATAATGAAGAGAATCCGCTACATTGGTTTTTAAGATCTGGAGATGCTTTTATTTTGGATCTAGGATTTAGGGACAGTATTGATGATATTCTGTCATTGGGCTACGAAGCCCATATGCCACCATCAAAAGATCGAACTGCTACCCAATTATCAACTGAGCCGGCAAATAAGGCTCGGTTGGTAACGATTTGTAGATGGGTAGTGGAAGTAGTCAACGGTAAATTCAAAAATAGATTTAAACTTTTAAGGCAAAACTATTTCAACAGTACGTTGAATAATATGTTCACAGATTTTCGAATTGCGGCTGCATTAATAAACGAATATTATCGTGTTGCCGTTGACAATAGATTCGCCCCTGAAATTCTAGATGCAATTCATACTCAGTTAACTGTACCAAATCTTCTTCAACAATATGTTGAAGTAAAAAACTTAAATAGGCGAAGAGTAGTTTTCGTACCTATGGATGCCAATAATCCTCAATTTGAAGATTTTCCACAGTTATCAGCTGATGATATATTTCTATTTGCGTTAGGCAGTTATCATATAAAAATAGCAAAATCGTATTGTGCTGAACATTTTTGCAATGGCCTTTATTTAACAGAATTATTTAGTGACAATGATTTACATGATTTAGCGCAATTTAATATTATTCAAAACAATGTTTGGTTAATCAGAGGGCGTATAGAGTCGCGTCATGTAAGATCGCGCATTTATTACTCCTATATTTTAATAGACCGCAATGTTAATGACCGGCGTGTCATCGCACACTGGTATTGCTCATGCTTGACAGGACGCCGCACTGTCGGAAGCTGTGCGCATAATATTTCAATTGTGTGGTATATGGGCTTCGGACGTCATAATGACTTCAATCCTCTAGCAGAACTATTAAATAGCATTACAATTGTCGATCCATGACTCTAACACATTATTTGCAGTACATTTACTAACACTTGCGGATGCTCTCGTTAGGCAGTTCGATCAGAAACTCTATTGATAGGAGGTTCCTCTCTCTGACTGAAGCCCTGCCTACTGGTAGCTTGAACCTTGTTCCCAACATTGCAGGGCTATATTTTTTTTGTAGGTACACACTTTTTATATATTTTAAAATGATATTTAGTATTTTATTTTGAACTAGCTAATTAATGCTCGGTATGTGCTGCAATGCCTTTTTTTTTGTTTGGAATCTTCTCCGGCGCGCACACTACTACTTACCAAAGTTTAAGTTTTACCTTTGTCTAGTCTCCGAGTAATACTGGTGTGATGTTATGTATTACACGGCTATGCGAGGAATCATCAAATACTTAACTTGCGAAATCAGAATGTCTTATACATCTCTGCCCTTCCGTTAGAGGATTACAAGCGTAATGATATGTTGTTTTAAGTTGAATATTAAGTATATTATTTGACTATCATTGTGTTTGATTTCTTTTGTTTTGACGAAAAATATAATTCAGTAGCTACCTGTGTGCTTACCTCTGCCTAACCCTCCGGGGAACACTGGTGTGATGTTATGTATTCCCGTCTATGTGGGGAATCGTTAAATACCTAACTTGCGAAGTCTGGATGTCTTAATATCTCTGCCTTCCCCTAAGAGAATTACGGGCGTATGATATATTATATGTTTTAAGTTTATTTTTATATTATTTGGCCATTGCTATATTAGTTGCTAATAATATTAGTGTCTGATCTCGTTCATTTTGACGAAAAATACAATGCAGTAGTACCTACCTATGATAGGGGTGGACCTCTGCCTACCCCTCCCTACGAGAAATACTATTGTGATATCATGTAAGTAAAATGAGTATAATAGATTACATCGCGAAAAACAACATAAAGCAAAATGTGGATGTTCCACACATGTCTGCCTATCTATTCTTTTGTGGAATATAGCCGTGATGTTTTGTTGTTTTGTGTTCCATATTAAATAAGTAGGCAATTATTATGTTTTATCTCATTTATTGTGACGAAAAATAGAAAACAATCATCTATATTCTCGTTAGATAATTGAAACTGAAACATGTTTTTTTCAGGAAACCCCATATATTTAAGACTTGAAACTAGCGGATTGTTATTTTGTAGCTTGTAACGAAAAATATGAGACAAAAGCGAAGTCTGTTGGATCAAAAAACAAAGTGGGGACGGGGTCCATAGTAAATTGCCCATCGTCCTTTTTCTCATGTTTTTGCCCTTCAGAATGAGTCGATAAAACATGCCATGCGGCCATCATTGAAACATTACATACTTTGCAGCGTGCTTTGAAATTATTTTGGGTATCAACAGTAAGCCACTTACTAAATTTTGGGTCACTCTCCCATTCGGTCCTGTATTTTTGCTGTCTATGTTTTTCCTTCACTTTTAGATCTCCTCTTTCAATACGTTTCTTCTTCGGCGTTGAAACACCAGACTTTTCTTCGTCCTCGCTTTCACTCATCCTTACAAAATAATTACGACCACAAAATAGTATTTTATCTGTACTTAATACACGCACAAACACTATATTGTAAGTATTATAACTATTCTAATTAGGAAAACTGTACCGCAGCTACTTATTTATGACTTATTCACTGTCGAGCACTCGAGTCCCGGCTTGTGTGTAATATAGTAATCGAAAACAATCCTATGAAAACTTCTCTGTCACACTCATTCATAAAATACATCCATCCTACTCTGTCATAATGGCCGGTATAGTAAAACATTACGTGGGAATTCCCTGCCGGGCTGCCTAGCGTCAATGACTGATTTGGTGTTGCCATACGTACAAAAAATTAAGGATATTAATTAAAAAGTAAAAGGACCGACCAACAACATAGGTATTACATCGGTCGACTTGGAGATAAAATTATGGTATTTTCGCGTAATATAGTTGCCTTACGATACTACATACTACACATTATGAAATAATGGTACAAATAGTTTAATTATACTACGAAATCCATCACTGCTGACTGTTAATGCACCCCCTTTAGATGGCTTTATAAACTACCAATCATCTTTCTGTAATCAGAACGATGGTATAATTGTTTATGTTAAATCACATTTGAAACACAAAATTTCCCAACCATTGTTACTGGATGCTAATTGTCTGGTATACACTAGCGACGAAGTTGCTATTGTGGCAATATATCGTTCGCCGGCAAAAAAGAACATTGACAACTTTCTTATAAGTCTCAATGATGTGTTGGCTTCCCTAAATGGATATAAAACTTTAGATGTCACTGGGGATTTGAACATAGACATCATACCAGAGCACTTGAAGAACCAATCGGATGAATAACTGAATATTATTTCTTCACATGCCATGTTACCTGCTCATGTCTTCCCTACGCGGGGGGCAGGCGTGTCTTGACCATGTCATGTTAAATACAAAAAAAAAGTGCAACCACACTAGTTTTGGACACATTAATCACGGATCATTACCCATCGGCACGGCAAATACGTCACCCAAACCAAACCATTACTTTAGGCGTACCGATCAACAAGCAGTTTTAGATGACTTGCGGAAAACATCTGTCTTATTTGTGTAATATTACTGATGCTAAACAAGCCGCCGAGTATCTAATTCATAAAATTTCATCCACAATTGAATTACATACTAAAGAGGTTTTAATTCCTCACAAAAAAAGGATCATAAAGCCCTGGGTTACCCCTGGACTTCTGAAATGTATAAACAACAAAGACAAAATGCACCTTAAAGCTCAAAAAGATCCCAATAATTTGATACTTAGCACAACCTACAAACGCTATCGTAACTTTCTTAACAACTTGTTGAAAAAGCTTAGAATCACTTATGATCAAAGCTTACTTCAGGAGGCCAAGGGTAACTCGAAGGCAACTTGGGATGCCATCCAAACTATTACTGATACGAGGCAGCAAAATACCTTACCAAACGACTTACTGAGTTTGTGTGAAAATCCTAAAGACTCAGTCGATAAAGTCAATAAGTACTTCGCAAGAATAGGGAAAATACTAGCAGACAAACTTCCAATTAACGGTCATACGTCAACTAATGCTGCGTTTCCCACTACACAAACCGTGAATAGGCCGTGTTCCTCAATGGGAATTTTTGAGGTTACTGGAAATGAATTAGAAAGTATTATACAAGGCCTAAAAAACAATTGCGCAGTCGGCTGGGATGGGAAATCTGCATCCTTACTAAAATCAGCCAGCAGCATCCTAATTCCTGTAATAAAACACATATTTAACCTTGCAATAACTACTGGGACCTTCCCTAGAGTTTTTAAGAAGGCCATTGTTCACCCAATTTTTAAGAGTGGCGATAGAGACTGTGTCGGAAATTATAGACCAATTTCAGTCCTCACAACTATCTCTAAGGTTTTTGAAAAGCTCATAAATAAACAACTAACTAATTATCTAACCAAATATAATATTATTTCTCAAAATCAATACGGATTTATTAAGGGTAAGTCAACTGAAGACGCTGTAATAGATTTGACGACAACTGCGATTCAGTCTTTAGATAATAACCTAAAAACAATAGCGGTAATTATAGACCTGTCAAAAGCTTTCGACACCGTTTCAATTCCCATCCTTCTAAACAAACTGGAAGCAATAGGCGTAAGGGGCACGGTCCTAGACATATTTCGTAGTTACCTCACTGAACGTAGTCAGTATGTGAGGGTTGGAAATTTCACCAGCAATGAAGAATTTGTCACATATAGGGTCCCACAAGGTAGTGTGCTTGGACCCACCTTATTTTTGGTGTACATCAACGACCTGTGTCAACTGTCGATTAATAACTGTAAAATTATTACATATGCGGATGACACGGCGTTGATTGTGCATGCAAAAGACTGGCAGCTAGCCTATTATGAAACTGAAAAGGCTCTCTCTACCGTAATATCCTGGCTGAATGACAACCTTTTAACGCTTATCGCACAAAAAACTAAATTTATAACTTTTTCTTGTTCTTCCATGTCCCAACCATTAAACTCCTTAAACATCATTGCACACACCCTGTCATCACTCTAGTCCGAATTGTGACTGCCTACCTATCGCACGCACAACTGACATGAGGTATCTAGGAGTGCAAATCGACTCCCGTTTTAGCTGGAACCAGCATATAGGAATTATAGTTTCCCGTACGAGAAAACTCTTGTACATTAAAAAAAAAACTAAGATCTTCTGCTGACCTAGAGACATTAAAGCTTGTGTATTTTTCTCTAGCACAATCTATTCTAATGTACTGCATACCGGCGTGGGGTGGTACGTTTGTTACTAGTATGATGCGAGTGGAGAGAGCACAAAGAAGTCCTAAAAGTGCTTTTAAAGAAGCCTATTAGGTTCCCGACTTCGACTTTGTACCAACAATGCTCTGTACTCACAGTAAGACAGTTCTATGTGCTTCAGACCGTCATGCGTAAGCATGCTACAATCCCATACCAGCCGAACAACAAGCGCAGGAAGGACATAGTGTGTGAATTACAGTCGCATAGAACTGCTCTCGCCAGTATAAATTTTAATATAAATAGCTCTCGTCTCTACAACCGTATTAATAAAATAGCATTCATGCATAACCTTACAAAAAACAAGTGCAAAAAAGAATTACAAAGCCTATTACTAAAGTTCAATTATCAGGAGACTGAAGATCTTCTCAAAATTTTCAAATAGAGATATCTCAAAAACACAGACACATACTTACATACACCCACACATACACAATCACTCACCCGTGCACTCTTGTGCACACACAAATATTTCAATATAAGTAAATGAGTGGCTTAATTGTAGTTTATAGAATTTGTTTCTTATTGTTTTTTATTATTTATTTTTTTTAAATTACTTATACCGTTTATTTTATATATATATATATATATATATTTTTTTTTTTTTATACAAGTTCACCATATAGCACGTTCGAAATTTTTTAGTTTATGTAACCTAGTTTGGAAGGCGCTGGTGTTTGTGATACAATGATTTTTTCGTTAGTACAGACACCAATGATACCCTTATTTCTTTAATGTTCCATTTTTACTTTGAAAATTGTTTTGTGACCCGTAAATGTGTTTTTTCTGAAAATAAAAAAATATTTATTATTTATTTTAATTTATTTATTGCTACCAAGAATAAGCAGTCTAATTCAAATGTGAAATTGCCACAAATTTTCTGAAATGAATTCTGAATGGGTTACGTTCTGAGATTTATTTTAGAGATAGGTAGCACACTCTTTTAAAATAGGATCGTGCGAGGCACTCTTTTTACAAAGTGTGCTAGCACACAGTGCTATCACGAATGAGGCGAGGCGCAGTGGCCTGTAACCACGTAGGTGCTGTAAGCGCGTAGTGAGTCGGCCGCCTCGCGAGTCGCGAGTGTGGTGTGTAGTGACGAGTTGAGTTGACGACAACGCGACACGGCACACGCGGTGATTAATCGGTTAAGCGCGTCACATAGCTCGCACGAACGATGATGAAGGAAAGAGAAATGGAAATGGTTACGTGATGTCGTCAAATAAAAGCAAAAGACAGTAATTAAACTTAGACCTTAATTCCTTTACTTAGAATCGTAAATAGATTTGCAAACTTGCAGCGACTAAAGTTTTGGGATGTTATTATTATGTTCGTAATCGTAATAGCGAAATTTGTCACATCTTGACCTTGACTTAGGTAACGCACAGCGACACTTGCGCGAACTAGTTTTGAAGTTTTAATTGAATACAATTACTTTCGAGTAGGTACTATATTATAAAGTTTTTAAGTTTAAAAAGTTGTTTTTTTCTACTATTCAGTTTTAATTTAATAGATCGAAGTGAGAAGTCGAAGTTTGTGGTGTTTTAAAGTTTGTTTGTGAGTGTTCAATATTTATCTGATTGTTTTGGTGAAGTTTACGTAATACATCGAAGACTGATTAAACTATTTTTCTGCTTGCTATAATTGGAAATTGGAAAGTGATTTGCCACCATTATTCTGGTGAAAAAGTGCGCTATGGTTTATGCTTAATTATTGTATTACGATTTGGTAACGGGCTTTTATTTACTAGGTTATATTAATACCACCTACCACTTTATAATACTGATACAGGTACTTTATACAGCTTATTTATCTAATAATGGCAGATAGAAGGACTTCACCTATTTGGCAATACTTTGGCGATGCCGGCGAAAATAAAAAACACTTTGTGGCAACTTATTATCAGTAAAAAAGGGTGGACTTTTCAATTTAACCCGGCACCTGAAATCAAATTATCCACCCACCACCCAGATATAAAATGTAGAAAATTCAGCACTACATGAAACTCTTCCAAGGTCATCTGCCAATCTACGTAAGCCATCTATTTTACATCAGCTAAAAACAAATACAACTTCCGTTAGACAATACCTACACAGACTAATGTCCGTAAAACAAATCGAAAATTTAAATGAAGCTTTGGTAAGAATGGTTTCCAAAGCTATTTATCGTTCAGCGTCGTGGAAACTGCTGGACCTCAATTGTTCAAGAATCATATATAGCCATAACTGTACATTATGTTAATAGTAAAAATACCACTTTACAGTCTCACTTGCTTCAGTGTATAACCTATAATGACAGACAGACTAGCTAGAATCTCGCTAAAGAAATAAAAGACTCGTGTGAAAAGTGGGGAGTGGTAGAAAAAAATCAGGCAGTCACCACAGACAACGCGGCCAATGCTCAAGGTGCAATCGCGGCAGCGGGTTGGAGGCAAGTACCGTGCTTTGCCCACACTATAAATTTAAGTGTCCAGGTAGCTCTCTTGGAAATTAAAGAAACGAGGGGGAGAATCAAACCTATTGTGGATCCCTTTCCAAGGAGCCGCAGAGCGCCTTAAAGCGATGTAAATTCGCTTAGGCGAACAGGTGCTCAAAATAAAACAGGACGTAGTCATTCGTTGGAACTCAACATACGACATGTTCCAGCGAATATTTAAAATAAAAACGAGCTTGATAGCAACGTTGGCGAATGATTACCCACGCGTACCCAATTTAGAAAGTGAAGATGTGCTTATTATGACCAAAGCCTGTGAAATTTTAAAAATATTTAAGACAGTTACAGAAATAATGAGCGCCGAGAAGTCTGTAACAATTTCAGAAATAATTATGTTATCACATTTAATGACAAATAAAATAAACACAATTCTAAAAGATACTCATGATCAACCTTTACCTATTCCTATTTACAATGTGGCTCAAAAACTAAATGACCAATTACATGAAAGATTTAAGAGAATCGAAAACAATAACATGTTTTCCGTAAGCAACCTACTCGACCCAAGACAAAAAAAAAAAAGGATTTCCTGAAACCCATCAAACAAGCTATGATAGAGTCAAAACATTATTATATGACATGGCGGGCTGCACGGGTAGTATTGCCATCAGAGACAACGGAGCATGTAGAGTCTACAACAGTTGCTACCAGTGCTGCCACTGCCGCTAGTTCATCTATCCAAAATTCTGTTGATGTAAATGCTAGTATTTGGGCTGAATTTGATACCAGAGTGTCAAACTGTATACAAATCACGACCCGAGAGTTGCTTCCATCGCAGAGGTTGACAAATACCTCGAAGAGCCGTTACTGCAACGTAAAAAAGATCCATTCAGATGGTAGGAAGAAAAAAAATTTGCATACCCAAGGTTGTATCAACTAATGTTAAAAAGATTTTGCATTCCTGCTACATCAGTACCTTCGGAGAGAGTATTCTTAAAGTCTGGATACATGGTCTCCGAGAGAAGAAACCGTATTTTGGGCTTAAAAGTTGATAAGCTTCTGTTCCTCAATTTTAACATGTAAATATGTCTTAAAATAAATAATGTCAATTAGAAGTTGCCACAACTTCCTTGAAGATATTTATTTTCAATTAATATCATCATTTTTATTTTTTATTGTATTTTGTTTACCTACTTTTTATTGGGTTGTTATTGCATCGCACGCGAGTGTTCCTATTGATGACCATCCATAACTTTACTTTACTTATTACTCATTTTACTTTGAAATAAAAATTATTTCAAGTAACACTTTGTTTTATTATATTATATTTATTTTTATTTTCCTCTAATAACGTCATTCATTTTACATTGCATTTTACACATTGTCCGTTGCTCCACATGATAATGGTTTGCGTAGGTATCTGCTTATTAAAAAAAGGAAATGAGTATCTCAGTTTTTCATAGACATACCTATTTCTTTTTCATTTAAAATAAAGGTTACGCTTTCTAAAATAACTATTATTCTATCTACACTCTATCATTGAGGGGGATGCGCTAAGGTAGGCCGCGAAATTCAAATTTTGGCCGCGAATCATATTTAGATCAATATAGAACCTGTTACAGACCTGCAAATTGCAAAAAAACGTAAGAAAATTTGAATTTCGCGGGCTACCTCAGCGTATAAAGCCCTTAATCATGGGCACTAAGGACAGAGTAAGTACTAAAAAACTTACATAAGATCGTAGACATACACAGACATAAGACATGGGATGCTTACAAAGAAGAATAACATTGGCTCAAATAACTCATAATCAAACCTCACAATATGTGCTTTATGAGTCCAGCACACTTGACACTACCCCAACCCAACCCACGCGTGTTCATTGGCCAAATAACGAAGCGTAGTCACGAGATAAAATGTAGACAATGAGCACGCTTCATTGATGACGCATGGCGTGGCGTGCTGTCTCTTTCCACCATTAATGTTCTGTGTAGCTCTATGGTGTGTGTGCTAGCAACAGTAAAGTAAGCAAAAATAAAAAGTGTGAGTGAGTGACTCATTTCGTAATTTCGTTCAAACAATACGTACAAATGTCAAATCAAGTCAAATGTTATGTGTAGCTAATCTGTGCACTGTGTTGCTGTGCTAGCACATCAAAATAAAAAGAGTGAGTGACTCATTTTCTCCAAGTGAGTAACTACAACTGTGCTAGCACACGTGCTGAGTTACCCAACGCTTATTTATTTACGTCACTAATCCATAAAAATGATGCACTGGAGGATGTTCAAAACTGCATTATTTAAAAGGTCACTTCTCAGGTGAAGCCGACCAAATGCTTCGGCATATTCCTGTGAGTGCGTCGAATTATAATGAGTGTTGGTCAATTCTAAACAAACGATTTGACAATAAAAAGTTTTTAGCCAATTGTATGCTCAAACGTCTTGTCCATCAATCGTCGAACCAAAGAATCCTCTACAAACGTTAAAACCCTGTTAGACACGACTGTTGATTGTTTCCATGGTTTACGCAGTCTAGGCATTGATGTCAGCTCCTGGGATGCAATCGTTGTCTAGTCTAGTACGAGTCCTAATGATGAATTACCTACGTTTGATGAGTTCAAAACTTTTATGGAGTCTCGGTTTATAGCCTTAGAGTATTATATAGTATTATTATATAGTAGATCCTAAAGCTAATAAACAGGATATTGCTCGTCATAATCATGCCAAATCTTTTCATGTCGCGTCTCAAGGTTGTGCATTATGTTCTGGAGATGTTAAATTGTGTCACTGTAAAACATTTGCTAAGAAAGATTCTGACGATCGTCGTGAGTTTGCACGAGTCATTAAGCTTTGTTACAACTGTCTAGGAACAAACCATTCCGTCTATTCTTGTCGTCAACATACTAAATGTCACCTTTGTAAGAAGAATAACCACACATTACCCAAAATCAACTGCCAAATCTGCTGAACAACGCGGAGGCGACAAGTTCTGAGCACAGGTGTGCTTGATGGTATAATATCCAGGACTATAACTCCACCAGCTAGCGTTACTGCTTGTGTTAAGGCCTATCCCTGGAGCTAAGTTTAGTCGGGTAATATGACCCATTGAATGTGTAAGTGTCATCATTAATATATACTTTTCATCAAGAAAACTGTGTCACGGATTCGCTGTGTATGTGTAACGCATAATTAAAGATTATTGAGAAGAACGAACAAGGACTTTATTTTGATCAGAACCTCGTGCAATTGAAAACCCTGATAGTCTCATAAATATATTAATTCTAGCGCTGTGTCAGTCGGTTGATAAGTTTGTCAAATAAGAACCTTACACAGTCTGCATCAGTATGTGCTAACCCCTCAAGTTTTAAAATATTACACTGCTACAACATTGAATTCGTTACGAATAATCTGAAGAATACTTCAAGAAGAGTTCACTGTATCGACTTGGATTTGAACCATAGCATCACCGAACGTCGTCATAATCATACCGGCAGTTTAACGAACTAGCCAGCGAGCTCATATGAATTGCGATGAAATTGTTATGTAGTATCGTCCGAGTAGTCTAATCGAAAGATGTTATAATTTGAGGGTATCCATTTTACGTTTCTTTAAAAGATTAATCCATACCCTCAAGTTATAACTACAACGTTTAATGTATACGTTCACTTAAAACGACGAACGGCGCTTCCTATTTTTAACCGACTTCCAAAAAGGAGGAGGTTCTCAATTCGGCGGTATGTTTTTTTTTTGTATGTTTGTTACGCGATTACTCCGTTAATTATGGACCGATTATGAAAATTCTTTTTTGTTTAAAAGGGTATACTCCCGAGTCAAAATTTAAAAAAATTTGGTTTTAAAAAAAAAGCCGTATCTCCATAACCCTTTGGTGTAACCGCACCGAGTTTGGTGTCATCGTAAGGGGCTTGGCGAGGGCTATCTATTGTTCGACTCTACATAGAGTCCTGACGTAGATCGCGATTTTTTGACTTTTTGAAAGGATTCTCGACTGGTTTCATGCTTGACCCGTTCTTTTGAACTACCCCGAAATTTGGAAAGAAGCAACGGTCATTATCTTGAAGAAGCCTGGGATAACGGACTACAACACCCCAAAGGCGTACAGACCAATCGGCCTATTAACTATATTTGGAAAAAATTATGTTGGTGGTCTTTTTTTTTTTTTGTTGCCGGGGTGGAAAATCCTCATGGATTTCCTCCGCCCTGGGGTGGGCTGGGGTGGGAGGGCTCTGTCAGACTCTTACTGACTAAAAACCACCCCGGTGTTCCCTTCCCACACTTGCACCGGGGATCTTGGGAGCTAGTATTACTTCCGTGATCCCCGGCTAGTGCCGGCCCGCCTCTGCGGGCCACCTCAAATCTGGGGGGGGGGTGAGGTGTTAGACCCCCCCGCGACGTCTGAAAGAGGCGCGCCGCCACTCGGGTCCAGTGTGATAGGGGGCGGCGGACGTCCCAGAGTCCGCCGTCCCTGGACCCATTTAGGGGGGGGGAAGAGGGCATTATCTGCCCTCTGCCGACGCCCGGTGCGCCTGCTGCGGGCCGGGTGAGCGGACAAGATCTCCCGCTCCCTTTCCGCAGCCTCCTTCCGCGACACGACTGTTTCGCAGAAGGATACCACCGCGTCCCAGGACTCCTCGCTGCCGGCCATCGACTCGACCACGGCTGGCAGCGACAGGTCACTGCCCACTCCTGAGATGAGGGCACGGCGTGGCTCCTCCCAAGCGGCACACTCTGCCAACGTATGCCGCGCCGTGTCCTCCCGGCAGTCGACGCAGTGGTGACACCGGGCGTCCGGCTCCCTGTTTATGCGACACAGGTACTTCCCGAAGTAACCATGTCCCGAGAGCACCTGCGTCACCCGAAACGACAGGGAGCCGTGCCTCCTCCCGAGCCAGGGCTCGAGTACCGGCCGGACCGCCTCGATGGTGGCGAGGCCGGCGGTAGGGCGTGAAAGCCTGTCCCGCCATTCCGCCACCAGGGCTGCGCGAAGCTGTGACCGACGCAACTCCACATGTCGCTGCATCAGCCACTCGCCCCGCGCCCTCGCTTCCTCGCGCCACCGATACAGTGACGCGAGTACTTTCGCCTCGAGGTCCCAGGGCGGGGAGATGTTGGTGGCCTGCCTCAAGTTTCATCTGATTCCCAGGATGAGTACTCGTTAGTATGGATTCATGCCCCAGAAGAGCACCGAGGACTCCGTACTATGTACTAATGCAACACATACGCGGCAAGCTGAAACTAAAGAAAATAGTAGTCCTTGTATCATTGGACATATAGGGAGCCTTCGACAGCGCATGGTTGCCAGCCATAAGGGTCCGTCTGGCCGAGGAACAGTGTCCAGTCGGCTTGAGGAGGGTCATCGACAGCTATCTTGAGAATGGAAGGGTCAGAGTCAGGTACGCAGGTGAAGAGTACAGGAAGGCCACAAGCAAATGCTGCGTCCAGGGTTATATTGGAGGACCAATCTCTGGAACCTGTTGCTGGACCCGCTTCTAAAGAGCTTGAAAGCTAGGGATGACTATTGCCAGGCCTTTGCAGACGACGTTGTGCTGATTTTCGTTGGAGATCGAGGGACGTGCCAATGCCGCTCTCGGACATGTTCAGGCGTGGGGCGTTCAAAACAAACTAAAATTTGCACCACAGAAAACCAACGCAATGGTTATAACGCGCAAACTAAAATACGACACCCCGCGCCTGAGCATGGGCCGGATCAACATTGCCATGTCCAATGAGATAAAAATCCTGGGTGTCATCATCGACAAAAAGCTGACATTCAACAAACACATTGCAAATGTATGCAGAAAGGCAATAGGCATCCACAATCAGTTAACCAGGGCAGCAAAGACCAGCTGGGGGCTTCACCCTGAGGTCATCAGAGTGATATATGTGGCCACTGTTGAACCAATCATCCTTTACGCCGCCGGCGTATGGGCTCCGGCCGTCGAGAAGCTAGGTAATAAGAAGCAATTGGGTGCAGTCCAGCGCGGCATTGCGCAAAAGCTGTGCAAAGGATACCGGACGGTCTCCTTAAACTCCGCGCTAGTGCTGGCTGGGATACTACCTCTCGACCTTCGAGTCCGCGAAGCGGCATCGCTATACGAGGCCAGGAGAGGGGTGCCTCAGCCAGCACTTGGCGACAGGAGCGTCGAGCAGGCCGCCTCGGCAATGGAAGCTCCACACCCTGCAGAGCGCGCTGAGCTCGAGCTCGTAAGCCTGGTAAACCAAGAGCAACTAGATGCCCAGAACGAACTTGAGGTTCATATCTTCACGGACGGGAGCAAGATTGGAGGCAAGGTTGGAGCGGCACTCTCCATGTGGATCGGTGACGCCGAAACCAAAGCTCTCAAGCTTGCTCTCCCACACTACTCCACCGTTTGCCAGGCTGAGCTTTTGGCGATATGCGTCGCAACCAGGGTGATCCAAAAGCACAGTGCGCAATCATTTGGAATATTCAGTGACTCCATGGCGGCCCTCCAAACTATCCAGAACTACAATCGACACCACCCCCTGGCAGTAGAGGCAAGGGCTAACCTTAGGTGCCTCTCTGTCCGCATGAGCTTTATCCAAAACAAGGTAACCACCTTGTTTTGGATAAAAGCTCATGCGGGGCTGGAAGGGAATGAGAGGGCTGATGAACTGGCCAAGGGGGCCGCTGAGGGTTCCAAACGGAAGCCCGACTACGATCTGTGTCCGGTTTCATACGTCAAGCGATGCCTTCGAATGGCAACTCTTGACGTGTGGAACCAAAGATGCAGCACCGGAGGAACCGCTTCAGTAACGAAACTGTTTTTCCCGGATGCGGTGGCGGCCTACAGGATTATCAGGAACTGCAAAATAAACAGCGTAACAACCCAAATCATGACGGGGCACGGTGGGTTCTCGGACCAGTATTCCGAGAACCCACCGTGCCCCGTCATGATTTGGGTTGTTACGCTGTTTATTTTTTACTGTTAATCGCTTCAAGTGCAAGGAGAGCCCATCGTGCATTTGCTATCATGAAATCGCATAAACGGTGCCACATATATTATTCAGCTGTCCCGTTTTCGACAGAGAGATACTTGAGGCTCAGCACGTACTCGACACTAAACTCGAAGCCGAAAATATGTGGCTTATAATGAAAAGTAAAAAGAGGGAGTTGTTTTTGGAATTTCGCGTGAAAATTTGTGGAAAAGTAATAAAAAGAAACAGAAGTCCCTAGGTAAAAATGTTTGCATAATATTGTATAAAATACTAGGGTCAAGCATTGAAAATAGAAATTATAAATTTGCTGGGAAACGCCTGAAAACAAATTATCATATAAGTTGCCCATATTGATAACTAGAGTCTAAGTAGTCGTAAGATTCTCTAATGAAGATGTGGGACAAATTAAAAATTGAAAGCAAGGTGTACTACACTTCATCACGAAGAGATACAACACAAACAGGTGGAGGGCCATCGGTAACAAAGATTGATCCTATTTTGGAGCAGGTGTGCGCTGTACTTGGCCGGAGCAGTTTTGGCATTGTAGGTGTCCCGGACAGTGACTGTGTTGAAGAAGTTACATTATATACAGATTTACCGGCCAAAGTCATATGCATTGACAGTGATAATGTGCTTACAGACTTGATTAACATTGAAAATCAAGATGAGTCAAATAAAACTGTAAGTACCTGTATCTACTTACTATTAGTTCATCCTGAACTGTGACCATGCAACCCCAATACATTCACATCCCCTTGACCAGTTTTACTTAAGTATATCTTAACATAAAAATTGTATTTGCATTAGTCTTGCTTATAAACTGAAACTTAAAATTTAATTTGCGTTAACTATTTACCTACAAAACTTCATGAAGATAGTATTAATGATACTCAATCGATTGCAGTACAAACGCAGACTTTTTCACATTGACTCAGACCTTTGCTTTGATCGGTGAATTATTCGGGATGAGCATTATAATTTGTGTTTGTGCTCTATTAGTCTCATGTCAATCTATATTTTTGTTCTTTTTTATTTAGATTGTTATTGAAGATGAAATTAGGAAAACACCTTTGTGGTCCAGAAGACGACCTCGTCTACACCAGCCTAATGAAAGGTCAGATGTGTCTTTAATGTGCAACAGCTTCAAAGGAGTTAACGAAAAGAAAGTTGACATTCAAGACTTGAAGCTACAGCTATTTCAAGAAGAAATAGAATTTAAGAGGAAATTGTATGATCTTACTATGTGATAAGATATTACTATTTGAACTTCAATCAGCTGCAAAAGAAGTGGAAATTAAAACTGAAATACTTCGTCAAGTAAAAGGTGTTATGATGTTGTTTAGTAAAATAATAGACATTTACACTTGTTATAAAATAATAGACATTTACACTTGTTAATAACTTGTATTTAATTAAATGGAACATGAGCCAGACCGAACCTCTTGACTCGAAGACATGACATATTGGAAGGGACTCTAGAGCTGTCACCGACCGCATACAGATAATATAGGTAGTATAATAGGGTTGTACTAACATCTCCCCTTTTCAGTAGGTATTTATATAATAGAAATAAACATATTTAAACTTAACTTAAAGTTAACACAAACATAATTATTATGAGTGTTCTACACTAGTAAACAATCGGCTTATTAACAAAATTTACTTTTACTTGTATTCCTGAGCTTATAAAGTACCTAATTAATAAACCTATATACTAATTTTAACAAAACTTCTTGGGTTTTATTACTTCTCTTCCTGACCTAGTTCTATAATTAGTATTGGATGAATTGTCTGCCACCATCTGTCTTTCATTGCATCTAAACCTTATTTGTATTCTATTTCCTCTATACTTATGACCTTTGTTGTCTTGTATTATGTATGATCTTTGAAATTCTAAAATCTTTCTATTACAATAGCTGGAAGCCAGTCTGAATCAGGTTTTTTTTTTAAAGTTTACATGATCTCCTAGTTGTAAAATTGATAAAGGTTTTTATTCCTATCATAATAGTACTTAATTTGAGTACGGTCTTTTTCAAAGCCTGTTTTAAATTTATTGAAAATAACTACCTTTGGTTTAAGTTTCTCACTACTAACCGGTATATGCATTCTTAAATTTCTAGACAACACGTTCAACGCCATGTCGGACAATGCTGGGCGACACTTAACTTTCTCTATAAGCCACACAAAAATTTGAAATTGACAAAAAAACGACTTTTCGTTTTATTTAATTATATTAATAAATATGCATTTTTAACTTGCAAAACATTGACATAACCGCGAAAATCTTTATAAATGTGAAGATAACTCATGTCGCCCAACATTGTCCCCCATGGCCTGCTGCGTATGATTATTTGAACTTTCTTCCATTGAAGCCGCGCGGGTCACAGTGTCGCCCACTCCCGCCGAGCATCCCGTCCGCGCGCCCCCACTCTAACGCCGCGCGCCGCTAGCTATCTTTGTGCGCGCGCAATTCTCAGTGCCCCGCAGGACGCTAGGGAGAACGCTAACTGCGCATTTTTTTTCCCGCCAAATCATAAACACGCTACGACTACTAAAAAACTAGACTAGCTTCTGCTTGTGATTTCATCCAATAGATTTATATATTTTTATTACAAATGTGTGACTTTGATGATGCCTTTGAAATAACGGAGGAAGATCTGACACAGCTTCAAAACATTGAAATATCACTGCTGAACAGTAGTTTTCGTATTAGTTCAGACGAAGAAGAAGAGCAAATAGCGCCTACAAGGCATACACGACGAGTACGTATCATCAGATCGGATAGTGAAGACAGCAATTCAGGATATGGGGTCAGTACGCAAGAAACTTCAAGCGTTACACCTACCACGAGTTCTTGGAGTGAACCAACAGGTAATCAACGCCAAATAATTCCTTTTACCGAGGTTTCTGGTGCTCCGCTGCATGTCTGATTATCTATGAATAACAAATCGCCCGTCGATTTTTATTCACTCTTTGTGACTGATGACGTGTTTCAACAAATAGTGCATAACACAAATCGATATGCTATTCATAACATTACCAATATGCCTGAAGCTACAAGAGGTGCACGTATTAATCAGTGGAGTCCGACTAATATAGAAGAAATAAAAAAAATGTTTGGCCTAATTCTATTCATGGGTTTAGTGAAATTACCCAGATTGGCACACTATTGGTCTAAAGATAAAATTATCGGGCATCCCTTTCCGAGAACAGTGATGTCCCGAAACCGATTTGAATTACTTTTGAAAATGCTACATTTTTCTGATAAAGATGATGAAAACAAAGAAGACCGACTACATCGAGTACGTCAACTGGTGGATAATTTAAATGAGAACTTCAAAAACAACTATACCCCTGGTGAAGATATTTGTATTGACGAGAGCATGGTTCCATTCCGTGGCAGAATAATATTTAGGCAGTATAATAAACAAAAAAGACACAAGTATGGAATCAAAGAGTTCAAATTATGCACGATTCCTGGGTATACTTATAAGATTAGCATTTACGCAGGAAAAAACGACGATACAAATACAACGCCTACAAACGTAGTCATGTCTTTATGCCAAGATTTGCTCAACAAAGGACACACTTTGTATACCGATAATTGGTACACAAGTGTAGATTTGGCACGGCAACTATTAGACAAAGAAACTCATTTAGTAGGCACCATTCGAAAAAATAGAAGACAGCTTCCCAAACATGTTGTTACTGCTAAGCTCAAAAAAGGCCAGTTTGCTGCAGCCGAAAGCACCGACGGAATAACCATGATGAAATGGAAGGACAAGCGCGATGTGTACGTTCTGTCCACGAAGCATTCGGTACGGTTTCATCATGTAAATAAACGAGGAAATGTGGTATCAAAGCCAAAGATTGTTGTAGACTACAATAGAGTCAAAGGAGCCGTTGATTTGGCTGATCAATTAGCTGCTTACTCTACACCACTGCGAAAAACAATAAAGTGGTATAAAAAACTCGCTATTAATTTATTGCTTAATACTACGTTAGTAAATGCTATGATTCTATATAAAAAAGTTACAAATAAACACATTTCTGTAGTAGACTTCAGGAAAGAAATATTACAAGAGTTTTGCTCGAATCCTATGACTGAGACGGATGAGATTCGTGAAAAAAGATCAAAAAGAGGGAAGCACAAACTAGTAAAGAAAGAAGGAAAAAGTAGTACTATTAGAAGAGGGTGCTCTGAATGTTACAGAGAAAAAGTAAAGATACTAGGTAGAAACCAAGCGAAAAATAAAGTAAAAAAAGTAAACACATTCTGTGACGACTGCCCAAATAAACCGTTTCTTTGTTTAGATTGCTTTAATAAAGTACATCGTTCTTTTTAAAATATTTCTTTAATATGATTGTTATTTTGTTACTTTTAATTATTTCTAAAACTAAAATACCGTTTCATTTATATTAATTTACGTAGTAAATAATGATAAAAATGTAACACTTTCAATCTGATCAGTGATCTCAAATTATTTTTTAAGTTTCATTGTGATTATAATGTACCAATTTCATAAGTTTAACACAATAAAACCGAGTTTGATTAATACTATCATGATCTTTTATTTCATTTTTAAATCGTACACAAATTTTTTCCATAAAATCGTAAAAATAAATCAATAATGCATTACACAAAAAAAATTGTAAGTTAATGCAAGACTATTATCAGAAAAACAAACATAACTTTTTAACAAATAAATATTTTTTGAGTGCTGATATGATTACACTATTCTAGGAGGCCGCGCGGGTCATGATACGTACAATATTGCCTTGTATTGTTGACCGACAGCTCAGAAGAGACCTTTAAACATAGCTCTGACTGTCGGGCAACATTGTCCCCCACGGCCTGAACGGAACATACTGGTGTCGACCAACATTGTCCGACATGGCCTGAATGGAAATTTATCATTTTATTCCGTGGCGTTGAACGTGTTAACAATTGTGCTGGCGACGGAAAGTTAGCCTTTGGTGTGTTTCTATGTTGCAATAGTGCCATATATGGTTCTAAGTTTGACTCTTGACATTTCTTTAATAAATTAAATTCTTCATAAGTTTAACTGCACTTCAGCCTGACCATTTCACTTTGGTTGATATGGACTTTTAATGGTATGCTCAATATCCCAATCGTATAAGAATGACTTGAATTCTACTGAATTAAATGGGGGACCGCCATCTGATACTAATGACATAGGTATACCGTGACGAGCAAAAATAGATTTCAATAGAATGATTATGTTTTTTGCTGTATATTGACTGTTAATTATTGCAAGCTCTATGTATTTAGAATAATAATCTGAGACTACTAAATAATTTTTGTTATTAAAATATTAACCTTCATGCACTTTGTGTAACATTTCACTTTGCATGGACTTGGGAATGATCAACTTGTCGTCTTTAAATAGCAAGTTGTTGATGACATGAATTTCACCTTGGATATTCCAATATGGTTTTAACCATTGACTAACCTTATCCTTATTAGTAGGCCATCCCTCCAAAGAATATTCTTTTAACAATTGTAACTCACTGTCCTTGTCGGTTGCTTGGCTAATTTTGGTATTCTTGAGTAATTGCTAAATTAGAATATAAAGAATTGACATGACATACTAGATCCGATTCATACTTTAGAATATAGTTTTCCCCCTAGACAATGTATCAGATATGTACATCTCTTTACCGGGTACATGAATTACATTTAAATCATATGCTTAAAGTGCAAGCATCATTCTCTGCAAGCGTGCAGGTACATCATGAAGAGGTTTCTTGAATAAGTAGACTAATGTTTTGTGATCAGTATGCACTGTGACTCCGTTACCATAGACATATTGGTGAAATTTTTCACTACCAAATTGAATAGCTACGAGTAGTAGTTCTTTCTCTATTTGTGCATACCTTTCTTGTGTAGTAGTTAGAGTTTTGGAACTATAAGCTATGGGTTACTTGTTTTGCATAAGCACTGCACCTAGTGCAGACTTGGACGAATCTACAGATAAAACAATTTGCACCTTGCAAAAGCACCAGTTACGACTGGAAATTCTCTGCTTTTAGATTATCAAGACATTTATTACAATTTATAACCCATAACCATGTTGAGCTTATATATAAAAGGTGATAATTAGTTAATCATGCATTTCTTTGCAAGTCTTTGACATTACTAGGAGTAGGCATACTGACAATTGCTTTTACTTTTGGTGGTCTACTTTTGCACCATTTTTATTAAAGACATAACCTAGAAAACATACTTCCTTAACTGAAAATATGCATTTAGAATTATTTAATTTTAAATTTGAATTTGAATTTCTTGCTCTTTGCAGGACCTTATTTAGACGTTGATTATGAATTTCTTTAGTTTCTCCATACACTAAGATATCATCGACAAATACCAAGACACCTTCTAAATCTGCAAACATATCTGTCATTATTCTTTGAAAAATCTCTGATGATGCATTTATACCATAAGGTATCCTTAAGTAACGATAACGACCAAATGGTGTTTAAAAAGTACACAGATCTGAACTAGAATTATCAATCTAGATGGGAAAAATAAGAAGCTCCTTTTAAAATTTACCTTATTTTATCTATAGTTTTAAGTGGATTGTGTTTCCTTATTACATATAATACTTGTTAAGATTTCGAGGATCTAAACAAATTCTTAACTGACTTGACTTTTTCATTGTTATGACAACAGAATTTACCCACTCAGTAGGTTTTATGACTTTTTCTATGACTTCCATTTTTGACATGCGATCCAATTCTTCTTTTAGTTTATTGTATAATCCAAATGGAACTTGGAGGATCAATGCTTGGAATTGCATCCCTTTGTAATTTTAGGTGACAGACAGGTGGTAGACAGCCTAGACCAGGGGTTCCCAACCTTTTCTTGGTCAGGGACCACTTTTATATTATTCTTGTTAGCAGGGACCACTATGTAGGTATAATAAAAATAAACTGTAATAATCAAACTGAAACTTTAATTAAAAACTTAATAGGAAATTACGTAAAAGAAATAATAATATTTTTAGGATAAACATCTGTAATTTTGTATTAATGTGATTTCTGTGCTTGCATCTTCTTCACGAGTTCGGCTATCCTAGGACTAATATTGTTACTCAAAGCTACACGCAAATCATCACTTACTTTCCTCGCCTTGTTTTTAATTACCAACAAAGCAGCAAAACCTTGTTCACATAAATAAGTTGTTGAGAAAACCATAAAATAGCGCAAGGCGATTTCTCGAAGTTTAGTATAAGAAATTGCTTTCTTACACCAAAACGACTCAAGTGAATTAGATTCAAAAGCATCCTTGCAGTTTCTGTCATTTTGGATTTCAATAAGTTCTTCCTGGATTCCTTCAGTAACTTCACCAGCGTCCGTGCTAAAAGGGTTACGTCTCAGTTTTTGATCAATTTTAGCGCCTTCGGTATATTCTGGGAAGTAACGATTGAATCAATCAACATTTGTAAATGAGTCTTGATATTTTCTTGTATATTTGCTTTACTAGCGTCATGCTTTTTATCTTCCATAAGTGCTTTTAATGTCGCAAATGCAGAATCATTATTTTCTTCAATTTTACGTAACCACAACTGGAGTTTGCAAATAAAAGCGCGAACTTTATCTTCAAAAATGAATATATTTGCAACGTTTTCTAATTGCTTATTTCCGGAACCTTGCAGTTGCATATTCAATTTATTTAAGTGTGTGAAAATATCCACAAGATAAGCCAAATTCAGCTGACATGCCTGATGATTAGTAAACAGTTTCAGCAGATCATTCATTTTTTTGTCAACCAGAAAAATCTCAACCTCTGCTCTTAGTTCATATAATCTTCCCAACATATTACCTTTTGATAGTCAGAGTCCATTTCAGTGCACATTTTTTTTTAAAAGCGTGTATTTAAGGCGCTGCTTTTGATAACATTTACAACTTTTATAGCCATTTGCAGTGTATCATTAAGGCATCCAGGAAGAGTCTTAGAAGCTAACGCCTGGCGATGTATGATACAGTGCGTTGTTATTACCTTAGGATTTTTCTGTTTTACTAACGTCGCCAGCCCGGAACATGATCCCAACATTGGCGGAGCATCATCAGTACAGAGGGCAACGAGTTTATCCCACATAAGATTATGTTTCTCAAAATATTCCGATATTGAGTTCATGACGTCGATACCTTATGATGTTGTTTTCAGTTCCCGTGAAATTAATAATTCTTCTTTAATTATGTTGTCGCCGTCTAAAAAGCGAATAAATACAAGTAGTTGACAACAATTCGAAATGTCAGACGATTCATCACACTGCAAAGCGAAAAATGGCGACTTTTTGATTCTTGAAACAAGTTGCTATATCATTTGACATAAGTTCATTTCGAGCTTTGACCGTGTTATTGGACAGAGGTATATCTTGTATTTTTTTCTTGGCCTCTAATCCCAAAACTTCTTCGACGGCTTTGATTAAACACGGTTTCCCTAGTGTTTCTCCGACTGTGTGAGGATTTTTAGATTGTGCTATTATTTTAGAAATCTCAAACGACGCTACTAATAATTTTTCCGATGTTGCAAATCTCGTACCACTAGACTCAAGTTTCATTATTTTTAGGTTCTCTTATCTTCCTTCAAAGAATTCTAGCTGACGGTCAGACAAATTTGGATGTACCGTTTCTAAGTGGCGTTTTAATTTCGCTGGTTTCAACGCGTCATTTGCGAGAACGGTTGCGCATATAACGCATTATAATTATTGTCGTATTTTCTCTTAGGCGCCATGTTCTGAAAATAAGATACAAAAAATGATACCGCATACAAACCAAGACAATAAAAGCATAAGTTTTATTATAATATGATCGCGTAAGCTTATATAAAATATTTATTTTTTAAATAATATCCAAAGTAGTTTTAGTTTACAAACAATATACTACTTTGCCATAGGTACGATCCCGACAAAAGACAAACAGTAATAGCCGCATTGAAAATATTCAATTAATAATGGCCCGAAAACGATCATTTTAATAATACCTACGGAAAGGGTTAATCAAAAAAAATGTTCACTTACCTATATTATTTACGAACAAATTCAATAAATAAAGTTAAGATCAACGGTCAGCAATGAATGGTTCACTTCCTCGCACAGTTAAGTAATACTAAATAGTATTACTGACACTCAGATATAACAAATGACAGCGCAACGCGAAAGTAATTCCTTGCACACGATACACGTTCGATTGTAGGCAGATCGCAGACGTTGTATCCATGCCCTGCAGGGCTAACATGACACACGCGACAATTACTCACTCTCGCGCGAGTAATTCTTGTCTATTTCTGTTACTATCTCGTTTTCTGACAGCGCTCCCATACAAAATGCTCGACTCGTTCTGTCAAACTTGATGTTTTCTCGACAAACCCTAACATGGCACGTATTTTATCTCGAATTTTGACATTTCAACACGAGATATCTCTGATTTTTCTGTCATTTACTCGTCCTCGATTTTGACGACGAGAAGAGTAGACAAAATTATGATACAAAAAAAAAGGCATTCACTGGCGACAGACGTGAAAAATTAAAACTTTGGAATAACATAATAAATACGTATACATGTACACAGGCCGCTGTGGGACGCCAGTCTGCTGCAACACGTTACATTAGCATTTCGGTAACGTGGCTAACATGTTGACGAATCGGTAAGCATGTAGGTGACGCAAGTAGCATGTCGGGGACGCTGTTAGCATCTGGGTGACTAGGTTAGCGAGTTGGTGACGCAGTTAGGACGTGGTTCGAATTGCTGTGACTCAGTTAGCATGTCGGTGACACAGGTACTATGACGGGGATTCTGTTAGCATGTCGGGACTCAGAGAGCACGTTGGTGACGCAGTTAGCATGTTGGCATGCTTTTTGCATGTCGGTGACGCAGCTGGTATGATGGGGTCGCTAATAGCTTGTCGGGATTCTGTGAGCATGAAGGTGACGCAGTTAGCATGTCGGGACGCTTTTAGTATGTCGAAGATGCGGTTGGCAGGTCGTGAATTGGTTTACATGTCGGTGACGCTGTTGACAAGTCAGTGACGCGTTTAGCATGTTGATGACTCGGTTAGCACGTCGATGACACGACACCACAGATTTTGCCCCTACCAAAAATGTCTCACTCATTTTCATTTGCGTGATTTTGTTTTGTATTTTAATTTCAGCATGCCAAAGAAAAACATTTATTTTTAAACAAAAAAGCCTGTTACACAAAAAAACTAAACATAAATTAAAAGAGGTGGATGAAAATCAATCTAGTACAAACTAATTCCATGCGTAAGATCGAATGAATGAGCCGATGGTGCTATCATAAAAATGATTTATTTTTAATAATTTGCTACATCGGTCTCTCGTCGCGAGATAAAGAACTGTCAAAGTGCCTTTCTCGAGTTTACTCGAGCCTATCGGTAATGTTAGAGCCAGTCCACACGGCGCGTTGCGTTGCGTTGCGTCGTCGCAGCGCTGTCCTTGCGTTGTTTTACATACAAATAACCAAGGTGTTCACACGGCGCGTTGCGTCGACGCAACGCACACATGACGGACAGCAGCCCCCGAGACGAAGCGAGAGGGGGTGTACTCGTGCGACGTCGGAGCGGCAGCGCTCAGTTGCTTGTGCGTTGACAGAGAGGATACACGGAAGCTCATTTCGTTTTACGTTTACGTTTTTGTATTTAGTTTTATTTGCAGGGTAAAATGAACACCATTGAAGAACTTGACATAGATTACTTGATTACATTGATACAGGAAAGGGAAATTATATGGGACAAGTCAAACGTAGATTTTAAAAATAAAAATTTAAAAACAAAAGCCTGGGAAGACATATCAAAAGTTTTATTTCCTGATTACGAGAATTTCACAGCTGAACGAAAAAACAAAGTTGGTGAGTTCACAGTACAGATATTTATGTTTTTTTTTATTTAAGAGGGCTGTCAAGATTTTCTTGCACCGCCAATTCTGCGATCAGTACAAAATTAATATCTCGACACTCTAAAATGTTTAAACTAAGGGAATCTAGATTAGCGTGAGTACTATTTTATTACTTAGCTCAAAACTAACCTAGACTACGCTGAGTAGGTATAAAATATTAATTTTTTACTGATCGCGGAATTGGCGGTGCAAGAAAATCTTGAAAACCCTCTTAATACAATTATACCTTATTTAGCTGCCAAGGCAGATTTCCTCTAGTCATAAAATAGGTCGCATATTGCTGTCTTATGACATTCGGTGCTGTCTGTTCTTCATGTGCGGGTTGTATTGGCAGAAATTCATCAACACTTATAGCAAATTTATCTCTTTGTCTAAAACCATCTCGATCAGCGACAAAATTGTGTAATACACAACATGCTTTTATAATGTCAGTAGCGAAGTCATAGGACACGTCTATCGGTCTGTGAAAAATGCGCCATTTGTTAGCCATAATCCCAAAAGCGCATTCGACATATCTTCTGGCTCTGCTTAGACGGTAATTGAAAACCTTTTGTTGTAAGTCGAGATTTTGACCGCCATATGGACGCATAATATGTTTGCTCAGTCCAAAAGCTTCGTCACCCACAAATACATACGGGGTTGGTATATTGCTACCAGAGAGTGGCTGGGGTTGAGGTAGTCGTAAGTTGTTGTTAATCATTAGCTCGTACAGTTTAGAATTTTGTAATATGGTTGAATCGCATTCTTTTCCGTATGCACCGATGTCGACAAATACGAATTTGTAATTTAAATCCACAATAGCTAGCAACACAATCGAAAAAAAGGCTTTATAATTAAAAAAAAGTGAGCCACTATTTGCAGGATTACACACGCGGATGTGTTTGCCGTCGATGGCACCAACACAGTGAGGAAAATTTGCCTTTACATCAAAACCCCTCGCTATTGTTTGGAAACTTTCAGTTGTCAGTTCAGGGATGTTGTCTCGAAGAAGATTGGTCCATATAGCACGACAAACTCTTTGTATCATATATGCAATAGTAGATTTTCCCCGTTTGAATTTGAAATGTAAATCAGTTATTGAATTTCCACTTCCTAGGTATCTGAAACGAAAATAATTATTATAATATGCATTTATGAGATAGATAGATACCCGAAAAAAAATACTGACATATTCAGACATCGATAGCAAATAACTTTCTCTATGTAACCAATTAATTCTGGAATCGCGAAAAAAATAACAGCTGTTGCATACATTTTGATTCAGTAGGTATTGCTTTTTGTATGTAACAGCTGTTATATTTTCACGATTCCAGAGTTGGTCACATAGTGTTTGTTAACGATATCTGAATATGTCATTAAATTTTATCGAGTAATTCACTATGTATAAATTATTAAATCATGTTTACTATTGGTTTTGCAGGTAATGATTTAATAAAGAAATGGAGAAGTGTAAAAGATAATTACTTCAGATATTCAAAAAAAATAAAAGAAGCATCAAAATCGGGCTCGGGCGCTACGAAACTGAAGAAGTATTATTTATATAATCAACTTCTTTTTTTGAGAAAAGTGGAACAAAATGCCACCGAATCTAGCTTAGACTCGCCTAGAGAAATCAACAATGAATCTACGTCTACAAATGATGAAATTACCACAGACAACACTCCGCGCTATGTTTCAGTCGCGCGCAAAAGGGCAATGCAAATGGATGAGTTTGAAAGAGAAGGACTAAAACTTCTCAAGGAGCCGGAAAATCGCCATGTCCTTTTTCAGAGCTATATTGCCATCTATTCAAGAATTTTCCGACCGAGAAACTCTCCGTTTCCAAAGTAAAGTTATACAAATTATAGATGAAATGCGGTATGGACAAACATCATCATATGTGAGTGGCCCATCAACGTCTCACCAACCATCATATGGGTATCAAACAGCAAATTTTCAAAGTACATACATTTCTGATTATAATAATTCAATTACATCTCCAGAAACATCTCAAGCAAGTGAAGAAACTGAATACGATTTTTCTAATTTGTAATTACTGGATGATATCTCTCTTAAATAATGTCTAAACTTAAAATTATGACAATTGCTGATTATTTGTGAGTTGATTACTAATTAAACAAACCAAAAAAACTGTTATATTTTTATTACTTAAATATTTATATAGTTACCTTAAAGTAATTCCCAGCATTTCTACTGGTTCCACTGGATTCCTCATATTAGTATAGTTTTTTCGTATGTGTGGTTCTAAGGACTTCAATAAACATTCGAAGCTGGATACACTCATTCTAAAAAAATTATAAAACTTCTTTTCGTCTAATAGCAACTCCCGATATTCTAACAAAAAAAACTGTCCATCACGATTTCTTAATGAAATGAAAGGACAGATCCAGTACCGTCTTGTGATCTTGCGTCGATTTCGGCGGTGACGTAGTAATAGGAGCAATGCTAGACGTCTTTTCTGATCCATGATTTGCTATAGACTGACTGCGATATTTTTTCAAAATGCTTGCCGCAACTGTGCGTCGCCGCTGCGCCGACGGAACGTTAAGACTGCGTCATAGTAACGCTGCGATGGCGCAGCGCCCGTGTGGCCGGCTATGCGTCAAAATATTTGCGTTGCGACGACGCAACGCAACGCAACGCGCCGTGTGGACTGGCTCTTAGTGTTTAGCATGACGTCGACAAATTTCGATAAATCGAGAACGAGAGCGTACTCGTGCATGTCATGTTAGCCCTGCTGGTAACTTAGAACATTATTTTATAATTGTAAAGAGTGCCATCTATCCCTGATACATGTAACTTTTTATTGCAGTGTTACCACCTTATTTTGCTTGAAATATTTGGTACTTCACACTAATTGTTAATTTTGCTATTTCTTTTTAATTAGTCATGTTGCACAAAAATGTATGATTTAACAATCTAGTGTAATTTATTTTTTAAATATTTTATTAAAATGTTGTATTTTAAGTAATATTTTCACGATGATAGAAACATATTATGAGTAGTTTACTGATCCCAAACGTTGGCAACACTAAGTCTAAACGTCACAAGTAGAGATGGGTAATCTTTATTCCGACAAGTGAATTGATTCACTTATTCCGACTCCGACTCCGGTACCGGTTCACCTTATCGGCTCCTTCGGTTCCGTTTGGCACCGGGACTCACTCGGTTATTTTGGTTCCGCGGTTCGACCAGAACATTTTATTCATTCGGATCTTTGGAATACTTTGGATCATTTGGCACATTTTGAATTGAACAGTTTATATTACAGAACTTACAGTAGGACATTTTATTTTATTTTATTCATACGATTTAAATTTCGGACAGCGTAAATTGTTAGGAAAGAAAGAAATGAAATAAAAATAATTTTAAAATAAGTCTTTATTATGAGTACTACTTTTTAATCAGTTCTTTTTTTCTCTCTATATCTTTCTTATAATAAAAAAATTGTTTTGATTACTTTACTTTACATGTTATGATTTAAAAATAGAAGCTTTCTAACTATTGATGAAGTTATTCTTGATCTTTTTTCATTGATAATTTGACCCGCTTTAGAAAATAATCGTTCACATGGAACTGACGTTGCAGCCACGCATAATCTTTTTTTCATAAAAAAATAAATGTGCGGGTACATGGTTTTCCTCTACTCCCACCATACTAGCGGGTCTTTGGAGCGGTGCAGGTAATCTTCTTGAAGATATTTTTGTAACTCTCTGATGCCAGCCGCTGTAGGATTTTCCGGTACTAAGTTTTCAATTTCTGAGTCAAAGTCATCCCATATTGACGGCAGTTTGGATTGGATGGATGTGGATCCGCTTGTAGATTGTCTGTCTATTGTTATGATTGAATTATCCTGCGTTTCTTTGCGTATGAGAGCAGTCAGCTTAGTCTTGAGACGATCTACAGCGC
This sequence comes from Tiliacea citrago, assembly GCA_963921375.1. Taxonomy (NCBI): domain Eukaryota; kingdom Metazoa; phylum Arthropoda; class Insecta; order Lepidoptera; family Noctuidae; genus Tiliacea; species Tiliacea citrago. The sequence goes on from OY992783.1 coordinate 22,982,536, forward strand.
GATCATAATTATGTGGGAACTTAAACCCCTTCTTTTTGAATCGTGGATCCAAAACCGTTGCCTCGGATATTATCATATCTGTTTCCAGACCTTGGAATCGTCCAATAAGCCCTTCTTTTAAATTATCGATTAATTGTACAATTTCTATGGGTATAGTATGAGTATTTTCTAGTATCGTTGCCTCTTGTTTATTAGTATGGTCTATCATTATTCTGTAGTATAATGGCGCTTTGGACAGAGTGACATATTTTTCCCCACATACCTCTGTGGTCACCTCATAGAAATTTTTTAAAATAGGTACTGCGCATTCTATTATTGCCCAATCGTGCAGAGATAGTGATAAGTCAGGTCTAATTATTGCCAAAGAAGAAATTAGGCATTCCTTTACTTTGAGAACTCTATCTAGCATTTCATACGTACTATTCCACCTGGTAGGTGTGTCTTGTTTTAATTTAAGTTCTGGTGTACCCATATTTTTTGCCATTTCTATATATTTGGCCTTTGCTTGAGCACTTTTCTTAAAATATTGCACTATACTTTTCACTTTAGATATAGTTTCGCCAATTGTGTTGGGAATAGGCTCTGAAGATTTAGTGCCCAGGGCATCCTGCAATATAAGATTTATCTTATGGGCAAAACAGCCAATTGATTGCCAATTTCCATTTCTTACAGCTGCTAATATGTTCGCGGCGTTGTCGCTGACGATAGCTACAATTTTATCTTCTATATTCCATTCTTGGAAAACAGATTTCAAAAAAGAAGTCAAATTACTGGCCGTGTGATTACCTGAATATTGCACACAGTCTAATAATTTTTCAAAATTGTTTTGTCATCAATAAAATGGGCTGTGACCGCAATAAATGAATCATTATTCATAGAAAGCCATCCATCTGTTGTAATACACACTGCTTGTGCCTTTAAGATATCTTCTTTTACACATGATTGCACTTCGCAATAATATTTAGTCAAGAGGCTGTTTGATAATGTTTTTCTTGTAGGCAAGCTATAATTCGGATTCAACATTTCCACAAATTTTTTAAATTCTACATCTTCAACAAGTCTAAAAGGTTGGTACTCTTTTGATATAATTTTAACAAGCTGGCGATCAAGTTCAGCCGATTTTCTTACACTTAACGGTTTTTTTTGAATAAAATAATCTGTAATTGTCGGGGCTATATTATTTAAATGAGCGGAGGCAGTTGGCGACGGGTCAACTTGAGCTGATGTGCTTGGGACTGGAGCCGTAGAGTCAGTGTGGGTTTGTTCCCTGTTCATACATTCAGGATTTGTTACTGTAGAAGCTGAAGTGGGTTCAGTGGGTTGTCTCGCTTGTCTCTCCGCTACAATGCTAATTGTGGGATGCTTACGTCCCATGTGTCTCATTAAATTTCCAGACGATCCCATCGATATACTAAGTATTTGGGAGCAATACACACATTTTGCCTTTTTTTCATCTATTTGAGTAAAATGATCCCAAACCGGACTTCGCTTTCTTCTTAATTGCACTCGATCACTCATTGTTGACTTTCACAAAAAATCAACTGATTAGGTGCTTAGTTCTATTATATAGTCTTTTTGACAAGCTCTTTTTTAAACTAAGTTCATTAAGTCTATTTACAACAGTTTTAACTAGCGTTATATATTTACAGACACATTAGACCAACCAAGTCCATGAACTAAGTATATTTACTAAACTGCACTCAACTTATATTATTCAGAAATAACTCAGTATTTATGAAACAAAAGTACAGCAAAATAAAACACGCGCGTACGGGATAATGCTGTTTTGAAAACTAACATTTAAAAAAAATACATTACTCGCAAAATATTTGAAAATGTAAAAATTTCCGCTAGTGCATCGGTACCTACAATAAAAATCGGCTACTTCCCATTTGGTAAACTTCCCATTTCGTAAACCTCAAACTGTACCTACTAAAAAGTTGCGTTTGGTAAACATTATACATTTCATACATTTAGTCCCATTTCGAAAACATTTCAATATTTTTTTGTGTTATATCCCATTTGGTAAACTTTCAGATGAAATGGGTACAGTCAAGTAAAAAAAGAAAAACGAAACTAATGATAACATTGTCATTTATTTTGTTAAATATTTTTAATCACAGGTACAATAGTCGGATTATGTGTACGTATGCCATTTACACATATTGATATTTAAAAACAGAAATAAAAAGTGGGGTGTACAAATAACTTTCAAAAAATTTAAGAAAAATCACAGTTCGATTTGACTATTTCGATGACAAGTTTTATTTTTTTAATAACATAAGTCAATCTAGATGCGAAATCAACTTATATAAAAAAACAATAATCACAGATTTGGTACTATCTTTTTATGTTAATGTACATTAACATAAAAAAATACATACGAAATCAACTACTTATAAAATATAAAAATAAACAGTCACTGATTTGGTACGTTAACGTAAAAAAATACATACTAAATCAACTATAAAATATAAAAACAATAATAATCACAGATTTGGTACAATAACATAAAAAATACATGCAAAATCAACTTTTAAATATAAAAACAAATAATAATCACAGATTTGGTACATTAACATTAAAAATTACACACAAAATCAACTATAAAATATAATCACAGATTTGGAATATTAACATAAAAAATTTACTACCTACACTACAAAGTTAAAAATCAATAAATAAATTATAAAGTGATACAAGCAATTCTTGATAATTCGTTCAAACAATTTTCCAATGATATTTTTCCACTTTTGTAATCGCCGAGAATATTGTTAATTCGTATATCATTTTGGATAGATTTTTTTCTTCGTTTTGATATACTTTCTCCATTATTATAAAAGCTGTAAAAAATTGTTATGATTAATTAAAGTAATAATGTATAATTTTTATCATATGTGTCGCCTAAAAATACAGGTCATTGAAACAAAAATATGTACCTTTTCAGAAGATTTTCATAATGTTTAATATTGCCTGATATCGTTTCGAAAAATAAAAGAATTGATGGCCTTTTTCCAATTTCACTATTGAAACTCCAATTCCAAGATTCCATGAGGTTTGTAGTGCGGTGTCTTTGTGCGTAGCAGCACCAAATATTCATCATATCTTCATTTTCCAACCACTGATCCACAAAGTAATCATTGAATTCAGTTATAGCTTTTTCTTCAAAACTGTAACAGAATTAATTCGTTGAAGATTATGATACGAAAAACCATATATTACCTAGTTTCTAACGCATAAAAATGGCTGTAGAAAATGGCGGTAGAAGAAATATCCAGAACTAAACGCGTTCATTTCAATACTGCAAAATTAATTTACCTTTGACTCATAACGTATAGCCATCCATCGTTTATGTCTTCTTTTGGTAAATGTGCCAGAGCCATACATAGTTTGACGTGATAGTGAGATTCTTCATGTTGTAATAAGCCAAGAGATTTTGCCTTTCTTAATAGCGCTCTGCCAAAGTGAACAAAACACCCCTTAACAATTATGTTTGGAAATGTCTTTTTAATTGCATTTATTGGAGCTTTTTCGAAATCCAAGGTAATAATATCGGCTGTCCACTCTGGTAAATGAAATTTTAGTTTGTAAAACAGTCTTTCATATGTAGTTTCTTCTTTGTTTGTCAACACTGCATAAAAAAATGGTACAATATTTGTCCCAGTTTCTGTACTTCCTATGTCTCCGTGTACAACGTATAGTTGAAGAAACGGCTTTGCACAACATTTGAACGTTCCGTCCGCAAAGTAGTGACGGACGTCATTTAAATGTGCAATTGCACCCTTTGAACCAAACACAATCATTCTATTTTCACCGTCAATCTCATCAAACAATAAATTGTCTTTAAAACGGTCAGGAATCACGATTTCTGTAGAGTTAGAGTGCTGAGATTTTGTGATTCCTAGTTGTCTATTTCTGTGTCTATACAAACTGCTTTTAACTTTGTCAAAATTTGGTCATTCTTTAATAATTTCATAACCATTATCTTTCAGCTTTTTAGTACATTTCCTGTATGTAGCTGGAATCGGCTTCAGATCTTCACATATAGTTTGTTTACATTTTTCGATGGCTACTTTCACTTCATTTTTTTCAAAATTCGGAATACAAGAACTGCAGTGAGCATTTTCTCTTAATACATGGCTTCGATTTGAATTCAAAGTTACACTTGCTGAACATCCATCTTTTCTATTAACACAGCGCCACCAACTTGAGTCCTTATTATTTTTCTGTTTATAATATTGATGCCCAGCGCGTAATAAAATTTCACCGCCTCGTGTACTATTAATAATTTTTAAATTCACTGCACCACTAGAAGATCCCTCACCCGACATTGCAACGACCTTGCACTATGCATAAAACGAGTGAACTGATAAGTTAAACCCGGTAATAGATATAATTTACGTATACTTACTTATGTCTATCTCATTCACACCTTTTGTTTAAAACGATGGTAAGGACAATAAATCCCTACCTGAGAACCCGCTCGGTGCTTCTTTTGCGGGAAAAGCACGTGGTATTTTTAGTAGCATCGTGGTATTTTTACAGACTTTAATACGTTTTTTTTACTTCTTCTTGATCAGCCATTCTTTTTGATGGTCGAGATACTATCTCAAGACTGAAGCATTTAAAAATATATACATCTCTAATTTAATACTAATTTGACACTGACTGTACCGTACACAAATAACAATACTAACAAAGTTTACCAAATGGGATTAAATGTATGAAGTAACGAAATGTTTACCAAACGCAACTTTTTAGTAGGTACAGTTTGAGGTTTACGAAATGGGAAGTTTACCAAATGGGAAGTAGCCTAAAAATCGGGTGACCATACTTACCGTTACTACTTTTATTGGAATCTAGTACGTACCTACGGGATCATAGCTAAAAAGTTTAATAAACTATCTTGTTTTCAATAAAATATAATTACAATCATAATTTTATTATATCCATTTCAATTCCTTTCCCCAAAATAAAAATAAATACGACAGTAAAATGTTAAAGTTGGCAGAAGAATATCTAATATAATAGAATAGATATTAGTAAAAGCGTGGTCACTCTTTTAAGCGACTACACTACAACAATAACACAAAAAACATGCGTGCTTTATGCGTGCCAGTCAATCCATATTAAACTCTAATGCAATAGAAATAAGAGCGCACCGTAATGTTTATTATGTTTGTCAAATCGTCAGCTCTTGGACAATTTTGAACTCTAACTTCATAGTACCAAGGACGCTTATCATGTTGTTTCGTGTCCGTGTCTTGTCTGTCTACCAACCAAACCAGTAGTAGGCAATAGGCATCGACACGACTCACGACGCACCGAGTCACTGAGTGAGCGAGTGAGCGAGTAGTGATAAGTGAACGAGTCCGAACCTGCGCTCCGCCGCCGCTCCGCCGCTCCGTCTCTCGGGACCGGATTCATTTGGTACCGCGGTGCCGATAAGGATTGTGAGTAGTCAATAAGGTTTCCGGATCCGCGTTCGGAACCGGCACCTTTGGATCAGTACCACCGGAGTTACCCACCTCTAGTCACAAGACTCACAAGAAATTTTCCACTACTCGTTTACATTTTCTCTCTCGCTCGTTTTTATTTTACACTTTCGTTTACATGCTCGTGCGCATTTTTCTTGTAATTTTTGGTGTTTTTGTGTTATTACGTTGAGTTGAGCTATATAGTTCCTCTGAATATTCCAGAAATACCGAAATTCCAGCATAGACTGTACTTTGTTAAAGTGTTTGTGACATACATGTAGATAGGCCCTCCTTACGGAGTTTGGACCATAGATCTCAGTGTAGTGTTATTTTACATTTTAAACAATGCCTCTAAACGTCTGCTGTGTTCCTGGGTGCCCAGTAGTAGCAGATGATGGTGAGTGAAGTATGTTTTATATTCTGAACTTTCATAACCTCAATGATTTATACAAATACTCTTGTGTATAGCTTATATTCCACACGTGCCTAATATACCATATCGTCGGCCTATTATTTATGTTACCTGCTTAATCAGTTTATTGACAACTTTACAATTTCTTATTTTATTTAGTAGTCAATACTTCTCATAAACCGTTGGTTCCTACAAGCTTTTTTAATATTTAGGAATTAAAAATACTACATGTAGTCTGTCGGCTTAGTTTACTAATAATAAACCTCAGAACAAGGACTAAAGCATGATAAATGCAACAATCTTGACATAATATCTTTTTTTCAATTTGCATTTAAAAAATCTGCAAATTTACTAATAAATCTAAGATGACTCACTGATTTAAATATTACTTAAAGTTCACAAAACGTATAAAAGTAGTTTTTATGTATGTTTTCAGATTTTATAAATGTAACTTTAGGTGAAGTGAAAAGACATGTTAAGAGTGTTTACCTTTAGTAAATTACCCAAGCCGACAGAGTATATTAAATTCTGCACAGTAATGGAAATAAATTACTTAGCTGGTTAGCGTTTAGCAAGTTACAAATTATTCCAACAATATTTATTATTTTCCCGATGGTAAAAAACTTCATTCTTGATACCAGATGATAAATAATTATAATAAACCTTCATGTACATGTGGGTACTACTGCATATCTATCTGCACCTCTTTAGCTGGGCTTTTGAGTTCCTGATATCATCTTTTACCGTATTACTAGGCTTTGACCTAAGTGCTCTAGAAAAAAAAACATATTTTTAATAATAATTTAACATTATCTCCATTTTTTTACTTTGATTAAATTATAGTTAATAAATGTATTGTAAAATAATTCATAGTAACTAGATTACAAATCACTTTTCAATCAGTCCCGTTATAGTCACTTTATTTTATTTTCAGGTGTACCTCTACATTACTTTCCATGTCCTAAGAAAGATGCAGAAAGGTTTAAAAGTTGGGTAAAGGTTATCGGAGGTGATATTGCAAGTCTGGACAGCACCACTCTCCGCAAAACTCAAAGAATCTGTCGTCGGCACTTTCAGAAAGAGTTACTTTACCCAAAGAACAGACTTTGTAAATTGGCTGTGCCATCTTTGCTTTTACCCTCCGCAGATGTATCAGGTAAATCTGTTTTTGATTAAGTTTATTTAGTACTAGCAACCGCACTGGATTCACACTGATAATAAATGCATGTACACACAGCGACAGTATGTGCTAACCCCTCAAGTTTTAAAATGTTACACTGCTGAAACATCTCTCAACATTGAATTCGTAACGAATTATCTAAAGAATACTTCAAAAAGAGTTCATCGTATCGACTTGGGAACCATTGCATGCTCATACTACATAGTTTGACGAACTAGCCAGCGAGCCCATATGAAATGCAACAAAATTGTTATCTCCTATTGCCCGAGTCACTTTATCTTCAGGTCTCTTTCTAATCGATACATGTTATAACTTATAGTAACTTATACAATTCCAATAGAAGACTATGATGTTTTCCATATTTCACAAACAATTTTTTTTAAGTGTAAATTTTAACTTCTTTTATATTCTGTACTTTTCAGCACCAAGTCAAATGGTTCTAGACTGCCAACCATCTACATCTCAAGAAGCTATATTGCATTGTGATTCAATACCACACAAGACAATTAGTTCTGTTGAATACTTCAAGCCTTCTAGTTCAGGTATGTTATATATTTCTTTATGGTTACTTATTTTAGTCTATCTACAAAAGCTAATCCTTTTAAGTTCATGGTCTACCATGATAAATCCGACATTCACTTTTCGATGCACCTTTCTTACTTAAAAAACGTTCTGCACAATTTAAACTATATTTTAATATTTTCAGTACCCTTATTGAAACGGAAGCATGAAGTAAATAAGGTGAAAAAATTGGAGCAAACTCTTCGTCGGGTTCTTAAAGCCAAACAGACCTTCCGCAAAAGATATCTGCTAGCAAAGAAAATAAGGAAAACAAATGCTTTCGAAATTGTGACCAAAAATATGTCATCAGCAGCTAAATCTTTATTTTATATGCAAGTAAAAGGAAGTGGTAAAAACCCTAGAGGAAGACGGTTTACGCTTGATGAAAAAATCTTAGCATTATCATTATATAAGCCATCACCTAAAGCATATCGGTTGCTAAGCCAGCTTTGTGTTCTGCCAAGCCGAAGAACACTTCAAAATATCCTACAGAAAGTAGATTTAAAGCCTGGCTTTAACAAAAAAATATTTGAACACTTAAAGAAAAAAGTGTCCAAAATGCCAGCCAAACATAAATTTTGTTGTATACTGTTTGACGAAATGTCAATTGCTACACATTTAAGTTACGACAAGGCGCACGACAATATAAATGGTTTTTTTTTTTTTTTTTTTTTCGACTACGCTTGTGACAAGACGTATTACACATTTCACCGCATGAGGTTGTGCGCTCCTTCACGTGTTGATTTTGGAGGTGTTTAAGGTGTCGAGCCTAGCCCTAACTGTGAGCTCCTTCACTGATTTTGGACTTTTATTTGTGTGATCAATCGACTATGGCTACTTTTTCGAACGAAGAATATGCGGATATCGTCTTCATGTATGGCAGAGCTGACGGTAATGGATCTTTGGCGCGACGGATGTACTTAGAGAGATATCCGAATCGCAGATTACCTAATATCAGAGTGTTTTACAACACATTTCGTCGGCTTTCTGAAGTTGGAATCCATCACGTGGCATCTGGATTCAACCCGGGAAGACATCACCCAAGTATCGAGGAAGACATTATTGCAGCTTTTGATGCAGATCCTACTACGAGCGTCAGAGTAGTAGCTCGAAACCTCAACATTTCGGTATGGAAGGTGTGGAATACGATGCACCGAGAAAACAAATATCCCTTCCACGGCACGGGTGTACAAGGTTTGGAAAATGAAGATCCCCCACGAAGGATTCAGTTCTGTCGCTTTTTGTTAAATAGTGACATTGAAGATGCATGGTTTTTAAAATCCATCTTGTGGACCGATGAGACAAAATTTTCAAAAGAAGGAATTACCAATTTTCACAATCTTCATCGATGGACCGACAAGGAGAACAATCCACACTGGAAGAAGCAAGTGTCGTTCCAAAGGAAATTTTCAGTTAACGTGTGGGCTGGAATAATCGGTCGAACGTTGATTGGTCCCCACTTCCTACCAGATAATTTAAATGGAGAAAATTACCTGGAATTCCTCCAAAATTATCTCCCAGAGCTTCTGGACGAGACCGAAATACCAATATTAGCAATGAGAAGACCAATGATTTTTCAACAAGATGGTTGTCCAGCACACTGGACCCTAAACGTGAGAGAACATTTAAATAATTGTTTCCCAGAGAGCTGGATTGGCAGAGACGGGTCCATCCCTTGGCCACCTCGATCACCTGATTTAACTCCTATGGATTTTTTCGTTTGGGGACTGGCCAAGGAGCTCGTCTACACGCACGTTGAAATCTCAACTAAAGAAGAATCCAAACGGCTTTTCAAGTCATGAAGCAGGAGATGAAATTAAAAATCACGACTACAGAAGTAAGAAGACGGGGACGCGCTTGTATAAGAAACCGCGGTCAACATTTTGAACATGAATAATAAATAATTTTAACAAAAATGTTGTTTCATTGATCTTTTCAAAAATAACAATTTTCATACTCGATTTGCTTTGTACATCCTAATTCCAAGAGTTGATGAGACATCTGTGTAAATAATACCTCAAAAGAAAGGGCAATAACCAAGCATATTTCTAAAAAGGTTTGAACAACTGAGGCAATATTTTTATTTTTTTTATTATGCCGTAAACAAAACATTATCTTGATTTTTAAAAGTTTCTTAAACTTGAATATGGCGTAGAATGTTTCTCTGATGATACAGATGCTTAGGAATTATTTTGTTTGAGTAATGTAACATTACATAAATAAAAAATAAATAGAAAATAATAACATAACAGCTTTTACTGGACACTATTAACAATTCATTGAAAAAAAAATGGGTATTATTGTTAAAAACCTTAAGAGTTTAAAAAAAAAATACAAGGACTTTGTCTAAGACAAGTTTAGCTTAATAAGTTCTAAATGGTCTAAGATATCACCCCCTTCAGGCTTTGCACCCATCTACCAAACACCCTGTATAAAACTCAGAAACAGAGTTGAATAAAGTCAAGTAGCAGTGTGTAAAATGGAACGTCGTAAATAAAGGGTAGTTGAGGTGCGTTCAAAACATGGTAATACGTTTACCCTTGACGTAGAAGTAGAATATAAATATTAAAAAAGATATTTTTCCTGCGTTTCATTTAACATTGTGATAAGAGTAATTAATATACAATATAATTAGCTGAATTTTAAGATTTATTTTATGTCTATACATAGCCTGGTGAAAAATGGGCATCCTTCTTTACGTATGTATTTGAAGGAGAACGTAAAGTCACCCATTTCGTCATCCGAGTCGCTTGCAGAATCGTTCTCCAAGATGTTTTGGAGATCTCTGTCGCTCAAACGTTTTCTAGAAGACATATTGGTTGGTCACCTGCCAGAATAATTTAAAAAAATGTAACTACGAACACAAAACCAAGGTATTGTTTTCAACACCTTTTCGGGCGGTAAATGTAATGAACGGACAATGGTCATATTATATTAGCCACATACTTTAAAGTATTTTTTTTTACAAAAAACATAACATAATCTGGCATAATTTTGCATTCCACAGTATATTATGTAACAATTCACAAAATAATTATTACACTAATGCAATGAAACAGGGAGATTGCTTGTTAATTAAAATAGTTTATATACCATGTAACAATTTATCAGCGACGTTCACAGAGAGAAAGTCAATAGACAAACTACAAAAAGGCGCGAAGTTTACCATATACTAACAATATTTTAACAATCTTACCAAATTCGAGCCTTCGCTATTTATACTTAGAAACTTTAAATTGACATTTAATATTAGAGTAATAAAAACAGTTTAACAACGAAATATGCGTACACTGATTTATTCAAATATTATCAGCATTTACGACACATTTATACTAAACACGTTATTTTTGAAAAGATATTAAAATCAATTGGACTTAACTTACCGGCAAGAGCGTCGTTACGTAAAAAATGTCGTTCTTCAAGGGCACAAATATAACCTATCGCTTGCACTGTTACATCATAACTAAATAATGTCGTAGTTGCCCCGAGTCACCAAACCGAAAGAGACAATACTATAACGGCACAATTGTGAATATCTGCTCTCTCTCCCTTACTATAGAGTTTAGAGAAATGACGTTTTTACAGTAAACGAAACGCAATTTTTTCAAAACAATTGTATTATTAACTAAAAAATCATCAATTTTTAGATATGTCGACCTTGTAGCAAATGAGCAACATGTCAATTGTGCCCAAAGCTCCCAATGGTAGGGAGGTTCAGGCACCCTCTTTTTTTTTTTTTTTCTGTGTGGGAAATTATCAAATCACTTCTCCCGCTATGGCCGGAGCGGGAGGGCGTGTCAGACTTTTACTGACTAAACCCCACCCGTGTTCCTTCCGTTGCCTGTGTGTCAGGGCCACGATATCCCTTTCGGACAAACTCGCAACCCTGGCAGGCATTGGTCCTACTGGACCCCGTCAGTTGGTGCTGACATCGATGGAGTAACTAATTTCCACAATTCGACCGACATAATGCACATCAGTCTCTTTTGTATCAAATTTAACGAGCACAAAATCGTTGACTCGAAAGTTTATATCTACCATAATCACATCATCTTCATCAAACTCTTCTTCTGACGTTTCTCCTACAAATGAACCTTCAAAACTGTCTGCAAGGGAAATATTTTCTATCTCACTATCACTACTGCTCATTTGCCTTTTTGTCACTTTATTCGATGTCAACTCTAGTGTAAATTTAGGAATCTTTTTCTTTTCTATATTTTTAAGGCCCTTTTTTAACTGTCCTGTCTTTTTTAACCTTATTTTTTCTTTGTTTTTCTTGTTCTGCTAGTTTTATCAGTCTTTTTTCAGGTGTATCTGTTAATATCCTTGTTTTTCCCATTTTCCTTGTCATACCCGTAAGTTTTCTATGGCCAGCCTTTGGATACGGTCTCACAGATTCAGGTGTTATAGCTTCAGCGACTTCTATTATTTGGTCTCTAGAGAATGATTGAGAAGAACCAGTGAGAGCCGTGTCATTTGAATTAAAAGAACCTGCTCCACTTTGATCATCTCTTCTAGGTAGTTCTGAGAGAACTTGACTTGAAGGTGGTTGATTTGTAGTTATTTTCTGTAAATGTCTCTCCATCAGTATTAGGCAAATCGCGATCGGTGACAGAAGAACAGAGGAAATCTTCATCTGAGAATATATTTGAATTAAGAGGCCATATGCCAGAACTTTCAAATCCTTTTTGAATATTTTGTTGCTTGAAAGCTTGAGGTATAGCAAGAGCTGCTAGTTTAGGGATATCATAAATCGTTACAGTTTTGCCTGGATTGCTCACCATCCAATCTGTTAAGGCTTTATTATAGTAATTTTTCAGTGGTATACACACTGTTAAGTCCAGTGGCTGCAATTTATGACTGCAGGTGGAAAGGTCATTATAACAATGCCAACTTCTTTGCAGAAATGTAAGACTTCCACAGCAATATGACTCTCGTGATTGTCAAGAAGCAGAAACACTGGAGTGTCAGGTGTCGGTTTGGTGTGTTTCGCAAAATGGTGCATAAATTTAAAGAAATTTGAAGACGTCATCCAACCAGAAAGATGCGTTGATCCATCTGAGCCAATGGGAGCATCATGAAGCATAAAAAGTTTGAAATTTACTCTGGGAAATATAAAGTAAGGAGGTATTGAATTTCCAATGGCATTGATTCCGCAGCACACTGTAACGAGCGAGCCTCTCTCTGCAGAAGTTGCTTGTCCAATTTGTTTCGTGCCTTTAGGAGCAATCACTCTTTGTGTGCGCTGAACAGTTGTCAATCCTGTTTCATCTATATTGTAAATTGCTTCAGGACCTAACTGATACCGCTCATAAACCGTTTTAAGATTTTCGAAAAAATCTCCAATTTTTTTTGTTAAAACTTGTTGCGCGTGCTAAAAATAATGTTCTTACATCAATTTTTGTTCATATTATCCACACCCTTTCGGGTTCAGTGAATACATCTCAGTGATAATTGTTATCGTCTTCATACTAATTTAAATTACAACTACCTACCTAAATAATTTATATACATTACAAAATGAATTAAATTTTTTCTACCGTATTACAAATATATTTATACAACACATTAAAATATTTCTTATTGTGTAATAAATGCTGGACACTGCGGGGAACACTTTCATTTTGACGTTCACTTTCAATATCATTGTCATTTAATTCACTCAATTCACTGACCAAAATCAAACGTTGAATGTTAAAACTTGAACACTTTAAGATAACATGATCCAAATCAGCATCCTCTGCTCTACAATGATGACATCGGCTATTGTTAATTATGCGAATCCTATTCAGGTGAGCTGGTGTTAAGCAATGTCCCAATCCCATGCGTGATATAATAGTTATAAATCTTCTTGTGAAGTATTTGAAGTTATTATACCAAGGTTTAATCGGTAATTCATTTTGTATTCCAGCATACCATCTGCCTTTCGTTTCTAGGGTTATGTCCCAATATTCCTTCCATATCTGTCTATTAAGTTCTTCAAAAAGGCTGTAGTAATCAGTGAATGGAACCTTGAGCAACTCTGATCGATCCTCGTCATGGTCTGAACGGGCCGCAGTGTCAGCTATTTCGTTTCTACGAATGTCACTGTGTGAAGGTACCCATACTAATTCTACTTTAGTACTCGTATACTGATCATGTAGTTTTTGGATTATAAGTCTAATATTATAAATAATATAATTTAACTTAAAAGAAGTATTTAGATTATGTAGAACAGACATAACACTTCTGGAGTCTGTAACTATCAAAATATTATGCACTTTATTTACAAGACTATTTACATGCTGCAGTGCACAATAAATTGCGTAGCATTCTGCAGTGAAAATGCTACACACCCTGTTTAATTTAATACATTTAGTATAGACTATAGACAGACGTTTTATGGATGAATACTGTTGCCAGTGAGCAAACTAAACTACCAGCCTAAAAAAAAAAAAAAAAACTACATTTAAATTGGAATTACGAGGGGGTGCCCATGTCTCCCGACTGCCCATCTCTCCCCTACCTAGTGCAGAATCTCCTACAATTTTGAATCCATATGATTTTGAATTTGGAACTTCTCATATTGTTGAGTAAGAGACTCGACGTGATACAGACTCTCCTACTATTTTTAATTCATATGATTTTGAGTTTGGAACTTCTCATGTTGTTGAGGAGACACGACGTGATACAGACTCTCCTACTATTTTGAACTCATATGATTTTGAGTTCGGAACTTCTCATGTTGTTGAGGAGACACGAAGTGATACAGACTCTCCTACTATTTTGAACTCATATGATTTTAACTTAGAACCTGGGTTATCAACTTCTCAAGTAGTAGCCACGAGTAGTACCACGAGTGATGATCGTAACTATGATCCGGATTAGACGTCCTGCTCTTCTGAGGATGATGATAGTTATATAAATGAAGGAAAAAGTACTGGAAGGAAGACAAAGAAAAAAAAAAAAGGTTTAGCTGAATCAGAGATTTGGAAAGCCCGTATGAATAGAGTTACGAGAACGTGGAAAAGACTACATAGGGTAGAGAAGAAATGAAAATTCACGTCATACGCATAATGGAAGTACCTTACTTGAAACAAGGGGATATAAAATTGAGAGTTTGTAAGAAAATGTACTTAAATACTTTAGTTATTGGAGAGTCGGTCATGAGCTGGGTTAATAAATCTGATAGTGGTATGTTTGTAAGAGAAACTGCTGAGCGAATAGAGAAAAAGAGAGGGGAAAAGACTGTCACGTGAATTTTTAGTTGAGTTTACAGAAAACTTACCAAAGCTAACCATCACACTACTGCCGCAAAGACACCAGTAAGGCATACCTAGAACCCATTCCCGGAGGTATGGCGGAAGTGTACAGGACCTACACTGAAGCGAGTACAATAAAAAACCTGGTACCGTTATGTCGAACTATGTTTAAAAATATTGTCTTCCAGTAGCCGAAAAAAGATTTGTGTGATACGTGTCTAAGCTACCACACTAAACAAATATCGGAACAGCAATATAAAGATCATCAGCTGAGGAAGCAAAATGCAAGAGAATAAAAAGAAAAGGATTTAAAGGAGGCAGGTGAAGGAAAATGTATTGTCTTAGAACAGGATGTTCAAGCTGTGTATGTCCCTACATAAGAGCCAGCGGCACCTATTACCGAAGAAAGTTGATCAACCACAATTTTACGGTGTATGAATATCCATCCAAAAAAGTAAGATGTTATTGGTTTTCAGAAGTCAACTCTGATACTCAGGCATCAGTTTTTGTTAGTTGCATTTTGGACTACCTTCATGGTATGATTTTTAACTCCGAAGGCGAATTGGCGAAGCTTATCATTATTTGGAGTGACGGCTGCGCATATCAAAATAGGAATGCAGTAGAGATGGGCTGAGTGATGATTTTTCTGTATCGGTGACTACATGACAATGACAAAAAAATATCGGTGACGGGAACAATGACAAAATCTTCAATGATTTTTATTTGAGTATTAGATCTCGTCACTTCATTTGTGAGTAGATACTGAATGATCGCGGAACGGCTTAAAATTATCATTAGTTATTTATGTAGGCATGAGTCGAGTTTGTCAGGTGGCCGCGTAATTTAAATTTTCTTAGTTTGTGACATTCATTGCAGGTTATTTAGGTATTGATTTATCGTTATGGAAATCATCAATATGTTTCCATTAGTGATATTTGCTGCAAGATTCATTGTCATTCTTGTAATGATTTTTAAGCATTGATGATTTTGTCTTTGTCATTGCATGATGAAATGATTTTAAAATATCGATGATTTTTACATGTGACATGATATCAGACTCATCTCTAGAATGCAGTATTAGCAAATGCTCTCTCCAACTTTGCTGCTGTGAATAATGTGGTTATTTACCACAAATATCTAGAACCTGGACATACGCAGATGGAAGTGGATAGCGTTCATGCTGCCATCGAACGTGGCATCCAAAAATATAACGCTTTTTATGTTCCGCTATTTTTGTTTAGGAAATAATAGACCAATTATATGAAAAAAGGACTCAAAGAAAAAGATGTAGACAACGTACAGTTCGCCAATATTCTGCAAGATCAAAGAATTAAGCTTGTGACCCCGAAAGAAGTCGCAAAGGAAATTCAAATCACTAGCCTTAAAAAGTCCCCAGGGTTTGACCTTATTACGGGAGAAATCCTAAAACATCTACCGCGTAAAGCCATCGTTAAGCTTACTAGGCTCATCAATGCAGCATTCGTGTTGAAGCATGTTCCTGACCCTTGGAAAGTTGCTGAAGTGATTATGATTGCAAAGCCCGGTAAACCACCGCACGAAGCATCATCATACAGGCCCATTTCCCTGTTGCCTATATTATCAAAGCTGTTTGAAAATTTGTTTTTAATACACTTAAAACCTATCATAAACGAGAGAAACCTGATTCCTGACCATCAGTTTGGCTTCAGAGAGAAACACTCAACAATAGACCAAGTACATAGAATTACCAACATCATTCAGAGAACACTCGAAGATAAAAAAGTCTGCTCCACAGTATCCTTAGATGTGGCACAAGCTTTTTATAGAGTTTGGCATAAGGGTTTGATATTCAAGCTAAGGCTTATGTTGCCCAATGATTTTGCCGATATCTTGCAATCATACATTTCAGATAGAATGTTTCGAGTAAGGCACGAGGATGCCTTTTCCGAGTTAAAAATAATTAAAGCTGGCGTGCCTCAAGGTAGTGTGCTGGGTCCAGTCTTCTACCTGTTGTATACGTATGATATACCAGAGCTGGAAAATAATACTATTGCAACCTTTGCAGACGACACTGCTATTATGGCTACAGGGTCATGCCATACGGAAGCAATCAGTAAGGTACAAATTGCTATAAATAAAATTCATGACTGGGCAGAAAAATGGAGAATCAAATTGAATGAATCAAAGTCACTTCACCTTGATTTCACCAACAGGAAATGTGTTTACCACCCAATCTTCATAAATGGCCAACAAGTGCCATACGCAAATACAGCCAAATACCTTGGCATAACGCTTAATGCGAAATTGCGCTGGAAAGCGCACGTTAAAAAGAAAAGACAGGAACTAGACATGCGTTTTAAAAATATGTATTGGTTGATTGGACGGGATTCTTGCCTATCAATACATAACAACATTTTATTATACAAGCATATTCTTATGCTAATATGGACATATGGCATCCAACTCTGGGGCTGTACTAAACCGACCAATATAAAAATAATACAAATATTCCAGAATAAGGTACTCAGGAGTATTGTTAATGTGCCCTGGTATATAAGAAATGACGACCTCCATCGTGACTGAAAAATGGAACCAGTCAACAACATAATTCAAAAATTTGCTGAGGCCCATGAACACCGACTCCACCGACATGTGAACATCGAAGCAATTCAGCTATTAGACCAAACAAATATAGTGCGAAGGCTAAAACGAACAAAACCTTTTGAGTTAGTGTAGTGTAAAAAGTGTAGACATAATAGTGACAATGACACACATTAGGGTAGACCGGGGGACAATTGAAACAGGTCATGATTACAACAACTGCAATTTCTCGAAAACCATGATACCTACGTGTGTGACGCGTCGTTCGTTGCTTCGTCGGCCATGTTCGGTTTTGTGTTTAGTACGGCTCCAGCGATCGAGCGACGCAGTGGTGCACAGGACGCCTCGACGAATTTCGCGCCAAAAAGTAAGTATTCACGATTTTATAATTTTTGTTATTTACCTATTTAAATCTTGTTATTTTACAGTTTTTCTTATTTTGGAGTTTTGTTTATCTATTTAAGAGTGTTTTTATTACTGTTGATTAATGTTAAAGTCAATATAAAACGAAATATTGAGTATTGAAGTAGAAGATGTGAGATGGGTACGTTTGAAAAAACTGGCCTGTGGACGTTTGAAACGTTTTAAACGTCCCCGCATATTCCGCATTTTTACTCGACTGCAAAGAAGAAAGTTGTGTTTTCTAAAGTGTTAATAATTAATAGAATATAAAAATGCACCGATTTAAAAAAAAAAAGGATATTACGTTGAAAAAATTACCATTTAAACCACTTTTAACTCACAATCGCAATTATAAAATTACATCTGATAGGCAACCCAATAACTCCGACGACCCTAAAATTGAGCCCTCGACATTAAGTTTAATCTATTTTTTTTTCATTCATCTTTTCTAAAGATGCCCAGAAAACGAAAACACGTTACGGAAAGAAGTTCCAAGGACTTATTTGCATATCAGCAAGCATATGAGGAATTGATAGATGGTAAATCGTTGAGGAAGGCTGCAGATATGTTCAATTTAGATCACGTCTCATTAGCGCGATATAAAAAAAAGAGAGAAAGCGCGCCTGAAAATACTCCTGTCGATGATATAACAATGGGTTACAATTCGGCAAAAAAAATATTTACACCTGCTCAAGAAAACGAGATAGTCACGTATGCAATCAAGTCAGCTGATATTTACTTTGTGCTAACCGCTAAGGATATGAGAAAACTGGCATATGATCTGACTGTACGCTACGAACTCCGATGGCCTGCTACATGGGATGAAAATGAGATTGCGGGAGTAGAGTGGTTCCGTGGATTTTTAGACCGCCATCCAGAATTGTCTGTCAGGTGTGCTCAAGCGACAAGCTTGGCACGAGCGACGAGTTTTAATAAAAACAATGTGGATGAATTTTTTGATAATTTGGCGAGGGTTCTTGATCGTGACAATTTTGAACACAAGGATATATACAATGTAGATGAAACGGGAATAACAACAGTGCAGAAACCGAATCGAATTGTGGCTAAGAAAGGAACTAGACAAGTGGGTGCACTGACATCTGCCGAACGTGGAACTCTGGTAACAGTCACTGTAGCAGCTAACGCGATTGGCAATGTACTTCCACCAATGTTCACGTTTCCACGAGTTCATTATCAAAACCATTTTTTGAGAGATGGTCCTGTTGGTAGTGTTGGTACCGCAAATAAATCTGGGTGGATGCAAGAAGAAGATTTTCTTGTATTTCTACAACATTTTCAAAGACACACAAATTGTTGTATAGATCACAAAGTCTTATTGCTACTGGACAATCATGCTTCACACGTGTCAATTAAATGCATTGACTATTGCCGTGACAATGGCATCGTCATGCTTTCTTTTCCTCCACACTGCAGCCATTGGACCGCTCCGTATACGGACCTTTCAAAAAAGCCGTGAATACAGCATGCGACGGATGGATGAGGGCAAATCCTGGAAAAACCATGACCATATATGACATTCCAGGCATAGCCGCCACTGCGCTTCCCCGGGCTATGACTCTAAGTAATATTCAAGCTGGGTTTCGAGTTTCTGGAATTTGTCCATATAATAGGCAAATATTCAGTGATTTGGATTTTGCACCCTCATATGTCACGGACAGACCAAACCCGAATATACAAGATTTTGATATTTCACAGCCAATTTCTTCCGCTGCAGGTGAACCTCAAGTGCAATTTACAGAGACAAGCTTGAGGGATCCTCGACCAAATTCTGCGGCAGTAATTGAAGTCGTTCCTCAGCCAAGTTCCTCCGTCATACCCGTGTCTGAAATTCAACCTAACCTAACCAGCCCGATGACGCCACAACAGCCAGGGACTGTCCCAGTACTTGAAGCCGCTGTTCCATCTTATCCGATACGCTCAGTGACTCCACAGCCAAGTTCCACTGTCATACTTGTGTCGGAAATTCAACATGACCTAACCAGCCCGATGACGCCACAACAGCCAGGGACTGTCCCAGTACTTGAAGCCGCTGTTCCATCTTATCCGATACGCTCAGTGACTCCACAGCCAAGTTCCACTGTCATACTTGTGTCGGAAATTCAACATGACCTAACCAGCCCGATGACGCCACAACAGCCAGGGACTGTCCCAGTACTTAAGCCGCTGTTCCATCTTATCCGATACGCTCAGTGACTCCACAGCCAAGTTCCACTGACATACCTATGTCTGAAATACAACCTGACCTTACCAACCCGACGACGTCGCAACAGCCAGAGTCTGCCCCAAGAATAGCAGTGCCATCTCTTCCTTCACCAAGCCTTTACATGACTTCACAATCAAGTTTTGCTGTAGAACTTGATCCTCTTGATGTTAGCAACTACAACAACCAACCTTCAACAAGTAAATTTTTGCCAGAATGCATCAGACCATTTCCTAAAGCACCACCCAGGAAAACTGCAAGAAACGCAACAAAAAGGAAATCTACTGTTTACACAGATACTCCGGAGAAAGAAAACATCAGAATACAAACCGAAGAAAGGGACAGAAAAAGAAATGCCAGCAAGATAAAGAAAAGAAATATGGATGAAAAGAAAAAGAAGACGAACAAAACTAACAAAAATAAAAATAAATCATCAAAAAGAACCCCAAAGACTTCTAGCTCAGAAGATGATACTGACACAGAAATTCCGTAATCTCCCGAGTCTGATGATGAATATGACGTCACAGAAGATGTTCAATTTGATTCATCAAGTTATGAATCGTCTGCATCAGAAAATGAGGAAGAGCCTCCATGTCTTCAGATAGAAGATTGGGCTTTTGTCAATATATTATCCATGAAAAATCTGGTACACCGATACGTAGGGCAGATTAAGTCAATAACAGAACACGGATATATTGTAAGATTCGCTAAAAAGATTGATTATTACAAATTTAAGTGGCCCGTAAAGGATGACATATCGGAAATTAATCGGAGCCAAGTGGTAAAGAAAATTAAGCAACCTACTATAAGATCTAATACTAGGCGGGTAATTGTTCTGGAATTTAAAAAATCTTTGCGAAAGTTCAATATTGAGTAACTCAGTATTAAACTTTCGCAAAGATTTTTTAATTTATTTTTTTACTGTGTAAAACATGGGTACTTTAAGCCACAAATTGGCATTAGCTACTGAAAACTTTGAGACTGATTCTTTGATTAGCTATTATTTTATACTGGAAGATATTTTTTTTCATAAATTAAGTACACGTGTTTCACCTCTCAACGAGGCATCAACAGGATGACGATTGACCAATTGCAAAACAGAACGCGACGTGTTACCACACCGAGCGCTGGACGCAGTGATGCTTGATTTACTACTTGCGTTCTGGTTTGCAATTGGTCAATCGTCATCCTAGAGATGCCTCGTTGAGAGGTGAGACACGTGTCGATTTCTTACAGGGTTTTTATGACTCTTGAAGAATAGTCAAGCGGAATAGCTCCGAAATTAAATTTCACAAGAAGAGTTAGACCTATACGGGAACACGGGTTGGTTTTAGTCAGTAAAAATCTGACACGCCCTTCCGCTCCGCCCAGAGTGGCAGAAGTCATTGGATGACTTTCCACCCTCAAAAAAAAAAGGGTATAATTTCCCAAAAATATATTTTAAGTTTTAAAAGTGCCAAATATTAGCTAAGTTGATTGATCTTCTCTGAAATTAAATTTCACAAGAAGAGTTAGACCTATACGGGTCAATAAACGATTGTTATGATTGAAACATTTTTTTGATTTAAACATTGTCATGATTGAAACATTGTTATGATTGAAACAAGCTGTTTTGTATGAGACTGGATTTTCTTTTTTTCTCCCCCATGGAAGGGCCATTATAGCGTAATAGGATATTAAGTCTTTCAATAATGTGAAATAGTATTCATTAGCACAAATTAGAGCACTAGAATTATATAAATAAGAGATATTTTGAGTTGTTTATGTTGAAGGTTGTTTTTACATTTGTAATTTTCGAAATATTAATGTTACGTTGACGGACTTGTCACGATCTCAATAAATAGTTTAGAGGTAAGTTAAATTGTGAAGACTGATTAAAAGCCTAACGTAGTTCCTGAAATATTTTCAGTGTTTCAATTATCCCTACATATTGTTTCAACCGTCCTTGGGATGGGGTCAATAGAACTACTGTGCCCGATCCACTTTAAAAGGTGATTGTAGGTTAACTATTCCGTATTGAGATATAGATTATGTTTAATTTAGGAACTGGATAACGACCCTTTGAACGGTATAAATATGAGGCATGTGGGTATTATAGATACTTCACTGCATACGTTTTAAGTAAAATTGTTTCAATTGTCCCCGGTCTACCCTATAACATATGAAAGTGTTTATATTATTATATCAGACTCTAAGAAAGTGGAACGGACTTGTGTAAAGTACAATCAGCACTATTCTAAGGGCCACTTGCAGCAAAATGATACAAATCTCGGTTCAATTAAATCTCGATTTTGCCCTAAACTCGACCTCATTAGGCATGTCTTGCACAGTCACATTTCACATTCGATTTAACTAAGCTGAGGTTAGTCATTCTTCCATTCGCCATTCATTCTTTGCGTTCAGTTTTCAAATAAAGAGTGATGGCAACTCAGTTCTGCATAGAGAGAAAAAAGAATTTGATCTGTCATTTATGTCAATGTCAGTGGTGGTAGTTTTTTATTCTCGTGGTATTTTCTAGTTTCTGTTAGCGTACCAGTAATAGATAGTGTTCTGTGCGTTAGCGACAGTCTTAATAAACAAGTTTTAAACCTAAATAACAATGAAGAGATCTAGGGCACCTAATTTTACTACGGCAGAAATAATGCATTTACTACTTCTTGTGGAAAAATTCCCCATAATCGAAAATAAAAAAACAGATGGGGCTACAGCAAGGGACAAACAAGAGGCATGGCAAAGCTTGACCACCGAGTACAATTCGCAAACAAAGTATTCCCCCAGGACCGCCGAAAATTTACTAGCATGCTACAAAAATCAAAAAATGAAGGCTAAAAGAATTCACTCTCATGAAAAAATGGCCATCAAAGGTAAGATTTTTCTGTTGCATTCCATATTTTCTTATTTAAAATAGAGTGATAAATAATTATTGATAATTTGTCTATCTTATATCTGTTTTTAGCACCATTACTACTGAATGCCATGGAGGAACACGGGCAATCAAGCAATTAGTTGTAGAAGTGAAAAAACAAGATGCTTCTCATAAAAGAGAAATTAATCGTACAGGTATGTATCCAAGATACTTTGCTGTAGTTAATAATACATACTTACATTAATTTTATTTATTTTGTTTAAATCATGTGCATTTATAGGTGGAGGTCCACCTGCACAGCCATCGTGTAGCAGTGATGCTATTATGGAAAAGGTCAAAAAAAATGATTGGTCCTTCTCTGGAAGGCCTTTATACAATGTATGACGGAGATGCAGAATTTATGCAAGAGCAGCAAATGTCACTGCCCATTGAAACAGAACTATACCCTAATGAATATCTTGTGGAAAGTTCACCACAGATAGAAAATGGTAAGATTCTTAGGCTGACTATAATATTTTATTACTATTTACTGTAATGTTTTTTGTTATTTAAATCCCGAATAACAATGCAAATGGTCTATTCAGATGTAAAATCTGTTTATTTGCAATTTTGTAAACTATAATGTATATTATTTCAGATGGCAAACCGGACAATGTTGTCAATAGAAATTTGATGTGAAGCGACTAAATATTATGAAGAAAAAGGTTGATCCAAGCTTGGAATCATTAAAAAAAGGTAAAAATGCTAGTGCATTATTTTTTTTCAGGACATTTCCATACTGTAGATGATCTTATAATAATAATCTGACTGACTGATGATAGTAACTATTTCCTTCTTTTAGTAATGTCGTCGGTCCAGTGGTCAAGTAGCCAATCTGCAAAAACCTCTTTTTTCAGGAGAGCAAAAAGAAGATTGAAATTTGTCCTGTAAATCGAAATCTTAACGTATCTTTCTGAAATTTTAAATTTAGTATCAAAAAATAAATATCTTAAAGTGTATAATAAATTAAATATGTATTTATTATTATTTATGTAAATAACGCAGATTGGCGACTTTACCGTGGTCACTTTACATTTCAATAATGTATTATTTTGCTTTAAAGTAGCCTATGTGGTAATTAGTCTAGTTTACCATGGATATTATTTACTATATAAAATGAGCTGGATGATGGTAAGTGGCCAAACTGCACTACAACAGTGACAATATTCATGATATTTGAAGGAAATTGTAGATATTTAGGTTGGTAGTATAAGATAGTAAGTGGTTTATTGTATGACACAGAAAATAAAACGAAACATTTGTGAAAAAAATATTTATTTTAGAACAAGAAATTGAGCGAAAATTAAATATAAAACGTTCTTCGTAATATTCTTATTGAAAAACGTAATAAAGAATTATATATGTAGTAACATGAATTGTAAGTATTCTATAGAATCTTATAACTAAAAAAGGGTTATTCGCTGCCCTCTGCGGCATCAGGCTCTGGAAGAGCGTCTCTTGTAGTTTCCGAATAAGGAAGATTAGCATAAAAGCTATGGTACATTTTTGGTATTTGTAAATCCGTGCATAACTTCATGAGATCTTGTTTCTTTTTTGAAGAGATCTTAAATCTTTCTGAATAGGCAGGTACCGGATATGGAATCACTTTGCCTCTTATTTTTTTTAAATTCATTTCTATAAAAGATTCATTTTTATCGCAACTTGTTTTTAAAACGATCGTACCAGGCATTTCTTTTCTGTATTGTAACCAAACGGCATCATTTATTCCATATTTTTCTTGTGAGGTTGAGGGTTTGCTATGAAATTGGTTTGTCATTCCAAAATCCTTAAAATCGTCGTGCTGTAATGACGTAACGGAAAAGGGTCGCGGGTTAGTTCTAGCTAGCCGAACTATGTGAGTCCAACCATCTGGAGTATATACTGGTATATTTTTAGATTTCTTTTCAATTTTGGAGTGGATAGAGTCACACTCCATGTGTGTATGGCCACTTTCAAAAAACTTGTGATCGATTACCTGCAAACTAGCATGTTGTTGAAGAGTTGATAAACACATGGAGCTAAAATGATAATTTTTTTGCTGACCTCCACAGCCATCCGACATTATTCTAGCGTGTTTAATGTTATGATGTGCCATAATGTACGTATGAATGCAGGTTGATATTTCAATTCTACCGCGCTTCCCTTCCGTCTCATCCCACATATAACAGTCTACGTCTTGCATTTCCCAAATTGTAGATAGTCAAATTGTACACCGCTAACTTACGCACATAAAAGAAAGGCCCAGCTGCTCCTTAGGGGGTATTGAGAACAGCTTCCAAATCAAAATTAAAAGAGAGTGTTTTGTCATCACTTTGAGCTATCTCTTTATCTTCATCTCTACATTGTCTTGCTGCACTTTTTCTAGCTAAATGTAATGTATGAGTATCTTGATGTTTGCTCTTTTCATCGTCATTCATTTCCTTAAACGCTAAACACTGTTTGCATAGGTCTTTCTTGGGTTTGTGGAAACTTAATTTATAAGTTTTAAAGATTGAGCGATATTTTTCAAATGATACCCCTTTAATTGATTTAGTAGCACATAGCTTCTGGTAATCTCTATGCATTATTGTTATATTAAGAGATGGATCTAAATATCTTACAGAACTATCACGACGAAAATAATGCGATTCAATGGCTGGGAAAGACTGAATCTGGTCGTGAATAAATTGCTCTTCAGATGGTATTAATTTATTAGGCGGAGCTTTTTTTCTGGTAGTAAAAGACCTTGAGGATTAATTTTTTTAAAAGCACCTTTTACAAATGCACCCGTAATATTTAAGGTTTCTAAGAAGAACTCTCTGCATACAATTTTCTTTTCGTTGGCTACAGTCAGTGAGTAACTGAGAGTGAATTCTCTCCGTGAAGGTGTTTGGATGGTTTCCCGTTTTTTTTTTACTCTTTATCACGTGATTTACGACAAAATATCGTTGTTCTTGTAGACTTGATAGGTTTCGAAATTTAGTGTACATTTTAAGTCGCTCATCTTCGGGAACTAAACATATACATTTATGTTTAGGTAGAAGTAAACACTTAGCTGGTTTAAGGGGTCTGGCTTGAATCACTTTACCTTTTTTAGTCAAATACTGTTCACCCCTCAATCGCTTTCGTTTTTCGACATTTATTTTCTATGTGTTAGGATCTCTGATTTTTCTTTTTTTTTTAATTAACGGTAGCTTCTTCTAAATTATCCGACGGCACTAAAACTGGAATGTCTTCATTTTCCGCAATCAAGTTGCCGGAAATTTCAGTTAATATCGACGGAGAATTGCTACGTTTATTTTTAACAGGAGGTTTATTTAATTTACTTCTTTGGCTATTTTCACGCGCATCTGAGTCGTCATCGGTAGTACTGTTATCAGAATCTGTTACATAATTGGGATCAACTACGGAGTCGTCGCTATCTTGTTCTATTCCAATTAACATGTTAAATACTTTAGTAGTTGCAGGACACATATCAGGCACAGGGGATGATAATGGAGAAGCTTGTTCGTAGTCAGTTCTGTTTTCAGTAGCATAAAAGTTTTCAAGCGGCGGAGATAAAAAATCGGATCCTTCAACAATTCTTTCGGCTATTACTAACTGAGACGCTTGCATATGGGATAATTGAGAAATAGCTGGGGCTTTAATAGTTGTTTCACCTACTTCAAAAGGTTCTTTATAAACATTGTGTAAATAGGGTTCAATATCATTGGGTGTTCCTTATGTATGGTGTATTACTTTAGGTGTCAAAGGTGAAAATGCGGGTGCTTCGATACTTATTTCACCAACCTCATAAACGTGCTCACTTGTTATTGTTGTACTTATTGCATTACCACAGTTTGCTTCATTACGTGCGTATTTATTCGTCAAAGTTGTATAATTTTCAATTGCCTGACTATCACATTTCAAATGAGCTGTTGAAAGAAGATTTTCTAATTTACACTAATATAATTTTTAGGTTATAGGTTTTGTTAAGTTTACCTGAATCAGCACTTTCATTTTCACTGGAACTATCAATTACACTAGCATTTTTAAGAATTTGATGCACACGAGTGTATCGACGCTTCATCTTAATTCAATTCACATGAAAGATTGAACTTGAAAGGAGAATAATGTGGCGCGCAGAGAAAGTTGAGAAGTTCAACTTTCAACGTCGGCGTCGCTGAGCAAATGGCGCGTATTTAGCATGTGACAGTCTACAGTGAGTAAAGAGTAGTAACGTAGAGAAGTCCTAGCTTACTAAAATCGACAAAATGTTAGTATTTTCAGAAGATTGCTTATGATAATTTTAAAGGTCATGTATCCTTTTGCATTTAATTATACAATTCATTTATAGGTTGTCTGGAAGATATCGCTATTAGCGATAAGACCACCATTGTAACCATAGATTAGCAATATTGTAAAACAGTTGTGTAACAATTTTGGTGTACAATAAATTATATTCTATCTATCTATCTCGGTAAAAAGTTTAACGATTTAGTTAAATTTTATATTTATATTAGGTTTTTGTTTTTATATTTATTATATTTACGTTTTATTACTTGTGCTATCAATTTCAATTTATTTTTTTATTATCTATATATGTATGTATTTAAAACATATTTAAGTATGTATTTAGTTGGTCAGTAATGTTACTAGATCAGAGTGAGAAAAAATTACTAACTGTTTAACGAACAAAAGTAAAGTATTCAATCTGCCACTTAGGCTGGTTGATCACTGTGAATTTTAGCATTACAATAAATTTGTACAAAGGTAAAGTATTCAATCTGCCACTTAGGCTAGTTGATCACTGTGAATTTTAGCATTACAATGAATTTGTACAAAGGTAAAGTATTCAATCTGCCACTTAGGCTGGTTGATCACTGTGAATTTTAGCATTACAATAAATTTGTACAAAGGTAAAGTATTCAATCTGCCACTTAGGCTAGTCGAGCATTGTGATATTTTTGAAAAACGAAAATTGCCTGACTTGGTCAACTAACCCATCGTCTCATAGGATAGTTTACTATTGCACACATTGTATGGATTTGCACTTTGGCACCAGGAAGATTGTCCATATCTTGCACAATTTTAACGTTGCGTTTACCATATTTTGCCACAATATTCATTAATAAAATACATTATTATTGACATATTTAACTCAAAAACGCCAAAATGGCAGATTGGCTACTTGACCACTGGACCGACGATGTATACCCTATTATCATGGTAGCCTGAATAGATAAAAATGGTATTATGTCCTCAGGTCAAACTTAATTACTGTGTATCATAACTTTGGCTATTATGTAACAATTTAATTAAATAAATAATATTATTTACAGGAAAGAAAAGAAATGTATCTCACTCATTTCAAGAGCTAGCTGATGACAAAATAGATCCAGTAAAAGCTCAGAGGACACTGGCTGATCTTCAAATACGTCATCAGCAACTACAAATAGAACTAGCCGAAGAAAAAATAGAATTTGAAAAAAAGAAAAATGATATGGAACTGGTGTTTCTCAAAGAAAAATACGAATTAGAATTAGGTTTAATAAGAAATATGAATAAGAACATATTTTATTTTTAAATAATAATATGTAATTGCAGTATAAAAATGCTATTGATGTTTTATTTTTTCCCTAGCGTAGCTACACATGTAGTACGAAAACAGATTCTTAACTAATACCTATAAAATGCCTTTATTATGCTCATTTTCACAGTCTTGCAAAATAACTATTAATTAATAAAGTCCTTTCAATGTTTCCGGCAACATTCCTAGGCAAAGTGATGTTGTTTGCTGATATGTCAGTGATATAATATTGTATGTCTTCATCCTCAGATGGAATCGAGTCATTTTGTAATATTGCAATATAATGTAGAACTGCAGTAGCAATGATAATTCCTGTAATTGTATGAAACAAAATAATGTCTTAGTAGGAATATTATGCACATTCAATGGCAAGTTCATTGTTAATGTATTATTACCTGGCACTCTTTGCAATTTAACAAAAATTCCCTTTGAAAGAATAGGAAATCTTCTCTTCCAAATCCC
The DNA here is from genome assembly GCA_963921375.1 of Tiliacea citrago. Lineage (NCBI taxonomy): Eukaryota > Metazoa > Arthropoda > Insecta > Lepidoptera > Noctuidae > Tiliacea > Tiliacea citrago. The sequence goes on from OY992783.1 coordinate 23,011,525, forward strand.
AAATGTTCGCTCAATTACATTTCGAATTCTTATTTGGGATTCCTGGTATAATTTTTCAGCTCTAGTACAATGAGCATTTACAGGCAGGGGTGTCATCATATATCTGGTGTGGGCATAACCACTATCCCCGACCAACAATTTGTCATTGTAAACACCCTGGGAAAGAGGCATATTAGAATTCGTTCAAAATAGCTAAATGTAACTAGTGTTTTTCAATATGACTCAAATTAAGTTTAAAGTAAAAGTACTTAGCAACAACAAGTAGGTTACTTACTTTTCTGTGCACAGTTGTCCCAGATATCAGCATCATGTGCTGAACTATGCCAACGGGCAACTACATCTTGAAAAAGTAGATTAGCCGAGCATATACACTGAGTGTTAATGGAAAAATAGCCCTTTCGATTCCTATAAATTTCTGCATGGTCACCACCTATTGATACAACAACAAATATCATAACTTGAGTACATAGTTAACACAACATACCTATGTATAATATAGGTAGGTATGAGAAATACATACAGACCTAGGTATGAAACTTACCTGGAGATAATTTTTTTACATGGGTACAATCTATGGCACCAATACAACGTGGAAATTTCGCTACATCATAAAACTTTGCTATACTTAACATTATTTTGCTCATTTTCAGTGATTGGCATTTTGATAAAGTCCGAATATATTGAAGCAATGGCGTGTGTTACTCGGTGTAGTATTCTACAGGCAGTCGACTCGTGGGCTCCAATAACTTCGCCACAAGCAGTTAATTGGCTTCCAGTAGCGAAATACCTCAGCGTACACAACAGTTGGTTCATTGGGGATACAGCGTTTCTGTTCCTAAAAACATAAACGTCATTGGAACGTTAGGTTAGGCTATGTAGGTGGGTTTTAACATTATTATAAATTATAACTGAAGAAAGCTTACCTGTTAAAATCTCTTGGAAACTTAAGAATAATTTTATCATACAGAAACTTTGTACTCTGTTTACTTATGCGGAACCGTTTCAAAAATTCGTCATCTCGTAATGTATTAAATAAATCGCTTCTAATGTACACTCTACGAGAGAAAAATGGAGTGTCTAAATATTGTACGATCTCCTCGTCATCATCCGATATCAAATCATCATGAATAAGCGAAAAGAAATCCATTTTCACAAATAAAACGAGGAATTTAAAATAACACTGTATTGACGTGTCTAAAATCGAGATTTAACAACTTTAAACCGACCTAGACTTTTTTTAGAGGTTTAACTTTGACGTTTATTTAAATCGAGATTTAAGCTAAATCGATGACGTGCAAGTCGTTAAATTAAGTTTAAGCCTAAGTCGAGTTTAAATCGAGATTTAAGTAAAAGCTGCAAGTCGCCCTAAGTTTTAAAATAAAATTTGATTCTAACTTAATTTGCTACGTGATATTTATCACGTAGCAAATTAAGTTAGAATCAAATTACTTATTAGTCTTATAGGCTAGATTGTTATTAATTATTAAGAACCTGGTTCTTTTTAATAAAGGATTAAAAAAAAAACATGTTCCATCGCAATATGCAGACATAACTAGGAAATCACGCAAAGATCCATACGACGTCAAGATGTTAAAATGTGACTTTTTCAAAAAGTTTGATGATCCTAAAGTAATGCGTTATGAAAGTATCAGGCCTGAAACGAAAAACCGAGATCCTGTTGTCACAGATCTTAAAGTTTTATTGTACCAACCAGATGGCAAAATTTACTATAAAATTAACATTTTCGACGAAAACTATTCTTTAGATAGATAGATAAAACATTTATTCAGTGCACACAACACACAATAGCACAACAAAATAATAGATATCAACTTTTTTTTTTTAAATATAAAAAAACAAGAAAAGCCAAGTCTTTGTTGCCAAGTTGACCAAGAAATATTAATTTTCCCATAACAACCAACCTACAAGCAACTTTTTAAGGACTCGCCTAAACTTACTTTATGCAAATTTAATGACTTGCAAGCTTTTAAAACTGTAATACCTTCAGATTATCACTCTTTTATGATAATTTGCCGCACATGTAATTGTTTGAATCTAATAAAATTGTGATTTTTTTTAAATTGACAACTCGTAAGTAATTTTTGACTGCTCGTAAACAAGTTTGTAGTGAGGTTTTTTTTAATATTGTTTACTCGTAACTGTTTGTATATTGATTATTTCATGAAAAACCTATGTTTTAATGTTATTGTTTTAAATTATATCAATAAATAATTCGTTTACCTACCAACTACTTTTTATTTTATTTTATTTATTTTCAAATCAAAACAAATTCTTTATTTTCAGACATTTAGTCCACTTTGTTAGTAACACTGACTTATACACTATGTTAGTAAGAACAGCAAAAATAGAAAAACACTATAAATTGAAAAATACATTTAGGACGAATTCATTTTGGTTTCGATCGAATATCCTACTAAGAGGTTATTCGATCAAATCCCGGACGAACGCCTTCATAATTGGAGAATCGAATTTCTCCGCAATAGCCTGCAAGATGTTGTTAGATCTACCGCGCAACCTGCTCAATAATGAAGCAGTTCTTTTACGTCTGATGGCGTGAAAGCCATCAACCCTAGCTTCCGCAATCATGTTTGAAGCACTACAGAAACGCGGTAGCCCCAACAACATCCTAAATCCATTATTATATTGGACTCGCAAGGCACTGAGCGATCTCTGAGTATATGTAATACACAGGCTGCTCGTGTAAAATGTTTGGCAGTATGCTTTAAACAGGGTGATTTTAGCCTGTGAACTGCAACGAGCAAACTTGCGCGCCAACATATTATTTCTGACCGCCAGCGCCCTGCGCTCTCTTTCAATATACATTTGATCGTCAAGGCCCTCAGTAAGGTAGTGTCCTAGATATTTAAAATGATACACTCGACTGAGGTCTACTCCATTCAGTCGAATTGGAGGCACACGGGATGGACCTTTACCGAAGGTCTTGAAGACCAAAAATTTACTTTTCTGACAATTGTATAAAAGACCATGTTGACTTGCGTAGTTTTCACAAACGGCCAACAGCCTTCTTATTGCACTTATTCTTGGACCCAGCAGCACCATGTCGTCCGCGTAGCTGATATTGTTTACACAAACATTGTCAACCGAGCAGCCGACACGAGTAGTGCCGAGCCCAACCATAAGCTCGTTTACATACAAGTTGAAGAGAACAATTTTCGAAATTATACAGTTTTTTCCCTCTCCTGTATAATTTGACACATTGCAGTTACATGTTGTCAACCTTTGACCATCGCAGTTTGTACAGATTCAGCCCAGTATTGTTTAGGTGAGTTGGCGTTCATTTGCTCGGCAACTCCATTTTGTTCGGGAGTGTATGGAGTGGTGGTTTGATGAACTGTTCCAGCAGTTTTTAAGAACTCAGAAAAATTGGAGTAAACATACTCGAGGCCATTGTCAGAGCGAATACACTTTATGTTGCATTCTTGTTGTTTCTCCACTTGGCTTTTGTATTCCTTGAATTTTTCTAGTGCATCAGATTTCTTCTGCAAAAAGTAATAAAAACTTTCTTTGAGTAGTCATCAATCAGAGTCATAAAATATTTTGCACCACCCAGCGAACTCGTCTCCATTGGACCGTAGATGTCAGAATGCACCAGTTCGAGTAATTAAGAAGATTTAGTTATGCTTTGTTTTAAAGATAAGCGTGTTTGTTTACCTTGTAAATATGTTACACATGTTAATTTTTCATCTTCCTTAGATAATTTTACACCTTTAGTGTTATCTGCTAATTTTTCCAGATCTTGAAAATTCAAATGGCCCATGCATTGATGCCAGAGGTAAACATCTTGCTTGTCAACATCAGATATGTATGCATGTTCACTTTTCACACCCAGTCTGTACATATTGTTGACTATGCTTGCCGTTGCAACAACCACATTATTTTTATTTAAAATCACACAGCATTGACTGTTGAATTTTACCTGACCTCCATTTTTTATGATCTGACTGACTGATAGCAGATTTGTTGCCAGCTCTGGTACATACAATACATTTTGAAACAGAATTTTATTGTACTGACCTTTACCATTGCACACATCTAAACTCAACTGTCCAGTATAGTACTGGACAGTTGAACTGATAATGACTTGTCATTAGCTATACCCAACGGTCGTACAACGCCCTTCGAGTCCAATATAACAACGCTTTCAGCGTATTGGTGGGGCTGCCCCGTTTCTGTAGCGCATCAGGAATGTTCGTGGACGCACATATAATTTGCTTATACGCAACGATGCGAATGAGATGTGCATCCCTGGTGCGCAGAGTGCGGATTAGCTCCAACAATATCCTGAAAATGATCGCTAGCAGACTCGATTGCATTTACATCAATCACTGCAGTGCCGTCTCCCATGGGATGAAATACATGTAAATTAAACTAACATAGTTCGTAAGTTTACTAACACATTGAGTCCTTGTTACTTGAATAAATAATTTAATAATAATAATAGTTACATTGAATGAACATGTAAACCAACTAAAATTGAAATGCAATTGTTTATATAGCGGAACTCAAGATTTGATGTCCACATAATTTTGTCGGATATTTAAGGGTGTCAACTGTTAACAGTGATGGATTTCGTAGTATAATTATACTATTTGTACCATTATTTCATAATGTGTAGTATGTAGTATCGTAAGGCAACTATATTACGCGAAAATACCATAATTTTATCTCCAAGTCGACCGATGTAATACCTATGTTGTTGGTCGGTCCTTTTACTTTTTAATTAATATCCTTAATTTTTTGTACGTATGGCAACACCAAATCAGGCATTTACGCTAGGCAGCCCGGCAGGGAATTCCCACGTAATTTTTTACTATACCGGCCATTATGACAGAGTAGGATGGATGTATTTTATGAATGAGTGTGACAGAGAAGTTTTCATAGGATTGCCGGGACTCGAGTACTCGACAGTGAATAAGTCATAAATAAGTAGCTGCGGTACAGTTTTCCTAATTAGAATAGTTATAATACTTACAATTTAGTGTTTGTGCGTGTATTAAGTACAGATAAAATACTATTTTGTGGTCGTAATTATTTTGTAAGGATGAGTGAAAGCGAGGACGAAGAAAAGTCTGGTGTTTCAACGCCGAAGAAGAAACGTATTGAAAGAGGAGATCAAAAAGTGAAGGAAAAACATAGACAGCAAAAATACAGGACCGAATGGGAGAGTGACCCAAAATTTAGTAAGTGGCTTACTGTTGATCCTCAAAATAATTTCAAAGCACGCTGCAAAGTATGTAATGTTTCAATGATGGCCGCAAAGCATGTTTTATCGACTCATTCTGAAGGGCAAAAACATGAGAAAAATTTATCTTCTATTCGTGCGCTAAACCCGGTCACATCTTTTTTTTCATCAGCAAGTACATCTAAGGAGAATAACACTGTTAAGATGGCACGAGTTGCTGAAGTCAAGCTGGCTGCTTATTTTGCAGAACATAATATAGCTTTTAATGCTGCTGACCACCTCGGAAAAGTATTGAAAGAATGTTTTCCAGATTCAAAAATTTTGAAAGAAACTAACATTACGCGAAAAAAGACTGCGAAAATCATATATAAAAGCATCGGTCCAGAGCACAAAGAAGAATTAGCTAATAAATTAAAAACGGCTAAATTCAGCGTTATGACAGACGAATCGACAGACATTTCTACGACAAAAGCGTCTTGTGTAGTAGTAAGGTTTTTCAACGAGACTTCTGGCCGTATTGAGAGCAAATTCTGGAATCTTCATGAAATTTTCAGCGCTGATGATCCCAGTGCAGTAAACGAAGGAGCAACTGCAGAAAATATATATATTAAACTGAAAAAATCCTTTACGGAACACGGTATTCCTTTAAAAAATATTGTTGGTTTCGGGTCAGATGGCTGTAATGTTATGATGGGACGCGAAAATTCTGTTGCAAGCAGGTTCAGAGAAGATTGTCCTGGTATTATCATATTAAAGTGCACTTGTCATTCCGCCCATCTCTGCGCCAGTGCAGCATGTCAAAAACTACCAAATAGGTGCGAACAGTTGGCACGAAATATATTCAGTTTTATTCACAATAGCTCAAAACGATCAGCAGCGCTAAAGCAATTTCAGGAGTTTTTTGATCTCAAGCCACAAAAAATGTTGCATCCATCACAAACAAGATGGCTGTCACTTCAGCAAGTAGTAGCACGTGTTTTAAGCAATTGGGATGCTTTGAAGTTGTTTTTCACTGACATGGCACTGTCGGAACGATCTCTGTCAGGGCAAGCAATACTCGATTTGCTTCTGGATCCATATATGAAGCTATATTTTGATTTTCTAGCATGGGTACTACCAAAGTTTACAACTTTCAACAAATACTTTCAGTCCGCGGAAGTTGTGGTAACAGAGCTGGATGCCAGAGTAAAGGACTTATACACGGAACTGCTGCTGTGTTTTATGGAGCGGAGGTATGTTAACCAAACTAACATAGCTGATATCAATCCAGATGACAAAAATAAAACACTTACCTAACGAGCTTCTCTACTTAGGAATCGGCGTAGCAACAAAAATTAACACACCTGAAATAAAGACAGATATGACTAGGCGGAAAGAATTTTTGAATAGGTGCAAAGATTTTCTTGTCGAATCTGCTGTGCAAATGCGAAAAAGGTGGGATTTTAACAACGAGGCGCTTATCAAAATTAATTTAACTAAGTCCCAAAAATGATTTAAGCCAATCTGTCCGAGAACAAAATCCAACCATTCTGTCTATCGCCTCAAACTTTCCAAGAGTAATTGACTTAGAAGACATTATTTTATTGCAAATTCTTGACGACCAATGGCGTACACTGCCACTAATCGAGTTTGATGAAAATATAAAGATGGAAAAAGACCAGACGTGTTTTGGGCGAAACTAAGCGCTTGGTGTGATATGACTGAAAACTATCCGTTTAAAAAAATCGCCAAATTTGCTCTTGATTGCCTTGTTTTACCTCACGCAAACGCTGATTGTGAAAGAGTATTCAGCAAAGTAAACTTGGCAAAAACAAAACTAAGAAATAAACTTGCAACTCGCTCCATTGAATCCCTGATACTTTCTTGCGATGCTGTAAAAGAAAGTAAATCTAAGAATTGTATCGAATTTATGCCGACTGACGACATGTTGCGTCGTGTCAATGCCAAGGACGAAGTTCCGATTGACGAATTAGCTGAGATCGACGTCCACTTGCCTCAATTTGATTAATTCGTGTAACAAGCAAAGGATTTTACGAATATTTTTATAAATAATAAAACAAATTTTCACTTACGAATGCAATTTTATTTCAATTCAAAACAAAAACACAGAAAAACGAAACGTAGTATAATTTTGGACAAGTAGTATAATTTTAATTTCCATAGACAATAATTTTCTGAAGGTCTAAATCCAACACTGACTGTTAATGAATATTCACACGAGTTGTCAATGTTGTCTGTTTAGTGAGCTGTGAGGTTATCTTTTCGAGTCGGTTTGGTTGGAGATAATTATTGATTTTGTGTAGTGGTATTTGAAAATAAATAATAATATGTCAGAAGGAAAAGGAAACTTAGCTAAAATTGGTTAGCTTCTGAGAAAAACTTGCTAGTGGAACTCGTGAAAATCATTTCAGTAAAGTAGAAAATAAAAAAAACAGACGGTGTTACAATGAAGGAAAAAAATTCTGAATGGCAAATTATATCCCACGAATATAATAGTCAAACGACAAACTGCTTGCGTTCAGCGGAGAATCTAAAAAATCAGTGGGCATATATGAAAAAAAATGCCAAAAAGGATGAGTCACACCACAGGATGCATAGAATCCAAACAGGTTAGTGTTTGTCCTCTACCTTGCCTTAGGTCATGTACCATTATTATTACTTGGGAGTAGGTACTAGGTACAGTGCTGCTGCCTGATCAAGTGATTTATTTCTCCTACAGAGTGGGATTATCATTTATCGTTGAAACACTTTCACAACCAGCTCCACGGAGATGGCATGCTTATAATTATACTTTTACATACTTAACTTAATAATTTTGTACTGTCTTAGGTGGCGGACCAGTAAATCCCAAAAAGGAAGATCCTCTTCATATCCAAATCATATCTTTGATTAAGACGAGTGCTGTTGGGCTTTTCAACCATTTTGACAGCAATAGTGTTGTCCCAGAAAACTCAGAAATTAATTATTCTGATGAGGCTCAAGTTATTTTGCCTGAGGACCCATCATTAAGTAGTAAACACACCTTTCAGTGTAATTGCGCTTTGCTACTTCAGTAACATTCTATTGTGTCTGTAATCTCTGGCCTGCCAGGTTAAATATGATTTCACTTATAAAATGATATATTATTTGGCTACAGATCTTGAAACTAACTTCGATGATAGTAAAAAGGCTGGACCCATTGAAGTTGTCATAAAAGTAAATTCAGAACATATTCATAATATTTGAACCCGCATACTCTTTACTTATTTATATTGTGTAAGAATGTCATTTATTTCTTCATTTTAGGATTGGAGTGATTATACCCCGCAACTTTTAAGAACTCCTGTTATTACATCTCTTCAAATCATAAATAACGACCAAGGAAAAATTAAAAAAATCTTGGATTTCAAGAAGGCGACCTACATATTCAGCATCTACATCATTGCAAAAATTGCATGAAAAGAAAATTGAAGCAATCGACTTCCAGAAGAGTGTTTCTGAGAAGGAAACACTTCATTTACGCACTTAGTTCACGCACGGAAATTAAAAATAAAAAGGGAACAATTGAAACAAGAAAAATTGAAGTCCCGTATTTTATTAATACATCTAAGATTGAAGAAAAAGCAATTGTAAAAATATGAACATTAAATTACCTATTCAAATGTATATTTTTATGAAACTTTATATTAAATAACCTGTTTTTATAACTTGAGCACATGCACTATTTGGAATCACTGCGATTAACTGGCTCGCGTGACAATAATAAAAAAAATAATAAGCTCCCAAAAAAAATTACCTTTTTTAATTATTTTAGACAAAATTCCATATCTACAACAAATTATGAAAATAATTAGCTATTAACATTGTGCGTGTAAAATGACCAGTAGATTGATGTGCTGATTCCAAGCTCCACATTTGGCCAAGCTGTAAAAGTTCGTCCTATGGAGCTGGCAATTGCACATCTGGTGGAAGTTGTTCTCCACGCCTGCGCAACATTATTATGAAGTACTGCTGTGGCTATGATAACGGTTAGTGCTTTTTACCCGACTGCCTCAGAAGGAGGGTTATTCTAATTTTATTCGCATCCCAAGTGCCAACACTGGGAATCGTCTTTTCCATACAGCATAGGATCTTTCTACAGGATTTCTGGTACGAATTTGGGACTCATTGTATAGTTGCTCAGATGGTGTCCTTGGGTTTTCTAATGGAGTTATGGTATAACTCTTTGCAGCATATCCTCCGTTCACCACTAATAAGGCTTTGCCATAGCGACCAGCTCAAAATGCGCTCTTCGGACGCTATTATTAAATATAGTGCTGTGATGAGTTGATCCTGGCCATCTTGCGACTATGTCTGTTATTTCTAGATTAGCATTGCATATAGTTTGCACATTGATAGAGAAGTATTCTATTTCCAAATGTTTCGGCTTGTTCTCCACCTACTTCTAGGTACAAATGTGAGGCGAATGTGCGTACAGTCCATTGCTCCAACTGCTCTTGGAAAACGAGCTATTTTATAAAATTCTTCTTGCATCATGTCTTATTTCTTGAAGTGATTCAGGGAATTTTAGGTATTTTTTTTTTTAAGTTGCCCCACTAGGAATTTCTCTTGTATCGTGTGTCCAGTTTGTTGCATAAAATCTCAACGTAGGCAACAACTGATTTACTGGACATATTGAGAAATTTCTGAAAGAAAAAATAACTTATTATAGGTAACATTACTAGGCAAGGATTTTTATAATACGTCGATGTTACGTTACGTTGTTTACGTTCATACGTTGTTTGTTAGCTTTTGGAGAAGTTATACCTATCTAGGTAAATAGGAACATATACATACCGGTATGATGTGTATTCCAGACGATGTTCAACAAAGCATACGAAAACATCTGGTAATCTAGCGGCCGCCATTGTATTAATCTTGGATAACTTGTGTACTCGATGCATTTTGGCCGTATAGCGATTTACTCTCGGATACAGTTATTCCGGTATTAAGATTTGGTAAAACGAAAAGTTCTCTAACTCTAGAGTAATTAGTGATTCTATTCTCTGGATAAGACTTGTACAAGTTTGGTCGAATCGGCCCTAAGTGTGATTGATTCATAATAACTCGACATAATAGTAGATTTTGCATAGAAAATAATGATAATTATGTTATTTATTTCAGTATATGAGCCTAAGCCTAAATTCTTAGGGTGTTACCACACCAATCGAGCGATCGTCGATCGATGCCATCGATCGATGGTAGAATGGATTAGTCGACGTCGATCGATAGTTTCTACCACACCAATCGATCGATAACCGATAGATGCCATCGATCGATGGTAGAATGGTTTGGTCGACGTCGATTGATGGTAAAATGGATAAGTCGACGTCGATCGAGCTGCTTGAGCTCCCCAGTGCCGGCACGCGCCCCGCGCCCCGTGCCCCGCACCACGCGCCCCGCGTGCTTCCTACGTGGCCTGCTTGTATTTATGTGTTCAGTTGTGTGACGCTCGCGGTCATTAATGCTGGTTTTTGTCTCGTGGCGTGCAAAATGGTGGCAACCGCGTGGACGAATGAAAGAACTTTGGAATTTATAGAGCAATACAAAAACAAACCTTTACTATGGGATATTGTCCACACTGATTATCGAAACAGAATAAAACGTCATGATGCACTTCTCGAAATAGCCAACTCATTTGAAATTACTAAGGAGGAAGTTGAAAAAAAGATAAAAAATTTACAATCAACATTTTCGAAAGAAAATAAAAAAGTTAAAGATAGTTTGAGAAGCGGTGCGGGACGAGACGAAATATACGTTTCTAAATGGTATGCATTTCAAGCTATGATGTTCATACAAGAAAGGAATCGCCCACGATCTACCGTGTCTACAGAGGATCGGCCTCATTCAAGCATGTCTCTGTCTGCTAATGTAAGTACCTACATATAATATTTATCTTTTTATCCATGCTAAATCTGAAAGTGTGTTTTTGAGTTTGTATGTTTGTTTGTCCGTCTTTCACGTCAACAAGGAGCAACGGATTGGTGTGATTTTTTGTATGGAGATAGTTGAAAGGCTGGAGAGTGACATAGGCTACTTTTTGTCTCCTACTTTTCCCCCACCTCCCTAAAATAGGGGTTGGAAGTTTCTTAAACACGTGATAACCGACATCCACGCAGGCGGAGCCGCGGGCGACCGCTTTTAATATTATATTTCTTGCATAATATTGGAAGTTAAAATTATTAGAAGCTGGTTTTTTTTATTGAATCAGACTCAGTTTATAATAAATTCGTTTAACGTATGATAATAATATGATAGGTTTTAGAGGATTTGTAAGTCTCCTACGTGTTTCATACATGTTGGATAATTACGAGAAGAACTTGAAAATGTGTTTTTTTGTTTGTTGAGATAACTTACCGATTTTGGTGTCAAATGAAAGAGAAGAGGAGATAATTAAGAATAAGAATGGTGAAAATGTCGTCCGAAAGTCGTTTATTTAACAATACTTGTATTGCCATGTAATCCTCCCATCTTTTGAACAAAAATATTCAGCGAACTCTTCTCTCACTAGTTCAGCTGGAGTTGGTAAACTGTAGAACTGTACAGATGACCGAATTTCTGGCGGTTGTATTATTTCGGAATCTGCACTTTGATTTATGTTATTTGAATAGCGCAATTCTAAATTTCTATAACTCTCACAATTCTTCAATCTTTCATCTGACATGCATGAAAATTAAACAATGTTTTTATATGGTTACTGTTTTTCTGAAAGATTTTTAATAAACCTGAAATACTATGTATATTTTTTATTTCCTCTAGCTTGTGTTAGAGATACATGACTGAAGCCGAGTATCTTCTTCAGAACTCTATTCATTGTAATAAAAACTTATCCAAGAATACTTACTTTTATGTAATCCCTGAGAGAACATATAAGCGCATTACATACTTCTGGAACTATACAAGAAATACTTTGTTGTGAAACTTTAAACGTTAACACTAGACTTTGATATGAATCACCACTGGCCAGAAATCGGAGTGTTATAAGTAACCGATTTTTAGGTGAAATTGATTGTCTGTAATTGGTATCCAATTTTGCAATTGAAGGAGTCACCATATTTAAGAGATTTTCAATATCACTGTTACTCATTCGAAAAGCATCCAAAAAACCACTGTTTAAAATGTAATTTGCAGAATGTAAGCGATCTTTGGCTTTAAAAAACGGTCGCATCCAAAGTGTTCTGCGTTTGCGTCTCCGTAATAATAGTACGAGCAGCATCGTACTGGCCAACAACAACGCGTCCTCTTGTGAACACATTTCGAAAGAAACTGATGGAATATAGCCGGGGTTAATCGATCTACGTCGACCGATGCCATCGACCGGCAATCGATCGATTGGTTAGTCGACCGGTATTCGTCGATCAATTAAAGCTACCACACCAATCGATCAACGTCGACCGATGACGATCGATGGCATCGATCGACTATCGATCGATTGGTGTGGTAACACCCTTAATGAAAACTGCAGTGCCTTCAATCTTTTCTTTTACAAAAACAAAATTAGAATCAACATCCGCATAACAGCGTTTAGAACGTTTAGTAACAAGGTCTCGGAAGAAATTAATGTTTGATGTCTTACCTACAAGCCTCAATTTTTCAATTAAAATGTTCAACAGAGTTTACGTTTGAAGAACGAAAACATATCTTTGAAAAGTTCTGGGAGTGCGGTGATCTGGAAATCCAACGACAGTTTATTCACGATCACATGACCAAGATAGAACCAAAATATAGATACGTTCGTGAAGGTAGCAGTCGCAAAAATTACAATCACGCATATTTTCTGACTCGAAATAATAAAAAAACTCGGGTATGTAAAGTAGGGGAGGGTGGGGCAAAATGAGGCTCGGGGCATTACGGGAAGTTAGCTTGTGTGCGTGGCATACACGCGTATACGAGTCGACAGCGGCGCCATTCGTTCGTTGTTCAGTTGCGGCACGTGAGTCAAAGCAAGCGGAACGTGTCGGTGCGTGTTTTCGTGTCGTGGCTAACCAAAACAGTTTTTGAGTGTTTTGTTATTTGTTTTCATAAAATATACTCTTGTGTAGTGAGGTAAGTACATGACCTGCATTAACTTTTATACTATAAGTCAGTGGGAGTGGGATTAACCTATTCAAATTCTAATTTGTTTTTGATGATTTCTATTGAGGTTAGAAATGGCCGACCAATTTGAAAGAAGTAATGTTTGGGGCAAAATGAATGGGGCACAATGGGATGGTATCTCATTTTGCCCCCTCTCACAGAGGCAATTTAATTTAATATTTTAATATTAACGCTGGCGATAGAAGACATTTTTATTTCTCTTATTAGGTCGTTATCTAATTCGTTTACTGGATTTATAATTATTATATTAAAAGTGTTTTTTTTCTTTTTTTACAGTTAATATGGTTCGTACATACAAAAGAAAAACGAATAGACAAAAATGGGACGAAGCAGACATGAGAAGAGCAGTGTCGGCTGTGCTTCTCAACAAAATGGGATTTCTCAGGGCTTCTGCTACTTATACTGTGCCAAAATCAACGTTAGAACGACGAGTTAAAAAAGCTCGCCAGTCTCAGAATGCAGATACAGATTCAGATAATGACTATGGGAAAAAAAGGTTTAGGGCACTTCAAACCAGTGTTTACAAAAGAGCAAGAAGAAGAGTTGGCCACTTATGTAAAAATGATGCAATCCCGATTATTCGGAATTACTTTATTATTAGCTTTCCAACTAGCTATAAAAAATAATATCGAGAATCCCTTTAATCGAGAAGATGGTATGGCGGGGAAGGACTGGCTTAGTGGGTTTCTAAAACGCCATCCAGATATATCATACAGGCAACCAGAACCAACTTCTGCGGCTAGGGCGATGGGATTCAATAGTCGCTGTAAATAGCTTTTTTGATCTATTAGAAAGTGTTGTGGATAAACATGCACTGACTGCAGATAGAATGTATAACGTGGATGAAACAGGTATAAGCACTGTACCAAAAAGCCAGTCCAAAATTTTATCACTGAAAGGACAGAAGCAAGTTGGATGTCTAACATCAGGAGAAAGAGGCCAGCTAGTGACAGCTGAAATATGTTTTAGCGCGACGGGAGTATATTTGCCACCAATGCTCATTTATGCCAGGAAACGCATGAAAAATGAGCTTCTAGATGGTGCACCAGCAGACTTTTGGGGAACCTGCAGCGACAATGGCTGGATAACTTAACCAATTTTTTTCGATTGGTTCAAACGTTTCGTGGACTTTACAAAGCCTTCTAAAGATAAACCAGTTTTGCTTATGTTAGACGGTCACGTGTCCCACACCAAAACTTTGGATCTCATAGATTATGCCAGAGAAAACAGTGTTATATTGTTGTGTACACCACCACATTGCACTCATAGAATTCAACCCTTGGACGTGTCATTCATGCGGCCACTAAGTACAGACGCCAGCACATCAAGCTACTACAATCTGTCAAATTTCTTCAATAGATTTTCAACTTTAACCCTACAGTATAAGGTTCAAGGTTGATTGGGAAAATTTGACAGTTTCGGGTAGCTTGATCTGCTGGCGTCTGTACATACTACAGTAATGAAGTAAAAAAGTGGTTAAGAGATCATCCCGGACGCGTAGTAACTTCGTACCAAGTTGCAGACCTTTTTGGGAAAGCTTTTATACAAGCATCAACTATGAGCACTGCTATAAATGGTTTTAAAAAATGTGGCATATGGCCTGTTGACAGGAATGTTTTCACAGAAGTAGATTTTATTGCTGCGGAAACCACCAACACTGAGACCCTTGTGATTGAAGGCCTAAATACGCAAAATGCAGGAGACGTACCAACACCATACTGCGAACCTTCATCGTCAGGAATTTCACAAGCAGCTCAATTGAATCCGCCCGTATCAAACCCAAATAACTTATATGAACACGCTATGCCTACCGACTCTTCTATGTCAGCTTCAATGGCTAGTCAAAACAGTCCTGAAAGACAAATTTCATAAGCAGTCCAATTAAATGTGTCTATTTTAAACCTCGATGAAAACATTTCTGAACCAATCATACCCGTCGTCCAAGACAACTTGAATCAACAAGCTATGTCCAGCTCCATGGTTTCAGTTTCTACACAGCCATTTGAACCTCTTGCGTCCACTTCAAGGGCTAAAGATAAAACTCCTGAAAGGCAAATTTTAAAAGAAAAAAAGTTCATTTACAGTTACACCTGAAAATATTATGGCAATTCCCAAAGAATTAAGAACTAAGGAAAGACAAAAGAGAAAACGTGGGAAAACGGCTATACTTACAGATTCCCTTTACAAAAATGACTTGACTAAGGAAAAGAATGCAAAGGAAAGTAAGGAAAATAAGAAGAAGACTGCACCAAAGAAGAAAAACGACCAAAGAAAAATATTCAAACCAAATAATAAAAAAAAGGCTAAGAAACAAAAGCAAAGGGAAGTCACATTTACTAGTTCATCGGAAGAAGACGAAGATGACTGTGCTTGCATATATTGTGGTTAATTGTATTCGCAGTCAAATGAGGGTTGGGTTGCGTGTAGCTCTTGTGCGGGTTGGGCACACAATTCCTGCGCCGGAGTAGACGAAGATGATGACGAGGCACACATTTGTGCACAATGTTTGCCTGACTAAATTGTATCTTCATTTTGCCCCTTAGCGTTTCCTGTTTTGCCCCGACCATGGGGTAAAATGGGAAATTTGACACTTGGTGAGTAGTTCCTCATAATTAAGAAAATTAGTTAATTAAGCCTAAAAGTACAAATTAAAATAATGAATAAGCATATAACTATTGTTTCTAAGTAAAAAGTTTATTAATAATATTATTGATTTCGTATACATGATTTTTTTTTACTTGAGTATCCCATTTTACCCCACCTTCCCCTATTCTTCATGAATACCCTTGGAATCTCAGACACAATGATCAGAACCGTTGTCAAGAAGCAGTCCTAAACTGGTCTGCACCTTAAAGATAACAGGGGAAAACATAAGAACCATAAGACACTAGACTCAGAGCTGACCGGTGGTGTCAAAGCACACATCAATTCAATACCCCGCATAGAAAGTCATTACTGTAGGGCGCGATCGACTCGGGAGTATATTGAGGGCGGGTTTACAGTCGCGGCACTACATCGACAAATGTGAATCTGAGGGTGCACCACACGTTTCATATCAAGTATACTACAACATATTTACACATGATTTTAACTTATCTTTCTGGCAGCCTAAGAAGGATCAATGCGAAGATTGCATGGCTTACCAACACGCTGAAGATAAATCGTTACTACAAGAGACATACGACGAGCACTTGAAGCAAAAGACTCTCGCTAGAGTTGAAAAAGATAGAGATAAAGAGCTTGTGAGTAATACCTTCGTAGTGGCTGTGTACGACCTCCAAGCGGTGATGCCTTGTCCTAAGGGTGATGTGTCTAATTTCTATTATACGTCTAAATTAAATCTACTTAATTTTACAATAACCGAGCTCGGTACAAAGGACACAACTTGTTTTGTATGGCATGAGGGAGAAGGCGCCCGAGGTATTAATGAAATTGGCTCCTGTGTTCTAATGTATCTCAGAAAATTGAATGATAATGCCACGGAACCTTGTGATGTCACTTTCTATAGCGATAATTGCTGTGGCCAGCAAAAAAGCAAATTCATGCTGGCAATTTACCAATATGCGACTCAAGAATTACCGAACATCAATAGTATTACTCATAAGTTCTTAATAAAAGGACATACCCAAAACGAAGGAGACTGTGTTCATTCTGTCATCCAACGTTACATTACGAGGGCATTAAAATCATCTCCAATTTACGTTCCAGACCAATATATCACTCTAATCAAAACATCAAAGAAAACTGGAAAGCCTTATACTGTTGAAGAACTGACACATAAGAATTTTTTTGACCTCAAACCTCTGTGTACAGGAAACTACAATATAGATGACGATGGCAATAAATTCAAATGGACCGATATAAAGATTCTGAAGGCGGATAAAGTAAGCAATGGCATATTTTTCTTTAAAACATCCTACAAAGAGGAAGAGTTCAGGTCGGTATCTACGTTGAGAAAACGCCGCACCAAGTCGAAGACAGTGCCTGATAATAATTTGACTCTAAACCAACTTTACACTGAAAAGCTTACAGTTCCTGAAGCAAAGAAGCAAGGCATTCTAAAGCTAATCCAAAAAAACGTCGTGCCAAGATTTTATGAATCTTTTTATGCTAATCTCTAAATTAGTACATAAGTTACTGTTGGGAACTGATTTTTAATGTTTTAGTTTAAGTTTTTTTTAAATACTTTTACGAGCATTACGCTCAATGTAGTTTTAAGTAATCGTTTTATAAAAATATTTTTGTAAGAACACTATATACACCACATTTATGTGCTTTATACGGTTGTGATTAGTGTAGATCATGGAAATAGTTAATTTTGTCTCACTCCTTAAGTGCCTTATTTTATAAAACCATAACTGCTAATACTATTTTAAGATAAAGTTACCTCTGTTTCTGAAACGTAAAGTTATGGACCAAGTTGATTAACTTAGCTTTAATATTTCATTTAAATTGTAGAAAAGGAGTAATGATCTTATCGTAACTCAGTGGCGAAACAAGGTTTTATTTAACTGCGAGACACTATTTAGATACGAGTCATTATAGTTTAGACAGCTTAATACTCGTATTAGGTATTTTTCATTATTGAACTGCATTCCACACACCTGTGATAAGTAAGCTAAAACAGCTTTTAAGAGAAGATACTCAATGTTTATTGTGTTTATGTAGGGCGTGTCTACCCGGCACATTACAAAACATCGGTTTAAGTCCTGTAACGTATAAATTAGTCTAGTTTCGTTTTAGGTATGGTATGTTTTACCATACCTAAAACGAAACTAGACTAATTATATATAATACAAAATAGTAAGTGTTATTCTGTTTAAAAAGTCTGTTGTAACTGAGAGCTGTTATCTTTTAGAGAGCCAGCTAAATACCTAGTTAGTGTATTTATTTTTACAATAATTCTTATGTTTGTTTTGTTAATTCTATGCAAAAGTTTTATGCATCTTTGTTTTTATAGCTTAAAAGGTTTGTTTCGTTTTTAACTTAAATTTATTACTCTTATCTACTAATATAGGTAACATTAATTTTAGACTTAATTGATGATCTCATGATAAGATTTAACTATTTTTTTTCCCTTAGCAAGTTTACTATGTAGTAAGTTAGTATGTGCCATTTTTTTCTTAAATTTACGTTTTGTGCAGTTGACAACTGAAAATAAAACTCAAATTTTCCTAATAATGGCGGTAAAATTTTTAAAAATGTTATGTTCTCGAAGTCAAAGTCTATATACAAAACTAACTTATTTGCATTTTTTCCAGAGTCCATTCGAGGTATGGTTAAGATTGATTTATTGAAAAATAGGATATTTAATTACGCATCTTTTGATACAAAAAAAGTCTACGTAATACACATAGTTTATATACAAAAATCATAAAATAATCCAAATTATTTTTGCAAATGCCGCTCCTGTATAATTTGCTTATTTTGACTTGTGGTGCTTTTGTATTTAAGGAGCGATATTGTTTAAATTAAAATTTCTTATTTAAAAGGAATTTGAGGCAGCTAATAAGTAAAAAAACAGAAAACTGTAAATTCGTGTCATGAATATATGATCTATGCTTACGAAAAAAGTAAGTTAATATTTGTGGTTGTGAAGTTTAAAAATGATATTAATTAAATATATTAGTATTTATTTTGTTTTCTAATCCAACAATAATATTCCAGTCCAAATGAGACACGTTCCTCTCACCCATCGTCGGCTCAGGTTGAAACTGGTAGAGTTTATGGAAAGAAACCCTGGCATAGCGAAGGGTTTCTTCTCTTCTCAAAATGCCAGAGAGCGAAGTCGACGCCAATGGGAGGAACTAGCCGTGCGCCTAAATAGTTTAGGTGGCACAATAAAAAATTACAAACAGTGGACCAAGGTAAGCATCGTTTTTTTTTACTACATGTTAGTTAAACAACCTAACATTTCTCAAAGCAAACCACTTAAAATGTGCGACGATTCTTGGTTTAAAGTGTGTTCTTTGGTTTAATAATTTTAATTTTACTCCATCAATGACAATAAGAAAATGGAGTTTCTTAATATAGTTTGAAAAATACATGTGTATTTTAACAGCAATTTTTTATAATTTCTTTAATTATATGTCTGATTGTAGTATTGGTCTGACAAAAAAAGCGCCATAAAAAAAAGTAGGCACGCTTTCTGCTGCTAGGCGTAGGACTGGTGGTGGGTGGAGGATGAAGTGGAGCTATCAGAGCTTGAAGAAAGAGTTGTTGCTTTGTGTGGTGGTGAAAGCTTTTCAACAGGAGATGCACATTTAGGCATACAGCCATTTCCGGTAAGAAATATAGAAATGCAATAGGTGCTAGCTTTTTTGCATCAATCATGTCTGGCTGGTAGTGGCCAAGAATTGTGCTATCTATCTGTTACAAATACATATAATGTAAAGTGTGTGAATTATTTGGCAAATTTATTATTAATATTATTATTTCCTGTTTCAGAAAAATGTTACTTCATCTTCATCACATGAAGCCCAACAAATACAAGATGCTGATAGTGACAACGTATGATATTTAAATTTTATTTATAATTGTATGTGATAAATTAATGATCTACTAATATCTAGCATTTATCTGATTATATTTACTTACTATAGATTCATGTACCACAACAACGACAGAGTACTTAGTAACTTAATATTTATTAGCATACTTTTCAGTCTGACGTATTGAGAAGCAGTTTTAAACAAATCAAAAAATGAAATTTAGTTATTGTACTCTATATTTGCACTTATAAAAAGTACTACACTTATAAAACAAAATATAAAATCCACTTTAGCAATATAACAAAAAATTACCAACATAAAATTATCAAAAACTTCTTAGGTTTCAGTTCAATAGACTTTCAAATCACATAAAATCAGCCTTATGGTTCCAGTAGGAAGTTATAGGTCAGATAACACATATTAATTAACAATCTCAAAAATAGGTACCTAATCAAAGAGTAGACAAGAACGTAAGTTCTTTAAAAGAGTAGGAATTTTGTAACCAAATCAATCATGTTTCAAGTTCTGAAAAAAATCTGCATAACAACGTGGAATAGTATTAGAATTAACTAATGACATCAAATCTTGAAATTTTCTTTGAGAAATGGGTATCTTATCAGGGTAAGCTTTCTTCAGTTGCACATCTTGTATAAGTCTTAGTTGTTTTCTAGTTCTGCTGGATCTGATGTTGACCGTTTTGTAGTGGTCATCTTTGTATGAAGTCTTATAAGAGAAGATACCAGGATTCTCTTTTTCCACTCGTAAGACACAAATGTCGTTAAAATTAAACTTCTCCCCACATGTGTTAACATTAAAATTGGTAGCAGTGGTATCTATGAGATCTTTCAGGTCAAAAAAGAAGCCATGATCTAATTCATGCACCTTAAACGATTCTCCAGATTTCCGTGCTGTTGAAATTAAACTAGTATATTGCGATGGTAGATATATTGGGTTAGATTTCAACGCTTTCTTGATATTTTTTTCGATTAATGAATGGCTCACATCGCCTTCGTTTTGTGTATGGCCAACAACCAAAAATTTATGTGTAATTCCTTTTATGTTAAAATTTGACACAGCATATAGATAAGCAGCAATTATGAATTTGTTCTTTCCTTGACCACCACAATTATCGGAATACAATACAACTTCTACTTCGTCGACATCATTAGAGCAACCAGCAATATCCTGTCTTGAAGCACACATTTCTAAGTAATGCAGTAAGCAAGACCCAATCTCATTAGATCCTTTGTGCCCTTCACCTTCATGCCAAATATAGCAATTAACTGTGCCCAATCCTTTCTTATTCAAGTCACAAATGGTAAAATTGTATGTGGACAATTTGCTTTTATAATAGAAAGTCGATACCTCACCTTTCGGGGTTGGTAAAGCGGCCTGAAGATCGAAGCATGCAACTCTGTAATTCTTAGAAATTTTTGTTTTATCTTCTTCTTTCTCATTTCTAGCTATATTTTTCTCTTCGTGGTGTCTCATGTACTCGATTTCTATGTCTAATCTTTCACCGTAATCTTTGTTTTTGTATGATTCACAAAATTGGCATAAATCTTTTTTTGGCTTAAAAAACTCGATATTAAATTCATAATTAAATATTTGTCTATAGATTGAGAAAGTAACGAAATCACGATTTTCTTTTTGACAATCTTGCTTGTAATCTCTGTATAGGTCCATCAGTGTTCGTCCTCCTTCTATGTAATTTTTAGAACTATCTGCACGCGTGTAGTGACTTTCAACTGTCGGAATACTAGAAATATGATTACGCGCACCGTCTTTTACTTCTTCAGGTATCGTAGCGTGTTTTTCATGTTTACCTCTTCGATCTTCTGTAGTGAAGCCTTTCTCTGTCTTTTCAAGTACAGTTCTTATGCATCGGTTTGTTATACCTAGAGTAGAAGTAAAAAACGTTTTGCAGACTCTTACTTTCTCTTGGGCCTTGTACATAAAAAAAGTATGGTTTAATTTGCGAGCTGTCCGATTTTCACGTAGAACAGGATATCTGTATTTAGGTTGAATCAGTTCCATAGAACTTGCAATGAATTGTCTTTGTCTGTTAAGATCTTTCAAAGACCAAAACGATTGGAAATATTCCTTCCGTTCATCTTCGCTTACTTTTAGTGTGCATTTACGTCTGCAAGAGTCAGTGCAGGGAAGCCCTATTGTCCTTGAAGGTACCAGATTACCTTTTTTTAAAGCTTTGTACTCTTGTCCAGAGTTACGTAATTCTTTTGCTCTATTTCTTTTCCACAGTGCAGGATTTGCTTTTCTTTTGCGAGTTTGAGGCTTAATATTTTCTTCCTGCACACTTTCAGATAGACTTGATAATATACTTTCATCAGTCTCAGACATTCTGGATTCGATCCTATCAAGATTTTCATAATCAGGGTCGGCATCAGAGTCGTCAATCTCTGACTCCGAACTTAAAGACTCATTTGATAGAATCGCAGAAGTTGGTATTATATTGACATCGGTGTGAGGGTGCTCTGAAGACACATTGGTGGGTAAATCAAGCAGAATATCATATCGCGAAGGGTTATTTAATGGAGATACATTCAGGGGCATTTGCTGTTTATTAGGACTTTCACAATCAGTCAAATCGTCTTCTATGGGTTCAGTTCTAAATTCAGACGTTGGTGGCAATATCGAAGGACTACCAGGACTACAGAAAATGTTATTTGGATCGTTTGGCGTGTCTTGCTCATCCATTGTACGGTAATTTATAATTTTATCTGTATTTAAAGATGCCGAACCTTCGCACAATATTTCTCCCTCTGGCACGCTTGAGAACGTTGGTCTATCGTGTTCCAAAGAAATTACACTTTTTGATTGTTTGTCCAAGCTTTCAGGTTGACTTTGCGAAAACTCTAAATCTGATGCAGTCGATGGTGAGTCACATAACAACTGAGCTACATTCGAGACACAATTTCTGCCAAAGAGATCCTTCATTAACTCATAATCAAGTCCGGAGAAACATTTGTTTTCAATTGTGTTTCTAGCATCACTCAATTTTTTTACACCAGGATCACTTACTGATGAAGCAGTCGTATCGTGTTCACTTTGATAAGGGGTTTCATTAGATCTGAAAAAAAAACAGTTACTGTATGTTAATTCATACTCGATTCTTTGCGGTGTTATGGAATTTACACGATATCAATTAGCATTATTCGTTTTTGGGAGTGACCTTGATAAGAGATTTTTATTTGTCAATTAAATCTTTAAAGGAATATTTTACACTTTAAGGTAAATCATACGCTGGATTAAGTATTTACTAGTATACATGGAAAAACATTACAATAGATCATTAGAATCAGCTACGTATAATATTTCTAGCTGGATTGTTTTCGACCTGTACGTAATTAAAATTTTATTTTACGCAAACAAGTGATTTTCACGTTTCACAGTATGGTTACATTATGTTGTATTGTTAATGATGATTATTTTTATTTAAAACAAAATGAATGACTACTTACCGTGGTACAGCACACATATTTTTGTTTGGCATCATTATTATCAAAATTACACCGGCACAACTAAAAAAACTTCCCGATGTTTATGCAAAACTGGCACAACTCCAAAGTGTCACTATTGCACAACATTAAACGTGCAATAGCCGCGAGCACATGCGGCCGACTAACGATGAGCCGGTGTTGCATGAAAAAGACGCAACGATATCGTTTATTCACTAATGACACTTACGCCTCCAACCGGGTAGTTTATGAACTAACGAGTTGGGTCTCTAATGCATAAAATAAAGTACCTAATGTAGAACAAGAATTCATTACTATTGTATTCAGTCAACGATTATGCTCGCCAAGTTCATTGGCGTTACCTACCGCCTTAATAAAAAAAAATAATAATAATAAGGTACTCATTGTATTTGGTTAATTTTATCGTTGTTTTATTTCTCAGGTACAAAAATGCCTCGAAACTATAAACCCGATCCACGGGGTAAGCAGTATCGCAAATATGACCATAATACAATTAAACAAGCTTTGGAAGAGTTTGAAACAACTCCAAAGTGTTCATTAGCCTCTATTGCAGAAAAATATAACATAAACAAATCAGTACTATATCGACATAATAGGAAAACTATGAAAACGCAAGGTGGTCAGAATGCATTAGATGAAGACACAGAGCGCCACATCGTAAATTATCTAAATATTTGCGGCAATTGGGGTTATCCATTAGACACTTATGATTTAAGAATTATAATTAAATTGTATTTGGATAATCTAGGTATCACACACAGGCGTTTCAAAAACAATATGCCTGGACCAGATTATGCCACAAGATTTTTAAAAAGACATCAGGATTCCATTTCTTTGAGAATGTGTCAAAACATAAAAAAATCGAGGGCTCAAGTTTCACCTGATACAATTAAAGATTACTTTGGGGAGTTAGAGGAGTCACTGAAAGAAATTGATCCAAAAAATATAGTTAACTATGACGAAACGAACCTCAGTGATGACCCTGGACGCAAGAAGGTTATAGTGAAAAGGGGAACTAAGTACCCTGAAAGAGTCCTTAATCAGTCGAAATCTTCTATATCCATAATGATGGCCGGCACAGCTGCAGGAGAGCTTCTGCCTCCTTATGTCATTTATAAGGCCAATAATATTTATGATACGTGGACTACAGGCGGACCTAAAGGTGCACGCTACAATAGAACTGCA
The DNA here is from genome assembly GCA_963921375.1 of Tiliacea citrago. Taxonomy (NCBI): domain Eukaryota; kingdom Metazoa; phylum Arthropoda; class Insecta; order Lepidoptera; family Noctuidae; genus Tiliacea; species Tiliacea citrago. Next base: position 23,036,040 of record OY992783.1, read on the forward strand.
TCTGGATGGATTGATGGCAGCACTTTTGAAGATTATATTAAGTCCATTGTGATCCCATTCTTCAAAGATAAATCCGGAAAAAAAGTTTTGATTGGTGACAATTTGTCATCTCATTTAACAATAGAAGTGATTAGAATTTGTGAACAACACAATATTTCATTTATATTCCTACCAGCAAATTCTACACATTTAACGCAGCCCTAGATATCGCTTTCTTTAGGCCCATGAAAATTGCCTGGAGAAACATTTTACTAAAATGGAAAAAAACAGATGGCAGAACCCAAGCTTCAGTACCCAAAGGATGCTTCCCAAGACTATTAAAACTACTTATAAATGACTTGTCAGAGAATGTTGAGACAAATCTTAAAGCAGGTATTATTCCTGTTGATCGCGATCAAGTCCTATCAAGACTCCCAAGTTACGAAAATGAAGACCCTGATAAATCAAGATATGCAGTTGACAAATCAGTCTTACAAATACTTAAAGAAATGAGATATGGTACAATAAATATTAAGGAGCCAACACGTAAACGAAAATTAAATGCAGAATCTGGAAAAAGTTTAGAAAACATAGATGATGATAATTTAGAAAGTGCATCCGAACACGAAACTACAAATAAGACAGTAAAAATATGTAAACAAGGCAACAAAAAAAAGAAGGTAATAGTTATTCCTGGAAAACCAGTTGATTTAGATCCCGAAAGTAATAACCCTGAGAACATAGAAATTGAAAATACTGAACCTGAAAATGTCATAATAAGTAAATCTACGAAGAAAGACGAAGTAAAACAACTTATAGACAAACTGAATAATGATTTGACGAACAAAGGTAGGACGAAGTCTAAGGTCCGTATTACAGAAGGTTCCTCAAGTCCAGTTTGCGCGTCAATCAGTCGATCACTGTTTAAGTATAGAATCAGTACTCGAGCATCGGTCTTATTCCAGAACGGTAATCAATCTCTATTCAGCTGAATCGAGATTCAAATCGAACCTCAAGCAGAGATCTGTATTGTCTATGTATCAGCCTGTTTTCATTTACGATTTATTCTATTTACCAGCTTTGTTTTAATCTTCACTGGATTAGAAATATTAAAATATACCATAGGCGGCCAATTCTTTAGGAAATCAGCGTTATTAATTTGGTCCCGAATAGTACAATCCCTCATATATTGAAGTAAAAGCCCTTTGAAGTAAAGTATAGTAATTTTGTAAGCAAATTTGTCAAGCTTAAAAGACTTGTATTTATGGTCATAAATAGGAGCGCTATTTAAAAAAAAATCAGTATGTCTGTCAAATCCACTAACATATGTCAAATCAAACATGCAAAATTGCAAATGAAAACATTGATGTTTTTTTCGTGGGTAGTGGTGAAGGAATAACAATTAGTGCTTAATTTGTGTTACGAATTTTTTCGATTTTAGTGGTTTTTTATTACTGTGAACTTCAATCGAGATTATTCTTTGTGTTTGTGTTTTGGCGTAAGGTTTGTTTTAACACTAGTTTAGTCTATTTTTAAAGATTTTACCCGGCGTTCATTATGGACACCAAAAAACCACCTGACCCTCCTGATTCCTTTGATTTTACTCCGGTTTTAACTGTTACCCTCCCCGACGACAATGTACAATTAGATATTATGGACTCCGAAACTGCAAACAGGAAAAGATCGGCCGTTTCCCCCCCGGCTACTTTAAGCAACCCTCCTAAGCTACCGAAAAACACAATTGCAAGACAAATGTATACGATGAGAGATTACCCCCCGTATATAGTTCACGCATCCTTAAAAGATGGTCAGACCCCAGGTACTGTACTGCACCCTGTCAAATTTGGTATGTTTTTGACGCAAAATAATTTCAGTAACATACTCCTAGGCAGTGTCAAACGCTTAGGAAGAAACCGGGTTTCAATCGAGTTCAAGTCTCACCAGGATGCTAACAGTTTTTTAATCAGTCCCATTTTAGTTAAAAATAATTTCATTGCCTCAATCCCACAATTTAACATCACTCGCTTAGGTCTTGTCAGAGACGTTCCCACAGAATGGACTGAGGAAGAAGTTATAGAGAACATCAAGGTTCCCACTGGATGCGGCCCTGTAATTAAGGCTAGGAGAATGAGCCGTAAGGTGACTTCACTAGGTGTTACTGAATGAAAACCCACTCAAACGGTTGTTCTAACCTTTGACGGCCAAATTTTACCTAAGCGTGTTTTTTGTTTTTACTCTGCTCTTTCAGTCGAGACATACATGTATCCAACTATCCAATGCTTCAATTGTTGTCGGTATGGTCACACACGCACAGTATGCCGCTCGAAACCCCGCTGTTTTAAATGTGGTCAAGATCACCCAGGAGATGGATGCCAAGTTCCCTCTGACTGTGCCTTTTGTGTTTCCTGCTCTGGCAATCATTATGCTAACGATAAGACTTGTCCTGAATTGGGCCGGCAGAAGGGCATAAAAGCTCTTATGGCAGAGAAGTCAGTCTCATATGCAGAAGCAAGTCAGGTATTTCCCCCGGTTTCAAGATCATATGCTGAAGTGTCAAAAGTATCTGAAAAGACTAAACCAATAGCCAGTCCATCCCATTCTATCAGTTCACTCCCGCAAAATCCTAAATCTTATCGTAAAACGGTCTTCCTTCAACCAAAACCCCATGCCCCACTTTCACCTAGCTATGATAAGCAGGCTCACCAAGCCCTTACTCAGAACTATTCCTTCTCCCCATCCCAAAACGGCTGCGCTTACCCAAGGGAAGGTGCAACCAGTTCTGATAACTAAAATATTCTGAATATCATATCCAGTATGCTAATGACTGTATTAGCAAACCCGAAACAATCCCTACCTGACCACGTTGCCAACAAACTGATATCCATTGTTAATTATATTCACAATGTTCCATCCCCTGACAATCCTTCAATGGAACGTGAGGAGTATTACTCCCAGGAAACCTGACCTACTCTTCCTGATTAATAAGTACAAACCATTGATCTGCGGTATCGCTGAGACGTGGCTTCATTCTGAAAGTAATTTCAGGATTCCACGTTTCAGTGGTGTTCGCCATGACAGACCAGATGGTTATGGAGGATGTGCTTTGTTCATCAATAACAAAGTACCATTCTCCCCAATTCCTCTACCCTTTGTTGGTGACAACATCAATGTTGTTGCTGTTAAGGCTGAGGATATAAATATATTTAGTTTTTATATTGCACACCCACAAATTGAAGACCTTATTACGATAAAAAGTTTACTGAGTAATGTACAAGGCCCGTTACTAATTTTAGGTGATTTTAATGGCCATCATTATAGATGGGGGTCAGAAACCTGTGACAACTTTGGTATTGGCCTAGTGGATATATTAGATGAACTTAACCTATGTGTAATTAACGATGGCAGTGCCACACGTAGGTCTGCACCAGGGCAGAACAGCAGCTGTGTTGATCTAACATTCTGTTCATCTAGTCTAGCCAGCCTTTTTAATTGGAGTCGCTTGAATATGACTTATGGGAGTGATCACTATCCCATCATGGTTGAAATCCCTTCCAAGACCATCCCTGACAAAATCTCACCTCCTTTGTTAAAATACCAACTAAACTCAGTTGATTGGGATCTTTACTCAAAAATTTTAGACTTACGTGTTTCTTCTCTTCCGCCCATTAATGCTGAGACTGCTCAGGTAAGCTTTTCATCATTTTCCAACACCATATCTTCTACAGCGGATGATTGCTTCCCTTCAAAAAAACCGCCCACGGGCAAAATTCCATCCCCACCGTGGTGGGATAGGGATTGCTCTGCCGTGATCAGAGCCAGGAATGAGGCCGAAAAGAATTTCAACTCTGACATGAACCTGGATAACATCATTGCCTTTCAACATGTCTTGGCTAAGTCCAAGAAATTACTAAAAAATAAGAAGAGAGAAGGTTGGCGGAAGTATTGTGGCTCACTGAGTCCATCCACTCCAACGTCAGCAGTGTGGCGTAAATTGAAATCATTCAGAGGTAGTTTGAAGCTCCCCTCCGGGAGCATACTATCTGCTGAACTGGGTAACCAGTTTTTTTCCAAACTCGCTCCAGTCTATGTTCCCGGTGTGGACGAGTGTGTCGCTTCAGACTCTCAGCTGTATTCGGACGATCTTCTGGATGGGCCATTTACTCTTGGTGAACTTAAATCGGTCCTCGCCTATGTTAAGGATTCTGCTCCTGGGGTGGATGGATTCCCTTACTCCTTCATTACTAAAGCTGGCGATAAGACCCATCAATATTATCTGGACTTAGTCAATTATTGTTTTACTTCCGGTTATATTCCTCCTGCTTGGAAGGTTCAAGTCGTAATCCCTATATTAAAGCCTGGTAAAGATCCTAGTGATCATTGTTCTTACAGACCAATTGCTCTATCGTCCATTCTTATTAAACTTTTAGAACATTTGATTAAAAACCGCCTAGAATGGTTTGTAGAAAACAGGAAACTGCTCCCAACGACTCAATTCGGCTTTAGGAAAGGTCTGGGTACATCTGGGGCCTTACTCCCGACAGCATCGAGTACTGAATCAATCGAATTAGATTCGAAATAAATGACGATCCATACTCTTGAAACCGACACTAGCGCACGATCGTGCGGTGGTTCAAAACGACACTAATTTCGATCGAAAGATTCGTTAGAATCGAAAAGTTCGTACTCCACACGCCATCTGACAGTTATGTATCGAGTAGTTGAATCAAAACTAAACGTCAAATAACTCGATAGCAAAGAAGCTACTTTATGAAGATCGAGTGAGATTTTTTTGTGTTCTTTACTGCTTTATTTCTTCAAAATCTTTATTATTATGGCTCGCCTTACTTTGTTTTTCAATGTTCTTGAGAAAACATCGTATGGATCTTCGTGCGAAAAGAAATATGAATCGATATAATACCCGGGGCTATAGAAATGGATTCGGAAGAATTTCGAAGAAGTTATAGTTTCTCGAAGGAGTTGTTTAATGTGTTGGTAGAAGATTTAACACCATACATGAAGAAATTAACCAGACGAAGTGACATTTCCATTAAATGCAAGGCGAGAAGCCCGAAAGTCTGACAACCAGTCTTACCAAGGGGTATCGTATTACCCAGTCACTGGGTTGAGGAGGTCAGATAGGCAGTCAAAATAATCAGCCTATAATGTTCTCACTGCTAGGGCACAAGCCTCCTCTGTGTGAGAGGGAGTAGGACGTAATCCACCACGCGGGCCCAGTGCGAGTTGGTAGTTTTGACATGTCTTCGAATTTTTGGTTCTAGGACATGCCACCGGTGTCCTCACGATGTTTTCCTTCGCCGTTTTGAGAGCAGTGGTGATGAAATAATTTATACAAAGTAAAGCACCTGTCAGGGTTCGAACCTACGACCTACTCGTAAGTCGCTGTCGTTACCACTGGGCCACCAGTGCTCTCAAGTAGGCAGTCGCTCCTTGTAAAATACTGGTATTCAGCTGCATCCGGTTAGACTAGAAGCCGAGCACAACATAGTTGGAAAAAGAATAGGCAGATTGGTTGATGTTTTTTCATAGGGTTTTATTTGTTAAGTTAAAATAAAGCACTAGGGTATCGTTTTTTACGTGAGAAAGTGATAGAGAAGTAAATAAATTCAACCACATAAAAGATTCTAACCACAGACATAAGACACTTGACAATGACGTAATCCATAAATGATAGGATATAGACAATGACAGGCATAACGACGCTGATAATACTCGAACCTATGTCGATCTTGGTTTACGATTCGATTTGGTTCGGGAGTAAGGTTTTAAATCGAGTTCAGATCAGAAACGAGTTCGAATCGAAAACAAAATCAAACTCGAATCGTTTTCGGGAGTAAGGCCCCTGATAGTGTGGGTATCCTCACATCAGAGATCCGACTGGCCCTTAGTAGGAATGAGTCTGTGGTAGCAGTTTTCTTAGACATTTCAGCTGCCTATGATTCTGTCCTCCTCCCACTTCTCAGGCGGAAAATGCAAGAGCTGAGAATCCCGGCTAGGATTCGCCGGATCATTTGCAGTATTTTTTCAGATCGTAGCGTTAAACTCAGGATTCCCTGGGATAGCTCTGAACCGAGGTCGGTTTGGAGAGGTTTACCCCAGGGATCCGTTCTTAGTCCCCCATTATATAATATTTATACCTCTGATCTTCCTTCTTGCTTAAATTTTAACTGTAAAGCAGTGGCGAAAGGACCATATAACACGATTCCTACCGGCTTCCTTTCGGAGGTTTTTCATTAGCATAGCATTTTTCAATAATGTCTACTATTGCCAAAAAATATAGTTACACTACAGGTATTTAATTCACTATAACACTCAAACAACAAAAATGCCTATTTTTATTAGCTTTGAATTGAAATAACAAACAAAAAATTTTTGTTGGTGTAGTGATGCGTCTTTTTGGTTCTGCTACTTGAAGATATATGGTGTAAAAATTCATTATAGGAAAGACTTAGTTTTAAGTTAATTAATTAATTTTTACTTTATTGATAAGTAAGTAATTTAAACCGGCTTCGCTTCGGCTTCTCTCATACAAAAATTTACACTTCGCCGCTGCTGTAAAGTACTTCAATATGCTGACGATATTGCATTATTGGTCTGTGGCAGTTCCATCGAAGACGCCGCTCATTCCATCAATATTTCTTTGTCGTCATTAAACCAATGGCTCTTAGATCACGAGTTATCTTTAAGTGCTCCAAAGAGTAACGCAGTTGTCTTTACTCGTAGAAGTCTTGTCCCCCAGGTTAACATTAATATTGACGGTCAAGCTATACCAGTTGAGGAGAAGGCCAGGTTTCTGGGGGTCACCCTGGACTACAAATTGTCTGCAGTGGATCACATTAATAATACAGTTAAAAAATGTGAGCGCTCGGTTTCGGTCCTCAAGGCTTTGGCTGGAGTCTGGTGGGGAGCTCACCCCCTCACCTTAAAGCTAGTCTACAATGCGCTGGTCAGAAGCGTGTTGGACTATTGCAGCTTCCTAATTGAGCCATGCAACAAGGAAGCTCGTAGGCTACGTAGGCTGGACTCTATCCAGTCCAAATGTCTGAGGATCGTAATTGGTGCTATGAAATCCTCCCCCATAAATGCTCTCCAGGTTGAATGTGCAGAACCTCCTCTTAACCTTCGAAGACAATACTTAGCTGATCGTTTTTTGTCAAAAGTGTTCTCCCTTTCGTCCCATCCTTTACTCCCCATTTTGGAACAAATCTACCTCTCTCTTAACACGTCTTCTTACTGGAATAATAAATCTATTCCATTGATGAATAGGTACAGAGAGCTTAAACACCTCTCCTCCTGTTTGTCAATACCCCTCTCTTCCTGTCTTTTCTTCCGCCTATGAGGTGGTCCATTTCAGGCCAAAGATCGTTTTGGGACTTGGTATCTCCAAAAAATCCCAGGACGTAAAAGGCGACTTCGATCGGGCCATTGAGAGATACTGGAAGGGTTGGAATATTTTTTACACAGACGCTTCCAAATTATCGTCAACAGGATGCACTGGTGTTTCAACATATTTCCAGAACTCTAAAATTGCCCTTTTATTCCAATGCCCACCTGAGGCTTCAGTATTTACAGGGGAATGCATAGGTATTCTAGAAGCCATCAATTTCATTTTAACCCACAATATTAAAAATTCGGTCATTTTTTCAGATTCTCGCAGTAGCATCCAAGCCTTAGGTCAATGTCAACTAAAATCCAAAATTCATAGCAAAATCATTTTCGACATACTAAATTTACTATTTACTTGCTCGAACAACGGTTTAAGCATTGAGATAGCTTGGGTTCCTAGTCACTCGGGTATAGGTGGCAACGCGTGCGCCGACTCTCTGGCTAAATTTGCTTCATCTAACCCGGTGGATCGGAAGCACTACGTGGTGCAAAGTTACGACTTACGAACTGACACCAAATACAAGTTGTTCAACTCGTGGTCAGCAGAGTGGCAGGTAAGTTCGAAACTTAAGGGAGCGTACTACGCCAGTATTCAACCTAACATCCAGCGGAAACCTTGGTTTTTTAAATGCCCCAAACTGTCCAAGAGAACTTTTACATCCTTGTGCAGGCTGAGACTTGGTCATTGCTGCAGTCCAGTATTCCTGAACAAGATCCGTGTCCGTGACAGTTCCCTGTGCGAATGCGGTCTTGATGATGGTACTCTGGACCATATCTTTTTCTCATGTCCATTAAATTCCCATTCCTTTGACTTGTACCATACGCTATCCAAAATTAAAATCCCTCTTCCTACTAATTTCCATTCCCTCTTGACAAATTTTTCTCCTAAACTAATACAAGTTCTATCAATTTTTTTAAATTTAAATGATATCAAAATGTAGCTTGGTGTGTAATAACTTAGTAGATATTTATGTAGATTTGTAGTTTTTAAATATATATATATATATATTCTTATCTTAGTAGCTAGGTTTACTAACAAAAATTGTCTCGTCCTTTCAGCTACTAACATAAGTATAATTAGACTACCACAAAGTTCAAAGTTCGACGGTCCACCTCGCTGTTGCCGTCACCACATGACGCTGGCAGAATAGTCGACACCGGCTCAGTTGCAAAAACGGAAAAAAAAAAAAAAAAAAAAAACATTGATAGTTGTTTTTTTATTATAATATTTGATAGTTGTTTTGATTAATATTAATTCCTATAATTTTAAATGGCAGGACGAAAGAAAAATTTTTGAACATTAGAAAAAAACCTGCTTATAGAATTTTTTTTTTTTTTAAATTTTTAAAACATATACTAGAAAATAAAAAAACCGATAGGGTGAGCACAGGAACAAAAAAGGCTGCTTAGATCTGTATTACGGAGGAATTTAATAGTTCGGCTATGATAAGTGAGTCAGCAAGTACCAATCGATTTTCTTAAATTAGGTAATATAATATTATTAAATAGGGGGAAGTTTTCTACTATTCAATTTATCATTATATAAAATACATATCTACTTTATTGTTACAGGCATCAGGGGAACAGCTAAGACGCCTTTGGCTAAACCTCAAAACCCGCCAAAGAGATGTTCTCACAAGAGAGCGTAAGCATAGGATGGCTACGGGAGGTGGTGGTCCCTGCCCTGATGCTGACATAGACCCTAACATAGCCGAGATATCTCCAGCTCTCTTTGTAGAGAGAGAGTTTCTATTCCTAACTATGAGTTGCTAACTGCTACCAGTAAAGTTGCAGCTAAAATGTTAAAACATTATTTATTTATTATCAGCCTATGATGTGTCAATTATTGGGCTTCCTCTCTGAGCAATTGTTTATGTTGTTATGTTTAGTTTCAGATTTTGTGTCTCCAGTTCAAGCAGATGCACATATAATTATGGAGCAAGAACTAATAATGCCACCCCAAATACTTAATGCCCTTGATCTAGAACACACCCCAACAATAATTGATGTCAGCCAACACACTTCTTCAGATGCAGTTGAACCACTACTACTCCAATAGAAATCGCATCTGTAATCCAACCTCCTTTTTTTTCTTTTTTTTTTTTTTTCACGCTGAGAAATGCATTACGCATGCCCGCTCGTGGGGGACGAGTCGGGGTATGTGGGACTCCTGTCACTACAGTATACCCACTAAAACTCAGCGGTGTTCCCACATCGCCGTGTTGGGAGGGCCATGGGATAACGGCTCAGCCTTTTCTTCCACAACCCTCCCGGCGCATGCCTGCCTAGCCGGCGGGCCCCTCATGCCCCCCCGTTACTGGGGGGCTACGGGAATGGCCGGGAACACCTGGCCATTCCCGTCCGACACTGGTGGAGGCCTGTGCAATACAGGTAAGGGTGCCCCCGCACCCGTTGCCTGCTGGCCTCCACCTGGGAGGAGTCGGAGATGACGTTCAAACTGACGTCTTCTTCGACCCCTCCTCCGCCTTCGGAGCGGCTGACGTTCAAACTGACGTCTTCTTCGACCCCTCCTCCGCCTTCGGAGCGGCGCCGCGGCAGGATCGTCCTCCCGCGTGCGCTCTGCCGCCTCCTTCTGGGACATGACGTGTTCGCAGAAGGAGGCGACTGCCGCCCAGGACCCCTCATCCCTCAGCATGGCGTTAACCAAGCCGGGGAGTGAGAGGTCCGATCCAATCACCGCGTTCAGACTGTGGCGCGGCTCGGACCACGACGGGCACACCTCGAGGGTGTGCTGCGCCGTGTCCTCCGCCGCGCCACAGTGGTGGCACGATGGCGTCTCCTCCCGTCCGATTCGATGCAGGTACGATCCGAAACAACCGTGTCCGGACAGCACCTGCACAAGACGGAACGAGAGGAACCCGTGCGACCGCTCGAGCCAGTCTCGCAGGACTGGCCCAATCGCGTCGAGGGTTCGGCGGCCGAAGGCTGCAGTGGCGAGTTCCCCCGTCCAATGGACGACGATGGCGTCTTTCGCCTCCCGCCGGACTGCAGCCCGCTCTTCCGGGGCTGGGCGTTCTCCTCTCGCCCTCCGCCCCGCCGTCCATTCATACACTCTGGCGAGCACCCACGCCTCGAGTTCCCAAGGAGGGGTGCTGGCCAGAGCGCATGCTGCCGCAAAGCCCACTATGCGATGGGCCCGCACCACACGCTGTGCTATAGCCCGTTGGGGTGCCCGCAAGGCCGCGGCGTTCTCCCTCCTGTGGAGGGAGTCCTCCGAGATGGGAGCTCCGTAGAGGGCCATACTCCTCAAGATGCCGGCGTAGAGTTGCCGGCATCGCGCGCTAGGCCCCCCCAAGTTGGGAAGCAGCCACGAGAGGGCGCCCGCGCCCTTCAGCAGGCGCGACGATAGCCCGCTAAAATGCGGACCGAAGCGCCACCTGCTGTCGAGTACAAGGCCCAGATATTTCATCTGGGCCTTCACCTCAATTCTGGCGCCCTCCACAAATATGTGGGCGTCAGGTGGGGGGCGCTGCCGAGGGCCGTGGAAGTACACGGCCTCGGTCTTGTGCAGCGCCACCGTTAAGCCTAGACGGTGGATCCTCCCTGCAACCAAGGATCCGCCCGCCGATGCCAAATTGGCCGCCTCCCTGAAACTCCCCCCCCGGGCGGTGAGGAGAGTGTCGTCCGCATAGCAGACAACACTCGTACCTCGAAGGAGAGTTCCCCGCAAGAGCCAATCGTAGCCGACGTTCCAAAGGAGAGGTCCCAAGACTGACCCCTGCGGAACGCCGGCCTCAACGGCGTACCGCCGGACTTGGTCAGTCCTATCCACCAGGAGGATCGCCCGATCCTCCAGGTAGCTGGCCAGCAGACTGCGCATGTGTCGAGGCACTCCGTGGAATCGGAGCGCCTCTAGGATGGTGGAGTGGGGAACGGAGTTGAAGGCGTTGGCTATGTCGAATGACACAGCCAACAATCCGTCCCTCGCTTCCATCGCCTCCTTGACCTGGCCCTTAAGGCAGGCCAGCGCGTCCACCGTGGAACGCTCAGCCCGAAAACCGAACTGAGCGTCCGACAAGTCTGGTCCGATACTCCGCAGATGGCCCTTTAGGCGGGCAGCGACAATCCCCTCGAACATTTTGCCGACCTCATCGAGCAGAACGATGGGCCGGTATGCCGAGGGGGAGTCTGCTGGGCGGCCCTCCTTGCGAAGGAGGCACAACTGTCCCTCCTTCCACGGTTTCGGGAACCTTCCAGACGCAAGGCATGCGCTGAAGAGTTCCCGAAACCTCTCCTCCATTTGAGTGGCAGCGATCGCCACCACTCTCGCCGGAACACCGTCGGGGCCCGGAGCTGTCTTCTTGGCGCGGATATGGAGAATCGCCGCATCAAGTTCCGACTCCGTGACAGGAGGGGCCTCCTCTTCTTCCTCAGCTGGCGGAGCTATCCCCTGCGGTGGGCCCATCACTGGTGGGGTAAAGTTGTCGTCCCTGCACGGGAACAGGGACTGAACCACCCCATCCAGAAAGGAGGGCTCCAGTGTCTCGGTGACCGGGGGACCAAAGGGACGCAATTTGTTGCGCGCCGCCTTGTATGGTCTCCCGTAGGCGGTAATCCAACCTCCTAGCTCAACCCAAAACAACAACACGATACAAGACGGCTATATGGATTTGTCATCAAATGAAAGAAAACTCAGAGTGCAAATTTAAAAAAATGAATTCATCAATAGAGAAAAACGAGCAAATAAGCTTCATCTAATAGATATGACATATAAAAAACAGAAGTATCAATTAGAAATAGAAATATTGAAAAGGAGATTACTCTTATAATTTCCTTTCAATATTTCTATTTCTAATTGATTGCTTCTTTGCATCTGCAAAAGCAGAGTCGACACGTACCAATCAGTGCTAATTAAAAATTATTTTTAAGAAGAGGTATCTGCGACCCAAGCACCACAAGTTTCTGTGCTCATTTATGTCATTATGTGTAACTACTAGCACTTACACTATTATTTATTTAGATAATTATTAGTATTTGACCTGTTTTGTGAATTTGTTAATTTTGGCTGTTATGTCAGTCAGTTTCTTCTTTTATACAATAGATAAATGTAAATAAATAAAAAACAGTGCTTGCTTGTTTTCTATTTTTGTATTTATTACCTACTCAAATAAGACTGATTATTATTAATAAAAAAGTTGATTATTTTACACATTGTTTTATTTATAAAAATAAAAAATATTGTAGATAGGTATATAAACTTGCTGTAAAATTAAACATAATTATTTATTAAGGTACTTCTAAAAGCAAACCCATCAACAGTCCCTTCATTGACAGGATGATTCAGGTCATTTTCATTTATATTGCTATCACTCTGGTCATCGATTATTGGCATTGTATCATACAATGTTATAGATATGTTAAAAAGTACAGCGCAAGAAACAAGTATGTTGCAAACTGTAACCAGTTTATTGCCCAGCCTTCGACTTAGGCATGAAAATCTTCGTTTCCATCTGCCTGCCCATCGTGCCACAATGTCCATAAAATGGCCAAATGGACCAACAACTGCCTGAAATAAATAAATGAAAATAAATTTAGGTTATTTGTATAGGTAGGTATTTGAAAAGAATAATAATTATGTAGGTAAGTAATCAATATTTAGCTAACCTGGACATTTATAGAAAAATAAGATTTTCTGTTTCTATATATATGCTTCATGGTGTTCCACACCTGGAGTATTGACTATTTTAATGTGTGTGCAGTCAATGGCACCATCTACATTTCTGAAACCAGGATATCCTTCGTACTGGCCCAGCTGCTGAAACTGCGCTCTTTATGAGACCATAACTTGCGGATACTTAATATATTGTCTGTGTTGAAGAGCTATTAGGCGAGAGATAGTTGCAACTATGTTTGAAGCAGCTGGTTGGGAAACATTTAAGAGATCACCACATACAATCTGCAAAAGGTAAAAATTATTAAATTATTGATTCATATTGTTTAAAGAATCCAATTAATAGCATTTTAATGTGAGGGTGAAAACAAAACACTCACCTGAAATGAAGCCGTCGCATAAAAACGTAAACACACAAGAATTTGCAATTCTGGGGCTATGGGATGCCCACGGTTGTGTCGTTTTCTTAAATCGTGGTCTATCATAGGTAGAATTAAATATTTTACCACGTCTTGTGAAAACCTGTACCTCTTTTTGAAGTTTTCACAATTGTATGGGTCCTGTGTATCTCTTAAATATCTGAGAGGAACGCTAAAGTTCAACCTTCTATTTGTATCATCATTGAATAAATTATTGTAATGATCTACTTCTTCAAATATATCCATTTTGATAATTAATACTTAATTTAAAAAAAACAATAATATTATTCAAAAACTCGACAAATTACGCTTGAAACAAAAATTGACATAACATTTCTATGCTCAAGCGTGGTCTCGACCACACTTGGGCGATTAAAGATCAAATCACTGCTTGGGTTCGCTTTACGAACTGAGTAACGTTCTAAAATAAAGTCAAACTCAGCTGAACTATGATCAATGCATCTATGCTTGAGGAACGTGCTAAAATTAAAACTTGACTTAAAACTAGTTTTAAACAGAGATCAATGCTTGAGTTTCCTTCTGTAATACGGGCCTAAAAGTAGTATGTTGAATTTAGATAAAGAAAATAAAGAAATAGACATAAATGAGGCCATGAGAACCATAGTGGCCTAACTCATTTTTTTACAATATTGAGTTTATGATTTTTTCCAGTTCAAATTGATCATTTTGATAGAACCAGAGTGGCCTAAAAATGATACAACGAATTTTCACTAGATGGCAGCATAATCATTGTTATGGTTTTTAGTCTGTGATCTAAATTTGAGGTGCCATACTAGCCTAAGTAAGATAGGCCACTATGGTTTAAGCAGTCTTTAACTTCACTGTCATGATGACATTAGTTAGGCTACTTTTTGACAGTCTGTGGATGACAAACGTCATTATTTTCGCGTTCATACGTGCTTGCTTTATCGTTCAGTAAATTATTTTTAATTGTTAATAAGTGGCTATTCGACAATATGGAAAACGACCGACAAGAATACAATGTGGATAACGAACTTCGAGGTATGTATTACAATATCCCATTGTATTGTATTGCAATAAACATGAAGTGTTATTTGTTAATAGTCTTCTAAGAGTTTTCATTGTTTACAGAAATCTTTGGGTCTGAAGCAGAAGAAGATCCATTTCAAGACTCTGGTTCAGAATACCAGCCATCTGGACGTAATTCGACAGTATCTAGTACTGATTTAATTGAGATTTTAGGTGACGAAAACCAATCCCCAAATAATGTAACTTCTGAAATTACTCCAGTTCAATGTAAACCTAGAAAAAGAGTGAGACAACCTAGCAAATGGAAGAAGAATGTGAGAAAGGAAAAGCGTTCAAGAGGTGACGAATATATTAATGTTAAAGGTGTTCTAGTGCCACCAAAACAAATTGATACTGCTCGTGAGTGTAATTGCCAACATAAGTGTCATGAAAAGATTCTGCCTGCTCAGCAAATAATTCTGTTCAACAGCTTTTATGCTTTGGGAAATTATAACTTGCAGACATCTTACCTTTTTTCTTTAATTAAGGTGATGCCAAAAAAGACATGCACTGCTTCTGCTGAATCTAGGCGTTCAAATTCAAGGGTGTATCAAGTTCTTAATGGTGATGGCTTGTATGTTACTGTATGCAAAACATTTTTTAAAAAGCTTTTTGGTGTCAGTGATGGCAGATTGTCTAGAGTTTTAAAAGATAAACTAGTTATTCCCACACCTCCCACAGATCTAAGAGGAAACCATGTGCCTTCAAATAAAACTCCAGAGAACAAAATACAAATTGTTAAAAACTTTATCAATAAATTTCCCAAATATGAGTCACATTATACCCTACACAAGAGCACAAACCGAATGTATTTAGCACCTGACTTGGGCTTGCCTAAACTGATTTCTTTATATAAAGAAGAAACACCACCTTCTGAACAAGTGTCAAATTTTATATTTAGAAAAGTTTTTAATGAGCAATTCAACCTATCTTTTCATGCACCAATTACTGATTCCTGTAAAAAATGTGATAATTTTAAAATAAAAATAGAAGCTGAAGAATCATCTGTCAAAAAGGATGAACTTGATTCTCAAAGGAAACTACATCTCTTAAAGGCTGAATCTGCAAGAAATAATTTTAAGATAGATAAGAATAGAGCTGCAGATGATTCTGATTTAACAGTTATAGTATTTGATCTCATGAAAACTTTACCTACTCCTGTTATTTCTACAGGAATTTGCTATTATAAAAGACAGCTTTGGACTTACTGCCTGGGAATTCATAATGCTAATAATGATGAAGTAACCATGTATGTGTGGGATGAAACTATAGCTTCCAGGGGTCCTCAGGAGATTGGTTCCTGCTTATTGCGTTTTATCAAAGAGAAAGTCAAGACTAAAAAGTTAATTATGTACTCAGACCAGTGCGGTGGTCAAAACAGAAATATTAAAATGGCTACTCTTTGCCAGTATATTGTTGCCCATCCAGATTACACAGTAGATAACATAGATCATAAGTTCTATGTCAGTGGGCACTCATACTTAGCATGTGACCAAGATTTTGGATTAGTGGAGAAAAAGAAAAAGTTTTTCAAAAATATTTACTTACCGGATGACTGGACTACTGTTATTAAGGCAGCTAGGGACAGGAACCCATTTGATGTCATAAAAATGACAAAAGATGACTTTATTTCAACAAAAAAGCTGAAGAATAACATTACCAACAGGAAGATAACTGCTGAAAAATCAAAGGTACAGTGGCTCAGCATGCAGTGGCTCTTGTTTAATAAAATGCATTCATTTAAATTATTTTTTAAATATTCTAATAATGAAGATGTTTTATTTGAAAATGTAGATTTAAAGAAAAGGGGCTCTACAGATTTGACTGGTATTAAGCTGGATCCTTTATACCCTGATGGAAAACCCATAAGTTGTGAGAAAAAAAAGGACTTGTTAGATCTTTTGCCTTTTATACCTCCAGTGCATCACAGCTTTTATACCAGTATCAAAGATAATGTGTCGGTAGGAAATGTCATAGATGTTGAGGATGACATTGATAGTGACTAAGAATACCTTTATTGTTATTGCTGTTGATGTTGCTTTTTTTATTAAGTGTTTTTTAATAAACGATTGGCCTAACAACCCCTTTTTTTCTAACCGTTTGCCAAAAACCTACTGCCAAAGTGGCCTATCTGTGTATAAAATGTAGAAAAATAGCAAAAAAGCTATTTTCTCACTATTAAAATCATAAATTGGAACATTAATAGGTCAAATAAAACATAAAAGTAATAAAAAGTATGTATTCTTAAGAGTGCTAGTTGATTAAAAAAATACAGTTTCTATTTTCTATGGCACTCAAAAAGCTTGTCCATTGAATTAGGCCACTATGGTTCTCATGGCCTCAAATCAACTTCCTGTAGTATGTGTGGATGAATATGCTATCGTCAATGATTCTCATGTTACAAGAAGATGAAGAACTACTTATTAACAACTACATTGACCAAAGTGCATCCAGCATAGATTACTTACCTGGTATAGAAACAGATAAAATATTTAGTGAATTCATTGGTCCGCTACAGGGTGAGATGCGTGAAAATGGTAATAGCAAGGCTTTAGAAAAAAGGAAGAGAATTTAAAAGTCAAAGATAAAAAAATTGAAATTATTTCTATTGAAAAAGTGGAGAAAGCTAGATGTGGGATGAATCTACGTAAATGTATAAAAATACCTTTAAATACCGTAATTAACATAAAAAAGAAAGAAGTCAAAGCACTAAAAACATAAAACAAGTAACTGTACGACGAGGAAGTTATTACAAAAGTGATGCTGATATTTTAAGAGATTTGACCGATGACAGTGTTTAATAATTTGTTAAATGAAAGATTTTCGACTGATTATTTTGATAATAATATTAAAACGACTGATTTGATATTAAAATAGTATTATATAACCAAAGTGCAATTTTCGAGTTAACCTTTCAATCGTGGAAATCACAGACACAATAGAAAGACAATGGGTGCGCGAACGCCGGCGTTCGCTTGGCGTTTAATGAATTAAACAATGTTGCTGTGTTAATTTTTAATAATGATTGATTTTGATTTATGTTGATTATTTCTTTATTAATTTTCTAAGAATATATAATATAATAAATAATATTATATATATTATAATACGATTTAAAAAATTATATTATATTAAAGGCAAAGTGCATTTTTTGTTTTCAATTCAAATTAGAAGTTTAAGTTTTTTTAGAATTTGTTGATTTAGTCATTATTAATAATTATTGATTTTGATTGATATTGATTATATCTTTATTAATTTTTAACCCTTAAAGTGACTTTGTATAGAATACTATACGTCTAACTTTAAAAAAAAAATTGTCCAATTTTATTTTATTTTATCTGTAATATTTCATCATAAATTACATTTCTGAACGTTTTTTTCTAAGTCAATATGACAAAACTTTTTTAAACTGTGGTAAATTCAAATCAGTTGTGAAAAATAACGAACGAGTCGCAGCCAGAAATTATTATCAAGGTGAGTTTTGGTAATTTTAGTGTTTTTATTACTAATTACAGATTTCCAATGCATAAAATGTAAAGGTGAATAGTTATTCTACTAATTTTGCTAGATGAATAACTTGGAAAATGTGGTGTTTGTATTATTTTGACTAGTTTATATACATGTATAGTATACTATACAATGCTACAGTTGCTACTATGTGATGAAACTAACAATTTTTTGATAATTTGATATGAAACGAGTTCTATAGAGTGCATAAATAACGTCTTGGCTTTTATTTGGGTGGTGGTTGACTTGCATGTTTGCTTTATGTTGTTTTAGACCACAATGAACGGAAGAGCTAGACGAATATTAGCTTTGGTTCCTGCACTAAATGCTAATTCTGATGCTAGTGATGAATCGAGCAGTGGTGATGAAGCGAGAACAGCTGAGAGTTCACCAGCACCGTCACTAGAATCGTCATTTGAAAGGCTCGACATTCTAGGCTGCCTAGTTTCGCCAGCCAACCCTTCAGAGGGCGATGTAGAATCAAACGCAGAAGCCCTTTCTGATGTTGAACAAGAAAATGCTCAAGTTCCCCTCACACCAATTCTGAATGCTGTATTTCCGAGCCCTACGCAATGCAACTATGATGCAATTCCTTCAATTGGTTCTGTGACGTCTGTTCAACCATCTCCTGCCATGGCAACTAACACACCTTTGAGGACACGTGGACAAAGAAAGCGTACTGGGCCTTCTATTGCCACTAACAGAGTCAAAAGACGCTGTATCAAAAAACTAAACTTACGTTTTCGTTGGAAGAAAGTGTCATTTCAACACAGGGCTGACATATCTAATCCTACTTTTGAAGATGCAGTACCTACTGATTGGTCACCCTTAGACTATTTTTATCGATTTTTTCCCAGAGTAATGATGAGTGATATAATGACGAATACCAATTTGTACAGCGTTCAAGAAAATGGCAAATCAATCAAAGTTACAGAAGAGGAAATATTAGATTTTTTGGCCATCAACATTCTTATGGGTATAGTAGTTTTACCTTCTTACAAAGACTATTGGAAATCGTCGTTTAGATATCCGAAAATTGCAGATGTCATGTCCTTGAAGCGTTTTCAGCAACTAAGAAGATATTTACATTTTACTGACAACACCCAAGCAGATGTTTCTGACAGGTATTATAAACTGCGACCTCTAATTGAATGTATTCGGTTTCAATGTTTATCCCTCGAAGAAGAAAATACTTTCAGTATAGATGAGATGGTTATACCATATAAGGGTAAAAAAGCAGGCAGTCGTCGTCAATATAACCCAAACAAGCCAAGTAAGTGGGGCTTTAAAAATTAGGTTCGAGCTGGTGTTTCTGGAATCATCTACGATTTTATACTCTACGCTGGCGATGATACGTTTAGAGGTGTGGAATTTACCGATGAAGAAGAATCCTTGGGTGTTGGAGGAAAAATAGTTTTAGCGTTATGCAAAACTATAAGAAATCAAGCATGTAGTGTCGTTTACTTTGACAACTATTTTACGTCTTTAGAGCTAATATATATATTACGAGAAAACTATGGTATATTTAGTTTAGGGACTGTTAGGAAAAATAGATTGAAGGATGCAGAGAGCAAAATGATTGACGATAAATCGCTACAGAAGAAAGGAAGAGGAGCTTTTACTCAGGTGGTTTGCAATGAAAACAAACTGAGTGTGGTCAAGTGGTTTGATAATAAGCATGTGAGGTTAGTAAGCTCTTATGTTGACGCTTTTCCCCTTGAGAATATCAAACGTTTCAGCAAAGAGTCAAAAAGTCGCGTCGTTATACAATGTCCACAAATTGTGAAGCATTATAATCGCCACATGGGAGGTGTAGATTTGGCGGATATGCTAATAGCATTATACCGCACAGGTATAAAATCTCACAGATGGTACATGAATATTTTTTCCCAGCTTTTGGACATATGTGTAAATAATGCTTGGCTGTTACGTCGTAGACATGACAGACAAATAAATAAGAAGAGGAAGCAAGATCGTTTGAAAGACTTTCGATACGAAATCTACGCTGGACTTCTGAAGCGTGATAGAACCGTGCCTGTAAAGGAAGTTGAATCTGTACCTGAGAGGCAAAAGATAAAGAAACCATTGGCCGAGAGGCCTTTTGATGATGTGAGGTATGATAAATACGATCATTGGCCTCAGTTAACCGGGTATCAGAGATGTCAATATTGTAAAGGAGGTCAAGCAAGTACAATGTGCACTAAATGCAAAATACATTTATGTTATGTCAAAGATAGAAACTGTTTTTTGGCTTACCACACGAAGCACTAAAATAGCGCAACGTATAGTATGCTATACATTGCTGATTTCTTATTGTTTCGAGCAAAAGTGGCACCGTATAGTATACTATACATAGGTTTTTCCAAAAAACAGCAGGTCTAGATTTTTTTTAGTCTTTTTTGTAACTTTTTTATATGCCTAATAAACCATTAAAATTAATTTTACTTGTTTTAATTAACAAAAATCATCATGCGACTTTAAGGGGGTACACTATTTTTTAGGTTTGTTTTCGAGTTACACTCTAAATTTGTTTTGTTTTGTTGATTTTAAATATATGATTTTGTATAGATACTCGAGTTTCATTTGCTTGCCTTTATCTTAAACAATATTCAGGCAAACTACAATGAGGCAGCCCTACGATTTTTTTCTAATCACCCCTCAGGTGTATCTATTGTCCCCTGATGGGAGGTAAATAGAAATCACGTATATTTTGTGTTTGTTTTTTTATTAACTATAAACATATCCGAATAGAAATGAATATATTTCAATAGTTTGGCCTAAGACTCAACAATTGCATCCTTAAAAAAATGGGTATCAATTCTACAACATTACGTAAATCGTTACAGAAGATCGAAAACCTATCTAATCACCCCGTTTTACGGTATATTCTATTAGATCTAAATAATTAGATCTAATTCTATTCTAATAATTCAAATACTAATTTGTCTTTAGCGTATTATTTTCAGTCAAAATATTTTTGTCTAATGTTAAGGAAGATATGGAGTAACATTTTATCCAATTTACTTTTCCGAACTGATTGAGGATAGTCAAGAATGCACTCTTAATTACAGACGACCTGATCCTGCAATTTCGAGAAGACGTGTGTTTGCTTTCTCATCCAACTCCACTGTTGGAAGAAGCCAAAGCAGTTTGCGGGTATGTGTCTGGGTAGAGACAAATTTGAGTTGTCACCGTAAATGTATACTGTGACGACTCAAATCATATCTTGAGAACAGATCCGCTACACTCTGACCCGTTCTATAGTTTAGGGGGGTAGCAACTTACCTACTTTAGTTTCTTATTTTTGCTGATTATTTTTTAATAACATCGACCCCATATACGCATCCGAGGTAGAAGACATTATAACGGCACCTACAGCGCCGAATAAGTACGAACGGCTGAAAAGTGAGTTAGTGAAGAGGTTATCTGCGTCGAGAGAGAAGAAGGGACAGCAGCTCCTAACTCAAAAGGAACTTGGCGACCGAAAACCCTCGCAGTTCTTGCGACACCTGCGCCACCTGGCGGGACCGAGCGTACCAGAGGAGTTTTTACGGACGATCTGGACCAGCCGTCTGCCGAGCAGTACGCAGACTATTATTGCCTCGCAAGCTAAAGCGAGCCTAGAGGAAGTGGCTGAACTGGCTGACCGCATACAGGATGTAGTGCCAGCAACCCCGCATGTAGCAGTGACAACAAGTCAGATGGCGACACCGGGGAGCAGCGTGGACCAGATGAGTGGTCAAATCGCCTAACTCACACGACAAGTGCAAGCCCTCACGTCGCAGGTCGACAGGTTATCTCGGTCGAGGCAAAGGTCGGACCAGAACACCAAGATGCAGTTCCTCGTCGACATCGGTAGTGACGTCTGTGTTTACCCAAGGTCAGCAGTGAAAGAGCGCCGTAATAAAACTGGCTATGAACTATGTGCGGCTAACGGTAGTGCGATAAACACCTACGGTTACGCGTATTTAAAATTAAATATAAGTTTGCCCCGTGACTTAGCTTGGCGATTTATAGTGGCGGACGTCACAAAACCAATAATAGGGGTCGATTTTTTATCACATTATAACTTAATTGTAGATGTCAGTATGCAGCGCCTAATCGACGCTAACACTACGCTTGCGACCACTGCTTTGCCTGCTTGTCCTTCTGATTTTTGGTTTTATCTTTACTTGTGTCACTATTCCTGATCTCAGGGGTAGTTTCGGAAACACACGACGAGCAACTTGACTTGGCTGTTGATGACACCATATGGGAATATAATGCTCCAATCTTATCTGGCAAGACTAGAAAATTTGGGAATAAGGCTTCTATCATTCGTTCACGACTTGCGGGTCCAGAGGATGAACCTATAAAGGAGCTTGGTACAGATGTCTCCCCTGCATTTGAGCTTGTCATGAGCAACACTGATAATAAATCATTAAAAAAAAAAACAACTTTAAAACATAGCATAAGTGATTTGTCCAACCAGAGTGAACCATATGAGGAAAGAACCCCTTCCTTCTTGTGATGCCATTACAGAAGGCCCAAAAATATACTTTACAACTTGTCCTGGGGATCTTGTAGCAATCACTCTTGCAGGATCCATGAAGATGACTTGTAATGAAATTGAAAGGAGAGTTTTCTATAGACCAATAAAAATTAAAACTCTCAAGTGTCAACAAAGTTTTCTGTTTGAGATGGGATGCGGAAAGAAAGATGCACTAAAGTTCAATGACAAGGAATGTATGAAAGATCAAAATTCATGGGAAACTATAATATTAATTATTCTGGTGTGCACACTAGCACTTCTACTAATTGTTGTTATTATGTGGTTTGTGGGATTAAGTAAAGGACTAACCACTGGGAATTCAAAGATCCCTCTCATTAGGTCTGAGTGTTTTTTTGTTGCTGATTATAACGAGTTTGTAGACAAGGATGGAAAGACCAAGTGCTTACCCATTGATGTAGAATCAGAAGTTAATATGATAAAGAGGAAATATCAGAAACACTGGCTGACACTGTTACTATTGTTCTTAATTTGCAGATTTCCAACTGTAAAATCTAAGAATATGAAGACTGCCTGCTATATGCTGTTTTTCTACTCTCCTATAAACTTGTAATTTTTGACGTAGAACTAATGGGGATGCACACGCAAAGCTCAGCGCAGATGTCGCCAGCGGCGGGATGGCCGCTGTCAAATCGTTTTGCTTTGTTTACATCAGTGTTTTTTGCAATTTTTTGTGTTGAATCCGGTCCACCATCGTTATTGCTATCATGTATTGCACCTGGAAGCTCAAAGAATTGAAAGACGAATTGAAAAAACGAGGAGCAAGGATAACTGGAAAGAAAGCAGATCTTGTTGAGAGGTAGACTTTTAACTAATAAAATCATTTTCATCAGTGCTAGCCTCTAAATTTGGATCTTTTTTAGTTGTAACATGTTCATTCTTACTTGAGTCATTGTAGGAAAATTTACGAAAAATGAGAGAACATTACTGATAAATGGTATTCTTTATTTTTTAGAATGTAAGTATTTATGTAAAGTATTTTGCCTATTAAACATATCAATACTTCTTCCAGGTTATTGCAAGGCATCTATGAAACAGCTTCAATATGAGGTAAACATCAAATTAAGTGATGACGGAATGCCTGAAGAATCAAGCTGTGAATGTGCCGCAGGAGAAGGAAAAGAAGCCCATTGCAGACATATAGATGTGGTACTACTTGCTGCTGAAAATATTGTACAAGATAAAATAATACTCCTACATGAAGTTTCTACGTCACAACTACAGACATTCCATAAACCAGCAAAGAAGTATTATGCATCACCATTGAGGGCCTCCAGATTGCCATCCAAAAGAGATGTACATAATACTGTATACTCTCCATACTTGGCACAAAACCCTAGGTTTGATAAGAATGCATTTCAATTAAATTATGCACACTCGTCAATGCCTCTAAAACAATTATATCCTGCAGCTAACCAACGAGCAATATGTTTGGACCATGAATATATTACAAAAAACGCAGTGGATATTTTTTAGAATCCATTAATGTTCTTAATGTTACAGAAACAAGAATTATGGAAATAGAAATTGAAACTAGAGGACAAAGTTCCAATCCAAAGTGGCACGATTATAGAAAAACCCACATTACAGCCAGCATTTTTCACACTATGTGTCATTAAAAAAGTGAAACTTTAATCAAATATTAAATAAAAATCGAATCCAGACAAGAGCCATGGCAAATGGAATTATAAATAAAAATGTAGTCATTAAAAGGTATATGGAGGCTTATGATCTGGTTGTAGTTGAATGTGGTTTATTCTTGTCTCAGGAAAGGCCTTATTTAGGAGCACCTCCTGATGGTTTACTGGGATCAGAAACCATTGTTGAAGTTAAATGTCCTTATGTTTCCAGAAATCAAAAGATCACTCCTCTTACAGTACCATATCTACAATTATGACGAAAATAGACAACTTAAAAAAAAACAATATTTATTACTACCAAATTACCGCGGCAAAATTGCAATCGTTGAAAATCAGTCTAAAAAAGACCGGGAGTACATTCGTTTATTGGAGGACAAAGTACAGTCACGTCTTCCTGAGTCTTGATAAACAAAAAAATATAGCTTTTACAGCGGTTTTAAATACAACCGTAACAGACCACTGCCTGGTTTTGTTATCTCTCGAGAATAAATATTGCTATAATATACCTAAAAAGCACAAAACAACAGTCAACTACGAAAATGCTCATAATAGTCTAAAAAATACTGATACCTTATTTTTTAACATCTTCAAAGACCCTGATACTTACGCCTTTGCGCTTATAGAATTGGTCAAGACAGCTTTACTTTCGAACTCTAAAAATGTAATTATCACGAATAGCAAAAGAACGATTAAACCCTGGATAACAACAGGTGCCCTTCGGTGTATATTTTGTATTCCTTAAACTCAAATCAAACCCAGATAATCAAATTCTAGTGATTACATATCGATGCCTTAGTTCACAATTGCACTAACTACAAAATTTTCAATTTTTACTTTTTTAATGCCAAATACACTAAATTTCATGCTCTTTAGTTTCCGCGCATCGAAATACCGTTATTCCGTCTCTTTCTACCAAAACCGTGGGTCACAATTGTATTAAATGAGTTCGTTTAATGTTCCATGAATGTGGTATTATACTAATGGTCTTTATTTTTGTAAAACCAATCAAGATATACTTTAACTGATTTTAAGTTTCTCAACTGCAGGAAATTTCAAAACACAAACGTATTATATACATTTGCAATATCTGCTCATACTTTTTAGCAGTGCTACAAGAGTGTTTTATGTGTTGGTAGTACAAAATGATCAAGAAAGTTTGATGCCCAAGTGTGCTAAGTACTTTTACTGGGAGGGGCTTGGCAATTTTTTAAGTGCACAAATACATTAAACCGTTTTGAGATATAGTCCGAATTGTACAAGTGTATTAAGTACTTTTACTTGAAGGGGTTTGAATAATTTTTGAAGTGCACAAATGCATTTAATCCTTTTGAGATATATTCCCAGTGTACATGTGAAATAAATGGAAAAGCGGAAATAAACTAAGCCCATTTAATTTAATGTTTATTTCGTAGTGTGAATACTCAAGCGTATTACTTTCATTTAAGACATTTGTGTTTTAAAGATTGATTTTGGCGCGTAATTTTCGAGGAGCAGCGACTTTACTTCGTCATGGTTCGTTCGTTCGGGATCGCGTGGTCAGGCGGGGAAGCGGGGGGTAGGCCCTCCGCTTCGTCGCTTGACCGCGTGATCCAGCGTATGCCGCAAACGTCACAAACGTAAACAAGTTTATACGTGCAGAATATTCGTTTGCTCTGCGGAAAGTGAGATAATTTAGACGTTTGAAGGTTTAAGAAGTTAAGATTTACTGTGTTTAAGTTAAATGCCATAATGTTTAGTAAAGGACGTAAACTAGTCGATTTAGTGAATCAAACTGATAGAAAGAAGACGGAATCGCAAGACGTGCCACCATCAGTGTCCGGCCAAAAAGCAGAAGTGAAGAGTTCATCACATAAAATAACCAAAAGTAAGTAAAATAAGTGTTACATTAATTAAATAACTTGTCATTCATTTTTAAATAACTTCAAACGGCTACCTACCGCTGCCGTTGAAAATCGTACCTAAACACCATAATGATTAACATGAGTGACAGTTTAATATTTTGAGTGATGGTATAAATATAAGACAGGACATCAAGTGTAACGTAATAATATTGAGACCGCCCGTATTTCGTATGAAAGTGTTATAGGTACCTACTCGTATAGTAGTCGTCACAAGTCGTGAGCACAAATGTCAAGTTTATTTTTTGAGTTTTGGGTTCCTTTCTGGGTTTTTTGATTAGTCCGTCCGTAGGATCGGTCGCGTGGAGCGTTTGATCGCAATGTTTGTGCTCACGACTTGTGACGATTGGTAATTCACGTACTTTTGCGGTACGTTGTAGTTAAAAATATTTATTACCTACTTAGGGTCTTATTCTGAAATAATTATTATAGCTAACCAAATTATTAAGATCTTTTGTACCTTATTTTTGTATAATTATTTATATGCGTAGTTTATTAACACTACAATTCTATTATTAGCAAATAACTATTCAACCACATAAGTAGTCAGTCATGTTACTGACTACTGGCACGTAAGGCGAACCTTTCGCCATCTCTTACTAGTTGAATATCACTCAAATGTCAATGTTTTATTACAGATGTTACTTCTGCGTAGTTATTGGCAGATAGCTACAAATCTCAGCAGAAAAATGAGGACAGAAGTTCAAACAAAACATTGATCTACAAATCGCCAGCTATAAATGAAGTAAGCGTCACTCAAACACCACGGTCAAAAGTTGCAAAAAATTTAAATACTCTATTTGCAAAATATCTAATGAGATTGCTGCAAAAAGTCAAGCTTTCATTCAAAATTCAACGATATCGCCTGATATTATATGCACAGCCAATCAAGTAATAGTTTCAGAATTTGATAACAATAATTCACCTGAAGATATAAACAACTGTGACAAATCCGAGTCAGTTCTAACTTCACAAGCATCTCCTGACATTTATGACATTACAGAAAACGAAGTAATCACCTCTACACCCATAAATGCTATTGGTCGAAAAAGAGATCCATCACAGTCTGCTGGATCAAATACAGTCTTAGGTCACGACGTTGAGTCTCTCCAATATGTAGAATCTGCCTCTAAAATATCTGATTCGGATCATATTTCAAAAGAAATTTCCCCATCTGTTCTCAACGTACAGGTGTTAGAAGACCTACCTGTTCCCAACGAATCTGATCATGTTTCACCAAAGCCTAGTACATCAACATGTGAAAATACATTATTACACCAAGATCTATATTTGTCAGATGACGAAATATCTCCATATATTGATTCAGAATCGTCTTATGCTCCTTCACCATCTAAACCACGCCATCTACCATTATCATTAGATAGCGATTTAACTGACGTAAGTGACTCAGTAGAAGCTACAAAGGAAAATCAACCAAAACGAAGAAAGAAGGCAATGCCCGAAGCATGGAAAAGAAATGTTCTTAAATATTTACGTCGAACAGGTAAAGGGTACACAAGTAGAAATGGAAAATTTATGGAACCAAAAGAATGCAAGCCTACAGATTGCTCTAAATGTCGATATCAGTGCAATTATTTGTTTCCAGAAAATCTGAGACAAGATATCTTTGAAGAGTACTGGAGCCTAGGTGATACAAAACAACAAAAAATGATGCTCAGTAGCCTGATTTCTCACGCTGAAGTCTTACGTCTTTATACGATAGCAAAAAAAAATCGCACTATGTCACGTCAGTATTGGCTTTTTCACCAATCTGTAGGTAAAAAACGAGTTTGCCAAAAGTTTTTTTGTAATACATTCAATATTAGTTCAAGCATCATTAATAATTGTTCAAAAAATAGAGGGCTCAACGGCATATTTATGGGCACTGACAAACGAATAGGAAAAATGCCCGCAAACATTACTTCAGTGGAGTTTACTAACTTTGTAAAAGAGCATATTAACCTGTACCCTCGCGTTGAATCCCACTATTGCCGAAAAAGTTCTAAAAAACAGTATTTAGACAGTGATCTCAACTTGAGTCGCTTATATCAAATGTACAAAGATTTTTTTTGCCCCGAAAAGATGATAACTCCTGTATCGCCTTATGTGTATCAAAAGATTTTCCACTCTTATAATCCAAGACTAGCATTTTACAAGCCAAAGAAAGACCAGTGCACCAAATGCAACGTGTATAAACGATCCGACAATAGAGCTCCCTTACAGGAGGATTATGATGCCCACAAAAAACGCGAAAATGATGCACTGACTATGAAAAAAGAAGATAAGCAAAGATGCTTGAATTCAGATGGAGCTTTCCGGGCTATAACATTTGACCTTCAAGCTATCCTATCGGTACCTTTTACCGGAGACTGCAAAATCTATTATTTACGTAAATTATCGATGTACAATTTTACTATCCTAGATTGTCATGCTAACACTGGCTACTGCTATTTATGGGACGAGTGTAATGGCAAAAAAAGGTTCTACTGAAATCGGATCGATATTGTTAAAATATCTTAGTAGTTTACCCGAAACTGTTACTCATGTCGCATCATTTTCTGACACTTGTAGTGGTCAGAACCGCAATAAATATGTTACTCTAGCGGCTTTATACGCTGTCAATAACATACCTCACTTAAATACGATCGATTTGAAATTCATGGAATCGGGGCATCCGTATTTAGAAGTGGATTCAATTCACGCGTGTATTGAAAGAGCGCGAAAGTATAAAAGCATATTCAATTGCGTGAATATGCATTGGTGATAGGGTCTGCTAGAATCAAGCCGAAACCCTACGATGTTATTATTATGAAACACGGGGAATTCTATGATTTGAAGGGATTCGAAAAAACTTTGAATTCCAATACAACAAAAAATACAAAAAATGAGCCAGTACAGTGGCTGAAAATTAAGTGGCTGCGGCTGCAGAAAGAATCACCCACTTCAATTTTTTACAAATACGATTTGACCGATCCAGGTTTCAATGAAATAGACATTTGTAAGACAAAAACAATAAAGAAAAATAAAGACATATGTATAAGCAAACTAAAGAAACCTCTGAAAGTAGCATATAAATCACTGATTGCAGTTTCACAAACTAAAAAGAAAGATCTGATAACACTTTTAAATGATGGGGTTATACCACCAGAATATGAGCACTATTACAAAGATATTCCATCCACTTCTGCGGCTATTGTTAACAATAATTGTGATGACACTGAATCGTCTGATGATGATCCAGATGAAGACTCCATTGTTGAAGAAATTTAAGTTTTGATTCAATTTTTAATTACCAATTAGTAAAAATGAATAATTGTTACCTGAAACTGAAGACTGACTTTATTAATTTTCTTATAAAAAATCTTATTTTAATGATTCAGAAACTAATTGTTTTGTGAAATAGCTAAAGATTGGCCTGTAATTGGGCTTCAGTCCTTTTATTTTTTTGTTGTGACTTTGAAATTTATTTTATTTGATTGTGGATAAAAACTGTTTGTGTTTTATAATAAAAATAAACATTAAGAATATGGATCACTGGTTTATTATTTTGTCTATTTAATGCAATATCCATAACTATTATTATCCTTCTTCTTGGACCTTGAACCAGCCTGGTAAAGCTGTTAAATATTTTTGAGTTTTTCACTTAATGCCAGTCAGTATAATCAATCTTAGTGCACAAATGTATTAAATGGGGGGTTTTATGTTTATTTGGCCATTTTGAAAAGGTAACGTTTAAACTAATATTACAATATTGAGATATGATGGAGAAAAAGGACTAGTCTTATGAACAGATGCATATTTTTTTTGTTATTTTACTTGGATTTTCTACTGTTCTCGTCTAAACTTTAAAAAACTTTAAAGCTCTCTCCTCAAAAATGTAAATTTTGTAGTTAGTGCAATTGTGAACTAAGGCATCGATATAGACGATATCGGACTTTCTGTGGGAACCTTATAAAAAAACTAAAAAATAAATTTAATAAAGACAAAATCAAAGCATCTGCTAAAAACCCTCGGGCGTTGTGGTCAACCATTAATGACATCACAAATTAAAGCCACCCAGGAGCTCAAATAGCGACCTACTTAAGACAAAATCATGTCCCCAAGACTCAGTTAACTATGTTAATAATTCATCTACATCTTGTAACACAGACAGCCCTAATCTGTCCTCCTTTGTTCTCCTAGACACCTCTCAGGAGGAAGTTGAAAATATACTGATGTCCCTAGACTCTGGGAGTGCACCAGGGTGGGACGGAATTCCTACCCTTTTCCTAAAACAGGCAAAGGAGATCTTAGTCCCGCTGATCTGTGACCTGGCCAACCTATGCTTTAACACAGGTATCTTCCCCTACCTTCTTAAGCGCTCCGTTGTTACCCCTGTGTATAAGAGTGGAGATAAAGACGACGTTAACAACTATCGGCCAATTTCTGTGTTGACCTCCATTTCTAAAATTATTGAGGCTCTTGAACTCTAGAATAGTTAACTACCTGACTAATTATGACGTCTTATCGTCCTCTCAATATGGTTTTAGAAGGGGAAAATCGGCCCAGGATGCTACGGAGGCACTTGCTACTGTGATAACCAAGGAAGTAGATAAGGGGAACAAATGCCTAGTGGCCTTTCTTGACCTCAAGGCCTTTGATACAGTCTCTATCTCTTAACTTATACACAGGCTGGAGAACTTAGGATTTCGAGGTTCTGCTCTCTCTTTTCTCAGCAGTTACCTTAAAAACAGAAAACAGGGGGTAAAAATTGAAAACCATGTTAGTGACGAAGAGAACGTGACGTATGGCGTCCCGCAGGGCAGTGACCTCGGCCCGACGCTCTTTTTGATTTATATTAATGAACCCTGTAACCTTAATATCAACGGTGCGAGGATACTGTCCTACGCGGATGACACCGCTGCTATCTTCTCTGCTAAGACCTGGGACAAGGTTAGGCTGGAGGCTGAGAGGGGACTGGCTAGAGTTGGTGATTGGCTATGTGAGAATCTACTTACGCTAAATACCCAAAAACCAACTACGTCAGCTTCACTAAATACGCAAACTCTCAGCCTGCGCCTGACTTTAACATTAGAATACATTCTTGTCGTACCCCAACCCAATCTACCTGTAGTTGCCCTGTAATTCATAAGGTAAATTCCGTCAAGTACCTTGGTATTGTAGTAGATCATAGGTTAAGCTGGTACCCACACCTCGAACTAACTATAGCGAGGGTAAGAAAACTCATATGGGTTTTCAAATCTTTGAGACATGTAATGAATGCAGAACTACAGAATAAAATCTATATCGCACTGGCCCAATCTGTAATCATATATTGTATCTCGGTATGGGGTGGAGCAGCTAAGTCGTATTTTATAGATCTAGAGAGGGCACAGAGATCCTTGATTAAGGTCATGTACTGTAAGCCCTACTGGTTCCCTACTGAAACTCTATACGCAAGCTTTAAGCTGCTCTCCGTTAGAAAACTCCACATACTACACATGGCACTAAGATATCTTCTGACGTACACTAAGTTGAAAAAACGCATTTTAGTAGAAGCGTCTTATTTATTTACAAAATATTTAATTCATCATAAAATGAAAAGGCACTTCTGCATGTTCATAAGAAGAAAAGACTGTTCTGCG
Organism: Tiliacea citrago; assembly: GCA_963921375.1. Classification (NCBI taxonomy): domain Eukaryota; kingdom Metazoa; phylum Arthropoda; class Insecta; order Lepidoptera; family Noctuidae; genus Tiliacea; species Tiliacea citrago. The sequence goes on from OY992783.1 coordinate 23,067,742, forward strand.
TAGATGTGCCTTTTTAGCTTAGTATTACAAAAAATAGGCAGGCGCAAGTGGCAGTTGTGCCTTTTTTACTTAGTATTGCTAGTTGTGCGAGGTGAAGTGGGGCTCGCGGTTGGAATACTGCACTTCAGTTGCGTCCAGGAAGCCAGAGCGAACACGCGCGCGCGCGGCTCTCCGAGTTATAACTACGGAAAAATCGTAAGTCAAATTTCCTCTAATTATAATTGATGTATATTTTAGCATTTAAGCAAGCACCCATGAGTAATTTAAGATTAAATAAACTGCAAACTTATCAGGTGACACTTACCAAATAAAGACATGCCTACTTTAATGTTAAAATATTAGAAAATTAAATATATCAAACAAACAACATCGTAATCTAGGAATACGCTTTTTTCTCGAATTTGTTTACACCGTCGAGTACCAACTATCACAATGAAAAAGTTTGCAGTTTATACATTCAAACCTTTTTTATTATTATTTATACATTCAAACCTTGTTTTATTATTACCTTAATGAGTTTTGTAGGAAGTAAACATCTTTTTTGTGTGCTTGCCTGGCTGATGTATATTTTTGCCACTGTTAGGTTATACGGAAGATATTTTCTATTTGGAGCATAACCCCGTGTGTAGGGGGCTAAGGAAGTTTGTATTTAGATAATATCTTTCAGTTTTTTGTATTTCTTTCCTTTGCGCTGGTGATTTTTTAACAATTTTGTTTATTTTGTTTGTTTCAGTGTGACAAAATGCGACATAATCGAAGCTCAAAAATAATTTCGTTGGTGCCACCAACCAGTTCTTCCCAGGAGTCAAACCTGAATACTGATAATTTATGAGCTGCCTTTACCTACTACGAACGAAAATAACTCTTTGAATGATGCGGATCTTCATAACAGCTCCGACAGCATCCTGGATTTTGATTCAGATGATTCAGTTTTTGATAAAAATTATTTACCCTCAAGTTTAGATCCGTCAAAATGTTCGAATGATTCAGATTCTTCTACAAATACCATCCCCCCATCACAGTCAATTAACGTTGTTGTTCCTGAGTCACCTGAAGTCACAAGCGACGAAGACACACCACAAACCCTCACAAAAAAGGGGGCAATCAGAAAACGTAAGAAGTATGATGAATCACCAGCGCAGAGAAAAGAAATTAAAAAACTGAAAGATATGGAATCTAAATACCAACTTAAGCCAGGGTGTAACGATCGATGTAAAAAAAAATGTCATACCCAGTGCTCGCGCAAGTTTTAGAAATAAGTTAAATTAAAATATTTCCGACCGCAGTTTTGAGCTGTATTTCCTGCCCTCCCAATTCCCATACAACAGAACGAGAAGCACGCTCGTCGCACGCCGAATCAGAGGCACTTCCTCCGCGGCGAAAGCCAATCACCGCATATATATCCACCGTAGTTTGAAAAAAAAAAAAAAAAACATTCTCGCATGGATCAGTGTGTTCTACTGCAACCGCTCACGTACCGCGCCGCTCCGCAAATAATCCGCTACTATATCAAAAACTCTAAACTCTCTCTATTTATAAGTGTTGGCCGACACAAGTGTAACATTTAAAACTCAAGTGATAGTGCATCACAGTGAAAGGAAGAAAGTCGTGAACACGTGGGACGTCTGCTAAGGCTGCCCCTTGAGTCAACGTGCTTCGTCCAGAAGGTTCTCAAGTAAGTCCATCCATCCCTCTTTCTTACTCATAATCTCATATTCCCTTTTGCTCAATTCTGTGTGTCGTCCAATCTTCCAACCCGCAAAAATAAAATAAATAAATTACATCCCCGCGTATTGGTCCTTCGAAGTCGAAAAACCGCTTCAACTTATACACCACCCAGTTTACAGAAGATGCACGACAAAATCTAAACCATTCCTTTAGAAACATGTCTTGGAAAGAGCAACAATGTTTCATAATAAATAACACGTCCAAAGAAGAGCCTAAGAGGAAAACCGTTAAAGAAAACAGAAAACTGCCAAGAAACGTAAGCGTATTATATTTTCTGTCAAATGAAACAGGGCAAAAGTGAATGTTTGCAAAGTATTTTTTCTAGAAACGCTGGGTTACAGTCGAAAAAATGATAAATCTGTAAGGAACGCCTTATGCAACATAACAAACAACATTCCAGTTGATAAGCGGGGAACCAATCTTAATCCAAAAAAGTTGGACGACACTAAAATTGTAGAACATATAAATTCTTTTAATCCTTCCATATCCCACTATAGACGAGAACACGCTCCAAATAGAAAATATCTTCTGTCTGACCTAACAGTAACCACAATGTATCGAGACTTTTACGAACAACAAAATATGAAGGACCTTCCTGTTCACGAACAGATTTCTTATGACTACTACAGATAAGTTGTAAAGAAGTTAAACATTGGTTTTACAAAACTAGGACATGAAGAGTGTGACGTGTGTGAAAGGTTTTTTATCCATAATCCGGAGTACAAGGAGAAAAGACACAGAAATTGTCGAGAGTGCCGAGATTACGAACTATTTATGCCTTCGCGGCTAACAGAGGTGTGATCAACACAGCGCCCCGCGCCCCGCGCGCGGCTCGCCAGAATTATCCTTTGTGGGGAAACATAATGAATATAATTGTGAGATTCAGGATGTTTTTGGTTTTACCTTTACTTGTGTCACTATTCCTGATCTCAGGGGTAGTTTCGGAAACACACGACGAGCAACTTGACTTGGCTGTTGATGACACCATATGGGAATATAATGCTCCAATCTTATCTGGGAAGACTAGAAAATTTTGGGAATAAGGCTTCTATCATTTGTTCACGACTTGCTGGTCCAGAGGATGAACCTATATAGGAGCTTGGTACAGATGTCTCCCCTGCATTTGAGCTTGTCATGAGCAACACTGATAGTAAATCATTTAAAAAAAAAACAACTTTAAAACATAGCATAAGTGATTTGTCCAGTCTAACCAGAGTGAACCATATGAGGAAAGAACCCCTTCCTTCTTGTGATGCCTTTACAGAAGGCCCAAAAATATACTTTACAACTTGTCCTGGGGATCTTGTAGCAATCACTCTTGCAGGATCCATGAAGATGACTTGTAATGAAATTGAAAGGAGAGTTTTCTATGGACCAATAACAATTAAAACTCTCAAGTGTCAACAAAGTTTTCTGTTTGAGATGGGATGCGGAAAGAAAGATGCACTAAAGTTCAATGACAAGGAATGTATGAAAGATCAAAATTCATGGGAAACTACAATATTAATTATTCTGGTGTGCACACTAGCACTTCTACTAATTGTTGTTATTATGTGGTTTGTGGGATTAAGTAAAGGACTAACCACTGGGAATTCAAAGATAATTCTCATTAGGTCTGGATGTTTTTTTGTTGCTGATTATAACGAGTTTGTAGACAAGGATGGAAACAAGTGCTTACCCATTGATGTAGAATCAGAAGCTAATATGATAAAGAAGAAATATCAGAAACACTGGCTGACACTGTTACTATTGTTCTTAATTTGCAGATTTCCAACTGTAAAATCTAAGAATATGAAGACTGCCTGCCGATCTGCGGGATGCGTGTGTCGTCAGCGACATGTATCCTCGTGTCCATCTGTGTGGTCCCGGGGCGTGCAGTGAAGATACGGAGTGTGCTGGTGCTTCTGCTTGCGCTTACAAAACCGCTTCTTTCGAAGCGAACCGTATGTGTGCGGCATTGTTATGATGCTCGTGCCGCATCGGTGTTCTGCTCTCAGGTTTCTTACAAACCGTCTTTTTCAAGACGATTGATTCCCTGTTTCTTTACGGAATGTAAAAACGTGGTAAGGTAACAGGTTCAGTGGTATGTGGTAAGTAGCTGGTATTCTTATGTGACAGGTACGCACTGTGTCACTACATCACTCCCCCCTAAGCGAAGCGTACGTTGGGTTTTACTGCGCGGCCGGAACGTGTGACGTATGTGTCGCGCGGTGCGCCGGGGTTCGATGCCCGCGGCTCGACGCTCGTAGTCGTGCGCAGTGCTTGATGTTGCGCACCTGTCGTTGTTGATGTGGTACACCCGTCTTCGTTGAGTAGGTACGCTGGCTTTAGTCTGTCTATTGAGACAACTGTAGTTCGAAGTGGCATCTGTATGGTATGGTATCGCCTTAGCAACAGTGTCGGCGGTGACGTCATGAATAGGTACTGCCTCCGGCCATTTAGTGCAGCGGTCGATAATTGTAACTAGATATCTGTAGTCGTTAGATGGCGGCAGTGGCCCTACGATGTCAACGTGAATGTGTTCGAAGCGCGCTGATTTTTGAAACTCGCCGAGTGGACTGATAACATGTCGTTGAACTTTCCCACGCTGGCAACCAATGCATGACTTTGCCCACAGACCAACTTCTCTGTTCATACTTGGCCATATAAACTTTGTAGACATTACTCTTCTTGTTGTTCGCACACCAGGGTGACTTAGTTCGTGGTGCGCTTTGAATGCTACTATACGATAAGCCGCTGGTAGGTATGGACGAACGGTTGATGTTTCGCACATTATTGGTCGCTGACCTCTGGGCAATGTAAAAGGCGCGAACTTTAGACTTGGGTTGGACATGCAGATCTTCAATTCTTCATCATTTTCTTGGTCTTTAGCGAGTTGGTTGTAATCGATCGTGGAGTGCGACAAGTTGATTTCTTCGATGCGTGATAAGGCGTCCGCTGCTTCGTTCTTATCACCGTGAATGTATTCGATCTTTGCACAGAACTGACTAATGTAATGTAGCTGGCGTTCTCTTCGTGGTGTATCGCTGCTACTCGGCGTTCTTGTTAGCGCGTAAGTTAATGGTTTGTGATCGGTGAATATTGTTAGATCACTGCCCTCTATTAGTCGTCGTAGGTGTTGCACTGCGGTGTACATAGCTAACAATTCGCGATCGTACACGCTGTAGCGACGCTGCGTCTCACTCATAGTTTTCGAGTAGAATGCCAGAGGTCTCCATTTGTTGTAGAACGGCGCCCATGCCAGTATTCGATGCGTCGGTAAATAAACATAGCGGCGCGTTAGGTATCGGGTGAGTCAGTGTTGTTGCCTCGAGTATGCTTTGTCGGCATTTTTCAAAGGCTTGTTCTGCTACTTGCGACCATTGTATCGGAGTCTTATCATTTTTCTTACTGTTGTGTAGGTATTTGTTCAATTCGTGTTGGTGCTCGGCTTGATGTGGTAAACAACTACGGTAGAAGTTTATCATTCCTAAGAATCTTCTTAGTTCTTGAACTGTTTGTGGTTTCGGATAGTTGACTATGGCTTGTATTCGTTCTTGAGTGGGGTTGATTCCTTGGGATGACACTTCGTATCCGAGAAACTCGATGTTAGTTTTGTCAAACTCGCACTTATCGATGTTAAGACTGACGCCGTAGGTTTTTAGGCGTTCGAGTACTAATTCTAAGTGGCGGCGGTGTTCTTCCTTATTTCTCGAGTGTACGAGCAGATCGTCGACGAAACTGAATACGTTGTCATCTAGTCCTCGTAGTACGTCGTGCATGAAATGTTTGACCGGAGTTTCTTAGACCAAACGTCATGCAGGTGAATTCGAATAGTCCGAAAGGTGTTATTATCGCTGTTTTTTGAGCATTTTGTTGTGCGATCGGTATCCAGTAATATGCCATTTTCAAATCGAGTTTCGAGAATATTTCCTTGCCGTGGAGTTGGTAAGTGAAATCTTGAATTCGTGGAATGGGGTATCGGTCGGGAACGGTGACGGCGTTGAGTCTTCTGTAATCGCCACATACTCGTAGTGATCCGTCTTTCTTTTTCACGATGTGAAGTGGACTCGCCCATGGACTGTTGAAGGCTTGCATATTCCCATCTCGATCATGCGTTCAAATTCGAGTTTAGCCGCCTTGTATTTGTCGGGCGGTAGTGGGCGCGGCCGTGAGTAAATCGGCGGCCCGGCTGTCTCGATGTGATGTGTGACGTCATGCTTGGCTGGAGTTTTGAGTGTCATTGGTCGCAGTACATCTGGATATTTCTTCAGTAGGTCGTGATGAGTATGGTCGCGGTTGATAATGTAGATTGATTCTTCTTTGCTGTTTATTTTGACGGCGTTTACACTGAGCTCGGTTACTCGGTCGATGAGTTTTCTTTTGTGCAAGTCTTTATATTGGCGACGACGAAAGTCCACTTAAAACTTCTTCGTAAGCCTAGGTTGAGCTCGAGTGTACGCTCTCCGTAGGTACGAATCTCTGTTCCGTTGGCCGCGTACAATTTGTAGCTTGCATTCTCCGCCGGCCTTGAATATTTCTGGTTTCGAGCGGCTAATACCGATATGTCGGCTCCCGTGTCGACAAGAAATTTTTCTCTGTTGTTAATGTCGATCACACATAGGCGACGGCTTGTTTGGTTTACATCGACACCCGCCGCTATCGATGTACGTTCTAGTTTTCCCGCTTTGCAAATGTACATGGCGATTCACATTTTCGTGCCCCGTTGCCGAATCGATAGTGGAAACGGCAAAGCCAGTCGGGATCGTTGGGCTTGCGGGCGTTATCGGGGCGGTGTCTTGAGTGGGAGCGTGAGCGGCTACGATGTGCTGGGTTATGGCGGGAACGGCGATACGACGAATGTTGATGGTTGCGGAGCTCAGCGACTTCGATTGACAATTTCTCAATTTGTTTCGTCAGCATATTGATTTGTAGGGTTGTTATCGCGTTTATCTGTACCTCGTTGACTGCTGGACTTGTTGACGGTGGGTTTGCTGTGGAGACTGCGGCGACTGTAGCGGGTTCAAAATGCTCCATCGTTTTGTCTGCCATCGCAGCTAGCACTTCGAGTGATGACTCGGTGTTGACGGAGAGAACGGCGCGAACTTGTGAGGGTAGCTGGTTGAGCCACATAACCTTCAGCGCTTCATCCGATAGTAGCTTGCCACTGAGGTCTCGCATTTTACGTAGCAGCTGGCTTGGCTTGTGATCGCCGAGTTCGAGGCCGCTGAGTAGCTTCTGTAACTGCCGGTGGTCTGACTCTTGGTACGTGGAGATGAGTCTGTCTTTGAGCGTGCTGTACTTGCCGGTGCTCAGTGGATGCAAGATGATGTCTCCAATTTGTTCTAGGTCACTGTTGCCGAGTAGTCGGACGACGAGGTTGAACTTCTGCTCCTCACCGAGCTTGCTTGCAGCAACGGCTGCTTCAAATTGCGCGATCCACAGGCGTGGATTTTGGCGCCAAAATGGTGGTAGTCGTGCAGGTAGTGAGATTGCTGCGACGTCACTCTTCACTGTTGAGATGCCCTGGGCATCGCTGAAATCGTCGGTGTCTTTCATCATGGTGATAGTTCTTGCAGGAGTTCGATGTTACAGGCTCAGGCTTCGGCTTCATTTTCGTGTTCAACTTACGGAATGTAAAAACGTGGTAAGGTAACAGGTTCAGTGGTATGTGGTAAGTAGCTGGTATTCTTATGTGACAGGTACGTACTGTGTCACTACAAACTGATTATTCTCTTGTCCTTTAAGGCCGGGTGATCCCGTTTTTGCATGTTTAAGAACTTTGTTTTGATAGGCAAATTATTACATTTAGAATCTGAAAAAAAATAATATTTCAGATACATTATTTCTCCATAGGTTGTACCCGATCAACATACGATACAATACAATTTTCTTAATAGAAAAAAATACCGAACTAAGCTCGATTTGCAGGTTTTTTACAAGCCACATTCCATTTTAAACGAGTGCTATTACTCCTTTTTTTCTATAATTTATATCAATATATAGGTAATTAATTTAGGAATCGACTCTACCGGTTGGTTTTTTTTTATTGCATTTATAAATTTTTTGATCGATTATTCAAGTGGTTTTCGATCCGCGCGTCGCTTGCCAGTGTCTGCCAGTGTCCCGCGGGACGTTACCGAGGTAAAATCTATGCCAAATTTTTGCGCGCGCGCATTTTTTCTGCTGCGTAAAGAATAAATAATATTAATTTTAAGTAATTATTGTTTTATAGAACTTTTAGAGGCCACAGTTAAGATTTTATTTCTGTGTTTATTTCTCTTTGAGTAAATATTTGTATATAACTTTATAAAGTAAGTATTAAGACAATATTTTTGTGATTGTTTTGTGAAAATGTCAAACAAAAATTATAAATATAGGACTAAATCAAGGTTGAAGGCAAAAAAAATCGCGAAAGAAATATGGTAAGTTATATTTTGTATTCATTTATCCCTATGGACCACAGTCACAGTATTACAATAATTATTATTTTCCGCCCGTGTACTTACGCTTAGGTACTTAGCTGTCCACGCAAATTTTGACTTTCGAGCACGCGAGATCCCCGCCGTTGCTCTAGGCAAGTACATTCGTTTCACAACTGTATGGACTGTAAAACTGTGCCACAGTCTAAATATAACATCAGTAGGTTCAAAGAGAGGTAAAAGCCTACTGTTTTTCTTTTACTTACCTACCTTTATTGTTTTAAGTAGTTAATATGTCCTGCTCTGATTAAATTGTTTTAATATCCCCAATTTTATTGTTTCATTTCAAAAATTAATCGAAATAAAAAAGGCTTATTTGTTCGGAAAAAAGCACAGAAGAACAGTAAGTACTGTCTTTGTTTTCTTAATAATCGGAATCCTCAGAACAGAATAAATAGTAGTAACTACTTTACAAGCGGACAGAAAATCATCCCCGAACAATAGTCAGTATAAAGTATAAAAACTGGCCAAGTGGGTGTTGGACCACGCACAATGAAGGGAATTTATTCCTAAAACAAACTTAAAATTGTAGTTGAAAAACATGTTCTCCCATACATCGATACAAGCCACGTTCAATTATCCAACTGAAAATTTAAGTTTGTAATCGCATTTTTTTTTATGTGATTAAACTACAAGTTAACAATTTTCGGATGTTTCCTTTACTTGTGCTGTGAGACCTTGCTTCTGCCCAAATTTCATGATTCTATGTCAACGGGAAGTACCCTATAGGTTTTGATTTATTTGCGAGTATCGAAATAGGTCGCAATAATGTCACTTATATCGCCGAATTTTTTATTGCGTTGACTTGGAAGCTTGATTTTTTTAGAGCTTCAAGGGACCACATACTTACGTATTTGATATTAATTTCAACTTGACACCTCTACGTGTTCCTGAGAAAAATGGTCTTGACAGACTAACAGACAGATAGACAGACGGACAACGAAGTGATCCTATAAGGGTTCCATTTTTTTCCTTTTGAGGTACGGAACCCTAAAAATGGCGAAACTGACACCTATTTCATTCTTGCAACGGTTCACATTCCATTGGGTACCTATTATTGTCTCCAAACCGGTCTTGAGCACTGAAAATTCACTCCGTGCGAATAATAAAAATTTATGGAGCCGGCCACGCGCAACCACGGCAAGCGGTGAAATTTTGGGCGTGGGGGCCGGCTCTCGACTACCAGCCTATCTATTCTGAAAAAATCTCACGGTGTAAACGTAGGTGAAGTGAACTTGAAGTGACTTGTTAATAGTGCCAATCCCTCACTGACAGTTCACTCCACGCTCACTTGACCTAAGTTTTCACGGGTATATATCTTATATATATATATTATATATCCTATACCAGAGTATAGGAATTTCACAGATCGAAGAGTTATTTCGCCTATAAACATCCCCATATTTTCTTCAAAATATTTTAATCAACTACAAAATAAAGTTTATAAGAAATGGGAAGAAACTGCAAATAATAATATTAGGACGTTGGATAATGTGTTTCATAGAAGTAAGAAAAATGTAATCAATATTACCTATAATTTTTGTGACAATATTATGACACATCATTTTCTTTTTCGCAATTTGTATTATTTTTAACTATCCCTATTTTTTGATACAACTTTGATATAGTTTTTTTTAAGTAGCGCTACATCACAAACTTCATACAAAGCTTGAAAGCTGAAAATGAAACTATAACTTTATTATTTCATAATAATATCAATCACTTACAGTAAGTATATAATGATTTAAGCTATTTTTATCATTAATTTGTTTATACCGTTGGAATACTGTTCAGTTTAGACTGTGGCGCGCGAACACTCGGAACTCGATCTTTGCGGCGGCGGCGCACGGTGGATCGAAAATCGGCTGTAGAAGACATAGGATCTCGATTTCTTAAATGTTATTTTTTTTGCTGGAAATGACTTCTGCTGATCATTACTGTTCTATAAAATGTCATATGAAGTAATTGTGTGCACAAATGGAAGAGTTATAATTTTTATAAGAAAAAAATGTATGAAGCTAGTATGAAATCGAATTATCTCCTAAACGGCATGTTTAACCGTACTATCCTTGGAGGTGGTCATAGTGCTAATTATTTATGATTTTTTGGTTGCCGATTTGACGAAAAATTTAATGCCGTTTTTTTTAAAAAAATCGTCAAAATGTTTTTATTTATTTTTACATGTAAAACGATCTCTTTTAGTGTCCAAGTTAAAAAGTTCGATATGTTATTAACCCACATATTAAGAACACACAAAACAAGAAAAATTAAATAAAAAAATTGCTGTTTTTTGACACATTTTTATTAATTTAAATAAAAAAAGATTATCAAACTCTTATTTAAGTAACATATAAAGTTATATTATATACAAAATAATTTAATTTAAGGAATTAATACTAAGCATTTGTAAAATAAAGTAAAATAAATAAAAAAAAGACAAAATATCATTAAATATTACAAAAAAAAACCCAAACACACTCAAATACAAATTTACAAATATGTACATATATAATTTTTTTACAAATTTTCCTTATCACTCTCGTTGTCAGACACCAATTCTGAGTCAGCATCCAGATTGGATATATCCAAAAACTCGAACTCAGTTTTCTGAAATTGAATTAAGTCGAGAGTTTCAGCAAAAAAGCTCTGCTTTTTCTTGGCATCTAACTTAGGCCTTTGTGCAGTTAGCAAAGGATCCGAAGAAACAACAAGCATATTTAAAATGTCTTGATTGGAATCCTGCCCACTTCTTTTCCGCGAATGATGTTCTCGAAATCTCCTAAAATCTTTGTTTCGAGACTCTGAGGCTTCTTCCGAGAGTCCCAATCGGCACAATATTATTTTTCTCGATTATGTCAGACCCATGGATTAATAATTTATGAACGGTTGACGACATGTAGTACCAGTCGTATAATCTCTCAATCTCTCTCTCAATCTGTTGATTGATATAGTAAAACAAGGCTCGGGAACCACCAATGACGGGAATACTGCAAGAAAATTCTTTGAGTTTCCTAATAAAACCGCAGCTATAACCGGTTTGGATGAAGACCTCATCAAAAGATTTGCTGTAATTTTACAAGCAATTACATCTGGAGAGCAGGTCGATATAATAAAATTTAGAGTTTATGCCCGCAAAACAGCAGAAAAGTACGTATTATTATACGACTGGTACTACATGTCGTCAACCGTTCATAAATTATTAATCCATGGGGCTGACATAATCGAGAAAAATAATATTGTGCCGATTGGGACTCTCTCGGAAGAAGCCTCAGAGTCTCGAAACAAAGATTTTAGGAGATTTCGAGAACATCATTCGCGGAAAAGAAGCAGGCAGGATTCCAATCAAGACATTTTAAATATGCTTGTTGTTTCTTCGGATCCTTTGCTAAGTGCACAAAGGCCTAAGTTAGATGCCAAGAAAAAGCAGAGCTTTTTTGCTGAAACTCTCGACTTAATTCAATTTCAGGAAACTGAGTTCGAGTTTTTGGATATATCCAATCTGGATGCTGACTCAGAATTGGAGTCTGACAACGAGAGTGCTAAGGAAAATTTGTAAAAAAATTATATATGTACATATTTGTAAAGGAGACGTTCACGAAATGTATGGGGCTTGGTACTAAAATAATTGAAAATTTAAACAGCCTTCTGACCTATATAGGCTGAAAGAGGGTAATTATTTTGACGTCTTTAGGCATTTATTTTTTTTTTACAGCCGCCCGTTTTTTTTAAACCAAGTGTTGAAAAATAAAATGTTCTACAAGCATTATTTATATTTTAGGGATGGCAGCCCTGTGGCAAATGACGTGACAATGACAACGTCAGTCAGCAGGTCTCGGCTTGACATTTACAGCGGATATTTAGTCCGAGTTTACAGCTCTGACTTTTTTCGATACGTTTTGTTATTGCATTGTCATGATAATCAATATTTTTTGTCTTAATTTCATGGAGCTGCAGCTAAAATTATAATAAAATCCCAAAGTATTTAATAGAAACGGAAATATTAGCCACATAAAATATTTATATTGCATAGAAATGAATAAATAAAGACTATATGCGTTTTGTTTGTATTGAAACATTTTTCACTTTTTCACAAAAATGGACGCCTGAAAAAATCAGATTTAACTATAATCGAGTAGCATAATAAATAAGCTTTCTAATAAGGTACATCACATTAGCGTTTAAAAATCGTCTGAATATTATACCAATTTTGACCTCTCCTTTGTATTTGAGTGTGTTTGGGTTTTTTTTTGTAATATTTAATGATATTTTGTCTTTTTTTTATTTATTTTACTTTATTTTACAAATGCTTAGTATTAATTCCTTAAATTAAATTATTTTGTATATAATATAACTTTATATGTTACTTAAATAAGAGTTTGATAATCTTTTTTTATTTAAATTAATACAAATGTGTCAAAAACAGCAATTTTTTTAATTTAATTTTTCTTGTTTTGTATGTTCTTAATATTTGGGTTAATAACATATTGAACTTTTCAACTTGGACACTAAAAGGGATCGTTTTACATGTAAAAATAAATAAAAATATTTTGACGATTTTTTTTAAAAAAACGGCATTTAATTTTTCGTCAAATCGGCAACCAACAAATCATAAATAATTAGCACTATGACCACCTCCAAGGATAGTACGGTTAAACATGCCGTTTAGGAGATAATTCGATTTTTCATACTAGCTTCATACATTTTTTTCTTATAAAAATTATAACTCTTCCATTTGTGCACACAATTACTTCATATGACCTTTTATAGAACAGTAATGATCAGCAGAAGTCATTTCCAGCAAAAAAAAAATAACATTTAAGAAATCGAGATCCTACGTCTTCTACAGCCGGCGGCGACATCCGCGCGTAAATACCTATTGCGCTTGGGACACCCGGCCCATAAAACAATTTTTACATATTTATTTATTTTATTATTTATGTACACACAGTAAAATAGAGAAAAAAATGAAACGCTTTTTTCGTTTCCTGTAAAATTATGTTTTGGTAGATAAAGGTTCATGTCACTTCATCGTCGATGATTTGAATATTTTATTACTATAAATATAAAGCTTATGTAAAATTAATAAAGTTGGATTTTGGGTTTATAAATACCATCTGTATTTTTATAAATATTCATTTTTTATGTTCTCCTGTAAACTTGTCCTCAAAGCACTTAGGAGGTTTTGGCAGCGTACGGTTGTTATACCATCCACACAATAAAACAGTGAATTACCGAATTAGTGTTTAATTAAACATAATAAAAGTAAAACTGTTTTCTTTCATAAAGCAACATTAAAATCCCTCCCCTACACAAATCTACTATCTCCCTGTATTGAATATCTTCCGGTCTCTTAGTATAAAGATACAATGAAAAATTGACAGGCTACCTTGCAGATAAGCACAAAAGTATTGATATTATAATTAGATAAAAATTTTGATATTTATGTTGTGCCGCCTTTCTTAACAAGCAAATGCCTCATAACACAGAATCACCCAAATATTATAATAAACACCTAGTTGTTGTTGGTTGATTTTTATATTCATATAAAGTTTGCTTTAGTAACATAAATTACATTAATAAATAAAAACTGCATTTGAATAAGTATTTCTCATAGATGATTTGATTATTTTATTTAAAAGTAATCCATGATTTTTTTTAAGGCAAGCCGCTAGCATGATGGGTAATTTTTTTATAGATGATAAGTATTTTTTGCAGAAATATTTTCCTTAGTTTCAAACTACAAAATAAACCATTTCAAACATTCCTTAATCCAGAAGCAACAACCTTAATCAACATCAACTTCATTGTGGCTTTTGCGGAAGAGACAGAACAAAAAGTCTACACAAACTTGGGCAGATTTTAACCAACATCACCTAACTGCCTATTAACTTTTAACTGTGGAATATATTGAAGTTTGTAAGTTTGTGTATAGTGAAACTAACAAATCATGATTATTCCTCAGTTAAGGATATAATTTCGATGTTGGAAAAATCAGCCCAATAATTCATGTCAAGAATAAAACAATATATACGAGAACGAGACTACAGCGATACTACAACTACCTCTGAAGTACTTCCAGATGGGGACCCTCTTACCGAAATTTTAACGCATGCCTAAAGACGTTTCTGATCCATTAAAAAAAAAAAAAACTGCGAATTTAGTTCGAAAGCAAATATCACGAAATCGAATTCAAGAGACCGACAAAAATTAAAAAGCAAGCTAAAAAAAAAGCACCACATTGAACATTATTCGTCAATGAGTTTCCATTTTCACAGCAGACCACAGACTTAGCACACAGCAGACCTCAGACTTAGTACTTAGACTCAGCAAGTCAGCAGACCAAGTAGGACGCTTTTGTAGCATAAACACAGAAGGACTAATAGCAAAGACACGGTTATCTATTTATTAGTCAGATCAGATCAAAGTTAGAGTTATTAGAGTAAAGTGTTCTGTAGACAGAACAACAAACAGCACAGATAACTTAGTCAGAGAACAAACAGAGACCATCAGACCACACCACAGAGTAATGACTTTTTTTTAAATAATATTGTAATGGCCTGCTTGCTGAGACCTTTAGCCAAGTTTTTATTTAGTTACAAACTTTGTTTAAGTTGTGTGTGTCAACCATATTGAAAAGTTTTAGGGTTCAGTCTCAATTATTCTTTAATTTTAAATTTAAATAAATAAATTTAAATTTTGTGAACACCAACTACATTGCACTCTTTTTATACTGCAGAACCCAGACAGACCTAATATGGATGTGGACAGTTTCATGACAAAGGAAGATTTCCACGAATTGTTTACTGAAATGATAATATGGCCTTGGCAAATCACACATTTTATAATAAGAGAAGAATGCTTTGGATGTCACAATCAGACTAATTCGAATCTTACACCCCATTTCATTATCACTAAAGAGAAAATAAAATATTTATTCTATGTAAACATTTTTTGGTGTCAGCATTGTAGATTTGCAATTTACGACCATTATATAAGTGATGAGTGCGAAATTTACTGTACCTAATCATTATTTTGTTTATTATCTGTCACAAATAGTAGGTACGTATTTATATTTTTAATAATAACAAAAAATATCAATCACTATGTCGGCGCATTCGGCGCGAGAGGCAGCGGTTAGAGGCTAACTAAAGTAAATATGTAGAGGGGGTATACTCCCACCGCGCCAACCACCCGACCGCTCCGCGGCCGCTCAGTCAGTGACTACGAAGCGCTGCTCTGTGTTAGTGTGCTGTCGTGCCGTTGCCGTGCGCGCTAGTAATCGTGATTTAGTATCTGATGAAATTTGTTAGTATTATTTTATCGGTTAGTGCGAGTTTATCATGTAATTTATTGCATCTTCGCGTTTGCGTATTCTACTACTTATGTTTTAACGGCGTACAAGCAAATAATACAGAGGCATGTGCACTGATGTCGTACGGTTCTTCGTGTGCGCGACGGAATAAACGACCCGACGACGACGGTACAAAGTAGATTACGTGATGAACTCGTACTAAGTCTCTGTTTTATGATTATCAAGTTTTAGTTATCCAGGTTACAAAATTAGTTAAGTACCAGTTTAATCACCTTGTTTTTTTTTGTATTACAGATAAAGAATGCCATTTAAAATTATAAGTACCTACGATAGAAAAGGGTAGGTCTGTATTAACAACAGTTCCTAGTGACTGGGAAAGAGAAGGCTTTTTATTTTGGCCCCGCCTCGTGCCTATAAAAGTTGAGAAATTACGTCGTTCAGAGCGTTCTAAACCAGAGGAGGACTGGAAGGTTGTTAATTGTATTTTAAAAAGAAGAAATTTAAGTACTTTCGAAAATGCGGAATTAGAATTAGAAAGGATGTGTTCAAATTCTGACACGGAAACCGACAATGAAAAAGAAAATAAAATTGTTTGCATGAAAACGCAGCGACCTTCAAATTTTGAGAAAATACTGCAAGAATGTATAAACGTAAGTTCCATAACAGTTTTATTGCAAGAAGTGACCACTGAAACCTTGGTTTGCGGCTGAGTTGTATAATACAATAACATTAGGGATGTCCACTTTGTTTAAAACTGCACAGGGCTAGAATATAAAAAAAACATAAGTCCGGTTAAATAAAAAAATTGTCTTGTATCCGTGTAATGAAAACCATTACACGGGTACAAAACATGTTTTTTATTAACAAGCTTCCTTTCACCTTCAACCGTGAAACAATTTTGAAAACCAAAACAATAGTTTAAAAGTAGATTCGGCATATGAGAGTGAGGGAACCGAGTGTTTGCGCACACACTTGTGCACTAATTTATTTCTCTCGCAGATGGCTAGTCTCCGTTGAGATAAGCCGCTGTGACTGAAATTCGGTCTTGAGGACATCATTATTTTAATTTTAGTATAGATTACTTGTTGTCACCAGTGACATAATTGTGTAAATATGTTATTTACAGAGCACAGATACGGATTCAAATAGTAGAGGCGAATCTTCGCGTGTACTAAAGGCAGATAAGATTTTAACTGTAACAAAAAACCGACTAGAATCCCAAGTAGCTTCCGTATCTGAAGAACCTCAAGTAATTTCCGTATATCAAGAACCTCAACTAATTTCCGTATCTCAGGAACCTCGAGTAGCTTCTGTATATGAAGAACATCTAGTAGCTTCTATAGCTGAAGAACCTCAAGAACTTCATGATACTCGTATACAAATTAACCACGGATTGGTTATAGACAACACTCTTGTGACAAAGATAGATAATTTGATAACAAATGTTAATACTATACAAGAGAACCAAGCCATTTTGCAAGGAAATATAAATATTATTTTAGAAAACCAAAAACTGTTTTTTGAAGGTCAGCAACTTGTGATGCTAAATTTGTCTCAAACTGTAACACAGCTTGAAGAGTACATAAATAAATCTTCTGGATCCACAAAAAAAACAGAAAGTGTTGATTTTGTAGTTATACAAGACCATGAGCAATTGCGACGTTTCGAGCATTTATTAGAAAATTCGAGCAAGAATTACAAATGAAGATAAAATTATCAACTATATGTGGTAAAAGCAAAGGAAGGGGTATTAATAATGCATATGCTTTGATAGATGCTATGTTCGATATAAATTTTCTTAAGACATGTTCATGGGCTGGAGGATCAAGAACAACAGAAACAAAACTTTGTTTTAAGAGTTTCACCAAAGTAATTAAATTATTTTTTGATTTAGTAAACGACTCTGACAACAGCTTTACGTTAAATGAATGTCATAACTTTTTTTAAAATGTGTTAAAAAACTCAAGTCAAAGGCCTAAAAAGAAGGCAAATGTTAACACAATTTGAAGTGTATGTATAAGCTTTGATTTTGAACCTATTTTTTTTTTTTTTTTTAATTCTTTAGATCCGTTATCAACCAAAGCAAAGGTGAGCCAAAGGAGATGTGTTGTGTTGATGTTTTCATACATTTGACACAGTTCACATCGATCAGCGCTGCTGTGGACCTGTATGAAATGTTGTGAAAACGCATCTCTCCGTTTCGTCTTCATTTTGATGGATAACCTCATGGACTCCACTTAGTGATGTATTTGCCAAAGTTCCCATCTCTCCACCCAGTTAATAGTCGTTTCATTACTCCGAGATCTATGAGGTGAAGTGGAGCACTCACAGGAAAATCTTCGATCATATCGACATTTAATGCCAGCCAGCAATTTCAATTTTTTGATGTTTTTCATACTTTTTTTCACGAAAGTCTGCATTGTTCCTCTTAAGACAGTTAACGGATTGAAATGTTACTGTATGTGATACATGTGAATATTCGCCTACCACTGTACATTTCGTGCATACATGCTTAGCGTTGAAATTCATAACTCCTGAAATGATGTAAAAACCAATTTAACCGTTTATTTCCAAATTTTGAGAGCACAGCGAATATTATACAACAATTAATTTAACCGACTCAATAATGCTAATATTAGACAACTAACCGCCACCAGTCCGCCTGCACAAGTGCGCATACACAATTATAATATTTTTTAAAAAACAAAAATATTTAATGAGGTATTTAAAAATATTTGGGGAAACTAAAACTAACGCAGAATATGTTATTGTCTAGAAAGTAATTTTCAGAATTTTAATATCTTTAAAAATATCTGTTTATTTAAAGCTAAAAAAGTTTATGCTACATACGCACTTTTACAGGCGATGTAGGGTAGGTACATTGAAATAAAAAGGATGTTTAATAATAAGTATAGGTACATATAAATTATGAAAACGTACAACCTTCCAAAAGAAACATGGGTCTGAATGATTTTGACTTTGTAGGGAAAGGAAAAAAAACTTGTTTTTTGGGAAAGTTGTTGGTTATCATGAGTGCCTATGCACACTTTTAAGCCGGGTCCAGACGAGTGTAACGTGTAATGTAATCCACCGTGTAATGTAACACGAATTCTACGTGTGGACGGCACTACGAGCATTACATGTAACGCTCGCGCGGCGCTCGGGGTTGATCCATCGGCTGTCGGTTTTTCGCGCGAACACAAAGACGCTCGCAGTGCTCGTTTGGACGGCGTTCGTGACGGTTGTGTCGTATGTACGTTCATGATATGGAGTGACGAACAATCGCTTGAACTTATTAGTTTGTATCAAGAAAAACCTGTTATTTGGGATCCGAAAAACCCGCAATACTATAAAAAAAATCTGAAACACGATGCTTGGAGTGATATTGCTCATTCATTGGAAAGAGATGTAGAAGAATGCAAAAACAAAATGATTAGTTTGCTTGCTTCACATCGAAGAGAAAAAGGAAAAGTAAAGAAGAGCCATAGTTCCGGAAAAGGTATGTTTTATTATAAATTTCTGTTGCTTTACATATTACACACTTTTATTTATTAATTTAGTTTTTACTTAGGTATTATCACTTACTTGCTATTAGTACAATTATTACTTCTATTGTATACCCACTATATTACTATATTCTACTATATTTTACTATACATATATGTACTATATTCTATTGTATTGTTTATTTATTGTAATTTATTTTACAGGTACAAAAGTACATGGTTTGCTTACGAGGCGCTGGCATTTTTAGGTGATCGAAATAATCCAAGGAAACGACGCAACACAGAGGTAACTGCATTGAACTAGTTTCCTTCGACTTGATAAAAAAAACTTAACAATATGTATTCTGCCAAGAAACTGTACCCTCGTTCATAAAATAGTCATTAAACTCATCCCTAATTTGTTTTGCCGTTGAGGCAGCTCTTCTAGGTACATTATTCAATGGAAGTAAAGATTGGAAGTAAAGGAAGAAAAGACATTTCACAATCTCTCCGCAACTACCTTCACATAATCTTCCGTTTTGGTCGCTGTCAAGTGAGCCAGGGGGTGCATACAAGTTTTTAGATGAATCCGTGTTTCTCAAAAAATTATGCAAGTGTGCAATAGCCATGACTATAGTCTCCACGGTTTTGGGCTGAAGGAGCATAGGTTTTCGTAGAACTCTGAACACAGATGCTGTGATACCAAATACATTTTCTACAATCCTGCGAGCTCTGCTTAACCGGTAATTAAAAATTCTTCGCGGCGATCCCTTGGGGTATTCTCCTGGATAGGGTTTCATTATATTGTTTTGTAAAGGGAAGGCAGAGTCTCCTACAAAAACATATGGTACTACTTTGTTTCTACCTTGCAGTGCTTCAGGTGCAGGCAATCGTAACGAATTATTTTCTAGTTTTTTATATAATTCAGTTTCTTTAAAAATTCCACCATCTGAAATGCGGCCTTGACATCCGACATCCAGAAATTTATATTTATATTCCGCGTCTACTAAAGCAAACATCACTATACTGAAATTCGATTTGTAGTTACGATATTCTGTGCCACTATGTACCGGAGCCTCGAGAATGACATGTTTACCGTCCATGGCTCCGGCACAATGGGGAAAATTCCACAATTCATCAAATCTGTTTGAGATCTGGATCCATTCTGACTCTGTTTTTGGCAGCTGAAACAATGAATTTCTTTTTAATTACAGATTACAAATGAACCGGAACAGAGTGCATCTACAAGTGTAGAAAATGATAACAGTTCAGAATTTATATCACCAACTGGTCAGGCCCCCAAAAAAAAGAAATCAGACGAAAATAAAAAAATGGGTATGCTTTCGGAGGCTCTTGGCCTGCTTAAGAGTGCTGCTTCTAGTCCTACTCCTGAACCCCGAAACAATAATCCAAACAATTTTGACAGTGAAACCCTTTTCTTTTCAAATTTTATATGCAGCAAGATGCAACAATATAACAGAAGTACTAAAAATGCCGTGCAGCGAGCAATAATGGACGTAATATTCAAAGCCGATGAAGGATGCACTAACTTTTCTCAACATTATTATCCATCGGCATTCAATTACAGTGAGTATACAACAGGCACGGTTCCTTCATCAAGATACTGCAATGAACCACCTTCTTTGTCTAATCGCTCAGAACTTACTTCAGGGTATTCAACAGGTCAGAATCAGACAAGTTGCCCTACTGCTCCATATGCTTCACCTGTTCCCTCAGAATTATCTCAAACTTCATATGAAGATGTAGATTTTGTGAATGACCTGATTTGAAAAGAATAAATTTTGTACCATATGATTTGAAGATACAATTTGATTTAACTTTCTAATTTTAATTTTGGAATAATTTTAATAAATAAATAAAAATATGTAAAACTCACCTTAATGTTTTCTTTCAATGATTTTATAATCGCTTCACAAACTTCTGGTACAATGCAAGACATTGACTGTTTTGAAATTCTGAAGGTGTATTGAAGGCTTGTAAATGAATCTCCTGTTGCCAAAAATCTTAGTGTTAGAGCCAGTCTATCTTGCGGCGAAATTGCAGATCTCATTATAGTGTCTTGTCTTGATATTTTAGGCGCAATGATTGTTAACAAATATTCGAAGTCAGTAGGCGACATCCGGGTAAAGTTTTTATATTGACCACTTATATGTTGAGATTTTAGTTCCACAAGTAAAGAAGATCTTCTTTTATACAAATTAGTTTTCCACCATCGACGCTTCCGACTTTTGCGGTCTTCAGTTAGTAAATACATGAAAATAAAAGCCGCACCAGCTATCACGACCTTCCTATTCGGCATGTTCGTAGCAACTGAGTGGAAACAGCTTTTGAAATATTTTCGCGTTCACAATTCGCTTTGAGTTCGTGTGCCGTCCACACTGTTGATGCTAAATTACACGTAATCTTACATTACACATTACACTCGTCTGGACCCGGCTTTAAGTGTATATATCGCACCCTTAGTAATGTAAGGGCACAATTTGAAATATTGAGTTTTTGTGTTAGATGGGCTCAATATTAACTGTTCTACCACTTGGCTTTCACAGAAAGAGAAAAAAGACAATATTAGAGCGAATACTGTAAATGTGTCTCTTTTACACCACCGTCCCCCGCGCCCGCGTCTTCCCGCTAAAGGGGCCGAACCAGTAAAGTGCCAATACTTGTCGAAGCCGGACTGCTGCCGCGCTGTCCAAATTGGAATTGTGCCTTTTTATTACAAATTATCGGGTGAGTATTGCAATATTTTTTAGTATTAAAAAGGACGACTTAGAGTTAGGTCCTTTTATCACAAATATATGCTGAAATATGTCATCTTAAATCAAATTAGTTCCTTATTTTACAAAAATATTTATGTTTTTTCAATGTTTATCTCGAAATAATTCCATGTACCACTAAACTGTATGCACGAACTGTGTTTTCATTTAAGGTTAGTTCTTTACATGATGCAAAATATTAAATCAAATTATGAGTTGCGGCTTGCGTCAATAGTCTCAAGTATGGTCAGTTAATACAAACAATAAGTAAGTGCTCTATTGATAGGTTAAGTAGGTATTAGGTATGTTTAAGTACATAATTAAACAAAATAGGTACTATTATTACTTTTGTTTACAGAGCATGACGTCGCGGTCGCAAAAAATTTTTTTTAACCTACTCAATCGCTCAGAATCACCTGCAGATAAACAGCAAAGTGAATTGCCTAAGGAGCAAAAAGTAAGTTTGTTTTGCTACTTGTCTTTCTTGGTTAAACCTTACTAGGTACTTACATAATATAGCATCTAATCATTTAATTTTTATTTCAGAATATTACTGGAGGCATTTCGGAAAAGGAGAATAATATTCCCAAGATAAGTGAACATTACACAGGTAACGAAATTATGTCTGACATTATGGTTTCATACCCAGAAATTGCTGAAACTATTCAACCATCAGTCGCTACGCATGGGTCCTCGACTGAAACCAATGGTTATAATATCGCATCAAAACGGTCATCGAGATCGTCGTCAAGTAGTTCCAGCTCATCTTCAAGTTCCGATAGTAGTTCCACTTCCACGAGTACAACTTCTAGCAGCCGCCCATCGCCTCGTAAATGTTCCCCAGAAACTCGAACACTACCTATTTCTCAAGACGATCTTATACACTCTAATGAGCAACTACTAACGTCTCGGCCACAATCTACGTCGCCCTCGTTTCTGACACTTCAAAATGTTGAACCAATAATAACACAGCGAGTTTCTACCGTGGATTATCGCATTTCGCCGATTAATTCTGCAGAAAGTGATGCTGAGCTTAGTGATAATGATCCAACCTATAACGGAGAGCCAGTAGCTAGACAGCGTTTTTCGAGCACATCATCGAATACGTCATCTATTAATACCGCTGAAACAACTGCTGCTGATGTTACATCAACCAGAACTATAACAAGAAAAAGAAAAGCTGACCCGTCTCAGTGGAAGCAAAATAACCAAAAAACTAAGCGGAATTTAGGCGAACAATACATTTCTGCTTCTACCAAGAAACTGGTTCCTGCCCGAGAAATGAAACCACCATGCTCTCAAAAATGTAGGCTTAAATGCACCGAAAAAATTGAACACGACAAAAGGATGGAACATTTCAATTCTTTCTGGGCGTTAGGAAATTTGCAACTTCAGCGCATGTTTATTTCATCAAGCATGGTCACTGTTACACCGAAATATAAATATACCAACGCTGCAAGACCAAGAGACCCTAACAAGGCTTACTACTTAAATGATGGTAATGAGAAAATCAAAGTTTGCAAAACTTTTTTTATTAATACGCTAGGAGTAACACAGAAAATGATTCGAACTGTAAGAATCAAAAGCAAAAATGGTAACTATATTGAAGACGATAAAAGAGGGAAGCATAAGAACCACAAAAGTGTAAGTGATTCTTTGAAAAATGATATTCAAGAATTTATTAATTCAATACCTCGGATCGAGTCCCATTACCTGAGAGCATCGACATCCAGAGAATATATTAGTGGTGGGAAAAGTATTGCAGACCTATTTAGAGACTTTGAACAGCTGCAAAGAAGTAAGGGTCGAGATGCTGGCCGGTTCCACACCTTTTATGAAGTATTTACGACCCAATTCAATATAGGGTTCTTCCAGCCAAAAAAAGACCAGTGCGATCTTTGTTTGCAGTATAATAATTCGACAGGTGATCAAAAACGTGACCTCAAAGAAAAATATGATACTCACTTAGAGGAAAAAAAATAAGCAGAGAAGAGAAGAAGAAAGATAGGAAGAATGTTGACGATTGTAACCTATGCGTTTGCTTTGATGTTCAGGCAATAATGCAAAGCCCGAACGGGGACTCATCATCATTCTTCTACAAATCTAAATTGAACAGTTATAATTTTACAATGACAGAATTAAAAAAATTAAAAGAAGATAACGAATCTGGTGATGACTGCAAAAGCTACGGAGATGTACATTGTTACTTTTGGGACGAGACGCAAGGTAAAAGAGGTGCTGTAGAAATTGGAAGTTGTATTTTAGATTATTTAAAGAGGGTTTCGGAGAATGCTGATCGAGAAATAAATGTTACATTTATATCTGACAATTGTTGCGGGCAAAACAAAAATAAATATCTCGCTGCTTTATTTATGTTTGCCGTCACTGATATAAAAAAAATTAAAACAATAACGCACAAGTATCTCATAAAAGGTCATACGCAAAACGAAGCAGATAATGTCCACAGTTTAATTCAAAAACAAATTGCAAAAGATCTGAAAACTGGTCCAATCTACACACCAATTCAATATATAGCAGCCATTCAGAAAGCCAGGAAGATGGATAAGCCCTTTATAATTCATACTCTAACTTATGACTTCTTTTACGACGTGAAGGAATTGCAGGAAAACTGGGGCTACAATTTTAACACAGACGAACAAAAAAATACCGTTGTATGGAATGACATTAAAGTGATGAAATTTACCAAAGAAAAGCCTTTTGCTTTTTATTATAAAGCGTCGTATAAGGATGAAGATTTCAAAGAAATCAACGTCCGAGACAAGAGGAAGAAGATGTTAGAATTATCAGAAATATCAATGCAGAGAGCCTATAGTGCGCCAATTGAATTAAGTTCAAACAAAAAGAAGGATCTCAAGGAATTAATTTCGAAGAAATTAATTGATCCTTACTACGCGACCTATTTTAATAGTATGTTATTGTAAGTCTTTTGAGTAGTTATAATGTTTATTTTGTTTTAATTTGAAAAACGTCTACTAGAGTACATCGGAGGTAATTTAAAGCTATTTGTTATTTAAATGGTAGGCTATTTAAATAACAGATAGCATCAAATTACCATTTATCTTATAACCAAAAGTTGATTCAAATAATAAAGGATAATTATGACTGAAATGATGAAAAAACTGAAAAGCAGTTAATTTTACTAAAGGTATACTCATGTATACTCATAACATGAGTTATAAGTTTTGTTGTTAAATGAATATGAAAGGTTTTTTTCTAAGAAGTTTGTAATGAAAAGTTTTGTTGTCAAATTAATAATAAAGGATTTATTTATAAGTTTGTAATATTAAGTTACAAATTTATGAAAATTTAAAAAGTTCCTACTGATTTATTGAGTGCCATTTCGTTTTAAGTTTTTTGATAAAATTTGTTTTATTTCATTTTATTCGTATTTTCCATTAGGGCACTTTTACGTATTTATGATGGATTAAATTGTGTGATAAAGCATTATTTTGTAATAGTCCTTATTATGTTGAATATTTTTAGTGTTATAAAGGCACATTACAAATATTGCCTTCAAAAACAAAAATAAAAATAGTGAAAAAGAGGTCCAACTCGGAAGACTTAAAAAAAATATATATATTAGTACTTAAATAAAAAAAAAAATGTAATGTTTCAGCTATTAATACCATAGTACATTTAACGTCGATTACGTACAAAAAAATTCAGAGCAATAGCACTTTAAATTATGATATTATTAGTAACCAGTTATACTAGTAAACAGTTTGTAAATTGTCTTTGGTCCCTGACATCAACCAATGAACAAGATTGTCAAAATGTTTAGGGTATTGGATGCGAGGCTTTTGGCTACTTTGTATGTGTGTTTTTTGACTTTTAGTTGTACTGTGCGTTTTGTTTGTGCAGAATAAATAATTTTTCTTTCTTTTTCTTTTTTCTTTAGTAACAATAATATAATAAGCAAAAAAATCGAGTTCTCTAAATCTTTAAACACGTTTTCTCAAAAGTTGATATTTTTTTAATATGCCTTTACTTTATTAAGGGTGCGATATATACCCTCTCCGTTACACCCTGTACAGAGTAATGAAGTTTTTAACATTTTAGATATTAACATAATCGGTAAATACCTTTGATTAGAGCTCTAGCTGGAGAGTCGCAAATTAACGCTCTTATTTTGACTTCTATCATCTATTCTGTTCCTGTTTTATCAACGATTTTCAAACCGGTTTCAAGTTGTTTGACTTCTGTTATAAATGCGTAAAAATATGCATCCAAATTCAAAGGTTTTGTTTTTCCTTCATATATCCCTATCACCAACGGAGACATTTGTTTGATTTCGACTACATTACATAGAATTGGCCAAAATTGATGGTTGGAACTTTTGTAAACCTGGTAATCCGTCAATATTTATATTAAGTGATAACTTATTGGGTATGTCAGAATGACGTTGTAAAAATTGGATTAATTGTTCCGTCAGTCCGTTGTGCCAATAACGTCCAGTGCCAATGTTAATGATTTTTATTTTAGCTGTGTTACTTTTAAGAAGTGTGCGTGCATCTGTTGGTAATGAATAGGGTACTAATTTATTCACAATTTTAAAAAGTTTAATTAAAGCACAATGCGTAATGTTATACTCCACAGCCCAAGTAGCTATATCAGCTCTGAATCCGTCCTTTTCTATGTCTCTCTTTATGTCACTGTCACGCTCATCAGATGATTCATTATCACTTTGAGTAAGGTAACCTGTTAAGACATCTTCATCGAAAGTGTCATTGTCAAAATTTTGTGAAGATAATTCTGCGGAACCCATAACATTTTCTTTCATCTCTGCCCTGGACGGAGTCGCAGCTGAGGATAACAAATAAGATGACATCATAGCCTCGTACCTTTTCTTCACCTTCCTTCTATAAGAATCGCTTTCATTTTTTCCAGTCATTTAAATCCATTTTTACAATACCGAGTCACTATTAAGTTACCGAATCTAAAATGTCATGATGGCTGACGATAAACTTATGTAAACGCAAAGTCAAGCATACTTATAAGAATAGAGTGCTTGTACCTGTTACATAGAGGTACAATCAACACTTCATTTATTTATAGAAGCTATTAACTTGCCTTTTTGCATTAGCTTTTAAGCTGCATTCCAATAAACATTATAAGGGAATAGGTTTTATTATAGCCCTATTAATTTTACAAATAGTATAAGGCCAATGCGACTACAAGGCTAAATTATTATATGTCTGAAAAGCCATATTATATGCTTCTATATGTCCAATGCTTTATAAGGGACATTTAAATTGGTTATATGAACGTATGTAAGATAGGGTGATAAGACCGATATACCATATTAGCCAAAAACACTTAAAGCATGCTTTTATAAAGAGAGTTGAAAAACTAATGCTGTTATAAAACATGTACAAGAGTTATTACCTTATAAATCATTCGTTATATAGCGCTTTTGCTAGTTGGGTAGTGACGCGAATCTATTAACAGATAATGTTTATTCATTAAAAAAAAATTGTTTTTTTTTCCTTTTTTGTAAATAACGCCAATAAAACAATAATACCTATGTTGCAATACGTAGTTACAAACACGACATAGAACTTTTTGAATTTTGCTTTGGTTTAGTATTCATGGCTTGGTGGTTGATTTTTGCAAATGAATAACACAAGAGGAAGGCGGTTAATGCAGTTAGCTACAAGTTCCTCTCAACATCCTCGCCGCCGATCGTCTCCGTGAGGTCACGGCGGTGCACCGCCCAAGCCGGGCAGACCTCCACCGTACGCTTCCCGGTGTCCCCGGGGAATCCACACAGTGGTGATAGCCGGGCGTTTTCTCCCGCTTTATCCTGAACAGGAACCACCCGAAACAACCGTGTCCGGTGAGGACCTGCGTCAGGCGGAAAGTGAGGACCCCGTGGCGCCTGATAAATGATAAATGATAAATGATAAATGATTTATTTCTGTAAGTAGGTTTGTACAAACACTTTTACACGTCAATCATATTAAAAAAAAACTAGATGAGGTCGGCGTTTCGTATCCGACTACTCTGAGAAGAAAGGCCGAAACAAACTCAGAGGTCACAGTCTCTTTTTAAAGTCCAGACATAATCTTGGTCAGATCATGTGAAGACCATGTAGATTGGTGCCTGAAATGATCTTTTGACGAAAGAACCACACAGGTTGAGGGGACCTGTCCAGTCAGTGCACGCATTTGTCAGTAGTCGTGCAGCTCAACTAAGAACTTAAGGAGCTCAACGATTCAACGAACAATACCAAAGAAAGGACATTTGGGTAGGCCGCATAAAATCACTCAAACTGCCAGACTATGATAAAAACTAAATGAGAATAAAAAGGAAAATGAACAAAAACCCACATAGTCTTCACATTTACAATACTTAAAACAATATAATACTTAACAAAGTAAATATTCATGTCATTGTATATATAAAATTAATCACTGTCAATGTGTATATAAAATACGGATATAATCTTGGTCAGATCATTTGAGAACCATGTAGATTGGTGTCTGACATGGTCTTTTGACGAAAGAACCACACAGATTTGAGTGGACCTGTCCAGTCAGTGCACGCATTTGTCAGTTATCGTGCAGCTCAACTCAAAACTTAAGGAGCTCAGCGATTCGACGAACAATACCAAAGAAAGGACAATTGGTTAGGCCGCATAAAGTACTCAAACTGCCAGACCTGCATTAAAAATTTTTTTGATTGAGAATAAAAATAAAAAAACAATTCACATAGTCCTCACATTCATAATAATTAAAATAATGTAATACTTTACAAAGTAAATATTCATGTCATAGTTTAGGTATTTAAATTCAAAAAATAGTCTAAATAGTTGGCAAAAAAAATTAAATCAAGATTCACTGTAAATTGGAGCAGCTCAATCCCAAGCCTTTTTGTCCTCAATAAAGTCTTTAACAGTATAAAATGCTTTCTGGCACAGTTTCCGTTTTATAAAACATTTGAATTTATTAAGGCTTAATTCTTGAATATGGCTAGGAAGTTTATTATAAAAACGTATACACTGGCATCTAAACGAGCCACCTATTTTTTTAAGCCTGGTTTTAGGAACAACAAATTTGTGCTTGTTCCTAGTATTTACATTATGGATATCACTGTATTTTTTAAACTGATTAATATTTTTATGTGCATACAATAGATTTTCATAAATATACTGAGAAGCTACAGTCAGTATATTAATCTCTTTAAATTTGTCTCTGAGGGAGTGTCTGGGACTTAATTTATAAATTGCACGAATTGCTCTTTTTTGTAAAACAAAAATTGTCTGAATGTCGGCGGCATTTCCCCACAACAGAATACCGTACGACATTACACTATGAAAATAACTAAAGTATACTAAGCGGGCTGTCTCTAAATCAGTTAAATCACGAATTTTTCTAACGGCGTATGCTGCAGAGCTAAGCTTTTTCGACAATTTATCTAGCCACTCTAGCCACTCCTCAAAGAGGGGACTTATTGCCACAATTGTGGCGTGCCCAGCGCTGGGTTGCGACAATCGCATTCTCCATGTCGCCATGAGATCCCGCCGGAGCTCTATCCGCTGAGCCGTGATTTCTCGCGGCACCGGACTTTCACCTTGGAGTTTCGCTTCCTCGAGCCACTCCCAGATGTGCGCAAGGACTTTTGCCTCCAGGTCCCATGGCGACAGTCCGGCAAGGAGGTTCGCCGCCTCACGGGAGACCGTGCGGTAACCCCGTACTAGCCTGATGGCCATGACTCTTTGGGACGCGTTCAACCGCCGCCGCGCCGGGCTGGTCGCAGCCTCAGAGAACGCGCCCACACCGGTGCCCCGTAAAGGGCCATGGACCGCACGACCCCCGCGTAGAGCCTCCGGCAGGAGGCGTTTGGACCCCCAAGATTGGGCAGAAGCCGCTTCAAAACAGCTCCGGCCCTCCAGTCTGGGAGCCAAACGTCAGAAGTGCTCCACGAAGTTCCACCGGCTGTCGAGGACGAGTCCCAGGTACTTCATCGTTGACTCGACACCGATGTGAACCTCTCCCGCCGTTATCTGGGAACCCGACAGTGGCGCGTGCCGAGGACTATAAAAACACATGGCCTCGGACTTGTGCAAGGCCACCTCGAGTCCCAATTGCCGAATCCTATCGACGATTGTCGCAACATATTTTCATACCTGGAGACTACATCAATATAATAAAGAGCGTAAGAACCAAGCCTGAACCGTATAAAGTAACTTGTCTAAACTACGGTGATTTCAGCCACGAGGAATAATTTTCCCCGTGGTCAAACTTTGAATACCTGTGAAGGTATTGTACTAAATTATTAGCGTTATTGGCTTTTCTCGTGAACCTACTTAAGGCTCGGCGCAAACGAGCCACGTATTACAGCCGCCGGCGCCGCTGCAAATGTGCCGGTGGCGCGCGACAGCCACTGGTGTCCGGAAGCCTAGTTTGAGGGAGGGTTTTTTCCTTGGTGTTCTATTGGTAGAAGTAGAACAAACTATAGAACCGATGGTAACGACTCAGGAGAGGGAGAGAGGGGCGCGTCAGTGGTGGCGAGTCGCGGACACTGCTGCTGTTTGTAGATTTGCCACACGTGTGCAGTAAATCTACAAACAAAATCGTGTAAGCTGCTTGTCGCTGGCCATCGGTGGCTGTGTACGGTGGCTCATTTGCGCCGAGCCTAACAGTTTATTTTTTTCTAAAAACGAGTTTTTTTTTAATTTGTATTATTTTTTCTTAGAATGACAACATAGTACAAAGGACTGACCACATCTGTATTACTGATCGATATTGTGATTGATGAGTGAAGACAAGAAATGGTTAAGGTGATACGTAAAAATTAAATTATAGCGAACTGGGCGGGCGTTAGAAAGTGACAGAGTTAATTACTTCCACATGCGAAAAAAGAGAGCGCAACAATGGCGCTGGACCAAAATAAAATAACGTAAGAGCGCCAAACCAAATAAAAATTGTTTAAAATTAAATTAAGCTATATATCAAAAATATTTCCGGTATGTCGGCAATTTTTTTAATAAATGGAGATAATTTTTTTTTATGCTATATGAACGGCAACAAGATTGTTAGTTCCCCGTACACGCACCATTCCGCGATGAAACTGTTAATTTTGAGCAAGGTTTTCTCTACTTATTTATGATATTCGTAATTTTTTGTGTTTTAGGACTTTCTGTTAATGTATTCCCAACCTTTAATTAATGTTTTGGGAAGAAGTTGCCAAGAAGTACGAAATGCCCATTACGTGTTTCTCTTTCTTTTTTCTTTTTTTTTTGCGAGAGATGCGGTGATAGAAACGCAACGATGCCTCCGTTGTTTTTCCACTGTGATTTACCATTGAGTTTGGCCTTTTTCCATTGAGAATTTGTGAAATGATAGAAACCGATGATGGAAACCAACTCGGTTTTTGGAATTAATGTATTTGCACCTGCAGTTACAAAGTCCAAATGAATTTTCTTAGGGGACCATTCTGGTAACTGTGATTTAATAATTTGGAACATTACAAATTATATTACGGTTTTAATTTTAATCATAGCTGTACACTATAGTAAACAAATTTGACTAGCTCGACAGATATAGGGAGGATCATTTCAGTAGTTTGACCACGGGGAAAGATCCATGGTCAAATTTCGTTGTGGTCAAATCAGTTGGACAAAATAGTTTGACTACGGGGAAGGACCGGAATAAATACTAGTACCTGTTATTTGAAATTATCTGTGTATTATTTCATACAAATAAACTATCAATATGTTACATGTCACAAATTTTACGTCAATTGTTCAAGAAGAGACAAGAGGTTCTATGTCAAAGGACAATGCCAGAAACTCTATAGAGCTTTGACCCACCAAATAAAAGTTGGTTTACAACCATGTTAAATGTAGCAGTCTATTGCTGCTTTATTTGTGTTATCTAAAAATATGTTTAAATGTCTTTAGAACTTGCGGTTTATGTTTAAATCTAAGATTACATTTCGTTGGATCACTATTACAAGGTTCTATGTTACAATTTTAGCACTTATTGAGATAAGAATGCTACAAGGTTCTATGTGTCATTAGCCACACTTTTCAAAAAACAAACCACTAGATGGCAGGACTATTACTACAAAATATAAATTTTCCATAGTCCTATGTTGTATTTTTACTACGCAAAGAAATAACGAAGTTCCATGTTAAACATAGAACCTTCCAATTTTGATTTTATTCATTTTTACGATAACACGGTTCTATGTTAAACATAGGACTTTGCTTAGAGAAAAAACATCAACGTGTCTATGACCAAAGTTCTATGTCAGCTGTCAGTGTCAAAGTCATCTCAATTTCGCGGTTAATGCTACGGGTTTATTGTGTCATTATAACGGTTATCCCTTCAATTTTGGGTAAAATGTATGAGCGGCGTATAATTATGGACTATTCGAGTGATGACTCAGTGGCAGATAAAGATTTCGTGCCTCCATCACCTCCTTGTCGTATATTGAGTTCCACAGATTCTGAAGAAGATAGGAGGTGAGTTCATTTCAATTTCATACTAAACAGTTCAAGAAGTTTTTCAATTGATAATTTTCATGAACTAGTTCTTTTATTTTCAGATCTGTACACAATCAATCCAACGTTGATGAAGAAAATGTTGTGTGTGAAGCACAACCTAAAAAACGATCACGTAAGCGACAGAGAAATGAACAAGAATGGAAGGTTAATAAACGAAAAGATGCAAGAAATAAGGGGTTAGAATACGTGTCTAGTCGAAAGAAGCTAATGGAAGCAAAGGAGATAAGAAAAAGCAAGGATTGTCTAGATAAAAAAAATAAATGTGTGTTTAAATGTAGCCAAAAGATTACTGATGATGAAAGAAGATCAATTTTTACTAATTATTATAAATTATCTTCAGAAGAAAAACGAATGTTTTTGTTGAATAATACGAATTGTTTACAACCTGACAGGAGACGCAAAGGAAAGAATGATGAAAATTCAAAGAAAAAAGTCAGCTATCAGTTTTTTTTCACTGTGAATTCTGCGAAGATAAAAGTGTGTAAGAATTTTTTCTGTGATACTATAGTGATTAGCCAGAAACCAATATATAATATACACAAAACAAAGAATAATATCTCAAATACTCCTGTACCCAGTAACCAAGGAAAACATACAAAAAGAGCCACAGCTGAAGAAGATAGACTGCTTGTTAAGGAACACATTAATTCATTTCCCCGGGTTCCATCACATTATTGCAGGAAAGACTCTTCTAGAGAGTATTTAGAACGCTTTTTGACCATCAAAAAAATGTATTCTCTGTATATTGCCTGGATTGCAGAAAAGAACAAGCTTCCAGTTAAGCAAGAAGTATATCGACGTATATTCTGTAATGATTTCAATATCTACTTTCAAAAACCTAAAAAAGACAGATGTGATTTATGTGAGGAGGTTGATATAAATTACAAAGAAGGACATACATTAACATTAGATTTACAAGAGAAGATAAACAGGCACAAAACAGAAAAGATGGCTGCTAGATCAAACCGTGATAAAGACAGAAAAGGTACAATTCCAGTATTGTGCTTTGATTTAGAGAATGTTTTATCTTGTCCCAAGGCAGAAGTAAGCAATTTTTTTTACAAAAGTAAATTTTCTACTTACAACATGACAGGCCATCTTTCTACTAATAAAAAAGTGTACTGTGCCATTTGGAGTGAGAACACTGCTTGAAGAAGTGGAAATGATATAGCAATTGCAGTATACAACATTTTGACACAGGTTCTGCTTGACAACCCCCATTTCACATCAATTATATTATGGAGTGATAGTTGTGTTCCACAGAACCGCAACAGCATCATGAGCTTTGCTTTAAGACAGCTTATTGATAAAATTTCTACATTGGAACAAATTACCTTAAAATTTTCAACACCTGGACATTCTTGCATTCAAGAAATTGACAATGTGCATAGCTGTATTGATAGAGTCCTCCTAAAAGCTGAATATTATTCACCTGTATCTCTCATGAGATTATTATTGCAGGTAAATTCAGCTAAACCCTATTCTATCATGCAAATGAGTGGCAAAGATTTCTTTAATTTTCAAGAAGCCTGTTCAAGGCTAAAATATTCACTAGTTCCTTTTTCCAAAGTGACAGAGCTTCGATTTACGAAGTCACAACTAGAAGTGAGTTTTAAATGTTCACACACTGCAGAATCATACACTGTAGCTAATCTGAGACCCCAGAATACCCGAAGGAATGTAAACACAAATTTTTTACCGAACCAAAACAGTTAAAAAGACCTGTGTTGTGCAAGACTAAAACGGATAATATACGGTCTATGTATCGGTGGATGCCTACATTGGACAAGGAGTACTATGAGGCAATATTCAGAAAATAAAATGCGACTCATAACTTTTTAATATTGTCTAAATTTAATTTTTAGTGACTTATTTTGTCTAAATAAGCATACTTTTTTATGATAAATAAAGATATTTAATGGTATAATGTTTTTTAATGCTACTGTGACATGAAAAAAAGAGATATGCTATAGGTAAAGAGCCTATACTATAGGTACCCAGCAGTGGGTGATTCTGGGCTGAAATGATGATTTATTTCACTTATTTCAGAGGAACAAAGTCCTAAGTTCTGGTTTAAAATAAATAAATAAATATTTTTTCAATCACAAAGTTCTATGTTATTTTAATTTCGTTAATATTTCAGAGTATAAAAGTCGATATCCAATTTTTTGTTCCTAGAAAGCATTATGTAGTCCTAAATTAAGATAT
The DNA here is from genome assembly GCA_963921375.1 of Tiliacea citrago. NCBI lineage: Eukaryota > Metazoa > Arthropoda > Insecta > Lepidoptera > Noctuidae > Tiliacea > Tiliacea citrago. Next base: position 23,102,244 of record OY992783.1, read on the forward strand.
TAAAATGTCACTTAGGCATTAGTGCTACATGTATACATTTTACTAAAGTCAAAAATTTAAAAGTAAAATTACTCAACTTCATTAAAGTTAACTTAGAACCTTGTAATAGTGAGCCAACGATTTAGGTTAGGTACCTTAAGATTAAGTTAAGTGCAGTTATAATTGTAGAAATAATTAAATAAGTTGTGTATATTGTTAATTGTAACAATACAGCACTTATTTAATTATTTACCTTTTTGTCCTAGGATGTTTGGCTACGAAAGGAAGGAATGACATAACACCGACGTCAACAAAAGATAAGTAATACCATTGACTTAGGACTTAACTGTCCTGACTGGTGATCGGTAATAAATAATATATAACAACTTATAAAAGTGATGCATTTATTAATCATAGATAGAGATAACACAACACAATAATAACAATACAAGAGATAACACAACACAATAATGATCAACACAATGATGGGTTTGCTCATGACCTTAGTCTAGGTCAGAGGTGACAGAGACAAAGTCGACGATGGAGCGAGCTTACCCAGAAGAAGCCTGCGCACGCTCACTTTGAAAAGATTAGGGTTGTATGCATTCGCAAACACAGACGCAGGCAGAGAGTTCCAATCCTTTGCTGTGCGCATTATAAAGGACATTTGGAAACGCTTAGTGCGAATTGGTGGAATAGCAACCAGGAAGGGATGGTACCCCGTAGTGTGCCTAGATGATCGATAATAGAAGGGGGCCGGTGGAATGAGGTTGTGGAGCTCTTGGGCACACTCACCGAAGTACAATCTGTAGAAGACCGACAAGCAGGCAACCTTGCGGAGAACCTCTTAGCTCTGAGTTCCACCTCAATAAATAGAGGATTTAATTCATATTAAGGAAATAAATGCAGACTTAATGGATTTCTAAAATGTGCACGAGATGCCTAATCACATTTGTCACTATTGGACAGGTCTTAATGTATTAGAATTTCTAGCTCTTTACGATGAAATACCTGTACTTGGAAAAGTCAGTAACGGGAAAACATGTTTAGCAATATATCTAAAAAAACTCAGAACTGATGATAGCGATAGTAAATTATCAACTCTTTACAATATGCCACGGTCTACAATAGAGCTTTATTCTAATACAGTAAGACCTATCCAATAGTGACAAATATGATTAGGCATCTCGTGTACATTTTCAAAATTCATTAAGTCTGCATTTCTTTCCATAACATGAATTAAATCCTCTATTTGTTGAGGTGTAAAACTACTGGTTAAGTTACTATTGTTATTCAACAATGACCATTCGTTGCCACAAACACGGGAGTGAATTGGCACATATATATGGTATTGTTCAAGAAGCATGACCTTAATTAGCAAAGGAATTAAGTGCCCAGATTGATTAGCACAGCCTTGAAAAATACAATGCCTAGAAGTATTTGCTGCACGTTTATAATGTGGTAAAATAACATAATTCCTTTCAGCGTATTCCATTGGAGCCCGTTGTTCTTGCGGTGGAGGTAGGGGTGGTGACACTGGTATTTCTCGATGAGGCACTGGCAATTGCTCTGGGTCAACTGGTAGATTTGGAAGTGCAGCATGTTCTTCTGTGCCTGGTTATCCTCTTAAAACATCTTGTGATAGATGGCGATTAGCACGCATCCAACACAGATGACATACAAATGCATATCTTGATATCACCTACAAATAAATAAAACATTTGGATACTTAACAAATGATTTAATTAAAGTAATTTTTTGACATGTTAGTTCAATGATCAATGCTAATCATATGGGTCACGGAAAAGGTTTAATACATTAGTACTGGTGTAAGGTTGACTGGTAGAAAATGCCTCAGGCATTAAGCCCACTCTTGTACAGTTTTTTTTTTTAACCTGTGCATGATTTTTTAATAAATTAGTACTGACCTCATTGTGAATATCTCATGAAAGTATAGTCGCTATTAATGGATCACTGGCTTCGAGTGTATGATATCTCACACGCCTTCTTGTTTGTAAAACAGAATGTCCACATCCTAGACAAACATGTGTGTGACTTAGACCTCTTTCAGCATTCATATTTCCATTTGTACAATGCTGGTCTAGCCGCAAGAAGCACTCTTGACAGACTACAGCTTCTGGTGGAAGCTGTAAGGTAACAAAATATGGTTCAGATAAACAAGTTCATTATTATGTGCACCATTCACACAAAAACTTGACTATTATGCCTATAGGTCCAGTTATTCTAGATACATTTAGGTAAGTTTTCATAGTTTGTTGCATTATTGTAGGTTACAAGCCAAGCAAACCCGCAGTTAGTATAATCATTATGATTTTGGATTTTTCGCTACGGTCAAATACGATCAATAAATAACCTAGTATCTACATACCTGTTGCAACGATTTCCATGTTGCGAGAAGAGTTTGCAGTGCAGATAGTAGGTAATAAAGATACAAAATGTCTGAGCATCTTGTCGACGCACAAGTGACAATTTATCACCTCAACATCGTTAACCGAATCGGAAGCAATGATCAGAATAGCACACAAGAAGCACAAGCAAAGCAAGCACAAGTAGCACAAGTTGGCGAAATCGAGACCGTGTACAAAAGCAAAAAATCGTCGTGAAAAAACAAAATGCATTACTTTTTGACATAGCGATGCGCGTCGATGACGTTTCGTTACATCTAATGACATACAATGCTCAAATGTGAAATAATGATTAGAACATAATAACATTCATAATTATTATATATATTTATATAAAAAAACATTATTTTCAATTACTGCTTGTATTTAGACGAAATACATGTTATAATCCATACATAATACATGTCATTTTTAATAAAAAATCTCGTTTTGTTCCGCGTGTATGCGTACCAAGTAACGCAGATGGTCGCGATAAAAACAGGAAATAGGACTTGGGTTTTTAAACTCCTTTTTTCTCAATTTTTTAAACCGCATGTTTATCAGATTAACAGATAAGTAACAAAGGATCCTATTTTTATGCGAGAATTTTTTATTAATTTACATTTATTGTAAATTAATGAAAGGGTAGGGCAGGATCTGGCATTGTCATTTCTAACAAAATTATTTACAGAAATTTCAAAATGCACATTTAATAGAACACAATTTTTTTCCAGTATGCTGTTTTTTTACTCTCCTATAAACTTGTAATTTTTGACGTAGAACTAATGGGGATGCACACGCAAAGCTCAGCGCAGATGTCGCCAGCGGCGGGATGGCCGCTGTCAAATCGTTTTGTTTTGTTTACATCAGTGTTTTTTGCAATTTTTTGTGTTGAATCCGGTCCACCATCGTTATTGCTATCATGTATTGCACCTGGAAGCTCAAAGAATTTAAAGACGAATTGAAAAAACGAGGAGCAAGGATAACTGGAAAGAAAGCAGATCTTGTTGAGGTAGACTTTTAACTAATAAAATCTTTTCATCAGTGCTAGCCTCTAAATTTGGATCTTTTTTAGTTGTAACATGTTCATTCTTACTTGAGTCATTGTAGGAAAATTTACGAAAAATGAGAGAACATTACTGATAAATGGTATTCTTTATTTTTAAGATTGGAAGCTTACGACCGAAATTTTATTTTCGTAAAGTATTATGTAAGTATTTATGTAAAGTATTTTGCCTATTAAACATATCAATACTTCTTCCAGGTTATTGCAAGGCATCTATGAAACAGCTTCAATATGAGGTAAACATCAAATTAAGTGATGACGGAATGCCTGAAGAATCAAGCTGTGAATGTGCCGCAGGAGAAGGAAAAGAAGCCCATTGCAGACATATAGATGTGGTACTACTTGCTGCTGAAAATATTGTACAAGATAAAATAATACTCCTACATGAAGTTTCTACGTCACAACTACAGACATTCCATAAACCAGCAAAGAAGTATTATGCATCACCATTGAGGGCCTCCAGATTGCCATCCAAAAGAGATGTACATAATACTGTTTACTCTCCATACTTGGCACAAAACCCTAGGTTTGATAAGAATGCATTTCAATTAAATTATGCACACTCGTCAATGCCTCTAAAACAATTATATCCTGCGGCTAACCAACGAGCAATATGTTTGGACCATGAATATATGACAAAAAACGCAGTGGATATTTTTTAGAATCCATTAATGTTCTTAATGTTACAGAAACAAGAATTATGGAAATAGAAATTGAAACTAGAGGACAAAGTTCCAATCCAAAGTGGCACGATTATAGAAAAACCCACATTACAGCCAGCATTTTTCACACTATGTGTCATTAAAAAAGTGAAACTTTAATCAAATATTAAATAAAAATCGAATCCAGACAAGAGCCATGGCAAATGGAATTATAAATAAAAATGTAGTCATTAAAAGGTATATGGAGGCTTATGATCTGGTTGTAGTTGAATGTGGTTTATTCTTGTCTCAGGAAAGGCCTTATTTAGGAGCACCTCCTGATGGTTTACTGGGATCAGAAACCATTGTTGAAGTTAAATGTCCTTATGCTTCCAGAAATCAAAAGATCACTCCTCTTACAATACCATATCTACAATTATGACGAAAATAGACAACTTAAAAAAAAAACAATATTTATTACTACCAAATTACCGCGGCAAAATTGCAATCGTTGAAAATCAGTCTAAAAAAGACCGGGAGTACATTAGTTTTTTGGAGGACAAAGTACAGTCACGTCTTCCTGAGTCTTGATAAACAAAAAAATATAGCTTTTACAGCGGTTTTAACCCTTTTGCAGTTAGAGGGAATATTTTTCCCACCAATAAAAACCAAAAAAAAAAACAACATTTCTTTTTGCAATTTTATTTTTCGACCTGACAACATTAACGTAACATTATGACGTTTGTTTCTGTTTTTACTTGACACTGACAGATTGTTTTTTTTCTCAAAGTTCTTGAAGTGTATTTTCAAAACTGGCGCTTTTTTGTACTGCGAGAGAAATCGGTACATATCTTTGCAATAGAGTGGTAAAAAAAGGTATGTTCTTCTAGACGTTGTGCTTTTGAATGTTATTTCATAGATGTAAGACGTATTTTTTATGTATCTGCCACGAATTTTCATTTATGTCGATTTTTGTTGGTGGGAAGAATATTCCCTCTAACCGTGAAGTATCCGCTTTCTACTAATAAGGTTAGAGAAAATATTCCTTTATTATGGTTATGGTAACTGTTTTTATTGCTTTGCGACTAAGGAATAAAGGTTTTGGTGGTCTTATTATTGCTTTTCCTCGGGGCTTGGTGTGGTTTTTGCATGGCTTTTGTTTTTTATTTGCAGATTAATTGAAAATGAAAATACTCGGAGATGACGATATTGAGAAGGAGTTGTACGGTATGTTTGGTTTGTCAGAACCGGAAGAGTCTGAAGATGGCGAAGAATCAGAAGAGGATGATGTTCCGTACAATGTCACGAAATTACAGCGAATTTTAGGGGATTTGGATGAACCAGACCTTCGATCTACTGCAACAATACGAGCATCGTTATCGCCTCAACCACCTACATCATCTGATGCGGAGGTCCCATGCGGTGAGCCTTTACTTGTAATACCTCCACCTACTGTGACAGAACCTGTTGCGTCTTCATCTGCAGTGCCGTTACCTAATGAGCCGCAACCAGCTGTACTACTGCCTGCTGAGCCTGGTATTTCACGTGAGTTACCTGTAAAAGGTAGAGGACGAGGAGCTAGGACGGAACGTGGATCTGGAACGGGACGTAGATCTGGAACGGGACGTAGATCTGGAACGGGACGTAGATCTGGAACAGGACGAGGAGCTGGAACTGGAACGGGACGTGGAGCTAGGACGAGGCTGGGAAGTGGGGCTGGACATGAAGACGGCGATTCATCCGAAGATAATGCGCCACCAGAATCAGAAGCAGAGTCAGAAGGAAGTGATTCTGACAGAGATGAAGAAGCGTGGAAAAAAACCTCATGGACTGATATTAGGCCACAGGTTGAGTCTTTTGATTGTGTTCCAATGACTCCGACACGCGTGTTACCATCCAATGCCAGGCATATCCGATATTTTGAAAAAAATTTACCCAAGAAGTTTTTGAATTGATTATTACGGAGACTAACCGATATGCGAGTCAACATAACGTAATAGGCTGGACCATACTAGACATAAAAGAGTTGAAGGCTTTCCTAGGTGTCTTGATTATTATGGGATACAATATTTTACCTACTTTCGAATTGTATTGGTCATCGGATCCCGAATTTAGAGTTGACGAAATAGCTTCCACCATGACATTCCGAAGATTCAAGCAAATTTTACGTTGTTTGCATCTAAATGATAATTCTAAACAACCTCCCAGATTTAGCCCCGAGTATGATAAGCTATTCAAATTCGACCATTATTGAAGCTTATCAACACCGCCTTTCAAGAAAATGCGCACAACTCCTCATCCCAGTCAATAGATGAATCAATGATTCTTTTCAAAGGAAGGTCTTCATTGAAGCAGTACATGCCTATGAAGCCGATAAAAAGGGGTTTCAAAGTGTGGTGCCGCTGTGACAGTACAACTGTTTATCTGTACGAGTTTGAGATATATACCGGAAAAGATAGTGACAGAGTAGAAGACAATTTAGGAGGAAAAGTGGTCACGAAGTTAACGGAAAAATTGAAAGGAATGGCGGCAGTGCATGTAACGTTTGACAATTTTTTTTGCAGTTATGATGTCATGAATTATTTACATGTAAATGGTATTTCTGCGAGCGGTACCGTACGCAGGCATAGAGCAGACTTACCGAAACTTGTAAAAAGTAAAAGAAAACTAAAACTAAGAAAAGGGCAGTACAAATGGAGAGTGAAGGAGAACGTGGCCTTTGTAATCTGGCAAGATACAAAAGAAGTTTTATTTATGACAAATGCTTTCCATCCGAAGGACAATGAAACATCCCTATCCAGGAAAGGAAGGGATGGTTCTAAGACAGATGTAGTGTGTCCTGCAGTAGTGAAGGAGTACACAAAAAGAATGGGTGGAGTAGATCACTTTGATCACATCAAAGGGACATACTCTGTTGGGCGAAGAAGCAAACGGTGGTGGCTTCGCATATTTTATTTCATTTTAGATGCCTGCATCACAAATTCATTTTTGCTCTTGCAAAGCTGCTTGGAAAGAATGCGAATGCTACCAAATTGTCCAACCTGGAGTACGAGTATCGTATAGCTCTAGCCAGAGGACTTATTGGTTGTTTTTCTTCCCGAAAACGTCGTGCTGATGGCGTCAACTACGTCGTAAGAAAAAAAGTTGCTGTATCTGAAAATTACCAAAAGGCAATTCACATTGTTGCACCGGCAATTCGCTTTTCCAATGTTGGTGATCACATGACAAATGATATATCGTCGTATCAAAGATGCCGATATTGCAGCACTAAGGCGAAGGATAAGCGATCTAAGATCAAGTGTAGCAAATGTGGAGTGCCTTTATGCATAACACCATGTTTTTCGAATTTTCATAAACAAATGTAATTTTCTTTTATTTTTGTTTCTATTTTCTTATTGGTATTAAATTGTGTGATTTTAATATAGTTATTATGTATGATTTATGTTGTTTTTTTAGTTTCTTGAAAAAACATACCGCTATTTCATTACTCTCAAACAGGTAGAGGGAATATTCTTACCACCAATTAAAAAAAAAATATAAATATCAATTATTATTTTAGGCATCATAAGTAACACAAATCCGAAAACCAAATCTTTCTATCTCATCTAGATCCTTATAACCGTTAAAGGGTTAAATACAACCGTAACAGACCACTGCCTGGTTTTGTTATCTCTCGAGAATAAATATTGCTATAATATACCTAAAAAGCACAAAACAACAGTCAACTACGAAAATGCTCATAATAGTCTAAAAAATACTGATACCTTCTTTTTTAACATCTTCAAAGACCCTGATACTTACGCCTTTGCGCTTATAGAATTGGTCAAGACAGCTTTACTTTCGAACTCTAAAAATGTAATTATCACGAATTACAAAAGAACGATTAAACCCTGGATAACAACAGGTGCCCTTCGGTGTATATTTTGTATTCCTTAAACTCAAATCAAACCCAGATAATCAAATTCTAGTGATTACATACATACATATAGACGATATCGGACTTTCTGTGGGAACCTTATAAAAACTAAAAAATAAATTTAATAAAGACAAAATCAAAGCATCTGCTAAAAACCCTCGGGCGTTGTGGTCAACCATTAATGACATCACAAATTAAAGCCACCCAGGAGCTCAAATAGCGACCTACTTAAGATAAAATCCCGTCCCCAAGACTCAGTTAACTATGTTAATAATTCATCTACATCTTGTAACACAGACAGCCCTAATCTGTCCTCCTTTGTTCTCCTAGACACCTCTCAGGAGGAAGTTGAAAATATACTGATGTCCCTAGACTCTGGAAGTGCACCAGGGTGTGACGGAATTCCTACCCTTTTCCTAAAACAGGCAAAATTTCAAAATTTAAGGCGAATAACACTGTTTTATGTAAAAAAAAAGTAATTTATTCATTTCTGAACAAAATTAATTTATTGAAAGTTTCTATATTATTATGGAACTTTGTCACATGTTTTCTTGCATGATATCGGAATCTTATAACAATAAAGGCTTTAATTATAGATTTAACAAGCAACAGGCTGTGGGTGGTGTTATGTTCCATGTTGAGCGGCAATTATAATATTTTTTACACCATCTTAATATTCAGTCATAAACTTGAAAATATATAAATAATAATTTTCTGGGTTCACCTGGTTCGTAAGGTGAGGTTTAATGAAATTTTAAGTTTTCTGTATAATATGTACGACTCCGATAGACGCGTACCGAAGGTTTTCGCAGAGTTGTACTGCTGTCCACACAAGAACTGCCTTCTGCTCTTCGGCAAGCGATACAATGAAAAAGAACCCAATTGGCAACTTCCACGAACCAATAATACAAGTTACTAGCAATACCAAACATTGGCTGGCTTCTTCTACACTGTCACTGTTATTATCATGACCGCAATCAACTCGACCATAAAATTATTGTGCCTTTGGATCCCAGGGTGTAGACTTTCTACAAGTTTTCTACGTAACGCTTCAAGAGCTTATTTTGTAAATCCAGGTTCAGAATTTAAGTGTTGTTACCATTTGCTCAAAGTGCGAGAGTGTGGCAAACAAGTGTTGTAGGTACTTCTTATAAAATCATACACTTTTGGAGAAAAAAAAAATGTAGCATTAGGGCCGATTTTCTTGTCATCAGAATACTTTTTTTCTAACCTTTAGATTTGGCAATTTGCCTTTTTAGAAAATTTTCTGGTCCTGCAGATTCGTCCAAAAGGAAACTTTCTTCATTAATGATGTATTTACCTTTCTTAAGGTCTTGAATAATATTAGATAAAAGAGCAAGCTTTTCATTTCATTTCCGGACATTTTCATTTAAACTTCTCACTTTTTGCTGTAGTAAATCACATTTTTTGTGAGATATACTTTATGTTTTCATTTAGTTGCCGGATCTGAAACTATTTATATTACATATTACTACTTAAAGTAATATGTAATATAAATAGTATTAAAAAAAAGCCGTCCAAAGTCCCCTTGAGAAGTTTACTAGTTCATTTGACCTTAATATACCAGATTTTTTGTATTAGAATACCGAGTTGGATACTAAGAGAAAATAAAACTAAACATCAGCATTTTATTGAATAAAAAACTAATCAGTTTACCTTTATAGGTACCAGGTTATCATTTTCAGTAAAATTATCATCCGGCAACTCCAACTTCAATGGACAGGTCGACTCCGGCTGCGGCAGCTTTATTATTTTATTAGGAATCTAAAACAATGGTTTTTCAATTATTAAAAATAAATATGCCTTTCTTTAAAAAAAATCTATATAATCTTTTATAAAATATATCCTAACCATTATACTTGAAGTAGGTTGTTGTGAGACGAGACAAGATGTGTTGAAATTACTGTGCTGGTATATTTAAAGCATAGTTGATGGGTACTGCGCCGTCATGTAACCTTATCACATCGAGGGTTCTATAAACATGATTTATCAAACTGCATGGAGCAGATATTATGTCTAGGGTTTATATTTTCAGAACCAACAGCTTTTATCCATTTCTTCTTTAAAATTAAGTTTTTAGGAAATATGTGGATTAAAATATCATTGCAATGTATTTTGCACATTAAGAACAAATATTATCGATACTTCAAAACGCATGCGAGCATCACACATCACTAACCTAACACCAATATAAATGGAATGTAAACAATGCAAATAAATAAAGAAAACATCAACGTTTTATCTTTTATGCCATTTATACATGACAAAGGTTTCAATAATCATCAAAAACATCATCTTATAACAGTATATTACACAAAATTGTACAATATTCGACTGGATTAGTGAAAACTTGTTACTAACCTGTGCAGAGACAAATTAGGCTGATTTTTGTTTTTTCTCGTACCACTCTGTTTTATGTATCATGAGGGCGTGGTTTTCTTATTAATGGCAAAACTCAGAACACCAAAATACCTAGTTTCTATACGTGTTTCTCTCGAAAACAATAAAAACATTTTGAGCAAGCAATCGTTTGACAGCATATCTACCACAAAACTCGGCAAGAAACATGGCGAATGGTCATGCGTAAACATGATTTTGACGTCACAAAAATTGTTGCCAAATTAAGTCCTTATCAAACATTTAGACGTCTCTCTTTTCCTATGCAGTTCTTGACTAGTTAAAAAGAAACAAAACGCTTTATGACATGTGTGTGTCGATATGATAGATATTTGTATAACTATTCTTCATATAGTAGAATGGGGCATCTCCATAGTTTTCCTAACTCAATGGGCCCCAGCTCGTCATTGAATGACTGACTGTCAATTATGACAGTTGACGTTTGCCGGTTGACAAGGAAGTGCACAACGAACGAATGTAATTAGGGATGCAGCGTATTTACCGTAACAGATAGAAATAACAGATATTTAAAAATAACAGATAACAATTGTTCCTACCAATAAAAATGATCATCTCCTTTATTTCATTAAGTAATTACACATTAATTATATTATTAAATATTAAATGTTGTATTTTAAATGATTTTTTTTTAATATTCAATGTAAAAAAATATTTAAAATATAAAAAATAGTAACATTTTCATTATTATTATTAATTCCAAAAACTGTAACCCCGGGTTAGGTTTATTCCCGTTGTCCCCGTACACCGTGTCCCCGTCCTATGGGGACAGCGGTACTTCAATTAAATATTTAAAAATACTTCCCGTTGTCCCCGTACACTGTCCCCGTTAATATAGTTGAATAAAATAAGTAAAAATTATTGCCCACAGTCCCCGTTTTTTCATTTTTCTGTAGTATTATGAATGTGTGCGTTGGCATCTTTTACCCAACAAACAAAGTGTATGGAAATATTGGTAGATTGGTCTTGGTACGCGGTAGATTAATATTAGGGATTTAGACCTTGTTTTCAAGTAGTATTTTTTTAATAAAATTAATCTATTTAATTACATGTTTATTGTTTTAAATGTATCGTACATTCCAAATTAAGTTTTCTAGTAACTATGATAAACGGAGCGACCTTGAAAAGGATGCGCCGGCGGCGGCGTCGCGTGCGCCCTTGCAGCTGCGGAACAAAAGCGCAGATAACATTGTTTTTGTCGAGCTCTCATTGGCTCATGCAAAATCCCACTCCAGAATTCGATAAAGGGATCTACTTAGTTATTGTAGTTACTTGTGAACTTCATATTGAGAACTGGTGATGTTAGTGATAGTGTAAATGGGAGCACATGTAAGTAGTTTATTTTTAATATCTAACTATATCTATATTTTATTTTTATATATTATTTTATTTTAGGATGTTTAGAATGTTAAAAAATAATTAAGTATGTACTTGCAGAAAAACGAATAACCATTAGGGTAGAGAGAAAAAAATGTATGGAAGTCATCAATTTAATGTTTCGTTTTTTCCAATAGTGATCAACAATGTCCGGAAACTCTCAGCCAGGTCCTTCAGGAAGTAGTGATTTAAAACAAATACACAGAAAGTGAGGCACAATACTTCTACATGCTGGACACCAATTTACAAAAAAGTCTACGTGTAAAAGTGGAGCAGAAGTGTGGGAATGTCACTTGAGAAAGAAAAATAAGTGCCCTGGAACCATAAAGATTAAAGTAAGTAATTTCAAAAAGTACTTCAGAATATCGATTTAACTTCTAAGTTACAATCAGGAGGTACTTAATCAATAGCAACCACTTAGATCAAATCAGAAATGAAATCATCTGTCCTAAAAAACAAAACTCGTTCCTATTGATTGCGAGCAACCCCGAAGTATCGTATCTAGAAGTAGATTTTTATTTGTCGCATTAATCCCGCTTTATTTTATTTTTTCCGATACTCGCAAAAATATTATATATCTTTATACAAATACTATACATTTTTTAAATTCTTTGCTAGCATTTTCATTTTCGATGTTCGATGGTTAAAATTATGTTCTTTTTTATATTTATAGGATAATCAGGTTTTAAGGGAGACTTCCCACGCTTGCACTCCAAATTTTAATAAAAACCTACTTGATTGTTATATGGAAGACTGCAAGAAAAAAATCATCTCAGCTGATGTACCTGCCATACCCACAGCTTTCAGTGAAACAATAACAGAAATTAAGGACTTAGGACTAGACAAGGTAATTTCAATTCCTACATTTGAAAGTAAGAAAAGTTCTTTGTATCGTCACAGAAATTCAGCTTTTAGCGTTGATAAAACTGTTTTTGACGAGGTGAAAAATGTTAAAATACCTCCAAAATTTGATAAATTTGTGCTGGCGGACTATTGTGAGGGTAATAGACGAATTATCCTATTTTGTTCCGAAGAGGCAAGCAATAAAATGACAGTTTTTAAGGATTATTTTGGTGATGGAACCTTCAAAAGTTGTCCAAATTTATTTAGCCAGATTTTTACAATCCATGCCGATTTAGGAAGCAATATTAACAGCACTGCACTAACTCCCTTAGTGTATGCCTTAATGACAGACAGAAAAAAAGAGAGCTATGAAATTCTTTACAGTCTAATTAAGTCTCAAATTCCCGACTGGAATCCATCTTCTTTCACTTGTGATTTTGAAGAAGCAACCATGTCTGCAATAATGGAAGTTTTTCCAGAGGTAGATCTCCATGGTTGTTATTACCACTTTAATAAAGCTGTATGGAGGAAGGGACGTGATTTAGGCCTTACTAAATCTAAAATCCTGCGCCGTCAGGTCGCCCTTAGTGCAGTACTTCCATTACTGCCCGAGAACAAAATAATTGAAGGGTGGTTTTATATTGGCGATCAAAGTCCTGATGACAGTAAAAGTGCTCAATTTAAGAAATACATGCTGTCACAATGGCTTCGACCGAAGTTTATTAAAATATGGTGCAGTTTTGGCAAACGTCACCGAACTAACAACTTCGCAGAAGGTTGGCACCATAAATTAAATAGCGCAGTAGGCAGAAAAAACCCCACCATATTGAAACTCCTTACAGTTTTACATCACGATGCCAACTTATTCAGCGTTAAAGCCATCAAAACGCCGCACCCGAAATTCGATTGAGATCGACGATTTTATTAGGGAGTGCCAAATGAAACTTACTAACGGCGAAATTACTGTAGGACATTTTCTTGAAACAATGCGCTAATAAATTCTTCAATTATTTGTTTAAAAGTACCATGTTGATTATATTGGAGTATAAGTAAATTATTGTAACGTATTTTGGAGGTATGAAACTATTTACTGTTTTGATTATTTTTTAGACAAGTGATTGTGATATTTTTTGTAATTACACATGTAGCTATTTACTATGATTTTTATTTTTAGGCAAATTATTGTGATATTTTTTGTTATTACATATGTAGCTATTTACACTATGATTTTTATTTTTAGGCATCTGATTGTGATATTTTTTGTAATTACATATGTAGCTATTTACTATGATTTTTATTTTTAGGCAAGTAATAAAATTGTGATATTTTTGTTGATTTTTTACTACTACTACTACATTTATAACGCTCAAGTTGTGTTATTTGTGTAAATTTAATAATTGTTTTTTTTTTTTACCTCAAATTAAAATTCGAATACAAATAAATAAATTTTGTTTTATTCCCCTTTTCTTTTTCCCATGCTAAAAAACTAAGCTTTCACGAGAGAAACTAAGTTTTAAGAGGACAACGACTCGTGAAAAGTTTACTTCCCGTTGTCCCCGTTAGCCGAATGTACGTTACGGGGACAACTGGAAATAAATTTAATCACGTCCCGCTGTCCCCGTGACGGGGATATGGCATACGGGGACAACGGGAATAAACGGGCTGGCTGTTACTGTTAATTCCATTTATCAGACTGTTACCGTTTATTAATAAAAACAAGGTTATTAATATAGCAAGGGCGGCTTTTATATATGTCTACAAAATTTGTACGCCGTTATCGCACATGCTGGCTCACAGGTTTGCACGATGCTCACTTCCTGCGATATACAACAATACAATATAGCAATACAACAATGCGTTTAGGACACTGGTGGGGCTGCCCCGTTTCTGTAGTGCGTCAGAGATGTTCGCAGATGCGCGTGTAGATTGCTTTATGCAACAATGCGTAAAAGGTGCGCTTCCCTGGTGCGCAGGATGTGGGGCAGCTCCAACAGTGTCTTAAGCATGGTTGCGAGTCGCCTGGACTGTACGAGATATACGTGGGTCACTGTTGTGCCGTCTCTCATGGAATGTCGCAACGGTGACCAACAGTTATTTCTTTTATTGTTTTTTTTTTTTTTTGTATGTCTCTGCTTACTAACATAGTCGTAAGTTTTACTACTTAACAATCTTGTTGAGTCTTGGTTACTCGAATAAAGAAATTTCTATTCTATTCTATTCTATTCTATTGGCAAAACATGGACGTACACAAAATCTATTAACTCAATACCTTCCATGTCTGATTAAGTCAGTTTATGTAAACGCATGTTTGACAAATAAATTATCTTTTATCTTTTTTATCTTTATCTTTTGGCTCTACATGAGATCTGATATCTTTTTCACAGGGCTTCACAGGCCAAAATTCTTTTCACCTGTGTGAAGTTAGCCCCCGATTTAATTATTATGAAGTTTTGTTATTGCTAATCGTTTGAGAATCTTATGAGTTTCAGAGAAAAAAAAATTGAGAGTAATTAGTTTTTATGTAAAAACGATTTTATTGATGTGTAATATCTATAGGCGCACGTAAAACCGATAGCTGGCGGGGAGACGCATGCCGCGTGGCGAGCGGCCACTATAGAGTTATACAATCTGTAGTTGTGTGTAAATGTGTGTGTAGTGCGATGTTTCACATCTGCCAGTCGTCCCGTGACGGCTTAATTTTTTTTTTTTTGTGTGAAGTTGGACCCCATTCCCGCAAAAATGGATTTGGACATTTCATTTTTTTTATCGTTTGAGAGTTAACAATTTTATTGATATTAAATCATTTCTGAGAGCACGATTTACCCTTAGACCAGAGCACTTCCAGTTCGCGCAGTGAGGATGCGCAGTAAATGATCGCAGTGCACTTGCACAGTGCATGTGAAATCAGCTACAAGCGATGCTGGCGCTACTAGTCGAGGAACAACAAATCTATATGTTGGTTACAGGTTATTATGCAGACGCGAGTGTCAGTGAGAGTGAATGCACCAGAATCCAGTAACTCCGCTTCCGCGTTGAGTGTAATTTTGAAACGAAAAAAAATGGTATGGTGGTGGTTGAAAAATTGTGGTGGTGAAATAATGGTATCTTCTGAAGAAGATACCATTATTTCACTACATAATATGTTTGTGTTCAGAAATAAATATTAAGTTACAGAGAAGTCCAAATTCTTAGTAACGAGGTACTCTGGAACAGTACAAAACGTGGTTAAGTTGCTATTTAATTCGAATAAAAAAAGTTCTTAAAAATACCCCTAAAAATTATTTCATTCGACTTATTTTCCCTAATTTTAGGGAAATAACTAAGTTGCGAACCCTGACGACATGACAGAAACGGAAATGAAGGAATCATCATGATTATTCGATTGGAAATACTGGATTGAATGATCATAGAGACTATAGAGCAACGACAACGAAGGATACTAAATTATCTATGGACAACACGGCACACGGTATTACAGTACTTCAAGTGCATTTGCGAAATTATTTTGTGAAATGTAATGTAAATTGATAAGTATGTACTATTTACGGAAATGTATTAAAAAAACAAGATGGTGACGTATGTCCGATTTTTGCCTGGCACCATAAGGTTCTTCTACCGCCTTTTTCAAGTACTATATTAGTGGTTTTTTATTCAAATATTTGGTATTTGGAAAGGAATAATAATTGTCAAAGACTTAGGTAACGCTTTAAATAGTTTAACTTTACTAAAATAATGTTCAGAGTGGTGATGTTTTTGTTTAAAATGTTACCACCCCTCGCTCCCAATAAACTATGAATTTCGGCTGGAATAAACAATAAAAACAAACAGAAGTAAAGTTTCAACCTAAGTAAAAATATTAAAACATTTTTATTTTGGATATTATAGTCTCAAAGACTAATTCAATAACGAGTATTAGTATTTTTAGCGGACATCTTCGTAGCAATGTTTCGTCATCATGCTGCCATCTATCGGGAAATAGACACACTACAAATGTTTTGAATACAGCCCTGATTCAAATAGTTCAGCTTGAAGTATATAGACAGCACTTTAATTAATGAATAATAAACACCGCCACCAATTCATTCCTGGTTTTTGGGAAATCAAAATTAAAGGCAGCACTTTCTACACAGTTAACTGGAAATACTGTATTTTTTTGTAAGTAAAGTAAAAGTTACCAAGGTAACACTTTACAGAGTAAGAGGCAGACTTTAGGATTATAAAAAAAAAAAAAAAAAAAAAAATACATTTATTTCGAGCAACTTTGACTCATAAGTGGAGTACACAGAAATACAGAAAACACAATAAAAATAAAACTAAAACAAACTAAAAGACTTAATAACTAACCGGCCCTGCTGACGGCAACATGCCTATCACAGCCGTGCCGTATGTATGAGCAGTCCATCCGGTCTGCGATCATCACCAGGACGACATTGGTGCTGCCCCACACCCTACGCACCAGCGACGCGCCCCGCTTACGCATGGTCGCGTGGAAGCAATCGGTACGTGCCTCAGCAAACATACCTGAGGCGCTGCAGTAGCGAGGCAGCCCCAATACAGCCCTGAACGCGTTGTTGAACTGGACGCGGAGGGCTCCGTATGATGCACACGTGTACCTCGCCCACAGACTGCACGTGTAGAGAGACGTGCAGTACGCCCTAAAGAGCGTTATCTTCACCTCTCTCGAACAGCGCGCAAACCTGCGTGCGAGCATGTTCGCCCGCACCGACAAAGCCCTCCGTTCCCGCTCCATGTCAGCATTGTCCTTGAAGTCGGTCGTAACTAAATGCCCTAAGTATTTAAATTGATCCACCCTTTCGAGTGGTACACCATTTAGAAAAACGGGTGGATAGTTGTGTGAACGTTTCGTACCGGTCTCAAAGACCATGCATTGACTTTTGGTCACATTGTACTTCAACCCATGACCAAGGGCATACTCTTCACAGGTCCGCACCAGCTTTCTGAGGCCACCGACTGACGCGCTCAACAGCACCATGTCGTCAGCATAACTGAGGTTATTGACATATACTCCACCGACATGGCAGCCGACATGCTGGCTGCTGAGCGCGGTGATCAAGGCATTTATGTACAGATTAAAAAGGGAGGGGGAAGTCAACCCCCCCTGTCTCACCCCGCACTCCAGCCGATACGGCTCCGACATTGTACCCGCCCACTTAACGCTGTTGATCTGATGACTGTACCAGTATTTAATGACACTGACAAGTTCACGTGGTAGGTTTATACCCTCGAGTTTAGCCCACAGGATGTCGTATGAGACCAGGTCAAAAGCTTTGGACAGGTCGAGGAAGCAGGCGTGCACTGGAGTCTTTCGATCTGTGTAATATCTGACGGTATACTTAAGACACAGTATTGCACTTTCAGTTGACAGTCGAGGTCGAAACCCAAACTGATTATCGTGCAGATCCAGGTACTTGTCTAACTGTGTATTAAGCAAACCGTCAAAGACTTTTGCAATGATCGTTGCAAGAGAAATCGGTCTGTAGTTACTTTTGTCGGCAACATCTCCCGTCTTATTTTTAACTACAGGGACTACTACAGTTTTCATAAACTCAGATGGTAGGTATGAATGGCTCACGCATAGTGTGTAAAACATTGCCAGGAGTCTATTAATATGTGGGCCAGCGTGAACTAGGTGCTCGATGCTGAGTCCATCGTGGCCCGGGGACTTGCCTTTAGATATAGCTTTTATAGCTTGAGCCACATCTTTGGCAACGAAGCCAGTCCCCGCGTCCTCGACTGGCATCTCAACATCGAGCACCGCCCCCGTCAGTCCCCGTGGGGACAGTACACGAAAATGGTCCCTGAAAATATCAGCAACATTTTTAGGGTCACTCTCACCCTCGACACTCACCGGAAGTCCAGGACGAACGTTTAATTTGTTGGTGCTCTTCCAAAAACTACGGAAGTGCCCCCTCTTATGCTTTTCAGCAAGGGCATCCATTTTGATTTGGTCCTGATGGTTCTGACACCATTTAAGTCTGGACTTAAATATCTTTCGACTTTCATACATTTCGTCATATAAACACCCAGATCTTGGCTTGCCACACATCACCCACTCTTCAAACTTCGTCCTAGCCACCCGGTGAGCCCCGCTAACATGCCTGTTCCACCCAGCAATGCGTGGGCCATTTTTTGGTGTTAATGAGTTTAAATTACACTCGACAATAAGCGGAAAATGATCAGACCAAAAAGTGTTATAGTCTACATATGCATTAAGGACAGAATGTTTTGCCGATTGCGTAACAATACAGTGATCCAACCAACTGCACGTTCCATGTGCCTCACTAATAAAAGTATAAGTATCAGAGCGAAGTCCCAGTAACTCAACATCTACACAAGTCCATACCTGTTCTCTACAGAATTGTACAAGTTCGTTATAGAATAGTCCACATGGATCGGCATTAAAATCGCCTAACACAAAAACTGATTCTACACCATACTCATCTATTATAGCACTCACCGTCCCTAGACAATCCGTAAATTCCGGTAGGTTTTCCGTCACATTTGTAGGCATGTATACACTCATTACAATTACAGGTCGATCATTTGTAACGATTTTTATTGCACACACCCGAGTTAATTATGAGGTCAAAAAATTTTAACTTTTTTTGTAATTAAAAACAGACTTCCAAAAAAAAACACTAAAGTGAAAAATTGCATGCGTAGTTTTTTTTTTGTTGTATATATTTTTTTATTATTTGCGGTATCTAACCCACATGTTTCATTTGTTCTTTAAATTATAAACCTTTAGAACTCGTTATTTTATTGAAGTATTTGTTACCTGTTCCGTGCGGTGCCACTGTGCCAGACGTAAAGAATAGCACGATCCTATTTCTTCCCGTCGGTGTCGTAAATGGCGATTAGGGGACTTACTAGAGAATGGGTAGCAGCGTTCTCTATGCATTTTAACACCATATTGCGATCGCCAGACCGGCCTGCCAAGCGTGGTGATTATGGCAAACCCTCCCTCCCTTTGGGGGAGGCCTATATCCAGCAGTGGACGTCTTTCGGCTGAAATGATGATTTGTTATCTATGCGTCTATGACTAAATCTGTCACCATGACTGCCCCACACTAAGTCGTTTATCAAGTAAATAATAGAGAGAAAATAACATCATCGATATACAAAATGGATTATGTAGGTACCTACCTATTTTTGAAAATTAATAATAGTATCACGTAAATCAGCCCCGTAATAAAGAAGTAATCGGAGTACATACCAACCTACATGAAAGAAACTTCACCGAGTGCAAAACTCCCTTTTTTGGAGTCTGTTAGGATAGTAACATCGTAGGCTATTCGGTAACCTCAACGACAGTAACCTACATTTAAATATTTTAAATAATACGTACACTCCATTGGTTTAGGTAGTTAAAGAGGTAAACAAATCACAAAAAAGGGTTTTTGTAGCCGAAACTTTTGTTTAAAAATACATTGTAACTTTTAACCAAATTAAATTAATTTTAGATTTTTACGATAGTTTCCTCCTAAAGTACTGTATGTTAAACTTTATCATATCGATGGCTTAACCTGCAAACCGGCTAACTCCACTTTTGACCCAAAATCATGTTTTGATGTCATCGAGTACGCGGAGTTGCCACTTACGGTATGCAAAATGAAACAACTCCCTAGCTTTCAAAATTACCGAAAAAATCGCGTGCACGTAAATTGGGCAACTCCCAACACTGACATAGCAACACGTCAAAGTGGCTAACTCCGGTGCCAGCCGCCATTTTGTTCTGGACGGCGTGCAAGAAAGAACAGGTTTTCGTGGCTTGAGTTTATATTTTTGTCAATGTGCGTAAATCACAGATAGTTTAACCTGAAAACAATACATGGGATTGGTGGTAAGTGACTTTATTTAAATAAGGTATAATTGTTGTGAATACTCAAAAAGAAAACCATAAATAACCTACAAAAGTGCGATGATGGAGTTGGGAATTTTTTGTTGTGACAATTTGTTCTTGATTTGGGAGTTACCAGGTTTGTGTTTTTAGGTAAATTAATGTTAAAAATATTTAATGGGATTGTTACTTATATTGTAGACAAAGAAAATGTCGAGGGCGAAACAAATGGTTGAAGCTGCTTGCAACCGAAGTCGTCAAAATGATATAATATTTTTCACAAAGGAATCGATTGAAAATATGCCTGTTATACTGGCTGCTGATTCGTCATTATCTGAAGCTGTTCCAGAAGTAATTATGCGAATTGTCCCATTAGTTGATGATGCGGCAACATCTGATGCTGTTACAGAAGTGGTCATGGAAATTCCTCCACTAGCTGATGGGGCTTTAACATCTGATGCTCTTACAGAGGGGATCACGGAAATAGAACCAATAGCCGAAGGTTCATCTCTGAATTCCGGCCTGTTAACATTGGTTACTGAAGCATCCATGGAATCATCCGGACCAGCTACAAATTCACAGGTTACACCACGTCATGATAACAATGCTGCCTTGATTGACAACTATATAAGCGATGATAGTGACTACAATAATGAACAACTTGTACCCTATTCTGAGCACTCGGATTCTAATAGTGAAGAACAACCAATGAGAGTTAAGAGAAGAAAAAGGTGTCAGGTTAACAAAGCAACATGGAATGAATACAAAAACAAACTTAATCGGGAAAAGGGGAGGCAGTATATTGGACGAAAAAAAGCTGACGGGAAATGGGAAAAAACACTAAAGAATAAGCGAGTGCTTAAACCTCGATGCAAATGTAAGACAAATGACAAAAGTGCTTTAAAATGCTGTGAAATTACAGAAGATGATAGAAAAGTAATATATGAAAAGTTTTGGGGGATGACTTGGGGAGAAAAGAAGGTTTTCGTAAAGTCTTGTACAAGAGATGCCTACAAAACGCCCAAGAGATAGAAAAGACCCATCTATTACAAAGAGAAAAAGCTCAATGATTTATAACTTGCATTTGAATGACGAACGTCGTGTGAGGGTCTGCAAAACAATGTTTCAAAACACTTTGTGTATCACCAAAATGACCATCTGGAACTGGAAAAAAGGTAAAGAAAATACCTCTCACAATGAAAACCAAAATGTATCTGCCAGAAAAAATCCCCACGAAGCAGAGGTAGAATCACTTAAAGAGTTTTTGAACAATATACCAAAAATGGAATCCCACTATTGCCGCAAATCTACATCAAAGCTTTATTTGTTACCAGAATGGACATCAAAAAGAGCCCTATACGAATTCTACAAAAAAGACTGGTGTGCATCGCGGAATAATAAACCTCTCTCTATAGCAAAATTCAGCAACACTTTAGAAATTGAAAACATATCACTGTTTAAGTCGAAAAAAGATGAGTGCGAAAAATGTCTATCCCATAAACTCGGAAATATACCTGATACAGAACATAAGGAGCACATAGAAAGAAAAAATGAAGCCCGAATCGAAAAAGAAAACGATAAAAATTCAGAAGAACTCGTATTTACGATGGATACACAAGCTGTGTTATTAGCACCTAAATCTAATGTTTCATCTCTATATTATAAAACTAAGCTATGCACACACAATTTCTGTTTATTCAATTTGAGAAACAAAGATGGATTTTGCTATCTATGGAACGAGACTGAAGGTCGTCTGACAACTATGCAACCATAATAGTCAAGTTTATTACAAATAATCTTCTGCCGAGCATTCACAGAGAACCTGAAAAGGATATTAAAATTATATTGTACAGTGATGGATGTACAGCACAAAATAGGAACGTGGTATTGGCAAACGCTTTACTGAATGTGGCAACATTAAACAATATTATAATTGAGCAAAAGTATTTGGAGGTTGGCCATACCCAGATGGAGTAGAGCCAGGAGTAAACTCTATGCATGCCGCCATAGAGAGGAAGCTGAAAAATAAAGTTATTCATGTACCAGCTGAATATGTAGGAGTTTGTCTTGGAGCACGCATACACCCTAAGCCCTACAACGTGTCTTATTGAACGCACGATTTTTTTAAATCCTTTGGAAGTCTACAATATTATAAATCTATAAGACCAGGAAAAGCGACAGGACGGTAAGGTACCTTTGATTTTATTTATATTTGATCTTATTATTTTATTCATTTTTAAAACTCTTTTTGTTCAGGTTTCAGTAGAAGTGTAAAAAACACATTTTACTGTGTAATTCATTGATTAGGTATAATTATTATTGTTTGTGTTCAGGTCACAGACATTCGTGCGCTGCAATATAAAAAAGGGAACATAAACTTTAAGCTAAGATTTAAAGATGAGTGGCAGTTACTACCACAACGATGCGATAGAAATATCACACCCTCGGCGATTGAAAGCTTACCGAATCTTCATAAAAATCGGCTACAAATTAAAAAACGTAAGTTCAAAGACCTCCAGGAATTAAAATCTACCCTACCGGTGGACTACAGGGACTTCTACGACAACATACCACATGAATGAAGACTTACTTTTTTTTTTCTTGTAACATTATAAGACGTAATAAAACATATTAAGTGATAAAAATATAGTTTTTTTTCTCTTATTACCCAATACTAATCTAAAAAACTCTATATAAATCTAAATATAGGAGTCACAGAAAAGTGGACAACTCCCGTATTTTTATTATTTTTTAATTTACAAATAGGCCAACTCTAAAAATTTATTTTAAAGGTATGTGATCAATATATTTTTTCATAATGTTCAGTTAATTCCGTATGCAAAATAAAAAAGCACCAAATAGTATTTTGGAATATGGATATTGTAAATATTTAATTTTTTATTCAGTTTTTTTGCCTCCCTCTAAAATTGCATAAAACGGAGTTGGCCGATTTGCAGATTAAGCCATCGATATATTCTTAAACTATTCTTCGTAGATGTAACTGCTTGAACTCATTTTTTTTGTTAGATTAATAACAATACTTTAATATGTTGTAATCTGTGTATAGTAAACAGTCCAAAAATACAGGTTCTATAAACGTCAACGTAATAAAACGTTGCTAAATTGAAGAGTACAACTGTGACGTAGCATGACAACTGAAGTGACAGGTATTACATTTAGTCGGTTACTTGACAGCTCTCTCGTCACGTGTTTTTTTTGTTTACCTTTATTTAACTACCTAAATCAACAGAGTATAAGTACTTACTTACTTGATGAAAAAATGGTGAATAATATTCAAAATTATTCAGAATTCAGCTTGTTTGGTCCTTCTATTCATCAACAAATTCTCCTTTGAAAAAAAAAACGAAGAATATTTACGTACTAGCTGCTGCCGCGGCTTCGCCCGCGTGGCTTTTTCTGAAATTAAAGTAGCTTAAGTTACTCCTTAGAACATCCCTGCCAATGAAAGTCCCGTCAAAATTGGTCTAGCCGTATCGGATAATAGACGGAACAAACAGACAGGCGTACAGGCAAACATTTATAAAATAATAATTTTTTATAGGCGCTGTTTAGATTTTCTTACGCATTTTAAGTAAAAAGCTGTTATTTTGACATTGCAAACAGATACTTCTAGTTGTATTTCATTAATTTTCTTCATTTCAGCGGACAGACGTCCACTGCTGGACATAGGCCTTCTCCAAAGGGGGGGTTGCCATAATCGCCACGCTTGGCAGGCGGGTTGGCGATCGCAGTATGGTGTTAAAATGCATAGAGAACGCCGCTGCCCATTCTCTAGTAAGTCCCTTAGTTGCCTTTTACGACATCCACGAGAAGAAATAGGGTGGTGCTATTCTTTACGTCCGGCACCACACAGACAGTTGTATTTATTTGTATAAAATTAACATTGCAAGAAACGTGTAAGACGGTCTGAAGTAGGTAAGTACTTCAGATTCTGATAAAGCGATATAGTAACTCTGCTTAACCCGTCAGGATGCAAACGCTTGATGATTTTACATTGCCATAAAATTCAGCATAATAACGCGTATTACCAGCATTAAAATTTGCATAGTTGTAAAGTGGCAGCGCCATGACATTAGAGCTTATCGAACGCAGCCGGATGGTTTATAACTTTCGTTTCCGTGTAAAATGGCGGCTTCACGTCTCTGTGGTATGGACACTGGATTTTTGGCGTAGGTATTAATTCTTTTTTTGAAAAACATTTTAAATGTTTTTGAACATTTAGATTTTTTTGACGATAACATTTATTGTGAAAAACTACCAGGTTCCACAATAAATGTTGTCGTCGTGTTGTAGTCGATGTGTTGCTCTCATGGGGCCATCATCCTATTCTTATGGAAGCGTTAGCAGGTGACATAGAACATTCCACAGGAACATTCTCTGCAGAATTATATGCAACAGAGAGCTTCAAAAAATTATGGCTAGAAAGTAGAAAGTATTTATATTGTGAGCGGGCGCGCAGGCGACTTGCGAGGTGAGGGTAGGAGCGAGACAAAACACTAGATATTCTAGTGTAATAAAATGTTTTAGGTGGGTAGGTACATTTTAATGGTGATTAATGTTTTTTAATAATATTTATTCATATATTTGGTTGTATATATATATATTTTTTTTTAATAATGAAGGGTTTATTTACCAGTTTATAAAATAATATGTACGTAAATGACCTACTTAATTCATTAATAAAAATAATAAAATTATATCCTATCTAAAACTATTCACAAATTAAAATATGGCGTCGAAAAATTCATCCACATCACTGTCGACTGGTACGAGTAATGTACCCAAGAGACTGGCGGCATTGCCACGTTGTATGGCAATGCTTAGCCTCTGGCCAAAGTAAACGCCAGCCCTTGGGTCACGGGAAGTGTCAACTAGCCGTTTTGAGATTTCATTAAACAGACCATGAGCACTCGGACCCCACGGCCCGAGGGTTTCAATCCCAAACGGCTCGAAAATATAATTGCCAACAAGGTTATCGTACTTACGCCGCTTGAGGTTCTCCGCAGCCGCAGCAGCAGCGCCAGCACAGCACGCCGAGCCAGGAAGATGGGATGGCGCAAGAGTATCGACACACGTGGCATCCCACACTAAGGGCCTACCCACCTTCCATGGAAATAAAGACATTCCGTCCGGTTTCTTGCCATCGTCGCGTGCCAAGCCATTGGGTTCTAATACAGCTGGAACGCTGACGTGACAAGAGCTCGTTGGATGATGTCGTTGATGTTCGCGTGCCGTGCTAAGCGACCCGCTCATCGGCTGCAAGACAGGCCGTGGTGTCAGAGACTGTTGACAACTTCGCCACAGTGACAGCGATGAGGAGAACAACATGGAGCTCCTAGTCTTAGGGAAGCAGCGAGGTGGAAAGTAGTGTCGTCGTATATGCATTGTACTTTGTATTTTATTTTATTTTTTACCTACTTATGTACAACTCACTAAGAGGAGGCTCCCTATTTTTATGTTAATTTGCATGAATATTCTGAAACAGACACACATACAAGCAAAATGAAACTTTAGTATATGATTTATTGGATCTTTTTCTTTCCATGTTGAAGAAAGTTACGTAATTGTAATATTTTCTCAAGATACATTTTTTATTCGAAAATTATGTCTTTTTTAAGGATAATTATAAAAAACTAATAAGATTGTTTAGCTTTTATGTCTAAAATAAATATTCACAGCAAGAAAATATAGTTTATTTTCCCGACACAAGATATTTTTTTACTAGATCAATTATTACTTTAGTTATAAACGAAATAAGAATTGAGACTTACGCTATTTAGTTTCGTGCTCGAACACGATCAAAGAGCGCACGCGATATTCAACTTTATTACTGATGTATTAACGTTTAGGACATAAAGGAGTGGCGGGGAGCGAGGGGTGGAGCTCGCGTTCGAAATTTGATTTAGACTGCCTGCTCTTAAACCTCACTTGGTTTTCGTACGTTTTTTTCGAGTGACCACTGAAAATCAGCGCACAGCATCATGTTGAGCCTTCTTGTTACAGTCATGATGTGCAGCTGCCGACTATTTGTTTTTTGTGCACTTATTATGTTGATAAGTATATATAGGTAGATATATAGGTGTTAGCTGCCTTGTTGGTCTACTGGTCGCCAGATCCTGCGTTTGATTCCCAGGTCGGGCAAAGTGTTATTGGGTTTTTCCACCAGGAATTTCTCAGTAGCAGCCTGGAGTCTGGATTTGTGCCCGGTTGATGGCAATATAGGCTCGCCCCCAGGAGCGCAGCTAACCAATAACACGATTCCTGTCGGCTTCCCTTAGGAAATTATGACAGTCAGTAGTTCTCAGCAGTGTTTAATAATCACACTGAATGTATTATTTAATACTTACACCATAAAATTAAAGTATTACAAAACCCCAACCTACATTAAAAAAATTGTCTTTATATTCCAACGAAAACAAAACATTTAAAGTGCGCGCCAATTTTGCTCTAGTGCCTCCAGTATAACTCGTTGTCCGCCCGGGTTATGAAAACTTAAATTTCTATACAAAATAATCTCGTCATGACGTCACTTCAGGTCACGTGACACGCCGTTTTTGAAGCAATAGTAAGCCGTAATAAGTCGAGTTATGATAGGTACAGTGTAGGAATATAGGTCCATGCATTCGCTGAATTTCGTAAGCGTTCGGTTTGGTTCGGGACGGGGGGAGGGACAAACTTCGCTCCACGCTCCACGCACGCAATAATTTTAAATGTTTGCTGACGATTGACGTAAATAGTTAATAGAATTTATAACCTTTAATTTTGTTGATACTTGTAGTTAATTAGCATTTTGTTTGTTGTATTCATATAAGTTATTAGTGTAGTTTTAGTGTAACAATAAGAATTTGATAATCGTGAGTTTGTTGTGAAATTGTGCGTTCGCCGTCGTTGTAATAAGGAATTTGTGGTAAGTCGATAGATTAGCAAGTTGAAATTACTTTTTTAAAGTAGATTTGAAAAGTTATTAGTAGGATGGCGGCATTAATAGTTTTAGATTGTTGTGTGACAGATTATTTGCTTCGTGAGGAAACATGCTTTTCAAGGTTAAGTTTTGAAAATAAGAAACACATAATTAGGCTAGGTCGTGCTCGACCAGATATGACTATAAACTACAAACGACGCGATGGGTTTTTCAAACATTTTAATGTTTCCCTTTACGATAAATATCAATGGCTGACTGGTAGTTGTAAATGAAATAAGATGTTTTGTTTTCCATGTTTACTTTTCTCAGATTCTAGTAGTTTATGGAATAAAGGGGGTTTTACAGATATTAATAATCTGACGAATTCATCAAAAAAACATGTGCAGACTGAAAAGCATATTCGTAGCTGTTTAGATTTACATGACTTCGGGAATAGTAGGATAGAACCATTTTTCACTAATTCGCATGAAGCTCATAATAGGAAAGTAGCTCGAAATAGGAATTTAATGAAACGGTTTATTGACACCGTTATTTTGTTAGGTAAACAAGAAGTAGCTTTTCGCGGCCACGATGAACGTCCGAATTCTGATAACCGCGGTAACTATATTGAAACCTTGTTATATCTGAGCAAGTATGACACCGTAATTGACTCTCATTTGGAACTATGTTCTTCAGTTCAGAACCCCGCGTTTTCTGGTCTCTCAAGTGATATTCAAAATGATTTAATACATAGTATTGCATCCGTTTTACGAGACCACATTAGAATCGAGATAGATAAAGCTCCATTTCTGTCTGTAATGATTGACGAAACTCCCGATGTCAGTCATAGGGAGCAATTGACTGTAATTTTTCGATATTTATCTGAAACTGGAATCGAAGAACGATTCCTAGGTTTTTACGATGTTAGCGGAAGTCGAACTGCTGAAGTTTTATACAAACAGTTGTTAGAAATACTTGACCAGTATCGTTGTAGGAATAAGTTAGTTGGTCAGTCTTACGACGGCGCGGCAGTAATGTCTGGCGAGCACGGTGGAGTACAAGTAAAAATTCGCGATGCATGCCCTATGGCAATGTTTGTCCCATGTTACGCTCATATATTAAATTTAGTACTTAGCCGTTCCCTTGAAAATATTTTGGAACTGAAAACTTTTTTTGGACACGTATATAGTATTGTTCGGTTTTTCAACAAATCAACTAAACGGTCCAACCTTTTGAAGGAAATTGCTGACCGCCGTATGCCTGGAGTATCAGAAACCCGTTGGCACTATCACTCACGCATTATTAATGTAATTTTTAACTGTAGATTAGACATGATTAATACTTTTAATTCGATGTTAGATAACCCGCAATCTTGGGATAGTGAATCTCTTTCCTTGGCAGAATGTTTCCTCAGTAAGTTAGAAAACAGGCAGTTTTGTTTTTTTTTGCATGTTTTATCAGACATTTTTCAAAAAACCGACGTTCTTTTTAATTTATTGCAGTCAAAACAGATTGATATCGAAGTGGCAAACCGCGAAATAGATTCATTCAATAGTTGGCTTGCGAATGATTTTATAAATAATTTTGATTTTATTTATGACAGCGTCCAGGAATTCCATGAGCCGCCGCGTCAGCGTAGACGACTAAATACAGAAGTAGACACTAGAACTATGTATCGGCGTCTTTTCATTGAAATAATAGACAATGTTAAGACGCAAATACAACACAGGTACCAATCACTTTCTCAAATGAGTTTTCTTAATTTACTTAATAAATCTAAGTATAGTTTTTACAGTAGATCATTTCCTGATGAAATAATATCTTCTTTGCTATTAAAATTTCCGCAAATATTTGAGTTCACTGCTTTAACCCTAGACACCTAACCTTCGTCGAAACGACGAATACATGACAGAAATATCGCCATCTCTTTTTGGCGCGTGCACCGATCGTCGTGACCTCGCTTGCCAACTCAGTGTTCGCCGAGCTCTTTCGGGAGGCACCCGAGTCCGGCGGGTAAGTACATAATTTCTTGAGATATTACTAGATTGTTCGTCGTTTCGACGAATGGTTAGGGTTTGTGTATATATTTAATGCAATTGGTATTTGTTCTTTTATGCAGTTTTTGCCATGGCTTCGAGACAAGTGCTGTCTGATGAGCGCATAACGCATTTAATATTGGAAGAGGAAGGTGTCAGTTCATCGGAGGAATTATCTGATAGCGAAACAGAAGACAATGTGGAGTTTGACAACATAGAAAGCGATACTCAAGACGACCCTTCTGATCGTGAAGATAGTCCCGTGAACGCTCAAGAGCGCTCTTCGCCTGCTCTGCTGGATAATGTCCTGGAGCTACAAACACCTCCTGTTCCTTTGCAAGAGACCTCAGGTAGTAATCCATGTATCTTGACCTTCTCACGAAACAATATCCGCAGTCGCTCCCGTCATGTTTGGGCTACCAGAAAAGGGCATAGTTCAAATAGAACAGCTGCAATCAATATTGTACGTGTAGCCAGAGGACCTACTCGTGCCGTAAGAGATATAGTGGATCCACTTTCATTATTTGAAAATTTCATGACTGATCAGATATTTGAGGAGATTTTGAAGTGGACAAACTCGGAAATTGCGATAAAGAGGCAAAACTATGAGCAAAATACATCTACGCAGAATGACACAAGCAAAGAAGAGATCAGAGCTCTCATTGGTATTCTGGTGTTAACTGCAGCTCTGAAAGATAATCATCTGACCCTCGACGAATTGTTCAACACAGAGTATTCGGGTACCAGATATGTGTCATGTATGAGCAAAGAAAGATGCGACTTCCTTCTGCGATGTCTGCGTTTTGATGATAAAACATTCCGCTTACAACGACAAAAAGAAGATCCTTTTACACCTATAAGAAATATATGGGAATCACTCATAGCTCAGTGCCGCCAAAACTATGTGCCTGGAACTAATGTGACAATTGATGAGCAGTTATTGGCATTCCGAGGGTGGTGTAAACTTCGTATGTATATTCCAAATAAACCAGCAAAATATGGCGTGAAGTTGGAAATGGTGTGCGATAGTGGCACAAGATATATGGTCGATTGTACGCCATATCTCGGAAAAGGTACCAATACAGGAGGTCTGCCTTTGGGAGAGTACTTTGTAAAAGAACTTACTCGCAGTAGGGGAGACCGGGGATGGTTGACTATAGGGGCAGGTAGACTAACCGCCAAAAACTCGTCAAGGACATGAGGATTACGACATCCCAGCGCGGCCGCGCATCACTCTCCGCCCCCCGCTCAATCGTCCGGAGCACCGCGTCGCGGACGCACGCCGTTTTCGAGCAGTGACATGTGATTTGTTTTCGTATCACGTAAGTAATATTTTCACATTACATATTTTTTCATTCGATACCTACAAATTTTATGTTAACGGTTTGCCTATTAGTCAGAGTGTTTCATAAGGGTATATTAATCATATTTCATGTATTATTTCTTAAGTTCATGACAGTGTTTAGGTTAGCCATGCCATTGAAATTAAAAATGGTGTCTGGGGTTGGTAGACTAATTTCTTCCGGGGCTGGTTGAATAGTTAGTCAACCAACCCCAATAAAATTTGGAGTTTAAAATAGCTTGTAAATGAACCTTTTATTAAATTTTTATAATTGTTTTGTTACAGTACAATGAGAACCTATAAAAGAAAGACTGAACGAGCTGATACACCCAAAGATGTTGTGGAAAGAGCTTGTCATTTAATAATTTTTGAGAACAAAAGTATTAATGGAATTTCAAAACAATATGACATTCCCTATAAGACATTACATCGTTATGTGACGAAACTAAAGGAGAAATTTGAACGTAATCCGAACTTGACGAGAGCAGAGCTAACCTTGGACTCAGTGGGATATATCAAAAATAGGCAAGTTTTCACTAATATAGAAGAAGAAGCTTTAGCAAGTTATTTGAAGAAAGCCGCTGATATATATTTTGGATTGACACCATATGAGACTCGAAAATTAGCATATCAGTTCGCCATAAAAAGTGACAAAGCTATGCCTGATTCTTGGAGAACAAAATTGTTAGCTGGTGAAGATTGGTTAGGCTCGTTCCTCAAACGTCATCCTTCTTTATCGATCAGGACACCTCAAGCAACAAGCCTTTCAAGAGCGACATCATTCAACAAACACAACGTCAGTATGTTCTTCGCTAACTTAACTACTGTATACCAACGTTTAAATCTAAGCCCTGGTGATATATGGAACGTCGATGAGA
This sequence comes from Tiliacea citrago, assembly GCA_963921375.1. Taxonomy (NCBI): domain Eukaryota; kingdom Metazoa; phylum Arthropoda; class Insecta; order Lepidoptera; family Noctuidae; genus Tiliacea; species Tiliacea citrago. Next base: position 23,133,946 of record OY992783.1, read on the forward strand.
CAGGTATGACAACCGTGCAAGTACCTAATAGAATAATAGCTCGACGTGGTATTAAAAGTCTAGGTAAAATGACATCTGCTGAGAGGGGTACTCTGGTGACAGTTGCAGTAGCTGTTTCAGCTCTTGGAAATATGGTTCCACCATTTTTTGTGTTTCCCCGCGTACATTATAAGTCCCATTTTGTAAAAGGTGGCCCGATCGGATGTGAAGGCGATGCTAATCCGTCTGGCTGGATGAAGGAAGAGAACTTTATAAAGTACGCCAAACATTTCGTGCAACATGTTAAACCTAGTCAAGAAAAACCTGTACTTTTGTTGTTAGATAACCATGACTCGCATTTATCAATTGAAGTGCTGGATTACTTTAAAACTAATGGAGTGACCGTTTTATCATTTCCTCCACATTGTAGCCACAAGCTACAACCTTTAGACAGATCTGTGTACGGACCATTGAAAAAGTATTTCAATCGAGCATGTGACAACTGGCTGGCTAGTAACCCAGGAAAAACTATTACAATTTATGATATACCGGAGCTACTTAAAACTTCACTACCATTGGCTGCTACAATTGAAAATATTCAATCAGGATTCAGAGTTTCCGGGATTTCACCATTGAATGAAAACATTTTTCCTGACTCCGAGTTTAGTGGTTCTTATGTGACAGATAGGCCGATGCCCACTTTCCATGTTGGTGGTAATCCTTCATCAAGTGATGTAAGCACTGTTGCTGACCCATCGACTTCCGATGCATCTAACAGGTTGCCTATTGTCGAAGAGATTCCAATTCCTGATCAACATACACTAACCGAAACTCACTCTCCAGCAGCGCATTGTTCATCTGTAAATATAATTCAGATCACAACCACAATGCCCTCTCCTACAAGATCTTTGAGCACTGATTCTGAGTCACCTTCTCTTTTACACGAGACATTAAATTCTGTAAATGACTCGGAGCTGAGGGAAAACCTCAAAACCCCAGAAAAAGTAAATCCTACAGAAGCAAATGTGCCCCCATCGTTACACAATCTAAACCTGGCCTCAAGTTCAACAGCAACACTTGAAGAGATACGAGGGCTGCACTAAAAGTATCGGGAATGGAATATTTCCACTGTTCCTGTCATATTAAAATCTTTTTAATTGAAAACTCCTTGGTTTTAAAAATCGAATACCATTTTTTTTTTTTTTAAAAGATTATCGGCCTTTCACAAGGTTTTGTCAAACTTGTTTAGTCGTTGAGAAAATGGAATTGACTTGAGAAAATTCAAGAGCGATGATTTATTATGACTTTCGAACTGGTTTAACACAAAAACAGTGTGTTGACCGGATGATTTCTGCATTTGGTGATGAAGCCCCATCCAAAACCACAATTTATCGCTGGTTTGCTGAATTTCAACGTGGACGTGTCAAGCTCAGTGATGATCCCCGTCAAGGTCGTCCAAAAACTGCAGTCACCCAAGAAAACGTTGATGCTGTGCGTAAGCTGATTGAGGAAGATCGACATGTGACATACCGCGAAATTCAGGCAACTTTAGACATTGGCATGAGTCAAATACAAATAATCTTGCATGAACAATTAGGTGTAAAAAAGTTGTTTTCCCGATGGATACCGCATTCGCTCTGTGAAGAGCAAAAAGCGGCTTGCGTTACTTGGTGCGTCAGAACTCTCGAAAGATTCCACGCAGGATCCTCAAATGCTGTATACAACATTGTATCAGGTGACGAATCCTGGATATACGCGTACGAACCCGAAACAAAAAACCAGTCACGAGTTTGGGTGTTCGAAAATGAGTTAAAGCCAACAAAAATTGTTCGTTCACGGAGTGTTGCAAAAAAAATGGTGGCCACGTTTGTCTCCAAAACCGGCCATGTTACGACTATTCCTCTTGAGGGACAAAGAACGGTTAATGCAGAATGGTATGCTAGCATTTGTTTGCCACAGGTCGTTTCTGAACTCCGTAAAGAGAACTGCAACCGCCGCATCATCCTCCATCACGACAATGCGAGTTCTCACACCGCGCACAGAACAAAAGAGTTTTTAGAGCAAGAAAACATAGAATTATTAGACCATCCGCCGTACAGCCCCGACCTAAGCCCTAATGATTTCTATATTTTCCCTAAAATAAAGAATAAATTGCGTGGACAGAGATTTTCATCACCTGAAGAAGCTGTGGACGCCTACAAAACGGCCATTTTGGAGACCCCAACTTCCGAATGGAATGGTTGCTTCAATGATTGGTTCCATCGTATGGAAAAATGTGTCAAATTTCGCGGAGAATACTTCGGAAAGCAATAAATACATTTTTAAATAGTAATGTTGTGTCACTTCCTTGATTCCCGAAATTTTCAGTGCCGCCCTCGTAAGACCCTTTCCAAAAGCGGCGCCACTTTTAGAAAATAGAAGAAATATTCGGAAACGTAAAAGTACTATTTATACAGACACTCCAGAAAAATTAATTCTTATGGATATGAAAAAAAAAAAAGAAGATTTTAAGAAGAAAAAAACAGAAACAAAAAACAGAATAGGAAAAGGAAAGGGCAAAGGAAAGGGTAAAGGGAAAGGAAAGGGTACAGTAAAAGGAACGGATAAAGAAAATGAAATTGCTGATGATACCGTCGATGAAAATGACGGTAATGTGGATTCAGATGACGAGAGCACGATATGTTTGGAGTGCACTGAATCCTACGCCGATAGTGTTCCTGGCGAACAATGGATTCAGTGCATAACTTGTAAGTTATGGGCTCATTCTAAATGTGTAAGGGGTAATCTATTGTTTTTTGAATGCAAACATTGTACTTCTGATATTGAAGACTGATAAGTTGTCTGTTTTTTTTAAGAATATGAAGATTAATATGAGACTGATTAAGAGTTTAGTTTAAACTAAGTTTGATGATAAAACAAGTCAATATATAATTAAGTTTTAATACTAATAATTATTAATATCAATACTGTTGTTTCAGTAGAGCAATAAAAAATGTGCATTTGATTTTTAGTGTAAGAAAAGAAACTGTTTTATTAATAAAACTAATAAATGTCTAAATAAAAACTAAGAGTTGATAGCTTTGTTAAAGATTTATAAGATATGTTTGTACCTGATACAAATTGTTTTTGAATAAAAGCTTAATTACATTTTAAAAAAGGTTGTATTATTTGGCTTTTCTCATAATTTGTCGCTTATTGATACTTAAGTCTACTTACCCCGGGCATATAGTCAATCTACCCCGGACCCGGGGTAAATTGACTAAGAGCTGCTGTTCTGCAAAATGTATTAAATCATGATCCTTATATTGAATAATGAACTAGCTGTTATATTTTTTTATTAGTCTAATAGTTCTTCTATCCATTGATGCCGTTTTATTGTCTGTATGTATGAAATAACAAAAAATATGTATGATTTAGTAAAAAATTAGTCAACCATCCCCGGTCTCCCCTATACACGGCACGAACAGAAACGTTACGATGGATAACTGGTTCACATCAGTACCTCTTGCGAAGCAGTTACTTCAGCAGCCTTATAAATTGACGATTGTAGGGACATTGCGTGCGAATAAAAGGGAAATCCCAGAAGAAGTGAAGAACAATCGATCCAGAAACATCAATACATCGATGTTCTGTTACGACGGTCCCCTTACGCTTCTTTCGTACAAACCTAAACCATCAAAAATGGTTTACCTACTATCGTCTTGTGATGAGGAGGGCTCAGTCAACCCCGAAACAAAGAAACCACACATGATCGAATTCTATAACAGTACAAAAGGTGGTGTAGACACGTTTGACCAGATGTGCTCAGTAATGTCATGCAGCAGAAAAACTAATCGATGGCCAATGTGTGTTTTCTACGGCATGGTAAATATATCATGTATCAACAGCTACATAATTTACTGTCACAATGCTTCTATACTGGGACATAAAGTAATGATTCGGCGTGATTTTATGAAGAAGCTGCATTCGCAACTTGTAGAACCCTGGCTCAAAATCCGACTGGAAATTCGTACAATGCCGACGCATGTAAAAGACAAAATCAGAGACATACTAGTAACAAAGAACGGTGAAGGTCAAAGTCAGTCATCATCTAGCAATGACCTTCCACTAGTAGAGGCACCAAATATGAGAAAAAGAAAAGTTTGTGGTCTCTGCTCTTATAAAAAAAGGCGCATGACAAAGTCCTTATGCTCAAAATGCAACACTGCAATTTGTGGTGAACATAAAGTGGATTTCTGCATACAATGTGCTTCAAAAAAGTAGTTTTGTTTTTATTTTCTAATTAATATGAATGTTATAGTTAACTTTTGCCACAGAGAAAAAGGCTATTTTTGTTGTTTTTTTTTATATAATTTTTTATAACTATGTGGTCTCATTATGATCTCAAAAAGTAGTTCTCTATAAAAAATAGCTTATAAGAAATATATTTGTAACAAAATAGAAAATAATTGTTTTATTTACTAAAATAATAGTTATATAAAGTACGTGTGTATTAAACGTAACGAAATCATATAATAATAGATGATATTATGCACACCAAAAGGTGCTCGTCGAAACGACAAATGGTTAGGTTTAAAGGGGTACGTCCGAACGTTAGGTGTCTAGGGTTAAAGAACGAGTTGAAAGTCTTATACACAACTCCGTCTTTGAACAAACTAGATGTTTACGAGCTTTATCTCAATTTTCAAAATTCATTATTGTGTGACACTTTTCCACAAATTACAAAATTATGTAGTATATTTTTGACACTTCCCGTTACAGTGGCATCCGCGGAGAGGTCGTTTTCGGCTTTGAAGCGAATTCATACGTACTTGCGTAATTCTCAAAAACAAGAACGATTATCTGATCTAGCCATTTTTTCTATAGAAAAACATTTATTGCTAAAAATTAAGAATCATCCCGGTTTTTATGATAATGTCTTAGCGTACTTTGTACGAAAGAATAGACGAATAGCTTTAGAGTATAAGTCAGTAGTATTTTAGTTAAGTAGTTTTGTCTAGTAGACATCATACGTCAACGTCATCACACTGATCACACCACAAACGGCTTTTTTCAAAGCCACTTTTATTATACTTGCAAGACACTGTTTCAATCTATCAGTGCTTACACGTATGGTAAAGGTGGACTGAAGACATCTGCTTATAGAAGACTGAAGCCAGGAAGTCAGTCACAGATTTTAGGTAACTGGACTACGTGCGCCACGTCCGGGCTAGGTAAGCTTTTTTTTTTTTTTTTTGTTTTTGCTCCGGCTTACCTTTCCCATAAACTCACCCTTCGCCACTGCTCGCCCCCTATTACATGGGACATGACTGGTGAAACGTGGGTGTACTCCAGGTACACCTCTGCCTAACCCTTCGGGGATTACAGGCGTGATGTTATGTTTATGTGTGTTGTAGATATATAGGTATAAGTAGATGTAGATGTTTTGTTTATTTTTTTTGTTTAACTACTCGTTTTAATTATGTTTTCGTATGCACGTGTTTCTGTGACAAATAAAAGTAAATACTTTTCTTTCTTTCTTTCATTTTATGGTCCAGGTGAATGTGTCGACTGACTCATCATATTTCGCGATGCGCGGACAGATAGAGCCGTCGACAAGTTTACTCGGGCTATTAATCACACGCCAAAAGTTGGGACATGCTGTAGAGATGGGCAACGATTTTCCACTCATCAGCGGGGCGAGCACGTCGTACTGTGACACGATTGAGTCACACATTTTATCACAGTACACACATACATACATAAACTCACGCCTTCTTCCCATGGGGGTAGGCAGAAACTATAGAACGCCACCTGCTACGCTCCTTACATACTCCTCTTGCTTCGCCTACGTTCATACATCTGGTCATACACGCACGCCGATTGCGAGTACTACGCACCTGACCTTTCTGAAGAACAGTTTGAGCGATAAAACGGTTTTGTCATAAAATGATAGTACAAATTGACATGACATAATTTGCCATGTCTTGTCACAAACGTTTTGGGTACGCCGCGCCGTGCTCGGGCCGCAGGTAGATACTTACTAATAACGACTCGATGCATCATAAGGCATGTAGGTAACTTGTATTGCCTGTTGTAATAACGGCCGGGCACAAATACATATTGCCGGCTGCTACTGAGATATTCTTAAGGAAAAACCGAATGATACCACTGAGGCTGTATTTCCTGTCTGTCTGTCTGTGCCCTCGTTGCAATAAATCGAGTACCACTTAAATGATTAACAGGATTTAAATACTTTAAATCCTACCGACTATTCAGTCCGCTAGATAATATTATTCGTGTTGCATCACTACTGTGTTGATATTTTGGATCAACATTCTGGGCCTCATTTCATTTTGCGCGCGTTACTTACCAGCCGCACTACCAGTAGTGTCGTTTACAATTAACGACACTACCAAACCTATTTTGGTTACATAACAACATGCAGGTTTACTAAAACAACGTTGAACAAAACAACGTTATAACAGATATGTATTATATTTACATCTCTATTATTTAGATTTGTTCCCCAATGTCTTGATTGAATGAAAAAGTCTTTCAATGGATGAAATCTAACTTGGAGAGATGTATTAATGAATCTTATGATTATAATTCTGTAAATACATATCTGATCTTATATAGTCGCGAATCTTATTTTGATCAAGATACAACCTGATACTGACCTGGAAATTGCAAAAAACGTAAAAAAAAATGAATTTTGCGGGCTACAGCTGCGGATTCACCTTAATCTAGTTTTATTATTAAAGAAAGAAAAGTTGTTGAATTTTTGTTGTGTTGTATTGTGTTATTGTTGGTGTGTATAGAATTATATAAACAGGAAAATATTATTACAGTACTAATTAACTACATTGCATTGATTGGTTGAGCGACGTTATAGTAATTACCGGACTACAGCAGATTTTTTTTTTGTAAAAAGTAGAATTTGTGTATTTTAGAATATGAAGTAATTGTTAGGTACATTATCAGATCTCATTAAGTATATTAAGTATAACTATTTGTTTATTAACATTTTTGGTCTTTCAATTTCTATCGGAAATTTCACTTTTTTGTTTTCTGAGTATCATACCATAACAGCTATGAGATGTACTTAACCCTAGAGTACTAATCATCGCCTGAGAGGCCGCCCGCGGTCGGTTTTTTCTGGTTATTTTGAAATTGCGGGGACGTGTCGCGCCGTGCTTTCGCGCCAACTCAGTGTAGCCCACAACGCGGCGGGGAGAGCTTGCGCGCTCGGCGGGGATACAGCGTTCCCGAGATATTGCCTACGTGATCGCCTGGGAGGCGATCATTAGTATTAAAGGTAGGGTTTTTACTATTGACTTAATTTACATTTTTGAGTTTTTTCTTTGTTTACTCACTATTATAAGATATAAAATACATGTTTTATTTCATAGATGGATCTCAACGAGCAGCAGATAGCAAATTACTTGGAAGATGACACCTCTGATAGTGAGACCGAGGATAATTTAGAAGTCGCGGATTACGATTCTGATGACAGTGTGGTTGATCCCACTTTTGTTCCATACCGACTCGAAAATGAGTTACAAAATATTGTGCTAGATGACCCTGATCCTCAAGACCGAAGCTCCCCAATACCCTCATCATCCGGAAGCACTTTACCAAATCCACAAACATCACCTACTTCAGAAACACAGACGACGGAGGAGCTCATTATTTTGCCTTCTACGCCTGTTGTGAGAGGTAAGAACAACTATATTTGGGCTAGAGGTACTTCTGGTAGATCAAGGTCTAATAGAACTGTTGCCAGGAACATAGTCCACATTTTTCCTGGTCCAAAACTAGATGGAAGGGATGTCATAAAACCTTTAGAATGCTTTGAAAAGTTTTTCACTCCTGACATGTGGGATGAAATACTCCTACGCACCAATGAAGATATTTCAGTCAAAGCCAGCAAATATAAACAGCAAAGCTCGACTATTGCACCGACTAGAAAAGCAGAACTTCAGGCTCTTCTCGGACTTATAATTTTTAGTGGCGCTATGGGCAATAACGATTTACCAACTAAAGAACTTTTTATGATCGTAGGACTCGTGAAGATAGAAAAAAACATGACAAATTTGCACCAATTCGAAACATCTGGGAGATTTTTATACAGAGATGTCGAGACCTTTATAAACCAGGCTCGTATGTAACGATTGATGAACAGTTACTGGCGTTCAGAGGGCGATGTCCATTTCGAATGTACATACCAAATAAACCCGCAAAGTATGGATTGAAGATAATTTTAGCTTGTGATGTCAACAGTAAATACATGTTTGATGCTTGTCCATACTTAGGAAAAACCGGAGAAATCACCCCTACCGAACCTCTAGGTACTCATTATTGCAAACTGCTTACAAAGACAATTTATGGGAGTAATCGTAACATCACTGCAGATAATTGGTTTACGTCTGTGCCTCTAGCAGAACAACTTCTCGAAGATCCATACAAATTAACATTTCTGGGAACTATCAAAGCCAATAAAAAAGAAATACCAGCCGAGTTCAAGCATGACCCATCACGCCGTGTAGGCACATCTATGTTTGGTTTTCACGATAAATTGACACTAGTTAGTCATAAACCTAAGCCTCAAAAAACAGTACTATTGTTATCTACGATGCATGATGAACCAACTGTTGATCCTGTAACGAAAAAACCTTCAATCATATTGTCTTACAATAAAACTAAAGGTGCTGTAGATACATTTGACCAAATGTGTGGTCACTTGAGTTGTAATCGCAAAACTAGACGTTGGCCGCTTTGCTTCTTTTATGGAATGATAAACATGGGTGTACTGAATAGCTATATATTGCATATATCTAATTCGAAATCTTGCGGGGCTAAACCAATGAATAGAAGAGATTTCATGAAAGAACTAAGCGATGAATTGTGTCGACCGTGGTGTGCAAAACGAGCTGAAGAAAGACCAAAACTGAGGAAACGAGTTAGAGATGCTATACATGAGGTGATAAACACTGAAACTACAGAAAATAATGAAGAACCAAGTATAAAAAAGGCAAGCGCAGTATGTGCAGTTATTGCCCCGCTAAAAAAAGACGCATGAGTGTTTATTACTGTGCTGAATGCAAAAAAAAATATTGTTTGGAACATCGATCTCCTAACTGCTATTCGTGTGATAAAAAATAGAAGTCTGAGTTCGACTTAGTCTGCAGTGAGCTATGTGATGATTAGACTAGTTTTTTGTTATGTTTTTCATACTGTATATATTATATTGTAGTTTTTATACCAAAACAGTGGTCCAATGTCAACATTTTTTTTTTAAATAAAATATCCCTTAAGGCTGTGTTAGAAAGTTAAGTATTATGTGTAAGGCTGATTTTAAGACAAATAAGAGTTTCTCAGATATATATTTTTTTGCATTTCATAAAGGCAGAGGTATGCCTGTTATTTTGTTACATTTTAATAAAAGTTTAGTACTACAATTTTGCTTTATTTATAAAGTAGCCTCCCAGGCGATAATTAGTATTAAGCAGTAATAAATTTATATTAGTACTCTAGGGTTAAATTGTATTACCTACTCCTTCTTTTAGAATTTATAACACATTATTTATTTATGTTCAGTATTGTTCGAAAGTAATGTAATGGAAGAGAACATTCAATTCTTTTGTAAAGGAAATTGAATAATCGTTTGTGTGTGGCGCCTTGTTGTATTAACTGCGCGTAGAGAGGAGGAATACAGAATTGTTGCTATCACACTTCTGTCAGGCGCTTACTTTCTCTCTCCCCTTTGATTAAAATTGTATTTTTAAATAAAATTTTTGAAAATGAGGTGTGGTAAATAAACTGACATAAACTATGGAATTCAATGATGTGCAGAAAAGTCGTAAAAGATGAATGTTAGGATTAAAATTGAAATAATTACACAAAGTTCATTTTTTTAATCTCAGAGACTTATTTGCCATTATACAACGTGGCGATTAGGTTATCACATTAAATAGTACAGCGGTTATTACAAGTTGTTATCAGTCTGTTAAAATAATAAAAATAAAAATAGACCTAAAAATAGAAAACTGAATTTTTCTAACAAACTAAATAGCGTAAAAATTGGCAATAAATAATCCACCCTTGATACTATTAGTTTACTGACCTGTAAAAGCGGCAACGCCGCGGCGCGCGGCGCGGGCGTCTAGGCGGCGGGCGGCGCACACGCCAAACGACAGTGAGACTAGCGGAGGGTAGGTACTTGCGCTCACGCGCGGGGCGTTATAATACATGATATTGTTAAATACTAAAAGGGAAAAAAAGGTCTCACGGGTAGAATGTTAACTTTTATTAATTATTTTATTTATGTATGCTTAAAATACGTAATGTAGAATACGTGGTTTGAATTAATGTGATAACCTAATCGCCACGTTGTATAAGATTGTTCGTTTTTTCAATTTGCTGTTTGACATTTGCACTTGTCAAATTAGTATCTAGGATTAAAAAACTAACTTTAACTACTCATATGCCCTATGTGTATGCCCCGACCTAACTATAAGACCTACTGTATCCCAGTACCAAAAATCACACTAATAAATACTTTGACTTGCAATTAGTAGGAACATGGTTGTCGTCCCTATGCGTTTAGTGTTTAACGAAAGCTTAATAATATGTACACTATAGTACCTGTTTAATAGAATAAACAACACAATTGGCTTAAACTTAACTGCCGAAATGTGGGTGTACTATGGATGCACCTCTGCCTAACCCTTCTGGGAGTACAGGGGTAATGTATGTTATGTGTGTGTTAAAAATAGAATAGTCCTAAATAATAAATAGAAAAAAGTGACTTACGCTGCCGGTGAGGGCACATCCTCTGCCAGCTGTGATGGTGATAGCGGTGGGGGTGATGTAGGTGGTGGCAGGGATGCTGCTGGCGCGGGTTCCGCCGGAGGAGCCCAGTCCAGTCTAGATGGACATTTTAAAACAAAAGTTAAAACTTGCTTGAATAATATCTACGATAGAACACAAGTAGAACTACTTACGGTGGCCATCTGCGCACTCGCATGGGGTGGAGTGGGGTCTCCAGACCCCGGCCCACCGGCATCTCGCCTATGTCGTGGATATCTAGTCTAAAATTCAAAACAACTCAATTGTAATACTTCAAAAAAGAAGGCGTTAATAAATCATAATAAATTACTCGTCAATGGAGTAAGGTCCAGGCCGGACGTGCCTGGAGGTGGCGCGGCTGCCGTGCGAAGGACGCCCAGCAACAGCTGAGCTGGGTCCAGCAGCCACGACCACGTCCTCCCCAACGTGCCCGCAGCAGCGGGCTCCGCGGCCGCGAGCTCTGCGGCCGCGCCTGCTGCCACGGGAGCCAGTCCCAGTGACAGCGGGGCTGGGCACGACAACCTCCTCCTGCTCCTCCTCCATCACCACCTGCTCATCCTCCACCACCAACTGCTCCTCCTCCTCTATCACCACCACTTCCTCCTCCTCCAGGTCGCGACCACCAAGACCAAGAGAGCTAAACGTAAAACATGCAAGAGAAAGGCCATAAACGCAAAATGTTCGAAATGCTCTGATTCCTATCCACACAAACACAAACGCCAATAATTCGGGGATTGTGGGTCCATTCCCATGCGCGTCAATCAACCTGAACCAGTTTGATGCGGTTTGCGTAATTTTCTATTTTTTCTTTTTTTAATGTTACGAAAATTCATTACGCTATCGGTTGAAATAAATGCTTATTATCAATAGTACGATACATCACAACATAAGTAATAACGAGAGTTTGTTAGCAATAACAGAATTATTAGCCGTAATACGGGGAAATACGACGCCGACCGCGGCGAAATGGCGGCAAAATGACTACCGACGCTAGTGAAAAACTATTTCCGTGCAAAATCCCTATCAAATACACAATACGGGCAATAAAAACTGTTTATTACTTACCTGTCCATGTTTCTAATAAAAATTTGTGTTCGCTTGTGGCGTAGGGCTTCGCTATAAACTTTTGCAGATATTGGGCTTTCTCACTCGACTGCTCTCGAACTTGGACTGCGGAAGTGACATTGAAACCAGTGTTGCCACCTTGGTTTTTGAAAAGGTGCAGTCGGACAAGCTAGAAAGTGCTAGATTTAGCAAATTTTGCCATCAAAAGACGTACTAGAAAGTGCTAAAAACATAGAGTTAAATGCAAAGGGTTAAAAATTGTTTATTTGAAACGTATTCATTTCAGAAAGTGCAAAATCGAATTATAATTAAGTTATTAAATTGTTAAAAATCAGAGTCTTCATCGGAATCTTCCAAAATCATATCTGCCGACGCAGAAGAAGTTGATTCCCCCGTAAAGAACCAGAAAGACTAGGTAGGGATACCAATGTTACCATAGCAAACCTAAAAATATACCCAATTAGTGATCATAAAATGTGAACTGACGAAATCTATACAACATGACGCGCATTGTTTCATAACTTGGTAATCTCGGTGCGAAGTTCCGTATCGCTTGAAAAGGGCTAGATTGCTCTTTTCGGGCTAAAGCATGAAAAAACGATTTTACCTACAGTCAAAAGTGCAAGATCTAGCCCGAAAAGGGCTAAGGTGGCAACACTGATTGAAACTATTGAAAGTCTACAACAGATCTATGGGTGACGCGATCTAGGGATGGGGTATGCATTGACGTTTCATAGAGTACTCATACCACCTTTAAAACCATAGAGTTTTAGTAAGTTTTTCGGTTAAATAAAATGTCAAACTCTATCGAACTGGACCAGTCCGGCTGACGCAAGTACTTCGTTTTTTCATTTCCTTATTCAGATTTTTGAGGGGCATGAGGGGCATCCCCTCATGCGCCAAAAAATCTTAACAACAGTCATATTAGGTACACCTCTGCCCAACCCTCCGGGGAAACAAAGCGTGATGTTATGTCATATTTACATCATTATCATCATAGACCTAGACACAGGTGGGAGACCTGTGTCTATGGGTATACGCTGGATGCGAGAAATTATAATATAATATTTATTGTGTTCCGTTAATTTGTGTGAGTAATACTTTGAAAATACCTACACCCGTAGTCAGGATGTCCCGACTAGCTTATTAGTTGATTCTAAAACAAGGACATGTTTGCGGCATCTAGAGAAATACGTGGTCATGACGAGTCACGAGCACTTAATAATGATGTATAATACGCTAAATCCAAAAGCGATTTTCTCGTGGAATAAAAATGGCAGTTTTGAGATAAGACCTATTTCGCATGGGTTCCAAAATACAATTCGTAATAATAATAACATAATATTACAACCAACACTATAATATGTACTGTAGTAAGAAAATCACTTATAAAAGTTGCTCATAACATAACATAACACAACCTCACGCCTGTATTCCCCGAAGGGTTAGGCAGAGGTGAACCTATAGTACTGTAGCGGCATCAACATCGCCACATGCGAACTACGCGTCACACTGACGTCACGCAAATTCTGCATCGCGCAAGCAGAGTTTACCGCGCAGCTAGCATATATACAACGTCCCGACATCAACCGTCGGCCCATCAGTTTGCTCGACGTTTTCGGCAAGGTCTATGAGAGGCTTATTTATAAGCGTCTCAGAGACTACGCCGAGACGAAGGGCCTCATCCTCAACGTACAGTTCGGTTTTAGAACCCAACATTCTTGCGTACAACAGGTCCACCGTATCATAGAACACATAAGCGCCGGTTTCCAGCGCGGGTTCATGACGGGTGCTGTGTTCTTCGATATCGCGAAAGCGTTCGACAGTCTGGCACAACGGCTTATTGTATAAGCTATACAAATTCGGTGTGCCAGATCGCCTCGTCCTCATCTTACGGGACTTTTTGTTGGACCGCACCTTCCGCTATCGCATCGAGGGTGCGCTCTCTTCCCCTCACCCGATCCGCGCAGGCGTCCCTCAGGGGTCTGTGCTGGCTCCGTTCATTTTTACGCTGTTCACCAGCGACATCCCAAAATGTAGAAAAGCGCAGTTAGCTCTGTTCGCAGACGACACGGCCATCTACTACACCGGCCGCAATCAAGACCAGATCTCCCGCATCCTACAGACCGAAGTCAACAGACTCGGTGACTGGTTCAGGAAGTGGAGGATCGAGGTCAATCCTGATAAGAGCCAAGCGGTCCTCTTTTCTAGGCCCCGGCGTACACCGGACCTACCCCGACAGATTAAAATGTTCGGCAAGCCTATCCCTTGGGAGAAGCGAGCCAAATATCTCGGTGTGATCTTAGATCATCACATTTCGTTCACTGAGCACATAAAGCAGGTGCGTTCGCGCGCCGCTTTCGCTCTCGGTAGGCTTCATTGCGTTCTCAACCCACGCAGCAAGTTGTCCCTTAAGGGCAAATTGCGTATTTACACAGCGTGTATCCGGCCGATTATGACGCACGCGTGTGCCGCTTTCGCACACGCCCGTCCTCACCTCATTCGTAGAATGCAGGCACTTCAAAACCGATTTCTCCGTAAAATTACGGACGCTCCATGGTTCGTTCGGAACGAAACCCTTCATGTAGATCTTAGAATCCCCACCATTTAGCAGTTTATGAAACGCGCGACAAAGCGGTTCTTCGAGTCCGCAGATAGACATCGCAACCCCTTGGTTGTGCAGGCAGCTAGCTATAGGCCTTATCAAATTAGTCAGACTCGCCGACCTAGGCATACTCTCTCAGACCCGGATGACCCCATTACTCTCCTTCAGGAAAGCAATAGGGCCACAAGTACAGTGCACAAATACAAACCATCATTCCGTCCTCGCCGCCGAGGTACCACGCGAAGTTCAAGAATTAATTGTTCCCCCCGTCCCTTGCACGTCGAACCGCCAGCCCCGAGGCTGAGCGAGCCGTAGCATTTAATAGTAATCCCAGTTAATAATCATGAATTTAAACTTTCGATCCAGCCCGTCTCCAACTTGCTGTTTTTCCCCAAAGACGCCCTAAGCCGAGGTTCGCCGTTTAGTTTGTAATAATTATATTTACGCTCCTGGCTGGAGGCTTTAAGCTCACACCTTAGGGCAGCCACAGGAAAGACCGGTTAAGCAGTCACGGCCTCTCAAGGTCATCTGCGAGATGCCATACAAAAAAAAAAAATCAACCGTCGGGCAGTTGCCCACCAGACAACACCCGTCTGGTCGGAGGATCCTCCCTTTTCTATGGTGGATGAGTGAATTTTACACCCTGTTCCTCATGCCCCCAAAGTACACCCACATTAGTATACGTGCTCGTGACTATGTAATGCTCTTCGCACTGTATTACCTACGCGTATTTCCCTTTCCGTGTTCAAATCACAAAAGCGTGCTCAGTTGACGCGAATTGAACACGGGATCGTAGGATTCCGTAGTAAAACAAAAGCGTGTAGATTTCGCGAGACCGGTGTCGCCAGTTGAACACGGAAAGGGAAATACGCATTACCTACAGTTGAAAGCTGAACAACGAATATTCGGTTAATCGTACCTTGACCCTATACCTGCATATAGCATAGGCAGACAACGGTGTATGGTGAATCCAGCTGTTGTCAGCTAGGTACGTACCTATTTTTACCCGACTACGGTGAAGCAAATGTATGTATGTATGTTCATCTGTTCCCTCATTACTTCTAAACTGCTTGCCATATATAATAATATATACGAGTATAATATAATAATTTGACAACTGAGGTATTGTTGGAAGCGTCTTGATCGTCCGCTGGTTATAGGCTATGTGAGGTCACACTAAATTCAATATGGCGCCCTCTAGCGGACATAGTCAAAACCTAATAATAAAATTGTTTATTCATGCCGTGTTGGGTATCAAATGAAAGGCCTTAATTATCACATTTCAAATATATATACATTGCCAGCTGTTGCTCATGGCTTTGCTTGCATGCACCCAATAATTAGGTATAATTTCTATAAAATCATAAGCAACAACAAACATAATTATTTTCTCTCCAAACCTACACAACTGAAAGGTTAAGAAGTCTTTAAAATTTCGAAACATAAACCTATGGAATATGATTGGTATATTACACAGGTAGGAACCTATAAAACATTAAACCACGGCTGTCTATTGAACATCACTATGAATAAGTAATACATTAAAATATATTAATTAATATTACCTACGTGTAAGTTGTTTTTTTCATAGACGATAAATATTGAATAGATTGTACATAATAATTTCAGATGAGAATATTTTCTTGTTTCATACTATTTGAGCGTGATTTTTCAGTAGTCGGGTTTCAGTTTTTGAACTTATTTTTTTATAATGTATGTTAAACTTTATCATTTATTCTTAAACTACTCTTCGTAGATGTAACAGCTTGATCACAAGTTTTTTGTTAGATTTATAATAATACTTTATTAGTTTGTAATCTGTGTAGTGTAAAGAGCCATTTAAGACAGTTTTCCTAAACGTCAATGAATTATAACGTTGCTAAATTCAAGAGTACAACTGTGACGTAGCATGACAATTGAAGTGACAGGTATTACGTTTAGTTGGATACTTGACAGGTTTCTCGTCGCGTGGTTTCTAAAACCAACGGAGTATTCACAGAAGTATTAGAGGTGTCCTACTTGTGAAGTTCGCCGGCATATCCATACAATAAAACAGATACGGCCACGTCCAACTTCATAATTCTGGAGAGAATTGCTTACAGAAATTCATTCGAATAGCGCCATCTACTTTGACTCTAGAAACAACTCTTGCAATTATAGTTCTAAACTTAGATAAGAGATGACGCTTAATCGGCTAAGCCTTTTTCCTAACTTTGTTACAGTCGGCTTCTAGTCTAACCAGTATTTTACATGGAGTGACTAACTATCTGACCTTTACAACCCAGTAACTGGGTAACACTTTACACTATGGTAACACCCCTTGGTAGGACTGGTTAACAGACTTTTGGGCTTCTGACTATCTTTATGGATAAATACTCAAAGGTCTACGTATGACAGCCGGGAGTTATGAGATGGCGCTAGTAGTGTTAAATTCAGCCAGTGTTCAGAAGCAAAACTTCCATTTATACATTTTAGAGATAAACTGAGCCGATGAATAATAGAAAAATGTTTTTAGACATTACAATAATTTATGCAACATAGAGAAAAAATATATTATTTTAACCTACGTAGAGATAGAAATTCTTATTTTAAGGTTGTTTTGTAATTTATATTAGAACATATTTTATAGTTTTGTAGACTGTGTCGTTTAATTTATTTATGTACTCGTACATAAATTTACCTAAGTAAATATTAATAAAGTAAAACTAATTTGCATGTCCTGATCAGTCAGGCAAACATGGACCGTGCATAAACCATCAATTTTTTCATCTGGGTTAACCTGCATTTTCAGTAAATTAATTGCTCCTATTCAAATTGTTTGAAATAGATATCTATTATTTTATGAAAATACGCAACATGCACCGACAAAGGAATTGTCTTTGTCGGTGCCTGTCGCGCCCGCGATATCGCGTGAGTGTGTAAGAGCCTTTACTCGTAGTTTAATCTTTTAAAATAATTTAATTATACTTTCAAACCTGTGTTTTTTGCCATGATTTTATATACCTATAAAACACACTTTTTAGTAAAATGTCTTTGGTATCATAGTGACAGCAGAACACTGACTCGTAAGTCACAGGTTCTCCTAGTTTGGGAGTCAGGGTTTACTCTATCTGTATGACCTTTATTCAGTGTAATTCATGTGACAAGTTTTTGTATAAATAAAGATTTTATTATTATTAGTATAAAAAAGGGGCTAAGTGCGAGTCCGACTCGCACACGAAGGGTTCCGTACCAGTTACCGTACAATAATTAACACTACATTTTTTTATGTATACTCCGCTTCGTTTTTAACTTTATTTAATTTTATTATTATTGTTGATATATTAATATTCATTTTCATTTCATTTATTAATTAAACAATTTACATTGTTTTGAATATACCTATAGGTGCTAATGAAATTTAATACATACAAATACGAAATCACACTAATATTATAAAGGCTAAAGTTTGTTAATGTGTGTGTATGTTTGTTACTTCTTCACGCTCAAACGGCTGTACCAATTTTGATAAAATTTTGTACGGAGGTAGCTGACACCCTGGATTAACATATAGGATTTATATACTTTTTAACCCGATACTCCCACGGGATCGAGACATACGCGGGTGAAACCGTGGGGCGCAGCTAGTAATACAGTATAATAAAAAATAAGTACTATGAATTATTAATTAACAATAAAATCTCAAACAGTTTTCAATATGTCAAATAGTTTTTAATAGGATGGCAAAAGATTCTAAAATTATATAACGTAAAAAAAAGGAAATCATTTATTATTGTGTGACTTTAGTTCCGTTACATTATACAGACATTCTTCTAATAAAAAGGTTTATAATTTTGTTTTAAACAAGTGGGCGTTATAAATCAGGATCCTTAGCTCGGAAGGCAACTTATTAAATATCTCTACAGCTTGGTACTTCGAGCAATGCTCTACTATATTGAATTTAGGTGCTATTAGTTGCTTAAAGAATTTTCTTCGCGTGCTTTCTCTAATCTGACGTTCTTCAATAAAAATACATAAAGTCACCGTATAATTATGAACTTGTTTATTTATAATCTATCTGTATTATTTCCGATAGATTACAAGGGGCTCGTGGCTAAATAATAACAGCCGCACACGTCGATCAAAGGTTAAGCTACGCTAGCCCGGGTCGGTCCGTAGATGGGTGACCATCCACTATACAACAGTTTTTAGTATATGCGGAACCTGAATATAGTTTGTTCAGAATAAGGAACTGACTCGATTTCAATAATTTTTACACCATGTTATATATTGTCCCAAAAATATTTAAGAGTGATGGAACATGTTATTATAATTTAATTACTTACAATACAATCGCCGTACGGTTAGGTACCTACTGCCAAATTATTATCAATGAGCGCAAGACGACCCTGGAGGCGCGGGGGCGCCGTTAGCATGTTTTTGTACGGACAACCCGGTAACATAACAACCTTATAACTTTGTGATTTTTAATGATGCAGTTTTGAAATTTTGTACAGTTTCTTTACATAAAAATACTAGACAGGTGTTTCGGGTTTCGCATACACTAAAACTAATATATATTTGTAGATTTTATTTTACCATTTTGCCGGCGTGATTAATATGTAATTTTGTATACCCATGCCAAATTACAGCTTCCTAGTACTAAGAGACTCTGAGCTAAGCCGCGGACAGACAGACATACAGACAGACGGACGGGCATGGCGAAACTAGAAAGTCAAAGTCAAATTCAAATTATTTATTTCAAATAGGAACAAATAGGAAATAATAGAGTTGATTCTAGTTGCCCTTCCAAATGGTAGTTTCGTATGGAGAAGAATGGGCAAGATACTCCACCGTTACTCTTTTATGTTTTACAATATTTTGTTTAGTTACATTAATTATATTATCATGTGTGAAGACAACGCACCTAGAACAAAATTATCTACTATAGCTACCACAATAAGTAAAAATAATTAAAAAGGAAGCAATGACAGATCATAATTTAATTAGATATGTGATAGACACATGGTGCTCACACATATTTACAAACATTGTATATCTATGTTTTTCTTAAAAAAATAAAGTAATAAGTCAGTGTGTGAGTTAGGGTAATTAAAAAATGTTTCTAAATGTTTTATAAGGGTTTCTTATTGACTACGGAACCCTTTAGGGCCACCGATAACAGTTTTGGGAACAGATTTCACCTACTTTAAAAAGTAGGTGAAATCCGTTCGTAAACTGTTTGGCGTTCAAAATTTATATTAATGTCGGTATTCGCATCTAGTCGTCATCATCGCATTACCACTGCTATCGCGCGCTCAGCACATTTTATGTCATGTTTCCTGTGCTGCGCCCCACACATTCACATACATAGCTTAAATACATTTTTAAAATCATTTTTGGCCTAAATCAACTGTTATCCGTGGCTATGCAACCTGAGTGGGGTAATAATGTTTCATAAACTACGCAGCGTAATTTTGTAATATTTTTTACCCGATTGCGTCGTAATCCACAGAGTAATGTTTTTAACACCTATGGTAGTATTGTGTGCTCATTTCTATGTTGACTGATATACAAGTAATCGGATTTTATATAATGAGGTATTATTGTTGCGTCATAATTTTAAATCCCGGATACTAATTTGACTAAAATAGACCTTGACTTTAAATACGAAATGTCAAAATCGAAATTGAAAAAACGAACAACAAATGATGATTGACTTCTTGGCGGGAAAGTGAAGCGTCATGTTAGCAGTTTTGTTTTATTTTCTAAAATGTGTGTTTAGCCGAATATTAATGTGTAATAGTGGTGGATTATTAACCATTAAGTGTTCGTGAATCTGCATGTGTAGGCAAATGAAACAAAACAGTGCAACATCACTTTAAGTTCTCTCAAGAAGTCCGCGCGAGGTTTCAGTAAAGTGCCACGTCTTTACTGAAACTCAATGGGAGCGGGGCGGGATATCATCTATCATCTTTATCATGCATTGAATGGAGTTCATTTCATAATTATTTAGGTAACTTTGTACTTGTTACCCAATTTTACATGACACTGGCTAAATGCACAAACCGTGCGAAGCCAAGAAGAAAAAAAAGAAAAAAAATAACAACAAATGATGTCAAATTAGTCTGAGATTAAAAAACAAACTTCGATTTTCGAAAAATCCAACATGGCGGATTTCGCCGGGTGAAAACATTTGCCAATTGTTTTCCTGTGAAGAAACCTCGAAGAAACAAATGGTGTAAAAATTGTACCTATAATATTTCTATTTGGAAAATCCATCAATACTTTGCCTGACCTGACGACACCGTCCACGACCCCACGAAATAAGTAAATCTCCGAACTAGAATAAGAACTCAAAATATTCACAGTCACGTTTCGCCGTCCCGAATGATTCTCGAACCTATAAATAAATTGTAGTGAAATCAAGCGTATTCCATGTCGAATGTGTGAACTAGCTTCACTCAGGGCCTCTCACTAATTTCGAATAGCGATGCCCAAATGAGTTTGTGTAAAGCCCTTCTCCCATTACGATACGCACAGGCGACTCAAGTATCCTGCAAGTATCGGAGACTAGTCGCCACCAAGTATCTCACATACATTTGAATACAGGCTCGCACACTACGCTACTGGTATCCTACGCGTCCGCGACTAGTATCGCGCGACTCGCCTTGTCGGTCGCTTGGGTGTCGCGTCTCTTCCGCGTCTCGACAAAATGGCGTCGGAGCAAGAAATAAATATAAAATTTGTACAAGAAGTTGAAAAAAATGCTTGTTTATATAACTACAAATTACCAGAATACATGCGAAAAAATAAAATAGATAAGTCTTGGGCAGAAATTGGGAACAAATTTCAAAAAACAGGTTAGTTTTGTTTACACACATAGTTTATTTATCATTTATTTTACATTGTATTTTGTAAACAGTATTGGTATTGCCAAGGTAATGAACCTTGCTCAGATATAAAGTAGTTTGCTAAATAATTTTGTTGATTGTGTGGTGACATAGTTGCAGTTATTTCTATATTTTGAGGTTGTATAACGGGAATAGTGACCGATCTTTTTTGTATTACCTCCCTTGGACTATATAGAATGCCCTCACGTTGTCGAACATAGTTGTGTAAAATACATACAGCTTTTATTATATTTGATACTTTATCTACTGTATGACATCTTATAGCTGTACTTAAAACCTGAAATTTCTCAGTCATCATACCAAAAGCACATTCAATTGTATTCCTCCCTCGGCTTAATCTGTAGTTAAACACCCTTCTCAAGTCATTTAAGGTTCTTTGGGGATATGGTCTCATGAAGTAAGATAGAAGGGGAAATGCCTCATCGCCAATAAAATAGTATGGAAATTCATAGTTAGATGGGTCATTAGGAAGTTTCGAAGGTAAAGGAATATTAAGACGTCCGTGTTCTATCCAACGTTTGACCTTGGAAGCACTGAAGATTCCACCGTCGCTGTTCCTACCAGCATAGCCAGTCTCGATAACAGTAAATAATCCATCGGCATTACAACATGCCATTAATACTATTGAATGGTAGGATTTGTAATTAAAATTACTTGATCCTGAATTAGGTATTTTTTCTATTCTGATGTGTTTACCATCACATGCTCCTAAGCAGTTGGGTATATTCCAAAGGCGATCAAAACGAGCAGCAATGTCTTTCCAATGTTGCGCATTTGGTAATGGCATGTAGTATCCATTTAATATCTCCCATATTATAACTGTAGTTTCAGCTATGATCTTGCAAATTGTATTATCTCCTCTTGCAAAATACAATCCTAGGCTTACAAATGTACAACCTGACCCCAAATATCTGAAAAAAATAATTATTAAGTTTATTTTCAGGATCAGAAGCTAAAGAAAAGTGGAAAAATCTACGTAGTGTTTTTGTTCGCCATTTGAAACCGCCTAAAAGTGGAGCAGGTACTGCGCAAAAAAAACCGTATTACTTAGCTGACTACATGCAATTTACTATACCGTTCATAAAAACAGCAGGAAAACCATCGGGAAATTTGAAAGACACAATAGAAGATAACACGTTTCAACCACAGTCACCTGATCGTGAACTATGCGAACAAACACAGTTCACAGAAAGTGTACCTACATGCTCTCAATCAATCTTGCAACAGCAATCGTTTCTTCCTTCTACAAGCACTCAATCAATCTCGCAACAACAATCATTTCATCCTTCTACAAGCACTCAATCAATCTCGCAACAGCAATCGTTTCTTCCTTCTACAAGCACTCAATCAATCTCGCAACAACAATCATTTCATCCTTCTACAAGCACTCAATCAATCTCGCAACAGCAATCGTTTCTTCCTTCTACAAGCACTCAATCAATCTCACAACAGCAATCATCTCTTCCTCCTACAAGCACTCAATCAATTTCGCGACAGCAATTACCACCAGCAACAAGTAATAAGAGAAAACGGAATAAACTTGAAGAAACTCAATCCGAGCAAGATATTGCAGCTTATTTTAAATTGAAACGATCGAAAATTATAGAAAACTATGATAGTACTGAAAATTCAAACAAAATGTTTTTACTGAGTTTACTATCGGACATGAACAAAATGAATGATAGTAAAAGAAGACTGTTTAAGAGGAGAGTGCTTGAATTGATTGACGATATTATGGACCAAAGCATTGAAAATATTAATAGTCCCATCACACTTTTATCTACTCCTTCACCGATGTGTGCTGACATGACAATAAGTACGCCAAATACCATTAACGAAAGTCGGAATGTACAGTCAAATACTGCCACACTTTATTATGAATCAATACCTATGTTTATATCACAAGAACATGAAGAATAATAATTATAAAGTACATTCCAAAATTTAATAAACATTTTAATTATGTAACAATGGAGTATTATTTATCTTAGGGTTATCAGAATCCTTTCTTCCGCTGCAACACATTCTCTAAATATTGTATTTTGTTGATGTATAGCAGGCTTTAATAATGCAACAAGATGCAGATAGGACTCTTTAGACATTCGGTAGAAAGATAAAAATTTATTATCATCATGTTGTAGTTCTTGTGCTGCTACAAAAAGTCTACAATTTATGTTTCGTTCAATATATGGATGAATCCAGTATTTTCTACTCTTGCGATGACGTCTTCTGTTTCTATAAAACAGAAAAACCGCAAGTGCTTCTTCGTCACTGGAATCGCTTGACATAACGTCCGCCCACAAAAAACGAGAGCACAAATGATGAATTGAGTAATTTTTCAGTAGCATAATATGCGAGCGTCGAGTTGCGAACTAGTATCCAACCAATATTCTACTCAAGTATCGTATCCTACAAGTATCGTAATGGGAGAAGGGCCTTACTTGTTGGCGACGATTACGTGTTAAGATAGCAATAGAGATTGGTTATGTCATGTCATATGCCCCGAAGTTTTTACAGTCGATAAATTTAGAACAAAATCAATGAATCTATTAAAATCTAAAGAGTCTCTATAATAGAAGATAGAAGTTTTATGAGTTACATATCGTCGGTGCGCCGACCGAAAGCGATATGTGCATTTTTTCGTTTTTTTTTTTTCGCTAGATGGCGTTAGTTTGAGAATCTCTATCCGTAACAAAAACCCGTATGTGAATATAAGGCTTAGTTTTCAAAAAACCAATCCAGATATGTGCATTTCTAAAGTCGACAAGAAAACTATGTGTACAAATGCACATACGGAATTTGGCTTACACTCGTAGTAGCCCTGCACATATCTGATTTTTCCGTGAACACGTGTTGTATGATTTTGAGGTTATGTGAACATTTTATCGTTTGGAAAACAATTGAAGATCTGGTAAGTGCTTTTAATTGCATTGTTAATCGAATGTTACTACAAAATAACATAGAACGGAAGAAAAAGAACCGTACATAAGTTAAGTCCTTGAGCTATTGTTTGGTATGAGTTTTTTTTTTGCATTTTCTTCTATAAAGCATCATTCTATTTCCATTTATGTAAAAGTCATGTTACTTGCACTTGTTTTCTTTTCGAATTTTAAGCTTTCTTCTTTTATTTTGCTTCAGATTTTTGCCAACTTGCAAAGACAATGCTTTAAAAATGGCTGGTAGAAATAATTGGAGGGGAAAATTGCTTGTTGATCTAAGTATAGGAAATGTATCAATTGAAAAAAATGCAGACGAGTTTGTATCAAATGCCTATGACCCTACTGTAGACTACAAAAACCCGCAGCAAATTATTAACAATACAAATGATGATCTGACTTCAAACAATGAGGAATATCAAGAACAATCTCCAAGGTCCATTGTACAACATAAAAGCATCATTATGCATAATAATATTGAGCCTCCGGAACCTATGTTGATTGAGAATAATTATGAGGCCAATCATGCTTTTGAAAGCTGCAAACATGATGTTGAAACCGTACCAACACATTCAAATAAATCTGATTGCATTCCTAACGACGTTACGGGGCTCCTGGAGCCTATAAATGTTACAGATAGACAAACATGGATTTTGAATGATCAAACAGGCGTGCAACATATTGAGCGTCCAGAACCTATGCTGGTTGAAAATGATTGTGATACCAATCATGCTTCTAAAAGTTGCGAACATGATGATGCAGCCGTACCAAAACATTCAAATGAAAATGAATTTATTCTTAACGACGTGACAGGGCTAATGGAGCCTAAAACTATTACATATGGACAAACATGGATATTGAATGATCAAACAGGCGAGTTTGATAAATGTTGCCAGGAAGAAGACATACAGGAGTCAGATTCTGAAAACTTTGCAGAAATGTATGATAAAAGAAGAGACAGGAAGTATAACATGATGAAAAGACTTAAAGGTGAGCAGTATGTAGGCAGAAAAAAAGTACACAAGAAGGACAAGACAGAAAATGACCAGAAAGAAAAGGATAAGACAGAAGAGGACAAGAAAGAAGAGGACAAGAATGAAAAAGAGAGCTTTGTTTTAAAAAAGAAAAGGCGTATTAAGAGCAAGACTTGCAACCATGACTCATGTACCATAAAAACAAGCCGGAGTTTCCAGTGTGGCATGATAAATGAAGAACAGAGAAAATTAATTTTCCAATACTTTTGGGATCTTGAGACGTGGGAAGCTAAAAAAGCTTACATAAAAAATCTAGTGCGTATGCGTCCTGTGATAAGAAGGCGCAAAACATCTCGCGCAGCATCTTCGAAGAAACAACAAGGATTTGACTGGTTTCTGCCCAATGAAAACAATGAGATGGTGAAAGTTTGTAAAAACTTTATGTTGAGTACAATTGACATAAATAATGACACCCTATGGGATTGGATAAATACTATGTTTGAAGACGAACAGATTAACAGGCCTGGTTCCTCTACATCCCACAAAAGGAGTAGTAAAACTAAAAATGATGCAACATCAAACAACAGAAGTGAACTTCGAAAAGCATCCGCAATCGAGGAATGGCTG
This sequence comes from Tiliacea citrago, assembly GCA_963921375.1. NCBI lineage: Eukaryota > Metazoa > Arthropoda > Insecta > Lepidoptera > Noctuidae > Tiliacea > Tiliacea citrago. The sequence continues at coordinate 23,159,858 of OY992783.1, forward strand.
AATTTGTTACCTAAGGTACCGAGTCATTATTGCAGATCGAGTTCTACTAGAACCTACGTAGAAGATTCTTTCAGGAATAAAACACACATGTATAGAGTCTTCAAAAAATGGTGTTTATCCAAAAATAAACCATTTTCACAAAGAAAACTTTTCTGTAAGATTTTAAAAGAAAAGAAAATATCAATTTTCAAACCCAGAAAAGACCAGTGTGACACCTGCACTGCGTTTAAAGAAGGTAATTTGGCTGAAGATGAATACAACAAGCATATAAACATGAAACAAGAAGCCTACCTCGCGAAAGAGCAGGCCACTGCTTTATGTTCTTCTGAAGTTCTGGTGGTTACAGTCGATGTTCAAAGCGTATTGCTTTGTCCCAAACTGCAAGTATCTGTCCAGTACTACAAGCAGAAACTTCAAATGCACAATTACACCATTTACTGCAACAATGACGGTGAAGTACATTTGTATGTATGGCATGAGGGTGACGGAGGCGTTACAGCAAATGAGTTCACTACCTGTCTTATAGACTTTTTGAGACAAAAAGCTACGGAAGGCTTTAAAAAAATGATAATAATATCTGACGGTTGCTGCTATCAAAATCGGAATAAAACGTTGTCTTCAGCTCTTCTAAACCTTTCCAGAGAAAAAGAGTTGGACATTGAGCAACTGATTTTGGAAAAAGGGCATACTATGATGCAAGTTGATAGTGTGCATTCAACGCTAGAAGGTTTGTTTAAGCCTCCAATTTACAGCCCTAGCCACTATGTCTCCTTAATGGCGCAAGCTCGTCATAGTAAGCCATACATTATTCATAATGTAGACTACACTTTTTTTAAGAATTATGAAGACGTATGCCAGTTGGATTCCATTAGGCCTGGAAAGAAAGCCGGAGATCCAGTTGTAACTGACTTAAGAGCAGCATTATACAAAGGTGGAGAAATTTTCTACAAACTTCGTCAAACAGATGAATGGCAGCTACTGCCACAACGACTACACAACAATGACAAAGATCTAGTAGATCTATACGTTGAACCAAGAAAAATTGAAAAGTCCAAGTACGATAGCTTGCAGTCTTTGAAAAAATACATGCACCGCGATAATCATTTTTTTTACGACAATCTTAAATTTAACTAAATAAAAACAGATTTTTTCAACAAGACTGTTAGGGACCAAAAAATACAATAGTAATTTTTTTATTTTTATAGAATTAATATAGAAAGAGTACCTATTTTTGAGTAATATTTTTTTTAGAATGAGCACCTCATAATAAGTTCAATATGATTGTATTAAATGTTTGATCTCTTCGAATTGTAATTAAAAATAACAAAAAAAATAACAAGTTTAAAATATATTTTTTTGATGTTTTTAATAGGTCTAAAATAAATAATATTTCTCGTTAAAATTACGGTACCTAGATTATTTCTTTTTGTAATGCTTAGTCATTTGTAGAACTTTTTTTATTATAAATGTACCTCAAAATTAGTACAATATGATTGTATTAAAACGTTTGATCTCTTAGAATAACTTTGTAATTAACAATATAAAAAAAATAACAAAAAAGTGTTTAGTACATTTTTTTGAAGTTTTTATTGGGTCTAAGATAATTAATATATTGTAAGAACTACGGTCGATTATTTCTTTTTGTAATGATTAGTAATTTGAAGATCTTTCTTTTTTTAAATAAAGGCATAAAATGTACTTTGGTATTATTATTTATAAAAATAAAAATAACCAATAATAATTACTATAGTTCTCAAAATTTTGCACATAACGAAGCCCATTTTATGTTCATTAATTGAATAATAAAAACTGATATGTGTATAACTTGCACATCCTTAATTTGGAAGTCTCAAACCAAAACCGATATGTGCACGAAAAGAGAAAAAAAAATTTTGAGCCTTAAACTAGCCAGAACAACAGCTTTTTCTTTAAATCTCCTAAACTTTATATTTTTTGTACAACTTTTCTTATTCATAGATTTTTCTTAAGTAAGACTCAGTTTGAGTAATGATGTTTTTTGAGCCCCCTGAAAAGTTAACGAAATGCACATATCACTTTCGGTCGGCGCACCGACGATATGTACTTTCGTCTTCTTCAAAAAAAAGCCCGAGAATGTCCCTTTTCAAAAAAAGCTGCTGCAAGTCCTTACGTTAGCAGTTGTAATTGCTTGACAAAAATGTTTACAACCACTTTTAATATTCTTTAACTTGACATTTTGACGATAGGTTAGGCCCAATTTCGCCGAATTCAGTTAGATACTCCTTAGCGCCAGGTTCACCAAGCTCATTGTCTTTTGCCCGTTTTGCATAGTGAAATAGTACTTGAAAAAGCTTAATGGTACATTTAAAAACTAGCAGAGTATAGGGAAACTGGATCTTAATTACAAAGGCGTTCACTCGTTCAGTATCCAAGAATTATACCCGGGTCACATTATTCCGGTAGCGTTCCAGTCCAGCGATCGAAACCAGCGCTGGAATGTCACTGGAATAATGTGAACCGGCACTGGTTGATGATCAAGTTGATTTAATTTTGCTATTATTGAATATTGTGAATGTTGTCCCTTGTTCAAAGATAGAATTTACCTCTAAGTTCCTGTTTTGAATATTAAATATTAAGCTTAGCTTTATAGTATGAAAGTGAGACATTTCGATATTTTTCTGTTGTTTAAATAATTATGTTAAGTTTTTTGAGATCTCTTTATTTTAGGGGAACCTATTGATTAATTTATTGATGTGTAACGTTATACCAAGAAGACTGATTTAGGTTTGTCAGATTATTATATTTACGAATTGTCTTGATATCACTTGACTGATGCTGTGATTACGATTTTAGCTGTTGAGCATAGTTTTTTTTTATCTCATCTTATCTCTTTACGTTATGTTTAGTTGATTAATAATGTCATCATTATTTGTGCCAAGTTAAGTTATAACCAAAACAAAGGTAGTCTTTCAACTATTGTGATACTTATCCGATCCACTAAAATTAAACTGTTTTAATTTTGTAATTGTGTAATTTTTGTCAAAGTTATTATATGACAAATATGGCCTTGACATAAAAAGGAGAATTGTGTTATTTTTGTCAAATTTAATAAATACGATAATTATGTAAAGGAGGCGGGCGAACGTCCATAGTAAGTTGGGCCTGACGTTACAGTAACGATTACTGCATTATTTTATTTAGATATGAATACCACTTCGAAAAAACTAAAATGTTTACGAGTGCGCCATGGTAGAAAAAAAATATAGGGTGTTATTGGTTTGTACAAAAACAACGTTGTTGCTCCTTATTATGTTATTCTTATACTGAACTCTCACGTTATACTTATTATATTGTTATAAGATTAATAATGAAGTAAGCTTCAGCAAAATGTGAACTTGTAATGAAATAAACAACTTGAGGTGCAACACATTGCTGTATAACTGAAACAACGCCTTCGTCTTCTATTTGATGTAATCCTATAGGATTACGCCGCCAAGTTGCTATGCCGTAGTTGATACAACGATGACGTTAATCACTCATTGTATTTTACTTCGAAAACCGGGGTAGATGAGGCTGAGGTAAGTCGAGTAGGCAAGATAACTAAGTCCGTTGTTAGAAATGCGTGGGTCCTTCGTCAAAGTAATATCTGTCAAAATCCTTTTTAAGTAGCCAAAGTCGCTCAAGAACACTAATCAAATAATCACACGAAAATAACAGAAAATATCCACTACCGCAAGCTCAGAGCAAAACGAACGAAGCGAATGATTTGTTTGTTGACGTTTGACATGACATTGACATGAGTTTCACTTTATTGCCTGTGTATTAAAATATGATGACCGATTGTGAAATCGATTTAATCAATTTATTTTACGACTTTTATATTACACTATTAAAAAAATGATTTTGTTAAACATATTTACGGAAGGAAACAGTGAATCACTTTTTATTGTTTTTGTTTCTATTTATATTTAATGTCATAATAGTATAAAAATGATTAATATATTATTATGAATTCGATTAATCGAATAACTTATTTATCTGGCAACATTATTTAAAAGTGAAAACATCGGATGTCAGTATTTTTATGATTTAATATTTAATTTCTTATCCCATGATAAAACTGCGTAATATTTCGAGATAAAGTACAAAAAAAATGAAAAAAATTATTGATAAATATTTCATTCCTGTAACGTCAGGCCCAAATTCACCCGTCTCCTTTAATCCAGACTGTTTTTATTTATAAATGCAATAACTTGTATCTATGCGATAAATACCAGGTTATCAGTTAAATTTGAAACAATAACTTCTATCTACGTTTATATCACTAACCTGAAATATTTTAATGAAATCATTATCCAAGCGTTCACCATCTCAAGCGTTTCCTACTATTTTTTAAATAAAAGTTACTTTTTGATTCAATTGTTAAAAACTATAGAAATGAAACGTTTTTTTCGCTTCCTGTATAATCATGGTTTTGTAGTTATTAGATATTGATACTACACCGTCGACATCTATGATTTCGAAGACTTTCACCACGCAGTATCGAACACCAGAACAAATATTATAGTTAAAGTAATGAACATGGATGATTTTTGTCAAGACTGTTCTTCAACTTACAAACTACAAAATTCTTCCCCTCGAGCTTATTTATGTGATATGTGTGAAGTAAAATTCCTTAGAGGCACCCACGTCATTCGTTATAAGACTGCTTTCTATAATGAAGAAGAATTCTCACTTGACTTTCTGAGATTAAAAAATATAAAATCTGGGATACCACCTCCAAAACCAAAGAATCAATGTAGAGGCATTACTCAAGAGCGCAAGTCAGCAATCTTACAAAAACTGACACCCTTAAGCCGGACAACAGAAAATCGTTTTGGTATAATCTACCTACTGATGAAAATAGTATTGATCTCACTCAAGCTGATGAAGCCTAAATTTACAAGAGATACAAAGCTGTGATCATTGTTAATATTAAGTATAATTCGTTCAAACTTAGACAGTTTTTATAATTTTTGTTTTTAGAAGAGTTTTAGGCTTTATGTTGAGAGAAGTTTGTTATTGCTATTTTTGTTTTTTGTCTTTTTTTGTGAAAAAATATAGGTAAGTCGAAGTGTTAGTTTGATCTCACTCAAGTTTATGATGAAAACTTTATTATAAGGGATTTCTTACAAAGCTGTGATTACTATTAATAATAAGTATAAGTACAAATTTAGATAGTTTTTATTCTTAATTTTTGTTTCTAGAAGAGTTTAAAACTTTATGTTGAGACTGGTTTGTAATTGCTATTTTTGATATTCTTAAAAAATAAAAAAAGTCTGATTCTCACACTGAGTGTTTTATTTAATACAAAATAATTATCAAAGCTAAAACGTACTTCAGTTTAAATAGGGTTTAGGCCTCAGCCTCGAATTTTGCGGGCAGCGCACTATGGAAAATGGTAGAACAAGCGCATATCAAAAATGCTTTTTACGAATATCATAATTTGGCTAATATGGCTATTCTTTTAGGTTTTCTAATAGTCAAATTATAATATTCATTACGATTTTTTTTCTTAATACGCGAAATTTTTTTTTTTTTCTTAGATAGAAATACATAGAAGACAGAAGTGCCAAACTCAAGTCTTTGCGTATACATGTTTCAATACCATATTGTGAAAAAAATACTTGGTACAGATATGCAGTATTATACATTTTTAGAAAGGTTATTTTATGCTTTTTGCGATACAGCTTAATGATTTTAAAAGTAAAGAAAAATATTTCAGTAATTACTTAAAAAGTGACATACCTTTTTTTTCACTTGTATGTTTTTTCGTCGAAGGTTTTCAGTATTACCCACGTTTGCCCAAGCGCTACTTTTTGTGTCGACTAGTAGTCTAACTGTCGAGGTGGCGCTAGTGGCGCACAGTTAACATCGACTCCGTATTCGAAATAAGTAAATAAATAGTTATTGTGCATTTATTAACTAATTATTTCTTTCATTGTGTGTATAAAGTGACTATTGACGCTAATCAGTGTTATCTCCACAAAACTTATGTGTAAAGTGACGATATAAACAATTATAATGTGCAGTGTTTAGAACTCAAATAAATTGATGACACGGGTGTAAAGAAAGCGTATAAGGCAACGTGATGATGTAATAATACCAATAACTACAGGTACAACAACTAATTTCTATTAAAAACTCATTTATCTCATAAAGTGAAAATAGTAGTCGTTAATTTTCAATATTTTGAATTCATAAACCCAAGAAAATTGAGTAGAGTGACATCTAGTGTCTCAAGAATCGATACGGTGCAATAAATAGACATCTAGTGAGAAATAGCAGTACTGCATACACAAACTATGAGCGAAATCAATAACGTCACCGTGAGGCGCCCACGAGCGCTCTCAAACTCGGATTACAACTTAGACGAAAGCATCGCCAATTCCACCCTAGATGGCACTGTATGCAGTATGCCTGATATATCAGATGATGACGACATTGATTTAATAACTCAATTAAAGAAAAATATTACTGATCTCACCAATAAACTCAATAGTGCAAATGGAGAAATTGATTCACTAAACCTTGAAATTGAAAAGCTTAAGAAGGAAAATGTAAATCTGAGTCGTAAAAACTCACTCTACAAGCAAATAGTGACTAGTCCGACACAATCTCCTACCAATACGCCTAAAAAAAGGGGGTCCAAATATTCAAAACAAGTAGGATGTATACATAAACAAACACAGACTGATTCTGAAATAACAGTAAAAGAAAAAGTTACCAAAAACTATGACCAACAAAAAACGATTACTACACATTCCAGTCCACAGATGGCGCCACTACCTTCGAATGAGAAAGGGACAACACAAAAATATATACAAGTGAACAAAAACAAATTGAAAAATAAGCTATGTATATTAAGTACGAATAAAACTAATAGTATATTAACTCTGGCGAAAGAATATTTTACAGACAATTATCAAATATGTCACTACCTAACACCAAAGGTGGATATTATGCACCTTCTACGGGATTTACAAACAAAACTTCTACACTACACAAAGAATGATTTTTGTATAATAATGATCGGCGGGGAAGACTTTGAAACGACTAAATGTTACTGTGACATAATTACATACATGAGAAACGCTTTACAGAACATAAAGAACACAAATATAATTATTACTTTGCCAACATATAAATATAATAATGACTATAATATTTTATATAACTCAAGAGTGGAAATGTTCAACAACATGCTATGTATGGACAATATTACACATAATTATTCGTATGTTCTGGACTCCAATTTGAACTTGAGCTATCACCATTCGACGTACATAAGGTCAGGAACCGTAAAAGACTGCGCCATGAGAGAAATTTTTGAGGACCTTTTCAACCTTCGATTGGGAATCTTGGAGGAAAATGCTCTCGTCGAAGAGGGTGAATCAAAAGACCAGTTTTTTCTCCAGGAAATGCATTAACATTTTACATCAAAATATTGCAGGTTTACTAAATAAATCAAATGCTCTTACGGTATGCTTGAATGAACTATCTGAAACAAACTTAAATATAGATATTATATGTATTACCGAACATTTCATCATGCAAGGTCACGAAAAGCATCTGTGCATACCAAATTTCACTTTGGCTGCATGTTACAGTAGACAGGAAAAGAAGAGAGGAGGAACATGTATAATGGTTAATACTTGCCACCAATGGAGGGAAATTCCTCAAATATCAAAGCTGTCATCACCAGGGGTTTTTGAATGTTGTGCTGTCGAGCTTGTTAATTATAAATTAATAGTTGTATGTATTTACAGAGTACCAAACGCCAGGAATTTAAATTACTTTTTTGATAAACTTGAAACTTTGCTTCAAGAGATGTCTAACAAGCGTTCCAAGAATGTTGTAATTGCAGGCGATTTTAATATTAATGTCTTAAAACCGAGTAACCATTCAGTTGCACTTGAGTATCTACTATTAGGTTACAATTTGAAACTCGCTCTTAAACAGCCAACTCGAATGACTAGTGGGACATGTATAGATAATTTTGCGCATAATTTTAAGAAGAGTTGTAAGACAGATGTACTTGAGTTTGCTTTATCAGACCATACAGCACAGCTACTGCAATGTCCCGTTCCCAATGTATATAATATCAAATCCTGGTATATAACTAGAAGAGATTGCAGTAACGATAATATAGAGAAATTTAAAAATAGCATAAGCAGTCTCAAATTCTCGGAGATATATCTTACTGACGATCCCAACGTAGCTTACGCTGAATTTATCGACACATTCAAGTTATTTTACGAGTTATGTTTTCCGTATAAAGAAATAAAAATAAACCTAATCAATAAACCAAAATGGCTTTCACGTGGAGTTAAATTATGCAGTAGGAAAAAAAGAGAACTTTTGTGGCGATCCAGGTTGAAACCCAACCATGAAAACAAAAAGAAATTCACTACCTATTCTAGACTATATAATTAAATAATTGACTTGACACAAAAAGCTCAAAATAACCACAAAATACAGCAATCTAAATATAAATCAAAGACTACATGGCAGGTAATTAATCAGACAAAGTACAATATCCCTAAACAACGAATTGAGAAACTTAAAGTTGGTAATCAAATTTTATACAAACCTTATGATATCGCTAGTGCTTTTAATGACTTTTTCGTTGACAAAATACGTCCGAAAATAGATGTTGACTGTATGCCGAAAACATGCATCTCGTCCATGAAACATAACTCAATGTTTATGGCACCCTGCACACCACACGATTTGAATAAAATAATAATGACGCTAAAAAATACTAACAGTGTTGGTTTTGATGGAATCGCCACAAAGATACTGAAGTCTGTCTCAACCTCGATATGCGAACATTTAAGCCACATACTGAACCTTATTATTTGTACGGGTAAATATCCAGATGCTTTAAAAACATCTATAATAAAACCCTTATTTAAGAAAGAAGATAAGGAATTGATGGAATATTATAGACCTATATCGCTCATACCGGTTATTTCGAAGATCTTTGAGAAATACATTTGCAGGGAATTATATAATTATATGGAAAAATATAATATACTTTGCGAAGAACAAAAAGGATTCAGACAGCACAGAACCATCAATATGGCAGTTTATGATTTTTTGAATCCTATTATGAGTAGCATGGATAAACGATCCCCCATATGCGCTATATTTTGCGATATGACCCAGGCGTTCGATTATGTCCATTATAATATATTACTTAATAAATTAGAAGGCTATGGCATTAGGGGTAACGTGCTCGAACTTATAAAATCTTATCTGGAAAACAGAACACAAATAACCGAAGTTAGCAACATTAACATAGTCACCAAACACGAAGACATTATAAGATCTCGAGAACGTAAAATTTCATACGGTGTACCGCAAGGAACCGTGATAGGCCCGTTTTTATTTATAACTTATATTAATGATATGCCCATGTCCCTTGAATATCCTATAACTATGTTTGCAGACGATAGCACTGTAACAATCCCATGTAAAAGTACAAATACATATGAAAATGACATAAATAATTCTCTTGACGCACTAATTAAATGGCTAGACGAAAATAATTTAAATATTAATTTAGGCAAGACAAAAATAATGCACTTTAGACAACGTACTCCCGGCGGATCTATTCTCAACATCCATTACAAAAATGACAAAATTGAGGAAGCAGATGATACCAAATTTTTAGGGTTGCAAATAGATTGCAACTTAAATTGGAAAGCGCATATAGACAGTTTGTGTAAAAAATTGAGTTCATCCGCATATGTGTTGTATAGATTATCCTCCATTGTAGATGTCAAAACACTTCTTACGGCTTACTACGGAATAGTTGAATCGCACTTGCGCTACGGTATCATTTTCTGGGGGAACTCAACTGATCGAGATATAGCTTTTAAGGCCCAGAAAAGATGTCTCCGATCATTGTTAAAACTGAAATCGACAGACAGTTGCGTGCCGTATTTTAAGTTACATAAAATCTTGACACTTCCGTGTATTTATATTTTCGAAGTAGCTATGTTTGTCAAGCAAAATCCATCTCGTTTTGAGCGCCTGGCTGTTGTATTCCCAAGGAATAGGCGTGACAACAGCAAATTATGTCAAGTATCATGTCGAACCACTTTAATGCGTAAGAGCGTTTCTTGCATGGCCCCAGTTATTTACAATAAATTACCGAGTTGTTGGAAATCTTTAAATACAGCACAATTTAAGAGTAGATTACGGAATTTTTTGATAGATAAAACGTACTACAGTGTAGCTGAGTTCTTATCGGAGAAAAATATTTGTTAATTAGTGACATCTTGATTTTTGAACTTTTGATGTATGACATTTTAGATTTTTTGACATTTTGATTTTTGACATTTTGATCTTTGACATTTGGATTTCTGACATTTTGATTTTGGTTATTAATAATAATAGTAATAGTAATGACACGTTAAATGATGTAATTATAATGGTATGATATTTGTAATAGTAATGTAATCTAATGATACTAATTTGTTTATATAAGTGTAATAATAAATAGTGTTATAAATAATTTCAAATGTTTGCATGCCGATTGGTAAAATGTGGCTGAGCTAAATGTAATTTAAGAACTATTATGTATTACCCATATTTGCAAAATAAAACTATTCTATTCTATTCTATTCTAACTATTCATAAATAGAATGCAAAAAAAATCAGCTGCGGATATTTGCGGTTTTAGAAGATATGATAAAAAAACTGATAAAAGTCAGAACCTGAAAATTAGTATCTTTTGCGGTTTACCACTGACACCATTCACATGAACAATATAGAACTTTTTGGATATTTTCTTCATTATTTCGTGATAACAAAGGGACCTTATCAAATTTGCACTCGGTTTGCGTGGGAAATTACAAGATAATAATGATGTAGGTACCAATTCGATATTGTAAAATGAGTATTTAAAGGGAAGCAAAAACTATTCGAACCATCTACATCAGTGTAACTTCAAGTGAAGCAAATCTCATCTACGCCTATTATTTCTGCAGATTGTGAAGTGTTAAAATGTCTTCCTTCAGCTGTACCAAACGAGACTTCATAATCCCCTATATAGAGGGCGGCAAGACCATGGAATCATTATCCAAAGTTTTAGTGGAAAAGCTGAATGTTTCTGAAAACAACTTGTGTTTTATAATTAGTGACATACAAAGGCACATTCTTCCTATTTTCAACAAACGCTGGGAAAAAAGAAACATTTTTACAGAAGTATTGTACTTGGTTGGACTCAAGGTATTCGTTAAATTTACCGGATTCTGAACAATATTCTACGCCATCAACATCTGGCCAACGAGGACGAGCATGCGTGGCTTATGGAGACTCCTCAGAATCTACCAAGAAGAGGAAAAACACTCTTCTACTCCAAGACTATGGCTTCGAGCATATAAAAAACGCCTATCTGCAGGGACTACGGGCTTGACGTGAGTACACAGAAGCTCATCTTGTCGAAGAATTAAGAACCGCTGACACTCAAAAGAAATTAGATATCTCAAGTAAGTGGAACGACTCAGACCAGATGAAGATTCTTTCCGATACGGAAGCATTGAGTGCTTTTATAGATTTAGATCTAACAAAAGCACAATATATGTACCTGAAAAACTTAACCAACGAACGAAAGTGTTGTATATTCCCGCCTTACTACAAAATACAAGAAATAAAAAGATCCTGTTATCCACCATCTTCTACAATCGAAATCACGAATACTTATGCTAAAGTGATTAATATACAAGATTTATTGGATCATACTGCTGCTAGAATTTTAAAAATCGATTCTGTTTTCCAAAAACAACATAGAACATTGATCCTTTATTCTAAATGGGGATGTGATGGTTCATCTGGTCAAAGCCAATACAAGCAAATACTTGCAGAAGAGTCAGAAACAATTTCAGATGCCAATTTGTTCATCACTTCATTAGTCCCCATCAGATTAGTTGATGTGCAATCGGGATCCGTTGTTTGGCAAAATCCGGTACCTTCATCTGTCCGTTTTTGCAGACCCATTTCTATTGAGTTTTGTAAGGAAACTCCAGAAAAAACCAAGGCAGTTGTTGATGATATTAAAAAACAAATTAGGGCTGCACAAGCATCACTTATAAACAAAGATGGTGTTGTAGTAAATGTGAAGCATGAACTATTTCTAACGATGATCGATGGAAAGGTGGCTCAGGTCCTTACAGATACTCCATCTGGTTCCACATGCACGATATGTGGGGCTACTCCACGGCTAATGAATGACCTATCGAAAGTAACTGCCAGACCCGAAAACGAAAACGCCTACCAATACGGATTGTCCACCTTACACGCCTGGATTCGCTGCATGGAAATGATATTGCATATTTCCTATAATCTTTCGTTTAAGACTTGGTCTGCTTCAACTGAGGAAAATAAGAGATTAAAAAAAGAAAAGAAAGAAGTTGTTCAAAAATGTTTCAGGGAGGAGTTGGGATTAATCGTCGACAAACCTCGGCAAGTTAGCGGGAATACGAACGATGGCAATACCGCACGAAGATTCTTCTATAATAGCACTTGCTCATCGGAAATAACAGGTGTAGATGAGGCATTGATTAAACGCCTATACATTATCTTGCAAGTTCTTTCTTCTGGAATGATGATCGACCTTGAAAAATTTGGGGAATATGCAATAGAAACTGCAAGAATCTATGTAAGTAATTACGATTGGTATTATATGCCATCCTCCGTTCATAAAATACTCATACACGGGCAAAACGTTATCAAACATTTTGCGGTGCTTCCTATTGGACAGCTATCGGAAGACGCACAAGAGTCTCGCAACAAAGACTACAGAAACATACGACTTCATCATGCCAGAAAATGTTCCCGATCTGCTACAAATGAAGATGTCTTTAAAACGCTTTTATACACGTCAGATCCATATATAACAAGTTTGAGAAAACCGTACGTAAGAAATGTGAAAGAACTTGAAGAAGAGGCACTAAGTCTTTTAAACGTGGCACCTGAAAGTGAACCCACATTTACTGACTCTGATCCTGAAGTGGTATAAGTTAAAAATAATATTTATATTTAGTTATTACTTATATTTGTACCTAGCTACATCATTTCCTGAAGCCAGAGTATAGGATGTACCTATTAGTAATATGATTTTAATTTAGTATTTTTTTTTCATATATATATATTTTGTTTACTTTGCTTGTTGTAATTAACCATGGTTTAATCTTTTTAGTCATTATAAACTTGTATTCCACTTGAAATAAATTTTTAACTATTTTTTTCGTGATTTTTTCCCATTTCTTTCATTCTATGCAAAAAAACATACATAGATATACAAGAAAACCCTATAAACTACACATCGTTCGAATCTCCGAACCTTGCTGCATATTTGTGCCAAATTTCATCACGATACAACAAAAATTCATGAAGTTACAGATTTTTGATCCGATACCGACCTATATTTTCCATAGTGCAGCGGGGCGGCGACGGCAGCGGCGCGTTCAAATGCATAGATTTATATGTAACTGGCCTCGAAGGCAGCGGCGCGGGGAGCGAGCGGTTCCATATAAAACTATGCGAAACCACGCCGCCACCGCCGCCGCCCCGCTGCCCGCTGAATTCGAGACCGAGGCCTTAGGGTTGTTAGGGATCTAACAATTTGCAAGTATTTTTGACGTGATAACGTCTTAAAATTGATGAACGCCGGCTGCACGCACGAAAAAGATAATTGAATATTAGTACCTATTACTGAGTTGAAAAGCAGCAAATGGCTATTAACGTCTTTTTTATTTGGTTAACTAGCCTGGAAACACATTATCACTAAGTAGGAAAGACGTTTAAAAAAATACTAAGTTGAAAGGACGTTTCTAGCCAGAAGCGTCTTTTCATTGCAGTATCACGTATTTTCTTATATTTTTTTTACTAAAAAGAAAAATAAAAAGTTATTTAATTAATACTTAGCATTTATTTTATTAAAATTTACAAATAATTTCTGATAGATCAAACTCTAATACACACTGTTGCACCACAAAATGATTATTTGGTTTATTTCCTTCGGCACAGCGCATTTTTTTGTTTTTCACATTCTTTATAATTTTTTTCTCCGTTTCGTACTTCATGTAGAAACGTCCTTTTTCCTTATGGCGGCAGTATAATAGCCCCTACATACTCAGCACGTTCAATTTTTGCTAGTCGCCAAAATGTAACTCAAGCCCCACGCGTCTATAATAAAGTAAATCGCATCAGTCCACATCAGTCACGAATTATTATTTACTCTGATGGGTGCACGTACCAAAATCGTAATTCTGTGCTTGCAAATGCGCTGCTCCTTTTGAGCAAATAATATAACGTAATCATTACGCAAAATTTTTTAGAACCAGGTCACACTCAGATGGAGCGTGACTCGGTTCACAGCGGCAGCGCTATTGAGCGAAAGCTCAAAAATCGGGAAATACATTTGCCCAGTGATTATGTCACTATTACTAAAGAGGCACGAAGCACTAACCCCTATGAAGCAGTTCATGTTGATCATGACTTTGTTAAGGATTTTGCCCGACTTCAAAATTTGCTTTATAAAAAAATTCGACCAGGCCGCAAAGCTAGCGATCCACAAGTTGTAAATATCAGAGTAATAAAGTACAACACGATGACAATCGAAGTTAAACTAGATTTTGACGGAGTGGATTCCTCTACCGAACAGACCTCGGTTACTAGCTTCGGAAGCAACCTATCCTCAACTGCATCCCAATTAAAGCAACGAAGTACAACCACCTGCAACAACTTAAAGCAGTATCACCTAAAGACTGCCCTAATTTTTATGACACTTTGCCATTTGTTTGAAGTATTTCTTCTTTTTCATAATAATAATAATAATTTATTTATTTAATAATAATTAATTTGTTATAAACTGATTATTCTCTTGTCCTTTAATTACGTCTCAAAAGCAATGTAGTCATTTTTATGTTCTATCACCTATTGTAAATATTGTTTAACATCTATTGTAATAATACGACACTATTATTTTGTAAACATTTGAAATAATGTTAAAGTTCATTAAATGTTAAAAAAGTTAAAATTTCAATAAAAATCACGCTATTTATTTAAAAATTTTAGCATTTTCTTACTAGAAAGATCTTCTATCTTGGCTATTAATATGTATATTTTTAAAGCCTAGGTTGCCAATATCACCTATCTACCCCTAAATCAAAAAGTTGATTGGATATCTACAAGTCTCACACATCCCCCGATACACGTTTCTTATATAATATATAACCAATAACTGTTTTATTCATACCTTGTTTAAAAAAAAATGAAACATTTTTTTCGTTTCCTGTAAAATTATGTTTTGGTAGATAAAGGTTCATGTCACTTCATCGTCGATGATTTGAATATTTTATTACTATAAATATAAAGCTTATGTAAAATTAATAAAGTTGGATTTTGGGTTTATAAATACCATCTGTATTTTTATAAATATTAATTTTTTATGTTCTCCTGTAAACTTGTCCTCAAAGCACTTAGGAGGTTTTGGCAGCGTACGGTTGTTATACCATCCACAAAATAAAACAGTGAATTACCGAATTAGTGTTTTATTAAACATACAATAAAAGTAAAACTGTTTTCTTTCATAAAGCAACATTAAAATCCCTCCCCTACACAAATCTACTCTCTCCCTGTATTGAATATCTCCCGGTCTCTTAGTATAAAGATACAATGAAAAATTGACAGGCTACCTTGCAGATAAGCACAAAAGTATTGATATTATAATTAGATAAAAATTTTGATATTTATGTGCCGCCTTTCTTAACAAGCAAATGCCTCATAACACAGAATCACCCAAATATTATAATAAACACCTAGTTGTTGTTGGTTGATTTTTATATTCATATAAAGTTTGCTTTAGTAACATAAATTACATTAATAAATAAAAACTGCATTTGAATAAGTATTTCTCATAGATGATTTGATTATTTTATTTAAAAGTAATCCATGATTTTTTTTTAGGCAAGCCGCTAGCATGATGTGTAATTTTTTTTATAGATGATAAGTATTTTTTGCAGAAATATTTTCCTTAGTTACAAACTACAAAATAAACCATTTCAAACAGTCCTTAATCCAAAAGCAACAACCTTAATCAACATCAACTTCTTTGTGGCTTTTGCGGAAGAGACAGAACAAAAAGTCTACACAAACTTGGGCAGATTTTAACCAACATCACCTACCTAACTACCTATTAACTTTTAACTGTGGAATATATTGAAGTTTGTAAGTTTTTGTATAGTGAAACTAACAAATCATGATTATTCCTTAGTTAAGGATATAATTTCGATGTTGGAAAAATCAGCCCAATAATTCATGTCAAGAATAAAACAATATATACGAGAACGAGACTACAGCGATACTACAACTACCTCTGAAGTACTTCCAGATGGGGACCCTCTTACCGAAATTTTAACGCATGCCTAAAGACGTTTCTGATCCATTTAAAAAAAAAAAAAAAAAACTGCGAATTTAGTTCGAAAGCAAATATCACGAAATCGAATTCAAGAGACCGACAAAAATTAAAAAGCAAGCTAAAAAAAAAGCACCACATTGAACATTATTCGTCAGTGCCAGCCACAGACTTAGCACACAGCAGACCTCAGACTTAATACTTAGACTCAGCAAGTCAGCAGACCAAGTAGGACGCTTTTGTAGCATAAACACAGAAGGACTAATAGCAAAGACACGGTTATCTATTTATTAGTCAGATCAGATCAAAGTTAGAGTTATTAGAGTAGTACTGTAGACACAACAACAAACAGCACAGATAACTTAGTCAGCGAACAAACAGAGACCATCAGACCACACCACAGAGTAATGACTTTTTTTTAAATAATATTATAATGGCCTGGTTGCTGAGACCTTTTAGCCAAGTCTTTATTTAGTTACAAACTTTGTTTAAATATGATTAAATGAAATATTCAATGCATGACGATGATATCCGCCCGCTCCCATCGAGTTTCAGTAAAGATGTGGCACTTAGAGAAATTGAAGTGATGTTGCACTGTTTTTTTTTCATTTGCCTACACTAATGCACGCTCACGAATTAATGGTTACTTTATGGCCACCATTATTACAGATGAATATTCGGCTAAACACAAATTTTTGAAAAAAAAAACAAAACTGCTAAACATGTCACTTTCCCGCCAAGAACCGTTTACATCATACATGCACAGACTACGTAGAGGACATGTGACGATTTGTGTCACCAGTAGTGTTGCCAGTTGCCAGCTCTTTTTTCTCGAGCCCGCAAGGGTCGATTCTTCAAACCTTCAGAAATAAACTAGATTACTCAATTTTTTAAAATTATATTTGTATTCCTATTACCCACAATCGGTCGCTGTTTTGGAGGTTCATTTGAAGATTTCATAGTTATAATTAAATTATCATCATCCTACTATATCTCAAAATCAATACTGAAATAGTTCAGATGTTTGGATGTTTGTTAGATACACAAAAATTGCATAAGGTGGATCCGCAACGGTAGCCCTCGAAATTCTTTTTTTTTACGTTTGTAGCAATTTCATCTTGATCAAAATATGATTCGCGACCATATCTATCAAATATTTGGATTAACGAAATTATAATCATTAATCTCTCTAAGTTAGAATTGGTCTCAAATGTCATAATTTCATGAAAAAGCCACCCAAGATCAAGATTCAACCTGACACTGACACCTGCATATTGCAAAACCGTAAGAAAATTTGAATTTCGCGGGCTACCGTTGCAGATCCATAGATTGAAGTCTGGGAAAAAAGTCGTCATAATTGATAAATTAATTGACTAGTTTAGTGATGATAAAAAATAATCACGGCGTAGTTTTCTTTTTCTGCTTGACTTCATGACTTGTTGTTACCATGTAATAAAAATCTTGTTTATTGACGAATCGGTAAGCGCAGGTGACGCAAGTAGCATGTCGGGGACGCTGTTAGCATCTGGGTGACTAGGTTAGCGAGTTGGTAACGCAGTTAGTATGTCGGGATGCGGTTCGAATTGCTGTGACTCAGTTAGCATGTCGGTGACACAGGTACGAGTACTATGACGGGGACGCTGATAGCATGTCGGGACTCAACCTGGGTGTCAACCTTGGATCAACAATACCAACGTGTCAACTGCAACCTCTGCAACATAAATATTGTCAATAGGTCGAGCCGGAATAGTAGAGTACTGTTGTAGTTGTTTAGTTGAAGACGAACTGTTGGATGTTGCGCTCATGCAAAATGAACATCATGAGGTACCTAGAATGGGCCAGACATCAACAAAATATGTTGGCACCTGCAGATTTTCTTGATGACGTTGTGGTTAGGGACGATGAAATTTTTAGTTTTTTGTATACCTGCCTATGACCTACCTCTACCATATATATAATCAGCCTATAATGTTCCCACTGCTGCACCACAGGCCTCCTCTCGGTGAGAGGGTGTGGGCCGTAATCCACCAAGCGGTGCGATTGCGTGTTGGTAGATGTTACATGACTTCAAATTTTCGGTTCTAGGATATGCCGGATTCTTTACGATGTCTTCGTTCACCGTTTTGAGAGCAGTGGTGATGAAATAGTTTACACATAGTAAAGCGCCTGTCTGGGTTCGAAGCTACGATTTACAACTCGTAAGCCGTTACCATTGGGCCACTTATCGGCCACCGCTGCTTCTCCATATAATTAATCATTATATATCTGTCCTAAAGATAGTTAGGTAAGATTATTAAATAAATATTCTTCTGAACATCTAAATGGGTATTTCTCATTTTCAGTAAAATTATCTGAGACAGAGATTTTTTTCTTTAATAAAAAAGGGCACGTGGACTTGATATATTTATCAAGGTAGTGCTACCATGTCTGGTGAAGACTACATGAAAATATATTAAATTTATTGATCACATTATTTTAAATATTAAAAAATAATCGTGAAAATGTCTTTTCCGTGGATGTGACTGAAGCAAATTTACAGATAAAATATTTTTTTCCCAGTCTTTAGCATGATATTTCTAAAATATAAGGTTATTATCTTAAACTCTAATAAATACTGACCCATGTCAGCTTATAACTTACTATCCAATTGATCAAAAAGAGAACAAAAAACCTAATTAAAATGTGTGACTCAAATTTTGGTCACTTCCATGGACGAAGGTCACAATAACTTTTTACTGACAAAAAAAACTGCGTGTATCCGAATTTATGTGAGCATTGACAAGCCGTCACCTGTCATAACCATAATGAGATGTCAATTTCTTACTGGCTGCAATACGTTTGTCGTGAAAAAACAATAAGATTACCTAATTAAAACTCGTTAAGCATACGTGGTCACTACTGTGGTTGCTTTGCCAAGTAAGTATGTAATGTTAAATTTAGATTTGTTTTGCTGTTTTGTAGGTTTGATGGTCAAATTACGATTGCCGAAATAGATTGCAAAGACGAGATTTTTTAGGTTAGTTTTCCGTATTCGAACCAAAAAATTTCCTTTCCATGGATGTCACTTCCATAGATTACGTGGATATTTTTCCTCCATGGAAGTGACCACAGGTCCAGGGATGTGAACTTTAACTTGGATCATTCTAATTATTCTGTTTGTTTAATTACTGCCATATACATACACAAAACGCTTTTCAATACAAAAAATACATGTTTTACTTTTTTTTAGATGGCGAGAAATAAAAAACCAAAGACAGCAGAAGAAATTCGTAAACAAAAGAGAGAATGTGAACGAAAACGAAGAGCTCGTATTAAGGCTAACCCCGACTTATATGAAGCCAGTAAGAGAAAAGATAACCGTTATGCAGAAAAACGACGCAAAAAACAGGTAAAACTAGTATCCGAAATGACTCCAAGAGAACGACGTGCTAATCAACGTGAATGGCGAGAACGTAAAGCTAGAAGTAGACAGAATAAAAAACGAGTAATGAGCGACTACTACAAAGTTTGAGAGAGAATACTCCAGAGTCCATTGCTGGTGACCAAAACGTAGCTAGCCCTGATTCTCAAAAAAATGTTTCTTACCTTTCTCCAGCTTCGTCACCTGCTTCTTCGGTTTCCAGAAGGTCGCTTGTTAATCTTGGATCGTCATTCTCCAGAGAAGAATGCCTGACAACTTCAAGCTCTAGCTCTAATTTGAATAGGCAAAAAGTAGCAGGTATTCGTCTTGCCCGGAAACGACGTGAGGAGTCCAATTTAAAAATAAACACTCAGGCAACTGTAATTAAATCGCTGGAAAAAAAGGTTCATGCATTACGGGTACAATTGCTAAGGGCCAATCATAAAATTCAGCAACTTTCTAGTCATCCGAAGAAAGTTGCTACTAAACAGATTATAACAAAAAAGCTGAAACAATTAAATTAAAAAATTATTGCCTTCTTAGAACGCGATGACAACAGTAAGCAGTGTCCTGGAAAAAAAGATGTTATCACCAAGAACAAAATTAAAAAACAAAAACGTTACTTGTGTGATACACTTACTAATCTCCATAGCAAGTTCCAGATCGAAAACAAAGAAAAACTGAGTCTTGCAACGTTTTGCCGGATGCGTCCTTTTTGGATCGTTTCTCGTCAAGTTGCTGAAAGGGATACATGTTTATGTGTTACACATGAAAATATGCAGCTTAAGTTCGATAATTTGAAACACTTGGGAATTTTTAACGCTCCAAACTTAACAGAGTTGTGCAAAAGCATGGTTTGTGATATCAACAAGGAGGCTTGCATGTTGCGTAAATGTCGCGTTTGCTTACATAAATCACCTGAAGTACAACTTTTCGATGGTTCGGAAACTACTACATATAAAACTTGGTGTGTCACAAAAGAAAAGCGATTGATTAAAGGACAAGAAAAGGAAATAAGAAGAACAGTAAAAGGACAGAAAACAGTTACGAAAAAAGAGCTAGTAGAATCGTTCTTAAGAGACTTGAAAATGTTTTTAGAACACCAATTTAACATTTCTCATCAATACAAACAATCCACCCTAATGAAGAACAATCTTGTTGATGGAGAGATATTTATGCAGATCGACTTTTCTGAAAATTATTGCTGCAAATATGCGAATGAGATCCAGTCAGTCCATTTCGGTGCTTCCAGACAGCAAGTCAGTCTTCATACTGGTGTTTATTACTATAGATGTCCAGATACGCAAAAAGTGAACAGTTGTTCATTTTGCACATTTTCTGAGAATTTGCGCCACGATGCAAGTGCAATATGTGTTCATCTTCAAAAGATGCTTGATCTAATTGTATCGTCACGCACAATTCAGAAATTGCATATTTTAAGCGACGGTCCTAGTGCACAGTACAGAAACAGATATATCTGTTGTATCAGATCTATCTGTATACTCAATACTTGGCAAAAAGATACAGTTTAAAAACTGCGACGTGGAACTTCTGTGAAGCCGGCCATGGCTAAGGGCCCATGGATGGAGTAGGCGCAGTAATAAAGCGTACTGCTGATCGTATTGTTGCTCAAGGGTCAGATATACCTGATTTTAATACACTTATGAAGTGTATTAGAGAGAACACTACCAATGCCATAATTTCAACCGTAACTACAAAACAAATTGAAGAAATGAATAAGCTATTGCACCGAAAAATCAATAGTGTTCCTGGAATCACAAAAGTCCATCAAATGACATGGGACTCGCGCAACACGCAAAAAATATTTTTAAGAAAGTTAACATGCCTCACATGCGCCCCCGGAGAACGGTGTCTACACTACTCGTTGCCCAACAGTTTTGTGGAATTTTCCAAACCATTGCTGCAGGAAGAAATATATGACAGAGATAGCGAAGAACAGGAGAATAAGGAACCGGATAGTGAAACCGAAGAACAGGAGAATGTGGTACTTGACAGTGAAATGAAAGGACAGGAATACGAGGAACTGGATAGTGAGACTGCAGAACAGGAGCATAAGGAACTTGATAATCAGACTGAAGAACAAGAAGATAACGAGCTTGATAGTGAGACTGAAGAACGGGAAGATAAGGAACTAGACAGTGAGATTGAAGAACTGCAGGATAAAGAACTTGATAATCAGACCGAAGAACAAGAAGATAACGAGCTTGATAGTGAGACTGAAGAACAGAAAGATAAGGAACGCGATAGTAAGTCTGAAAAGAGGAGGATTAGGATCTTTGACAGTGAGAGCGATGATGACTTCGAAATATTTTAATTAAGAAATATTTCTAAAGTTATAAAATAACTTGAACGTTTTTATATTAACATATTAACAATTTATTAAGACTGAAATTAGAAAGTGTCATAAGTACAATGTTTATTGATCTCCTTAGTTACTTTAAAAAATAAATAAGTAAATATTTAAATTAAGAAATATTTCTAAAGTTATAAAATAACTTGAACGTTTTTATATTAACATATTAACAATTTATTAAGACTGAAATTAGAAAGTGCCATAAGTACAATGTTTACGAGGGCTGCACTAAAAGTATCGGGAATGGAATATTTCCACTGTTCCTGTCATATTAAAATCTTTTTAATTGAAAACTCCTTGGTTTTAAAAATCGAATACCATTTTTTTTTTTTTAAAAGATTCTCGGTCTTGTCACAAGGTTTTGTCAAACTTGTTTAGTCGTTGAGAAAATGGAATTGACTCGAGAAAATTCAAGAGCGATGATTTATTATGACTTTCGAACTGGTTTAACACAAAAACAGTGTGTTGACCGGATGATTTCTGCATTTGGTGATGAAGCCCCATCCAAAACCACAATTTATCGCTGGTTTGCTGAATTTCAACGTGGACGTGTCAAGCTCAGTGATGATCCCCGTCAAGGTCGTCCAAAAACTGCAGTCACCCAAGAAAACGTTGATGCTGTGCGTAAGCTGATTGAGGAAGATCGACATGTGACATACCGCGAAATTCAGGCAACTTTAGACATTGGCATGAGTCAAATACAAATAATCTTGCATGAACAATTAGGTGTAAAAAAGTTGTTTTCCCGATGGATACCGCATTCGCTCTGTGAAGAGCAAAAAGCGGCTCGCGTTACTTGGTGCGTCAGAACTCTCGAAAGATTCCACGCAGGATCCTCAAATGCTGTATACAACATTGTATCAGGTGACGAATCCTGGATATACGCGTACGAACCCGAAACAAAAAACCAGTCACGAGTTTGGGTGTTCGAAAATGAGTTAAAGCCAACAAAAATTGTTCGTTCACGGAGTGTTGCAAAAAAAATGGTGGCCACGTTTGTCTCCAAAACCGGCCATGTTACGACTATTCCTCTTGAGGGACAAAGAACGGTTAATGCAGAATGGTATGCTAGCATTTGTTTGCCACAGGTCGTTTCTGAACTCCGTAAAGAGAACTGCAACCGCCGCATCATCCTCCATCACGACAATGCGAGTTCTCACACCGCGCACAGAACAAAAGAGTTTTTAGAGCAAGAAAACATAGAATTATTAGACCATCCGCCGTACAGCCTCGACCTAAGCCCTAATGATTTCTATACTTTCCCTAAAATAAAGAATAAATTGCGTGGACAGAGATTTTCATCACCTGAAGAAGCTGTGGACGCCTACAAAACGGCCATTTTGGAGACCCCAACTTCCGAATGGAATGGTTGCTTCAATGATTGGTTCCATCGTATGGAAAAATGTGTCAAATTTCGCGGAGAATACTTCGAAAAGCAATAAATACATTTTTAAATAGTAATGTTGTGTCACTTCCTTGATTCCCGAAATTTTCAGTGCCGCCCTCGTATTGATCTCTTTAGCAGTTACTTTAAAAAATATATTATATGTTTCATATTTTATTACGAAATATTGTTGATACCATAATCCTAAGATAAAACATGTGATTTAGGTTAAAGTTAAAAATTCAAAGCAATTAAAGCTGATTTTCTAAACATTTGTTTTATTTCATAAATCCAATGTACATATATATTTATTTATTTACACATATTTATTTTATACACATCATAATTTCCTAGGATAAAATAAAATTTGTGACTTCACCTTTCATATAAAATATATAGAATGTCACGTCCATGATTTGAAGCCATTTCCATGGTTAAAAAAACTGTATGGAAAGTCACTTCCTTGGATTCAGTGTCACTACCATGGACGTTGGAAATTTTATTGGATATTTCTAGCAAAACTAAAGAGTTGTAAGCTCGGTACATATTTTTTTATAGTAGATTATGACCTAAATTATTGATATTTACAGCTATTTCACGTAAAGGTGATCAATTTTTTTTTTTGTTTTCATCATCAGAAGTAAAAAATACCCAAATAACGTTGCATGTGGGCTATGTGGCAGACCTAATCATGTCGCGGTCAGCTAGACTTATAATTCTGAATACGTAGTCCGTAGTTTATTTTGCTGTAAAAATGCATTTCTATCAATGATATTTTATTCAATCTAGATATTTCTTTTTCGGTTAGGGTCTGTTGTTGACAAGATACGAGGGCGGCACTGAAAATTTCGGGAATCAAGGAAGTGACACAACATTACTATTTAAAAATGTATTTATTGCTTTTCGAAGTATTCTCCGCGAAATTTGACACATTTTTCCATACGATGGAACCAATCATTGAAGCAACCATTCCATTCGGAAGTTGGGGTCTCCAAAATGGCCGTTTTGAAGGCGTCCACAGCTTCTTCAGGTGATGAAAATCTCTGTCCACGCAATTCATTCTTTATTTTAGGGCAAGTATAGAAATCATTAGGGCTTAGGTCGGGGCTGTACGGCGGATGGTCTAATAATTCTATGTTTTCTTGCTCTAAAAACTCTTTTGTTCTGTGCGCGGTGTGAGAACTCGCATTGTCGTGATGGAGGATGATGCGGCGGTTGCAGTTCTCTTTACGGAGTTCAGAAACGACCTGTGGCATACAAATGCTAGCATACCATTCTGCATTAACCGTTCTTTGTCCCGAAGAGAAGAGGAATAGTCGTAACATGGCCGGTTTTGGAGACAAACGTGGCCACCATTTTTTATGCAACACTCCGTGAACGAACAATTTTTGTTGGCTTTAACTCATTTTCGAACACCCAAACTCGTGACTGGTTTTTTGTTTCGGGTTCGTACGCGTATATCCAGGATTCGTCACCTGATACAATGTTGTATACAGCATTTGAGGATCCTGTGTGGAATCTTTCGAGAGTTCTGACGCACCAAGTAACGCGAGCCGCTTTTTGCTCTTCACAGAGCGAATGCGGTATCCATCGGGAAAACAACTTTTTTACACCTAATTGTTCATGCAAGATTATTTGTATTTGACTCATGCCAATGTCTAAAGTTGCCTGAATTTCGCGGTATGTCACATGTCGATCTTCCTCAATCAGCTTACGCACAGCATCAACGTTTTCTTGGGTGACTGCAGTTTTTGGACGACCTTGACGGGGATCATCACTGAGCTTGACACGTCCACGTTGAAATTCAGCAAACCAGCGATAAATTGTGGTTTTGGATGGGGATTCATCACCAAATGCAGAAATCATCCGGTCAACACACTGTTTTTGTGTTAAACCAGTTCGAAAGTCATAATAAATCATCGCTCTTGAATTTTCTCGAGTCAATTCCATTTTCTCAACGACTAAACAAGTTTGACAAAATTTTGTGACAAGACCGAGAATCTTTTTTTAAATAAATAAATGGTATTCGATTTTTAAAACCAAGGAGTTTTTAATTAAAAAGATTTTAATATGACAGGAACCGTGGAAATATTCCATTCCCGATACTTTTAGTGCAGCCCTCGTATTATAAAATCTACATTCTAGAACTTCAAACTGGAATATATTTAATTCCTGATATCCTATAAAAGTATAACTGAAGCAAAACTGTTCAGGAATTCAAACTCTGTACTTTTACATATTTTTCATCGGAAGACGCAAAAAAAATTTCAACAATTTGTTTGAGAGTATGCCATTGTTCTTTTGTCTGCCAGTAGGGGTGTACAAATGTTACAAAAGGTTAAGGGGGATGCGCTAAGGTAGCCCGCAAAATTCAAATTTTCGTAAGTTTTTGCAGTTTACAGGTCAGTAACAGGTTGTATGTTGATCTAAATATGATTCGCGGCCGTAACAAATATGGCTTTACAGAATTATAATCATAAGAATCGGCAATACAACTAACTCTCTTCGAAAAATCCTATTGAATGACTATTTCTGAAATAATCATTCAGTAGGATTTTATGAACTTAGAGAGTTGTAATGCTATTTGATTGTCTTTTATGGCGGATATCTTTCAAAAACTGAACGAATTGAATTTATCATTGCAAGGTAAACAGACAACAGTGTTCCAGGCCTATAACAAAATAACTGCCTTCAAAAGAAAATTAGATTTTTGGATTATTTGCGTTGGTAAGAGAGGAATAGAAAGCTTTACGTCACTAAGTCAGTTTGTTAGCGATAACGACTCAGAAATGTTTCAAGATGATGTGTTTGAAGAATTGGTCCAATATCTCACTTCTATGCGCGCATCTTTTGAAAGGTATTTTCCGGAAGAACAATACAAAAATGAAGCTGAATTCATGGATTCATAATCCTTTTTTACCCAACTTGCAAAAGCCCGAAAGTATGTTAAACGAGATATATGAATCTCTTTTAGAAATGTCATCACACAAGTAAGTCACTGTTCAAAACGACGCCTCTCAACGATTTTTGGTGCAGAATCCGTGATGAATATCCAATGCTTGGCAGAATGGCTCTGAATATTCTTCTCCCGTTCCCAACAACATATTTGTGCGAAACAGGATTCTCAACCTATGCAGCCACGAAAACAAAATATCGCAATAGACTGGACGCCGAACCTGATATGAGACTTCAAATGTCTTCTATCAAACCTGATATCAACCAATTGATGAAAAATAAAAAACAGTTTCATACCTCCCATTAGTTAAGATTTTTTCATTTTTAATATCTTCTATTATTGTACTTGCCATGTGGTAAAGTATGGTAAGTAATAATTAGTAACTGTTACATTGTACTTTTATTATGCTTATATAATAAAGAATACACTTTTAAAAACTATTGTTTTATTATAGGGTTCTGTCAAGTATTTTGCTTGTCAAAAGGGTTCCCTGACCAAAAAAGTTTGAGAACCGCTGCTCTAGATAATAGATATATATAAAAACAGGTATCTACTCAAGCTCTCTTAAAAATCAACTTAAACGTTTCCTGTTGAATAAATGTTTTTATGCTGTTGAAGATCTGTAACAAAATTCCTATACTAGTTGTTAATGCATGCACAAATATTTAATGTTTTTTCCGTATGTAATTTAATTTAATTATTTTTTATAACATGTAATTTCAGATACAATTAATTGTTCAAACAGCACCAAAGCTTAATGAGAAATGGGGAAACTCATAATCTCAAATAGTGTACCAACTGGCTGAAAGTGAAAATACAAATCTCAGTCATAAGAGCATTTAAAATGAGAGAAAGAGGCCCGCGAAAACATGTTAGGGCCTTTCAATGTGAAGATGGAGCAGGAATACTTTAGTGACAGCCTGATTTCGTGAAACAGAAATACTTTGTACCTATGCATACCATATCCGACGAATAAATGTTTTTGTGCCAAACTTAAAAAAAAATGACATGAGTCATTAAAATAATTTCAGTCAGTCATTCCAGCACATATTGACGTGGGAGTTGCGGAAACCAGCCCGTTTTACCTATTACCTATTATAATTTAAATCTTTATAGTAAAATATCATTGTTTCGATTGGCTACTAGATTATTTATTGTTCATGAATAAATGAGTTATGACTTATTGATTATTTCAAATTAGTGTTAATATGATGGACAGTGTAGGCCTATCCACAAGTATTAGGTACGGTACGCTAGGTGTATTAAGCCTATTTATTTTTTGTAACTGATTTAATTATTAAAATTCTAAGTTGTACAAGTTAGTGATAAGGTAGATACTAATGAACAATTTTGTTTTTTCTGCACTGGGCGATGTGGTCGCTAAGCGACAAAGCCCTGTGGTTGCTCGTAGGGTATGCGTAGATAAATGACAGGCGTTTGTCGAGTTCAAGATAGAAGTTTAATAGACAGATAAGACTTACAGTTTGAGGTACACGAAAAGGAACAAACACTTAGAAGATACAGAATCAAGAATTAGAAGGAAACTGAGAATTTAGGTAGCTAGGTTGCGAAACGTAATTATAGATTTATATGGGTTAGCGCGCGCATTCGCCGTCGGGGCAGAGTAACGACTGGCGCGGATGACCGAGCGATCGCGGGCGTGCGGGTGCCGCCGGTGCGCGGGCGCAGGCGGCGAGGTACACACATCGCGCGGTCGATTAAGGTGCGAGCTACATGCGCTCCAAACAGGTGCGTCCTCTGATCACGGACGTTGCCACAGTACTCCCCCGCTTAGACCGCTACTGCGGGCGGTAATAATCTGGGAAGTGCACACGACGCCCGGACCTCGTTCTCCTCTCTTCTTCTTTTGCTGGAGAAGGGAGTGAAGCTGATGGCTCTGGAACTGAAGGTGGCTCAGGAACTGAAGGTGGCTCAGGAACTGAAGGTGGCTCAGGAACTGATGGTGGCTGATCGTCTGCTTCTTGTGTGACGTAAGCCGGCTTCAGCCGATCAACGCTGACGGTGACTTCTTTACCGCGTACGTCAAGCTTGTAATATTTGGGTCGGCGCTGTATGACTTTGTACGGGCCGGCATACGGTGGTTCCAGCGGTCTTCGAACGAAGTCCTGCCGCAAGAACACATGAGATGATTCGCTGAGACTATGTGGTAAGTAAAATGGACCTTTTCTGTGACAGGATGCAGGCCTTGGCGTAAGGTTGGCCATGCGACTTCGCAAG
The DNA here is from genome assembly GCA_963921375.1 of Tiliacea citrago. Classification (NCBI taxonomy): domain Eukaryota; kingdom Metazoa; phylum Arthropoda; class Insecta; order Lepidoptera; family Noctuidae; genus Tiliacea; species Tiliacea citrago. Next base: position 23,188,657 of record OY992783.1, read on the forward strand.
CGCGTTGCAAGGTCAGTGACGTCAGATGACTTGTAGTCATCGGCTGGTGCGATGAATTGCCCTGGTAGTCTAAGTTGTTCGCCGTAGACCAACTCTGCTGGTGATGCTTTGATGTCCGGCTTCCATGCACTTCGTATACCCAGAAGTACCAGTGGAAGAACTTCGGTCCATTGCGGAGTAGAGTGACACATGATGGCTGCTTTCATGTGTCGGTGCAGACGTTCCACCATACCATTCGCAGCAGGGTGGTAAGCGGTTGTGCTGTAGTGGCGCGCACCAACCATGGCAGCGACAGCTCGGAAGAGGTTTGACTGGAACTGCGTGCCGCGATCAGTTGTCATTTTGAGCGGGCAACCGAATCTGGCGATCCAGCCGGACACCAGCGCGGTTGCGCAGGTCTCAGCCGTGATATCTTTGATGGGGTACGCCTCAGGCCATCTGGTGAATCTGTCGATGACAGTGAGGCAATACCTGTAATCATAAGAAATAGGTAAAGGGCCGACGATATCAAGGTGGATATGGGAGAACCTTGATGTTGTGACGGGAAATTGGGAAAGAGGAGCATAGGTATGACGCGTCACTTTACTGCCTTGACACCTTAGGCATTTACGGGACCACTCTCTACATTGTTTGCGCATCCCTGGCCAAACGAATTTCTGTGCCACCAGTCGCACTGTAGCTGTGTTTCCGGGGTGGCTCAAGTTGTGTAGCGAATCGAACGCTTGACGACGGAATTTCGATGTAATATATGGTCGTGGCGGTGTAACTGTGACGTCACAGTAGACCTCGATGTCTGTATCGGGTATTCTAACCTTTTCTAGTTTAAGCGAGGATCCGCTCTCAAGGAGACTCTGTAGCTCTGGGTCAGTGTTCTGACATCGTGCAAGTGCTTGATAATCGACTCCTTTAGGAACTCGTACCTCCTCTATCCGGGACAATGTATCCGCGACCACATTCTCTGGACCAGGTATATAGCGTATGTCCGTTGTGTATTGAGCTATGTAGTCGAAGTATCTGTACTGCCTTGGTGAACAGTTCTCTCGTGGTGTCGTAAAAGCGTATGTTAGCGGGCGATGGTCTGTGAAAACGGCAAAGTTTCGTGCCTCCACCATGTGACGAAAATACCTTATAGCTTCGTACACTGCCAGCAGTTCGCGGTCGTAGGGGCTGTATTTCTTTTGCGCTGGGTTCAGCTTCTTGGAAAAGAAACCCAGTGGTTCCCACTGCTCACCATTTCGTTGCTGCAGCACGGCTCCTATTGATACATCTGAAGCATCCGTTGTCAAAGATAGCTCGGCGTTAGTAAGCGGGTGAACTAAAAGCGTGGCGTTGGAAAGTGCCTTCTTGCATTCGGAAAAAGCTTCCAGCTGTGTCTGCGTCATTTTAACAGGTTGGTTCTTCGTGGTTTTGCCTCCAGCCAGTATAGCGTTAAGCGGTGCCTGCGCCTTAGCTGCGTTCGGTATAAAGCGTCTATAAAAATTTAGCATACCCAGATATCTTCGTAGCTCCTTCACAGTTTGTGGCACTGGAAGGTCCTGGATAGCCTGTACCTTAGTGTCGAGTGGGCAGGTACCGGATGCAGAAACATTGAAGCCAAGAAATATTACCTCCGGCTGCCCCCAGACACACTTTGCCGAGTTCACCAATACCCCATAGTCTCTTAGGCGGTCTAGCAGTCGTCGCAGGTGCATTTTGTGCAGCTCTGGGGTGGGGGAAAAACACAGAATATCATCCAAATAGCAGAAGCAGAACTCGTCCAACCCGGCAAGTACCTCGTCCATAAACCTCTGGAATGTCTGCGCTGCATTCCTCAGACCGAAGGTCATAAAGGGAAATTCGAATAACCCGAATGGTGTAGTTATCGCCGTCTTTGGTATGTGGGGCCCATAGATAGGTATCTGATTATAAGCTTTAACCATATCAATTTTTGAAAATATAGTGCTGCCGGAGAGCTGGTGCGAGAAATCCTGAATGTGCCTCACCGGGTATCTGTCAGGAATCGTTCGTGCGTTAAGTGCGCGGTAGTCACCGCATGGCCTCCATCCATCATCTTTCTTCTTGACTAAATGCAGGGCTGAAGACCATGGGCTATCTGATCGCCTGGCCGTGCCGTTGGCCAGCATGTCGTCGAACTCCTTTTTGGCTATTTTAAAACGGTCTGGATCCAGTCGCCTAGGCTTACTTGATGCCGGTGGTCCAGGGGCAGTATTAATATAATGCACCGTATTGTGCTTTGGTTCACGTACAGTACCTGCAGGTCGGGTCACCTCCGGGAACTCACGAAGCAGCTGGTGAAATTCCGACTCGCCGGCGACAGTCTTGACAGACGCCACATCATCAGGTATCCTCTGGTGCGTTGCAGGTACGGAGAGAGATGTGATGCCATCTATCAGTCTATGGTTGCGGCAATCTATAATCAAATTATAAAACTTTAAGAAGTCAATTCCTATAATCGGTTTCGATATGTCCGCAATGGTAAATTGCCACGGAAATGCTCGCCGCAGTCCTAAATCCAAACGTATTTGTATCGGGCCATACGTATTGATGACTGTCCCATTCGCGGCTGTTAGGCCGTATTTCGTGCTCGTGCAGGGTATTCTGATCGCTGAACGTGGAAAAACACATAAATCGGACCCAGTGTCTATCAGAAACATCATCCTTGAATGACGGTCCGTTACAAAAATACGGCCAGCATGGGTTCCGCAGTCGTAGGCCGCTACTTCCGACTGCCCATGGAGTTTTCCGACGGCCACTGACAGGGCTGCCGGCATCTCTTTGCCTGCGAACCATAATTATAATGATACCAGCAATGAGGGTGGTTTTCAGGCGGCTGACGTGACCGTGATGTTGACCTACTCCTAGTATTTCTACTCCCAGATCGCTGGCGGGAGCGTTCATTACGTTGCATATGCATTGCACTTACTTGCTGACCGAGTAACGCTACTTGCCTGGTTAACTCGGTGATTCGCGTTTCCATACCTTCTGTGAGGGTAGATGTCACTGGGGCCGCTGCACTCGCCACATGTTGGACACCGGTCGGCGCGATTTCGTGGACCCGGTCCGCCAAATCCACCATTTTGTCTATGGGTAAATCCGCTTGAGAAGCCACTATGGTCTGAACATTATTCGGTAACCGGCTAGACCACAGCGTTCTCAGAAATTCTTCGGGTACCACCGGTCCAGCCAAATGTTGCAGGTACCTGAAAAACTGGGACGGCTTCCGGTCCCCCAACTCTTCATGCATCAGTAACTGTTTCACCCTCCGCTCCTGCGAGGCCGATAATCGCTTGATCAACTCCGCCTTAAGCTTATCGTACTTATTTACCGCTGGGGGGTTGGTGATGATGTCCTTGACCTCTGCCACGAAACGTTGATCCAACACGCCGATGACATGGTAAAACTTCGTTGTGTCGGCGGTTATATTGGCGAGCGCGAACTGGCCTTCCATCTGGGCAAACCACAATCCAGGTTCTTCGGGCCAAAAAGGGGGTGCGCGTACTCCTACACGTAGGGTTTCAGGGCCGCTCCCATCGTTACTCGAGCCCGTCATCTTGATCACGTCGGGGTCACCAATTTGTGGTTGCTCGTAGGGTATGCGTAGATAAATGACAGGCGTTTGTCGAGTTCAAGATAGAAGTTTAATAGACAGATAAGACTTACAGTTTGAGGTACACGAAAAGGAACAAACACTTAGAAGATACAGAATCAAGAATTAGAAGGAAACTGAGAATTTAGGTAGCTAGGTTGCGAAACGTAATTATAGATTTATATGGGTTAGCGCGCGCATTCGCCGTCGGGGCAGAGTAACGACTGGCGCGGATGACCGAGCGATCGCGGGCGTGCGGGTGCCGCCGGTGCGCGGGCGCAGGCGGCGAGGTACACACATCGCGCGGTCGATTAAGGTGCGAGCTACATGCGCTCCAAACAGGTGCGTCCTCTGATCACGGACGTTGCCACAGCCCTTTAAATAAATTTAAAAAAAAAAAAATCTAAGTAATACATGAACTCCTATAGTAAGTTTCCATAGTAAGTAAAATTTTATTTGTTTGAACATGGTGTACATGATACATTGCATGCAAGATAATAAAAGATACATAGTTGCCTACAACAAAAAAAAACAATTACAAATAGTCCTAAATTCAAAAGAAACAACCTTAATCAACTTCAACTCCATTGTGGCTTTTGCGGAAGAAACACAACAAACTTTGCAAATTTTCTAAAATAGCAGATTTTATCCAACATCAGTAATTGTGGAAAAAAAATGACATTTGACAGTTTTTAACTGGCAAACAAACTCTCCTCAGGTAAAGATATATATGAATAGGTACTGGTATTCCGCTGCATCCAGTTAAGACTGGGAGCTGACCGCAACATAATTGGGAAAAGGCTATGCAGATGATGAGGTAAAGATTTGTGATAATGGAAAAATCAGTCCAATAATTCAAGTCAAGAATAAAACAATTTTTATAAAAACAACACTCTGAATGTCGACGATATTATGATAATCTTGGGCAGAAAAAAAAAACGGACGCAAACGAATCCTCTGGTGCACGTCAGTTTTAGAAAAAAGGCCATAAGATAATTCTCTGTCCAAGGAAACATTATCAATTAAGTACTCTATTATGATATTCCGCTTTGACTTCTCTATGGGGAAGAGACGACCATCTCACAGACTAGGAACCTAGGTACTCATGTTAAGAGATAAGGACCCTCTTACCGAACCGCCCGTAAAATGTTTTTAACCTAGAATTAAATATACAAAACTTTTCAAGAATTCAGTAGATAAAACTGCGAATTCACTGTTCGAATGCAGGTATCACGAAATCAAATTCAAGAGACCGACAGAAACTACAAAGGCAAGCTAAGGACCATGGTCTTTAAATAATTTTATCATGCTAGGAACAAAGCCCCACATTTTCAATTTGACCAATAGTTGCGTTGAATTGTCGATTTGTCCACACAGTACATTTGTATATAGGGTATTGGGATTTGTCACAGAAACTGAACAATGATAGAGACTCAGACTGACAGAGTAGACTCACTCAATCAGTGACTTGACTTGACTGTCAGCTGTCAGAGAAGAGCGAGTGCTCTTTTTTTTTAAATAATATTTGAATGGCCTGGTTGCTAAAACCTTTTAGCAAAGCCTTTTTTTTTTGTAGTTTTGTGAAATTAATGATGAAATGATGCATGAATTGCATAAAAGATGATATCCCCGTCCACCCGCTCCCCTTGAGCTTCAGTAAAGATGTGGCACTTTACTGAAACATCATGCGAACTTTTTGAGCGAACTTGAAGTGATGTTGCACTGTTTTGTTTCATTTGCCTACACTAATGCACGTTCACGAACATTTAATGGTTAATAATCCACCTTTATTACACATAAATATTCGGCTAAACACAAATTTCAGAAAATAAAACAAAACTGCTTAACTTGACACTTCACTTTCCCGCCAAGGACCCCACCAGCGAGTGCTCTTGACACATACGTGCACAGAACACTAATACATGGTTTACGGTTTGTATTACTAGCCAAAATAATATAAAGATGTAGCCATAGTCGTACTAAAGTTGCTATTCTGCAACAGGCAACATATGCTAGTTAAACACGCTGTGACATTTCAAAACATTATGCAACTATCTGCACCCCGTGGTTTCACCCGCGTGAGTCTCGATCCCGTGGGAATACCAAGATAGTTAATCCAGGGTGTCAGCTACCTCCATACAAAATTTTATCAAAATTGGTCTAGCCGTTTGAGCGTGAAGAAGTAACAAACACACTCACAAACTTTCGCCTTTATACTATTAGTGTGATGTGATATGGAAAATCAGCTGTCAAAATCAGTGTGTGGACGTGACATTTAATATCACCAGCGGTTCTCCAGCGAATAGTCACTACGTGTGTAGCTGGCAATAGAACAACTTACAACAATACGGCCATTTCGCTTTTTGTTTACGCTGGTCGCTTCCTCAAAAATCTCACTCGTCAATGAGTTTTTGTTTCCTAACAGCGACGCTTTATCGTGAAATTCATTCATGATTTTGGCCGGAAAATGCTATCCACACATTCTCCATGTTTACTTCTTGTATTTCTTTCAGTGGACTGTATTATTGCTGGTAGCTTGATTGAAACGATTTGCTAATTAATAATATTTTTTATGATTCACGCACACGATAAATAGGTACTCGTAGCGAGAGCAAAATCCGTTTCTTACGATTTGACATGATTCTTTTTTTTTCCGCCCAAAGGGCAGGCTGTATAGTCTTCCTGCCAGGGTTGCGAGTTTGTCCGAAAGGGATATCGTGGCCCTGGCACACAGGCAACGGAAGGAACACGGGTGGGTTTTAGTCACTAAAAGTCTGACACGCCCTCCCGCTCCGCCCAGAGCGGGAGAAGTTATTTGATTATTTCCCACCCAAAAAAAAAAAAAGAGGCTGTCCATTTGACATGAGATCTTGACGTTTCTCCTAACATAGACTAAAAATAATACACTTTTTGTTGCCATACAACCAACACTGCATAGATGGTCAAAAATGCTTGACACGCACGTGAATTTGTGGTCCTTAGCAATCAATTTTGAACGATTTGAACTAAGGCTGATGTGTTTGAAAAGCAAATAACGTGATTAAATGCACATTATACTAGGTGGATGGAGTAGAATTTATAATAGAAAGAGACAGAGAGAGAAAGTCGCATGAAGACTCCATGCGACTTTCTCTCTCTGTCTCTTAACGCTTTCTTCTTAAGTGTCTATTTCTATCAGTCAACACCTACCGCAAGCCGCGTGAAGAAACTTTGTTCCAAAAAATGTGTGCGATCAGGGGACCTCTGACAGAAACGTAGTTCCGCACGCACACACACACTTGAATATAATATTTCAAATTGTTGTCAGCTGTCAGCTGTCATAATCGTGTTAACTATCTCGCTTTGCATTGTTGCAATGTTTTTTTTATTTTTATTGTCTTAGTTTTAAATGTTTAATGCTGGTCTAGCAGTTTGATTACTATATGCGGCCTAGCCAAATGTCCTTTCTTTGGAGTTGTTCGTCGAATCGCTGAGCTCCTTAAGTTTTGAGTTGAGCTGCACGATAACTGACAAATGCGTGCACTGACTCGACAGGTCCACTCTCAAATCTGTGTGGTTCTTTCGTCAAAAGACCATGTCAGGCAACAATCTACATGGTCTTCACATGATCTGACCAAGATTATAAGAGACTGTGACGTCTGCGTTTGTTTCGGCCTTTCTTCTCACAGTAGTCGGATACGAAACGCCGACCTCATCTAGTTTTTTCTTTAATATGATTGACATGTTAAAGTGTTTGTACAAACCTACTTACAGAAATAAATCATTTATCATTATCGAAACGGAAATTATCGATGTGAGTGCTGTCAGCGATTATGTTCTAATACGGAATGCAGCGAAAGATGGCCTGTTTGTTTTAGTTATTTTGCAGCGCGACACTCTATCGACTATCTAGACTATGTTAATCTAAGTCTAGAATATCAAATTGCGTTATTTGAATACTGTTCGTTGACGGCTATTAAAACCATATGAGAAGTATTTGGTCGAGTTGTATAAGTACGTATTTTAATAGAATACAGTTTTTTTTATTTATCAAAAGTTCTCAGTTGTGGTTCCAAATTCAAATCACATTATTGGCCAGCGGGTTATAAGGATATTAAAAAAAATCATAACATCCTATTTAGTTTTTTTTATGATATTTTCAACTACAACTGCAGAAATAAGTTTGTTTTTTCATAATATGAAATACCATGAAAAACAAACCCATTTTGGCGGTCGGTAAAATCAATACTGTGCATGCGTAATTAATAAACTGACACAACAAGGTGGCAGCATTAGTTCCGATGTCGGCCACGCGCCAAATGATCAATGTTATTTGTTTATGCATCCAAATATTCTTGTAGCTTGTAGCGGCGTCCATCAAATGGTTTGATCAAACGCGTCAAACAAGAAAGCACTTGCCTCACGCATCACACTATTAATAAATGACTTCCTCTATGGGTAGACTTTTGAAGAGCTGGCAACCCTGGTTTGAATCAAAAAAATGAGTTGATGGTTTAATGGCAACAAATGTCAAAGTTCGTTGATCGAATCAATGAACATGAAGATTTCTACTTTGTTCTGTGTTCATGTCACAGACCAAGTATTACTGTTCTTGTGTTGTTCGTCAGTTGTTCGCCGGTTCGTATTTCGTAGTCCATAAAAATGTATCTATCCTCGTTCTTCAGATGTGTGTAATGTATAATAGAATCTATAGGACTCGAAATTCGATAGTATTTTAGAATTTTATTCGAATGACATGAGTTATTCATCGACCTTCGTCATTGTTTGGCTTTCGTATCGTAGGGAATGTGGTCTTTCTTTTATCTTACGGCTTTCTATTATAAGTCTGGTTGAGAAATAATTTCATAACAAGGAAATCTGTATACTTCCGCCTTTTAGTGTCGGTCAGAAAGAATCGGTGGGTGCGCGAGGTGGTTCTTATCAAATAAAATTATATTTAAATCTGGGTGCCATAAAAATACTATAGCGATGGATTATCCAATTGTATCATTGTCATCTGAGGATTCTGGATCTCTAGAATATTGCAGGTTCACCTGAAGTTGTGACAAGTTCAAAACACATCTATAAAAGAAAAAATAAGGAACATTTATTCGGCAACAGTTACACAATGACAACAAGAAAGTGAAATGCTTTAAAAACAAGTGTGTGCCTCACGGCCTAGCCGAAAAGGTCCATTTTAACATTAATGCTTGTTGCGATGCTGACAAAACTATTGTGAGAAAAACTGGACTATTAGAAATAAATAAATATAAATTGTAAACCTGCTTGAGCGGGCATGGTGATCAATGCTCGTACCTTCTATATGAGAAGAGGCCTTTGCCCTGCTATGGGACAGCAATAGGCTGGTATTTTTGTATAGATGCTGTCTGATACTGGTTATATTATAACATTTTGGATGGTGTGTTGTTTTGGTTCGCCAGTTTTGGGTAAAACTATTGGTCAAGAGTCATCGTAGGATTTGTTTTGCGTTTTGGGCCTAAGGTACTGGCTTCAGTCTTGGTCATCCCAGTATAGGGAGCAAGAAAATTTCATGATCGATTAACACTAAAAGTAACATGTGGACTCATAGATCTTTATGACATGACAATATTTAAGAATTTACAAAGAAAACAATTAGTATGTAGATCTGTGATAGTTTGTTTTTTATTTGGGCATGGGAAACAAAAGAGGTAATGGATTGCACAGTCAGAAGTAGTTGCAGTGGGCACCACAATAAAATAGTTCTCCATTTGAACTAATCTGTGCACTAAAACTTAAATTGAACTTACATAATTTATAAGTCATATAAAAGCAAAGGCAGCAACATCCAGTTTGATTGATCTTCCTGCAGTTCACATAACTCTTCACTGTCTCCAGCGCCTTCAACTTGAATTTCTATGCCATTTTACAGGGTCTTAAAAAAAATCTTTGTTTTGTTGCCAATCATTGCCCCAATGGCTTTTTAACAGTGAACCCTTAATTGCATAGATTATTTTTACCTACCGATTTTAAAATAAAAAAAATATGCACTATGCAGAAAAAGTGTCTTTATTTAATAGAAATATAAAAAGAGCGGTAGTTACTTATTTTTAATAACAAAAAATCATGTGATGAAATTTTCCATCACTACACAGCACCATAGGCACTCATCTCATCTTTATCATCAGCACTCATAGGTAGTTCTAGTCACTTATGAGTAGTCTCCATACTTCCATTAGCTAGTGTGGAACTTAGTAAAACCATTATTGTTTTTGTTTAGGCATAAATTTATGCCACATTTGGCACAGCTAATGGTTGTGTATCCTGTACTATGTGGATACTTACAATGAAGCGACACACCAACATCAGGTCAGTGCCCTAGACTATCCATTATATCAAGTTTTTCCCTCTTCTTTTTATCAAAACTTTTGACAGTTGATACTGGCTCTGCTCCTACATAACTTGATAACAAAGTCACAATTTTATTGTCCTTAAATGCTATGCAAGCTAAATCAACTCCCTCATAAGATGTTGTTCTTTCTTCATAAGTACCTCTAGGAGTATTTTTTTTCATCATCTTTTTTTTAATCTGGTAGTTTGTTGTTGGGAATTCTGTTTTGTTGAATTGTGCCAAGGCAATGTATTCTTTGTTTAGCTAAATGGATAACTAAAGATGTATAGAATTTACCGAAGAAGATAATATGGCTGACCATCCGTGGAACATCTCTGGTTAAGTGAAGCACAACATTATTTGTAAGACCTAAGTCAGGCTCACCTACAGGTCTGGTAGTAAGGTCATGACCAGAATAAATTTCAAATCTGTAGGCATATCCAAAAACACTGGATAAAACATACAATTTGAAGCCTCGCTTATGGGGTTTGTTCGATAGATATTGTTTTATGTAATGCCCCACTTGTTCATCAATTGATAGTTTTTGATGTTTTTTTATTCTAGAAAAGATCTGATTCAGACCATTGATAATTGGTCTCACCTTATGTAAACGGTCATATCCTGGTTGGTCAACTAGTATAAATTTGCCATTATCATTGAAATGGATATACTTTTTGATCTTTTCAAATTTATTCACAATCATAGTCTCTTTCATAGGTGGAAATCCAAAACGCCTTGATCAGTACTTACGTGTGCTGGGGAAATAGTGAACAGACATGTAAAGTAATGAATGCCTATAAACTTTTTAGGTCATATTCAGACAAACGAAATCTATTTTCAGGATCTTCTTGGGTGGCATATAAATTAGTTTCTTCTATTATTTTGTTACAAAGTTCAGGTGTAAAAAAATAATTGTAGCCATACCAATGTATGGCGTGTTCACGCCTTTGCGTGGGTTAACTAAGGGTTGCTAAATGAAATACCGTTCAGACAATACTCCTTAATTATTGAATCAAAACTATGTGAGTTGATAAATATCAAACGCCAATATGTCCATGATAAGTGAAAAGGAGATATCATAGAATTTTCATTTGCAGGAGCTGACAACGTTATTTCTTAGACCGTAAGGTTTATTTTAACTTTGTTTGACAATGACTATTCCTGGCAATGTAGAAATATAACGAATCAAATCAAATCTTGCCACAATCGTTAAAACTTGTTTGGATTTATTGGGTTTTGAACTGAACTAATGGACATAAACTACTTTGAAAAAACTGCATGGTTGGACATATTTGAATTTGATCAGAAATACTATTTTATGACGTCATCTTGGGCTAGAACCTAGGGGTGGCACATGTACCTCCTATGGTGTTAAAAATTACTCTTAATTTTAGATTAAAAAAAAAATGTACTTATTATGAAAATTTTAATCATTAACTTACTAATCACAATAAATCAGTCTTAACAGTAAGCAATTAGCAAATAATTAGTTAAACAAAGTCAGTAATTTCCTCGTTTTCTACATCTCCGGGATCTATTACACTTTCGATTTCGGAATCGTTATTTGCACTGTTTTCGCTCCTGGTAAGAACATTTTTATAATAAGACAGGTCTTCAAGATCCTTCCATTCGTCCCATTCAATTTTGCTGATTTTACGGTAACGCCAGCTGGTATTGGAATCAAACTTAGATCACTTAATCTCTCCGCGTTTTGTCACCGATTTATTATTGCAAATGTTATTTCGATAGGAAACTTCACCGCGAACATGAACTGAATTACGATTTGCTTTGTTGAATAAAATTCTTTTGCACTTGCTGATTTGAAAATGCCAACTTTGAGAAATTCTTTGGTTTTTTCTTTCCAGTCGAAGACGGGTACTTCAGACGCCAATCTGTGAATATTTGCATGTTCTCTAATAATGTTTCATAATCACTTGGTTTAATAATGTTCTCCCTTTTCTTTATAAGTTTTTCATTTAATGCGAACACCCTGTCGGCGGGCAAGAAAGAATGTCCTGTCACGGGAAACACTATTTCAATTTGCTTGATATTAGTGGTCGTTTCTAAAAGCCATTTCATCACCATACATATAATTATAGAATTTTTATTTTGGCCGCCACAGCCGTCTGAAATCATTCTTATTGTGTTCACTCCAGTCATATCTATTGAATTTGAGTCCCGTACGGTATATCGAATTACCCTTGAACGATATAACTGTCTACAGAAAGCATGGTTCACCGACGAACGGTAATACGAGAAAACTATTAGTCGATACCATTATTTAGCGACAGCACGTTTCGCCGAATAACGCTACATAGAATGAATGGTTGGCCGATACCAAGATTTGCCGATGTCATGGTTCGCCGGAACACGCTTTGAACTAAATAATCCTTCATCGGCATCGGACATCGGCAAATCTTGGTATCGGCCAACCATTCATTCTATGTAGCGTTATTCGGCGAAACGTGCTGTCGCTAAATAATGGTATCGACTAATAGTTTTCTCGTATTACCGTTCGTCGGTGAACCATGCTTTCTGTAGACAGTTATATCGTTCAAGGGTAATTCGATATACCGTACGGGACTGATTGAATTTATACAGTGGTACAAAGCGGAGCAGATCTCATTGGAACCTTTAGCCGCTTCATCTTCAGTCCAAACATACGCGTGGATATTATTGGACGTCAAGGATGCATGTGAAGTGCCGATAACAACTGTAAAATTATATAAATACATCTGCCTTGAGTAGTACGAGGGCGGCACTGAAAATTTCGGGAATCAAGGAAGTGACACAACATTACTATTTAAAAATGTATTTATTGCTTTTCGAAGTATTCTCCGCGAAATTTGACACATTTCTCCATACGATGGAACCAATCATTGAAGCAACCATGCCATTCGGAAGTTGGGGTCTCCAAAATGGCCGTTTTGTAGGCGTCCACAGCTTCTTCAGGTGACGAAAATCTCTGTCCACGCAATTTATTCTTTATTTTAGGGAAAGTATAGAATCATTAGGGCTTAGGTCGGGGCTGTACGGCGGATGGTCTAATAATTCTATGTTTTCTTGCTCTAAAAACTCTTTTGTTCTGTGCGCGGTGTGAGAACTCGCATTGTCGTGATGGAGGATGATGCGGCGGTTGCAGTTCTCTTTGCGGAGTTCAGAAACGACCTGTGGCAAACAAATGCTAGCATACCATTCTGCATTAACCGTTCTTTGTCCCTCAAGAGGAATAGTCGTAACATGGCCGGTTTTGGAGACAAACGTGGCCACCATTTTTTTTGCAACACTCCGTGAACGAACAATTTTTGTTGGCTTTAACTCATTTTCGAACACCCAAACTCGTGACTGGTTTTTTGTTTCGGGTTCGTACGCGTATATCCAGGATTCGTTACCTGATACAATGTTGTATACAGCATTTGAGGATCCTGCGTGGAATCTTTCAAGAGTTCTGACGCACCAAGTAACGCGAGCCGCTTTTTGCTCTTCACAGAGCGAATGCGGTATCCATCGGGAAAACAACTTTTTTACACCTAATTGTTCATGCAAGATTATTTGTATTTAACTCATGCCAATGTCTAAAGTTGCCTGAATTTCGCGGTATGTCAAATGTCGACCTTCCTCAATCAGCTTACGCACAGCATCAACGTTTTCTTGGGTGACTGCAGTTTTTGGACGACCTTGACGGGGATCATCACTAAGCTTGACACGTCCACGTTGAAATTCAGCAAACCAGCGATAAATTGTGGTTTTGGATGGGGCTTCATCACCAAATGCAGAAATCATCCCGTCAACACACTGTTTTTGTGTTAAACCACTTCGAAAGTCATAATAAATCATCGCCCTTGAATTATCTCGAGTCAATTCCATTTTCTCAACGACTAAACAAGTTTGACAAAACCTTGTGACAAGACCGAGAATCTTTTTTTAAATAAATAAATGGTATTCGATTTTTAAAACCAAGGAGTTTTCAATTAAAAAGATTTTAATATGACAGGGACAGTGGAAATATTCCATTCCCGATACTTTTAGTGCAGCCCTCGTATGTTGATTGGTCCGGTATTTTTGGTAGTGGAAGATTTTTTTCACAATCAAACGAAATTATTAGAAGACCAGGGACTTCCTCTTGTAACATTTTATAAAATTGTTTAGCACGCAGTTTGTGTATTCTGTGCTGTGTCAAAAGTTTCTGTTTTTTAGCTGGTGAAGACTCAACTTTAATTTTTTCGATCAGTTGGAGACAGAGAGAACATACATCTGTCCTCGGGCTACCAAATCCGATGTTAAATCTCGTGTTAAATATTTTTCTGAAAAAGCCTTCTTTAACACTGAATCCTGGCAAAGACTGATCATTATACATTACACACATTTTTCTTATGTTTAAATCTGGGTGAAGATATTGCCGCACCTTTATCTGTTCTCTGCAGTAATGGCTTTCTAAAGGAGTGAAACTTTTAATAAAATTTTCTACGGCTTCTGCTCTTGAGGCAAACGCAAATGGCTTTCTGTTGCCTCCTCTTCTTTCCTTAACTAAACCACCACTTTCGTAATGTTTTTTCGCTACTCCTTCAACTCTGGATGACTTTAATCGGGAAGCCAGCAAGAAAGTTTTTTTACATACAGGGACAAATTCCTTAGTTTTATAATTCGGTATGTAAAACTTTACAACAAAAGCCCTAGGATTTTTAATCCCTTTTCGTGGCCGATAACGTTTCACTTTTGTGACAGCAATGTATTTAAGTATAAAATTGTCTTGTTCAATTTTTGAGTAATTTTCATAGATTCTTTGATGAAAGTAAAAGAGATCCTTACTTGTAAGTGACAAACATTTCATAGTGTTTGAGTTGTGTTTACATGGAGGCTTTTTAGGGAAACCCGCTGCTGAATATCTGAAGAAAAAAAAACATTCACGTGTAGGTACTCGTACCTCTACTAAATCCATACTCACCCATAAAAACCTAACAAACTTTATAACCCCTATTGTCTTCAACTTCTGTAGGTACAGACGCCAGCACATCAAGCTACTACAATCTGTCAGATTTCTTTAATAGATTTTGAACTTTATTCCTATAGTATAAGGTTCAAGGTTGATTGGGAAAATTTGACAGTTTTGGGTAGCTTGACCTGCTGGCGTCTGTACTTACAAAATTAAATAGACTGACAAAAAAATACGTTCAAGCACTCACAATAAAGAACTACTTATTTTAATTGGAATAGAAAAGTAGGTATATCCTTATTAAAGAATTTTAGAATTTGTTAAAAAAAAATCCGGAATTCGAATTACGAGAGAAATCGTAGTACCTAAAAGTAAAACGGTGGCAGCCCTACACCTACTAGAGCAAGCTCAGCCAGGGTAAAGAAAGTTAAACTTACAATTTCCGTTTTTTTTCTGCTTCCTTCTGCTGCGACTTTATATTTGACCTTTTCCTAGCTTTACCAGGTTCAACATTTTGCACTTTCGAGTCTATTCTAACACTATTTAACTATTTAAAATGAATATTAATTGCGGAACCGTATCAAAAACGATCTGTAACCAAAACACTAATGGCCGCCATCATAGCGTCGCTTGATTTGATTGGTCCGTTTGGACGTATTGGATTTTGATATGAATGTCTTTGTGGACTTATTAGATTTTGAAACGAAACGGAGTTTTTGCTCAATGGTTTTGTAGTAAATATGTGGACATATTGGAATTTGTAAAAAAATGTTTTTTTTTCTCTTTACGTTGATGTAAGAAAGTCATTTTTTGTCTGTGGTGGACATATTGGCGTTTGATATTTAACAACTCATGTATAAATTACAAATTCGCGGACCCGTTACAGCGTCTATTTGAATCGACCGATCGCAGCTGGCGCGCGGAGTCAAGTCTCCCGTCCGCATTTTTTTAATTTTTTATTTTTATATATGGCATCTCGCAGTTGACCTTGAGAGGCCGTGACTGCTTAACCGGTCTTTCCTGTGGCTGCCCTAAGGTATTAGCTTAAAGCCTCCAGCCAGGAGCGTAAATAAAAGTATTAAAAACTAAACGACAGCGCTCTAAGGGCACCCCCTGTGGGGTACGAACCTCGGCTTAGGGCGTCGTTGGGGAAAAACAAAGCAAATTGGGGACGGGCTGGATCGAAAGTTTAAATTCATGATTATTAACGGGGATTACTATTAAATGCTACGGCTCACTCAGCCTCGGGGCTGGCGGTTCGACGTGCAAGGGACGGGGGGAACAATTTATTCTTGATCTTCGCGTGGTACCTCGGCGGCGAGGACGGAATGACGGTTTGTGTTTGTGCACTGTACTTGTGGCCCTATTGCTTTCCTGAAGGAGAGTAATGGGGTCATCCGGGTCTAAGAGAGTATGCCTAGGTCGGCGAGTCTTACTAATTTGAGATGGCCTATAGCTAGCTGCCTGCACAACCAAGGGGTTGCGATGTCTATCTGCGGACTCGAAGAACCGCTTTGTCGCGCGTTTCAAAAACTGCTTGATGGTGGGGATTCTAAGATCTACGTGTAGGGTTTCGTTCCGAACGAACCATGGAGCGTCCGTAATTTTACGGAGAAATCGGTTTTGAAGTGCCTGCATTCTGTGAATGAGATGGGGACGGGCGTGTGCGAAAGCGGCACACGCGTACGTCATAATCGGCCGGATGCACGCTGTGTAAATACGCAATTTGCCCTTAAGGGACAACTTGCTGCGTGAGTTCAGAACGCAATGAAGCCTACCGAGAGCGAAAGCAGCGCGCGAACGCACTTGCTTTATGTGCTCAGCGAACGAAATGTGGTGATCTAAGATCACACCGAGATATTTGGCTCGCTTCTCCCAAGGGATAGGCTTGCCGAACATCTTGATCTGTCGTGGTAGGTCCGGTCTACGCCGGGGCCTAGAAAAGAGGACCGCTTGGCTCTTATCAGGATTGACCTCGATCCTCCACTTCCTGAACCAGTCACCGAGTCTGTTGACTTCGGTCTGTAGGATGCGGGAGATCTGGTCTTGACTGCGGCCGGTGTAGTAGATGGCCGTGTCGTCTGCGAACAGAGCTAACTGCGCCTTTCTACTTTTCGGGATGTCACTGGAGAACAGCGTAAAAATGAGCGGAGCCAGCACAGACCCCTGAGGGACGCCTGCGCGGATCGGATGAGGGGAAGAGAGCGCACCCTCGATGCGATAGCGGAAGGTGCGGTTCAACAAATAGTCCCGTAAGATGAGCACGAGACGATCTGGCACACCGAATTTGTATAGCTTATACAATAAGCCGTTGTGCCAGACTTTGTCGAACGCTTTCGCGATATCGAAGAACACAGCACCCGTCATGAACCCGCGCTGGAAACCGGCGCTTATGTGTTCTATGATACGGTGGACCTGTTGTACGCAAGAATGTTGGGTTCTAAAACCGAACTGTTCGTTGGGGATGAGCCCCTTCGTCTCGGCGTAGTCTCTGAGACGCTTATAAATAAGCCTCTCATAGACCTTGCCGAAAACGTCGAGCAAACTGATGGGACGGTAACTGGAAGGCTCGGTCTTAGGCTTGCCGGGCTTCGGGATACCGATGACGGTGGCATTTTTCCACGATTGTGGAAAAATGTTATTACTAAGAGCACCATTGAAGATGGTGGTCATTAGCATGATCAGGTGAGCCGGGAACAACTGGACCACCCTATTGGTGATACCGTCTGATCCAGGGGCTTTACGGGGTTTCAGACCCTTGATTATATCGTGAACCTCGTCCGGGGAGACGGGGTCTAGAGGACAATCTGGGTCTTCGACCGGAGGGAGAGAGGCTCTACGTTCGACTTCGGCATCCACCTCGGCGAGGTGAGCCTGGTCTACTGGTTGAGAGCTGGGTGAGCACTGGGTCTCGAGGCTGTCAGCTAGGCATTCAGCCCTGTCGATGTCGTCGAATGCTATCGTCCTGTCGGGTCGTGTCAGGGGAGGCATAGAGACTACTTGCTGGGACTTGAGTTTCCTCTGAAGTTCCCAGAATGCCAGATGAGTGGGCTCTAGCTCGCTCAACATCTTGTCCCAGTTACCGTCACGCAGCTCGGCCATGCGTGTCTTTACAGATCTCTGCAAATAGCGCATGTGAGCTTTGTTGGCGTCACAGGGGAAGACGTCGTAGGCACGAGTAGCCGCGTTCTTCTCAGTCAGCAGTTCACGCACATCGACCGGCAGCCTCAAGCGATGTTCGTCCATCGCCGGAGCTTGCCTTGAACAATCGTTCAGGACCGATTGTACGTGTTCCGTGAGTGAGCCGATCGCGGCCGTCGTGTCAGCGATTGAGGTAAACTGATCTGGTATAGAGTCTAGTAGAGGGGAAGTGGTGGATTTCAAGCGATCGCTTACTTTCCTCCAGTCCGTGACTACTTTGTTACGAGAGGGTTCGTCCGGGTCAGGGAGTCCGTCGCGAGGGACCAGTCTCATGACGACTGGTCGGTGGTCGGAAGTCAGTTCGTCCATCGCCTCTATCGAATCCAACCGGAGGTTGATATTCTTTAGGAGCGCTATGTCCAATACGTCAGGGGTATGGTTGGGGTCGTGAGGGTAGTGGGTGGGCGTCATCGGGGCGATGACGTCAAAGTTTAGGACGGGGCAGAGGTCAAACAAGTGTCTGCCTCGGAACGTGGTACTGGTACTATTCCAGGCCGGGTGTTTGGCGTTGAGGTCACCCGCTATGATAACGGATTCGCTCAGGCCAAAAAGAATTGAAAGATCGTCAGAGAGCAGTTTGAGACCGTCTGCTGACGAGGTCGCGGTGGGCGGCATGTAAGCCGAAACTATCGTAATCGGTCTATGACCTGACATGCCTAGTCTACGTGCAGACACTTCAAGACACGAGAGAGTTGGAGGATCGAGAGGAATGCAGTATAGAGGGGTTCTATAATAGATCAAGGTGCCGCCCCTGTGGCATCGAGACCTGTCGTTGCGAACTATGCGATAGTTCGCAACTGACGGGTTTCGATGACTCGGCTTGAGGAAGGTTTCCTGTACTAGGAGAATATCTAACTTGTTGACGCGGAGGAACTCGGCGACTTCGTCGCGTTGTCCCCTAATGCCGTTGGCATTGAAGAAGCCTAACTTGAGGGATCTGAGTTTAGTTCTTGCGGGGGCCGCATTATACATATTAGGGTCGTTTCGCGAAGGTGTTGAGGACTTGCGTAATTTCCGGGTACGCATTGAATATGCTCTGGATCTGATAAAGATTGCCAGAGGATTGAGCCTTGACTAATTCCCCGGCCATTTGAATGGCGCGAGGAGACATGAACACGTTGAATGTGCTCGTGATCACATTAAACGCGTCTAGTGCGTTAGCGACGGCGCCAACTGAAGAAGTCGCGGGTTTAGGGGGCGCGCGAGTGGTGGCGACGGGAGCGGCTTTAGGAGCTGGCTCAGGTACACGGGGCGCGAGAGGCGCGCGGGGCGCGGCGGGCGCGGGAGCCACGCGGGGTGCGAGAGGCGCGCGAGCCGCGGGAAGCGCGGTATTAGCGGCGGGTGCCAGTTGAGCGCGTTGAGCGCGAATATTGGGGTCCATCATCAGAGGTTGAGGATGGAGAGGAGGGGCCATATATTGGCCGAAGGCAGGGAAGGCCTGCTGGTGGTTGAAATAGTTCCACGGACTGGACCTTTGAGGGCTCAGACGCTGCGGAGGTTGAGACAGGGTAGCGTGGTACCCGGGGTGCTCTCGTTGCTGCCTCGCGTCGAAACGCTTGGTCAGCTTCGAGGAAGATGACTTCGGGGCTTTAGGACAGCCACGGTAATTGGCTGGGTGACCCTGTTGGCCGCATAGGACGCAGCTGGGAGGCTCGGTGCAGAGGGCACGGTCCTTTGGACGGGTGCACTCAGAAGTGCCGTGCTCGCCCAGGCACTTGACGCACCTGGGTTTCGCAAAGCAGTTCTTTTGCGCGTGTCCGTATAATTGGCATCTGTGGCATTGGCCTATGATGCTTGACTTGTGGGGCTTCTGGACGTCGAAGCCCTTAAGGTATCATATCGAGCTGACCTTGAAAATTGGGTGATGCCCTTCAGTTTGTGGGCACACGACAAGAACCATGTCGTATGCGGATCCACCTCTGGATCGGTGCATCCTGTGCACTTCGAGGACAGAGGATCCCTGTCCTCGAAGTGTGCCTCCTCATACAAGTTACTTCAGTTGTTGAAACCATCCGTGACTACCTTCAGTTGATCGTGTTCGTCAACATTCAGATATTGCTGATGTAGTTTTCATTCTACCAACTCCTTAGTCCAAGGAGCTTTTGCCCCCAAATTCTCCATGTGCAAAAAAAAACGGTACGGTGGCCCTTCCGAAAACACGAGGGGGAAGGCCACTTCGAGACTATCTTAAGCTGTTTCCTGACAAAATCGTCGACATTGCTAGAGTTCACCTTATTAGGCATCTGTCCGAACAACCGTCTGAACCGCCGAGCTATATCGGCATATAACTGCAATAGAACTGAGGCAACTTTCTTTTGGCCATAGCTCAGGGTCATCCGATAGTGTAAATATAGCCCGGACGCATAGGCGGTGCCCCGAATTGGGAACCAGTTAAGCACTTTCACAGAGAAGCGAACAAGAACGTCTAAATTCTGGACGTTTTGTAGGTAGTCGTGGTTAGCCGCGTCAAGTGCAGCCCTAACACCATCACCCAGTTCCAGATGATACTCAGTCGCTCCCCTGTCAAACATCATACCTGTATTACAGCGGTTGTGATCTTTTTTACTCCCAGTTCTGTTGGAGTCCCACACGCCTGGCAACTTGCTACTAGTCCCTGAAGTTATTGGTTGGACTGGAGAAGAGTCATCGCAGGGGTCCCATGTGTATCCCACCCTGCGGTGTCGGTTCTCTCTTGTATTTATATTTCCAATCATGCCCAGGCTCCTCCCTTGGAGCCGTCTCTTTTATTTGCAGTATGGGTAGCACCTCCTTGGTCGAGGTAGGAGGCGATTCGTGGTCCTTGCTGAGTTCTGGCGGCGACTTTACTAAAAAATGTAGGTTAGGGGGGTCCGGGTATTTTATCTCAGCCACCGTCCACATGGGATCTTTAGCCCGGATTGCAAATCTATTTATAATTAAGGCCTGACCCGGTGCAGCTACATGTCTATAATGGTGTTTTAGACCCACAAGCGAGAGGTTAGACATCATCCCAGCTGGTGTAAGAACCGAATCCTCCGGTGTTGAGGTATGCAACTGCCAATCCTCTACAGATAAATGAAGCATATGTGGCACCGTTCGCTGGTAGTCCCAAGAAGGTAGCGGGCAAATATGAGAACGTGTCAAGCGTAGACCCAAGCCACGCCACGGAATAGCTGCTTTGCCAATACACGATCATGTGCTGTTTCTCCACTTCCGCGGTAATCACTCCGTCCGCAGTCTCGAACTCCCCCGCCATACTCATGCCAAACTTGGCTGCCCACTGTAGAAAAGCGGAGTAAGGCATGCACACAGACGTGCCCCATGACTCGTCATTTGGGCTGACCCCGTAGTAGAGGTCGATTTCCTGGGCAATGCTGCAGTTGTTGTTGATCAATCTTTGCATCATAGCATCCACATTCATAGGTATTAGCATCCTCTGACACAAGTCGCTCACCCATCCACGTATGGGGGTCTGCGATACCGGGGCCTCGTTCACGCCCAGCCCAGACCAGGCACGTTGCGTGACGTCGCTTTTTGCTAGTGCCAACCCCAACGACAAACTCAAGGCCACGCCCTGCATGGTCAACACGTTCTGCACGCCATCATAATTCTTGAACGCGTAAGAGTAGTCGTCTTTGGTCAACATGTCCAATCCAGCCAAAACACGGTAAACAGAGTTGGCCGTGTTACATTGGTATTGTTCCACCACGTGTTGTGGAGTCTGGTGGGCCCAATAGGTAGCGGTACCTACGTAATCTCCGTCCCTAATTACGTCTTCTGAATCACAGGTTGTATAACTCAGTGTGTGTTGTTGGAGAGGCGATACGAGGGCGGCACTGAAAATTTCGGGAATCAAGGAAGTGACACAACATTACTATTTAAAAATGTATTTATTGCTTTTCGAAGTATTCTCCGCGAAATTTGACACATTTTTCCATACGATGGAACCAATCATTGAAGCAACCATTCCATTCGGAAGTTGGGGTCTCCAAAATGGCCGTTTTGTAGGCGTCCACAGCTTCTTCAGGTGATGAAAATCTCTGTCCACGCAATTTATTCTTTATTTTAGGGAAAGTATAGAAATCATTAGGGCTTAGGTCGAGGCTGTACGGCGGATGGTCTAATAATTCTATGTTTTCTTGCTCTAAAAACTCTTTTGTTCTGTGCGCGGTGTGAGAACTCGCATTGTCGTGATGGAGGATGATGCGGCGGTTGCAGTTCTCTTTACGGAGTTCAGAAACGACCTGTGGCAAACAAATGCTAGCATACCATTCTGCATTAACCGTTCTTTGTCCCTCAAGAGGAATAGTCGTAACATGGCCGGTTTTGGAGACAAACGTGGCCACCATTTTTTTTGCAACACTCCGTGAACGAACAATTTTTGTTGGCTTTAACTCATTTTCGAACACCCAAACTCGTGACTGGTTTTTTGTTTCGGGTTCGTACGCGTATATCCAGGATTCGTCACCTGATACAATGTTGTATACAGCATTTGAGGATCCTGCGTGGAATCTTTCGAGAGTTCTGACGCACCAAGTAACGCGAGCCGCTTTTTGCTCTTCACAGAGCGAATGCGGTATCCATCGGGAAAACAACTTTTTTACACCTAATTGTTCATGCAAGATTATTTGTATTTGACTCATGCCAATGTCTAAAGTTGCCTGAATTTCGCGGTATGTCACATGTCGATCTTCCTCAATCAGCTTACGCACAGCATCAACGTTTTCTTGGGTGACTGCAGTTTTTGGACGACCTTGACGGGGATCATCACTGAGCTTGACACGTCCACGTTGAAATTCAGCAAACCAGCGATAAATTGTGGTTTTGGATGGGGCTTCATCACCAAATGCAGAAATCATCCGGTCAACACACTGTTTTTGTGTTAAACCAGTTCGAAAGTCATAATAAATCATCGCTCTTGAATTTTCTCGAGTCAATTCCATTTTCTCAACGACTAAACAAGTTTGACAAAACCTTGTGACAAGACCGAGAATCTTTTAAAAAAAAAAAAATGGTATTCGATTTTTAAAACCAAGGAGTTTTCAATTAAAAAGATTTTAATATGACAGGAACAGTGGAAATATTCCATTCCCGATACTTTTAGTGCAGCCCTCGTACTTGCCCAAAAGCGTACCCATGTAATAAACGCTTGATGCGTGCTCGAACTTCTGGCTCGGTCCCATCGTTTATATTAGAGGTAGTGTGATGGGGACGTCTCGCGTTGAAATTATGAGCGTCGATAGTCCACGCTCCGGATAGGTCGTCATCATGTAGGCCCCGCTCGTCGCCCAGTAACTTAGGTGACTCTGGTACGGATGAGGCAAGCTCAGCTGCCATCGTGACTGCGAGTTGGTAAGCATAGAGACACAGAGATTACTTTCCATGTATTATATTTTATTTATTATACACCGCACCATATTCTGACATGACCGTTGTTAGTTCAGGTCAGTGATTAGTTCGTATAGGGAATCCTGAATATTGACCCAGAACAGGTGAAGTCTTCCTCGTGATGCGCAATCCTGGCTCCTCGATATACGCGCATGATGGGCAAGTTTGGAAGCCCCAACTGTAGCTCTTGTGCTTACGTGTTTTCGTCTAACAACACAAGGACCAACTTGCGCGGTCCAGGTATATATACCTGGTGTGCATTCGGCATACCCGTGGTGAACACCGTGTGGCGTGCGTTCGCTCCGTCTGGATGTTGTGCTCGGGATAACACGGATAGCTTCCCAGACCATATATCGGTAGTGGTAAATGTGAGCAAGTACTCCAGTAACCACGGTTGCCCCACCATGTCTGCACTTATAGGGACAGCGGTCCAGTCTGAGTCTATTAGGGCCAAGGGTATACCGTCTGGATCCATTGCAGCAGTGCCGGGGTCCAGATTCTTCAGGTGGGCACTAAACGCAGGTAGCGTCATGGCAACCGCTCTAACCTTAATTCTATCCGCTTGCGCAACTTGGTGGATGTGATTAATGCGCTCACCCCTCGTTGGTAGATCTTGTCTCCTCAGGAAACGTCTATCAAAGGAGTCGTGCGTCATTGGATGCCGGATACGCGTACAGCAGACCTCTCAGTGCAGGCGCCGTATCAATGTATGAAGCATTGTACCCGGCGGCGTACGCCACTAACTCCTGTATTGCAGACATATCCCTGGCCATAACTCCTCGGGTGGACGCGAGGTATGGTTGCGTAGCCGCGCGGTCGCTGCTGGCCGCGTAAGATTCGATGGAGACCATAGCCGGTGATTTGGGTGGTGTGCACTTCGCAAATCCTTTAAATGTCATGGAAACGGTCCTGACTGAGCGCAGGGGCAGCACGGTCATGGTATTGTGCTTATCCGGCACTTCAGCGTTCGCCTCAACCCGCGCGGGTGGTGTCTGGACCGTCTGCCTAGATGGTGCCGGATGTGCTCTAGTCCCGGGTTCCGGCTGTACATTTACATGGGCTGTTGCCTCCGCACCCGTGGCAATCCCATCAGGGGACCTGTTTCGTGGACGTGGTTCTCCTGTCAGAGTCATAAGGGGATATCGCACGATAAAATACGAAAGTACTCTCGTTACTGTATCGGTGGCGCGAGGAAGCGAGGGTGCGGGGCGAGTGGCTGATGCAGCGACATGTGGAGTTGCGTCGGTCACAGCTTCGCGCAGCCCTGGTGGCGGAATGGCGGGACAGGCTTTCACGCCCTACCATCGAGGCGGTCCGGCCGGTACTTGAGGTGGCCCGTAGAGGCGGGCCGGCACTAGCCGGGGATTGCGGAAGTAATAACAGATCCCAAGATCCCCGGCCCAAGTGTGGGAACGGAACACTGGGGTGGTTTTTAGTCAGTAAGAGTCTGACAGACCCCTCCGCCCGCCCCAGAGCGGAGGACATCCATGAGGATTTTCCACTCCGTGATCAAAAAAGGGTATTGTGTATAGCGGCTAAATACAATTAGATTTTTGTTTTGACCTGGGCATGAATTTGAATATAAAATCAAACTTTTTTAGAGCCACGTGAATCACCGTCAGCATAATTTTGTAGAATAGTTGCAATCTCATTCCGTTCTCTTTTTCCTGCCGTTTCCCCCCACGTATAGCAAAATCTTTGTCACTTTAAAAACATGTTTTCTACAAAAGCATGGTTTGTCAGTGCGGCGTGTAAATCGACTGAAGCACATAGAATATATTGGTTATTTTTACACAAATCATATCTCTTTGTCTACTTTCTTATCGCATGTATGCTGGAAGAGATTTCTTTAGAAATAAGCATCACCTTTGTACGTATTTTTCTGTTCCTTTCTTCTTGTCTGTTTATATGTACATAAACAACACAACATAACATCACGCCTGTAATCCCCGAAGGGTTAGGCAGAGGTGGACCTATAGTATACCCACATTTCGCCACTTATGTACATAAACTGTTAAATAAATAAATAAATCACTGTGAAAAGCTAACCTGTTCTTTGTGACTTCTTTTTCTTTTAACGAGCTATAAGTTTTAACCTCAATGTAGAACGCACCTTTCTTCTGTTCTTCCATTTGACGGGAAAAGCCGTTTGCCTATGTCCTCGTAATGTAGGAGTAAATAGGAGGAAGCTCCTTCTCCCTACTAACTTCAAGCGCGTCGTCATCGCTGTCACTTCCAAACACCTCACGCGCCTAGTCTCAGTAGCCTTGGTCACTCACAGGAGTGGTTAGTGAATCTTGTGTTTCTTACTGGTGGACGGTTGCTAGCTACTCGTTGACGCTGGCTTACGCTTTTTATTCACCTTCAGCTGGGCTTTCACTGGTGTGTCACTCAGCGATTCATCTTCCGATGGGAATATATGGTCAGCTGTGTTCTTGGACCTATAAAAATACGAAATCAAAGATTAAGCCAACAATTATGAATTGACTAATCGAACACTTGGACGAATGTAATAATTGAATGATTGAATGCTAAGAAATAAATAAAGTGTGAATTTATTAATTGCGTTCTTATGAATTTATTAATTCGAAACACTTGATTGAAAGAATACTAAAACAATTGAATTGTGAAATATGAACTTAGTAAGAAATGCATCAATTAGAAATTCTAATAGAAAAACTATTTATTTGTTGTTAAAAATATTTAACTTTATAAAAGTAATGGGTAAGTACTTACATTTTAGAAGATTGATTTTTCTTAGGTAAGTTGAAGTTAAGATGTGACTGCTTGATGATGCTTATGATCCAGCTTCTTCAGGTTTGCTCTTAAATAAGTAGTAAATCCGCGTGATGGTATTCCATTTAAGGATTAGGGCACGTGTAACTAAAATGCTTATTGCAGAAAAATTACCTGGCAACATATTGAGATCATGTAACTTCAACTTTATGTACATCGTATACGATATAAAATATAAATCGCTGATAGTGAATTGTAGATCTAAATAGAATTGTTACTCAACCACATACTATTATTACACCTGGATCTGTCTCCTCCTTTTAAATGGCTATTGGAAAAATAGGTGCATTCGAAAAGGGAAAGAGTAACAACTGTGTGGTAAAATTTGCATGTATGGAAAGTCAGCCACCTTGAGTTTGGTGGGTGAACTAAGGTTCTAATATACAGCAACCCACTGTCTGTTTTCCAGAGATACAGCTACAATAATAGCTAATTATTTTGTCATCCCAACTCGATCCTTCCCTTGCCAGTAATATATATGTGTAATATGTTCGTCCTGAGCTATGGTGTTGCTTCTGCTACTACTTCCAATTGGTCCGATACTTCTACCTGAATTGATCCATGGTGCCTAATATGTTCTCCGAAATAGCTTCTACCCTGTTTTATTTGATAGGTACCCAGCCCAAAAAGTATCAAGTCAGACATGGTCATTTCAGGGAAAATACTGTTGACCATCAATTCTTGTGACTTGGGCTCAGTAGCGGTTGATCCGGTTAGCAATGATAAGTTCTGCTAACCGGTTGGGCATATTTGTTCTCTGTAATGCAAGAATAAGTAAAGCATTATTATCTGGTCTATATTCAGTCACTTAGTCACTTGATGGAAGGCATTAATTATAGCTGCACAAATAAGAACATCATCCATCAGATCGGTGGCAGCCTAATTAAAGTATTTGCGTCTCAGTAGATAAAACGTCTTTTAAAACGACCATCCACTACTTCTACCACCCATCTGTATAGCGTCACACACCTTGTCTTGTTCGCATTGATGGTTGATAACTGAGTCTCTCCTTTTTCTAAGGTTTCCGGTTTATATACTTTGAAGCCCAACCCCTCTAACAATGGAATGGAATCACGAAAGCCTCGATCCAAAATGAAAACGTCATTGGGCTGAAAAAGTCCTAAATGAAAACGAGGGCCGTTTTCATTTTGGAACAAAGCTGTCAATGATATCAGAATCTGATTTGGTTGCTGGATAAGGCCCCAAAATATCAATAATGTAACCATCAGTGGCAACAATGAGAAAAGATTTAACTAGGTTTCTATATTTGTGTAAGCTATAAGTTTTTTTTTGAACATTTAGTTGGATGATTTTTTAACTTACCCATATATTGGTACCATCACATATACCTATTGATACCCTTGCCTCGCTGTTTCCGAACAAGCCCTCGGGTATTAATAAATTTCTATTAATTAAATCATTTCTTGTGTGATTGATTCCCAAGTGGAGATGCACAAATAAGTTTAGCAATGCCTCTCTAGCTACTTGAAGCAATCGTGTTATTGAGGACTTGGTCAGATGAAACAGGCAATCCATTCATGGGAGTCCCCTGTACGAGGTTTCACCAAATAGACTCCCACAGCAGATTTTGGGTTCTTTCAAGTCAATGATGGGTTTATTAAATTTAAAATATTCATAAAATTGTCTTTTGTGACTGCAGCAGGCTTAGCACAAGAACCTTAGAGAAGCGTTCTGGCGACGGAAGAGTAGACAAAAATGATGTTTACATTTAGAGTTTTCTACCGAGAATTGTAGACAAGCGATTTTTATTCTACAATAGAGTAGAAATAAAAAGCGTCATGCTAAGCCTGAAGTCCAGAACTTAAAAGTCCCTCATCAATACTACTCATATTGTTAAAATCTATTTGATTTATTTCATCGTCCTGGACACTCAGCCTTAGCATTAGAACACTCACTCTCTTATATTAGAGAACTGATGCTGGTCCAGAAACTCCCAGTTGTATAATGATTTATGTTCATTACATACTCTTGCATTTTCTGTCACAAATAGTTTTGTTAACTATTCCGGCACTCTATTTCGTTCTACATAGTTACAAGCCGGCACAAAACAATTAGCACTTGTCTGTGTTGTGCGTAAAACCATCCAGTGTAATTGATGCACTTGGTGGCTGGATATCAAATTGTTGCACAACTTCTTGCTCCATTCCTATATTTTCCTGTGCACGTGTCCAGCAGTTGGAACAAAGAAGCGCATGTTCTGGTAACTGAAACAATAGCGGCCTTTACACACACACTCTTGCGCGCGTGCTTTGGAACGTACATTATTGCGCGCGGGAAAGCCTGCACGCTCATTCGCACGTGATTATATTTGTAAGGTTTTTACGCTTCCCCGTTCATTCGCGCGCGATTACTCGTGTTTGTTTTCCTCAGCGGAATGAGCGGTCGTGTAAAGGCTAATGATTGAAGATCGCGATTGTGTTTTTAAAAAGAATTTTAATTTCACAATCAACTTAAAGTAAAGATTACAATTTCAAGGTCTTAACGCTATCTTGACGGTACGAAGACTCGGAGCTAAGGGCGCGGGAGCTTATACAGGGTGTCCAGTAAATAGCACGACATACAGCAGGGGTGATAGCTAGGGTCACTACCTATCAATACAACACAATATATGTTCAGCAAAATCTTACGGATTTACAGTTTTACAAAATTTTCCGAAATACCGAAAAATCTCTACCTTGAAACAGATTTTTAAGCATCTCGTAATGAAAAAATCCTTTTCTAGTACTTTTTTTTACATCAAATTATTCGTGAATAGTTAGTTACTTTACTCATTGATAAGTCTTTTTTTCTATCAAAGACAAGAATGTTTTCAAGAAATACTATTTTTTGTTTAAATTTTCACAGAACTATTTTCTTATCACTTAAGTTTAACCTACAGTGGTGAAAAAAAAATGTATGTGGCAGTTTTGTACAACAAACTTAAAAAATAGCTTGTTTAATGGTGATTTTGGAAAGATACAATACTAGTACATTTTCATTTTAAAAAATACGAAAAATAAGCTATTTTAGTTAATAAGAGCATTTTATTTTAAATGCAAGTAATGTGACTTTGAATTCGAATCGTTGTAAGGTCGTACTACGGTTCGAATTACATAATAATTAATCTACAGCCGACCGGCCGGCCGGTCTGTAAATGACATCTTGAAGGATAAGGTGATAGTAAAATAAACAGAGGAGTTAACTTTAATAAACATTTATTTAAATAAATTACAATAAATGCTCAAATTGCTTCCCTTGTGCCCTAATACACGCTCGGCATCTTCTTAAAAATGAGCTTTTGAGTCTTCTCTGGCTTATTTCCGATATTTTTCTTGCTGCAATGTTAACCCTTGCTCTCAATTCATTGTCATTTTGGATCGGTTTTTCATAGACTTTGTCCTTCATGGCACCCCAATAAAAAAAATCCAGGGGGTTTAGGTCCGGAGACCTAGGTGGCCATAATATCGGTCCCAGTCGCCCAATCCACCTGCCTGGATAAGCTTCATCTAAGTAGGCTCCCGGCCATAATGAGCAGGGCACCCATCATTTTGAAGCCACATCACCTCTCTTAGCTCACTCGGAACATTTTCAAGGAGCGTGGGTAGGGTTTCTCGTAAAAACTCCAAGTAATTATTGGCATTTAATGTAGGTGGAAGCTCAACGGGACCCACAATCTGGCCATTAAAAATCCCACACCATAAGTTTATTTTGAATTGGTACTGGGACCTGTCTTCTCTTGACACATACGGATTTTCTAATTGCCAACTATGTAAATTATGCAAATTCAAGTAGGCGTCCTTTCTGCAGGCTGACTCATCACTCCATAACACCTTATTAAAAAAGTTTGGGTCCTCCCGATGCATTTCGAGCATGCGGCGGCAGAATTGAACTCTCGGCAGGTAGTCTCTAGTTAAAAGAGTTTGCACGCGTCGTACGTGAAATGGATGGTATCCATACCTCTTAAGTACTGAATGAACAGTGGACTTCGGTATCCCTGTGCGCCGTTGTATCGCCCTAACCGAAGTTGTCGGGTCTTGTTCTCGTTCCTGAAGCACTATGTCTTCGTCAACAACTTGAGGCCGTCCACAGCCACGATGACCAGGGAGTCTGCCTTCCATGTAGGAGTTATGCACTCTGGTAAACATTTCATGGTGTGGATGTCTCCTATCGGGAAACCTTTCCCTGTAGAGGGTGGCAGCAGCTCGGGAACTTTGACCAGCTTCTCCGTAAATAAGGTTCATCTCAGCATATTCTCGCTGCGTATAACCAGGAAAAACGCGGCGGTTGGCCATGTTATAAAACACAAAAGTTCAGGTGGTCGCCAAGTCGTCGTAGTGATCACAATAAAATGATCATGCGCTTCTTTTGTTAGACAGTAACCGGTCGGGTCGGGTCGGTCGGCGAGCAGGTAAAAACCTTTAGTCATTACGCGTGCACGTCGCATTTTACGTGTCACAACTAGTTTTATAATAATTCGCGTAAATGAGCAGCTATTACTTATTCTCATAGTGGTTTTTGTCAAAATTACGTTAATTACATTTTCAACAAAATCAGCTTCTCTGGAACTAAAATAGTATTTTTTTGTATTTTTTTAATGAAAATGCACTAGTATTGTATCTTTCCTAAATCACCATTAAACAGGCTATCTTTTAAGTTTGTTGTACAAAACTGCCACATACATTTTTTTTTCACCACTGTAGGTTAAACTTATGCGAAAAGAAAATCGTTCTGTGAAAATTTTAACAATAAAAACTATTTCTTCAAAACTTTCTTGTTTTTGATTAAAAAAAAAACTTACAATGAGTAGAGTAACCTATTCACGAATAATTTGATGTAAAAAAAGTTCTAGAAAAGGATTTTTTCATTACGAGATACTTAAAAATCTGTTTCAAGGTAGAGATTTTTCGATATTTCGGAAAATTTTGTAAAACTGTAAATCCGTAAGATTTTGCTGAACATATATTGTGTTGTATTGATAGGTAGTGACCCAAGCTATCACCCCCTGCAGTATGTCGTGCTATTTACTGGACACCCTGTATAGCAGCGGTGCGGCGTGCGGGGTGTCGTTAGTCACATCCGCCTCTAGGGGTTGGAATGCTGTTGAGTCAGGGTTCTGACACCTCCCTCCTTTTTCTGAAGAACATCGTTGAGGATTTCTTCTGAACTTCTTAAATAAAAAGTATCCTATTATAAGCAGGATGATGGGCAGTAGGTATCCCATCGTGATGAGGTGATCGGACATCGTCCGGGTATGTTTTTGTTCGATTTCATTGATGTCTTCGTTAATCTGGTCTGGATCTGGATCGAAGTCCACTTCTTGATTATTCATTGTGGTGTCCGTTGATAGCCAGGTTTCAGGATGGTAGACATTCAGAGTGCTTCCGCCTTGTTGTTGGAAGTATGATCCTTCCTTGATCGCTTCGCCTTGGTAAATCGTGTCTTGATTGAAGTACCGATACAGCATTGTTTGATTGATCTCTTCGACGTAAGTTACTGGGCACCGTACTTGGTATGTTTCGCATTGGAGTTTCTGATGTTGAAAGCTTTGTATTATACATTGAGCTGCCGGAGCTGCGTCGCAGGAGATGCGGTTGCATCGCTGGGCTTCGTATATTTCTTTTTCTTTATATAAGTACTGTCGTGTACAGTACGTTTACAGGTACAAGTGCTGTCTTTCTTTTGCAGGACAGGTAAAAAGGTCACTAAGGAATTTCTTTTCTTCAAGTGTTTTCTTGATGTAGGGGGATTTGAATAATTAACTGCACGAGTGCGTCTTCAATATGTACGTCGGTTTGTGCTAGTGTCACTAAGTCGACTAAGTTTTTGTCATAATGCAGGTTGTTTGGTAATTTCGTTAAAGCGTCTTTCAATATCTCACGGCTTATGAGTATTGGGTGTAGTATGGAGTGTCGGGCGAAGGTAACAAGTAGTTAATATATCGTCACAACTTTCGTAGGTATTTATCATTGCACTTTCGATCTGGATTAAATGAGTTTCGTTTAGTGCTTGATCGGTTTGCGCTACTTTGTGTGCCTCTCTGTGTGTTCTATTTTTAATAAGCGTTCGTTTAACTTTTTCATTACAGAGGCAGAGATGCTAAATTTATTGTCTATGTTAGTCATGTCGTTTTGATCTAGATTTCCGGTAAGAGCTTTAATGATGGAACCTAATCCATCTATTAGTCCTCTTTTGATTCTTGTTGAAATTAGATGTTGAATACAAGTTCGGGTTTTTTGATTAATATGTTCTAATTGATTGAGTACGAATTTGTTCGTTTTATCCGATAGTTCGGTTATTAGTCGAGTCTCTTTACTATACATTATACGCAGGGGTTCTACATCTATGGGGAAGATAATCGTCCAGTGTCCACGGTTGATTTTACGCTCGCCGTCCGTGATGAGGATCGAGCTTCCTGGGACTCTGGTAATTGCAGATGTTCCGTAGGCATACCTGGAACATTATACAGTATGTTAAATAACAGAGGGCGTTCCCCTAAACTCGTTAATCTATATCATTAATAGATTAAAATAAAAATATCAGCATAGAAAAATAAGCATAAAATAATCCGAATTAAAAAAAAAAAAAATAACAATAAATTCGAAACCTGTTTAAAATCAAAATAGTAGCGCGGAATAGTACCTAGCGTAGTAGCATTGCCCAAACCGGCAACGTTGCAATACGCACGGTTCCGAGCGTCTCACGAATACTCACGAAGCAGAGTGAACCGGCCGCCGCGCGCCGCGCCGCGCCGCGCTGAATGGCGAGCGGCGACTTTTATGCTACGGTCACACGCGCGCCGTGCAGCCCGGCGGGCTGCCTGGCGGGCTGCGCGGCATGCAGCCCGTCTCGGGCCGGCGGACATTCAAGCTGTTCACACGCACGCCGTCGTGTCAGTCAGTGCCAGAATGGCGAGCAGCGAGGATCTCGGTGTTGTTGCTGCCATATCCTTTGGCTTAACTTATTTTTTTTGGAAAAAGAAACAAAATTATGAACGACGGAGAAAAAGAAAAAGACTGCAAAGAAGGTGGTGGATGATAACAGTTCACAAAAATCGTACCAAGTAAGTACCTGTGTTTTCTCCGATCGTGATTCAGTGGTGTAAAATGCTTACAAAATTACCCATTTATGATTTTAGTTTATTTTTAAAAACAATTTAAACTGCATTCACAGATTTTAATTAAAAAAATAAAAATTAATTTAAAATTTTAACAAAATATTAAAATTCGTAGAATTAAAAAGAATCTGTGAATGCAGTTGTTTATTGTAAATTGCTCTATTTTCAATATTTTAAGGTACTTCCCCTCGATGAATCATCGCCGTGGGACACCCTGCGTATTTCACACTTCCAGGGCTCCTAAAATACATAATTTGTTTTTCGTTTACAGGGAGTTCATAGAAGAAAAATTTTATGAGCTCTTGCATGAACCGTCTGGAGAGTTCGATAATTTTTGTCGAAGGACCTTTACTGTTTTTGAAATTTTGCTGAGTAAAATTTCACCGATAATTTCTAAGCAAGACACAGATTTCAGAGAAGCTATTCCAGCAAAATTTCGTCTTATCATGACGCTAAGATTTTTGCACCTGGTGATAGCTACAGAAGTCTACACTATCTGTTTAAAGTCTCCAAAGCATCTTTATCAGGAATTATACGGGAAGTCTCTAGAGCTCTTAATGAAGTTCTAAAAGATGAAGTAAAGGTAGTTATATTTTTAAGGTTTTTTATTGACAAAATAAACACAAATCACCACAAATTACTGAACTAAAATAAAGATATCAAAGACAAAAATCAGACACTGACAACAAAATTTTTGGCAAACAAAAACAATGACAATTAATTATTAGGTTCATTCATGGTTCACTTGTTTCATTAGATCCAAATGTTTTAAATGAATTTCCTAATGCAATTTGTATAATGTTAGGTTTAGTCTGGATTGAGTCCGTATTTGTGGATTGTGTGTGTGCAGGTTGGATTGAGTACGTGTTTGCGGATTGTGTGTGTGCAGGTTGGATTGAGTACGTGTTTGCGGATTGTGTGTGTGCAGGTTGGATTGAGTACGTGTTTGCGGATTGAACATATGGAGATTGGACTGAATAAATGTCTGACTGGATTAAGTGTGTGTTTGCAGACTGAAAAGATGGGGGTTGGATTGAGTGTGCGTTTGCAGATTGAAAGGATGGGGTTTGCATTAAGAGGTCGTTTGCACATTGAATAGATGTGCGTTGATCTGAGAGTTAACAGGTTGATTTGATGCATGAATGTTTGAAATTGGTTCGGAATATGAGCTTAAAGTACTTGAAGGTCGGCTTCGCTTCGCTTGTGATCTGCATGAAGTCGATACTGACGGTGGTCTAGAATATGGGTTTGAATATAGTGGAGATGGTGTTTCACGTCTAGGTAGCCTGCACTGAATTCTATTAACAAATATGCCATCTATTTCATACATTATTAATTTACGTTCGTCTTTGGACAGTTCTCGCAGTTTTGTAGCCAAAAGCTTGGCGTAGAGATCGCAGTCATCATCTTCTTTAATTGCAGTATGTGATTGACGTTGTCCTAAAACATTCGTCAATTGACCGAATGCTGTAGCCATTTGCTGCTCGGCTGTATTAGGTACTGAGCGATGACGGCTATTTTTTTCTTGAGTAGGCTGCATCTGTGAGGTTGGAATCCTTGGCGATTGTAATGTTTCCATCACTTCGGTATCAGTTCTTTCGTTGTCGATAGCTTCATGTAGTTCCGGTGTTGTTTCATCTCCAAAAGGTTCCTTTGGTATTTGTGAATCATGTGATTCTGATGACGTTGATGGTGTCTGTAAAAAAGGTATATTAATTAATTTAATGCTAATATATGCTATTATTATTTCAGATAATATATAGCCCACAACAGCGGACGGTTGGTTAGATATCGAAAAAGGATTTAGAAGAAAATTTCCACACTGTTTCGGATCAATAGACGGCAAGCATATCGTAATGGAAACCCCTTATCACAGTGGAACCGAGTTTTATAACTATAAGAAGACTTTTAGCATTGTTCTAATGGCACTAGTGGATAGCAATTATAAATTTATATTTGCCGACATAGGAAGCCAAGGAAGAATAAGTGATGGTGGTGTATTCAACAATTCATTGTTATGGAAAAAAATCTGTAGAAACGAATTAGATCTACCCACACCATGTCCTCTTCCCGGATCAAATATTGATGTGCCATATGTCTTCATAGGCGATGGTGCTTTTGCACTCAGTACACATGTAATGAAACCATACCCTGGCAATCATGATTCGGATTCACAAAAAAGGATATTTAATAAATGTCTGTCCAGATCCCGAGTTGTGGTGGAAAACACATTCGGAATCTTAAGTGCAGTATTTAGAATATTTCGACGACCAATTGATCTGGATCCAGATATTGTATCACAATTGACAATGACATGTGTACTGCTACACAACTTTCTCAGAAACAGTAAAAATTCCGCAGCAAGATTACTCCTCCAGGAACGTTTGATGAATACGATGATAACGGCAATCTGACAAGGCCTGGATCGTGGCGAACAAACGCAGGTGGATATAACGCTATAAGAGATTTGCCAATGATAGCACGAATATCACCTCTGAACGCTAGAGAAATCAGGGACGAATTTTCTTCATATTTTTATAGGGCTATCCACTAACAATGTACCTACCTACATAATTACATATTATGTTAAAATTATATAAATGTATAACATTTTTGTTTTAATGCATGTAGAATAGAAAAAACTGAAAAATAAATGACACAGGCGGGACTCGAACCCATGACCTCCGGCGTACCGTGCCGCCAGGAAAAAAACACTAACTATTTTTATCAAACTAATATGTACTTACTAAGTTACTAATACTAATAGTACCTTTATTTAAATATAATGATTAAAACATACGAAACTAATTTATTTACCTCTTCTGTGTTGAGTGTAGCCCTACTGGTATAAACAGGCAGCAGAAAGGAATCCATTATCTGGTATGCAAACCAAATGGGTTCATATATCTCGTCACTCCCTGAAAAATATGATTAACCACTAAAATGTTGTACCACATACGGGAATCAAACCTGGGACCTTCGGATTTGAAACCAAACCAATCTTGGCCTAAGCCTAGGTAAAATAAAAATAAATAATTAACTAATTAATTTTTATTTTTAGCTTTTGAAAAGGTGCAACTGTACGTAAAGTAAACATAAGTACCTACCTGCACCAGATCGCATAGATTCTTGTTTTTTCTTCAGATGGCGCCTAAATGTTCCCATTAGGGTCTCCTTTTTTGTTTTCAAATCCTTGATTGACACATTTAGTAATCTACCAATTTTCGTCCAAGCATCGTCGAATTTTTTTCTTGTCCTTATGGAATTTATGTCCGGGGTTCCATAATACTTCTTCTTCCTGGTAATATTCCAGGAACGTCAAAATTGTCTCGTTTGACCATTCCGCCATGTTGTAATCTCCGATCGTAGCGACTTTCTTAGCAACGTTGAATGAAAATCCACTCGTCGCGAAAGCGCGGGAGAGACTGACTGCCCGCGCGCGTGTAAACAGTCACCGGGCGCTCGCAGTGTCGGTGTTTTGGCAAAGTTCAAAGGATGAATATCCTTTGAACTTTGCCAAAAAACCGACACTTGCCCGATTCGCGGCATTCACGTTCACAGGCGCGCTCACGGGCTCGGGCGTACCGTTTACACGCTCGTGAATCTGAATGTGCACGTTGAATGTAGAGTTGAACGCGCGCGTGTGAACCTACCATTATAATGGCGGTATAAAACGTCTGGGAACTAGAGTTCCCACGGGCACTTTAGCGGTATAATGAATTAGAAAGACACGTCGTCGTCGGGTTGTTTATCAGTAAAATTAAACATTTATGTAAGTATGTGTAGGTTTAGCAATAACATTTAACAACCCGTCTCAAATGCCCGGCTGACAAAGGAATGCGTCACTGAGGCAACTTGGACTTGGAAGGACCTATTCGCAAACATAGTAGGTAAATAAAAAAAACATAAATTCATGTACCTACCTATCTAAGCCACGTTTCAATAACATTCAAATTAAAATACAGAGTATTAGACAGTTATTCTGCACGCAGCGGCCGAGTAATGAACGCGGGGTGGTAGCAGCGCTTCTGCCGACACACAGTATACGATTTGACTAATCTAGGTGGACAAAACTCAGTAACTAAAAAAATGCTTTGTTTGTTACATTTTAAATTATAATATGATTAATAAAAGGCCAAATGGAATGTATACAATATTTATTTTAATCTTTTAACAAAATAAGTACATCTTTGTCATGTCTCAATGTACTTTTTCTTGGACGTTTTCGTAATAGCGTGATGTAGGGGTCTGAAGATATCGGTAAATGCTTCTTATTCTTCTACTACTTTCTACTTCTTTAAATGGTAAATCATAATTGGCTCTGTATCTTGAGGTTTTCATTGTATTGCCTAACCTGGCCTTCCTAATTTCTTTATTCTTGGCTTCAGAAGCCTCTTCAGACAGTTGTCCAATTGGTATTATACAATTTTTTATTATACTTGCTCCATGCACAAGAATTGTGTGCACTGTGGCTGGCATATTATACCAAGCATATAAATTTACGTAAATGACTCTGGTTTCATGACAAAATTCTTGGAATTTTTCAGTATTCAGTAAAATATATTATAATCGCAAAAAATCGCAAGTAATGAGTATAGTAGTTTTATTTCATCAAAGTATAATAAACAGGTAATCTATTAAGACTATTATCACAGCTCGACTGCGTTTGACCACCAAGTACAACTCCAAGTCAAAATTAAGTAGAGGAAAAAATTAAGAAATCTTCTATGCATTTTTAAACAAACGGCACACATTCGTCAAAGTAGAATATTAATTATTTTAATATACAAATAATTACCTCTATTTGACGACTCCATGAAAAAAACTACTCGGAAGTCACTCAAAACACAAATAAAACATGTACACTCTTTACCGTTAACAGTCACACTGAGCGGGTCGGCCGACTACCTGCAGGGGTTGAGTACTTTCGCCCTTTGTTATAACCAGTTTCGCGCGGCCTAGGGATAACTTACTGTTATTGTCAGTTAAGTAATATATTCAAGGATGTAAGGAGATCAGTAAATCGTTACTTTAAGTATTATATTGAAATACCTATTGTCCAGCTAGATTGGTCAAATCGTATATTGTGCGACAAGTCGCGCATCGTCGCGGGCTCGTGGCTACAAAATAAACAGATACGAGTACAGAAGGTCCACTCACGGAACAAGTAGGGGAAGGTCGGGCAAAGTGGCCACCTTAAGCTTTGAATGACTACCAATTAGATATAATATTAACATGTTTTATGTTACTTTATCAGTTTTTTCTCTTAAACTAATGTAGTTTTGACATCAAATTGTTATTTTCACTTATAAGCAGATATTCAACAGTATTTTTAACTTTAAATCAAAATGGGAAATTGACCACTTTATCTACCCAGGTTGGGTAATGTGGCCTACATAAATCCACGAAGCGGGTAAAGTGGCATAGTCTCAATAAAATATATATTTTGTTAAATTAATTCAAGTTTTATTTAAACTGAACACATGAAATAATTAAATATGATAAAGGAACTCAAAGTTTCTTAATTATTAATAATTTTTTATTGGTAATTAATCATGCACACAAATTAATCTTAAGCACAAAATTCGCAAAGAAAGTCATTATCTTCATCATCACAGCCCGAGCATGCTTCATGGGCCCATCGTTTACAAATAGAACACTGTATCCAGCCATCATCATGTTTTGACTTAGACCAAACTTCCCCGCAGTAAAAACAATCAGGGTCGTCATCCATATCATCATCAGTTTTAGTGCATTTTTTAATTTTAGTTTTAGATTTTTTGGCACTTTTCTTTGGAACAATAGTAAGTTTAGAAACTCTCTTTGGTGCCTTCTTTTGTTCTTGTTGTGTTTTTTCTTCTTGTAATTCTTGTTTATATGGACTGCTAGTTAAAATTGCTGTACGACCCCTCTTTCTGTTTATTTTTTTTGTTTTAGGTAATGCCTTGGGAATCGGAAACAAGTCTTTAGGCGTTACTGCGAATGATGTGCTTGGTTGTGGATCTAACATTGGCGACGTTATTGTGCTTGGTTGTAGATCAACCATTGGCGACATTAATGTGTCTGCTTGCGAATCCAACAATGGTGGTGTCATTGCTAGTATTTCCTCCAGGGCATCCTGTAGAACTGATGGAGACTCTTCTCTTTCAGGTGTCTCATTCTCTTTGTTGGCCTCATTTTGTTGTATTTCTGGTTCAGCAAGTGCCACATCTGTTGTATCTGCAGCCAAAAAGTCATGGTCTTTGAAGACGTGGCGGTCTATTGGCTCTATTCCACATTTACGAAAACCGTTGACTGCAATATACTGTTGGGCTGCCTCACTGTAGGCTTCGCCAAAGAGTTTGCTGAATTGGAATACAGTTATTGCTCTTCCTGGATTATTGCGCAGATACTTCTCAACTGCACGGATGTAATACTTGTTCACAGGCCCCATGAAAGATACATCCAGTGGTTGAAGCCTGTGACTGCAGTGCGGCGGCAAACATAAGACGGTAGTGTGATTTTTTCTTGCCAATTCAATAAAATCCAAATTTTTGGTGTGTGTATTATGTCCATCAAGAATCAGGAGAGCTGGATCATCTTCAGTCGGCTTAGAGAATTTGAGGAAATGTTTAAACCAATCTGTAAAAATGTCCAACTGCATCCACCCTGACGAATGACAAGCAAATCCTGTGCCTGGTGGTGCCCCATCTTTAAGTTCCACCTTCATTCTTTTTCGGGGGAAAATAATAAAAGGGGGAATAAAGTTTCCACCAGCCGCCATACAAATTACAACGGTGCTTAATACACCCCGCTCTGCTGAGGTGATAGCGCCCACCTGCTTCTTTCCCTTTTGCGCTAATATTTTAGAGCTTTTGCTCTGCACTGTCGTAAAACCAGACTCATCCACATTAAAAATACGATGAGGTGGGTAGTTTATTTTAGACCTCACCTCTTCCAGTAGGTCAAAAAATTTCATGACACTTACTTTATTAAAGCCCTGTGCTCGAGCAAGAGAGGTTGCTTCTGGGCTTCTTAATGTCAGTTCCAGATGACGTTTTCTAAAAGCAGAAATCCATGCTTTTCCAGCCATTTGAGTATGTTTATTAAACTTGTGTTCTATATTATTGCGTTCAGCCAACTGATAGGCCAGTCTCCGTACATCCTGTAAAGTTAATCCGTAAAATCGCTTTTCCA
This sequence comes from Tiliacea citrago, assembly GCA_963921375.1. Classification (NCBI taxonomy): domain Eukaryota; kingdom Metazoa; phylum Arthropoda; class Insecta; order Lepidoptera; family Noctuidae; genus Tiliacea; species Tiliacea citrago. Next base: position 23,229,179 of record OY992783.1, read on the forward strand.
TTTCTAAAATGTGATGCACCAATTCTTCTTCTTGCTCCATACTAAAAGTTGGGCGGCAAGACCCCAATATTTTTTTATTTTCAATAGCTTCTTTGTTTATTCCTTTTACACGTCTTTTGAGCGTCGATCGAGGAACTTTGAATTCTTTGCTAGCCTTGAGGAAGCCCATTTCTTCGTTTCGCACAGCTCTTATAGCTTTTTCAATCGCATCCGGGTCCCATGTCTGTTGCTGCGACGTCCGTTTGTATGTACTCGGCATATTATTACCTAAAACAATACTAAACATTATTTATATTTACTGGTAAAATTTGCACTAAGACGGGTAAAGTGACCTACTAGGTCACTTTACATACCCACTGGATAGGTCACTTTACCCGAAATGGAACGCGACGAAAAAAAAAACGACTCCGATGTCAAATGAGGTTATATTATTCTACTTTGCCATGAAATAAACACTTCAATACAGGGACTAAACCGGTAAAATATCACAATGTTTATAACTTATGTTGAACACAGTAATGAATTACGATGTTTAAACCACTCACCTTAGATCAGAGACCACAAAAATCACTTTTTTTGTAATAAAATCTTTCCGCGTCAACTAAGCGTGTCCGTGTATACTCGAGCAATATGGCGTCGGGCATTGAATTATTTCCACACGCCGTTGACAGATGGCGCTTGTAGGTTGCTCCTTAAAAATCAGGTGTCCACTTTACCCGCCTGGGCCACTTTAACGAACCGTCCCTTACACGAATTTGTTTTACCTAGCCACTCAGACCGGGGTGGTACGATAGACTTACAGTGTTAATATGAAAAAAAGCTTTTAAAAATTAATTTTATCTAAAAAATAATGTACCGCTAATAAATAGTGTACGGTTAAGTTTGGAGAAAGTTTCATTTATTTAAACCACAGTTTAGGCTAGGATTTAAATTATAATGACGGTATTACACGTTAGCAAGTGAATTTTTTCTCCAATACAGAAATTTAAAAACTTTTACTTTAAGCAGTTGCCTTTGTAATACCTAAGTACTTGCGTTTATTCATAGCAATCGTGTAACGTCACAGTAGTAACACGTTCGTTGAACGGGGTACTCCCTGAGTATAAAAGCAGTTTTAGGAAAGAGTGGGCCTTCTGAACTTATTAATTTTGTAGCACAGTCGTTTAGTGTTATTTTTTATTTTAATGTTTTCGAAATGTTTTAGCTATTATGATACATTTAAATAATGTTAGAACTGCTCAATATGCTAACCTCCTCTGTCTACACATTTTTGGCAATCGCCGACGGTTATTTTGGTGCACTCGTCGCATTAAAAGCGGGTCCTCGCGTATGCGGTTCCTGATAACACGGAATGCTGTGCGGATTCGCATTTCCATCTCCTCCCGCGAGTGGCTTTCTTTTTTATAAACGAGTTGTTTGACCCAACCCCAAAAAAGAAGTCAAGTGGCGTTAAGTCAGGTGACCGTGGTGGCCACGCCTCGGGACCGTACCTCCCGATCCAGCGGCTATCAAACAACCCGTTTAACCGCGACCGCACTTCTGTTGAAATGTGAGGGGGTGCTCCATCGTGTTGAAACCACACATTTCGGAGCTCGGCTAGCGGCAATCTGTCGAGGTAGCGCGCGACGGTGTCGTTAAGAAGAGCCAGATACCTCACACGGTTTAGAGTCCCTGGGATGAAGACAGGTCCTATTATTTTATTTCCCTTTATCCCAGCCCACACATTCAGTGACCACCGTATTTGATGTGCTAACGGCCGAGTGGCACGCGGATTATGGCCTCTTTCTGCCCAGTGATGGCATACACGTCGATTCCACATGCCATTGCGCGTAAATAGGCTTTCATCTGACCATATGACGTTTTCGATGAAGTGGGTGTCCTCCGCGCATCGCTGCAGTGCCCACTGGCAATAAGTTAACCGGCGCTCGAAGTCAGCTGGACCGCAAGCAGACCTTGTACTTTTTGAAGTAAGTACGCATGCGGCTTGTTTTTCTTTAAAATTTTAAAGACTGCGACGTGACTCATGTTTAACAGGCGGCCGGTTCTTCTAGTGCTTGAACCGGGCTCCTCCTCTTTTTTGCCTTAGCACGTTCTCTTCCTGCCGCACAGAGATCACGGGTCGGGGGCCACCAGAACGACGCGGCACTACCGGTTCATTGTTACGAATACGCACCAGGGCACTCACAATAACACGAGAATTCCGCGGTTGATGTGCATTGGGGTACCTCTCAGCATACATCCTCAGAGCACGTGCACCATCATAATTACACTCAGCATAAATGAGCACCATGTTCGCATACTCCTGAGCACTGAACTGATAACGCGGCATTTTTCACACAAGAATGACGAGTTATAAAGATAATAAAGATGTTGCAATGCGAAAATAATGCACATCCGCTCAGCGCGTGATATTAGTTCCGACTAAAATTAGGTGGACATCCGGGGGCAGGGGGCGGGGCTAGGCACATCAAATAGATCGCCGCTGGCGCGGGCCGTCATTCATAAATAGGTAAATTGCGAAGTTGCCGTCCTTCAAGTACGCGTGTACAGAGTGTTTCTTTTACGTATCAATTTAACATTTTTAGTGAATATTTTAATATTAAAAAAAATTTAAACATTTTGTTTTCGAATGGTAATATTTTTTTTAGCATGTATGGATGCTATACTATTGCGGGTTAACGGGAACGCCCTCTGTTAGTTAACATACTGTATTTCTTTCTTATGTGGAGTTGAGATACGTGATACGTTTTTGTGACTCGGGTCCACTTTACTTCGTACCTATTTGGAGACAGTAGTTTAGTTATTTCAAAGGGACCTTTGAATCGCGGGGCGCTTTTGTTCCTTTTGTCGCTTTGTTCTACGTAAACTAGGCTCCTAAGCGCAAGGGTATCCCGTCGCGCTTTTTCTAACTGGGTGTTTTTTACTTTCAAATTCTTCTCTTTTCGGATTTCTATTTGCTTCTGACTGTTTTTAAAATAGCCCTGGGATTCGCTATTTGGTAGCCATGTGGCGTCAACGTGAGGGTGGTATCAGGGGTACCATTGGTTTTCGAGTGGTGGTTTGGTTATTTATGTTTCCTGTTTTGATAAATATTCGGCACATGCGTCGGGGCGGGTGTGCATGCTTTATCTCAAAACCGTTTGATGAGTCATCGGCGTTACTATGGGCTGTAGCGCAGTTGCTGTGCATAACTTCGATGCGCGATAGGGCGTCCGCTACATGATTTGTACATCCCTTTTTATATAGGATCGTATAGTCGTATTCTTGGAGTCGCAGTTTCCATCGGTTAAGACGTGCGTTAGGTTCTTTTAATTTTGAAAGCCATACTAAGGGTTGGTGATCTGTTTCCAGTTGAAACTATCGGCCGTATATGTAGGTCGGAATTGAGTTGTGGCGTATTATCGCGAGTAGCTCTTTTTCAGTGGTGTTGTATTTCTTTTCGCATTCGGATAGCGTTCGTGAGGCGTAAGCTATAGGTTTGCCTTTTTGTGATATTACTGCGCCTAATGCGATGTCACTTGCGTCGGTCGTGACGATAAATAACTCATTAAAGTCCGGATAAGCTAGTATCGGTGGGTTGCTGATTAGCTGTTTTGCTTTTAGGAATGCTTCTCGATAAGCAGGGTCGTTGGTATTTATTTGAGCAGTTTTTTTTGTAGCGTTAGTCATTGGTTTGACTACGTGCGATAAGCGGGGAATGAATTTACGATAGTAGGAAACAAGTCCTAGAAACGATTTGATCTCTTTAACCGTCTTTGGAATGGGGTAATTTTTTATTTTCTTTTGATCTGGTTTGAGGCCTTCTGCCGATAGTACGTGTCCTAGAAATGACACTTGTTGTTGAAAGAAGTCGCATTTGCTTCTATGTACTTTAAAGTTAACGCGTTTTAAGGTGTTTAAAACATTTTGGAGTTTTTTGTGGTGTTCTTCTGGCGTTTTTGCGTAGACTATTACGTCATCAAGATACACTAGGCACTCGTTATTTTGTATGTTTTGTTGCAATACGGAGTTCATTACGCGTTGGAATGTCGCGGGTGCGTTTTTAAGACCAAATGGCATATAGACATTACAGTAAACTACATTGCGAGTAATATATGAAGAGAAATAACAAAAGAGTCAAAAACTTACCCAGTAATATAAATTTTGTTTTGATAGAAACAAATATGGTATCACTCACTCAGTTTTGGCCGTGTGCGTCCATATTATATTGCTAGACAAAGTAGTATTACAACGTTAATTGTATTATAACATTTGTACTGTGGTATTAGAGATGTTTTTGCAATGATGTAGGGTTTATTTAAGTTTGAACTGTGAACACTTAAATAGCTCCAATCATTCTTTTACTACATTCTAATGCTAGTCTAATGCTTTTGTAATGCAATTAACATCTTCATTTTCAATAATATTGCTAGTATAATGCTTCTGTAATGCGATTGGCAACTTCATTGATCGTAATAATGCTTTTTTAATGCGACCGGCAACTTCATTGACCATAATAATGCTTCTTTAATGCGATTGGCAACTTCTTTGGCCACAAAAATGCTAATATAATCCGCTTGTAATGCAATTAAACAACTATTGTGAACCTATTTAGGATCTAAAGCCTTATAATTTGTGCCCAAATAAACATAACAGTAGCCGTATAAACGTTTGTAATGCTACTATAGAACTAACTCAAAATGCTAAAACGATACAGAAATGCTGTAAGTTGACCGCTAAACTGCTTTGATGTGTTACTTGGGTTCTGTCAGTTTTTTCAGTAGTCCTTTGCGTAGAACTTTATTTATTATTGATTCCGCATAAATGGCCTGCAATGGATCCATTTTAGCTAATTTTTTGGCCATATTCATTCCAGCAACGTCAAACTCCGAAAGCTCCTTGTTAGTTGATTTGATAGTATCTGTGCAGACTTTGAAGAATTCTGCCTGGTAGTTGGATGTAGCCTTCCTTTTATTCCTTTGAGGTGTCAGGCCCGTTGCATCAGACTAAAAAAATAGAAAAAAAACAATTTTATTATTCGACTTCAGATGCCGTCTACGAAAGAAGAATAGATCAAGATAGCAAAAGAATTTGAAAAGAAATGGCAATTCATCAACTGCGGGGATGCCATGGATGGCAAACACATTCGCATTGTGCCTTTGCCAGATTCTGGAGCCATGTACTATAATTACAAAAACTTTTATAGTATCGTATTGTTGTCTTTGGTTGGTCCTAATTATGAGTTTATTTATGTTGATGTGGGTAAAAATGGAAGAATGTCCGATGGTGGGGTATTCGAATATACAGAATTTTATCGTAAACTGAAATTAGGTGATCTAAATTTTCCAGAAAACAATGAAACCGTCAACAACTTAAACTTCGTCGTTTTGGGCGATGAAGCGTTCGGACTAGAACCAAACTTTCTTAAACCATTTTCCCAGAGAGAACTCGATTATGAAAAAAGGATTTATAACTACAGACTATCAAGGGCTCGTACGTTTAGATTATTACAAACTGCCATGAATATAAAAAGCCACAACAGTATCTGTTACGTTGTGCTTGCTATTTACACTTTACAGAATTATTTGTGTAAACACAGTAACTTATATTCTATTTCTAGCCTCACAAGGCGCGAAGTTACTACAGACACAATGCAGCATGAGGAGATGTTTGAAAATTCTATTTCTTTAATTAATCTCCAAAGACGTTCTACCGTTCAAATGAGTTTGGAAGCTAAACGAAATAGAGACCAATACATATTTTAATACCGATGGAAGTGTTGAGTGGCATGATCGTATGGTCTCAAGTGGAAGAGCTTAAAGAGTAGATTAATAAAATTTAATTAGGTATAAGTATAAGTTCTTTAAATGAATGTGTAATCTTTACTGTTACTACAAATAAAAATCACAAAACGACTACGACTTTATTTTGCTGTTCAGTTTCACCAACTTCAACTATATTTTCTGTTCTACCTTCTTCATGAGACGAAATAACATTTTGATGAAAATTGTCACCATTTATACTGTAATTCTCTAGATCTTCATCAAAGTTAGATATGCTGTTAGTAGGTACTTCTTGGTCCTTAGTAAAGAGCATATAGTCAAAGTACCAGAGGGGAGATTTGTACACGTCGTCCGTTCCTCTGCCACTACGCTGGCTGTCTGTAACTTTCTTAAGTTCTTTTCGGAACGAGCCCCTTAAGCTTTGTAATTTCTTAACCACAAAATCACGATTGGCGTTAGGAAAACCTTTTTCTTTACAAAAGTCAATTATTTTTTTATAAGCTTCGTCTTTAAGATTTTTGTTTTTATATTCTTCGGACTTGATTTTCCAGAGGAAAGAAAAAGACTTGTATAGTGTAATGAACTCCAATATTAACTCTTTATTCCACGTACGTATGTCCGCCATCTTGTCATGCGCGAAAGAATTATAAATAACAGACCACCAGAGGAAACGCGATTGCGCGCATGACTGCTGAGCGCGGCGCGTGGTCTTTTCCTTTCTCTTTCACTTCCTTTATACGCGCGCTCTTTCGCGCACGATTGCTGTTTCACGCGCGACAGAGTGTGTGTGTAAAGGCCGCTAATACAGGAAAACAATTTACTTACACGGGCAACAGAAAGGGTTATAGTTAAATAATTATGTGGAAAAAGTAAATTAGCACTGATAAGTGAGGCTTAGTAGCACTAAAGGCGTGATTCCACCAAAATCGTGTTCAGCACGTTTGTTCACAAACATTTTGTGCAGAACTCCAACAGTGCACGTACTAAGCTGGTATCGCAGTTGGCTTCCGTCTCCACAGGTAAAGGTACGATTCCACCAAAATAGTGTGCAGCACATTTGCTTACAAACATTTTGTGCGCAACTCCAGCAGTGCAGATACTAAGCTGGTATCGCATTTGGCTTCCGTTTCCACTGGTAAGGCTGTGCGTAACTTTTGTAAGCGCACAGTTCAGCACACTTGTGCGCGAACATGTTCACATGGCAAACACGTTGTTATTCAAGCTCCAAGTAATACAGGAAGCGACTTCTTCAATTACAAAGGTGATTTTAGCATTGTTCTTTTAGCACTGGTTGATGCAAATTATAAGTTAACGTACGTAGATGTCGGTTGTAAAGGAAGAATATCGGATGGTGGTGTCTTCAAAAATACTGGTTTCTATGCTAATCTTCAGCAAGGAAAATTAAATTTGCCTGAACCTTACCCATTACCCGGAAGGAACCAACCAATTCCACATGTCATTGTGGCAGATGATGCTTTTGCATTAGATATAAATTTAATGAAACCATATCCCGGTCAACATGACAAAAGATCAAAAGAAAGAATAAGAATAAAGCAGAGCGAGACGTATTGTGGAAAATGTATTCGGTATTATTTCCGGTGTATTTCGCGTACTCAGGAAACCTATTCTGTTAGCTCCAGAAGAGGCACAATTGATAACACTGACATGTTGTTACTTGCATAATTTTTTGATGACACAAAAATCGTCTTCACAACTTTATACTTCTCTTGGCTGTTTTGATACTGAGAATCAAATTACTCATTGCACTATCGATGGAAGTTGGCGGCGCGATGCAGGCATGGCAAAGTTACTACCTTTAAGACATGTTGGAAGAAGACCCCCTGGCGATGCGAAAGACATAAGAGAAGAATTTGGATATTATTTTCAAACTGACATCGGAATGATGCAAGAAACACTAGCGTAAATAGCATAGGTATCTAAGTAATAATATTAGAGGTAAGAAAATAAACATTTAAAACGTACCTACCTGTTCATTTATTTCGTCGTGCGAGTTTAAGCTGGCGTTCGGCTCATCCCTTCCATGAATGAAATTCAAGTATGCATAAGCAAACCATTTTGGCTTATACATATCTAAAATCCCAGAACCTGAAGATTTTGAGTCCACGATTTTCTTCTTTTCTCTTCGGTATTGAGCCAAAATAATCTTCCATTTTCTCATTACCTCAGTCGAGTCACAATTGAAACTTTGCGCCAACTCTTGAGTGGCGTCGTGTTTTTTGTTTTTATTTTTATAATCACTGTGACTAGAATCCCATAGTACAGGATAAGTTTCAATAGCTTCAATAAATTTAATAATTTTATCATTCGTCCAATCCATACGCATTTAGTGCGGCCAACGCGCATGTGCGTTTTTCAGACGTTTACCATGTGCTCGCGGCGCGTATGCGCGTCCGTACAATTTACCTAACTATCTTCAAGTGCGGCGCGGCGCACCTGTGCGTTCATTGTGTATCTCTATTGTTTCGAATAGATCGTAAAATAAGGCTCGGTAAGGGTGTCTACACACTGTACACAAGTTATTTCGATTGTTACATACGTCGTTCGTATGTTACGAGTGTCAGGGTGGAATAATATTCGTTCGTGTACCCACTACAACTGGCTTTCCGAGGTAGCTATTTTTTTTTAAATAATATTGAAGTTGATTTGTGAGCGATCAATAAAAAATTAAACTTTAAACAATAACCATTTATTTTTGTTTTGTTTTTTTACCCACGCCTTTCCCTTTAGGCGTGGGTAACTCAGTCCGGGGACACGGTCGTTTGGCGGGCCGTTCGTCAATTATGACGGCTCTTTTCGCCGCCTGCAGCAGAGCCGTCATGGACCCGCGTCCCGCACCACCGCTGTCCTCGGCACCGCAGCTACTCCCGGTGCCGCTAACCCCAGGCAAGCCAATGCCATCAGCGTCGCTGCCCCCGGGCTCTCCGTAGTTAGCGGCAGTCGGAGGCAGTGACGCCGACGGGACCCAGTCACTGGGATTTGTATCCTCGTTTTGCCTAACAAAAAGTTATAAATATGTATTAGGGCCTATTGGTTCGACATTATCTATGGTAATAACTTCAAAGAAAACTACTTAAATACACATAATAAACATATTATAATATACAGCTAAGCCTTTGTATTTGTAGTTATAAAAATTATGAACTTACAGATATCCTTCCATTTCGGCTCTAGAATCCTTCCAGTTATGGTTTGCAAATCACAAACCATAACTTACTATCGTTTTAGTTTACGGCCATTCAATATCAGGCTATAGTCATCAGACCATACTGCCTAGGTTTACGTGAATTGATTAATTTGAAAATAATATAATATCCTATAAAACGTTGCGATTCAACAGAATTATTAGTTCGACATTTTACCGTTTTTTTACGTCCCTATCTACAACGGTAAAACGTCGAACTAACAATTTTGTGGTATGGATCGAATCTAATCTGTATAGGTACGAAAAAAATTGGCACAGGCCTCGGTAGCCAGACCAAAAATATATAAAAAAAACAATCCTAACTCCTAAGTAAGGTACACACCTCAACCAACAAATAGGATCCTTCTTTGTTGTAGTACAATAAAGTCTAGTACCTACCTATGGCTGACCCCACATTAGGCGTGCGCGATCCTCGGGCGTGTGAGTAGCGCGGGCACCGTGCGCGCGCTGCGTGAGCGTCGCGTTCTTACCCCTTCGCCCGCACACGCCCGAGGAACGCGCGCGCCTAATGTGGGGAGGCCTATCTAGTTCATACTCACCTATAAACTGCCTTACCTGTCGAGTCCTCACTTTATGTTAGTGTGTGTGATGGAAGTTAGATACAAAGGGTCATCATCATCTGCCTAGCCTTTTCCCAACTATGTTGGGGTCGGCTTCCAGTCTAACCGGATGCAGCTGAATACCAGTATTTTACATGGAGCGACTGCCTATCTGATCTCCACAACTCAGTTACTGGGTAACACGATATCCCTTGGTAAGACTGGTTGTCAGACTTTTGGGCTTCTGACGGGGTCGTTCATTACCTAAGTATCTAAATTGGTACGGGTGTACCAATTTAGATACTTAGGTAATGAATAAAATAAAAAACTTGAGGAAACGTTCATAGTATATTTTGGGGGAGCCCTGATGAGTCGTTTGGACAAGAACGATCACCAGGGCTCCCCATAATCCACACGCTCTTGGAGCCAGATTAGCCATACGCTGGGAGCCGGTGGTTCTGGTGGTGCAGGCCAGGGTCCGTTCCTGCAAAAAAGAAAATTATGATTTGTAGATAAAAAAAAGAGAACATCCGAATATGAACTACATTTGGTATTGGTTTTAGTGAGGTAAGAATCCCACACTCCCCGGTCTTATTCCCAAAGACCAGGCGCCTATTGAAGGTTTTTCTCTCGAAAAGAAAAAAATGAGCTGTCTCGGGACGACTGGCAGATGTGAAACATCGCACTACACAAACATTTACACACTACTACATATAGACTGTATAAGTGTAAAGTGGCCGATCGCCATGCGGCATGTGTCGCCCCGCCAGCAATCGGTTTTACGTGCGCCTATAGATGTTTCACATCAAAAAGAAAGGCTGGTAGACCATGTATGTGCAGTTGAGCAAGTAAGTACTCACATCATTTCCATGTACATGCCGTCTTCCGGCCTGTACACCAGCAGCGGGTGCAAATGCAGTTCCAACCGCCGCATGCGCTCTTGCACGTTGGCGATTGGAAGCAGCAACCGCCGAATCTGTCGAAGAAAAACAATTAAATCATATTTCTTCTGTAAAGGTACGTACGCGTAGCGTTACGAGTGACCATAAAAATGTGACGTGTATTATTATTCCGTAACTTTAACCTAATACTATTAAATTATAAACAAAAGTGGCACTAAACAATCAATAACTGTTAATACCTCGTCCGCCGACTCCATCACGTAGCTCACCGCGTCACGGTCGTAGGCCTGGTGCAACTCCTCCATGTTCTGATAAACATGTCTGAAATGAAAAAAACATTTAAAATAATAATAAATACCTAATCATAACAATATTGCTTACATGAAATATTCATTACAAATGTCGGTACTTACTCGTGGGTGGAGGAGTCTGGTGCATCAGCACCTGGCCCACAACAAATGACGCGGCGAATGGCCTGGCCCCAAGAGCTCATCCTTACTTCCCCAAAGGTATTAAGTTATATGCTCTGTGACTTTTTCGCTCGATCACTCGAGTCTCGACTCACGTGCGTGACACTGGTGGTGAGGGACTAATGGTGTCGTCAAATTTAAATCGTAGTTCACATTTTGAACGAGTGAATGAATGACAAAACAAAGTTACCAGTTCAGTTCAATATTCAATTTCAGCCACTTATCTGTAATCTTAGTGTGTTTAGAAATACAATAAAATTATTACTCGTCACACGACTATTGTTTATGTAATTCGCCCGGTACTTTAACTATATGACGTCAACGCGTCGCTGGGCCAATTAGTATTCATTTGTTTACAATATGTAGGCTTATCTGGTGATATGACTACAAATGACTAAGAGGGGTGCGCTAAGGTAGCCCGCGAAATTCAAATTTTATTAGGTTTGTTGCAATTTGCAGATCAGTAACAGGTTGTATGTTGATCTAAATATGATTCGCGGCCGTAACAAATATGACTTTACAGGATTATAATCATTAGAATCAGCAATACAACTCTCCGAGTACAAAAAATCCTACTGAAAGATTATTTCTGTAATAATCAAACGCAAGAAAATTTGAATTTCGCGGGCCACCTTACCGCATCCCTGGGTACGCATCCATTGGCCCGCGCCGGACGCACCGCACGCAACGGATTTTAAATTGCTTTGTATGATTTTACATGGCGCTGCGTCCACTATCCGCGCCCGACGCATTTATGAGCAAAAAAAAATTATTACTTGGTCATTTTATTACAACTTTCATTCATTCATTCACTCCACATCATTTCCGTCGCCAGCAGTCGTTCACTTACCTACTTTTCAAATCAAGCCTAATGGGTAGGTACCTACTTACTACAGAATTGTGAAAGTATTATTTTTAGTTTTCTATCACAATATCATAATACTGATAAAATGTGTTGACTGGGAGAAATTGATGAAAGTAGGCAGGATTAGGAACACATAACATTTTTTGGAGTACTCAAATAAAAAACATTTTGTGTTAAAGTTCATTTATTTTATTTTGGCGGGGTTGTGACTAAAAATATGGTACCTTTTTTAGTCATAACCCCGCCTATCCTTGCGGCAGCGGTGATGCTGCCATGTTGACCAGGGCACCGGGATGTCCTTGGGGGGCGAAGGACGCAGTGGCCGGGATCGCGAGAGTTGCACTGGAGGTATCGGCAGTCGTGTGTACGAGTATCTCCACTGCAACTCCCACAGGCGACGCTCGATCCTCGCCCTCCGCCACACCACCACCCGGTGCTCCTGTGTCTCGTATCGTATTTTTCTAAAATTGGAAATTGAAACTTAATTACTATGGAAAAAAGTAGTACGAGTAGGTATATTTATTTTTTCGATGACACTGCTTCTAATAATAATATCTTCTAGAAGTAGATAACTCATAATACCAAACTGTAAAATTACTTTTATTTTTATTTTACGTTTCATGATAACGCATAAATATATCAAAGAAACAACCGTCGCGCGGCGGCCGTATGAAATTTATTTCTATTGAATACGATGCCACACTTTTTATGTAAGAATGTTTATCGGAGATGTAACAAATACAGAAGACAACAAAGAATACTTACCGTGAAATGATGTCCATGACACACCAAACAATAAAAAATAACATTTTACTTTTTGAGTTCTTATATAGAAGTTATACGAGTAGGCTCTTGTCGTGTTTATGCAGTTTATGTAGTTTGTAGCAGAAGTTTTTGACAAGCATCGAGTTGACACTTGTTGCTTGTCAAAACTTTTGCAAAAACGTCAAACCTTCATACAGCCAATGATGCAGATTTTTAAACCTCTGCACACATTGGCCGCATAACAACAGAATTATCTAATAATTTATAAAATTGTACGAAGAGAGTTAGCAAAACAACATTAGCTCAATAAAAGGAACCGATGCCTTTGTTTTAATTTTTTATATTTTTAGCAAGGGATTAGAAATCTATAAGCCAAATAAAAACGAACCGACGCCTTTGTTTATAGTCATTCAATAAGATTCTACGAAGAGAGTTAGCAAAACCACATTAGCTCAATAAAACGAACCGGTGCCTTTGTTTTAATTTTTACACCTTTAGGGGATTAGAAACCTTTATGCTAAATAAAAAGGAACCGACGGCTTTGTTTTCAACAGCCCTTTGTGTTTATTGCACTACATACTAATCTATGCCGACTGTTTTATATATTATTTTGTAACCAAAATTACGTGTTTTAAGTCACTTCTGTTTTGCTTTCGTGGTGAACAGACGTACTCTCCTTGCTCTCCCTTTCGATAGTCTCGCGTGCCTTTTATATTTTGACCGTTTCTTTCTTTCTGGACCTCTGATTTGCCCCGTGATATAACTTTGGCTTGTGATACTGGACTCTGAAAATACCTCGTGATTACCTTGGCTTGTGATTTTGTACTCTGGAAATATCTTTGAATCTTCGTGATCTTTCGGGCGGTACATGGTAAATACCAGCAGTTATTATTATGAGCTATCTTTTACTTAATTTACTTGAGCTATCATTCAAAAATATGGTATCCGCATCCAATAATTATGTAGCTGACGCCATCTCGTCGTAATACTTCGACATTGATGACTGAGTCCAGCTATAGACAGTGTAGCGACCCTAGCGATACGATATGCTGAATTGCATTTTTGATGTTTTAACGGAGTCCTAGCGTGCGGCTCCCCAGTCGTTTACATACCACCGCCTTGCCACGTCATATCCCCTATCTCTATTCTTTATCATCTTTATTCAAACCCAATAAACACATAACACGCACAACAACAGCATGGAGAACTTTAAGTATCCAAATTTCGATGTACCTATTGAATTTTTTCATTCACCGACGAAAAGTTGGGAGCAATCTTTATCTATCTTCTTCAACTTCTTCTACATAAGCATCTTCTTCTTGATCAGTTCATATTTCATTGTTTATGGCTCAGCCAACTGTCCAGCTGTATTTTATTTGACTACTTCTCGTATTGGTTTTGCGGCAATAAAATGTACGATAAAACATTGTTTTAGATGGCACGTAATTATGAAGATGTGAGACGTGACATGCACGAAATCTTCGGAGAGGATTGTAACGATGAAGTTGAGTCCGACGGTTCTGTCAGCGAAAGCGTCTCCACCAGCGGGTCAGCCAGGTAGGGAACCCAAAATTAATATCTAATAATATAACCGTATTCGTCTTCCAGTGTTTGTTTCCAGCATTGAACGGTTTTTATTTCATATATTTTTTTCTCCTTTAGCGTTTCCTCCGTTAGCTTTTCTCCGGATGGAAAGTGGACTGAGGAGACACCTATGGAGAATCATTTTCCATTTACTGGGATCCCTGAGATCAAGATCGTGGAAGCAGGGAGTAAAGGGCCTGTCGACTATTTTAAAGCAGTCTTCCAAAACTCATTTATGACCAGCCTAGCGGAAATGACAAATATGCATGCCCAAATTTTGAAATCCAGGCCACTTAAGCCGAATAGCCGCCTAACAAGATGGAAAAACACGAATCAAACAGAATTGTGGACGTTTTTAGGCATCCTCTTTTTCATGGGCACCGCTAGGCTGAGTAAAATAGCAGATTATTGGCGGAAGAACTGCTATTTGAAAGTTCATGTGAATAAATATATGTCGAGGGACAGATTTTTATTAATATTAACCCATATATGCCCAGAACTTTTTTAACATGAATTTTTATGATTTTCAACTATGTTGGTAATAAATGATTATAAATAAGGGCTTTAATTGTAATTTGTGGTTTTCAGTTCGGGAAGTTGTAGGTTTTTTTCAGTGGGTCGACAACGACCCCATGGGCACATGTAGTCCTACGCTAGTATGGAGAAAGGTGCATCAAAATAAAAATGTTTATACGCTAATCAGTTTTTATTATTAGGTGCAACAATAAGATAGGAGGTATTAAATAATCAAATTAGACAGTCAAGGAACAAAAAACATAATATCAGTTATGAATGAAATGGTTCAAAGCATTTGTCATGCAAATTGACGTTACATTTGCGGCACATTTTCACCGTTTTGTTTTTACACAGCGCACATCGTCTTCTGACCTGACCGGTGAGAATAATATGTTGAGCTGAATGCTTTCTAACCGAAATTGGTACAACTGTACTCACTTGTTGCACTGGCCCAGGGTGAGATTTGGGATTCCCATATTTCTGGAGTAAAGACCTTGCAATAGATCGACGAAATTCTAAAGTGTCTATGTTCGCTCCTAATGATCTTGCGAATAAAGCAGAGTTGTTGACGGCAGCATCAATTACCCACATCAAAATAGGCATGTACCACTTTTTGCCTCTCATAGAAATCCGGTAAACTCCAACATTAGCATCAAGTCTATCTACTCCACCCATAAATCTATTGTACTGATGTACTACATTTGGCTGATCAATATCAATTTTATGTTTAGCAGCAACTGAATATCGGCTTGCCTTTTGGATAGGGTGTACTTCAAATTCATTTGACAACATTG
Organism: Tiliacea citrago; assembly: GCA_963921375.1. Classification (NCBI taxonomy): domain Eukaryota; kingdom Metazoa; phylum Arthropoda; class Insecta; order Lepidoptera; family Noctuidae; genus Tiliacea; species Tiliacea citrago. The sequence goes on from OY992783.1 coordinate 23,244,599, forward strand.
TAACTACGTTGTTGTCATTCCATCGTACGGCGCAAATATTGTCATTTGTATCCAACTTATAATCATATGAGCCTCTGGGCTGCTTTTTGCAAGATTTTACTTCAATTAGTGGACATTTGTCTCCTCTATTTTGACGAGCAGTTCCAGTAAATTTTACGTTGTTTTCTTGCAAAGCACTCAGTAATGAAGGGGATGTAAAAAAAATGTCACAATATACAGAAAACTGTGTTTCTGGGTATTCCTTCTTTACCATGTTCGTCAATTTGGTTACAACATGCTCCCCTAGGCCAGTATCTCGCGCTTCAGATCGTCCTTCATATAAGTCCACTTGTAAACAATACTCTAAACGAGTTGCTGCAACCCATGCTTTGAATCCGAAACGTATCGGTTTGCCATGAATATGCTGTTTACATCCATGGCGTCCATAATAGGGTATCATCGACTCGTCGATACTAATATTTTTCTCGATGGGGGCGTATGTGAGAAACTTTTCATTCATTATGTTGAACAATGGCCGAATTTTCGCCATTTTATCACCTGTGGGTAGGTTGTTATTATCAGCAACGTGCAAATATCTAAATATTTCTTCAAAACGATTACGTCTCATAGATTTGGCCAACAATACGTTGTGGGTATCTTCGTTTTTCTCCCAAAACATGCGTCGTCTTGGTAAAGCCGCGTAACCACTAAGAATTAGAATTCCCAGAAAACAGTACATCTCATCACCCGAAAGACAAAAACTGTAATTATGTTTTTCAACAGCATACATTACTGTATGCCTTACAATATACCGTATAACATCTTCGTTAAAAAATAATTCGAAGAATTCTATTGGTCCACTTTCTTTGGTAAGTGTAAATACAGTTCGTGGAGGTGGAGGTGACCACTCGCCTTGTTGGGGACGTAAGTCTCGCTTTACCCATTTGCGTGGTCTAATGTTCGAGACGTGGCGCTGTCTTGTACGATTTGAAGATGAGCCATTAGGCTGATTGAGGGCCCTGGTAGACTGTACATTCGAGGAAGAATGTCCATCAGGTTCAGCGGTGATTGTTGGTGCTTCAACTCTTCTACCAGTTGACTGTACAACAGGCCGATTACGTAGTGATCGGCGTGAGCTGGATGAGGATGCCGTAGAAATTGGCTCAGAGATTTGTAAACTACAACTCGGAACGACTAAAGATTCATCGATGGCTGTATCGTCACTTATATCTTCTTCGCGTTGAAGCACTACCAACTCGGCTGGAGCGAGTAATTGATGTCGGTTCAACCGATTTATGTTATCACAATCCTCCTCACCTGAGTCGCCGTCTGATATAGTACCACCACAAGGCGGATCTATGTAAACATCAACGCCCAAGATGTCTTCATCGTCATCAAACGCCTCCAGGGCGTCAGCTATTTCATTAGTAGAGAGTACGTGCCGGGACCTAAAATCAAAAAGTAAGAATGTAAAGCATGATATGTGCCCACAGGGTCGGTAGCGACCCACAAAAATATTTCAATTGATTGCAAACTAAAAAAAACATTCTATACAAAAAAAAAATATTTATCTGTAAAGTACGTATTTCATTTACCATAAAAATATTTTTTTTCAGTAAAATAACATAATACACAAAAAATACTTACATTTATGTGCACTCGGTCGCAAACTTTTATCACAAATAATCAAGTATGAACTTGCACTCCTAGTTGTCATTTGAATTATTATAGATTATCTATGATCCTGTGCTGTGTTATAAAATAGTTCTTCAATCTAATAAAAGATGGCACTTTAATCTAAATTAATGCAACAGCTCGCGGACAATCTGTATTAGAAGTCATGAAGGAATTTTTGGTCGTTATCGACCCTGTGGGCATATATGGGTTAAGATGCCTATTTTTTAACACTACGTATGAATCAGAAATAAAATACTCTAAAATTGATTTTTTGATCAATTATTTTAATGGTATAATGAAAAATTTAATATACCCCGAAAGGGAGTTAAGCTTAGACGAATCGATGGTAGGATTTAGAGGGCGTTTGTCTTTTCGCCAATACATTAAAAATAAAAGGCACAAGTATGGAATAAAATTATATGTATTGGCGGATCCTAAGGGACTTGTACTTAGAATACTAATGTACAAAGGTGCCTCAGACACTGAAGTTGGTGGTAAAGGTCATACCGAAAAAGTAGTGATGACACTTTTGAAGGATTATTTAACTTGGTTAATTAACAATGTACGCGCACAAATAAATGTTTTCACTCCGATAGCGGAAGCAAAACTGAGTTCGCGAACAATAGGTTTGTACGCGTCGACGCGAGTCCACTGCCTGATTTGTTATTGTTTGCTTTAATGAGTCAACCAGAATAAACATTTGTGTCGCACAATGTGCATTGCAGTACCGCATAGTTCAGCACACTGGTGGAATCGCATCTTAAGGCTAACTTTTGTAAGCTCACAGTTCAGCACACTTGTGCGCGAACATGGTCGGCCCGAGGAGGTAGCGCAGTTCCAACAGTCAACACATTTTTTCAGCATTATTATAATGTGATAGTAAACTAAAAATATAATATATAATTATGAATTCATAATTATGAAGTAAGTGCCTAGCTATTATACTTGATTTGAAAAGTAGGTAAGTGAACGACTTCTGGCAACGGGAATGAAGATGTAGAATGAATGAAAGAATGAAAGTTGTAATAAAGTGACCGAGTAAAAATACGTAGTGTTTGAGTAGGTAAGTATTCATTTAATTTTTAATTTTCGTTTTGTTACCCACGCCTTTGCCTTTTGGCGTGGGGTACTGGGCTGGTGGGGTGTCTGCTTGCGGCGACTCCTGTCGAATGCACGGTATCTTCGCCGCAGGCCTATCCTCATCAAATATCGCGGTGCGTTTAGCAGCGCGCAGCAAGCCCGCCATGCACATCCCGCCGCCCCCGGTGTCCGTGTCTGACGGAGGCAATGCCTCCGCCGGGACCCAGTTACTTGGGTTTGTATCTTCGTCATCCCTGACAATAAAAGTTATAATAAGAATAAACTAAGTACCTATACTTTGTTTACGATAATAATAACCTTTAAGTAACATTATAAAACTCGATAATCGGCGCCTGTATTTAATTGGAAATGTAAAGCTTGATATGTAGCCATGTGTACCTAGAAGATAGCCCTCCTGGACCAGTAGGGTAAAATTTGTATAATACTTACATTTTATAGTACTTTAATACAACAACAACACCGCGAGTTAAAAGATTGAGACTAGTGATAGTTATAAAAATAACTTTATTTGCTAAACGGGTTAGTAGTATAATTATTGTAGAATAATGAGCTAATAATGAGCTCCGAGTTATGTTTGGGTTAGTTTATAAACTAATTCTTATCAACTAGTACAATGGTGGGGACAGGATGTTTGTATTTCTCATGTCTTAAATATGTTTACATATTTATGTTTATTTATTTATAATTAAGTCCGTTCCTGGAATCGTTATCGGACAATGGCGCCATCTCCAATGCTGATGGTCTGGACTCGTGATCTTGACTCCTCCCTCCTAGTCTTTTTGCACTCTTCCGAATTTTTATGAGTCGATGAGTTAAAAAGACGATAGTTAACAAGATTATGGTTACTATCGTTGCATAGGTTAATGCTCCTATTTGTTGGATTTTATCAGAGGTTAGATCTGGTCTATTGATGGCTGCAATTTGCTCATCTATATTGTCCATGTTTTCTGGTAACGTCATTGGTAGTTTGTTTGCTGGTTCTGCAATTTCTGTGAAGATCTGGATGTCCACAGTATCTTGGGTACTTCCGCATTTCGTATTGTCTTCTATATATGAGTTGATTATGGTGATGCTTCTATCAGCACATCTATCATAGATCGATTGTTCTTTTAGTTTGAACTGGAAATATAAATCACTCTGAATTTTGTATGAGTATTGTTCTGGGCAATAGATTTTGATAACACTACAGTTGTTACGTTGCTTCAGGATACTTTCTTCTACACATTTCTTTGTGGGTGAAACTGTACATATATTGTTATTACATTTATCTATCATATACACATGATCAGTTCCCGTCAAATACTGGCCGTTCTTAATACTAGGCATTTGGCAATATTTATCAGAGGGGGTGATTATACTGACTATAGTTTCTAGCCTGATGATGTTTGCGTCGCATCTGTAATGATACGAACTTCTGTTAAATGCGTACTTCTTTGTTTTCCATTTCGTATATAGATTAATTTATTTCTAGGTCGTATATCTATTACTACAAAAGGTCCTACATATGGATTACTATGTTTCGCGTATTTATCGCTTTTTATATAAAATTGATCTCCTATTTTTATTTCATTTATCGTAGGTCGTTTTAGATTTTTTGTTTGAATTGTTTTATTTTTTATTTTGTTTATTTTTTCATTTATTTTTTGTAAGTATTCAAATGTTTGTACGTCTTGGACAGGTAGGTTTATTTCTCTTAGGAAATGTAATTCGTTAGGTTTTTTATTTGTGGTACTATGTATAGTGGAATTATATGCTAGTACTGCTAAATTAATATCTTCCTTTTTTAATTCATTTTGTATTCTAAGTCTTTCTATTAATGTTGAATGAAATCTTTCTATGTCTCCATGAGAGGTGTGATGTTGAGGTGTAGTTAAATGTTGTTCTATTTGAAGTCCTTTGAGGAATTCTTTAATTATCTCACTTGTTAATACTGGGTCATTATCTGTGGATAATATCTTTGGGGTTCCTATTAATGCAAAGATTCTTAGTAATTCGTCTATGATTCTTAGTGAATTACCTCCTTCTGTTAATTCAGAGGCAAAAGTCCATTTGGAGAATACATCTATTCCTGTTAAGTATAGTTTGTTTTTAAAACGAAAGGTGTCAATTTGCCATTTATGCATGGGTTGCTGAGGAGTTTCCGTTATTTCGAATGGTGGTTTTAACGGTTTTCTTTCGTATTTAGTTTTGTTACATATTACACATTGATTTAAGTAATTTTGAGTGTATTTTTTAATGTTCTCTATATAATAAGTTTTAGATATCTCCTTTATTAGTGCAGGGTTTCCTATATGTCTGTCTAGGAGTTCATGCGTTTTCTTAATTATTTTCAAAGTCTCTTCTTTGTCTGTAATTTCTATACGTGATTGCGTGAACCATATTATGACTAATTCTTTATTATTAAAGTTTTTTCTATATATTTCGGATAATTGTTCTATGAGCTTATTGTCGTTTCCTACTATTGCATATCTTTTTGATCCAAGATATTCTTTGCAAAATTTGATAAAGTCTTGGGGGTTGTTTATATTTAAATTATAATCATATGTATGATTGTCTTTTTGTATTGTTTCTACATTATAAGTTTCTTTTGTTACAAATATTCTATTCATACGTCTAGGTGGATGTTCTGTTTTTATTATAAATCCTTCATCAGAATTGTCAAAGTTACTGTGTACTGTAGCTTGGTCTGAATTATGCATTAGTATTATTCTAGATAAAGCATCTGCTACGTGATTAGTACTACCCTTTTTATGTGAAATTTCATAGTCGTACTCTTGTAGTTTTAATTTCCATCTCGTAAGTTTGGCGTTTGGTTCTTTAAGTTTAGTTATCCAAACTAAGGGTTGATGATCCGTTTCTAATTTGAAATGTCGTCCATAAATGTATGGTCTAAATTGTGTCAAAGCGTATAGTATACCTAGTAATTCTTTCTCTGTTGCATTATATTTTTGTTCAGTTTCTGTTAAGGTTCTAGACGCGTATGCTATTGGGTGATTTTCTTGTGAAATAACCGCTCCTAGTGCTATATCGCTAGCGTCGGTTGTTACTGTAAATGTTTTATTAAAGTCTGGGTAAGCTAATACCGGGGGATTTATAATTAAATCTTTCGCTCTTTGAAAAGCTTCTAGAAAGGGTGTATCGTGTTTTATTTCTTTTCCTTTTTTTGTACATTCCGTAATTGGTTTTAGTATTTTAGATAAGTTTGGTATAAACTTTCTGTAATAGGATACTAGGCCTAAGAATGATTTAATTTCTTTAGTTGTTTTTGGTGGTGGAAATTTGGTTATTGCTTTTATTTTTTCTGGACAAGGGCTAAGTCCTTTTTCTGTTAGAATGTGTCCTAGAAATTTAACGCTAGTTTGCATGAATTTGCATTTCTCTTGGTTTATTCGTAGTTTATAATGTCTTAGTGTATTAAATACTGCTTGTAGTCTAGTTAAATGTTCTGCTTCTGTTGAGGCAAATATTATTACGTCATCTAAATAGACTAAACATTCACGATTTTCTAAGTGTTTTCTTAATACGTTGTTCATTACTCTTTGGAATGTAGCTGGTGCTGTTTTTAATCCAAAGGGCATTCGGGTATATTCGTAATGTCCGTCGGGTGTGGAAAAGGCTGTTAAAGGTATTGATGAAGGGTCCATTTCTAATTGATGGTAGCCAGCAGTTAAGTCTAAAGTAGAGAAATATTTTGCTCCGTTTAATTTAGAGAATATATCGTCTATGTTTGGTAGGGGAAATTTGTCGTCTCTAGTCTGGTCATTGAGTTTACGATAGTCTATGACTAATCTCCATTTCTTAGGTTTTCCTGGGTCTACATGTTTTTCAACTAAATGTGCTGGACTTGACCATGGTGAATCCGAAGGTCTAATTATTTTATTATTTAACATTTCTTTAACTTGACGTGTTACTTCTAATCGTTGTGTTTCTGGTAGACGGTAAGCGCGTTGATATATAGGTTCATTTTTTGTTAACGTGAGATGATGTTTTACAGCAGTAAATGAGGTTTGTGCTGCATCTTCCGCAAATAGGTCATTATTTTCTTTTAGTATTTGTTCTAATGTAATGGATAATAAATAATTATTATTTATGTTGGAGTTTCTGGGGATGATTCCGTTTGAAAATCCTCGTGACTGTTATTTGTGTCATATTTGTACATAGGTTCACAAATTTGGTCGTTATATTCATAGCTAGGGTTGATATTACTAAAATATTCGTTTTCACATTGTTGCATGTAATCTTCGAAAGAAATATTAGGGTATTCGTTATTATTCGGTTCAGGTTCGTTGATATTAAATACTCGATTTCGCTTAAGTTGAGGGCGTTCAGTTATAGTTCGCATTGTTGCGTCTTTATCCTGTAATTCAGGGATTTGTGGCTTAGGTTGCCAGTTTGGTCTTGCTTGTTGCCATTGAGGTCTTTGATTAAAATTATTATTATTATTATTATGATTACGATTGAAATAATTGTTAGGTTGATTATTACTAGGGTTGCCATACCAAGGCTGTTTAGCTTGTCCTGCTTGCATCCTAATCCTAGCCGAGAAAGGTGAAGGTGGATATGCATGTCGTTGCTGGACAGGTCTAGTGCCAAAGTTTGAATTATACACAGGGGCGCTGTGTTGTTGGGAAGTTGAGCTCATGTTATGTTTAACGAACGGCTGAGTATGACCACTCGGTTTGTTTCCCGTATTTTTTATATTAATTAAATAACCTTCTTTATCGAGAGTTCTAGCCCTAAGACAAGTCTCTAAAAAGTCTAGCTTTTCACATGCTGGTTTATATTCTGGTGGTAAGAGTGATATTAGTTTTTGATTAGCTACTTCTTTTAAACCGGTATGTACGTGTTGGTTGATTGTACATCCTTCAGCTATTAACATTTGTAACTCGTATATTACGTTAGTTAAATTGTTTGAATTTGGTCTTAAGTTATTGATTTCTTGAAATACATCTCCTATTGTTCTATTCCAAGAGCCATACTGCTGTTTTAAAATTTCTTTAATTTCTAACCAAGTGAAATTATGAGGATAGCTATATATGAGAGTGGCTGCATTGCCAGTTATTTTAGACAAGATTATATTGACTTTTTGGGTGTCTGTTCCCGAAGTTATTTGAAGGAATCGTTCTACCGCGGTAATGAAACCGTTTAAATATCTTTCTCCTCCTTCTCCAGAGAACTGGGGAATAGGGATATTATTTTCTGGTCGAACTTGAGAGTTATGGTCTACGGGTGGCGTCATTATTAGTTTTGGTGTGATTAATAATTTTCTGCCTGACGGGGTAAATGCCAGTTTGATGTTGTTGATTGGGAAATAATCACGTGCACTTACAATTGAGTTGCGAGGATGATGATGGCTATCACTGTCTTCATCTGGATGTAGTAGAGGCTTCGTAGAGTCGAGTCCTTGAAGTCCGTCGATTTACTCCGATGAGCTTCTATACTGCGGTGTACGAAGAGAGTTCTTCTTAGCCTGCGTCACCTTGGTGTACGTTCTTAGCCTGCGTCACCTTGGTGTACGGAGAAGTTTTGCTCTCGAAGTCAGCGTCACCTTGCAGGAGAAGTCTTGAATCTTCTTCTTTATTTGTAGGTTCTGGGCAGGTTTGATAGAGTAATCTTCTTGGTTCTGTGTCTGGTAGCAGGAAATACAGCAATTCAGCACGTCGCCGTTGTCGATAATTTCTTCAATAAGTGCCCGTAACGTTGGGCGCCAGTTAAAAGATTGAGACTAGTGATAGTTATAAAAATAACTTTATTTGCTAAACGGGTTAGTAGTATAATTATTGTAGAATAATGAGCTAATAATGAGCTCCGAGTTATGTTTGGGTTAGTTTATAAACTAATTCTTATCAACTAGTACAATGGTGGGGACAGGATGTTTGTATTTCTCATGTCTTAAATATGTTTACATATTTATGTTTATTTATTTATAATTAAGTCCGTTCCTGGAATCGTTATCGGACAATGGCGCCATCTCCAATGCTGATGGTCTGGACTCGTGATCTTGACTCGCGGGTCTTGACAGTTTACAAAAGGGGTGGGATTCATTTGCCCTCTATTAGCAGGCTAAGTCATCGGATCGTACTGCCTAGTCTCACGTGTATTGTTTTATTTAGTTGAGGTTTCGTTTGGAGACCTACATAAATAAATTAGTAACTTAATTAAGTCATTTGTTTTTATAATAGTTATGTAGATAAATGGATTAGGTAAGTACGGGAGTTTTGTTTCAAATAAAACTACAAAGTATACGCAATCAAGTCTATAATTATAGTATGCAGTAGTAGTACAAAATAAAACTTACCCTAATATATAAGATATCTTATTCTAATATTTATGATATGCCCGAAAATATTCCAGGCACAGACCGGGTTGATTGTGGCATGTGGGACAGTAACATAAAGTATTCACCCTTTTTTTTGTAGTGTCCCAACAGTGTTTGCACCTTCTTCTCTTTGTAATGTTGTTCTGATCTCTGGGTAAGTGAACAGGCAAATAGATGTTTCCTTTTGCATGTTCACTTTAATTTTGAACAGGTGGTGGTAGAAACTGTGTTATGACCTCTTCCCTAAATTTGTAGAAATCTATTTTTCTTTTAATTTTAATTTGGTACAAGCAATATGCATTCAGCATCATCATTTGGAAGATGCTTTTGTGTTCACAAGAGTAGTAAGCCAACATTTGGTCTTGCCTGTCAACGCCACTCGAATTGATTATATTTAATCACTATTTCTGGCTTTAATAATATTTGGCCTCTCTTGTTGGTCACAGGCTTGAGCTCTGGCGAATGAATGGTGCTGATAGTCAAGACGTCACGTTGGTCACGCCACTTGCAAACACAAACACCTTTGCGATTGTACCTAAAGATACTACCACCTTTCCCTAATTTGGTTGCAATCACTGTTGGGTTTCCATTGCGATTGGCTCTGATAGTTTCAGTAACATTTGTTTAATTACGCAGCAGGAACTCTGAGAGCCCCAACACTATTATAATAATTGTCCATGTGCACATGGCGCCCTGTACCCAAATAATTTTCTAAGAGTTTTACCACCACCTTCTCTGTGTGGCCTTTCCCTCCAACATCTTGGTCGCGTTTACCCTTATAAACATGAATTTTCAGGGAAAGGCCACTTGGTGTGACCAGCATGTAGAGTTTGATGCCATATTTGTGGCGCTTGCCTTTTATATATTGGCGGATTCCGCTACGTCCACGGCTTGAAATTATGGATTCGTCTATTGATAGTTCCTCGCCGGGAACATATGATTCCACCATTCTGTTATTAAAATAGGCAATCAAAGTATCCAAATTATGCTGGCCAAACCGCAAGCATCTAAATATTAGTAGAAACGTGTTTTTAGGCATAAAGGACCATGCAAAAAAATGTATGGGCAGTGTCCCATCCCATCAACAGACATGGGACAAGTTTCAATATCATTATTACGTCCCATGAAAAGTCAGTACCAATTTTTAGTTCGGAATTCGACGGGGTTTTTTTTTTAAAAAGACTTTTGACAAAAATAAAGTATTTTTATTTTAAAATAAAAAATTACATTTTAGACGATAATTACAAAAAGCAATTGTTCAACTAGACATTTTAAGTATTAATAACACAAAAACAATTGTGCAAGTAGACACTTAATAACAACAGAACTATTATCCAGACAAAAATAACGTTATATTATTCATCTATTATAATAGTCGATAACATTGCCGCTGGTAGATTAAAGTCGATATGTCGACCTTTGCCCATATACCATATAATTGATATTATATGGGCACAACTTCCAACCGTACGCGCCCCTGTTAGGCATGTGCAATACCACTGTTCAATAGCACGTCTGCCAGTTTCACTTCGGTTTATTAATATGTAACAATAATAAACGCGCGATCTAACGTGTCGAGATTGTATTCGTCCTCTAATTAACCAGACATTATCTTCTCGAATATTATACCTTGGCAAATCAGTTAGCTGGTTTTCTCGAAATAATTCAATATAATAAATTCCATTCCGAATATGTTCCGCACAGTAGGATTTTGCAAGTTTTATATGGTAGGTCCCCAAGGCGAATGAAATGATATCATCATCAGTCAGTTCTGGAAAGTCCTCAAGATGTGGCATGGTGGCCTCCATCGTCACAAAGTTAACTCTTTGTCTGTTAAGATTTTTGCCTTCGACATAATTTTTCAAAAGGTTAGGTTGATGAACCTTAGTTTGAATTATTTCAAAGAATTCCGGCGCAAGCCTGTGGTCTGTAGCAACACGGTAATTAGCATTTATTAATGATGCTGCTATGCGGAAATCGACAAACATGTTTGGCAAAGCTCGGTTAAAATAAGTTTGTTTTAATAACTTAAAACGGTTTTTGAATTTGCCGTTAACCGCCTCCACAATCCATCTACACACAGTCACCAACCGAGAATCATTTGCCTTTTCTGTTGATAGCTGGGTCGCGTTCCTGTCCTTGGTAGGTGGCATGTGAGGTTCATAGCCAAGGGACTCAATATCATTAATACTGTCCCTGAAGCCCCTGTCCAAAATAAAGACGTCCTCTCTGTGTAGTAACCAATGTAGTAAGTGCTCCTCTTCATTCATTATGTTCTGCATAATAGTTGCATCTGATGTTGTTGCAGGAAAAGGGCCTATGACATCTATGATATATCCATCGCTGCTTACTAAAATAAATGGTTTCAATAAATTGCGAAACTTGTGGAGGCTATAAGTTTTTCTTTGAAATAAATAATTAGTGCTTTTTTCAATATATACATATGTGCCATCTGCGATAATAATTAACTTGGTGTTGTTTTCATTTCCAAAAATATGTTTGGGCAAAAATAGATTTCTCTCTAGAAGCTCATCTCTAGAAATATGACCTATACCAAGATGTCTTGGTACATATTGACCTGTCAAGCATTGTCGCGCTATTTTTAGGCGATATTCAAACACTTGACGTGTTACGCCGAAAAGCGTAGCTAGTCGCTCGTTAGGTTCTCCAGTTCGTATTTTCGTTAAATAAGCTCCGAGAACTGATCGGGGATGTCTGCATTTTCCTGCGAGCGATGGCGTTTCTTCCAAAATGACGTTGAACTGCTCTAAAGTGAATCCAGTCCAAAACATAAGTTCACTATTATTCAGTGAAGATAATGTTTCAAAATCGAATCTTGTCCTATTGTTGATTGCTTCAATTAACATGTTTGTCATGTTACTAAAAAATGAAGCATTAAAATAATGTGTAACATTTACATTATCCAGTAACTCTTCAAAATCATAGTTATTTAAATGTTCTTCACATATTCGCGAACTCGGTGGAATATATAATCGATAATGACATACCAAATGTAGCTTGATAGACACAGGAACTCGTCGTAGATTTTCATGTCTACATTGCCTATACATACAGAGCCGTGAAGTGTTCGGTGCACGTACGTAATCGCGAACATAGAAACGAGCATCATCCTCTGGATTGTCCTGAGGATCATTGGGGGCTTCAGCAACATTGGGGGCTTCAGCAACATTGGGAGCTTCAGCAACATTGGGGGCTTCAGCAACATTGCGGGCTTCAGCAACATTGGGGGGTTCTTGATTGTCAGCATCTAAAATTATTTATTTATTTATTACTAGCTGTCCCGGCGAAGCTAGACTGTACTTAGTGATGAAATAATTTATTTTGATAAGGATTAATAGCACAGATGTAATTACCTTCTACAATGGGAGCGTTCTCAAGACGTAGTTGTCCACCGTCATTATTATTGGCTCTCTGCCAGCATCTATGGCATACTGCCATTACGTTATTGAATACTACCTGAAAAGGGAAAAAATGAAAATATCAGCATATGTGTGTTTTTGTAATAAGCAGAAGTATTTTTTCTGTGTTATATTGATTATATCGGTGTTATATGTGTGCTTGTCAGTTGTCTAGAACTCGGAATACAATCTACACTCACTTTTGGACTAGACTATAAAAATATTAAGGTGAGATTAAATAATTATGCAGGTAAAAATATCTCATTCCTCATAGGAATTATGGCCGGACGATTGAGTCGTTGCTAACGTAAGCTATACTTTAAGTGCTATATTTCTATTCAAGCAATTCTAAAATGTATCATATAGTATCGTAGCAATGTTCTATCTGCTTATATATTCTAACTACATGACACTTATTCTTATTCATTATACGTATTCTACATAATATCTAAAAGTTATCGATATATGTATAATAAATCAGTAAATAAATACAATGACTGTGACTTACTTGTGTCAATCCATTTTGCAAAATGTAGGCCGCTAACTCAGGACTACTATGAAGCAATGTTTCTTGTAATATATGTCGTCTCTGTCTTAAAACAGATCTAGGACACATTACACATTGGCGTCCAGTCTCCATATTTATAAATCACAGTCCATTAAACGTGCCGGGGTCATCGAGTAGCAATCAAAAGGTCCAATAAACAAGCAGAGGTTAGTAATAGTCGCAAACAAGCCGATAACGCACAAATAAACAACGCGAACACAGCAGAACGTACTAGCCACGACTGAGGGAGGTGCGCGGGCGCAGGCGTCGAAAGGGTGCGGTCGGGGTAACGGAGCAAGGAGGGAGGGTAAAGTACGTCTTACGGCTGTTCTCTCTCGAGTTTTTTTTAGTTAAATAGTACATTTTTAATTCGATTCTTAATACTTAATAAAACTGTATAAGTATAACATATTTTTTTTTATTGCACGATAACCCCATATCCTACAGTGATGTCGCCATAGTAAAAAATAATCATAATGTCGAGATGTATTTAATGAGATATGTTTGGCATCTGTTGATGATATGGGACGATTTTTTGCATAGTCCTTTGCTTGGGAATAAGTCGAATAAATAATGTTTCCTCCAGTACTCCGAGTATCTATTCACTTTTACGTGTCCCATGTGGAACAATATCCCCAAAAATGTCAATAATTTTTCTATTGTTAAGTTTTTCCACCTGTGAATTCTGGCTTGAGGCGCAGACGCTTCAGACAAAACCTGCTGTATTGTCTGTAAATATTAATTTAAAAAAGTCGTATGGAGACACTTGGTCGTTCCCTACCCGTACCTCCTCCTGGGAAGTAAAAACTGGAGGAAGACGTGCGCGTTCGTGTAGGGTCCACTCTTCGTCCCCCTGTTCTTCCGCCGAATCTTCATCAGACTCGTCTCCATCGTCTTGAGAGCCATTGTCACGGTTGATGTTACTGTAAAAGCAACATCAACCGTTTAGTAATGTCGGTTATCGCGGATGCAGACGATTTCGCGGATTAAAAACTATCCTATGTCTTTCCCAGGGTCGGAAATTTCATTACGATGCGATCAGCCGTTAAATCGTGAAAAGGTAACAAACAAACAACATACGCATTTATAATATTAAATAGTAAGTACCGATAGAGGCGGGTTACTTTGACCCTAGGGCATAACTTTGGCCCAAATCGAGAAAATGTTTGAACTTCCCGCCGTGTCGCAACCACACAACCGATCGTCGTAGTACTCGTAGTTCCTTCGGCAACTAATAGATGGCGAAATAGACGCGTTCTCGCGGAACTGTTTTACTGACTCGAATGAAAGTCACTACATTTTAGCGCCATTTGAAGTTTTGACAGTAACACTGGCGTATATTTCTGCTGCAAACTTTGCAAATTTTTTTGAAATATACAATCTTAATTTTACTTGCTATTCAATTTATACCCCTGGATATTCAATTTACCGCCCTTGATGGTTTATTTGGCCACATTGACAGCTGCAAGTACGATTTTTCACCGATGAAGTTCATAGGGTTGAAGTAACCCTTTCTTAGGAACATCTTTGGCACAAAATATAATTTAAAAAAAAAAACTAGTCACGCTCATCATATTTCTAAAATACACTTCGGATCTTGTCTTGTGTTGATTACATCCTTGAGCTTCTTTTTATCATACAAGAACACTAAAAAGATAATACCAATAAAAACTACAGATAAAATTCGAAAATTATTTGAAAAAAATTGCTAAAGTAACCCGCCATTACAGTATGGTACTATAGTAGTATACTAGTAATACGACTTACCCAACGTCTTCGTCGAAAAATTCTTCTTCCGAATCAATGTCATCTGCATTCGCCTCGTCATCAGCTAGCCGTTGAATTTGCAACACTTCCCCAGCTGGGTAAGTGGAACTTGTCGAAGGTCTCGATAGAGCAGAATAGCCGGAGATGTCTGCGTAATCTTCTCCGAAGATTTGGATTTTTTTAAATATAATATTCAATGTCAATGTGTATATAAAATTATATATAAATGATGAATGATTTTACATAATAATTAAAAATTTCAAGTTTTCCAGTTTCATCACATGGCTAGCAGAGCGAGGAGCTCAATCCCAAGCGTTTTTGTCTTCTAAATAATCAGAAATGTTATAGTACCCTTTTTACAAAGTTTGGTTTTAATACGGCTTTTTAATTGTTTAATGGGTAAGTTTCGAATGTCAGTAGGAAGTTGTTATAAAAAAGTATACATTGACCCATGAACAAGTTGCCTACTCTGTGGAGGCGAGGGCGATGTACAGCAAGATTGTGTTTATTCCTGGTATTTAAACTATGAATATCGGACAATTTTTTAAAATTTGATATATTTTTGTGTACCATACAATACATTTTCAAATATATATTGAGAGGCTACAGTCAGAATATCTATTTCTTTGAATTTTTCACGAAGTGAATCTCTTGGACCTAGATTGTAAATGGTTCGAACAGCCCTTTTCTGTAAAACAAAGATAGTATTAATGTCCGCACAGGTTCTCCAGAGAAGAATCCCATATGACATAAGACCATGAAAATAACTAAAATAAACAATTCTGGCAGTATCTAATGCTCAGGATACACGACGACACTGACACTCGACACAAATGTCGACACTAGTGTCGATTGCGTCCACACGGTAAGCAATTTTTTGTGTCGACATTGGTGTAAACATCTAGTGTCCCGGTTTAAGTGTATTGGCTGTCTACACGAATCACGACATACATACCTACACTGACTGCTACACTGACTACGGAGTCATCAAGTTCTTCCATGTCCAGAATACCGTTGGATTTTGCGTTTTAATTCTCTTTTTCGAGCATCGCTCCTCATATTCCGGATCGCAGCAGCTACGAAATCGCCAAAAGTGGCAGCATCATCAGAATTGTCCAATACCTTTAACGCTCGGTCTAAAGCTTCGTCTTCTTTCTTACGTTTTGAGGTTCGTTGAGAAGATTGCGTGTTGACGTTTGTCGATTCTTGTGTTTCCTCAATATCTTTGTTGGTAAAAGGTGCATTCTGAAAATTATTAATTTTATTTTTTATTATTTTTACAGGTACCTTCATCTGAAGATGACTGGAAAAAAATATCAGAAGACTTTAATAATAAATGGAACTTTCCAAACGCTAGGAGCGAAAGTGGCACCCCAACATAGTGGGAGTGTGTACTATAATTATAAAGGTACATTTAGTAGTAGTTTTTAAAGGCACAAAGGAACTTATAAATATATTTGTGTCTGATTCCTCACCGTTGCTATATCTCTGCTTAAACCGTGCTTGTTGTGAACCATCACAACCCCATTTGCAAATTATCTGCAGAGTATTTCGTTCAGCTTCGTTAAGTGTTACTAACACTTCTTCTAGGTAAAGTGATAAGCGCCTAACAGTGAGATCTATTAGGCACTGAAAGTCACTTTCAACAGAGGTAGCAGTAACACGTATTGTTTCCTTGGGAGGATAACATTCCTGTTTCGCTTTTAACAAGAGATCGTAGCACGGGTAAAAACTTTTATTAGTCGCTCTTATTATTTCATACTGACGTTTTGTCAAATCTGCTTCTACAAATATTAAAAGCGCTTGCTGAGGGGTCAGGGGAGCAACATATTTCTTTGTATCGGAAGTCCTTTTTTATATTCATTTGCACTTGCTGGAGAAAACGTAATGTCTTTTAGGACTTGTAAAGCATTTCTATTTCCACCTTTTTGTAAAATCACTTGGGCAGCATGGATTATTACTCCATCTTCTATGACAGAACGAACTTCTTCCGTCTTCCTTCTCTTACTTCTCTCGCTCGATTCACTAAATGATTTGCATGGTCGACCTGGGCGATTTTGCGTCGATATACGAGGGCGGCACTGAAAATTTCGGGAATCAAGGAAGTGACACAACATTACTATTTAAAAATGTATTTATTGCTTTTCGAAGTATTCTCCGGGAAATTTGACACATTTTTCCATACGATGGAACCAATCATTGGAGCAACCATTCCATTCGGAAGTTGGGGTCTCCAAAATGGCCGTTTTGTAGGCGTCCACAGCTTCTTCAGGTGATGAAAATCTCTGTCCACGCAATTTATTCTTTATTTTAGGGAAAGTATAGAAATCATTAGGGCTTAGGTCGGGGCTGTACGGCGGATGGTCTAATAATTCTATGTTTTCTTGCTCTAAAAACTCTTTTGTTCTATGCGCGGTGTGAGAACTCGCATTGTCGTGATGGAGGATGATGCGGCGGTTGCAGTTCTCTTTACGGAGTTCAGAAACGACCTGTGGCAAACAAATGCTAGCATACCATTCTGCATTAACCGTTATTTGTCCCTCAAGAGGAATAGTCGTAACATGGCCGGTTTTGGAGACAAACGTGGCCACCATTTTTTTTGCAACACTCCGTGAACGAACAATTTTTGTTGGCTTTAACTCATTTTCGAACACCCAAACTCGTGACTGGTTTTTTGTTTCGGGTTCGTACGCGTATATCCAGGATTCGTCACCTGATACAATGTTGTATACAGAGTTCTGACGCACCAAGTAACGCGAGCCGCTTTTTGCTCTTCACAGAGTGAATGCGGTATCCATCGGGAAAACAATTTTTTTACATCTAATTGTTCATGCAAGATTACTTGTATTTGACTCATGCCAATGTCTAAAGTTGCCTGAATTTCGCGGTATGTCACATGTCGATCTTCCTCAATCAGCTTACGCACAGCATCAACGTTTTCTTGGGTGACTGCAGTTTTTGGACGACCTTGACGGGGATCATCACTGAGCTTGACACGTCCACGTTGAAATTCAGCAAACCAGCGATAAATTGTGGTTTTGAATGGGGCTTCATCACCAAATGCAGAAATCATCCGGTCAACACACTGTTTTTGTGTTAAACCAGTTCGAAAGTCATAATAAATCATCGCTCTTGAGTTTTCTCGAGTCAATTCCATTTTCTCAACGACTAAACAAGTTTGACAAAACCTTGTGACAAGACCGAGAATCTTTTTTTAAATAAATAAATGGTATTCGATTTTTAAAACCAAGGAGTTTTCAATTAAAAAGATTTTAATATGACAGGAACAGTGGAAATATTCCATTCCCGATACTTTTAGTGCAGCCCTCGTATAGGTATTTCAAATGTCCCATCTAACCAAGAGTTGTTGTTTTTTAAAAACAGCTCTTTTTTGTAATGCGCTTTTGACCATCTTTGTTTTATGTTGGTTTTAAAATATAAAAATCTATGCTTCAGAAGCTTTTTAATCTCTTCTGTGTCACCATAACTCGAAAGGAGATTATTTTCTAAAACTCGAGTTTTTCATTAATCGATGGGAGATTTTGCTCATACAACTGCTCAAATAGACGTCTACGAGTCATTACTTTTCCACCCGATGTGTCCGGTGAGCCTAAAACATTTAAAAGTCAATATTAGAAAAGAAAGAAAAAAAAAAAAAATTATTTAATTAGGTAACAAAATTTTTGGAGGGCTGTTATTTTGAAAAACGGTGCAAATCGGACTCCAAATTTTGGACTGATATTAGCTAAGGGTTCAAATAAATTTATCGTAATAAATTTACGATCGGGACGAACAGGGATACACAACAAAATGCCATTTTAAAACTAAAATTACTGCAAAAAATAATACGGTAACAAGATTATTTTTATATATGTCAAATTGAAAGAAAAATGTAAAAAGTATACAGGATGTCCCGTAAATAATGGATCAAACGTAACGGGTAGGTAGCTTACCTCATTTCCAACAACTAATTTGAACAGTAAAAAAAAAACCGATAAGGTAACCAAGATATTTTTTTTTTCGATTTTTACTATTTTCTGTACCTTAAAAACACTGAATGCAGTGTTTTTAATGCTGTTGCTGCAAATGGTATCATATTTAGGTGTGATTTTTGTCAAACATTTCTGAATAGTTTACTAATGTTATAAGATACCATTTTTTTAAATAACATTTTATTTGCCTTAGAAAAAAAATCTTGAATTGAAAAGTTTTGTTTTTACGATGAAAAGACCAGAATTGGAAAAATTCTCCTGTAAAAAAAATGTATGACACCAAAGTGTACCATTATTTTAAAAACTTGTAAAATTACTAAGGTTTGCAAATTGGTATAAAACTTACGTCTAGTCCTTGCGGTTACAAAGATATTGCTATGAATGTGATGAAGAAGACAGAACAGAAATTAAAATGGTACAATCTAACTTTTCTTTCTCGTAATGGCTTATGCTTGTAATCTAAGCATGTGGTTAAGCGTGTAGCGTAATTCCGAGCCGATGACGTCATCTGTTCGGAATTTGGGACCGCTACCTGCGGAGTTGCACCTCACTCAGTGTGAAAGGGATAGATAGCGCCGCTTTTGTATTTTTGGTAAATCGGTGTCTTTGTGCAGGTATTTTTTTTCCTTCACCCTTCACTCATACAGGGCTTCATTGTTGCATGATTTTATTTGTTTAGTTGACACGAATCTCTCTTCGAGTTGATACGTACGTCAGACTACTTTCGCTCCCGCTGTGCCTAACTGTTGTGTTCCTTAAAATTAAACTTGTGCTGTGTATTTGGACTTTGCATTGCCTAACGATTTGGAACTGTTTGTGTTTTGGACGAATGACTTGGCAATCCTACGGACTTCGAAAACAATCGTTTGTGTGAAGTTGTACGTGTGTGCAGTAGTACGATGCCTCGTTACGAGTACACGCCACGGGAGTATGCCGAAATGCATTTTATCTACGGAGAAGTAAGAGGTAACGCCAGGGCGGCCGCAAGATTGTATCGTGAAAGATACCCGAACCGGGATCGACATCCCGACTATCGCGTATTCATTAGAGTGCATAACGCGCTTCTTGAGGGAAGAATTCTTGGCACCGGAGTTGGGGGTGCCAGTGAAGGGCGACCGTCACAACTCAATGACGAAATTATTATTCGAGAAATCGAGGAAGATTCGTCGGTCTCAATTCGCGTCATAGCGCAACGCACAGGTATTCCAAGATCGACGGTACATCGAGTTCTAAAAAGGCACCGGTTGCACCCATATCACGTGCAACGTGTTCAAACGCTGACGTCACGTGATTACCCGCAAAGAGTAGCATTTTGCCAAAGGATGCTTAGAATGATACGGGCGGACCCACAGTTTTTAATAAAATTTTATGGAGTGACGAGTCTTCATGCCGGCGAGATGGATATCTCAATTTGCATAATTTGCACAGTTGGCTGCTGGTAAACCCACATTTGATGCGAGAGGACAGGAGCCAACATCAATTTAAAATAAATTTATGGGCAGGAATAATAAATGGGCAAATAATAGGGCCCTTTGAACTACCAGCAACTCTAAACGCCGAATACTATCTGCATTTTTTAAGGAATGAGTTGCCAACGTTATTAGAAAATATTCCAGAAGACGTGCGGCAAGCAATGTGGTTACAAA
This sequence comes from Tiliacea citrago, assembly GCA_963921375.1. Taxonomy (NCBI): domain Eukaryota; kingdom Metazoa; phylum Arthropoda; class Insecta; order Lepidoptera; family Noctuidae; genus Tiliacea; species Tiliacea citrago. The sequence continues at coordinate 23,265,046 of OY992783.1, forward strand.
ATGATGGTTGCCCCGCTCACTATGCGACGGCAGTAAGGGCGCAACTCAATGAAACTTACCCTAACAGATGGATCGGCCCATTAGGACCAATTTTGTGGCCTCCGCGATCTCCGGATTTAAATCCCTTAGATTTTTTTTATTGGGGACGTTTAAAAGACAAAGTTTACAAACAACGAATAACGTCGGAAGAAGAATTACGTCAGCGCATCCAATCTGCTGTATCAGAAATAAACAACAGCCATTTTGTCCGTCGGATAAGAGCTTCCTTTATTAGGAGGTGCAGACTTTGCATTCTCGTAGGGGGACGTCAGTTTGAACATTTACTGTAAAAACAAAATAAACGATTTATTTGTATTTTTTTTTAAATTTAACCTCCTAATTTTTTTCATACGCTGAGATACCTAAACATTTTTAAGAAAATAGTCGAATTGTGCACACTTTTTCATATTTTATTTTATTTCGTAATTTGGCACCTCTGTCAGATTCATAGCAATATCTTTGTAACGACAAAGACTAGGCGTAAGTTACACAATGTAGTAAGTTACACACAGTTACAAGTTGCGTAAGTTTACAAGTTTTTAAAATAATGGTACAGTTTGGTGTCATACATTTTTTTTACAGGAGAATTTTTCCAATTCTGGTCTTTTCATCGTAAAAACAAAACATTTCAATTCAAGATTTTTTTTCTAAGGCAAATAAAATGTTATTTAAAAAAATGGTATCTTATAACATTAGTAAACTATTCAGAAATGTTTGACAAAAATCACACCTAAATATGATACCATTTGCAGCAACAGCATTAAAAACACTGAATGCTGGTACAGAAAATAGTAAAAATCGAAAAAAAAAAATTTCTTGGTTACCTTATCGGTTTTTTTTTTACTGTTCAAATTGGTTGTTGGAAATGAGGTAAGCTACCTACCCGTTACGTTTGATCCATTATTTACGGGACACCCTGTATAATAATAGGTTAGGTGCTTACCTGAAGTACTAGAATCCATAAATATTGTTTTGAAATCCAGATTCTAACATTAAAATATGGCATGTATTTAATGCGGCAACTAAGTAAAATGAATATAGGTTTTTAAAAAAAATAGAGTGGGTGCCATATACAACGTGTCCCAGAAATCAACGTCAAGCCGAAAACGGTCAATAGGCCAAGTCGTGAAAGTTCTTAGAAAAATATAAAAAAAAATCTTAGTCATGTACTTTTCAAATTTTATGGATTCAAAAATAAATCTCAAAAAGTGACACCCTGTGATGATCTTTCAAGTCCTGTGACTACAAATATTAACTTTTCGTCAGTTTTTTTTCTGTGACGTAACCATGAATAACCCTTCTGTAAATGACAGTTAAAAGTTAAAACATATCTACCTCAGTTTTAAATAAAATGTTAGATTTTTGCCCAACATTGAATTCAAAATTATTACATCACCCAACTTTAACCGCGTGTAGTGTAAAAAAAATATACTACACTATTTTGGCAAGTAACTTTAAAAGATGGCGTGTTTAGTCTGGATTCCAAAATGGTAAGCCACTTACTAATTGCTACTTCTTAATTGAGGAAAACAAAATTATTTGTTAGTTTCAGGTGCGTTTGAAATAAAATTCAGTTGTTGGATTTCTTTAGTTATAATTTTTATTAAATCAGATTTTCCATGTTTATAAATGTTCGAACTGTTCGCCTTCAGTTGCAATGCAAGCTCTACATCTCTTTAAAAATGATCGCGTAATAAGACGGGCGTGTCTTCTCGAGTTGATGGAAAATTCCCGTCCACATGTTCACTTTAAACGGGTACTGCGATCTGTCTTCCCGCATCAAATTTGGATTTTCCACGTGCCATTCGTGCAAATTGTGGAGGTTCATGTAACCGTCCTTTTTAAATGTTGATTCATCTGACCATATAATTTTTTCAAAGAATCGCGGATCCTCTCGGTGCTTCTGCAGTATCTTTTGACAAAATCGCACTCTCTCTGGGTAGTCTCGGGGTAGCAGACTTTGTACTCGTCGTACATGGTATGGGTGAAACCGGTTTTTTTTTTTAAATACGCTGTGCAGTACTTTTGGGGACTCCTATGCTCTGTTGAATTCCACGTACTGAGATACTTGGGTCTTCTTCAACTGCTTGCAGGACTTCGGCCTCGTAGGGCAATACGGGTCTACCCTCGCTAACCATTTGACTAGGGAATCGACCCTCTGATAGTGACCGATGCACATTGATAAATACTCGATGATCGGGATAACGCACTGCATTTGGGTATCTCTAACGATACATTCTTGCTGCAGCATTGGCGTTGTATAAGCATTCTCCATAAATGAGATGCATGTTGGCGTATTCCTGTGCGGTGTATCGAGATGGCATGATAACACACTTCACAAAACACGGGATTACGATAACAGTGCAGATAAATCCAAATCACAATGCAAATCAAGTCCAATAAACAAAGCCACAGTTGTAAATACGAAGTCAATACAAATTATACGGAAAGATGCGTAGTAAACGAAAGAGCGTAACGTACTGCAGTATTGCACAATTTACCCCCTAACGCATCCCTGTTTCGCCAGAGTGGCGTCTCTATCTGTTTCACTCACACAGACGAAATAATGTGTCAATCCGCTCTTAGATAAAAGTAGCGTCACTATCTATCTCGCTCACACTCAACAAAGTAGCGTCACCATCTATCTCGCTCGCACTAGTCAAATAACGTCACTCTTTGTCTCAATCGAACTTGTATGAAATCCGACTTCATTAAAAAAAATGTTTTTCCTCAATTAAGAAGTAGCAATTAGTAAGTGGCATACCATTTTGGAATCCAGACTAAACACGCCATCTTTTAAAGTTACTTGCCAAAATAGTGTAGTATATTTTTTTACACTACACGCGGTTAAAGTTGGGTGATGTAATAATTTTGAATTCAATGTTGGGCAAAAATCTAACATTTTATTTAAAACTGAGGTAGTTATGTTTTAACTTTTAACTGTCATTTACAGAAGGGTTATTCATGGTTACGTCACAGAAAAAAAACTGACGAAAAGTTAATATTTGTAGTCACAGGACTTGAAAGATCATCACAGGGTGTCACTTTTTGAGATTTATTTTTGAATCCATAAAATTTGAAAAGTACATGACTAAGATTTTTTTTATATTTTTCTAAGAACTGTCACGACTTGGCCTATTGACCGTTTTCGGCTTGACGTTGATTTCTGGGACACGTTGTATAATGGGTTGGCAGCTAATAAGGAGTATCGTAATAAGTAATAGGTAGCATATTAATATATCAGTAATAAGCTCCGTTTTAATTTAAACTAGCATCAAGTTTTTCTTTTGGGAACAGAATTAATATCTAAGCGGAAACTTAATGGCGAAAATAAAATAGAAAATGGGCATTCATAAATAATATAAATCAGATTCTATTTAAAATTGTTTGTATGAAGAATAAATATAAACTAGCTTATATTACAAATATATTGTGTGACTTTTAATAGCTTTAAATAAACTCTAAAATGGCATGCAGAAAAAATATTTTGCGGCCTTTATTTTCAAAATTCTAGGTGAATAAATTAAAAAAATAAAAAGAGTAATTACTTTTATTTATTTTTAAATAATCATAGAAGACTGTAGTTATACCTAAGTATTAAAGTTACACAATAAAAAGTTACGCAGTTAGACACAATTAAATAAATAAAAATATATTATTATTGTATTATTAGGGCAGGTTTAGATTTGGCAGGACGCCCTCGCTTTCTTTTTTGACCAATTGGAATCAATTTGGCCTCTAAAGGCGGAGTGGCTAGTTTCAACCTTATGGCGAGGCCTATTATATGTTTACACAAATAGAATAGAATAGAATAGAATACTCTTTATTATGTACACCATAAAAGTTACAGATATAAATGTTGAAATTTTACACAGGGTGACACAATGGGCGGTCTTATCGCTAAAAGCGATCTTTTACAGACAACCTTTGGATGGATTAAAAAGAGAAGGAGAGACAGTACTGCAGGTAGTCGGTGGTGAACTATTTACATGTACAATAAATACATACATACACTAAGCATAACTTATCCATAATATATATATACAATAATAAACATGAAACAAGATCAAGGAACTGTATTCTGTAATGATGCTGTTTAAGAACAGAGAGTGTTTTTTTACCAGAATTTTAAAAGTGGACAAAGATTGAGCACGCCTTATCGACACGGGCAAGGCATTCCATAATCGTACTGCTTGAACTGTAAAAGACTTGTCATAAAAACTGGTAGAATGCATCGGCATCTCTAGTCTCAAGTTTTCCGATGACCTCAGATATCTATTATGTGTGTCATGAAGGAACTTGAAACGTTCTTTAAGATAAGAGGGGGTTTTAGGATTGAACAGAATACTGTAGAGCTGAAATAAGATATGAGAATTCCGGCGAAGACGTATTGGTAGCCACTTGAGCTTTGTACGAAATTCGGAAATGTGATCATATTTGCGCAAGCCAAATATAAATCTTATACAAAAGTTTTGAAGTCGCTCAAGTTTATCTAATTGTGCCTCAGTGAGATCGGGATAACTGACATCAGCGTAGTCAAGGATGGGTAGTAAAAGGGATTGTGCAAGCGCAGTTTTAGTTGCAGTTGGAATAAAAAAAAAATATATATATATATTTTAAAAAATTGAGGGCAATTGCACATGCCTTTCCTCCATTCTGTTCTTGGCAGTACAACTTTCCAGAACGCAAAGTTTTTTTCTTTATACTCATCAAATGTATGCCATGTTTCGTTATATGCCATATCCGTAGCCCTAGCTTTCTCACTAGGTACTATATAAACGTAGTTTGTATAATCCGATGCTAAAGTCTTTACTTTAATGTTCTGCTTTGCCCAACAATATCCTTCTGTCCATTCTTTGAGTTCAATGTTGTGTGTCTCTGGGAATAAGTCTTCAGAGATTTGGTTTGACCATTGGGTAACCATATCACTCGCCACAACAAGGAAACGTGAAAGGGGAAAACGTTCCCGCATCGTATTATGATCTTTGATAGTCTTGTTAAATGCTTGAACTTGTTTAATTGTTTGTGGTCGGTGAAAGGGTTGCTGCAGCCCCAAAGTACCAGTTAGGGTTTTTGACTAGCCACTCCCTTTTAAAGTATTGTATGAATGCTGTCTTAGTAGCATGTTTGGCAAGAAAAGCATGAACAGGAGCATTGAAAACATCAACTGATGATGCATTATGCAAAGCGTCTATATCTTGCAAAATATATTTTCTGTATCTTTTTTCTACAAACTTTTCAACAGATTTTTGCATATTTTTTTTAGCATGCGCCAAACACATACGCACAGTAGTATCAGAACCAAAAACATGGTTAAAAGCATTTTTTATTGCTTGAGCTGCGTCACACACTAATACTTTTGGTTGTAAATCATGATCAAACAGTGAATGAACTTTCTCCTTTAATCCACTAAAAATCATCTCAAAGTCTTCTTCTTGTTCATTAGTGGAAACTCCTAAGCAAAGGGGATAAAATTTTCTGTCTTTATTTGTAGTTCCAACAATCAAAACAGGAAAGCCTTGCCATATCAATTTGTAGGTTGCATCAGCGTGGAAAACGTCAGAAGAACATACAAACTTTAATAATTTTCTTGTTGTCAAAACAAATCTGAAGATCGGTTGGTCACTCTCTAATATCCAGTACTTCATAACAAATGGTTTATCCTCATCTTCAGGAATAGCTTCATGATCATGTATCCACTTTTGTAATTCACCTAAGTGAATAGTGTGGTGTCCGAATTTCACGCGCCGCCTATCACTTAAATAATTATTTAGTTGAACTTTTGTAGGCAACTTTATTCCATCAATTTTTTGAAGAGAAGCCAATATAGCTTTAGGCTTCAAATGTAAGTCGAAGAGTCTGTTGACTTCTGTTTTAGTATGAGCGTCGATGCCGTAGTCGCCTCGAGTGCCAATATTTTCGTGATTATGTTCAGCATCTGTATGATATGCAAGAACATTGTCGGTTCCACTCTCAAATAACAAATAAAGTTCTGCCGCACACTGTGGTCCCTTCTTCCGAACTTTATTACACCTGTAAAAACGTTTTTGCCCCTCTTCTGTCATTCGCGTAAATTTCCGAGACCAAGTATTTTTTGAATTCACGAAATCTTCCGCCTCTTTCAAGTTTGAAAATTTAGATTTAAAAACCCAAAGTTTGTTTCGTCCACGTTTGGGTTTCGTTGGTCCTTGATCCTCTGATTCTGCTCCACTTGAATAGTAATCCGGCACTCCTTCATCACAATTTATTTCACGACTTGGTCCAGCTAACTCTAACTGACTCATCTCCACATATAAATCACTAAATACTGGTAATTACGCAAAATAAACAAAACTAAACATTAACGTGCACATTACCGGCGAATAATGAAAACAATAACAATCTAGAAGTCGCGTGGGCCCGCCGCCCGCGCCGCTTGTTATTGGCCGTGCACCCGCACGCACCCCGCCACCCCGCACTACACTCGTATCCAACCATCGCACCTTCCGCCGTTTTCATGAAATTATGATAAAAAAATATTAATAATTAACTCTTATTCATTTTTATTGTACTCGTTTTAATATTTAGAGCTGCCCGCAAAGCGAAGCCTGAAAGTGGGTTTTTAGACGGCACGAAATAGTTGGTAATATATTATCTTTGCCACCCTACTAACATTATTAGTCGCCAAGTCATTATTTATAGATCCTCGCCTAATATTTTATTTGACTAGTATAGTTTATTTGCTACCTAAACGCAGCTGCTAGTTTTTAGTTTTTATAACACCTTTAATTTTGAACCTTACATAATATAATAGTCGCGAAAATATTTAATCGCTGGCAAGTTATTTTATTTGTTGCAAACATTTAGTTGACTTTTAAGTTATTAGTCACTCGGAAAATAATAAGCTTTAAAATATTCACTTTGAAAATGCTTTTTAAACAGAGAGCACCGAGATTAGATACGTACACCACTAGCGACGATCAAATTCCGACTACCTGAATTCGGTCTTGCGCGCAATACAATGGAGGGGAGAGGGTAGGGTATTGTTCCTGGAACTGTCTACTAGGGCAGGTAATAACTTATTTTGCTATCGGGTATACATTGCAAATTCACTTTTGGCCGCCTAAATCGGCCAAATCGACGTATGTGCGTCGTCGGTACGATTTGCGAATTTCCTTCTTAATTTTACGTAATTTGTCGTTTATTATTATAATCTTCCCTTCATACTTTTCCTTCCAGGCTTAGGACTGGCTGAATCGAGATAATTACGGATTTCTAAATAACTCTATTCAGGCGTTTTTAGAAGATAATCAATTTTATGTACATTAATTAACACTTTTATGCATTTTTTTACTTATTTTTTTTTTGTTTTTATTTCGATCGTAAGTATCCATTTTATTAATTTTTTAAATTTTAGTTTGTTATATTTTTTGCCGTTTTCGTTTTTATGTTTAATTAGATAAGTACATATTATTATATTTTTAAATGAAAACCCGTCGAATCTATCTTCGGGTGTATTTACGTTCAAAACCATGAGCTTTTCAACTTTTTCGGTGGTCAATCTCGTGCGCCGTTCATTTAAAATTTGCCCTGTTTTTGAAAACATCCGTTCGCATGGAACGGATGTGGCTACAATGTTGTACTGCTTAACATAGATTTTTTTTAATTGAAAAAATGGTGGAAAAAACACCAATTTGTGTATCCTACACAAATTGGTGTTTTTTCCACCATTTTAAGGGACACGTTAAATTGCCGGCCTGGTCTTTTCTTGCCAGCAGCTCGTCCGATAGGTACATATCAACCTCTTTAATGGCTCTTGACAGCGGTGTACCAGGAGCAGTATTCGTGGCAACTATGTTGCCTAAAATGTTCCAAGGGTTTAAATCTTCACCGTCGGCATCATTTGTATTATCGGCGACTGGAGGAACGATAGGTGCTACTGGAGGGTGTTCCGATTGGGCGATGAGTGCGGCTACCAATTTTCGCACCTTTTCTTTCGTTTTTATGGCCTCGTTTTGGTCCGAAAATCCCTGCATTTTGAATCTTGGATCCATGAATGTGGTTAAAGCAAATGTGCCACTTTGTTCAATCAAATTAAACCGTTCATCTAACCCCGATCTAAGTAGACGGACCGTGTCACTTGTATCTTGTGATAAATCGGTTCTATCAATAAGCTTTTGGCACGCCTCTTTTAAGCATCTTGTCACTACGATTACCGAACTTCCAGTAGTGTATTTTTCCGCGCTCATGAACCTGGTTATTTCCTCGAAGGGTCGTAAAATCTGACACAGTTGAGCATAAAGTTTCCAGTCTTCTGGACTGATGACTGGTCTGATCTGTCCACGAAACATAAAGTTGATCGGATACTTTCTTCTAGTTCAATAAAGGTCTCTGCACACAGCCAGCGTGGCGTGACGGGGCGCGGCGTGGCGGGGCGGGGACGCCGCGCTGGCACGGCGGCAGCCGTCACACTGCGGGCGCGATCACGTCCCGTCCCGCCGTGCCCCTTGACGTCGACCGTCTCGCAACGCGATTCATTCATCAAAAAGATGTTCTGATTTGCGCTAGCAAAACAATACAAAATTACATTCACGCTACGTCCCGTCCGACACGACGTGTTCACGCCCCGCCGGCAGTGTGACCACTACATACTATCGGCCAAAGTTCCGCATGCTCACCTTAAAGGCGATAATCGCATAGCACGACTCACGACTCGATCGCACAATGCACGAGTTTTGACCAATAGGATGCACAAAGCGTATTTTAGTGGTGTTCGTATTAGTATAATCATGTATAGAATGTGTGACACTCACACTAGGAGCGTACTATGCTCACTTGTTTCTCCTAAGAGACGAGTTTTTAATGGGCACGGCCAGCGCGGCGCGGCGGCGGCGTGAGCTCTTTGTTATTGAATTGAATTGTTATTTTATTATTGACAAGAATTAATTTTAGTACTCATATCTTCTGTTTGTTTGGTTTAGAAAATGTATTATTGATATTGCAGTATTTACAAAAATAATTTGTAATAACTAATAAACTACAATTTATATGTATTAATCCACTTCAATATTTTCCTCTCTCTATCCGGTCTATAGATATAGGTTATTTATGAACACTTTCAATGCCTCTCCAATTTTCACCATATCCTATGTGATGCCGCATGCCGCAGCAACCGCACCATATTCCCTTCACAATAAGATGAGACATTGAAACGAACCGTTTTATTACAGTCCGTTCCACCGATTTTGACTTCTATTCCGTAGGCTTATGGATGGCATTAAAGGCAAAAAAGTGGTTACAATACCATCTGTTTACTGCAGCTGCCATTTGTCATGCCACCAACACAATAGCATTCAAAATCGATTGAACGGACATTTATGGTTTGTTTACCTTTTATCTCACGGCTCCCTGAATACGTTAGGTATAGGTGCGTTGACCGGCACTGCATGAAGGTATCAAATGTTTATATTGAAATTTTTTGTGTTTAATCGACTTTATTAAAAGTAAATAACTATCTAAATTTCTATGTGTTTGTTTATACTTGGGCAATTTGGGAATACTTGAAAATTACAGTAATATTTGAACCAATACTCTGCGCAGTTCATACAATGTTATCAGAGCTTTTTGTTTGTAGCTAACGCAAGGCCGCAAGCCGCACAACTCTTGCAACTGAAATAAAAATAAGTTCATTATCTAAGACCCATTGTTATTTAGTGGGAATGTCTGGAAATTCGGTTAAACAATAGAGGACGGCTTAATACAAGGGCCATACGTTTTTTTATTACCTTAGGATTATCTCAAATGTTTTGCAGTTGTTCCTTGTATTTGGTTTAATACTTTTAACAGTAGGTAATTGTAATATTACCTTTTATTCATTAAAATAATACAGGGTGAAATTGAATTCATGGGCATCCTTTTAAGGGGTCATTGTACTCATCATTATGAACAACTTCAACTATGAGACCATACCTGAAATCGCGAAAAAAAAATCAGCTGTTCCCTACATTTATGTTTGCATAACTCGACAAAATGTAGGGAACAGCAATTTTTTTTTCTCGATTTCATATTTGTTCCCATAGTCAAAGTTGTTCATAAATGACGAGTACAATGACCCCTTAAGAGGATACCCATGAATTAAATTTCAGCCTGTATAACGAACAAGGTATCGTTGCAATTAAAATGCCCAGGCATGCCGTGCAGGATGAGCACTTTAAGACTGGATTATAATCAAACCAACACTTTACTCTTTTATAATTCATGCTCTAGTCAAAGTTTGATAATTCATGATTTTAAGCGAAATCAACGCTACAGGCGCGTTACCGGCATTGCATGTCAAGTTTTTTTTTGACATATCTAACAATGATTCAGTTCCTACGCCACTTTAAAATTCAGAAGCTTATCAAGTAATTAAACTAAACTATAATTTGTGCCTTGGCAGCAGTGAGAGTGAAAGGATTGAAATAAAATGTTGGGTACTAGTGAAATATATATTTTTAGTTTGTGTTCATTTAACATTATGCAGGATTAAAGATTTATTTAGGTTGATATTTAAATCTTATCTGTATAATAAAAGATGTATAGTAAGTGCTTTTTGTATGAAACTATCGGCTGTAATCTCAGTGTGAAAAAATAAACAGTTAGTTAAAATCTACTTGAGAACAATTTTAAGGATTTGCTGTTGTAGAAAAAAAAACAATATAAGTAACTTAATTTATTTTTAATAGACTTTTTCAAAACATTAAAGATTCATCCAGAAATTAACATATTATAACAAAAAATTACACAGAAATTATCATCAAAATGCAAAATATTATAAGTGAAAATATTCTTACTCATAATATCATTTATAAACTGTATTTATCTACACTTATATCGTAAAGTTCAAAATATGAAATCAACACAACAATGACAAACAGACAACACAACAACAACAGGCAAAAAGCCTGTCAGTAAATAAGATTAGGAGAATATTGCTCGTGCAGTTCTAATGAAATTGAAAAGTTTTAAGATTAGTACAATTTAAGAATCTTAATAATTTTTATAATTTGCAATAATTACATTACACTACAGACTAGGTTTATCAAGCAAATGAGATCAATTATTTATGAGGTGGACGGATATGATGACACTACTGAATATGTAAAATAACAAACTAACGAGATCGGGGCTTACGACAACATTGATTGTAAATAAAACAACAAATCCACCATAAAAGGCAACATGACACTAAATTGACATCAATAATTTTACAAGAAGACTTCAAAATCGTTGCCAATATTTTAAACTATGATTACGGTCTACAGTCTACTCTGTGACATTAATCAACGAAGTAATATAATACAAATTGGAATAATAAAAATAAACCTAATAAAAATAGCTATACAGGGTTATTTGCAAGCCGCCGGAGTCGCGGGTTGTTCGAAAGAGATACCATGGCCCTGGCACAGGCAACTGAAGGAACACGGGTGGGTTTTAGTCAGTAAAAGTTTGACACGACCTTGCGCTCCGCCCAGAGCGGGAGAAGTCATTTGATGATAAAACACTAATAAGCTCGTAGGACTATAATACTAACATCATAAATAACAACTTTTGTTGTATGACTTTTAATAATTCTTAAAAAAATAATTTCATAATACAATTAAAAATATTTATTTTGATCGCTCTAAATTTGAACAACTCTACGCGGTACCAAAATATGTAAGTAGTTAAATAAACAAACAGTGCGTTGCGAATGCAGGGTCGCAGCGGTACTTACTACAAAATACAGATCTAAAAAGTGTTATTACAAATATTACAACAAAAACTTGAAAGTTTACTTTTGGTATTCTAAAAAGTCATAGATCAAAAGTGGTTGTACTAATATAGTCCTACCAGGTGTTAGAAAAATAACCCTGTATAATGTAATTATACAGTATGTTAATTAACGAAAGGCGTTCCCGTTAACCCGCAATAGTATAGCGTCCACATGCTACCAAAATATGACCATTCGAAAATTCACGAAAAAAAATCTGCTGTTCATTACATTTATGTTCGCTTACCTAGCTTAACAAAATGTAGGGAGCAGCTGATTTTTTTTCGCGAATTTTTAAATGGTAATATTAATTGTAGCATGTTTGGACTATTGCGGGTTAACGGGAACGCCTTTCGTTAATTAACATAGTGCATGTTAAAAATTATATTAACTTAATATTTCGTCGCTGCTCCTCCCGCATCTATCACAGCATCGCAACGGCTACGCATGGACCTAGTCAGGACTTCGCACAAATTCGAACCTCTGAATGTGTCCCAAACTTGTTCGCAATGTGTGACAAGTGCTTCCTTCGTTCTTTCTGCTCTACTATCCCATCTCTGGACCATTAAACCCCACAAATTTTCAATGGGGTTTAAGTCTGGCGATCGGGAGGGCCATGGCACTGTTTTAATTTGTGGTTGCCCTCGCAACCACTCTTGAACAACCCGCGCACGGTGTATCGGGCAATTGTCCTGGAAAAAATAAAATTCTGGCACGTCCAGTTGTGGATACACCGTGCGCACTGTGGGTACCATGATGGTTTGTAGCACCTCTAAATACGTTTAGCCGTTTGCCCTCCCTGGTATAAAAGCGAGCTCGCCTGGTCCAGCAGCACTCATCCAGCCCCACATGTTCACTACAATTCTTCCCGATTCTGCATTTGGGTTCACATTTCGAGGTTCGTATCTTGTGTTATCTACACGCCATAAATTCCGACGACCTTGTTGGCTAGACCTAAAGCACTTTTCATCAGAAAATATGGCGTAAGAGAAATCGAAGTCCCTGTAGTCACGAGCGAATCGCACGCGAGCAGCTTTCTGCTCCTGCGTCAAAATAATTTTTTTTTGCGGGACGTCTGTGATGGACTCCAGCTCGATGCAACTCGTTTCTAATAGTTTGCATCGAAACTTCGTATTCTTGTGCGAAACTGCGAGTGGGTGTGATCGGGTTCTCTTCATACGTGGCTATCATATTATTTAACTCGTTTTCGTTTATAGCCCGGGGTCGAGGTGCACGAACGCGTTCTGTAATTTCTCCTTCTTCATATCTTCGCACCCAGCGGCGGCGGCGCACCGTTGTTCTCTAACGAAAAAAAAAAAAAAACAATCAGCATCGATTTTTTACATAATATAGGAACTAAGTATAATAATACGAGTACACTACAAAAGTCTTATTCAAAGGGCACAACTAGTACACTATAAATAAAAATTATAAGTATTGAAATACTTAAGCTGTGCATTTTGGTTGACTTCACGATAAATAAACTCTTAACTTTTCTATAACTAATTTAAGTAGTTATAACATTCATAACTATATTTTAAAATACAAGTTGTAAATGCAATAGCTGAAAATCTCTTAAGGGGTCATTACTCATCATTATAAACAACTTTTACTATGAGAACCAAACCTGAAATCGCGATAAAAAAGCAGCTGGTCCATACATTTTGACGAGTTACGCGAACATAAATGTAGGGAACAGCTGTTTTTTTTTCGCGATTTCAGGTTTGGTCCCGTAGTAAAAGTTGTTCATAATGATTAGTACAATGACCCCTTAAGAGGTTTTCAGATATTGCAATTTACACCTCGTATACCTATGAGTAAGAAAAATGGCATAGCGTAAATTCCAACATTGTATGAAACTGTCCCAAGCAAATTTGTGCTTTATCTCTACTATTTAAAGTGTTTATCCCGTGCGGGCTGGCAACGTGGCATTTCTAAAGGTTTTTCGTGGTTAAATACCAACGATCTAGTGCTTGGCCGAAAAAATAGTAAGTACTTGCTATTTTATCGGCCAGCCAAGCACTAAATCGTTAGTATTTAAAACTATGTGTGCTATTTTTTTTAAGTTTTTTTGGTAAGTATTTACGAGCACTACTAACAAAAATTTACATTATTGTCAATTACTTTCCATCTGCAGTATTATGATAAAATAAATGTTAAAAATAATTATAAAAAACAATTATCTTGTGCTTGGGCGAAAAAAAATTGTAGTTTGAAATATAATGATCAAGCCTCTAGAAATGCGACGAATGCGCTCTGGTTTTTCTAATTAAAATGCGGCAACGACGCTGTGAGATAAGGCACCATTGTTTAGGTTGTTTTGGTTTAGGATTTATTATCGGGTCATAAAAGGCTCCAACAACGTCTTTGAAAGCAAAAATAAATAAAAAGAACAATCTTATTTGAATGCATTACTATAAGTAGGTAATATCTTATGAGACTTTTAAAAAGAATCCATCTGAAAGTTATAATAATTTTATTATTTTTATATATAAATCTGCCTAGCCTTTTCCCAACTATGTTGGGGTCGGCTTCCAGTCTAACCGGATGCAGCTGAATACCAATATTTTTCATGGAATTTGTTTTTAAATTGCAATATAAGGAAAAATGCAAACTATGAAATAATAATATTACTATCACTTTATTTATTTCTATATCTCTCCCTCTATCTGAATACAAAAACATAACTTACTTGCATGTTCAACTCCACTGCTATTTGGGATATATTTAACCCTTGTCTATGCAAAACAATAATTTGATTCCTTTCTTCCTGAATCAGGTTTCGGGTCGTCATGGTTGCACCACGTTAGTCACAGCCCACACACAATACACACACAGTCCAGGATACAAGCTAGGGTCAAGAAGAGGCTTTCGATCACAGTCCGGTATACAAGCAGAGGTCACAGTTAGGCAGGCAATCAGTCCGATAGAAATAAACAGGTCGTAAAATGAAATGGCGATAGGAATTTAAGGGAAGCGTCAACAATTAGCGAGAGCAAATTGGCACTGCCGCGCTCTAGCTAATGTTTGTTATTTTATGTTACTCGCTCATTACTCACACAAATGCATATTGTCTCTAATTGGGGGAAACTAGGAAGGGGTGTGGTTTGTCACTAGCTGCGCTCTCGCAGGAATATTTTCTTAAGTGAGCATGCTTAACTTGGGCCGATAGTACGTAAACCATACAACACAAATCGTCGGCGTTCTGCCGGCGCTGCACTCGCGTCCCGCCACGCCCCTTCCCGCCACTTCTGACTTGTATTCCCGCTCGACGCGGCGGCGGCGTGGCGCGATGGTTACCGTCGCGTCGAGCGGGACGGCTCTGTGTGGCGTCGTCCGTAATATCTAGTACATTACAACTGCTCAGCATCGCGTCGCCGTCCCGTCCCGCCACGCCGCGCCCGCTGTGTGCAGAGACCTTAAATCGTTTGAGCATGAAATATGTCGAGTTCCACCTAGTTTTGCAAGCTTGGATCAAGCGCTTCGGCTCCTTGCATTGTTGGGCTTGATATTTCTGTAGTCTTTCAGAAGAAACGGTGCTTTTTTTTTATATGTGAAACTATCCGCTTCACTTTGTCAATTTGGGGCTTTACTAATTGAAGGGCACTTTCCATCACCAAATTGAGGCTGTGTGCGTAACAGCCAAAGTGCTTACACTTCAAAACATCTTTTACAGCTTTAACGACGTTGGCCGCGTTATCGGTGACCATAAAATTGACCTTATTTTTTAAATTAAATTTGTCAACTAAGGATCCAACCTCAGTTGCTATATTTTCAGCTGTGAAAGTGTATGACCCGAAAATTGGCAACATCCTAACAAAACACTCTTAAATTCTAGTTCTTCAGTTATATAATGCCCAGTGAGGGCTATGAAGCTCTCAGTTTTTAAAGAGGTCCACATATCTGAAGTCAAACATATACTTTGAACCTCTCTGGACAACTGAGCTTCTACCGTGTCGTATAGTTTTACGTAAGCCTCTTGCATAATCGAATTGGATAGCGTATTCCGTGTGGGCAGCCGATATCCAGGTATCCACCGACAAAACTTTCGAAAAGCCCTTTCTTTTACCAAGGAAAAAGGTTGAAAACTATCACTGCACAAATCAAGCAAATCGGAATTTATTAGTTTTTTTTGTTCATTGCAATTTTTTTTATTTACATAAGTATCCATAACTTTCTGTCGTTTTGCCCTCTCCGTGCCACTACCACTTGGGCCAGGAATATTCTCATTCTGACTCGTAGTACATGTAGCTGTAGGAAGCACTGACGCAGGTGCTATAGACAGAGAGTGAGTCTGAGTATTTGATTGCTCTCCTCGTATCCCACTCGATGACAGCGATGAAAAAAACGTCTTAAATTACTTTTTAAATTTGCCGCAGTGGATTTGTACGCCACTTTTTCCTTACACACATTACATGTAGCTTTGCCACTGCTAGCATCTTTCTCAAAATGGTGCCACAATTCGCTTCTTCCCGACATTGTCAAAGTTCAGTATTTAATACAGGTACCTATCTAATTATTTACACTATAAAATAATCAATTCACTATTTACAATTAAGTATTACAATATGCAATAAATACACAAACATCACCAGTTAAAAACATGACCTTGCGCAGAATTACGTTAGCCACAACTGAATGCAAACATTTTAAATCAAAACAAAATTAATATTAGGTACTCAACCGCAGGTGTACGATTCGTCGTTATCTCTTTCGTACTCGCTAAATTACTTCTCCTAGATTTAATAACAAACTATTATGCGTAATACAATACTTCTCGTCACTCGTTATCGTGCTCATTCAAATGTCAACGCTCTCTCTTAGTATTTAAAGTTCAAATTAGTTTAAATTACAACTTCAACTAGTAGTAGAACGAACGAAGATTTGAATATTACGACTAGACGACTACGTTTATGAGTCGTCGACGCGTTCCACGTTGGTATGAACTATGAACGTTTCTTGTTTAGCCGTCCACGAATTCAACTAGTCGATCGAAGTATGGTCAACCGTTGAAGCGTCGACGGGACGAGGACGGTTGATTTAACTAGTCCGTTCATTCAACGCCCATCGCTAGTCCTAACATTTGTTTTAAATTTAATTTTTCAAAGATTTTGCTCAATGTAGGTAATATCGGAATAGGCCGAAAATTCGTATGATCAGTTGTGCTGCCAGAAACTAACAGTGGAATCACTTTACTAAGTTTCATCAGATCAGGAAATACACCAGATGCAATACAAGAATTAAAAACGGTTAAATAACATCGATTATTGAAGACATGGTATGTACTGATAATCCGGTAATAATTCTGGTACACATTCTTTTAATATTGAGTAAGCAGAAGTGGAGGACGACGATGACATAGTTTTGGTTGTTAAAATGGGAATATTAGTAAAGAAATTTTCAAACTCAGTTGCCACCTCCACGTCTGCCTTAATATACAGAGTTGATATGACAGAGGGGCATTAAATTACACTACGTATACTATACGTGTTTAGTATTAATTCGATACGGTATAAAAATAAAAAGCACCAAAAATGAGTTTTTTTTTTTAGTTTACAAATCACAGTAAAACGCAACCACCCTTTGTAAATAAATTTAACTGACCTTAGATACCTAGGTAACAAAGCGGCAACGACGCACACACGCCGAAGCGCGGCGTGTGTTCTCTCGTGTCAAAGCGGGCGGGCGGTGGCAGGCCTCCACTTGTGCTAGCTTTTATGTTAGGTAAAGTTTTGACATACGCGCACAACAACAATCACAATAAAAACACTAAATTTTTTAATTCTCGATGTGTCCTCCATTCACATTACTGCACAAATTATACCGACGGAGAATAATTTTATTTATTTTTCTAATTAAATCACTGTCCGTCGCTAAGCACTTTAATTTGTGAAATGCTAAAATAATCCTATTTTTAAGTCCGTTTCGACCGCGCGGCCACGGCGAAATTAAAAAAAAAAAGAATGCCAAGATTTTGTAAAAATTTGTAGAAGTTGATTCCCAAAACCATAAATTTGTCAAAGTTATGGTTAAAAAATTATAAGGGTTTGAACGTGGCCGCGCCATTGAAACGCGGCGAACCGCGCGGCCACGGAGATCTTTAAAACTAAGCGTTGCAGAGATCTGAAATTCAGGTAAATAACAGATTGAATTTGTAAAAAAAATGTAAAAATATCGAAAAAAATCCTAGGTTTATATTTTGGGAGCTATAAGACTAAAACTCCATGGCCGCGCCATCGAAACGATGAAAAATACGTTGTCGCCGATATCTCGCTGAAAAAGCATCGCAGGGGTCTGAAGTTTTTTGTAAAACGTAGATTTGAATTTGTCGAAACTTGTAAAAATACTACAAAAAATCCTAGGTTTATGTTTCAGGAGCTGTAAGACTAAAACCTCATGGCCGCGCCATTGAAACGGTCAAAAAACACGTTATCGCCGATATCTCGCTGAAAAAGCATCGTAGGGGTCTGAAGTTTTTTGTAAAACCTAGATTTGAATTTGTCGAAACTTGTAAAAATACTACAAAAAATCCTAGGCTAATATTTCAGGAGCTGTAGTACGGTATCGCGTAGAAATAAGTCGTGATTATTTATCGAAGAAAGTAATTGTAAAGCGAGTTTTTTGTAAACAACACCAATTAATATGTAAAACTACCGATACTAGGCAAAAAACATGTATTTTATCGGTATTTATAACTTTCAATACGTTTTGAATATTTCGATAGGGTGACCATGGCTTTTTGTTTACAGAAAACTTTCCACCTATCGTTTTGGAAATTGTATCTCAAGGATTCTAAATTAAATTAAAATGAAACGACAAGATACAAAAAACATATTTATATTTCTTTTATAATCATATAAATCACAGATTATTTACTTACCCTAACACATATATTTCTTTCAAACTCACAAATCACAGATTATTTACTTATACTTTCTTTCAAAGTCACAAATCACAGACTATTTGCTTACACTTACTTACACTACTATATAGGGTGACTGGTAAGCAGTGATCGATACTTAAACACGTGAATTAGCTCATCATTATGAACAACTTTCACTATAGGACCAAACCTGAAATCGCGAAAAAAATATCAGCTGTTCCATACATTTACGATCGCATAACTCGTCAACATGTATGGAACAGCTGATATTTTTTTCGCGATTTCAGGTTTGGTCCCATTGTTGCCATGTTCATAATGATGAGCTAATTCACGTGTTTAAGTATCGGTCACTAATTACCAGTCACCCTATATATATTTCTTTCAGTCACAAATCACAGATTATTTGCTTACACTTACTTACTTTACTATATATATTTCTTTCAAAGTCACAAATCACAGATTATTTACTTAGAATAAGATATTTTTTTTTATTAATACGACCTCAGGGCCAAGGACTTTCTGGAACATTTGTCGAAATCTTGCAAAAAAATTGACATTTCAAACAAACCAAAACTATAATAATGAGGTACTCGCCAATATTTTTGGGATTTCGACCGGTTCCTTGGGTCATGAATAAAACTTGTTACCTATGGGAGCTTATTCCCACTGTATAGTTTAATTTTACCCTGTTTTTTATTATTTAATCATCATCTATTAGACCATATGTTAAATTATGAATTGTCAGAGGTTGTTCAGAACTTGCGTGCGTTCCGGTTTTATTATCGTCGTAACAAATCATTATGGAATTATTTACTAAGCAATGACACTTGTAATGACCAAACAGACCTACAACCGGGGGGACATATTCCACAGCACCTATCAGTCCATATTTTTTTTGCTTTATTTTGATGTAATGATGTGTTTCTTGGAGCATAATTTTGTCTGTGCCATTGAGATCAAATAAAATAATATTACTCAATTCGTACGTAAATCTCTTGGTTTCGTTGTTACATTTTAAACAAATTTTTAAATTGGAGTCATCGATAATGACGGCATCTTCCAGTCCACCGATTCCGAATAAATTTATGATTTCCATATTAATTGACAAAGATACTATGGTTCTTTTTGAGTGGTTGGCGCATGTTTCGATTAAACATTCTTTAGTTACATTGGCACTGTACAAATCCTCTAAAAGTATGTGTTCAAATATAAAAGCCATATTACTATCGCATCCATATGTATTGTTATCCCTTTTGTAATATTGAGTAATGATTTCCTCTCGTAGTTTATAAGCACTATTTAAATTTAACGATTCTGCTAATATTTTTATAAATCCGCGGATTAATTTGTTTGTGCATGTATTAAATATTTGTTGAATGTGCACGTTTTTTTGGTATGCAAATGCTAACAAAAAGAAAACTGAATCAAACGCACACGTATTCGTAAAATTCATACTTTTATTGACAGAATTTACTAAATTCCCATTTCGCAAAAACAAAACTGAGATATTCTTCGCAGAATATCCCTCTCCACCCCAGTTTTCAGTATATGAAGGCTTTTCTGTAAATATGGAATCAGAAGAAAATGATTGTTTTGTGTTTATTTTAATTTTTTTACACTGCTTATTATTATTTTTTTGTAATTTCCTTTTTCGGCCCTTGATTGTTTGCTTTTTTGTATTTGCTAGAGTTATATTAAGATTTGTCGCAGCTATTTTTGTCTCCCCTAATATAAAATTGTAGTGAATTTTTATAAATTCATCCACGTTGTATTTATGCAGACGTGTTTCAAATAATAAGTGTTTTAAAGTTTTGAAATAACTTTCAATAGCTGATGATGTTGGCGACTTATTTTCTGATTTGTAAAAAGGACACATGGCATTGCTCCACAGAGGCAGTTTGATCATTAACCTTTTAAGAGTTGATACTAGATTGGGTAAGTAATAATCATTTGGTTTTTCTGTTTTATTCTTTGTTTGATCCAACATTTTTTCTTTATTCACAAGTTCATCAACCAATCTAAAATATTGTCATCGTCGGTTATTATAACATAATCATCACAGAAATCTTTTTTGTCGTTTTTTTCAACTGGGTCTTCTATCTTGACCAACAAAGATTTGAGGTATTTCATAGAAATTTTACAAGTCTCATTGTTTGTGAATTCATATTTGAAAGTACAAATTTTTATAATATGACAAAGCACATTTTTTATTATTTCAAAATTTTCGCACTCTTTCACAAATAAAATACTGCGAATGTAAAACATTTTAATATTTATATCAACGTTATCGAAGCATCGCAAGTTGTATAAGTTTTTGACAAAATGACTTGTGTCTATGGTGTGTATCTTAGGAATACTTGAGGCAAATTGTTACTTTTACTCATTAAAACTAGAAATGATTGTCGTAGATAGTCTCGGACTGTTTGAAAATTAGTAAAAGCCTGAACGTTTGCTGCTATTAACGCTGAAGAGTCGTCAGTTACAATCTCGTGAGGCGCAGTACGTACTTCGTTGTGCCATCTTTTCAACCATGACAATATAGAATCCGTTGTGTGGTTATCCGTAATCAATTGGCAAATTGCTGTAGACTTAATAGTTGAAGACGTTACCATACCAACATAGAGGAACATCCGTTTCGTTAGCAGAGATCCATCTGGGAGTTTGATCGTTCGGAAGAATGATCCAGTTGCATCTATAGTCATTGTGACATGAGGAATTTTCTCCAGATACGCCTTGTAGTATTGGATTGGTTGCTCACACCAATAGCACAGATGGAAGCTCGGTAACAGGGTGAACTCGCGAACGAAATTTTGGTATGTTGCCATTATCGACATCATGAGAATGCTCATGATTGGATCAGAGTGCAATCGATTACTTTGCCTTTTCTCGTGTTTCATTTTCCTCAAAGCTTCCATCGTTGGTAGCACTGGACAGTTTACAGTATCATCATCTTTGATGACTACGGAAGCAATTTCTTTGTGAACTACTGTTGCGGGTTTATATTGCAATTTTTTCGCTAGTTTTCGTCTTTTGTACGGAGTGAGCTTTGTCTTCTTGTTTGGATTGTGTGGCATTCTACTATTATCGGTATTAAATAGAGTGCAGGTCACTGCCACTATTTTATCTGTTGCTGCCTTGATCGTTATTTCCGAGACGCAACTACATTGTGAGCACTTTCCTTTAATCAGAACATTCTTGTCTTCGTCGACCCGCTTAGTTTTAAAAACCCATGTGCATGGAAGCCTTGTAGATTCCCACAGTTTCTCTCGTAGTAAGCAAGCCCATTTGTACTTTGGCAGTGTATTGTACTTTTTATGTGTTGAGGTAGTATTAGGATCACGCCTGAAGTAATTAACTGAGACGGGTTCCACTTTCTTCCAGTCATATAAATCCAGTAAAAAATTAAACTCTTTAACAGTTTCAACTTCTTTTGAGGTACATTTCACAGGTGAAGAAACTGTGCTTCGGCACGAAGGCGAAGTTGAGGTGCTTTGTGTGAGTGAACTTTCTTCATCATATCGTTGGCCAAAAATCGTCTTGAAATTTCTCTTCAGTCTCATGAACAATGAATACGGCGTTATTTCATTGTTCAGTTCTTGAGCAATAGTTATAAATATAGGATTATTGTATGATATTTTTTCATTTCTACAAGTAGCTGCATACTTAAGAAACTTGTTATTCAGTTGCACCGCATCAATTTTCGGTTTTCTACCTCTGACCATGTTTCTGTAACAATATAGTAATAACATTGACCAACATCTCTACTTCTTAATCTTTTGTTTTATACATATTTGTTTGACCGCGTGAGAACGATCAGCCAACAATCACGTAGGTAATAAAATTATTTATTGTTTTACGAGTTTCAAAGACCGTTACCGTGCTAATGAAAAGAACAAAGAGCAGTATAATGGCAGCGCCGAAACTACGGTTTGTCTTTAGTGGATTTTCAACTTTATGCCCTAGAGCATAAAGTTAAAAATGTATTAAAGACAAACTGTTTCGGTACTCGTCGTCGAGACAGTTTGTCTTTAATGGATTTTCAACTTTATGCTCTAGAGCACATAGTTAAAAATCTATTGGGGACCAAACTAGTATCGGCGACGAGCTCGTCGTAGAGTCTTTTAGAGAATAGCATAGCAGAATTCGTTGAACTAAACAAAAGAACGCCTAGGTAAACATAGCTCGCATGTCTATGCGAGCTATGTTTACCTATGTTTACCGAGCGGGGCGTAGGTAGATAGTCTTATCTACCTACGCCCCGCTCGGTAAAAAAACAAAAAATACTTTTTTTTTAATTTAACCATGTATTCCTACAAAACTAACCCTCAGTTAGCAATATCTTTGTTCAAGCAATTTAAAAATTTGTTCAAGCAGTTTCTTAGAGAGAATTTTTGGTGCCAGAGTCTATGTCTTTTTAAAAATAAGTATAGTAGTATAAGTAGCACTTTTTCCAGAGTTCTAAAAATAAATACCTAGCAAATACACAATTTGGTCACCTTTCCGCATAAAAATATCATCACGATAGAGCAACCAGTATTAAAATAGGTACCTAAGTAGGTACACATTATCATTACAAGACTAGGTCAACTAGGTTGATAAAAAAATAGGAAAAGTATTAAGTGGTAAGAGAAGAGAGTAATTAGTATGAATTACTTACCTTGATAAGAAGTATTAATTTAAATCAAATCCTAAGGCTTACGCCTTACGCTTTCGAAGTTGTAACAGCAGAACGTAGTTTTCCAAAGATAACAAATGTCCGAAACAGTGCACAAATTAAAGTCCGTAGGAATGTCAAAATTTAAAATACCAACGAGCAATCCGTGCGAATTAACTGAAAGTAAAACGACGACTGATCAACAAAAAAGCCTTTGGCGGGAGGACGGGGTGCAGCGGCCGGGATATCTCTCACATATTGGACTGCTGTGATTGGTTATACAGCCTTCGTCTCCCGCGCTGCACCCGCGTTCTGTTCGCTCCTGTGTACTGTAGTGTGTGTGGCCTTATGGTTAATTCCTTTAGTGCAATTCAATGTTGGAATGCATGAGTTAATTACACGTTACTTATGACATAATACTGTTAATTACAGGGGGTTATTTCTGGCAGAATTTAGTCTTAGACATAAGTCATGTGTTTGATTCCACAATTATTCATCAAATAATGCTATCTTACAGGAATTACGAATGTTGTGCAAAGTTATTTGTTATGGTTCTGGCACGTGTACTCAAAACCACAGTATTGTCAAATCAAGCAATGATTTAAGTGAATTTAAAAGAAATAAACATATGATTTTGTATTTTATCCGTTTCATTTTAATTGAATTTAGAATCCTTGAGATACAATTTCTAAAACGATAGGTGGAAAGTTTTCTGTAAACAAAAAGCCATGGTCACCCTATCGAAATATTCAAAACGTATTGAAAGTTATAAATACCGAAAAATACATGTTTTTTGCCTAGTATCGGTAGTTTTACATATTAATAGGTGTTGTTTACAAAAATAAACTCGCTTTACAATTACTTTCTTCGATAAATAATCACGACTTATTTCTACGCGATACCGTACTACAGCTCCTGAAATATTAGCCTAGGATTTTTTGTAGTATTTTTACAAGTTTCGACAAATTCAAATCTAGGTTTTACAAAAAACTTCAGACCCCTACGATGCTTTTTCAGCGAGATATCGGCGATAACGTGTTTTTTGACCGTTTCAATGGCGCGGCCATGAGGTTTTAGTCTTACAGCTCCTGAAACATAAACCTAGGATTTTTTGTAGTATTTTTACAAGTTTCGACAAATTCAAATCTACGTTTTACAAAAAACTTCAGACCCCTGCGATGCTTTTTCAGCGAGATATCGGCGATAACGTATTTTTCATCGTTTCGATGGCGCGGCCATGGAGTTTTAGTCTTATAGCTCCCAAAATATAAACCTAGGATTTTTTTCTATATTTTTACAAATTTTTTACAAATTCAATCTGTTATTTACCTGAATTTCAGATCTCTGCAACGCTTAGTTTTAAAGATCTCCGTGGCCGCGCGGTTCGCCGCGTTTCAATGGCGCGGCCACGTTCAAACCCTTATAACTTTTTAACCATAACTTTGACAAATTTATGGTTTTGGGAATCAACTTCTACAAATTTTTACAAAATCTTGGCATTGTTTTTTTTTTTAATTTCGCCGTGGCCTCGCGGTCGAAACGGACATCTATTTTTTAGTTCAGCAATTGTATTTACCTCTGAGGCATACACTTCACCCTTAATGTACCCCCACAAAAAGAAATCCATGGGAGTGAGGTCTGGAGATCGTGGTGGCCACCGAACAGGTCCGAATCGACCGATCCATTGCTGCCCAAACATTTCTGTGAGCCGCTCCCTGGAAGCCATCACAGAATGTGGAGGCGCTCCGTCCAGCTGGTACCACAACTTGCGATGAACGGCTAAAGGCAATTGGTCAGTGTACTCGGCCACAGGACCACTTAACAATTCTAAAAATTTCGCCGCTGTAAGGTTGCCGTCAATAAAAACTGGGCCGATAATATTATTATTATGGATACCAGCCCACACATTGAGAGAAAATCTGTACTGGTGTTCAGATTCTCGAAACACGTGTGGATTTTCCAAACTCCAGTACCGGAGGTTTTGCCGATTCCAGATGCCGTTCCGAGTAAAAGTACTCTCATCGGTCCATATTACATTAGATAAAAAATCACGGTCTTCGGTTGTTTTATTTTGTAGCCATTGGCAGTAACTGTTCCTGACCGGCAAGTCTCTCGATAACAAAGCTTGCACCTTCCGATATTTATAAGGTTTGCGTTTGTTACGTTTTAGAACCTTGTGGATTGTTCTATGACAAACCCTAAACTGGCGGGCGGCTCTGTGGAGACTCGTTGTCGGGTTGCGGGAAAAATGGTCTAAAATTCGTTCTTCCCAAGCAGCTGATATTTGCCGCGGTGGCACTCCCTCCTGTTGCGGCACTATACTTCTATTGTCCCGTATTCTTTGTACTGCCAATTGTATGGTGCGGGCGTTTCTAGGGCAATTGCGGCTGTCACCATACCTCTCACGGTATGTTCGCAGAGCTAAAGCTGCGTTACCACGGCATTCGCCGTAAATTAAAATCATGTCTGTGTATTCTGACGCCGTGTAAGTTACACGAGGCATTGTTGAACACTTTAATTACACACACACACACGCAACCAAAGTTTAATTACGTATCGTATCAC
Source organism: Tiliacea citrago (assembly GCA_963921375.1). NCBI lineage: Eukaryota > Metazoa > Arthropoda > Insecta > Lepidoptera > Noctuidae > Tiliacea > Tiliacea citrago. The sequence continues at coordinate 23,290,957 of OY992783.1, forward strand.
AATAAAAGCAGTCAATCACAAAAAAAAAACACTAACACTAAATAATAATAATCCCAAGTTACGTGTCCTGTCACAATAAAAATAAAAAAAATACTGTCTGTCTTAAACTTATTTAGTGTCCTATCACATTATCAAAACAAAATCACAATTGTCAGCGCGCGAGTTCGACAGCGGCGCATGAGCTTCCGTGATACGTTACATAAGTACGTTCCCAGAGGGTTGCGTCGGCGCACTGAAAGAGTTTTTAGACGCCCCACTTATCGATCGCAAGGATCTAAGACTAAGATGGAATAGCAACACAGTGACCTATTTCTATTTCTTTTACGCGCGGGATGTTTTGCTATGATTGTCACTCCCGTAATGAAAGTGCAAGTGTGTGTATTTATTGCTTCCTTATTTGCATTGCCATCTTTTAACGAAAATATTTGGTTGTATTTGTGACTTGCGTAACAGCGGCAACAACGCATCGTAGGTTATACTCAGATTTATCGTTTTAAGGTGCATGACCTATGCGAGACATAATCAGCTGTTAGGAGAGATACATCGTGTTCAAACAGGGCAAAAACTTCAAAAATCATTTGCGACTAAACTACTGGTCCTATTTAATTGATTTTTGGTACAGAGCTTGAAAATGCTTCCTAGTATAGGCAGTTTAAAGGAAAGCCCCTCTGTCGTGTCAACTTTGTATACATCATTGATTTTTAGGTGGAAGTCACGATTACGTACTGTCGTTCTTCCCGTTTCTGAATTAATAATATTCCAAGTTGTTTTAATTTTATTTCCAGAAGATTTTATTTTATTTTTAATGTGTATAGCTTTTGCTGAAGAACAGGCTCGTTTAAAAGTTCTAGAATAATTTTTAACAAATTCTTTAAAAGTTTCATCATGGTTAAATGTTTTTTCATGATACAATTCATATAACCTCTGCCTACTTTTGTAAATACCTGGTGTTGCCCAATCACTAAATATAACGCGGTCACAAACAGGCAATGTTTTTTGCAGTAAAGTATAAGCTTGATCTGGGTCGGTGTGATAAGGCAAACCCGGTAGCTTTTCCATTAATTTTTAAATTGTTCTAAGCGACTGTTGTTTACAGGAATAAAACTCACAAGTTTTCTTTGAGCTCTGACTATTTTCTGAGGGAAAGTGACTAACGGGCCACAGTGATCAGAGTCCAACTCATTTATAATTAAATGGCTAGAAGGTCTTAAGTTTGTAAAAATATTATCAATACAGGTAGCGCTAGTGGCAGTTATTCTAGTCGGCTCAAAGCATGTGTTGTACAAAATATATGACTTTAATAAGGTTATATTTTTTTTTACTGTAGCAGACTTTTCCAGTATGTTAATGTTGAAATCTCCACAGACAACAACTGTTTTATTATTGTTACAAGTCTTTAATAATATTTCTTCCTCTTTATTTTCAAGCCTGGAAGCAGATTTTCATTGTCAATGCATATGACTTTGGCCGGTAAATTTGTAAATAATGAGACTTCTTCCACACAGTCATTGTCCGGGACACCTATAATGCCCTTACAGCCCCGGCCGAGTACAGCGCACACCTGCTCCAAAATAGGATCAATCTTTGTTACAGATAGTCGTCCTCCAACTGTTTGTGTTGCATCCCTTCGTGATGCAGTGTAGTACACCTTGCATTCACTTTTAAGTTTGTCTAACATCTTCATCAGAGAATGTTTTGATCAGGAAGTTGTAAAAAGACATAAGTATTAGGTACAGCCCGATTCAAACTTAATGGCGGCTCGGAACGTGAGGCACTCTGCAGCGAGTAGCGCACTTCAGAGTCGCCATAAAGTTTAACTCGAACTATACTGTAAATAAATAAGCACGTTCAGTTTGAAGAATGAAAATGATTAACAAGAAAGTGATAAAAAGAAATAACAAACCTGTATATTGTTCCTGCTGTATTGAAAGAGTCGGTCAGAGCGGCCCAAGCGTTGGATTTTGCCTCGTTCGTTGCTCCATCCGTTTTTTGTTGTTTAATAAAGTGTCTTTGTGGTCTATGAGTAATTTTATTAACCTATCTTTTCGTCACTGTTAAAATTTTGCACCCTTTTCCTTTTTTCTGCCATTTTTATAAATAAAATAGTATATTACACGAAAATACAACACGATATTTTCACACGAGCAACTATCATACAATTGCGCAGCGCTGTCATCTGTCAACTTGTCATTATTTCAATAAGTCTTTTTTTAACCGGCAACAGCATTATACATGAATCAGCAATTTAACCCTTAAACCCTACCCATTCTAGGAGAAACACTATTGCTACCCAGGGGTTTTAAGGACCCCAATATACAAAAATTCATACTTAAAAAATAAAAAACAATTTAATTACAATTATTATTTATTGTAATAATCTGCTTATTAGACAATACAAAAAATTTGTTAATGGTTTTTGGTAACACATTCTTGACACATAGCCTCAGTATGTTCACCGTAAAGAGGTTTTTGGCACATGCCACAGGTGACCTTGGTTTTTCGATCCTTACCTCATGGGCACATTGCACATCTTTTTTTAGCAGTGGGAGCAGAACTTGGTTCTTGCAATAGCCGCTTCTTTTGCAAGATTCCACCTAAGAGAACTTGAAGATTCATGGGCAAAGAGGGCCTTGTTAATCGTTCTTCTATTTGAGGGGTGATCAGATCAATGGCAAGTTTTTTCAAGAAATGACGTCTTTTTGTAGCTCTTTTTGTGGCCATTTTTAGCAGGACATATGAGTTAACACCTACTATATTCAGGAGGCCAAAAAAAATTGCCATTGGCCACCTTTTTGATCTCCTAGATACGCTGTACTTGTGGCATAGCTGATCCATCAAATCGACTCCGCATTTAGTCTTATTATAAAACTCTATCATCTCGGGTACTTGAATCGTTGCATCAGGATCTGCTGTTGCATGCATAGTTGACAACATGGGAACAATTTAATAATTAAAAATATTAAAAATTAATAATAAAAAAATAACAAATTAAAAATATTTTTTATTAATAATTCCGTCTTCGTCAACATCATTTTCAAGGTCAGGAACAGCGACTTCACAGGCCTCTTCTGATTGGTCTTCATGCAACCACTGAGTAATCTGTAGGTCCATCTTACGCAATTTGGATCGTAAAAACTAAAACAATGAGATAAAACACAATATTGAATAAACTGTTAAAACGAAACAACAAAATTGCTAGATTTCTCCATATACGTTCCTAAAGAAAGAAACACCATTGTTATTGTAATAAATACATCAAAATATTAAACTTACCCTTTAAAATATTGTATCAAAAATAACTGCATTCACCAATGTATCGACAAAAAGAAATGACAAAATACTACGTTATTACTACCCCGGGGTCTGACAGACCCATAAATAGCTATAATTCCGTCTACACTGTGTAAGCGTTGACGCTAGACTAGTGAACAGATGGCCGCCGACGTAATTAAAGATTAGCTCGAGTGGCACAATAGTGCGTTTCGTTATTGCAAAAATATCTACAAATATTCAACCTCTGGGGTTTGCTGGACCCCCGGGTAGGGTTTAAGGGTTAATATGGTTTTTGGATGATAAGGTAAGATCACCAAATAACGCCTACCTTAATTTTTTTATTACCTAAATAGCAGGTTTATAATAAAAATGCACTGGTAATTTGTAATACTTATATTGATTTATTAAACTTTGTAATATATGAAACAAAATTGCTTTAGAATCAAAAATCACACTTTTATGAACACAAATAACTAAAATGTCACTTTGGCCTTATTGGGAACCCTGTGTCTTAATAAAAACAAGTAAGCATTCAACTTCTTAATTAATACAAAACGTTGTCAATACTTATATTAATTCTAATGAGATCCTATTAATTACTTTTGGTTGGCTGCATCGAGGAGTACGGTTCCTGCACCTGAACCACCTCCAACCCCAGGTCTACCGGAATGGCTGGGAGCTCAGCAGTGGCCGCCGCCAAACCCTGCAGGTTAATCTGTGCTGCTGTCATCTCATCCATAATAATTTGTGCTGTTTACCTACCTCTGCTCTGCATGGGCTCGGGCGGGGCAGCCACGCGACGCGGTGCGGTGGGAGTTTGCGCCTTTTACCCCGAACCTCTTGCACACGTAGGAGCCACGACCTAACACTCCGCGCTCCTGTGCCCCTCTTCTCCGCAGTAGCCACACACCATCGCTTTGGCTCTGCAGTACTTCTCGGGGTGACCATACAGCTGGCACCGGCTGCAGCATGTGACACCGACGTGGTCGGTAACCTCGACCATGTCCCATCCCACGTAGACCCGGCCCCGATTAACTAGAGATGACACACCCACTTGGTCCTATTGTTGTGCCGGTCCCGTTTGAATAGGAGCCGTAGCTCCTTGCCAAGCCTCTCGAGGGTCCATTCCACATCGTCCTGGAGGTTGTGGTATTTTGCTATTCTAAGCCACATCTTTATTATATTTATACCTTTTAATTAAAACAAACAGAATCCTGGTGGATTTGTATAATGCAATATATCCTTGTAGACAAGTTTATCTTTGCTGGATATTAATTTTAAATCAGGTTTCTTTCGAAGTAAAAGTTCTTTCAGGCCAGGAGTTAAATTGTAGGATTTATTATTGATTTTAATCAAAATGTCACTATCGTTATTCAAACTATCAATTTTAGAAAATGATACTACTGAATTTCCCATTAATAAAATTTTGTTTTCACTTCTTATTCCAAACGGTACATTTAAACCATCATAAATATCATAGATATCAGGACCCTCTAATGAAACTTCTAAATTATCAGGTAATTCCATTTCAGGAGACTTTTTAACCAATTGTGTAGAATTAGGTTTTGGTTCGTAACAGTCCTCAAACTTTGTAGATGAACTAGTATTAATGTCATCCAATTCAATATCTCCAGAATTATTGAGTATCGTATTTTCTAAATGTTTTATTTTTTCCATATTTATATTCGAATCAACTAGAGTTTTAAGGGGATCTGTGACAGGTTTTAGCATTTTATCGAGTGACAAGTTCATTGAGTGTTCCTGGTCCTTCAATTGTTTTATTTTATTCTTTATGGAGTCTACAGACTTTATTAATTCTATTTTAATATTTTTCTCCATTTTATATTATAACAACTACGTTCATCTAAAGATCAAACTATACTGAATTTGTTTTTGTATATTAATTACATATAAGTAAAACAGTCAGTCAAATTTTAAAAAGATATCAAAATTCTGTCGGTACCTTCCATCAAATAACATCTTTATCGTCACTGAACTCGTAGAAGTTAATCTGTGGTACTCTTTTCAAAACTTCAGTCAAGAAACGGTATTTTGGTTGAAAAGTAGTTTTAGCGTAAAGATAAAGATTTTTAAATTTGAGTCCATTTTGATGTAGCAGTAAACTAATCATAACATTCGTTTTACCACAGTTTGATGGACCGCATAGTATACAGCGAATGGTATTTGGCAATAAAGCGCTATGTCTGATGTAGTGAACGGAGTCACTTAATTTTATATTATTAACACGGAGGGATATGGGTTGCTTAATCAACTTCATCTTACCTATTAATTCAAAAACTACTTAACATGCACATATATACATGTTTAACTAACAAGTCAAAACTTGTGTTGAGTACAAGAAAGATGCTATTCTCATCTTACAAATTTATACATAAATGTAATCTGAGGTAAGGAGTGTACCGGCCCATTGTGCTGCTCGACGAGGTGGGCAAGCTCTTTGAAAGAGTAATTGCAGACCGCCTTGTCGGGCGACTGGTGCGGGTGGGGCCGGATTTGGCGGAGAGCCAGTTTGGTTTCCGCAAGGGGCGCTCTACGGTGGCCGCCATCATGCGCGTTCGAGCCCTCACGACGGGGGATGCTGTTGCCCGGGGTGGGGTTGTCTTGGCAGTGTCTCTTGACAACGCCAATGCCTTTAATACCCTGCCCTGGAGTTGCATTGGGGATGCACTTCAGTATCACCGGATGCCGACCTACCTCTGTCGCGTGGTCGAGGCCTATTTGACGGACAGGGCCGTCATCTACCCCGGTCACCAAGGAGATTGGAACCGGCGAGAGATGTCGTGCGGTGTCCCACAGGGATCGGTCCTTGGGCCGCATCTGTGGGACATCGGGTACGACTGGGTGCTGCGCGCCGACCTCCCTAGTGGCGTCAGCGTAGTCTGCTACGCTGACGACACGCTAGTCCTAGCACAAGGGAGTTCGCATCAGGCGGCGGCCGAACTGGCGGCACGTGGCACTATGGAAAATATAGGTCGGTATCGGATCAAAAATCTGTAACTTCATGAATTTTTGTTGTATCGTGATGAAATTTGGCACAAATATGCAGCAAGGTTCGGAGATTCTATGTATGTTTTTTTGCATAGAATGAAAGAAATGGGAAAAAATCACGAAAAAAATAGTTAAAAATTTATTTCAAGTGGAATACAAGTTTATAATGACTAAAAAGATTAAACCATGGTTAATTACAACAAGCAAAGTAAACAAAATATATATATATGAAAAAAAAATACTAAATTAAAATCATATTACTAATAGGTACATCCTATACTCTGGCTTCAGGAAATGATGTAGCTAGGTACAAATATAAGTAATAACTAAATATAAATATTATTTTTAACTTATACCACTTCAGGATCAGGGTCAGTAAATGTGGGTTCACTTTCAGGTGCCACGTTTAAAAGACTTAGTGCCTCTTCTTCAAGTTCTTTCACATTTCTTACGTACGGTTTTCTCAAACTTGTTATATATGGATCTGACGTGTATAAAAGCGTTTTAAAGACATCTTCATTTGTAGCAGATCGGGAACATTTTCTGGCATGATGAAGTCGTATGTTTCTGTAGTCTTTGTTGCGAGACTCTTGTGCGTCTTCCGATAGCTGTCCAATAGGAAGCACCGCAAAATGTTTGATAACGTTTTGCCCGTGTATGAGTATTTTATGAACGGAGGATGGCATATAATACCAATCGTAATTACTTACATAGATTCTTGCAGTTTCTATTGCATATTCCCCAAATTTTTCAGGGTCGATCATCATTCCAGAAGAAAGAACTTGCAAGATAATGTATAGGCGTTTAATCAATGCCTCATCTACACCTGTTATTTCCGATGAGCAAGTTCTATTATAGAAGAATCTTCGTGCGGTATTGCCATCGTTCCTATTCCCGCTAACTTGCCGAGGTTTGTCGACGATTAATCCCAACTCCTCCCTGAAACGTTTTTGAACAACTTCTTTCTTTTCTTTTTTTAATCTCTTATTTTCCTCAGTTGAAGCAGACCAAGTCTTAAACGAAAGATTATAGGAAATATGCAATATCATTTCCATGCAGCGAATCCAGGCGTGTAAGGTGGACAATCCGTATTGGTAGGCGTTTTCGTTTTCGGGTCTGGCAGTTACTTTCGATAGGTCATTCATTAGCCGTGGAGTAGCCCCACATATCGTGCATGTGGAACCAGATGGAGTATCTGTAAGGACCTGAGCCACCTTTCCATCGATCATCGTTAGAAATAGTTCATGCTTCACATTTACTACAACACCATCTTTGTTTATAAGTGATGCTTGTGCAGCCCTAATTTGTTTTTTAATATCATCAACAACTGCCTTGGTTTTTTCTGGAGTTTCCTTACAAAACTCAATAGAAATGGGTCTGCAAAAACGGACGGATGAAGGTACCGGATTTTGCCAAACAACGGATCCCGATTGCACATCAACTAATCTGATGGGGACTAATGAAGTGATGAACAAATTGGCATCTGAAATTGTTTCTGACTCTTCTGCAAGTATTTGCTTGTATTGGCTTTGACCAGATGAACCATCACATCCCCATTTAGAATAAAGGATCAATGTTCTATGTTGTTTTTGGAAAACAGAATCGATTTTTAAAATTCTAGCAGATCCAATGTAATGAATGATCCAATAAATCTTGTATATTAATCACTTTAGCATAAGTATTCGTGATTTCGATTGTAGAAGATGGTGGAACAGGATCTTTTTATTTCTTGTATTTTGTAGTAAGGCGGGAATATACAACACTTTCGTTCATTGGTTAAGTTTTTCAGGTACATATATTGTGCTTTTGTTAGATCTAAATCTATAAAAGCACTCAATGCTTCCGTATCGGAAAGAATCTTCATCCGGTCTGAGTCGTTCCACTTACTTGAGATATCTAATTTCTTTTGAGTGTCAGCGGTTCTTAATTCTTCGACAAGATGAGCTTCTGTGTACTCACGTAAAGCCCGTAGTCCCTGCAGATAGGCGTTTTTTATATGCTCGAAGCCATAGTCTTGGAGTAGAAGAGTGTTTTTCCTCTTCTTGGTAGATTCTGAGGAGTCTCCATAAGCCACGCATGCTCATCCTCGTTGGCCAGATGTTGATGGCGTAGAATATTGTTCAGAATCCGGTAAATTTAACGAATACCTTGAGTCCAACCAAGTACAATACTTCTGTAAAAATGTTTCTTTTTTCCGAGATGCCAGGGCCCAGCGTTTGTTGAAAATAGGAAGAATGTGCCTTTGTATGTCACTAATTATAAAACACAAGTTGTTTTCAGAAACATTCAGCTTTTCCACTAAAACTTTGGATAATGATTCCATGGTCTTGCCGCCCTCTATATAGGGGATTATGAAGTCTCGTTTGGTACAGCTGAAGGAAGACATTTTAACACTTCACAATCTGCAGAAATAATAGGCGTAGATGAGATTTGCTTCACTTGAAGTTACACTGATGTAGATGGTTCGAATAGTTTTTGCTTCCCTTTAAATACTCATTATACAATATCGAATTGGTACCTACATCATTATTATCTTGTAATTTCCCACGCAAACCGAGTGCAAATTTGATAAGGTCCCTTTGTTATCACGAAATAATGAAGAAAATATCCAAAAAGTTCTATATTGTTCATGTGAATGGTGTCAGTGGTAAACCGCAAAAGATACTAATTTTCGTTCTGACTTTTATCAGTTTTTTTCTCATATCTTCTAAAACCGCAAATATCCGCAGCTGATTTTTTTTGCATTCTATTTATGAATAGTTAGACTACTAGTCGACACAAAAAGTAGCGCTTGGGCAAACGTGGGTAATACTGAAAACCTTCGACGAAAAAACATACAAGTAAAAAAAAAGGTATGTCACTTTTTAAGTAATTACTGAAATATTTTTCTTTAGTTTTAAAATCATTAAGCTGTATCGCAAAAAGCATAAAATAACCTTTCTAAAAATGTATAATACTGCATATCTGTACCAAGTATTTTTTTCACAATATGGTATTGAAACATGTATACGCAAAGACTTGAGTTTGGCACTTCTGTCTTCTATGTATTTCTATCTAAGAAAAAAAAAATAATTCGCGTATTAAGAAAAAAAATCGTAATGAATATTATAATTTGACTATTAGAAAACCTAAAAGAATAGCCATATTAGCCAAATTATGATATTCGTAAAAAGCATTTTTGATATGCGCTTGTTCTACCATTTTCCATAGTGCGTGGGGTTGCGACAATCGTCGATAGGATCCGGCAATTGGGACTCGAGGTGGCATTGCACAAGTCCGAGGCCATGTGTTTTTATGGTCCTCGGAACGCGCCACTGTCGGGTTTCCAGATAACGGCGGGAGGGGTTCACATCGGCGTCGAACCGACGATGAAGTACCTGGGACTCGTCCTCGACAGCCGGTGGAACTTCGTGGAGCATTTTCGACGTTTGGCTCCCAGACTGGAGCGGGCTGGGGCTGCTTTGAAGCGGCTCCTGCCCAATCTGGGGGGTCCAAACGCCTCCTGCCGGAGGCTCTACGCGGGGATCGTGCGGTCCATGGCCCTTTACGGGGCACCGGTGTGGGCGCGTTCTTTAAGGCTGCGACCAGCACAGCGGTTGAACGCGTCCCAGAGGGTCATGGCCATCAGGCTGGTACGGGGTTCCCGCACGGTCTCCCGTGAGGCGGCGAGCCTCCTTGCCGGACTGCCGCCATGGGATCTGGAGGCAAAAGTCCTCGCGCACATCTGGGAGTGGCGCGAGGAGGCGAAACGCCGGGGTGAAACTCCGCTGCCGCGAGAAATCACGGCACGGCGGACAGAGCTCCGGCGGGATCTCATGGCGACATGGAGAGTGCGATTGTCGCAACCTGGCGCTGGGCATGCCACAATTGTGGCGATAAGTCCCCTCTTTGAGGAGTGGCTAGAGAGGCGCCACGGCGTCCTCACCTTCCGCCTGACGCAGGTCCTCACCGGACACGGTTGTTTCGGGAGGTTCCTGTTCAGGATAAAGCGGGAGGAAACGCCCGGGTGTCACCACTGTGTGGTTCGCCCGGAGGGCACGGTGGAGCATACGGTGGAGGTCTGCCCAGCTTGGGCGGAGCACCGCCGTGCCTTCACGGAGGCGATCGGCGGCGGCGATCTCTCGCGTCCGGCCCTGGTTCAGGCCATGGTTCGGAGCGAGAGTGCATGGGAGGCCGTCACCTCCTTCTGCGAAGCAGTTATGCTAGCGAAGGAGGAGGCGGAACGCGTGAGGGTGAGACAAGGTTCGCGCCCTCGCGCCCTCGCGCCCTCGCGCCCTTAGTCGCCGCAGGAGACGCCCCGGGCGTCGGGAGTCGCAAGCCGATTTCCGGCCACCGTAGGCACGGGCCTGCGGACGGTGAACGATGGGTAGCACGCCGTCCGATAAGGACCAGGCCCGGGTCGACGGCGCGTTGTGTTCCACGCGCGCCTCAAAGAGATGTCAGCACAAACTGACGGGGTCCGTTAGGACCAATGCCTGCCAGGGTTGCGAGTTTGTCCGAAAGGGATATCGTGGCCCTGGCACACAGGCAACGGAAGGAACACGGGTGGGTTTTAGTCAGTAAAAGTCTGACACTCCCTCCCACTCCGCCCAGAGCGGGAGAAGTTATTTGATGATTTCCCACCCAAAAAAAAAAAAAAAAAGGTAAGGAGTGTACTTAATATAGAATCAATTACTTCACTTCGCTGCCCGCTTATCCATAAGTAAGTCGTTTCGTGTCGCTTTCGTTTATTAGGACATTGTCAAGGTAAATATTTTTAAGTTTATTGTTTAATTATTTTATTATTTGATCTAATAAAAAATAAATAATGTATACTTACTTTTATTACAGCATCATGTCACGCTCACCATCCTATAGTCCTGTTTTAGATAATATTAACCCTCAGTGTAATGTAAGTATCTAAGCTAGTTTTGCTATTATCATTTAAATTCATAGTTGGTGCTGCACAACGCAAAAAAATATATCTTTGTATTTTTTTTTTTCAGTGTTTGATCGCCGATCCAGTTATAAATCCTTTCTACTATGCTCAAGATAAAGAGAGTTGGTACGCTGAAATAGCGGCAACTGCGGCAAGTGTGTGTGAAGAGAGTCAACAGCAAAAAAATGATGAACAAACACAGAAGAAGAAGACGCAGAAAAAAACTAAATCAAAATCTTTTAAAAACACATCCTTTATCATGCGTGAAGAGCCAGGGCATGTTCGCCAGCTAATAAAAATAATTATACCTGATTTGAACGGTCGCACTAACGAGCATTTTGCTTTCAAAATCGGACAAAAGTAAAAAAATCCAAATGTAGCTAATGACACCAAGACCATAGTTATTTTGTACCTAAGTTAACGTACTATCCGGGAAAGGATTTGAAGTAGACCCTTTCCGCACCCCTCCGCTGCACAGGTAGTCGGAATCTAGACATCGTTCAGAACGCACGCCTACATTCTCGATACGCTCTATTTCTTGTTAACTTTTAGTTACGAGTTATATGTTTTTTTGGAGTTAAAGTGACAAGTTTGAGTTATGGATCCTTTGGAACAAGGTATGTACTTAATTTAAAAACCAAAACATTAAGACTTTGTTAAAAAAATTATAGCATTTAGGCCCATCATCTAAAGAAGGGTAAAAAATTGGTTTTTCTTTGTTTTTCTTTGACAAAAAAGGGGTTTATGTTATAGTGTCGAGGAAGATCGAGTAAAATTTTTTTTTATATAGTATTCTATAGGATATTACCCTGCTATAACAGTAAAAATACTTTCCACATCTTTCCACGACTTTGAATTAAAGGACTTTAAAGTGCATAGGTATTTTTCAATTTTGTAAACAATTTTCATTTTGTCGCAGGTTTGACATGTAATGTCATGGAGATGTCTCGAAAATCGCTTTTTATGCTTTTTAAAGAAAGCCCAGCAAGAAAAATTGACGAAAAAGCATCATTTGTGGAACTTAAACTGCGAGAGATGATGAAATGCCCCGAAGATCAATATCACACCCTAAGTCTAGATCTTAGGTACTTTAAATCGGAATTGAAGAAGAGGTGGACATCCGCCAACTATATCGAAGAAAGATTTTTGCAGAAAAACGCCGAATGGCTTAATGTTTCGATACCAATTCATGATTGGACACAAAGTGTTAATAAGCCTGGACGTCCAAGTAAGGACTTCCAAGAATTGACGGATCGCAGTAAACGACGGAAAACAAAAGAACTTCGGGAGCAGGTACCTGTAGAAGAGCTAACCTTTGCAGCTAGTGTGAGTCAGCGGACTTCCAGGAATGCTCCTGCTTCAAAACTAATTTTAGATGCAACATCCTCACCGACAAGAGCTAAACGTTATAGAAAAGTAATTGCTTCTGTTCAAACACCCAAAGTGAAGAAATACACACCCGAAGAAGCCTTAAACCTTTTTATAGAAGGTGATTTTACGAGGCGACAATGGGAATTACTACACGACTCTAATAACAGCCTTTACCCGTGTTACACATTGATGAGAAATGCAAAAAAAGTGTGTTATCCGGACCCAGCGTCGATAACTGTTACAGAAACAGGCGTTGAAGTTGTGCTCCAAGAATTACTCAATCACACTGCTGAAAGACTTTGTCTATATCTCGAGGATATACTAAGAAATTGTACTGAAGACGAATTAAAAAACCTTGAACTTATTTCAAAATGGGGGTGTGATGGCTCGCATCAAAATGCTTACCAACAAAAGTTCTTGGACAGCACTCAAGATGACTCTCATATATTTCAAAGTTCATTGGTTCCTTTGAGGTTACAGTCCCGTCTTGGAGAAAAAATAAAGGTGTTATGGCAAAATCCAACACCGTCCTCGACTCGCTTTTGCCGGCCCATTCGTATTCGATTCCTACATGAAACTGTGGACATAACGAAGGAAGAAATAAAATATGTGGAAGACCAAACCAAAAAATTACAGAAAACCCAAATCGAGGCTGTTAATGGAGCCCTCGTGCAACATACATTGCTTCCAACTATGGTAGATGGGAAAGTCTGCAATGCAGCAACTGGGACCTCCTCTACCATGAGGTGTTATATTTGTGGGAAAACTTCAAAATATTTCAACGACTTTGAAAACAGAACTTAAGAAGACCCGCAATCATTACGTTTCGGTTTGTCGATTCTTCATGCAAGAATTCGACTATTTGAAACTGTGCTGCATCTCGCATATAAGCTTCCTTTCAAGAAATGGCAAGCTCGAACCGTTAAGGAGAGGAAAAAAATAATTCAGAAGGAATACAGAGAAAGAACGGGACTGATTATAGATATGCCTAAAGCTGGGTTTGGAAATTCGAATTCAGGCAATACATCTCGAAGATTCTTCGCCGACCCAGATTTAGCAGCCGATATCACTGGCATTAATAAAGATTTTATCATAAAACTAAAAATTATCCTAGAAGCAATATCTTCTGGACACCAACTCGATACAAAAAAGTTTGAAGAGTTTTGTAAGGATACTGCTAAAATGTACGTCGAGCTTTACGGTTGGCATCCTATGACGCCCTCTCTGCACAAAATTCTAGTACATGGCCCTACCGTAGTGTATCATGCCATATTACCTATCGGTCAGCTATCTGAAGAGGCTGCTGAGGCACGGAACAAGCATTGCCGCTCCTACCGACAAAATTTCGCAAGGAAGTTTTCGCGGTTACAATGTAACGAAGACGTCTTAAATAGGCTTCTTCTTACATCAGATCCATTGATCAGCTGTGGAAGAAAAAGGAAACCCAGCAAAAGCCAGCCGTTTTTAAAAGAAACAATAGACCTTTTCAAGCCCGAACCAAATAACGACGATTCATTAATGGATGAAGAAGAATAAATGTATTTTTTTTCAAATATGTACTTATTTCTACTAAAATATACTTTTAATAAGCTTTTCCATGTATTTTCATTTATTTCCAATTTGAAAATTACTCAAAATATTTTTGTCCGATTTTGAAAGCAAAATGCTTGTTAGTGGGTCGTATAATGGATGAAACAGACACTGAACCGGATAGTGCAAGCGTGAATGTACAGTATTTAGTGAGAAGTGATTATGATGATATCATGTGTGAAACTGAGCATATAGTGAGTAAAATAGTTAAAAAATTAAGTTCGACTTCATAATATGGATTTAAAAATGTTAGTTATTACGTTTGTGTCTATTTAGAGTTTAATAGAACCGAATGTGTATATTTTAAGTTTAATATAATAAAAAATATTCTATAAACTGTGTTTTATTAATCTAAGTAAAGCAACAAAATTAAAATAAGTGAAAGGTACTGGTATTAGGTATTTTTGGAAATAAATGAAAAGTCAAGTATTGTGTTGTGAATTTTAATAATAGTAATTATTAAAAAATATACAATGTATAATTAATTATCAAAGAACATTTTGAGATAAAACTATTTAACATATGCAATCACAATGACCCCATGGTAATGTGTTTATTTGATTTGGTTGAACTATTCTTTTATCATCTATTCTATTTAAAATTACTTTATTAACTTCCTGTGAATACAGTACATGTTTGCTTGACTTTATCATATTCATCTTACATTTAAAAGTAATATTCTTAAATAAAACTTTCTTATAGTTAGATATTTTCAATTTGTTTGTAATGGACCTAGATACTCCTTTAGCTTTGTTTATCTGCGTTTTTAATGATTTAATACAATAAAGTTTTGCTCTTAAGCCAGTAAATTCGGTTATTACATCACCACCTAATTCATCTTTAAACAAGCCGGGAATTTTATCGTTTAACTTTGGTATACAATAAGGATTATTAAAATCAAAATTACTAGTATCAAATCTCAATATATTATCATTCAAATCTTTATAAAAGTTTTGTGTGTTTATTAAGTATAATAAACTGTCAGTATCGGTATAACATGTTTGACATTTTCACCGTACTTTTTTTTAATAAATTCGTAATGGAAATTATATATATGTTGTTTAGCATATTCCAGTACAGCAAATCCAATATATATAGGCCTATCTAAAACAAGTTTTTCATGATTCAATTGAACTGCAAGAAAATCTTCACTAAAAACACAAATACTTCGTAAGTTTGGTTTTGCAATTTTATTAGTTTCTCTGCACCTACTGTTTTATTTGTTCTATTCTTACTATCATTCCACTTAGTTACCAATTTAACATCAACCTGTTTTCGTTTATTTTCAATCGTTTTTCCAAATATTGAATTATTTAAAAGTTTAAAGAAATCTCTTTCAAATGGCGTCATAGCTGATTGACGCAATTTAGTATTTAAGTCGATATATTTTTTTTTTAAAGTTTTCTTGTTTAAATTGAACTATACAATGATTTTTTTTTTAAATAAGGCCATTTCTCAGACATTCTTTTAAATGTATATAATGTATAACATAGTTGTATTTGTCATACAAGTTCGCGATTAACTTTTCTGTCCTCCCTCCTACGGGTATAAACTTTTCTGGAGCGAAAGGCAAATCACTGTGTAAATCATGTAAACTATCTGGATACATGATATCAACTTCTAAAATGAAACCGTACTCAGCATCGTCAGGTACATCAAATAAACAAAAATCAGCCATTTCGGAACTTGTCATGAATTTAAAATCTGATATAGGTAATTTTTTTGTCATTGCATAACCATAAAGATTGTTACAGTCAAGATATACTAAATATGATGACGGTTTAGAATCATCAAAATGATGGAGGTAAATGTTATTGGCTTTAGCATAACGGTGAGAGCACTGTGCTAATCCACCGCGTATTCCCTTTTCTATCATCTTATAAATGTCTAAATCATGAATCAATTCTAGTTGAACACCTGTGTAAAGGAGCATAGCATCCCAACTTAAACCGGGTGAACTTACATAGTATGCAGGATCAAGATTATAATGCTGAAGACATATTTTTCTGAAATTTTCAAATATGTCGCATAGTAATAATACGTCGCACTTTACATATAAATTGGTATATTCACCAAGACTACTAATTTTAAAGTTATTCCAAACGGTTTGCGGATGTTCATACTCGCTATCCAGTTATATGCCTCATTTGCAAACTGTTGTAAAAACTATGTTTTGGAGGGAGCTGTGTCTCATCATATTTACGCCATGTATCAATATATTCATATGGATATACACCTTTTCTTCGTATTAATTCGAATTTTGTGTCGTCAGGAAAATGTGATCTCAAATTTAAAAAATCACTGTCTGTTAAACTTTTACTTAGATTATCAAGACTTGTGCTAAGGAACTGGAATGAATCTATGAATTTAATTTGCAAAGATTTATTACAACCAGTTTTAATGATTTTTGTAATGGATAAATATTTTTCTTTTGTTTTTGGAATTATTTTTAATTCGCCATCATATTTTGACAATTCCTTGATAAAAATATGGGAATCATAGCCAGATAAATTATGAAATATGACAGGTATGAATGGACAGACTTTATAAATTAAATTACAGTGTGAATGAGCTGCACCTCTATATTCTGATGTAACACGATCATGATCGCGCACTTTGTCATCAAATAATATATTTTTACAAATATGACATGTACTTGCATTACGATAACTATTCACTTGTGCTGGAGTCATTGGTTTCATAACATTTTCAGTCATCAAAATCTCATGTATTGATTTTGTTTCTTCAATTAATTTCTTAACAAACACTTGTACACAGTCTGCTCCTTGATATGTAACAAAAGTGATGGTCCAAAAATGTATGGACCAAAAACCCAGAGTCGATTTAGACAAATCTGGTATCAATAGCTTTATTAAAATGCACAATTTACCCCACCGAAAAAAAATTGCCCATATCCATGGGGTATATGAGTTATAGACGAACAAAGTATATATGGAAAAATCGTGAATAACTTGTTATTTTTACCAGTTTTTTCCACAGCATTATATTAATAATGAATAAGTTGTTATTTTTATCAGTTTTTTCAACAGCAATATATTAATAATAATAATCATAGGACAATAATAAATATAAGTAGCGATTATATGAACCTATCAAGTTGAAATCTTATATTTCACAGCTTGTAAATCATATGTCAAGATACTTTTGTCGTGAAATCTTTTTACAGTTGAATGTGCCTATTTTGTCTCAGATTATTTATTTTTTTAAGTCGTTTATTTAAAAAAAAAAACAAATACTGTGGGAAAAATATGTATTTCAATTATTTTCAATGTCTATTAATATATCATCTAAGAACCCAGCAGGTTGCATAAGGTCGTCTTGGTACCTGGCCCAGGCCAGATAATATATAATGCTTATTATGTGGGCACAACTGCCCAATGTGCGGCGACCATGAATACAGCTGCAACAGTATTCCGAAATCCTATTCGTGTTATATAAAACATAACAGTAATATGTTCTTGTCCCGACGTGCCTGGAATGGATTCGACACCTAATTAATGTACTTTCTTCGTTATTAATATTTATCCTTTCGGGGTGTCTAAAAACTTCAATTGAAAAAACCCCAGTTCCTCTAATATGTTCGCAACAGTAGGACCTTGCAAGTTTTACGTGGTATGTGCCTATTGCGAACACAATTAATTGGTCATAATCCATTCTTGGAAAATCCGATAGATTGGGGTGTGTTGCATCCATTCGGGTAAACACAATTCTTTGTCGATTCCAATGATGTTCATCGACGTAATCGGCTAATAGGTTCGGCCTGTCCCTATTTCTTTCAATCATCTCTATAAACTCTTCAGTAAATCTGCTGTCTTCATATGTTGGATGAGTTGCATTGGTAAGCGCTGCAGCTATTCTATAATCTGTCATTGCGTTGCCTAGCGCTATATTAAAATATTTGTGTCTAAATATTTTAAAATCTCTTTTTATCGTGCCATTAATGGTTTCCACGACCCATCTAACCATGGTTATCAATCTGGATTTATTTGCCGCTATTGTACTTAATTGTCTTTCATTACGTCCTACAGACGGTGGCATGTAAGCGTTGTAACCACATTCCTCTAGATCCGGCAAACAGTCTCGGAAACCCCGATCCAAAACAAATACATCATCTGGGTGTAAAAAGCATCGCATTGGAGCTTCTTCCATGGGACCATCATGGTTATCTAATATTAGTTTTACTATGTCGGAGTCTGAAGTTCTGGCGCTGTAGGGTCCAGTTACTTCTATGATGTAGCCATCAGCACACACAATCATGAAGGGCTTAATCAAGTTGCTATACTTGTGTAAGCTATAGCTTAATCTTTGAAAGAGAAAGTTGGAAGATTTTTGAATAAATAAATAAGTGCCGTCGATAATTAAAATGGCCTTTGTTCGCTCTTCATTACCAAAAATATAATTCGGAAGTGTCCTATTCCTTTCGATCACTTCATGTCGGCTGATGTGGTCAAACCCGAGATGCCGAGGAAGGTATTCATTTTTGAGACATCGTCTAGCCTGCTTTAACATGCGTTGTAAAGACGTTTTCGATGTGTTTATCAAAGATGCCAGTCTTACGTGAGGTTCACCTGATCTAAGTTTACATAGGTATACGCCCAATACAGTATTGCACTTATTAGTTTGTCGTAAAGACGGTGTTTCTTGTAAGATACTCTCAAACTGGTTATGGTTCATTCCAGTCCAAAAATGGAGATCTTCTTCACTTATTTCATGAAGCCTTTCAAAGTCAACATTACCTTTTCTTTCAAGCACTCGTGTATACAACATAACTATCTCGCGTAAGTTCTCGTTTCTGAAATTATCTTGGCGATTACTCACATTTTCAGAGAAATCCTCAAATGATGAATTCATTATATGAAATCGACAGACTCGTGCTAGTTCTGGTATGTAAAAAGAATAATAGCTTAATAAGTGCGCTTTTATACTGTCGGGCACTTGTCGAAGTTGCGTTGAAGTACAATTGTCGAAGAGACATCTTCTTGAAGTATTCGCGGCACGTGTAAATCCAGTTAAAGAAAACGATTGCGGTGGTCTAGCTTCAGGTGTTGATGGTTGCCTCAATGCATATTCAATGCGTTGCCAGCAAGGATGACAAATAGATCTTGACCCATCAAAGACGATCTGAAATCAACGAGACATAATATTACACAATGAAACGATTGTCAAACGTTTATTTTATTATCAACCTAATATGACCATTTTTGTAAGTACATAGATAAATAAATATTTGTGGTCAATTGCACACTGCGCCATCTAGTCCCACAGTAAGCTTAATGCTTGTAGTATGGTAACTAGACAACTGAATAAACATACTTAAATACTTTTTTTTTTAATACATACACATTATACATATTTAACACCCAAACCAAGACAAACAGATATTTTTGAAACTACAAACAAATGTTTGTCTTCTGCGGGAATTGAACCCGCGAATCGAGATGAATTGAGATGAATCATTACTTTACTCGGTGACCTATATTATCATTATTATTAGTAAAAAAGCTGGTAGGTAGGTACTATGGCCTGGTCCCCCTCTTCATGAGAGGAGGCGATGCCCCTACAGTGGAGCGTATACACATAGGTATATTGGCTGACAGTGCAACAAGTTTATGACTAGCTTAATTGCACCACTTGTAATCATAAAGCCTCTAAGTATTGTTATCATCCTATACATAAACTCACATACGGGTAATGTCAGACACTATGTGTTAAGTTTATACTACCACGAACGGGTAACTAGACTTAACTTAAGACTTACTTCTTGTGGTTGTCCATGATTCAGTAGGTGCTCCACGACGATTCGATGTGACTCCAAAAACTGAAGCGACAATACATGACATTGTCTCCGTAACACAGAGCGACTACAGTTCACACAACGATTGTTCACCTCCATATTAGCAATGTCCAAAACAAAGAGTAAATCGGTGTCCGGTGTAGAAAAAGCAGGTCCAATAATGAAAATCGGTGTCCGGTGTAGAAAAAGCAGGCCTTAAAAATCCAATAATGAAACGCACAGATCACAACGGTAGCAAAGCAAACGAAGGACTGCGTGCGTCGGCGCCGTTAGAACCTCGGTTCAAGTTAAAGAACAAAAGAATAGAAAATGGCGACTGGCGTCCGTCGGCGCGCTCGCGCTCCTATAGGTAAGCCTCTCGCTCACTCAATAGAGCGAGAGGTAAGATGAACGCATCATATTCTGAAGTATTTGTGTGTATTTGTTTAGCGAAAACAAAATAATGAATAACAAAGATAGGTAAATATGCTAGAGAACTTAAAAAAATAGACGTAATCTCATTAATAAAGGACTTTGAACTTGATAGTTGCATATGATCGCTAGTTATATTTATTATTGTCTTATGATTATTATTATTAATATAATGCTGTGGAAAAAACTGGTAAAAATAACAAGTTATTCACTATTTTTCCATATATACTTTGTTCGTCTATAACTCATATACCCCATGGATATGGGCAATTTTTTTTCGGTGGGGTAAATTGTGCATTTTAATAAAGCTATTGATACCTAATTTGTCTGAATCGACTCTGGGTTTTTTTTGGACCATCGCTTTTATTTAAGCTACTGTCATGTGAACAACACACGTAATATGCAAAACATGAAGGCTGGTGCAATTTATTTTATAGTATTTTTATTAGTATTTTCTTCATTAAACTTGCTTAATAGACTTTCAAAATCCGCGTATATAATAAAGTTGATTTTTTGTTGTCTCTCAAAATGTTTAAACTGTAACGTGCTGTTTTTATCCGGTAATAATGTTAAAAAATTAGAAAATGCAAACATGTCTCACATAAATACATTCGACCTTTATGGTTGGAAACTTGACGTCTCACTAAGCACAAAAGATCCTTTATCAAACAATAATGAGCTCTGTTATTTTTCTCGAAATACAATAGATTAATATGTTTATCTTTCCTATAATTTGTCACATAAAGAGGCCCAGTTACAGTGTAATGTTCATCCAATCCATAAATATTAATACTTATATCACTGTTATTCTTTTCAAACAACCTGATGTCTCTAACGGATGGTGGGAATGTCATCCCTTTCATATTAAATATCGTACTAAAATCTGGGTATGAGCTTGGCCTACAGACATTATTTTTAGCAGGAAATAATGCTGCTAAGATGCTCCATAAAAACAATATTCATCGCTATTATTAATGTTTATACAGCTCTTTGTATTTTTAATAACAGATGGTAGTTCTATGTAAGAACCACCTCTCATGGGAGAATACTTATTTATATTTATTTCTAAATGACTTAGTGACGTGAATGACCATCCAGATTCGCAATGCTCAAATTCAGTTAATTTCATCTTAAAAGTCTCTCTAAAATTCAAGTAAATATCATTCAAATCAGTACTTTTATAAATAACTTCGTATTTTGTATTGAATGACTTCAGCTGCTGCTCACCTGATTTAGGTAAAACAAAGTGAGCAAACAGCTCTAAGTTAACTTTAATACATTTATGTTTTAATAATGATAACTCAATTAGTTTATAAACATCGTCTCGCTTACCGTCCAAGAACGCCTCCAATAATAGGTACTCGTCTTCTATGGATGGGTTTAAGCGATATGTCATAATTCTGTTTTTAAATGCTGTAGCTATTATATCAATATGCTCAAACTTTGACTTTATCAAACAATTCGATTTATGGATATTAGTTCGTTTATGATATCTGTATTCATGTTTCGGTATCTCAATTTTACATTTATCACAATAAATATAACTTGATGGTGACCCAGTAGAGGGTGATTTCACTGAAAAAAAAAAGATGCATAGTATAAAATATATATTTAATTAAACAAAACTACATTTAAAATACACATTGGTCTTAAGATATAGTTTATGATTATACATTGGTCTTAGGTTAATTCATAGATATAGTGTATGATTATGATTAAACAGACCTAATTAATGATTAATAGCAAGATTAAATACGATTATTAACTTTAATAAAGCCGCTTTATTATTGGTACGAGCCTATAAATGTTGGTGTACGATTCTCAAACTCTTTTCTCGTCTCCTTTATAAATGCATTTAAATGCTTCCAAGGCTGTGTGTCTGAATTTGTTTTATTTTTAATAGTTATGACTGAGTGCCGCCATCGATTGACTGGTGGTACCTGTTCGATTTCGTCACTATTATAAATTTTTAATTCAACATAAAATTTCCCAGTTTTCTGTTCGTCAATCTGTCGTGAGAAACCGTTAGCTAATCTACGCGTCACGTCGGAGTAGATAGGTGCTGGTTTTTTACCGATGCTGTGATCCTGTTCATCATCGTCGCTATCCGTGCCGAAGAGATCGCGTACCGTAGCTCTCGCCTTATTTGCCTTCTTACTAGTGGTAGGCTGGCTGCCCGATGCCTTATCTGCAATCTTCCGCTTCTTTTTGCTGGCCTTGGCTGGAGTGTCAACTATCGACTCATCTGAAGACGGGAACAATTTGTCAGCCATTTGCTTGGACCTGAAAATAAAGAGAATTTTATTAATTAGGTAATGAGTAACAGTAATTTATTAATAGATGACTAATTAAAATATCACTTCAATGCTTTATTCGATTGACTTGTTTTTTATTACTCATTTGATGAATGATAGAATAGGAGTATAATTGAATATCGGAATGATCGAATAGTAGTATTATTGAATAGGTACTTATAAGAATGATTGATTAGTAGAATGATTGAATCATACACTTACTATGTGTACACAGATAAATAAACTTATGTAAACCAAAGTCACTTACATGTTATAGAAGATCTGCTAAAGCTTGCAGGTACTGATATGTTGATAAGCTCGTATGTCGATGATACCACTAGCTCTTGAAGAAGTGTTTTGCGGCCGAACTTCAGCTGCTAGACTCTTAAATAGTGATTAATCGACGTCATATTAACCCAAATATGGAAAAGGGCACGTGTTGTTAAAATGCTGTGTCAGTTGACTATTTCCAAATAGGATAGTTTACGTTGTCTTCAATATGTAATACTACGCTAATACAACACAAAATAGATAAGAACAGAAGGCTGGCTCCCTCGGTGAGTGATAAATTGATAATGTACTTGTAGACGTGAACCGCTGGCACTCGCTCGCGGCTAGCTATTGCTCGATACGATTGACGTTCGCAGTTCAACCGACTGGATCCGAAATCGTCGAGACTCGTGAGTACACGTCTATGTGGGCGTGCATTATCTCTTTTGTATGGAGCTGGCCATCTGTACCTATCTATTTTGTGGTTACAATTAGTTTAGCTTACTATAATATTTTTTACCCGATTGTATCAAGGAAAAGACGGTTATGTGTTTATCAACTTTTATTTTAAGATAACGTTTCACTGGTCGCTATTGTTGTGACTCAAGATCTACCGATAGGTTTTTAAACAGTTTTACAATCTTGCTGTAGGTAATGATAAAATCTATTTTTACAGTATAAAAACCATTTTGTGTCGGGATAGCTACCACCAGTAATTAATTTTAATATAATACTTATATTTTAATACAGCTTCTAACATACATATCTACCTACCTACGATACTTTATAAATAAACTAATAGGTATATAACTGATAAAAACATAACCAATTTTTAGGTGATTAAAAATATAAGTTTGAATAACGACATAATAACAGTAGGCATAACCAGGCGTAGCAATAGTATGTCGATTTGCTATTTTGTTTTGATCTGTCTCCATAAAAAGAATTACAACTTACTTTGCAAAACCATTATCAATGACATACTACTTACATACGATGATTTTGTCTGCTGAATCTTCTCAATAAAATGTATGAAAAAATTACAGTGAACAAACATACAGTAGTATTTATTTTATCAATATAAATTTACGGTAAACAATAAAATGTTTGGCGTCGTGATGTCTTGGGGTTTCAATTACACCATACCATATTTGTCCAGAATATCAACATCTAACAAAAACGTATGACTTTGAACTTTATTGATTAAAATTAAATTATATTTATTATATATAAATGGCAAAAAAAGACCTTAAAATCGATCATTCAATTTCTGCACCTGAGTCTTGACGGGGGTAGAAATTTACTATCGCGTAATGTCGGTAAGTGTTAATAATATTTTCTTTAACAGTATTTATCTAACAATTAAAATATTTACATCAGTCAGTATTTATATCAACATAACGCTTTGTTTCAACCATGTTTTTATTGAGATTTCGGGCTCATTTACTTATAGCAGTTGATTGTTGTTTTTTTTTTCAGGACTCAGAAGATCTTTTCAATTTTGTTCCTATGAATCAACCAGCAGCTCAACAAACACCTGGACAGAGAACGCTGGGTCTTGTTCATAAGAGGCCAAAAACAGATCAAACGTTTTTTCAATATATAAAGAAACCGGTCATTCGCGGGATAAAAATAATCAAGATGGAAATTTACGATACGGACAGTTTTCCGAAATCCGGACAACCGATGTGTAATTGTGAAGCTGATGTGTGTGCTCAGCATGTTGTAAAAACCATATTATTTGATGATATATATTCCAGTACGAGAGAATTAATAGCAAGAATTCAGGAGGACATCGACCCAAAAGCATAGAATCAATAAAATTAAGTACCGTTCTGCAAATATGTGTACCTAAGTGTCTAAATTGTATGTGGTAATAAATAGGCGTCGACAAGCAACTATGTAAAGTGTCATAAATAAAATGTTATATTTAAAATAAAATAATATTAAAAATATAGTTAATTTCATTTCTACCTCATAAAAAATTAAGTTTAGCACAAATAGATAGCCACTGCGATAAGGCAGCGGCGGGCAACATACGAGCGCATTCCATATTCAATGGCCTGCCGTGTCGGATTCAGTAGGCACTGCACTTACTTACTGTTACTTAAATATGTACACTTGAATTGTGGAATGATGACTACTGAGCATAATGAGGTCTTGAGTTCGATCCCATTTTTTAAGATTCGATCACAAACTGAGGCGAAATGATCACACTATTATTTAATGTTCGAATGTAATGAATGAATGATTGTTGAAATTGGGTGTTTCTGGATCTCATCTGATCCAGAAACCCCAATTTCAACCTACTGTTGCGTTGTCACTATCGACTTTATTAGCCTTACGACATTCGTTAGCCGCGTGACCGAACGCTTTGCAAAACGAACATCGAACGCGATTACGTTTTGAGATTTCGTTCGAGTTAGAGGTGAGTTTGGAACCTGTGGTTGCGCTCGGACTCGTAGTACCGCGGTCGGGAGCGGTAGGTACATCCGGGTTATTCACGGAAACGATCGAGTGTTTTAATTCCGTTATCGAATCTTCCACGAGTCTCGCTCTCTCTAACAAATGATCAATATCGCTAATGCTATCTCGCGATAAACGTTTTAGGCTGTACACAATATCCACTATCATCACGCTTGGCACAACATAGGGTAATTGAACTAATAAAGATCGTACCTTGGATATAAAAACTTCGGCGCGTTCACACTCACTTTGTTCACGCGTGAATACCTCGCGCAGTACCCTGTACGCGGGCTTTTGCACGCCGTAGGCAGCGCGCAGGCGCGCGAGCGCGTCCGGCCACGAGCCTTGAAAAGTTACCGCCGGAGGACGCTGGTGTGTTCGCCGTGGGCGATGCCGCTGGTGTCGACGCGACTGGATTCCACTGGTTGTCATGATGTAGAGATCGTAGGGTTTCCGCTAGCGTGCGGTTGGTCTCCGCCTGCATCCTAGCGAACGACTCCATCATGGTGGACAGTAGCCGCTCGGTGTTGAGTGCCGCGGCGGGCGCGCCAGTGTGGGCCCCGCCAAGCGTGTGGTCGAGGATGGCGCCCCCATGGGCGCGCTTGTCTTCGGCCGCGTCGGTTGAGTCGCGTGCATGGGTGGTAGCGGCGCCAGCACTGGCGCGCGTCTCCACCACTGAGTCGCAGTCCGTGTCGGAGTAACTGTCGTTTCCTTGCCCCTCGGCCTTGTGGTCGATTGCTGCTCGGGTTGCCCCCGTCGTTCGTGGCATGATAAAGTTTCTGTAGTCACTGAATAGGTATTATTAACACTTCACTGGGTTCGTTTTGCCGCTGTTGAAACTAACATGGCCGCGAGTTGGGCGTCACTATGGCGTGATGGGATGGTTAAAATCAGTGTAAGACGAGTTTATGCCACAAAAAACAGTTTTATTGAACACACGACAAATATAGGTACAAGTTTTGGCGGGAGCGAATGAGAGCCGCGGAAGGACGAAAAGGTTACATTCCCTCGTCAGAGCGGGCGCGCGACTGATTCCGGGAGCGCGGGTCGCGCGAGGGGACGCCGCAGGCGGCGCACTGCTAGCGCGCATGCGCGACAATCGACCGGTATCTAGGCAACCCTGCGACCGCGCACCGTACCGCGTTTTAACCCGAAAATGGGTGTAACATCAGGTATATACCCCTGCAGGTAGCTTTGACGAAGAATCGAACGGCCAGGTCAGATTAGGAAACTGGAGAGAAGGTAACAATGACATGACTAGTATGTTACCCTTGCAAATAAGACCGCGAAGGGCTACAAGATCTGCTCACAATATTCGTAATGAAGTTGCTGAATACTGCATTCAGCAAGGGTCTGTAAGCTGGCAAGAAAATTATGCTTAAAATGGACTTACAGTATCTGTTGTAGCACGAGGTGTATTTCTATCCAGTAGAAATATCATAGCTTTGTATGCAAACCAAGTACTATGGTATACTTCATCTGCACCTGAAATTGAAGTTGAAATTAACAAACGTCGACCCAAAGTAGTATATTTCGTAATAATTGTAAAAAAAATAAAACAAATTGTATCGTTTATGAGTTTGTTATAATGCTCTAGATGAGCTGGTTCCACAACACTTCCTCTTCTCTGTATTTTTCTATAAAATACAGAGTTTTTTCTTTGTGCCACTCCATGTTTTAAGAAATAAATACGAGAGGAACGACGTGTGATTACTCGCGACGCGCGTGCGCTCGGGACGACTTGCAAGAGCGTACTGACCGAACCGCGTAACCAGTGTGACCAGATTAAATTTTACAAAAATACCGAAGCTCTTTAAAAAAATACTGAAATATACCAACTTGCACTGGGAAAATATACCAATAAAAATACTGATTTTCAAAACATATTTTTATTTATTTATCATCATCATCATCGCAATAAATATTAGAATTATATTTTAACATTCTGTTTGATGGGTTAAAATTCACACAGCCTCCTTCATCTTTTATACCTTGTTTGGTTTATAAAATTGCAGATACATTTTTGTTTATGAATTGTTTCTTTGTTCCGTTTTTATTAAATTAATCTGTGAAAATATGCGCTCGCATGCAGCATTCGACACTGGACACACATAACAGAGATTTACTGAAACTAGATATATTCTTGTATTTTAATGTACCATCACTGTTAGAAATTTTCCCAACTTACAACCAAAATTGTTCACAAGAAAGGGGTGAGCCAGTACTCGAAGATTGTAATAAATTACTTACTGCGATCATGTTTGAGTGTTCTATATTCTTCGTCAATTATCTGCATTTGTTCTGGCTGTACCAAACTGTGTGGCTGTTCGTATGGGAAAGTTTCCATAACAATTCTTAAACTACTAAATTCTTTATTCACGGCAGTGTGTGGGTCAAGAAATTTCAGTTATCGGAAAATTTGATCTTCAAAAGGCAAACGTGATTTCAATTGCGTGCTCAATTCAAATCAAAAGATTGCCACTTTCTGAAAAAATCAGCAATTTGTTCTTTCATGTTTATGTTTCCCCTATGTTTAATTAATTCTTGATCCACTTGAATCCCTAAATACATATTATTCAATGGCAAATAATTCACACTAGATTTTGGGTCTAATGTAAATACGTTGTCCGTGCTTTTTATATAATTAGTTTTCATATAGCAACCCAAAATCGACAAGTACATACTAGAAGCATCATCATATAATCTTTCAATGCACGGGTAGTCGCCTTGAAAAATTATATTAAATTTGTTTACAATCTGCAAAATGTAGTCTAAAAAGTAAAAGTATAATTTGTTTATATCATTATTAAAAGAATGATACAAAAATTCTGATGACATAATGCGATCACTCAAATATTGGTCTTGAAAAAACAACTGCAGTACCCTCCATTGCTCAATTATTCTATTAACACAAGCATGAAGCGATAGCCATCTTATATCATAATGACGCAGTAGTCTATGTTTTTCAGTGTCAGTGAAATTTTGGAACTCAACAAATTCTCTTTGACGCTTGCTGCTTTGAGAAAAATATCCATATACTTATTTTACTATCTGTTCTAAATTTTTTTGTTGTTTTTTATTTTCTTCTTTTTTTTTGCAAGCATGACTAACACTTAATGCTGCAGAATGACAAACACATTTTATGAATAAGCACTTTGGGTTCACTTCTTTAATTTTTGTAACAATGCCAGAGTGTTGACCAAACATCATATTCGTAGTATCAGCAGCGAACCCCATGACGTCTTTTATATCTAAACCTAACTCTGATAACTTTGATGACAAAGCATCAAATAAATGATCTGCAGTCTCACCACTTAAATCAACTAAATCAAGGAATTTGGTTTGTACTTTACATTTGGTTTCAGAGAAGTATTTGATTACTATCGCCAACACTTTGATTGTGGTGACATCTGTACTTTCATCGATTACAATTGAATATACTGGTTTACCTGACGGGTATACAGTACGAAGTATATCTTCAATCATAACTTTTTCAAATTCGGGTCCTAAAACGTTATATGTAATAGCTGCTGCTTTGGTTCTCTTGCAGGAAAATTCTTTTGCAATTTCGGAGTCAGGAAAACATTTCACTAGAACATCACTACGATGGTCCATAGCTCTAAAAGAGATGTTGTGTTCTGAAAGAAAACCGCATAAACGCAGCTCCGCTTTCTTGACTTCGTCTTTCAGTGGTGCCTTTTTGAAAAATGTGTCACCCTGGAAACAAGTAAAAACATAAATTATACATTATGATCATACACTAAATAAAGTACCTCCGAACTTCTCGACTTTAGGTACAGTAATTCTAATTTTACTAAAAACTAAAAACAAGTTAAGCTTACCTTTGTCTGTCCTTTATATTTGTTCAAGTTCGATTTATGCTTTTCAGTATTTGCATGTTGTTTTATAGATGCTAATCTACTTTGGAGTTTCGCACTGCACGCTTTACAAAACGCAGCGTACTCGTCATCTTTATAACTGAAAGCCACGAAGAAAACTCCGGAATTTGTTCCCATTTAGCCAAATAACTTTGGTGAAAACTAGACATGTTTTCTGGATTCTGAATTGCATATCAGATAACAGCGTATGAGTAATAGCATGAAAAAATGACAACAAAAAATCGCGCGCTCTATTTATATTACGACGAACACGTACAATATAAACTTAGGGAAAATCCCGAATTATTGAAAGTTTCAATAATTCGGGAATTTCCCTAAGTTTCAATTTGAAAGTTTGAAACCAAACCTTCAAAGATTAAGCCAAGTGCAGAACAGAAAATCATTTTGTGACTAGATGATTCGATACTATTTGTAATTCTAGGGGGCCCATCTGTCATGTCCTATCTGTAACTTACTGATCTTTGCTCCAAAATGAAATATAGACTAAATCCGGAAATTCCCCTGAACATCAATGTACGCAGTTATTTTTTTTAATAATTTTATGACATGGCTATGGTATTGCCATAACTTTTTTCCAAAATATACCCAACAATACTGGCTTCCGCCAATATACCTTTAAAAATACTGACTCTTGGAAAACTTACTAAAATATACTCAAAAAGTATTAAAATACTGAATCTGGTCACACTGCGCGTAACACTCAAAGGATTCGCCAAAAAACCGACAGCCGGGTGGAGCACTCAAAGCGAGCAACGAGCGGCTCGTTGGTTTCCCCGTAACACTACGTACTGACTGCATGAATGCTCGCCGTGTAACATTTTACATTACACCTCGTAACGTCGGTCAGTACCCCGCTTAAAATTCGTTAAAATTTTAGAGCTTATCTACCGATCGTTAAAGTAGAAGTTACGTACTTGCGACATCGATTCGATTTGATAAAAACTCATTTTATCGAGAATAATTGTCAAATTTATCGAATCGAGTCCTACGTAGTTGCACTGCTGGTCTTTTCATCGTACAAACAAAACTTTTCAATTCAAGATTTTTTTTCTAAGGCAAATAAAAAGTTATTCAAAAAAGTGGTATCTAATCGAAATGTTTGACAAAAATCACACCTCAAAATGTTGTCATTTGCAAGCAACAGCATTAAAAACTAAATGCTGGTAGAGAAAATGGTTAACACGTTCGGGCCCGCGCCGCTCTCGTGAAGTGCGCACGTTATGACACAATATTTTCTCATACAAAACGGACATACGTTCAAAAACGTTCTGCTCTTCAAGTATCCTAGAGTGTTATAAGATAAAACACAACGTTAATAGACGTCGACGTCAGGTGACGTTGTTCCATATACGGTCATTACAACTGCATCCAATTTGGACACAACGTCTGTTCCCGTCAACGATTTCAAACGTTGCGTCTTGAACAATGCGTAATGTTATATTGTATAGGAGGACAACGTCTTAACACGTCACCGTTCATAGACGTTGCGTCATGAACAATATAGAATTGTCATATGTACGAGAGAACACCGTCTCTTCACGTCGCCGTTCATAGACGTTGCGTCATGAACAATATATAATTGTCATATGTACGAGAGAACACCGTCTCATCACGTCGGCGTTCATAGACGTTGCGTCATGAACAATATAGAATTGTCATATGTACGAGAGAACAACGTCTTATCACGTTGCCGTTTATGGACGTAGCGTCAAAAATAATAAATAAAGTCGTATTTGTAAGTAAACAACGTCTTATCACGCTGACGATCATAAACGTCGCGTCGCATTCAATAATCAAAGTATCGTAACTAAATGCACAACGTTGATACACGTCAATATGAAAGACATTATATTCTTTTAGAAAGGTAATAAAATAGTTATTTTGGAGTAAAATTGTATTATTCCTGAATATAATAACAAAATAATAATGGCCCAGT
This sequence comes from Tiliacea citrago, assembly GCA_963921375.1. NCBI lineage: Eukaryota > Metazoa > Arthropoda > Insecta > Lepidoptera > Noctuidae > Tiliacea > Tiliacea citrago. The sequence continues at coordinate 23,322,209 of OY992783.1, forward strand.
CTGAGATCAAGTTGTTCTAATTATAAAAAAAAAGAAACAAAATCAAATACTTCTTAGTAACAAAGTTATTCTAAACATAATCACGTTAACTGTTTTGTAAGCATAGTATTATTCTCACTAAGAAAAGTCTTCTTATTAATAATTGCTTAATCTACTAAAGGCACAAGATATCAGCTAGTAAAACAAATCAAGATCAACAGTAAAATCCAAATAAAAAACGTAATAGCCGAATCAAAATTCTGTCTTAGAAAGTTATTTTTGCTGGCTATGCCATTCTTCGAAACAAACCGCACATAGTGCTGGTTTTTCCTCACAACCCTTACATCTAAGACTAGTCTCTCTCCTAATCTTCTTTTTGGAACACATCTTACATTTCATACAATATGTAGTTTTTTTAGAGTTTTGCCTTGGTGGAATCTTCTCGGGCCAGTGACCATTATTTTCAACATTTTCATTAACTGATTGTACGAAGTTAATTCTTTCTTTTAAACGGTTGTCTTTATTATTCCTATTAACCATCATCTCGGGTTTCAGGTTTGGAGGCAATTTTATGAATGCTTTTATCAAGTCTTCTCGAAAAGTTTTGAATTCGTAAGCTTTGTTGCCATTTTTGAAGTGTTTTTTGTAAAGATAGAAACTGTTCCATACGGAAAGGTCGAGAATATGGAAAAACACCTTTTTGTACCACCTGAGTGTCTTTCTAGGTGTGGAATAATAAGAGACCATCTGATCTGCTCTGTCAATCCCCGACATAAATTGGTTGTACGTTGAAACTTCTTCCGGCTTCATACGTTTTTGTCCACGTTTGTTAGAAACTTCTATAAGTTTGGGATGATTTCCAGTCGTCACCATGAGAACCGATCTCTTGTCTTGCCATTTAGATACGTACACTTTATTTTTGCGTACCCAAAAGTGTTCATCCTTCTTTATTTTCTTCGTTACGAGTTCTTTCGGATTCCCTTTTCTATTAGACCTCAGAGTTCCAGTTGTATGAGTTTTCAAATCCAGTAGTTTTTCTGATAATGTAATAGAATTATAAAAAATATCCATGAAGAGCCAATGCCCTTTCAATAAATAAGGTCTCATCAGTCGCATTACGAGTTTTTCAGTCTTTTTTCCTGTATCATTATCATTGCTATCATCTTTGCCTGCGTACATTATCACATTGAGCACGTATCCGTCAGATGAGGTTAATTCGTAAAATTTTATGCCGTATTTGGCTTTTTTGGATTTAATGTATTGCCTAAAAGATAAACGTCCTCGAAATAAAAGCATAGATTCATCCAATGATAGTTCTCGTGAAGGTTTGTTACAATCACGAAAATTCTTAGTTACAGCATCAATAAATTTAACAATTTTGTCTTTGCCTTTTGCTCCTCGCTCAGAAACACATAAGCATCGCAATATCTGTTCAAATCTTCGCGCTGACATAGTATATGGAAAAATCGGATGGTAGTATAACAGATCGGTATAAGTAAATAGCTTCTTCTTTTTCGGGATGTTTACTTGTCCCATCAGTAAACACAAGCCCAAAAATTTTAACATTTCTTCGCAGTTTGTATCTTTGTAACGGTAGTTGCGTGAGTGCCTTGTCACGGGCCTATTTGTGGAACATAGTGCCCTTCCATACTCATTTGTAGAAGATACTATGTAGTCTATAATATGTGGTGGAAAAATCTTAAAGAAGGCGTCCTCGACCGAAGCGTTTGGACCAAATTCAAATTGGATGCCTACAGAAATATTGTCAAACTCAAACATCGGTATATCTGCTGTTGAATTTTCCCAAGCACCAACCGGAGAAGGCGTCCGGCGCCTTCGACGCCCATGCTGTGGCTGCCTGGTAGCTTCTATCTCTAGTGGAAGTGGCGGTAAATGAGAAGTAGTTGGTAAGTGATCATACTCTACAGGCAGCGCTGATGATACGACGGGTACTGCTGGAGGCACCTCCACCGGCATAGGCAAAAACAAGGTATGCATTTCAGCAAGCATCTCATTACATGCTGACTGTGGCAAAGCGGGTGCAGTAAGGTAATTACCATTTTCAACATGCGACGGTAGTACGGCAGGCATTGAGCTATTCTGCACCTCTGTAAAAGGCGGCGATGGTAATGGAAAAGCAGATGAGTATTCATTAATCTCTGCCGTCTCTGTGGTTTTTAGGATAACTTCCAGTTCTGTAGGTGATGCAAGAGGTGCATTATTTTCAAAATTACCCTCTGGACGAGATTCGATCGAAACAGTATCCGCCTGTTCTGTATGTATACCACAATTTGACGAAACTCTGCGTTCTTTCGTTGCACGAGTGTCAAAAATACTATCGGAACTTCCGGAGCATTCAGAATCCTCAGAAAGGTCTGATGCCGAGGTCTCAATCTTAGACGTAGATGGTTGCAAATTATGCTGTCTGACACTTACGGAGCTGTCGCTGTCACTGACGTCACACGGCCCTGGTCCTGGATCATAATCGCGATCTGTTCCGTACTCTCCATCATCACTGAAGGGGTCAGGTGTAGTTTCTCGCGACGAAACATCTTCGAAAAGCTTCAAGGACGCCTTGCTACACTGCCGGTTTTTATCCATCTAAAATAATATGGATAATAAATAATTTGGATGGTTGAATAAATTGTTTTAGTGATAAATTCAATACAGCAAAAATTTCTATTGATAACCACGATTGATTGAATATCTATAGCGTACCCTCATAGGTATGCGTATTCAAAATACATTGTTTTTATAAAAATAAGTATGAATTACTTACGTTTTATCGTAAAAATTGTCCGTCTAAGATATGTGCGGTCACGTATGCGGCGCACAGTGACTGGTGTGGGGAGCGTTGCTGCTCCGCACGACGTGTTCGGACGTTGCGTATGTGTGCGTACGCGCTTGCAAGTGTGTAGTAGACGACCACAATAAACCGCCAAAATTCAATTTGTTGTGGCTCAAGGTGTTTGACACTTGCAAGTGTTGCGGCGCAAAAGTTCAACTAATGGAATTTACTATGGCTTCCTGGCGTTGTGAGACGTAGTGTAAATAATGTAACATTTTTATTAGGCGTGATGAGACGTTGTGTTAATAATAAATTGTACAAATTTGACGTTATAAGACGTTGCGGGTCCGAACGTGTAAAACGAAAAAAAAAATATTTTGGTTACCTTACCGGTTTTTTTTTACTGTTCAAATTATTATTTACGCCCCGTAAATAATAATTTGAACAGTAAAAAAAACCCTGTATATCCTCTGTCCAGCCGCGCGATTTCGACGCGAGGGGAGCTTAAGTCACGTACGTCGAGCTGACACCGTGCGGTTGGTTTATGCATATTTAGTCTTATTATTTTACAAAACTCTTCAGTATAGGCGCTGTCCTCGAAAGGCTCTTGAAAGCAATTTATTATTGTGCCTGCTATTTTAAAATCAATCAATCGTAAATGTGAGGTAAGTCACGGTTAAATAGCCTGTGGCGAAACAATTTAAAGTCACGTTTCATGCGACCGTTAATCGCTTCAACAACCCATCTACATATTGTAACGAGTCTTGACTTGTTGGATTCCTCAGTGCTGAGTTGTCTTTGACCTCGTCTATTTGAAGGAGGCATATGAACTTCATAGCCATATTCTTCAGCCTGTGGAATTGCGTTGCGAAAGCCTCTGTCTAAGACCATGACATCATTTTGATGAAAAAAATAATGCCATGCACAATCCTCTATGGGATCACCATGATTATTTAAAATCATTTTCAGTATATCAGCATCGTTGGTAGTTGCAGGATACGGTCCCGTTTTATCTAATATGTATCCGTCATCACCAAAAATCATAAAAGGTTTGATTAGATTACGGTATTTATGAAGACTATATATAGGCTTTGGTGCTATAAATTAGTATTTAATTATATCAAATTGATATAGGTAGCACATACATATATATATATTATATTTATCTAATGCTGATTTTGCAATGATTCTGTAATCTTTTCGGCACCTATAATTATAGCATTAGCCAAATTGTCGATTGACTGCACAAGACTTCTCCAACCGGTAGCATTAGTCACTTCAGCGTCCACTCCCTTTTTCTCTATTCTTATGAGTCGTTGTCGCTCTGTATGCAGTTGGTTCTGCTGATGCTGCAACCGTTAAAGTCTGATGCGTGGACTACGTCTTGGAGCTGTAATAATAATGACAATAAAGGTTTAGTCGAGATTAATTTGTCAAAAACAATTTATTAAGATTTACATCAGTTAAAATCATTGTAAATTGTTCAGAATTTAATTTTTAGAATATCAGATGTATGCTAGATTTGGTGAACTTACTGGACGGAGCTGACGCTTGGCTAGTTGGTGGCTGCACAGCTTGTGAGGTGCTGGGCATTGGTTCGTCGTGAACGACTACCTCACTATTTTCTGGAGGCTGGGGCAATGGGCCTTGGGATTCCTAAAAAATAATTAAGAAGTATAAAGACTCCTACAGACTGGTGCGATATCGCGAGCGCGACAGGCAGCGTGGCCCTTGTCGCGTCCGCGATATCACACCAGTCTGTAGAAGCCTTAAATCATGAGCACTAAGTAAACATTATCAAAATAATGTATTATCATTATTGCCATCTTAGTCTATAACATACATTCATACATAGACACCATCACGCCTATAATCCCCGAAGGAGAAGGCAAAGGTGCTCTCCTGTTGCAGAAGTCTATACACCCACGTTTTGCCGCTGGTATTAAGTCCCATGGAACAGGGGGCGAGCCTATTACGATTCATCGTGCAGGTTCTTCAGTTCTTACGGCTCGCTTTCCTGGCGAAGGTGGGGAATTGTATTCTTAATCTATCTATCTGACTCTATCTAACCCGTCCCCCACGCCATAGTCTATAATTAATGTTTAATAAAAATAAATAACCATATATAATAAAATAAATAAACTCACTAAAATAATATTTAGTGGGACACTTAGTTCTTGGTCACCTTGTGCGAAGGTATATCCTCCCATTACAAATATAAGCCTTTTTTCCAACTCCGATATAGGCTGCAAGTTATCTACCCCACCACCACTGCGAGATGCAGAAGCATTCCGTTGACTAACTAGTTTCTTGAGAGCATATTTCTTATCAGCCCAAAACTGAAAACAATAAACAAAATTTAAAAATGCAACAAAACAGCAAATATTAAAAGAATATAATACTTATTTACGTGGCGTTGACAAACTCTGTATACACTCAATGAATGGAAATAGGCCTGCCCTATTACATAAGACTGAATACCAGTGACGAAAAATAAGTGCACAGACCTGTAACAGGAGAATATCTCTTATTCCCTTTGGGAATAATAGGTGTTATTCTATGTATGTTTTAAGTAAACATGACAGTACACCATTACCACTCATTCGGATAGGATAAATAACTAAGTTATCTCAATTGTGTTTAACTTACTTTTGCCCATGACTTATAGTCTTGTTGCGCCACCCAAGGAATTTAATAAAATTGTGACCTCTTCCCATATTTGTGTCTCTGATGCCGAGCTTGTGCAGAACGTAAATGCCCTTTGGCAATGCCCAGATTCGCTTCTAAGAATTCCACCAACTTCTCCATTTGGATGTATGATGGACGAGACATTATCAAGTCACACAAAGATTGTAAAAGTACATAAACATTAATCGCAAACTAATAAACGTATAAGCACGCTAATTAAAACACTTACGTACCGTAAAGTTAATCTATCTAGTACTAATAATATGAATTTAAACTAAATATTATAGCAGCAGACAATTTTTAGATTTAACAATTACCTTCATCTTTCTAATTTTCTCTGGAATGACGGATTCGTCACTGAGTCGCGACTGTGCATGATTGCAGTTGGTTTTGTAAACATCCACTATAATTATCATTCTGTTTCGATATTTGTCCAGTAAGGAATATATTTTTGTAATAACATTATTTCTTAACCCTTTAATAAAGTGTGGTGGATCGTGAATTACACTGAGCTTCTGTCTGTTAATTACAATATCATCAACTGAAAAATTATATTGTTACAAAAAACATCAAAATATTTTTGGGGTGTGGTGTTTTAAAAAAAAAGGATGCACATAAAGAGGACAAGACCTACTCACCACTATTTCCAACGGCTATTATTTGCAGTCGCTTTGTGTCTTCTTGGAGATTCTTCATGGCAGCTCGAAATGCTGTACCTAGGTCGCACACCAAAGCCAACGGTTTCAGTCCTATCTTTCCAACAGCAGTAATCATGACGAATTTGTTTTAATTCAACCCCAGTTGTTGCTCCTGTACAGAAATAAAAGGCCAGAGGTTGCTGCCACTTGTGAACCACTCCCCGTAACATAAAAACAAGGGCATGGTCAGCAAAATCATTGTATTTTTATTTAATTCCACAAATCCATTAATCATGTATTTATGTTTGTTATGACAAACATAAAGACATTATTAATGGATTTGACGAACATAACTTACTTAATTTAATTTAAGATTCTTCGATTGATACAGTTGAACACAATGTCGATCTTGTTTGATTAGTTCCGACGGTACTGAAACAAACAAAAAAATAGGAATAAATAAATAAATTATTTTTTATAACAAAATATAGACAGAATATTTACAAATTTGTGCAGAACTTGATCAACTTTGAAACCGGAATCAACTTCAATCACCTGTAATAAACTCCAAAAGTTTTGACAGATCAATAAACATGGCTTCATACAGACAGAAGTACGGAAGGCGGAAGGAGAGGGAACTGTCAAAAGAGATATGAGAACCATAGACGATACCATAGACATACGGTTAGAATATTTTACTTGAAGATTACCTGACCTGGCGCGAGCACAACTACAACGCTCACCATACCGATTTGTGATACCGCAACCGATTTGTACCTAACTAATGAGCGAGAAAGACAGCATATATTATACATACCGCAGACCGCGTCGCAGGTATTTACTGAACGCCCATGCCGTAATAATAATTCGCGATTTAATTCATAATTGAGGTTATCAAAATCAAAATATTTTATTTCAGATAAACCTACATACGTCTGCAGCTAGGTGCACGGTTCCAATTGGTCGTTTCCTATAGAGAAGAGCCAGCAAGAAACTCCACGGTTATTAACACTAGATAATAAGTAAAATTGTTACTAACGCTATGGACATTTGTCTGAAATAAAATTATTCTATTCTATTCTATTAAAAATAATGGGCTTTTTTCTCATTAAAAATTACATTTAAACATATAATATGTATATATTTTTGTAATCACCTTTTAAAACCCTTCATTTTGAGACCCCACTCGATAGGCTTGGGAGATTTTTATTTCGAACACACCTTTTGGCCCCAAAAATCCGCCATTTTGACACTCTCGCAATAAAGACTAATATAACGACATCTCATTCATCAATATCGGTTTAGCCGTTTAGTAGTTACGAGGGAACATAGGGACAGACATACAGGTCAAACACATAACCCTCCTTTTTAGGCTTCGCCGCAGTCGGGTAAAAACCAATACATTAATGTTTAATAGATGTTTTAGGTAGAGATAATACGTAGTAATTTAAAACCAACTTACAGCTGCCTAGCCCTTAAAATCTTTGATAGCACCACCAACAACGGAATTCAAATTTTCTGTCACCCCCGTCCTCAGTCTGCGGGACATTTCTAGAGCTTAAGCACTTTTATTGTAGCCCATTGCAATGTCCTTGTGATTACTTAAAAAAAAACCCAGTGTTTCCAATTGTTCATATGAAACTCTAATTGAAGTCATTATTATATGTAGAAGCCACACTGCTGCACTTTCTAACCACACGCAACTTCGGACACGATACAAATGTGTGTTTTACTGATATATTTACAGAAACTGTTTCTTCTGTTAAAAACTTATACAGGGTTACTGGTAACTCGACGTATTCCTTGCAGGACGTCATAGTAGGGTTAAAATGCAACAAATTAAGCCACCAAATGTTCTACCAAAGTTCAGTAGTTTTTGAGCTAGTTACATTTTCAGTTTTTTTATGAAAAATCCCAGTTTTTTTTTTATACGTTGCCCCACACTAGGAATTTCTCCTGTATCGTGGGTGCGTTTACAAACATTTAAACTCACATACACAAACAGCCAGACCCGGAACAACTACTTGTAGGTCATACAAATATTTGTTCCGTGCGGGAATCGAACCCGCGACAGGCAGCGCGGCAGTCAATCGCTTAACCACTGCGCCAACCGTACCGCCAGATTAAATCATTTGGAACCAATTTAAAAATGATTTACAGCGCGACTGTACTGAAATATAAGTTAATATCATAGTTGATGTCATAGCAATTTTTTTTTAATAATTAAAAGTTCAAGTATGCCTAAAACCTTGGCAAATATCACTAATCAAACATTAAATTTTTAGTATTTTTTGCTATTGCTCCATATAAAATGTAGTCTAGTGCAAAAAAAAATACTACGCCTGATGTACAAATTACTAGGAAAATATCCTTGTCTTATCAGCTATTTAGAAAGGTATGATTGTCAATACTTTTGCATGTGTGACAGGGAAGGGAAGAGTTTTATGGCGAGCAGGTAAATTGTGAGACGGTCAACCTATTGTTTCGTATTCCTATTATTCGTAGTTTTTACCTGCGCTTGAACTTCAAATACTCGGCAAGCTTTGTGATTGGTCACTGTTGTTCTCTCGGCATGTCGCGGGGTGCGACTTTACAAAATCTGGTCGTCAGCGTTAGTTAGTTTCAACTCTACGTCGCGCAAGCTCGTGTTTTGTCATCTAGCTATTTCCCTAACTGTTGCCGCGTATCTTGCTCTTGTGCTGTGCTGTGCCTTCGTAAGTGCTGACTATGGCTGCATATTCTAACCCTGAATACGCTGACATAATGTACTGTTACGGACTTAGTGACGGTAACGCTGCTCAGGCGCGGAGAGAATATCAACTTCGCTTTCCCAACCGCCGACTCCCACAATATGTTAGTGTTTTTGGATCGACTTATCGGCGATTATCTGAAACTGGCAGCGTCCAAAGAAGCAGGCAAATTGACACTGGTCGTTCTCGGAGATACACGGCTGAGGACGAGGAGCTGATTCTTCAACGTTTTATTGACGACCCCAACATATCGACAAACATCGTAGCGCGTGAGCTTGGTACGTCACAGTGGAAAGTCGGGTCTGTAGTTCATTTATCAGGCCGACATACCACTATCAACCTGTCCAGTCATTAGAAGAGGGAGATACGCCGAGACGGCTTGAATTTTGTCGTTTTATGTTAAGTGCGAAGCCGAAGGCGAAAACTTAAAAAAAAATATTCTGTGGACCGATGAGTCATGTTTTGACCGTGATGGTATCGCAATAGTGGGCACCGAAAGCAGAAGCAAATCCTAAGAAACTGAAACCAATCGCATCCCAGCGTAGGTTCTCGCTTAATGTTTGGATGGGTATTATCGACGACAAATTAATTGGCCCACATTTTTTACCCCGAACACTAAATGGGGAACTTTATGAAGATTTCCTAAGAAATCATTTAACACCACTGCTCACGGATATACCGGAAGACAGAAGAGCAAACATGATCTATCAACATGACGGATGTTCAGCCCACTTCCGAATCACAAGTCGACAATTGCTGGATGACACCTATCCAAACCGATGGATAGGGCGCGGTGGGCCGATTCGGTGGCCTGCACGAAGCCCTGATCTTACGCCGCTAGACTTTTACGTCTGGGGTCATATGAAAGACCTAGTTTATGTGACCCCAGTAAATTCAATTGAAGAACTAAGGGAAAGTATAACAGATGCGGCGGACCAGATGAGGGCAACAATCACATCAAGAATCACAAAAACCGAAGTGAGGAAGCGAATAAGAACATGTATTCGAAACCGAGGGCAGCACATCGAACAAGACGTGTGAAAGTGTAAGTAAAGTTTTTAAACTGATATTGATTAAAAATAATGCTAATATTCACGAAATTGTTTTATTTGATTTTCCGAATAATCACCTTTTTGTGAGACGCACATAATGTAGTCCATAACTTTGTATTCATTTTCATACCTTTTTGGATAGCTGATAAGACAAGGATATTTTTCTAGTAATTTGTACACAAAGCGTAGTATATTTTTTTTTCACTAGACAACATTTTGTATAAAATAACAGCAAAAATCACAAAAAAAAAAATGTTTGTTTAGTGATATTTGCCAAGGTTTCTGGCATTTTTGAACTTTTTAATTATGAACAAAGATCTGCTACGGCATCAACTATGATATTAACTTAAATTTCAGTACAGTCGCGCTGTAAATCATTTTTAAATTGGCTCCAAATGATTTAATCTGGGATTTTTCATAAAAAAAACTGAAAATGTAACTAGCTCAAAAACTACTGAACTTCGGTAGAACATTTGGTAGCTTAATTTGTTGCATTTTAACCCTACTATGACGTCGTGCAAGGAATACGTCGAGTTACCAGTACGAGTTACCTGTATATATTATTTATATATATTTCTACAGTAGTGAATTTCAACAGGCTTCAAACTCTTGAGAAAAGTTTTTATGGATGTTCTCTGAGTCTCAAATTTCTGTGTTTGCGGTCCCCTCCTCGTGTTTCAGTAGCTGAAGCTCCACCACTTGAAAAATTGCGACTAATCACTCTATTTAATCTTCCTTTCTTTATGTCCAAAATGGAAAGAAACGTGTTTCAGCTAACAGGGATCATAGTGTTTCTTCTTCAAGCATAGTATAGACAATGTTAATTTGTTTTTTATTAGGTATAGCACTCTTAGGCCGACGCCTGTTTATATTAGATGCTTTCGAATGTTTTATGATGACATTATCTTGAGAAATTTTAGTCTGCGTCTTATAAAAAGCGGCGTGAAATCGTATAATATCCGCTTTGGATAATGATGAGCATCAACGATTTTCATAACCTTTGACTACTGCAGCTCCTAGTCCTACTTCTGTGGCAGCTTCCTTTTCCCTGTGTAAACTTCATATTCGTAAAGATAACCTCGCCCATACTTTGAACCCGCTTTTTGTCGGCTTATTAGGCTGTATACTGTTCGTGGGTACTCCTTCCCTTGAATTTAATCATACATTCGTCTATGCTCTGCGAGTTTGTGACTATTGCAGCTTCTTGAAACAATGTATTCATACAATCAAGCAGAGGTCGTATTTTGTACAGCTTATCAAAATTTGGTTCACCTTTTTTCGGCATTTTATTGTTGTCATTCAGGAGCAAGCATTTCATAATCTGTTTGAATCTTTTGACAGTCATGATGTCAGCAATCTCATTGACTCTAAATAAAGGATCTGACGACCAGTAAAGATCGAGGTGCAGTAGAGGATGTCCATCCTATATATTATATATTTGTACTACACTGTGTTTGTAAGGCGTGCGGTGGTAAAAGAAAGACAGTCGCTTTACTACTCACGGTTTATTGTTCCGTACACAAACACACAAATATTCACAGAAGGATGGCACAAGAGTTCGACACACACATTGACAGACAGGAAACACAGGAAACTATGCTAATCACGACAATTCGATAGCGATCGGGAGCGCTCAAAGTTGCGTGGGCTTCGCGTCGCGACAGCGAGATCGGACTAAAGGTCACCCAAGGTGGTTGGACGCGCGCTGAGTAGCGCGACCCCACTCATGCGCATCGACTACGTCACCGCGTGACGTAGACGCGGCGCGCTTCCTCTGCACGGTATCGGTGTGTATGTAGGTGATATATTTGTATGTACGATATTATAATTATATATGTGTATATATATATTGTAGCTGTAAATGTATAATTGTGTTATGTTTATGTTAGTGTAACAGAAATATTTTGGATCGCCACATCACTCCCCTCCAGAGACTGTCCTACGGGCGATAATAATCTGGGAATCGGACCTTTCGACCAGACCTGGTAGTTCTGACGGGAGTGTCCGTGGGCTGTTTTTCCTCTTCTTGAACATCTTGGTCGGTTTGTGGGGTGTCAGCCAATTTGTAGGCGGGTTTTAGGCGGTCCCCGGTAACTTTTACCTTTTTACCTTTTACTAAGATTGTAAAAGTTTTGTCACCATTTTGGACAACTTTATGGGGACCAGTGTATGCAGGTTGCAATGAACCTCGAAGCGCATCGTCCCTGAGGAATATGTGGCTTGAGGTAGCGAGGTCCTTATGGACAAATATTTTGTCCCTGGAATGACGTGCAGCTGGAGTGGGCTGCAATTTTGCGGCAAACGAGCGTAAACGAGTGGTGAACTCCGAGATGTCAGTGGTGCCGCTGTCATCGGGAATGAAAAATTCTCCCGGGAGTCGTAAAGGCTCACCGTATAGGAGTTCCGCGGAAGAAGTCTGAAGATCCTCTTTTAAAGCGCTCCGGACACCCAGTAGAACCAAGGGCAGAGATTCTCTCCAGTTATGGTCCGCGTGGCACATTATAGCCGTTTTGAGTTGCCTGTGGAATCGTTCCAGTAGGCCGTTGCATGCCGGGTGGTAGGCTGTGGTCTTCCGATGTTTGAATCCGACTATTTTGGCTATATATTGGAAGAGTGCGGATTCAAATTGCCGTCCTCTATCCGTGACAATATCTGTTGGGCAACCAAACCGGGAGATCCAGTTGGTCAGCAATGCTTTACCGACTGTCTCTGCGGTAATGTTTTCAATCGGTACTACTTCTGGCCACCTTGTGAAACGCCGTCAGGCAGTACCGGAACCCCTGTGATGGTGGAAGAGGACCTATTAGGTCGAAATGAAATGAAATGAAATCGTTTATTCTGTAAATAGGATATCGGAATCACTTTTACACGTCATAAAAAGTAAAAAATAAGCTAGATGTAGTCGACATTTCCTATCTGACTACCCGTGAGAAGAAATGGCGAAACAAACTCAGGGGTCAAAGTCTCTTTTAAAGTCCAGACATAATCTTGGTCAGATCATGTGAGGACCATGTAGATCTGTGTCTGAAATGGTCTTTTGAGGAAAGAACCACACAATTTTGAGTGGACCTGTCCAATCAGTGCAAGCATTTGTCGTAATCGTGCAGCTCGACTCAAGACTTAAGGAGCTCAACGACTCGAGGAACAATACCAAAGAAAGTACATTTGGGTAGGCCTCATAAAGTGCTCAAAATGCCAGACCACCATTAAAACTGAGAAAAAGCATAAAATAATAGGAAAATATTTAAAGAGAAAAAAAAAAAAAGGACCCACATAGTGCTCACATTCACAATAAATTAAAGCAGTAAATATAATACTTTTCAAAGTAAACATTAATGTAATATTGTATATAATATTCTGCAATGTCAATATTTATATAAAATCATGCATAATAACATTAAATGTCAAGTTTTCCAGTTTGATCACAAGGCTTGCAGAGCGAGCAGCTCAATCCCAAGCTTTTTTGTCTTCTAAATAATCAGAAATTTTATAGTACCCTTTTTTACAAAGTTTGGTTTTAATACAGCTTTTAAATCGTTTAATGGGTAAGTTTCGAATGTCAGTAGGAAGTTTGTTGTGAAAGCGTATACATTGACCCATGAACGAGTTGCCTACTCTGTGGAGGCGAGTGCGATGTAATGTCAATATGTGATGGTCAATATGCACGAAGGCAAATCTAGCACGGGGTAATTCGAATGTGCCCAATGGTGATGACACATGGCGATTTACCTTAGTGCGTTGACAGCTGAGACACGTTCGTGACCATTGTCGACAGTCCTTGCGGACTCCAGGCCACACGTATCGCTGCGCAACCAATTTTGCAGACGCGTTTGCTCCTGGATGGCTGAGGCTGTGTAGGCTCTCAAAAACCGTGTCTCTGTGATATTGACGTTACAGGTTTTCCATGAGATGCATTTACGTAAGTTGTTATCTGGACGTCTGGAATCATATTTCACTTGTATCATATCGCCATCATACTCAGCGATAATGGAACAAGTGTTGATGACATATGGAATGGGAAGCATTAGTAGTACTATGCCTTTAGCGCTGAAATTTCGTATAGAATGCTGTATATTGAAGGTGTTAAGCATAGTTGATACTTGTTGAAAAGATATACGCTCACGAGGCAGTATATGCATCTCGGGATCGATCTCTGGATCCTCGAAAATGCCGATATTGGTGTATGGAATATTGTTGAGGGCGTAACGTTCCAGAGTGGTAGTGCTCCTATCTGCAATCTGCGTACCTAGTTCGACTGAAGGCAGAAGTCCGTAGTCTACTGGGTTATTAATGATCGTATTCACTAGCTCCATCGCTAGCTCGGTTAGCGGGTTATGTAATACACCTTCATAAAAAGGACCGATATTGGAGGACAGACCGGTGCGTAGCAATAACGTTATGTGATCAGATAAGGGACCCTCTCTGGGCGCAATGAATTCTATGCGTTCGGAGCGACGGAAAGAGTTTTCTGGAATCGCATATATTCTATTCACTTCATCAAAAATGTGTGCTTTAATGGCACTCTCAGCACAATCGCGAGCGATTGCGCATTCAGCTTTTGCTTGAGCTATGTACGGAACTCTTCGCTGTAACATCGTTGATGAACACAACGATTTTGCTAGATATAATATCATCTTGCCATTAATAGGAACGATTGTGGGCTCCTCACTGCCATCTGCATACAGCGCGTTCATGGAGGCTTCTGACAGACGTAGAGAGGAGTACCAATTTAGTGAGTTGTATTCGTTGACGACTGCGAAGAAATTAAAAATCCGAGATGCAAGCAATTTGAACACTTGTGGTGCGCCAGCATATGAATTCCTGTCCTCGCCATAGCGATTCGCTGAAGCAAGAAAGCTGTTAGCAGTGGCGGCGATGCGCCAATTTGCGTAATGTAATATTCGATCAGGATGATCTAAATCGGAAACGTTTTCGATCTCATGAACAAAGAGCTGTCTATTGCAGCATTGCGCGTATGGGATCATTGGATTTATGGGAGCATAGCGCCGGTTATCACCTTCACGCCATCCACCGCCATTACCAGTAGTAACTATACCGTTTAAGTCATTTATATGAGCATGTGGCTCTGCGTTAACTCTATTTAGGGGAAGGCCGACAAAGCCTGGAGCCGCTTCGAGAATATGGGCATTGAGCCCGGCGTCGACTATTGCCTGCTCTATTACTCTAGCGCCGCGTGGTGTAATATTATTCCATCGAGATACGTTTGAATGCGCAAAGATTAGCTTGCTCAGACAAGCACATAAAGCACGTAATGGATGATCGGCTGCGGAGATATCGTCTAAATGCACATCTAGCTCGATAAGTCCTGGCATAATACATGAGATGAAAAAAGCGTTAATCGCCTCACTCATGTCGGGGGTGTAATCGATCGAGAACTTGGAAGATACTGATGTCTCCCTGGTTATGGATAATGAGGCGGTCTTCTGTAGAGTGCCAATATCAATTGGACCCAACATGACGTCTGGCTTCTGCAGCTCTAAGATTAGCCCTGCAGATAATCGCATTCGACGTGGAAGGAATTCGAACATTGTAGTAACGATAAATGGATTCATTACTACCTCAAACAATGTGTTATTGCCGAAGATTGGAAGTTTTACGTCATCAGGTATATCCTTTCGGTTTCTTAGTTCCTCCGCTTCGATACTGGTCGCAAGCACGCGCATTTCGTGCTGTGCGATCTCGAAAAAATCGCGCATGATCTCATTCATATCGATTCCGTTAAACATGAAACCATCTGAATAATTGTGGTTCCCTCTTCTACGCACAGGATCAAGGAAACGGTGGACAGCGTTATTTATCAGATTGGGATCGATCCCTGAATTCATTAGGTCAGAATAGGGAAACCCGAGAGATTCAGGTTCGCAACGTTGTTGCTCTAAGAGGCGGAAAGTTGATGGTTCTTTGAGGAAGATCATCATCATAGACATTACGTGATCAAGCGCTACATACGTTTCATGCAGTAACGAATCTATATCTGATACTTTTGCAGCATATATGGGTTTCCTAATTATGTATGGTATTCGGTCGCGACCTATGCATACTACTTGAAAGCGTCTTGGTGGAGTCTCGCAGATCGTCGGTTTCCACGATTTTGGTCCATAGCCGTTTACTCCGTACTCCTTCTCCTCAACGCAAATGTTCGTGCTCCTAGCTAACACAGTACGTAAGGAACCTAGAAGATCAAATAGATGCTCGAGTGTTGTATTCCTTTGCTCCTCTTTCTCGGGAGCTTCAGCGTTTAACGCATTTTCGACAGTAGGCCACCGCCATTCGTAAAAACGTTGCTACGAACAGACGCGTGACAATTAGATATAGCTTAAAACAAGTATCAACTATGCTTAACACCTTCAATATACAGCATTCTATACGAAATTTCAGCGCTAGAGGCATAGTACTACTAATGCTTCCCATTCCATATCAACACTTGTTCCATTATCGCTGAGTATGATGGCGATATGATACAAGTGAAATATGATTCCAGACGTCCAGATAACAACTTACGTAAATGCATCTCATGGAAAACCTGTAACGTCAATATCACAGATATAGACCACAGAAATGTTTTGGATCGCCACACACTCCATTTTAAATATTCTAATAACATACATAACAAACTACAATTATATCACCAGTTGTTTACAGGCGCTGTAATATTAAAGTATCTAGTTAATTATCTGTAATAGGTAAATCTATTCTACATCTACATTTTCTTTCTTTTTTAGGTATGATGGAACCCGATTATTGAGTAATTTGATTCAAGAGCCATCAGGACAGTTTGATAACTTTTGTCGTATGTCTTCGATAGATTTCGAATACCTTCTACAGTTGATTGGACCAAGAATAAAAAAGGAAGATACAGTATTCAGAGACTCAATACCAACCAAAGTACGACTTGCTGTGACACTTAGATTTTTAGCGACTGGAGATTCATTCAAAAGTCTTCATTACCTATTTAAGATTTCTCCTCAAGTTATATCATTGATCGTGCCGGAAGTATGTAAAGCACTATGTGAGGCATTGCGTTCTTTTGTAAAAGTAAGTAATTTTTGTATACCTATTTTGTAAAATAAAACCATAATAATAATAATCAAAAACACGTTTATTGAGAAAAATAATTAGACAAAGTAATCGGGTCCTTGCATTTAGCATTCAATTCTTATTTTGTATCTGAGAGAGAGTGAATGCCTGAGAGATAATGTCGTTTGATATAATTGTCACCTTTGGAGTAGATGTGGAGGAGGTGGATGTAGCTGTCACATATTCTGCTTGACTATGGTTTGGTGATACTACTGTATAATCACCATAGTCATCAGCAACGTGATATGAAGGGGATGGTGTAGGTGCATAACGCACGGAATCTCGGGTAGACATATCGTAGGTCAACATTTGTGATGAAGGGGATGGTGTAGGTGTAAAACGCACGGAATCCGGGGTAGACCTTACTTACG
Source organism: Tiliacea citrago (assembly GCA_963921375.1). Taxonomy (NCBI): domain Eukaryota; kingdom Metazoa; phylum Arthropoda; class Insecta; order Lepidoptera; family Noctuidae; genus Tiliacea; species Tiliacea citrago. The sequence continues at coordinate 23,339,573 of OY992783.1, forward strand.
AGTAAGTGCTGCTACTAGCAGGGCTATTAATATTTAAATAAGACTCTTTTCGTTTCTGAAAAATGAGTACATCTATATCGTGCATTATAACCTCCCTTTGTTGCTCATTAAATTTTTTAATTTTTTTGGCCAGTAATTGACAATATAAATCTACCTCATCCAATTCAGTTCGTGGTCGGTCGGAGAGATTTTTAAGGACATTTACAGCTGTCTTAATCGGAGCTCGTACTTCCGTGACTTCTGATTCTCGCCGTTTTTTGGGTGCCGTGGAACTTCTATTTTGAATGCTGTCTTCATTAGGAAACTCCATACTCTAAAAATTCAAACATAACAAGTAAATTATTTAAATTATTAACTATCACCTACACTGACATATTTTTTTCTGTTTCAGATGCCTCAAAATGAACACGAATGGCTTGAGGTTGCTCGAGAATTTGAAATAAAATGGCAATTTCCACATTGTTTGGGCGCTATCGATGGGAAACACATTAAAATACAGTCACCCATTAATAGTGGATCAGAGTTCTATAACTATAAACACAATTTCAGTATAATATTACTAGCGGTAGCTGATAGTGACTACAACTTTTTATTTGCTGATGTAGGAACACATGGACGTATGAGTGACGGTGGGGTTTTTAATGATAGCATGCTTTATAACGAAATATATGGACTTGATTCCCTTTTTCCGCAAGACGCTCCTTTACCTGATCGATATCTTCCTGTGCCCTATGTTTTTGTATCAGATGGAGCTTTTGCATTATCTAAAAGGATCATGAAACCTTTTCCTGGTATACCGCCAGTTGGCTCACAAAATAGAAAATTCAACAGTCGACTATCAAGGGCTCGTGTTGTGATTGAATGTGCATTTGGAATAATGACATCGGTATTTGGAGTGTTAAAAACCATTATGTTACTACAACCCGAAAAAGCATCTATTATAACACTCACTTGCGTTGTTCTTCATAATTTTTTGAAAAAGAGTCAGCACTCTCACCGTATTTATATGCCGGAAGGTAATATAGATAATGTTTTAGAAGAGCAACAATTAAGATCACTAGATCAAATACCAATAAGAACAATAGAAAATGCTAGAGAAATACGAAATGAATATGCATCATACTTTTATTCACATTAAATAAAAAAATCTACCGACCTACAAAATTATTATGTATATTTAGGTACACACAGCCACAGGTCAGATGTATGTAGGTATGTTACAGTTGCACTACGAAAACATTATAATACGTAGGCCATAAGGGCGCGCTCAAGGTCAACATGTTACGTCTAGCCTGTGGTTTAGTGTACCTACCTATTTCATAACGAAATAAACAACTAAGTGCTTTAGATTAAGTAGGTATGTAATTTGTCACAATGTAATTTTATCTATGTAAATAAATAAAGTAAAAATTCATCAATGTTTGTCCTCTGTGTTAATGGTAACTGTATCTGATTTATCATAAATCGGAGCAAGAAAGCTATCCATGAGCTGATAAGCGAACCAATTTGGTTTAAAAATATCGTCTGTTGATGATACAGATCGAGTAGAGTCACTAATTTTCTTTCTATAAAAGCGATATGTACTCATTAATGATTCCCGCTTTTTTTTTAAATCTTCAATTGAAAAAATCATTCCCATATTTTGTTGTATGGTGCGCCATGCATCAGCTATTAAATTTTTATTTTTATGATCCTTTCGAGATGCGTCCCATATTATTGGATGTGCTTGATAAAGTTCAATAAACTCAATAACTTTTTCATTTGTCCATGCCGGTGACGATTTTGCGGACGAGGAAGCCATTGTCGCTCGACGTACGCACTCGCTGCGTGTTGCAACAGAACTGAGCAAAGCGCCAACGTGTGGACAGCTCGCGAACGTTGGCGCGCAGATTCCTTTGATGAAACCGACACGAGCCGGCCAACTACCAATACTCGCCCGAACGTTGGAGCCAATGCAATTTTCTAGATCCACACGTTGGACGAGTAGCGTTGGGGCCTATATTGGGGCCAACGTGTGGAGCCGGCGCGCGGCGTAAAGAAAACCGGAACAGTCTCTGTCCATTATATGGACGTCATAACTGTTGACATATTGAATATAAAATGAATCCAAACTGTAAAATAATAGTTTACACATAGTAATTGAAATATTTCTAACAAATTCTAATTCAAATCTTAACTTTTTACTCATTATTTTTGATGATGTAAGCAGATCTAGATCCAACAACGAAAACGCACAAAAATTTTACGCACGACAATCAGCTGTTTGAAATAGACGCCATACTTGTTTGTTTTTTTTTGCTTTTCGTTGCATCGGTAATTTATCTGACAGTAATAATAATAATAATATATTTATTGTGAAGGACGGCACGGTTGATGGGATTGATTCTCCCGGACGGTGGCATGCTTGACACTCGGTCAAGCATGCCACCGTCCGGGAGAATCAATCTGACACATTATCTCCGGGCGTTCTCGTCTAGCTAACGAAGAGTACTTGCATAGACACAACCTTGTAGCCATGATTATCCATCAGCAACTTGCTCTGAAATACAGCCTTGTGGAATCGGAGGTGCCGTACTACAGGTATGTGCCCTACCCAGTTCTCGAGAATGGTGATATCACATTGTACTGGGACCGATCCATCATCACTGACAGGACTATTGTTGCCTGATATAGTGGTGGTGGATCGAATAGAGCGACGCACAATGAATATTGACATAACGGTCCCTCATGACGGGAACCTCGTGAAAGCCGAGAAAGACAAACAAATCAAGTATCTTGACTTGGCTCGCGAGGTTATCGACATGTGGGATGTGGACTCAGCAATCATTGTGCCGATAGTTGTATCAGCCAATGGCTTAATTGCCAAGAGCCTCGACCAACACCTAAGGAGGCTCTCGTTGGGCAGCTGGGTTTCCTATTCCAGTAAGCGAAAAAGTTTAGAACCAAAAAAAAAGAAAGAAGAAAAGAAAAAGTTTGGCTAGATAAACATCTTTCTTGGGGTCCCCAGCTACAGGACGTAAGTCGCAAAATTTTTGCATCCGGAAAGTCCCTGAGACGATTAAGGAATTTTCTTCCAACTGCCACTAAAACTGGGCTGGCACAATCCCTTTTACTACCCATCCTTGACTACGCTGATGTCAGTTATCTCGATCTCACTGAGGCACAATTAGATAAACTTGAGCGACTTCAAAACTTTTGTATAAGATTTATATTTGGCCTGCGCCAATATGATCACATTTCCGAATTTCGTACAAAGCTCAAGTGGCTACCAATACGTCTTCGCCGGAATTCTCATATTTTATCTCAGCTCTACAGTATTCTGTTCAATCCTAAAACCCCCTCTTATCTTAAAGAACGTTTCAAGTTCCTTCATGACACACATAATAGATATCTGAGGTCATCGGAAAACTTGAGACTAGAGATCGGATGCATTCTTCTACCAGCTTTTATGACAAGTCTTTTACAGTTCAAGCAGTACGGTTATGGAATGCCTTGCCCGTGTCGATAAGGCGTGCTCAATCTTTGTCCACTTTTAAAATTATGGTAAAAGAACACTTTCTCTCTTCTTAAACAGCATCATTACAGAATACAGTTCCTTGCTCTTGTTTCATGTTTATTATTGTATATATATATTTATATAGATAAGTCTATGCTTTGTGTATGTATGTATTTAGTTAATAGTACACCACTGACTACCTGCAGTATTGTCTCTCCTTCTCCCTTTAATCCATCCAAAGGTTGTCTGTAAAAGATCGCTTTTAACGATAAGACCGCCCATTGTGTCATCAATCAACTTTTATGGTGTACATAATAAAGAGTATTCTATTCTATTCTATTCTGGATTAAGGGCCTGATTCAGAGAGCGGTACTTCTGGACACGGCTCACATTGTTAGGAGGTTCCTCTCTCTGGAGCCCTGACCGCCGGTAGCTTGGACCTCTTTCCCGATACCGGTGTGGGCTACTATTTTTTATATTTTTAAATGTTTTTATATATTTTTTATATTCTAATATTTAAAAATGTAATTTATATTTATACAGGGTGTGGCGTAAATAGTGGTCCAACGTTAAGGGGTCGACACGCGATATGTTCAGCTACCACAATTTGATTTTTATTTTTACCATGGGTCTCAGAATAAAACATTTTTTAAATTATTTTTGTTAAATTAACACCTTGCGTTACTAATTTGGTCCTAATTTCAACAAAAAACATTATTTTCCTGTTTTGTTTTTGGTTTATAACTGCTGAATCCATGTGTTATCTTATCCAAATAACTGTTTTACTGTAAACTTATAGATATTAAAGAAAAAATGTGTTTATTTCAAATTTTAAGTATAATCTTCAGAGAATCATGAGACTGGGCGCGAATGGTGTAAAAGAAATGTACTACACTGTCGGTGCCCATTAGTGAAAAAAGTTGTCCATTAAATGCAGATTCTAATCTCGTATAATAATAAGTGATACCATAATTTGAAATAAAAATATTGCCATTTGAATTGTGAAGGAGCTGAATTAAAAAAAATACATTATTTAATCTATAAGTTTACAGTAAAACAGGTACATGTATTCAGCAGTTATAAACTAAAAAAAAAATAGGAAAATAATGTTTTTTTGTTGAAATTAGAGCCAAATTAGTAACGCGAGGTGTAAATTTTACAAAAAAAATGTTGTATTCTGAGACCCATGGTAAAAAAAAAACAAATTGTGGTATGTGGTAGCTGAATATACCGCGTGTTGACCCCTTAACGTTGGACCACTATTTACGCCACACCCTTTATAATGAAATAAAGGAGATAATAATAATTTATCTTTATTTCAGACATACGTCCATATTTTTTTTACAAATGTATAGTTAGTAGGATGGTTAGTAGTACACACAAAAAAAAATAAGATAAAAAGGTGTTAGTAATTTGTTAGTAAACAAAACACAATATCTGATGCCTATTTCCTATTTCTGTGCAGGTGTACACTTGCCCAGTACACAGTAAAAGGACTGTCTATTTTGCACCCTAACGCTTTGAGGACAGTGTTGGTGCTACCACGGACCCTGCTCATCATCGATGCAGTTCTTTTCCTAATTATAGAAAAGAAATCATCGATGGAAGGATCCGCAAACATTGCGGAAGCACTGCAGTACCGGGGTAAGTTGGGGGAGTAATGAACTATGGCAATCCATTTGCTAGAATATTTTCGGAGAAACGAACTGTATGTTGGCTAATATATGGACAGGGCCTTATAAAGGGATAACGACACTTTTATCTTCATGCATGACGAAACACCTAAAGTAGGTATTGCATCTTAAAAAAGGAAAGTAAACTATTCACTCAATATCATGTTCCGTAAGGTCCATAAGAGATGATTTTGCAGAGGTGTTCTGCAGCTCTGGGCTTGTGTGGGTCTCGGAGTCCGAGTTCTGTAGTTTTCCGAGTCAGACGAGGAAGGCCGCCGGGTACTGCATGAGCGTGTTCTGCTCCTACGCCTCCGATGTCGAAGCTTGTTTTCATATTTGAATAGCTTAGCTAACCTTTTTAGTATTTTTTCTTCACTTGGCATGATGAAAAGATTAATTAAATTACAAATAGCGCTAAAAGTTTTTCGAGCCAACGATGCCGTAGACGTGCGAAAAGGAAAGTGACGTTTGGACTTGCCACAGACTAACTTTTTTTTCTTTTTTACTCTAAATGTACCGCGATGCCATAGAGTAGTGAATAGGAAATACTACACAGTAATAGTACATTGTGATACAAGGGTGGAAAGTAGGACACGAGTTTGCAATAACCTACACACCCGGCCTACACATTGGCCCTAACTTGAAGTCCCCTACTATAGGCGTCTTCCTCTATTCCTGAGCCCTTGGATGTTTCGGTTGGAGGTTGGTTCTCCATGAAAATTTCTTCTGGTTCTGCCAAACGAGCCTGTTATGCAGGATTGGACATGCAGTGGTGATGCATCCCACTTTAGTTGGGGTATATTCAAGCACTCGGTGCTTGTGCAAGCACCTAAAGCGCGCTTTCAATACCCTAAAGCATCTCTCGATGCAATTACAGGATCCTGAATCACCTGAAAATATTAATTTGTAATATTTTTTTTACAATAAAATTAATCATTATTGTTACAGTTACTGACCAAGAAGCCAGCAAGATGTCCCTGCCAAATCTATCATCTTGTCTCTTAACGGGCTGCTCCGCCAAATAAAGGCGCCGTGTGTACTGCCTGGGAACTTAGCACATATAGACAGTACTGTTAGATCACTGTCACAAACCTAAAAAAAAGAAGATTATATGAAAATAATTTAATTTTCTATGGGTACACAATCGACATTACTAAAGTAATACGTGGTCACCATTTGAACATTGAGGAAATATTATCCCTTTCTGTTGTCATATAGTTGAACACTGGGCTTTTTGAGGAGAATATGTGTCCCATCCACATATCCTAGAACACCAGGGAACCCAAACCTTCCGTAGTTCCTGAAAAATAAACATTTATTTGGACTGCGAGGTTAAGGCAAATATATTAAATTTGCCTCTTAGAGAATATATTCATCATATCACTCGTATATTATATGAGTAGGTATGTCTTCTTGTACACACGACGGATATCAAAAGACGTTGTACAACTGACGCATTATTAAAACACATTTTTAACGCGTGAGAAGAGGCACAAGATATAATAGACATATTTTGTGACCTATCCAAGGCATTCGATTGCGTGAATCACGAAACACTGCTCTTGAAACTTAATCATTACGGGCTGGGTAAACCTGCGCTTAACTTAACAAAATCATATTTGAATGATACTCTGCAGTAAGTTAAAATGCTCGTAAACGGTGATAACTCATTGGGTACAGTTCAGTACAATTAATAAATCAAAAATCAATGTTTACTCGTATTAACGATTCAACATTGAAGAAATTTTTCCATTCTGCGTACCTGAATTAATTTCCTTTAAATAAGTTGAGTTTGTTATACAATTGTCGTTTTGATTTGTTTTTGATATCTCCCGTTTCTTATTTACATATGTATTGTAACCTTACGTCAATAAATTTTTCAACTACTGATTTGAGTAAAGTAATTGCGTGATTGTGTTCATTTCTTCCAGGAACACAATATATAATTCAATCTTGTAATCATTGTAATCATCATCTTGCAATCATTAAATCTTGTCAATATATAATTTCAAAACTGTTGTACAAATAAAGTTGCTATCATACTTTTTTGTAAAGATCCACTCACGCAAATACAATTTCGGATCACGCTTTCAGTTTTCATGCAATATTAAATACATCGGTAGAGGCACAGAATAACCCTCCCATGTCTCTTAGGTCTATTCATTTTTGTAAGAATTGTTTCTCTGTTGCACACAAGTTCTTCATACACTGGTCACACTTTAGTTTTTTATCAATTTACCGACAACAAATCCCGAATATATCCTCCTATTTGCGGCATAACACTAGAAGATGGACTTTCATCCAATGTAGAAGAAAGATTATTGCAATTTATTTGATATTATTGAGAACTTTACTGTAAGTATCTGTTATTTAAAATCTCTATTTCACTTGAGTTTCTCCCTTCACTTACATCAAGGCGATATCCTATCGAGGTGTTATTAATCTTATCGAGAGATGGAGCTCCAGATAGGATTGGTATATTGTCAAGTGGAAGACAATTGCCAGTACATTTTGAACTCAGTTCCAAATGAGACAAAAGTTTTTTAAAGCTTGCTTTGAATGGTCGGCTGTTGGGGGTTATTATTATTGCCCACCTTGACTTCTAATAGCGCCAAAAACAACTCAACATGGTCCTAACTGAATTTGTAGGCCAATAAAAATGAAAGGATTTCAGTTTCAACTAACTAATTTACCTACCTTCTTTTGGCGATGTATCCTGTGAGGTGCAACTTGAACATGTTGAAGTTGATGACGAACTGCTGGAGGATGACGACGAGGATGTAGAAGACGACGATGAGGACCGATTCCTTTTTCCAGTTCCACTTTGACCTTCAACTTCAGGTGAAACACTCGGACCCTTCTGAGAACTGGGTTGTTATGTAGGTAAATTTAATAAAAGGTAGAAAAAGTTAGCCTTACGTTTCAATTCCATTATCCATTGCTGTCAATTCTGTCTGAATGTTATGAGAAAAAGGTTGATGTACATGGCAGTCCTGTTTTATTCACGGGGTGAAAAATTCTCATGCATGTGCTCCGCCCTGGGGCGGGCGGAGGGGTCTGTCACTCTTACTGACTAAAAACCACCCCGGTGTTCCCTTCCCACACTTGCGCCGGGGATTTTGGGATGTTATTACTTCCGCAATCCCCGGCTAGTGCCGATGAGGTGTTAGACCCCCCCCCCCCCCCGGGACGACTGAAAGGGGTGCGCGTGGACCACTACGCGCCGCCACCTCGGGTCCAGTGTGATAGGGGGCGGCGAAAGTCAGCCGTTCCTGGACCCATTTGACCGTCCTGACCCAACTTTACAATCTGCTCGATTCTTTTTGACCTTGACATGTTTGTATCTAAGATCAAAAACAATACAATTTTGATTAAAGTATACTTACCCCAAAAATTGTTATAATATTATACTTATACCTTTGTGGGTAGACATAGCACTAACATACATTTTTGTGTGCTCTTGATAAAATCTTTAATATAGTTACTTAAATCTATTGATGAAATAAATCAGTTCATTTTATATTAGACATGTCGATCTTCCTCAATCAGCTTACGCACAGCATCAACGTTTTCTTGGGTGACTGCAGTTTTTGGACGACCTTGACGGGGATCATCACTGAGCTTGACACGTCCACGTTGAAATTCAGCAAACCAGCGATAAATTGTGGTTTTGGATGGGGCTTCATCACCAAATGCAGAAATCATCCGGTCAACACACTGTTTTTGTGTAAAACCAGTTCGAAAGTCATAATAAATCATCGCTCTTGAATTTTCACGAGTCAATTCCATTTTCTCAACGACTAAACAAGTTTGACAAAACCTTGTGACAAGACCGAGAATCTTTTTTTAAATAAATAAATGGTATTCGATTTTTAAAACCAAGGAGTTTTCAATTAAAAAGATTTTAATATGACAGGAACAGTGGAAATATTCCATTCCCGATACTTTTAGTGCAGCCCTCGTACATTCAAGTATGTTCTAATTATTTCGTTATTTTTGCTTGGTTCTGTCGAGCCCTACGACCCGAATCTTGGGATCAGTTTACACTACACGACAGAACAAAATAAACGACTGGTATATTGTTATCAATAATACTAATTATTTTCTTAGTCTATAAACAAAAACGTGCGGGTCGTTTTATGGAACGCCCACTTCTCGAAAACTTTAATGGTACATCCTTACTTGTGTCAATTAAAGTGCCAGTACTTTTACATAGGTGCGTATTTTTAACATGCTTTTTATTTATAGGTATATCATTGTACGTATGATTCATTGATGCATCCGGTATATTATTATTTATCACATAAGCTGGTTTGAGCCTATCAATCGACACACGGACTATTTTCTCGTTTTTCTGAATAGTGTAAGGTCTACACTATTCAGAAAAACGAGAAAATAGTCCGTGAGCTCCTTTCGAGGACACGATATGGACCGTCGTACGGTGGTTGCAAAGGTTTTCGCACAAAGTCGTTTCTTAAGAAGACGTGACTACAAGCTTTAAGGTCTGGGTGCACAAACAGGGTTTTATAATTGGGGTGTTTGTCCGCCATTGGCTTATAGCCCTCGTCTGATGAAATTTGTGTTGATGGGTTGTAAAAATCCCCAGGCAAGCGTAAACTTTAGCCGTAGGTCATTTGAGCAGCGCACGCTCCATTATCATTACGCAAGGCTATCCTTAGCCCTAGCAATACGGTCGGAAGTTTGGAGATCCATGACGACGTTGCCGTCAATCGGGCCTTTAAGGCCGAGAGCCTCATCATCGCTGAGCGATGCCACCTTTCTACAACCCCGTTACTTTGTGGGTGGTAAGCTGTTGTTCTTAATTTATGTATACCCATAACTCTCATAAGCTCATTGAATAAACTACTTTCAAATTGCTTACCTTGATCACTAGTTAATCTTAACGGGCATCCCAAACCGGGCGATCCAGCCCTCATATACTAACTTGGCGACCGTTTCTGCAGTAATATCTTTAATAGGAAATGCCTCCGGCCATCTAGTGCGTCTGTCTATAAGTGTAAGGCAGTATCGGTATCCTTCCGATGTCGTCTGCAGTGGCCCTATAATATCAACATGAACATGCTCAAATCTATCGCAGTCTTGAAATTGTTGAACATCTGAAACGGTATGTCTACTAATTTTTGCTTTTTGACAAGACATACAAGTCTTAGACCAAAGTCCTACGTCCTTATTCATTGTGGGCCAGAAATATTTTTCTCGGACCAACCTGCGCGTTGTTCTAATGCTTGGGTGGCTCAAGCCATGTATGTATTCAAAAGCTATTCTTCGAAACTGCTCTGGTAGATAAGGTCTGGCGTGGGACGTTGAAACCTCGCAAAATACAGGGTTGTCACATATTGGTAAATTGAGTTTTTTTATGATGACACTAGTATTTCTGTGGCTATTTTGTAAGTACGAATCTGATTTTTGTGCTTCGCTAAGCTCGTTATATTCTATAAATGACGGACAGTTAATCGTCGAGACCCTGGATAAGGTATCTGCCACGATATTCTCTTCTCCCGTTATATGTCTTATGTCCGTAGTAAACTCACAGATAAAAGCTAAATGACGTATTCTGCGCTGCGATTCCTGGTCAGAATTGACCGTTTTAAATGCGTACATCAGTGCCTTGTGGTCTGTATATATTATTAAGGGACGACCTTCCACTAGGGTACGAAAGTGTTTTAACGCTAAATATATTGCTAATAATTCACGATCGTACGTGGAATATTTTTGTTGAGTGTCGGTCAACGCCTTGGAAAAATAACCTAGTGGATTCCAAGTATTATTAATGCGTTGTTGTAATACGGCCCCAACACAAGTATTTGATGCGTCGGTCATTATTGCATACGGCACATCGTCGCACGGATATGATAACGTGACTGCAGTTTGCAAATCCTGCTTGCATTGCAAAAAGGCATCCTCTGAGGTTGTAGTCCACTCAATGCGAGTTTTATCTTTCTTTTTCGCATTGTGTAAGTACGAATGTGTGTTTTACAGCATTGGGTATGTGAGAGCGATAAAAGTTTACCATACCTAAAAAACGTCTTAACTGCTCTATGTTCTCTGGTTTTGGAAATTTACTAATGGCTTCAACCTTTTCATTTAGTGGTCTTATACCATTCCTAGTCACCTCATATCCTAGAAAGTCGATGCTATATCTCTCAAACGCACACTTGTCAATATTTATAGTTATACCGAACTCTTCGAATCGCTCGCATATTTTGTGGAGATGTGCCTTATGTATATCGTCACTGGTACTTCCTATAATTACGTCATCTAAGTACGAAAATAGACTGGATGTTTGCACCTTACCTTTATCATCCCGCGTAGAAATACTGTCCAGCCGTTGAAGTACCGTGTGGTTCATGAAACGTTGAAACGTTTGGACGGCGTTACGTAACCCAAACGTCATACGGCAAAACTCGAACAGCCCGAACGGTGTAATTATTGCCGTCTTTTCGATATCATCAGGGTTGACCGCGATCGCGTGATACGCCCGACGAATATCTAATTTTGAAAAAATTGTCTTACCGGTCAGTATGTACGTGAAGTCATGTAGCCGGGGAATTGGGTAACGATCAGGTTTCGTTATGGTATTAAGGCTCCGGTAGTCGCCACACGGCCTTAACTCACCATTTTTTTTAACAACCACATGTAAGGGGCTTGCCCACGGTGATTTAGATGGTCGACAAATACCTAATTCCTGCATGACTCTGAATTCCTCTTTGACCTTTTTGTATCGTTCAGGCGGCAGTCTCCGCGCACGTGCGTGAACTGGTGGACCCTCAGTCTCTATGTGGTGGTATATTGTATGATTAATGTTTTCTTTATAACAACTAGGCTTAGTGATTTCTGGAAAACAAGATAACAGTTCGTACATCGGATGATTGACTTCTACTGTTTTTACTGTGTGTGTTTCTTCAAAGTTTACAATAGCTGCTATCGCACATAAATTAGTTGCTTTATCAATAAGTTTTCGAGCCTTTAAGTCTACTAACAAATTAAAATATCCTAAAAAATCGGCTCCCAAAATTGGTTGCTGAACATCGGCTACAATAAAGTTCCATCGGAACGTTCGCTGTAACTTAAAATCTAACAATAAAGATATAGTACCATACGTTTTTATGACGCTTCCGTTTGCCGCGTACAGTTTGTAGTCTTCACATGCACTCGTGCTCATTTTCCTCTTCATGGGGCAAACGGAAACGTTCGCGCCTGTATCCACCAAGAAACGTTGACCACTTTTGGAGTCAGTCACGCTTAGGCGGTATGATCCGGATATAGTGCATACATCCGCCGCTGGCTGCACCCGGGTTATTTTTCAGGCGTTTTAGTCTTCCACGTACACGGGCTGGTACATTTGTGTGCACGGTCCTTAAAATTGTAATGGTAATAGCATAGACCACTACTGCCGGTTGTATCTGTTCGTTGTGCACCGCGCGATCTCCAGGACGACCTTCCTCTTCTGTAAAATCCACCTCATCCTCTTACATACCCTTGTTTTTGGGTATCCTGAAACTTTTCGAACTGTGCCGTGAGTTTGGCTATCTGCTCACCTGCGTCTGATGACGTCGACGGCGTCGTTGTTACCTCCAGCACTTCCTTGGACCGCATACCTTCCATAATTTTGTCGGCTGCACGTGCATTACCTTCCAAATCTTTCGTTCCGGTGACAGCTAGTACACCTTTTACTGATGCCGAAAGTTGCCTCATCCACAATTTTGCCAGTGTACCTTCCTCAACCTTGCCGCGAGCTAAGTCACGCATGCGCCTTAATAATTGTGTTGGTTTGTTTTCGCCCAACTCAAGGTTTAATAATTTTTCGAAAAGTTGATTGTCACTGTCTTCGTATGTTGCAATGAGGCGTGTTTTAACGGCGTTAAATTTCCCGGTCTCCGGAGGGTCACGTAGAATATCGCTCACTTGGTCAAGGACGTCTTTGTTGAGTCTGCCGATAACCATATTGAATTTTGCCTCGTCGCTGAGTTTTTGTGGTGCAAGGATTGCCTCTGTCTGAGAAAACCATAGCGACGGTTTATCGCACCAGAAATCCGATAATCGGTTGCCGACTGCTACAGCTGCTACCTCCTTAATGTGCTACGGCTCCGGCTGCGCCACAGGTGTTGAAACTTGTACTGGATACATTTTTTTATTATTTTGATCGCGAAACGGTACACTTCATAACACCGCAACAGTTCACAACGGTTCTCGGGGTCACCACTGGAGTAGGCTCTGTTGTGTGAGATAAATGAAACGAAGACTCACTGTACTATTGTTTATTATAACACTGTCACAACAGAAAGGATACAGTACTGTTCAGAACCGCGGCACAGAGCCTACTGGCTCAGCTACGAATGCAACATGCATCGTATGCAAATAGCGTGCCCTTACAGATCTCTTTAACCGTCTTTGGAATGGGGTAATTTTTTATTTTCTTTTGATCTGGTTTGTGGCCTTCTGCCGATAGTACGTGTCCTAGAAATGACACTTGTTGTTGAAAGAAGTCGCATTTGCTTCTATGTACTTTTAAGTTAACGCGTTTTAAGGTGTTGAAAACATTTTGGAGTTTTTTGTGGTGTTCTTCTGGCGTTTTTGCGAAGACTATTACGTCATCAAGATACACTAGGCACTCGTTATTTTGTATGTTTTGTTGCAATACGGAGTTCATTACGCGTTGGAATATCGCGGGTGCGTTTTTAAGACCAAATGGCATACGTAGATATTCATAGTGGCCGTCGGGGGTAGAGTCTCGAGTCGAAAAATAAGTACAGCATTTCATTTCATTTTTATTTTCACAAAATGTTCAAAAAATCGATTAAAATAAGAGTAAGAACCGGAGGAATCAGGCGTAAAATATCAAAGGAACATGCAAGAATTATGATGTCTTCGAATCCGATCAATCCACAACAAAACGATTCGTGCGAAGTAAATTATAGCAATATTAAAGAAGGTTCCGTAGGTCACCAAAATCAAGTAGGACCTGTCAACATTGGAAATACACACGATACGGAATCCTCGTGTTTTGAAAAATCTTTTATTACGAATAATGAGAATATTCAACAAAATCTTGTTTATTCCTGTCCGCTTGATGCTGAAAATGTATGACCTGAGAGCTCCGACGAAAGTGAAGATGACAGTGATATTGTTAAATATGTAAAATGTTCTACACTTCGTGAAAATATAAGAAGATGGGGATGGGTTTGAAAGGAATATTAATCAAATAGCGTTAAAATATCTCGCAAAAATTATGAATGGATTGATTCCGGAAATATTACCTATGGATCCAAGGACCATTTTAAAAACACCTAGATTTGTCAATTTAAAACAAATTGATGGGGGCGAATATTGGCATAACGGCATTACTAATAATTTAACTTTGCTTTTAGAAAACTGGACAGATGTTCCAGAAAATATATCTTTAAATTTCAATTTTGACGGTTTGTCAATTTTTAAAAGCTCAAAAAAAGAATTTTGGCCAGTACTCTGTAACATTTCTGAAAATCCTAAAATTAAACCTTTAGTGATTGGAATTTATTATGGCATTGGAAAACCTAAAAATTTAACAGCCTATTTAGAAGATTTCGTCACCGATGTTAGTCATTTATTAGAAGAGGGAATTACACTGGAAAAAATCTGAGAAGAAATAATTTTCTTCTCAGATTTTTTCAATAGTGAAGTAAAGTAAACAGTAAAGATCAGATGTTTCATTTGTGACTCACCTGCTAGAGCTTTCATAAAAGGTAATCATGTCCTTAACTGTATGTGTGTTGTTAAATTCTATACAGGTTCAATAGAGTACGGTCGCATTTAGCTGAAAATATATAATATGGAATTGTTTAAACCCCCCAACATTAAATCTATTCATTTACAAATTATTACATAACTGTTTTACTATCCTTTTTCTAGTAGTTGCAACAGCTCTCTATAGATATTTAATGTGTATGATGATGTAATAAACTCCCTTCAAGTGCAGTTTTTATTTGTTATGAAATGACACTTAATAAATAGGGTGATTAATGGACTATCGTCAGTGTTCGGAAACCGTCGTAAACAGCCAATTGTCCCAGTCCAAAGGCCGATGTGCATTCTTTATTGCTGGGTACTGTACTCGTGCCTATATGCACCTGGTTTTATAGAACTGTTTTACATTTTTATTTGTTTTAACATTTTTTAATTTAATTTTCAGGGGATTGTAACTTTAACGGAAAACACGGCTGCATGAAGTGTGTTACTGTAGGTGAATATTCCCACAATTCACAACAGTTACTTTTCCTGATACAAGTTGTTCCGAGAGAACAAATGATGGGTTCCGAAATAAACTTTATGGAGCGCACCATAAGAGTGATTCTCCTTTGCTTAATCTTCCAATAGATATGGTAAAGGACGTTCCAGTTGTTGATTCATTACATTTAATTGACCTATGAATTATGAAGAGGCTATTAGTTGGATGGCGTGATGGTAATTTCGGAAAATTTCTAAAGAAATGGCGTGCTAAAGATATTGAAGTTGTAACAAATTTCTTGAACAAGTGCAAGTTACCATCTGAAATTCATCGAGCAGTGCGAGGTCTGGAGTATCTGGCATTTTGGAAAGGTTCTGAATATAGAACCTTTTTGTTCTATCTTAGTATAATTATACTGCCAGATGTACTCACAAGCCCCGTATTTTCACATTTTCTGAAGTTGTACTGTGGTATTACAATTTGTTCAACTGAATGCCATCTGCGTTTGCTGCCATTAGCTAAAGAACTGCTAAAAGATTTTGTCAAACATTACAAAGACTTATATGGAGCGGACTACGTTACTAGTAACGTGCACAATTTAATCCACGTAACTGCAGAGGTTGAACGATTTGGACCTTTACACTCTTTTAGTGCTTACCCTTTTGAGACCTGGGACTCGTCCTCGACAGCCGGTGGAACTTCGTGGAGCATTTTCGACGTTTGGCTCCCAGACTGGAGCGGGCTGGGGCTGCTTTGAAGCGGCTCCTGCCCAATCTAGGGGGTCCAAACGCCTCCTGCCGGAGGCTCTACGCGGGGATCGTGCGGTCCATGGCCCTTTACGGGGCACCGGTGTGGGCGCGTTCTTTAAGGCTGCGACCAGCCCAGCGGTTGAACGCGTCCCAAAGGGTCATGGCGATCAGGCTGGTACGGGGTTACCGCACGGTCTCCCGTGAGGCGGCGAGCCTCCTTGCCGGACTGCCGCCGTGGGATCTGGAGGCAAAAGTCCTCGCGCACATCTGGGAGTGGCGCGAGGAGGCGAAAGGCCGGGGTGAAACTCCGCTGCCGCGAGAAATCACGGCACGGCGGACAGAGCTCCGGTGGGATCTCATGGCGACATGGAGAGTGCGATTGTCGCAACCCAGCGCTGGGCACGCCACAATTGTGGCGATAAGTCCCCTCTTTGAGGAGTGGCTAGAGAGGCGCCACGGCGTCCTCACCTTCCGCCTGACGCAGGTCCTCACCGGACACGGTTGTTTCGGGAGGTTCCTGTTCAGGATAAAGCGGGAGGAAATGCCCGGGTGTCACCACTGTGTGGATCGCCCGGAGGACACGGTGGAGCATACGGTGGAGGTCTGCCCAGCTTGGGCGGAGCACCGCCGTGTCCTCACGGAAACGATCGGCGGCGGCGATCTCTGGCGTCCGGGCCTGGTTCAGGCCATGGTTCGGACCGAGAGTGCATGGGAGGCCGTCACCTCCTTCTGCGAAGCAGTAATGCTAGCGAAGGAGGAGGCGGAACGCGTGAGGGTGAGACAAGGTTCGCGCCCTGGCGCCCTTAGTCGCCGCAGGAGACGCCCCGGGCGTCGGGAGTCGCAAGCCGATTTCCGGCCACCGTAGGCGCAGGCCTGCGGACGGTGAGCGATGGGTAGCTCGCCGTCCGATAAGGACCAGGCCCGGGTCGACGGCGCGTTGTGTTCCACGCGCGCCTCAAAGAGATGTCAGCACAAACTGACGGAGTGCGTTAGGACCAATGCCTGCCGGGGTTGCGAGTTTGTCCGAAAGGGATATCGTGGCCCTGGCACACAGGCAACGGAAAGAACACGGGTGGGTTTTAGTCAGTAAAAGTCTGACACGGCCTCCCGCTCATAATTTCCCACCCAAAAAAAAAAAAAAAGCTATTAAGAAATAAAACCAAAAAGTCTATAAACGTGTAATTTATTATTTAAAACAGTTGTGTTCCGTTAATTGTACAACAGCATTCGCAAAAACATATAATTAACAGCATAGGTATCAGACTTCAAAAAGAAAGAGAACAAAACAAACTTATTCAACGTTCTTAGATGCGCGAAATTTATAATTATCTTTAGATATCCTTGCTCTTCATCCGAGGTATCTTTATCAGACACAGTAGCATCTGGTAATCGATCGACGATACTATCTTCGGACTCGATTTTCTCATACCAGTCATGGTACTCCTCTGGGGTTACTCCTTTGGAACATAGTTTTAGCAAATCCGCTTTTTTTGCTTTACTAATTGGCAGACTCTTGAGGTATAGTTGTGTCAACTCGCCAGGAAGTTCATGTTCGATTATTCTGACGTCTTTAATAATTGCATCATCAGCACGTTTCTTGCTTTTTCGGGTCGAGTAGTGATGTACTGGTGGGTCTAAATCAAAGCTGACTTGATTGGAATTTGTAGGTGTGAGTCTGTGAGATCTATACCTTTGTTCGCCTGCTCTTCATTTCTCTACCTATGTAACATATTATAGCCAATATAGTATTTAATATTTTAGATGGTTGAAAATAAAACACAATATTAATAGAACACATTTTATTTTATTCATCCAATGTCATCATATACCACTAAAACCTCATCCAAAAATTGAGCAGGAGGTAAAATATTAGATTGATGCCGTGCCCACCCCAAATACCATATCACTGTCATGACATGGGCACGGCATCCAACAGTACGACGCCCGACAATACAGTTACAGCAATACTGCTTTATCGCCTCACGACCTGCTTCGGTATTATTAATTAATATATACACGAAGTATATTTTGCGACTTGCAATTCTTGCTTTAATCAAATAGCAATTTGACCCAAATATGAGTTCTTCCATTGTTCTATTCCTAGAGTCTCTAGATATTTCTATACAGTAAGATCCATTAAATCGTATGTGCTCACCATAGTAAGAGCGGGCTTGTTTCAGCTGATATATTCCACAGGCAATCAATATTAACTCGCTGTAACTTAATCTTGGGAAGTCTCTTATATTTTCCTTGTCTAAATTTATGTTGTGAAAATCTGCCCTAGTTTTATTGAGATTATGATCCCTAACATAGTCTGAGAGATCATTGTTTTTGTTCATATTTCTATTAATTATTTGGATTATTTCAGGGGCATCATCTCTATCCCTTAATTTGGTGTGGTATTTATTTATAAGAGCAGCAGCCACAGAGAAATCTATCATAAGATGCTTGGAAGCCCTATTAAAAAAGTTTTGTCTAAATATTTTAAACTTGCTTTTAAAAATACCGTTTAGCACCTCCACTACCCAAGGACGTAATCTAACGGCTCTGGATTTGTTGGCTTGGCTTGTAGTCAGTTGTGGCTCATTATCTTCTGGGGATAACGGTATATGTACATTATAGCCACAACTTCTTAGTAGTGGTAATGAGTCTCTGAAACCCCTATCCAAAATAAACACATCTCCTGTTTGGAAAAAAATTACGGCATGGACTGTTTTCATATCCAAACTCTTGTTTCATAATATCTGCATCTGTAGTTGTAGCAGGATAGGGGCCCGGTACATCAATGATATAACCATCACTGCATACAAATAAAAATGGCTTAACAAGATTACGGTATTTATGTAACGAATATGTTTTTTTCTGGTACAAGTAATTAGAACTCTTTTCTATATATATGTATGTACCATCAGCAATTATAATTGGTGTTCTCTCAGGCCCTCCATATAAAGAATTAGGAATCAGCAGATTCCTTTCTACAATTTTGCTCTTGTATGGCCATAGGCCTCCTCTCTTCGGCGAGAGGGAATGGTCTGTAGTTCCCACGCTAGCCCAATGCGTATTGGAGTCTTCACATTCATCCATAGAACATAATATCTCAATGCATTCTATACGCTAGCTTTTCAGTGAAGGAACAACATCGTGAGGAAACCTGCATACATTTACAATGAAATAAAAATAACAATTTAGTTTCAATAAGATATTTATTAAGAATTTTTTTTTCGAGCTTTCTGTTCCGCAAAAGTGTCTATAACATCATCAAAGTTTAAAGTTCGGGCCATAAAATTTTCAATAGACAGAATAGCCAAGTTACATAACCTGTCTTGTCTCATAGAGTTTCTTAAATAGGTTTTTATCAATTTTAGTTTTGAAAATGATCGTTCAGCACTAGCTGTAGTCACAGGAATTGTAAGAAATAACATTAATACAGTGCATACTTCAGAAAAGCTGCAGGGCATAAAATGATTTCTTATTATTAATAAATCAGCAAGGTCTCTAATACACGAAGATTTTTCTATTTCGTCTCTTAAAGTGGATCGAAAACTGAGAATATCTCTGGCAAATGATTCAGATATGTCTTTTTTATATATCTCTAGAGCTTTTTTTTAATACGAGTAGATCAGTGTCATTTAAAACTTTTCAAATTCTAATTCTAATATTTATTGCTAAACACAGTACATATATGCATTTCCAGATGTCAAGTGAATGCGCAGTCCACTGTATTTACCAATTCAGGCATGCAAAATTATAGTTAGACATTTTCACAAAATCCAATTAATCGGTTATGTAATGTCATAAATTCAAAAGAATAGTAATACCCTGAACAATAATATACATTCAAATTATTAAGTAAATAATGTCACAGATTCAAATTAAAAGTAATGTCAGAATAAATAATGTCAAAATAATTAATGAATTTACCAATTTATCATGCATTGTAATATTAAAATTATAATTGAATCATAGTCACTCATCATAGTGGTATCAAAAAGAGCAGACCCACTTCTTGAGAGATCGTCAAGTGAGCTTGCTCGTTGGGGTTTGCTAGTGCGATATGTGATGTTCTGTTCAAGATCCATGATGCCTTGTATGTAACGCCCTCGTTTACTCGTAGATGGGAACTACTGGTAATGACTGTGCTGCCTTCTTTTAGGTGTGGAGACAATTAGCATGTATCGATTGAGTTATCATGCAATCGAGTTACCGCTATCGCACCATAGGGGTCACTAATGAAGCGGTTGATTCAAATGATTTCTTTAATTCATTAGTCGAGTCTGTTGCTTCAAAGTTCAGCTATTTACTGATAGGTGCCACTGCCAGATATCTGCAAAGTCCCATACAAAGTGCTGCCATCTATTTGATAGCTTCGATTTATAGCTGCTGACTTAGATATTCAGCTATTCACCGGTAGGTGTCAGTAATAGCGCTTATCGATTTTTGACAAAGAAAGTGTTGCCATCTACAATCGATTTCGTGAACAATTCTTCGTAACGGTATGTAGTTCAAATCGTTGATTCCACTATTGCCCACTAGGTTTTATTTGTAGTTTTTAATTCACGTTTTCCCTTTTTATAGCAGTTAATTATAGATTTGTAAGTTATTACTCACGATATATGTTCTTGCTTGTTGAAAATAACTATTAGAAGGAATCGAACACAGGTATGATTTTTAAGTCAGATGATCACAGCACCAATAACTTTCGTAACAGGGGTATTTAGTCTTAGATAACGTTTCTACGTAAACTTTCCATCGCTATCATTGTTCTAATTGTTCACAAAACACTTTTACTGCACAACTTTAATTTTTATTAACTTTTTGAAAATCTTTGACAGGAGCCAATGTTTACTTTATCCCACCGACAACCGGCCAAGTGCGTGTCGGACCACGAACAATGAAGGGTTCCGTAGTTGGGATGAATTTATCCCAAGAATAAAAGATGAATTCATTCCAACTGCAAATGTAAGTTTTTTTTTTTCACAGCCTTCAAAGTGGAAGGCTGCAAAACACTGAAAACACATCATCTTTTTTGGTCCAAATATGAAAGTCGGCCAATAAAAAATATGCTGTATTCCGTTAGAACTTGTCCCCCTGAGTATTTATTATTATGACACCAAAGCTGTAGGGTGGTTGGATTGATCCTTGGTTTTATTGGAGTTCAAAAATTCAACATCTTCATACATTTTCAGTGAATTTAATAAACAAAAACAAATGATTTGTTCTACCATATTTTTATTTTGAACATCGTTTAGTAAGATATATTGGTTCTTGACCTATTTTGGACATGTTGATCTTGTTTTGTGTTTTTGAGGATTATAAATAAAATATATATTCAGGGGTTATTTTGTTTAATTAAATACTATAAAATCATCGTCGTCTGGTACAACAATAATGTTCTCCAATCCATAAGCTGGAGGGGTTATTGCTGGCAAATGTCGTGCATGGCTCATGTACCATATAATGCACATAATATAGGAGCAGCATCCAATTGTTCGCTTTCGTATGATGTACGAACAATAATAGTGAGCGATTGCTTGTCGGCCTGATAACGACCTATCGATTATAATGTAGACATAATACTGTCTTGCTCTAACAGGCCGCGATTGCAGACGGCCTCTTATCATCCATAAATCATTGCCCTGCAATTCCGCCAAGTCTTCATTTGATAACTCATTGCTGAGCTTAATTGTGAATGGTCCATTGTCAAGGACGTGCTCACCGTAATTGCTTTTGGCCTGTTTTAGTTGATAAACGCCCAGAGCGAATAAAAATAATTCGTTCTCATCCATTCTTGGAAAATCTACGAACTCTGGCATATCTGCAGTCATTAAAGTAAACTGAGCACGTCTGCGATTGTAGTTATGGAGTATTACAAGATCTGCCAATCTATTTGGCATATTAATTCTTTGGTGGATAATCTCTAAAATCGCAGCAGCATTTGGATTATCTTCAATCAAAACATGAAAACGAGTTATGATCGCCGCTGCTATCTTGAAATAGTCGAACATGCTGGGAAGGGCTCTGTTATTATATACATTTCGCAACAGGCGAAAATCTCTTTTGAACCTGCCGTTGACCACTTCAACCACCCAACGACAGATTGTTATCAGTCTGGACTTATTGGCCTGATCCGTGGTTAGCTGTGTCTCATTTGGATACTTTGTTTCAGGCATATGTTGTACGTATCCGCAAGATTCCAGATTTCTTGCTGAGTCTCGAAAACCACGGTCCAGAATAAAAACATCTCCACTCCTATAAAACCAGTGGAAGGCACTGTCAGCATTATTAAGCATGTCATTCATTATATCTGCGTCAGACGTGGTGGCAGCATATGGTCCGTTAACTTCGATAATGTGTCCATCACAAGAAACCAAGAGGAACGGTTTTAGGAGGTTTCTGTATTTGTGATGGCTGTAAGACTTGCGTTGGAAAAAATAATTTCCACTTTTTTGCAGATGTACGTGCCATCACAAATCGTGATCGCTTTCCTTTCATCTTCTGGGCTCGATGGGTTCCCAAACAGATTGTTGGGTAGAAAAAGGTTCCTGTGTGCTACATCCTCACGGGAAATATGGTCAAACCCAACATTTAAGGGCACAAAATCTTCTAACAGGGCGTTGCGTCCGATTTTTAACCACGTATGAAACGCTGTTTCACTACATTTAAAAATATTAGCAAGCCGCGCGTTCGAGTCACCTGTTCTTAACTTGACTAATACTGCCGCCAGTACGGTTCTTTTATTATTTTTAGTTCTCAGACTTGGTAATCTGTCTAATAATTCAGTAAACTGATCTTGAGTCAGTCCTGTCCAAGTATGAAACTCGGCCGGTGCTATATTTTCATACTGCTCAAAATCAAGTATTCCCTCCGTAATATGTCTTTGTAACATCGACACGATAGTCATTATTTGAGCTGCAGTGAATTCCTCAGAAGAGTTTTTTAGTTAAATTCACTGAAAATGTATGAAGATTTATTTTTATTTTTATTTTATTTGTTAGGGACAAAAAACAGTTACATGCAAAGCTTAAATAAAGATTTTTAAATTAGCAAAGTAAGTACTTAGAAATACATTTAAATATAATCTATTCCATATTTATGTTACTACACATGAAACCCACACCATTGTCCACGAATACAAAAAAAAAGTAAAAAGAAAACAGACATAAAAGTACAGTGTGCATCATAAAATACTATTAAGAAAAAGAAAAAAAAATACATATATACTTAAGAATTTAGTAATTCTATTGCTCTCGCCTTGAAACTATGTTTAGAAAGAGTAAATATGTCAAGCTCCATAATGTGAGTGTTGTATATGTTACGGCTAATACCCGAAGTGCGGCTACACCTAGTTTTAGCCGGTTAGAACTAGGTGTAGCCACTTACTCTTGGTTAAACCTAGTACGAGCCGATTGTTTTCGGGTAAAATCATTTGGGTTAGGTTAGGTTAGAACAGTAACCATTAACAAGCGAAGGCGAGCGAGCGAAGCGAGCGTGCCGCGGCAGACCCCCTCTATTGTTGATAAATTGGTTTTATCCAACAGGGATTGTCTGGACCTATAATTCTAACCGGCTAAAACTAGGTGTAGCCGCACTTCGGGTATTAGCCGTAACATATACATCAACGAGGCGACGAAGAGGCACGCGCACCCCGGCGTTAGTCCTGCACGAATTTGTGTGAAATAGTCGAGTCGAAATAGGCGCACGTACCCCACGAAGCATGACAGATCTAGGTACTATATAATGTAGACTATTTGATAGAGGAATGCAGTCGAATCTATTATTATATATGCCATGCAGCATCATTACACCCAGAAGAAATCGTCTAGATTCCAAACTAAGAATATTATAACGTTTCAGTAATTGTTCATAAGAGACTTTAGAACGATAACATTTATAATTAATGGTACAGTCAGCACCAAAAGTCGATGAACAGAATCAACATAACTAAACACCTGTTTACAATAAAATGCCATAAGTTATAGTCGCAACTAGGAAACAAAATAGCCTGTACACCAGAAATTTACAAAAGTCGTTAGACACGACTATTTCAAAAGTATCTGTGCACTAGTATTCCTAAAGTCGCCGTACACCATCAATCCAAATGTCGCTGAACATCATTGTATCAAAAGTCACCAAACAGCAGTAAAGACAAAATTAGGTTAACAAAGTATATTTTTAATGTTGCCGTATGTTAATATTCTTTTGACGCTTATGTTGTTCAGCTACTTTTGGGACAGTGCTTGCTTGCAATGTATGTTAACACGTTAGTATCTATTTCAATAGTTATTTACAAAGCAATTATATTTTATTGTCAGTAACCATACTAATCTATAATATGAAATAACATAAACATAACTCTAATGATCTACGAAGCGATTATTGTGACGGTACTTGTAATTTACTTTGCGCGAATCTTACAAAACCTACCTTCCTTTAATTTTTAATTTATTATTTCTATTCACATGACTTGTGATAATTTTAGTCTAGCGTATGATTATCGACTGTCGTAGTCTGAAGTAATTGAAACGTTGTGTAAGTGCATAATTGTTTATTTATATTATTGAGATACATCAATCGATAAATATCACAATAATGCCGTATAATGTGCATATTACGGAGCATGAACGTCACAGAATTGTTTTCTTGAAAGAACAAGGATATCAGAAATTGCTGCAGAATTAGGAGTTTCGGTAAGTAATAAAACGTATAATATTATATCATATTTGCATTCATGTTTAACAATAATTGTAAGTAGGTATTAAGATTGCTGTAATTAATAAAAACAAATAAAGTGTGCATTATTTCTAAAACATTTTAACAATTAAACAGTTTTGATTTTAAATCAATAATAAATAACATTTATTTATTTGATATTTTTACCTAAAATCGAAATATATGAAATATATGTTTATGTCTAATCATAGCTAAACATTGTTTCAGCGCACCACCGTATATCTTTGGCTTAGGCGTTGGGATGACGATGGTCACATAAGGGAGTTGAAAAAAACAGGAAGACCTAGAAAAACATCTCGCCAACACGACCAAACAATTATTAACGCTTTTAGAAATAACGGTTTCACTCGTACTGATGAAATAGCCATCAATAATAACTTGTCCCTTAATACAGTAAGGCGCCGACTGCACGAAGCAGGTATTCATCACCGAGTACCAGCCAAAAAACTCATGTTAACAGCAAGACATAAATTGCAAAGACTCGAATTTGCGCAAAGATTTTTGAATTATGATTTTACAAATGTCATATTTTCGGATGAAAAAACATTTCATTCTACCGAAAATGGTCGTATGTCGCTCTGGCGCATAAATAATACTCGATATGCAGAACGTAATATAATCGATAACCGTGCAAGTGGCAGAATATCTGTTGGGTTTTGGGGTTGGATGTGCTCTGGTGGCCCTGGAGAACTAATCGAGATAGGAGGTCGATTAAATAGCGCGGGCTATATAGATATATTGAACGATGTTTTGTTGCCGACGACACAAGTCATGTTGCCAGAAGAGAGGCCAATAAACTTCGTTCACGATAACTGTCCAATTCATAAAGCACGTGTATGCCGAGTATGGTTTAATGAAAACACTGAGCAAATTTTGGAGATTCCATTCCCGCCGAAGAGCCCGGACCTCAACCCCATAGAAAATTTGTGGGTCTTATGGTGCAAGCATGGGATCCCGATACACTCCGCACCCGACAAAATATAATAGCTCATGCAACAGAAACTTGGGAGAGATTTAGGGCCCAAAATATTTGTCAAAATATGGTAGGTAGTATGCGCGAACGTCTCCAGGCAGTAATAGACGCGAATGGAGGCCATACCCAAAGTGGATGTGGAAGGTTCCATATTCGTCAATACCATACGCAACTTCAATGTTGGTACCGACCATTCGAAGAGCCGACGAACTTGCTTTAAAGGTTGAAAGCACTTTGGCTCAAAGTGAGACGAGCATATCGTGTTATTTTTCGTTGGAAACCAGTTTGGACCCTTGCCTGTCGCATTTATCCACTTTTCTTTTATTTTTGGATCCTTCGGATAGCTAAAATTTTATAATAAAAGTAAGATATGAATGATGATGATGACGATAAAGGAATCATGTATGATTACACACGGCTACACATGAAGCTATACTTTTCCAGTTTACGCTGACCTCTCATTGTACGGAAATCCTATACAATGCGAGATCAGCTTATACTGAAATTTATAGCTTGATGTGTAGTCGTGTGTACCACAATAAATTTTACTTCACCTACACTTATTTGGTCAACTATTTAATTGAAATTGAAATTGTTTATTGAAATAATTGATTTACATAAATATTTACAAAATAGGGCCTTAGACTAGAGGTTAAGGTAAATAATAAATTGGATTCTACCTGAACTAGGAATAAACCTGTATTTCAGGTATCGCACTCAAGAGCTTATACATAAGTTTTATCTAAGATTCCAAAAAAATGTAACTAATTTAATATTATCTACTATAAATTATGGTTTTATTCAAATTTAGAAAAAAAAATTGTATGCTACTTTTTTGCATCATCGTAAGACATTTTTTACAACCATGACTTATTTTGATTTAAGCAATGTAACTTTTTTAACTAGGTCGCTTGTACTTTATCATACAGAAAATTTTGCCGTGTCAACAAAAAGTAAATATTGCATGTTTATTGATGCGAATTGTAAAAACTAAAACTATTTTTATGTGTAAAGGGCAATATTAGAGTAAATAACAAGTATATAACATTAATGAATAAAGACTTAATGATAAACTGTGTCGCTATTACGCGACTTCAGTATAATCTATAGAATTTATATATCTTGTCTCAGCTATTTTCTTTGCAGGGCATTCTTGATCACCTGTTTTGTGGTTGCTCGGTTTTTTAAATCGCAAGCATGTTGCACAATGTGATGGTTCAGCATGTTTAGTGCACTCATTCTCTTGATGACCTTGTTCTCCACAATGTCCACACGTATAGGTAGCCTCACGACAAGTTTTTGCAGCATGTCCATACTGTTGACATTTAAAGCACCTGGTCACAAGTGTGAAGTCCCTCACTGGGCAGGATGTCCAATTAATGAACACTCGACTTTGGTTTATAAGCGCCTTCCTTATGCTAGCAGTTACTACAAGAATAAAGTTGCACGTAGGTCCCTCTTTTTTACACGACTTGTGACTAAAATTTATAGAGGCCAAAAAAGATTCACGGGATAAACTAGGCAGCTTGTCGGCCACATTCTGCTCATAGATGCAATCATAAATATCTTTGTCACTTAAAACGTTCGGTACACCTATAACTACAATTCTTGGTCTTCTCCTATGGGGCTCTTCCACTTTCAGGCCGGAACTATTTAGCTGCGATGATATCCTAAGTTTTTCAATGTCGTCTTTGGACTCCGTGCTGATTATAACGCCTCCGTGTTTTGTTTTGCGCAATCCTCTAACGTGCAGTTTCATTTGTTCAGGACATATGATTTTTTGGACAAGAGATTTAGTGTCGTCACTAGATTTTAATTTATCCGTTGGATAAATTGCAATAGAGCTGACATTGTTGGGTCGCAAGTAATTATTTTGATTGGTTTTTACCATGTCAGCGAATGAAACTTTTTCTGCCATCGTCGGTTTAGCGCAGTTTTCTTGAATGCTAGCTTGAATAGTTTTCTGGAAATTTTCGAGGCAATCAGTGAGGTCACCTTTTCCTTTCAACGCTAGTTTTGAATTTTGTATTTCTTGGGCCTTTAGCTTCAAGTCCTGGTAGTAAACTGCCATTTGTGAAACGCCATGTCCAACCTTCCGCGATAAGGAGTTGACCCTTAGCTTTTGTTCGGAGTTGCCTTGAACCGCCTGAATGAAGTATGTACCATTGCTCAGGAAGGAAAGCTGAACTCCGAGGTTCACCCTTGTTTGATAGAACAACGTTTGATATAATATTACTAAATCGAACAACGTTTAAGAAAATCATCACTTTGTATAATATCGTTTGACAGAATTTTCAGTTCATCGAATATTTATTTGCTATAACAACATTTGCGCTAATGATCAAAAGGTATAATGTTCATTTGATGTAATGTTCAGATGGTATAACCATGTATTTTATCGAATATTCAATTGGTGTAATGTAATGCAGAAAAGAAAACATTGTAAATGTTTTTCATTGTAAACATTGTAAAAATAAATGGTTAGGTTAGGTTAAAACTGTGACCTCCTTCCTACGCACGAGCCGAGCGAGCGAAGCGAGCGGTGCCGCGGCAGCGGCCGGCGAGTGCCAGAAACGACTAGATTATATAGATTTTTTTTTCTGCAGAAAAAAAAACATTGTAAATATTTGAAAAATTATTTATTTTGAACAAGAAAACAGTTAAACTAATCTTAAATTACTTGCAATTGCTTTTAGTAAATCCAGTTCTGTATACGTTTCAAAATTTCGCAGTATGGTCTCAATATTGTCATTTTTTTTAGTGCAAATCTTCTTCTGCTTTGCACTAGGTTCTCCATTTAAAATACACTGTATTTTTCCTTCAACTATATTCATTTCGGCAAGCAGTATAGTAGACAGTTCATAAAATCCGGGGTTTCTTTTATCGACGATACTATTTAACCTGTGGTGCCACGCTTCCACATTATTTTGTGTGCGTGGCAATTTTAAATGGTTCAAATCATGACAACTCCATAAGCTAGGTGGAAACTGGGGGGGTTTGCCATTCTTTCCTACGACATAATTTTCTGCAAACCATTTGGCAATTAATGCATTTGAAAATTCGGCGAAATGAAATTAGTTAAAATGAAATTAGTTCAAATAAATAATTACGCTAAATAAAAATTTACCAATGAATTATTCGGTCAAATGAATAATTCTTCGAAATGACTTTATTGCAACTAAAATTCGATTTAGTAATATTATATCAAACGTTGTTCTATCAAACAAGGGTGAACCCATTCAGGCATGATTCAATTGAGATCAACCAGTTACTAATGTCACTGGTGTCCACTGCCTGAATTTTTCCTTCAGCAACATTGTAAGGTATTTGAGGTTTGCTGGCAGGGCTGCTTGGTGGTGGGATACTCCGAGGGCTGTTTTCACTATTTGACATACTTAATTCTTAAATGTTTCTCATAATTAATTGTTATTCACTAAAGTAAATCACTAACTTAGCAGAAAAATGCGCGATTCGTTTTCTGGGTCACAGATCACTCGGAAATATTTTAACGTCATATGATAAATAATATTGCTTATACACACGTCTGCTCTACTTGAGTGCCAGTAGAGCAATAATGCCTGTTATCTGAAGTTCCTAGTTACCTATATTCCCAGTAGCTATTGATTCTAAATAAGCATAAAAGATAACTCGAGTAATCAAGAAATACAGTGTAAACTCCATTTATTCAGTCAATATTAAGCAATAAACAGTACTTTCTATTTTCAGTATTTCTTGCAATAAGCGTTGTTATTTGTATTATCAATATTAATAATAATTTAATATTGATTTTCTTATCGTCCCTTCTTACACTGTAGTAACAAATTGTGTTTTTCAATAATTAATTGAATCATGCTTAAAATCATTCGTACTTAGCAGAATCGTATAAAATATCGACAACCACAAACATCACATCTCTAACTAACAAAAGTCGGCAGCGGCCGCTTCACGAAACTATCGTGTGACTGAGTACCAGTAAAACACGTATCCATTGTGCTATTAGACCGGCCGATTAACTGGTAGATTTGTACTAAGCAAGCAATGGTTTTTGTTCCTAATGAAAACAATTGATTTGGTTTTTCATCGTGTTTCTCAGTACCACGAAATAATGTTTTAATGAATTTATTAAGAAAAACAATAATATTTTAATACTTACGTGTGAAATGAGATGCCATCTTTCTTGTAATTCACAATACAGCTGTTATTTTTGCAAACAATCACTGAACAACGCGGCATTTTGTCAAAAATCACGAGCAGTGAAGACGTCGCAAGTTGACATTCGACTAATTACTGAAACTGGCATCAAGCCGCTTTGCGGCCAGATGCGTTCGCAAGCGCCACGCCTCCTTACCATATCTCCTTTGTTTTTATGATCTGTGTGCAGTACTGTGTAGGCGTCTGTGGTAGTGCGGCCAAGTCCTACACGGAGAAAATGTTGTGAAGTTCACTAGAAAGTATGTTAGTATACGTGACAACTATTCGTTTTGTAAACGTTAGTAAAAATATCTAGTTTCTGATAACGCCAAGATTTTGGTGCGTTCAACCAAATTTTCGATACACTTTATTAGCAAATCTGTACTGGATGCAAATACAATGGTTGAGCTTACTGCCGTGCTTTATTTAACACAACAAAACAAGATGTAACATAAAGCGAACGAATTGTTCTCATTACTTTATGTTTTGTGTAGATTTACCAGCCATTGGTCACAAACAGAAAGTTTTGTAAGGACTACTAGAATATATCAACTACTGAACATTATTTTGTGTACTGTCTACCAGAACAGTTGCAGGCCCTATGTTTCTCGCTGAGGACAACAACGTCACCATCATCATCATCATCATTGGGACTCTCCTATAGCAATGCAAGAAAATACAAGTCAGGGTTGCAATACAACTGAAGGTGTCTTTTTTTTTACGTTTATTAATCAAAATACAGTTTTAACAGTTTTTTTACACAAATTACACATACCACACAGACCATCGTGGGTTTAAAAGCGGTATGGCCAGACACGGCAACTCGGTGCCGCCAGTGGAAATTACTATCTATAATCACACCAAGATACATATGTTGAGTCACCAAATCGAATTTCCGACAACTACACGCTGTGACCGGTCGATGAAGACACAGATGCTCATGGGCAACGACAAAAGGCACACAAGACGCTGTCAGGTACGGCGAGTGTATATGCAGTAGTTTGGTTTTTTGTGCATTAACAACAAGACCAACGTCGTGCGCCCACTTACATAATAGGTCAAAGTTACTCTGCATCACTCTCTGTGCCTCACGTATGTCTTTGTGTGCAGCAACCAAACATGTATCGTCAGCAAATTGGTACACGGAGCCTTCCGTGAAAATGTTACACATGTCGTTCACGTACAGTAAGTATTCTGTCGGCCCTAAAACCGAACCTTGGGCTGTGCCTTTATCGGTTGGAATCATGCTACTTAATGAACCTGAGACATTTACCGACGTGAAACGGTTTTTGTGGTAGTTTTTAAACCATTCTAAGAATGGACCCCGTATACCAATTTGCTGTAATTTATTAAATAGTGTCTTAAATTCTAAACAATCAAATGCTTTGCTAAAGTCAATGAGGACAACAAGTACATGTTCACGATTGTTCATGTACCCGTTGACCTCATTACTAAACTTTGACAATAGTTGTGAGGTATTTTTATTTTTTTGAAAGCCGTACTGTTTCTCGTTAATAACATCATTTGATATTAAAAAATCGTTAATTTCAAGTCCGAGATACCTCTCCATTATCTTGTCAATACAAGATAAAATAGTTATAGGCCTGTAGTTGTTAACATTTGAGTACGAGCCATTTTTATGGATAGGTCTTACTATTCCAATCTTGAGTTGATCAGGGTACGAGGACGTGTCAATGCATGTGTTAATTAGATTCCTTATATATGTATTTTAAGTCTTTGACTCGGATACCGTCGAAACCTGGGCATTTCTTTTCATTTAAGTGTTTTATTATAGAGGATACAATATCCTCGCTGGCCTTCCGTAATCTCATAGATACATTACAATTATTAATATATGACTTAACATCTAGGATAGGTGTGTTACACTGTAATTTGCATGTATTGTTAACATTATCTCTGAATTCAGAAGCAAACTTAACGAACAGAAACGCTGTATCCCCAATGAACCAACTGTTGTGTACGCTGAGGTATTTCGCTACTGGAAGCCAATTAACTGCTTGTGGCGAAGTTATTGGAGCTCACGAGTCGACTGCCTGTAGAATACTACACCGAGTAACACACGCCATTGCTTCAATATATTCGGACTTTATCAAAATGCCAATCACTGAAAATGAGCAAAATAATGTTATAGCAAAGTTTTATGATGTAGCGAAATTTCCACGTTGTATTGGTGCCATAGATTGTACCCATGTAAAAATTTTATCTCCAGGTAAGTTTCATACCTAGGTCTGTATGTATTTCTCATACCTACCTATATTATACATAGGTATGTTGTGTTAACTATGTACTCAAGTTATGATATTTGTTGTTGTATCAATAGGTGGTGACCATGCAGAAATTTAAAGGAATCGAAAAGGCTATTTTTCCATTAACACTCAGTGTATATGCTCGGCTAATCTACTTTTTCAAGATGTAGTTGCCCGTTGGCATGGTTCAGCACATGATGCTAGTATCTGGGACAACTGTGCACAGAAAATGAACTTTGTACAAGTAAGTAACCTACTTGTTGTTGCTAAGTACTTTTACTTCAAACTTAATTTGAGTCATATTGAAAAATACTAGTTACATTTAGCTATTTTGAACGAATTCTAATATGCCTATTTCCCAGGGTGTTTACAATGACAAATTATTGGTTGGGATAGTGGTTATGCCCAGACCAGATATATGATGACACCCCTGCCTGAAAATGCTCCTTGTACTAGAGCTGAAAAATTATACCAAGAATCCCAAATAAGAACTCGAAATGTAATTGAGCGAACATTTGGGATTTGGAAGCGAAGATTTCCTATTCTTTCAAAGGGAATTAATGTTAAATTGCAAAGAGTGCCAGGTAATAATACATTAACAATGAACTCGCCATTGAATGTGCATAATATTTCTACTAAGACATTATTTTGTTTCATACAATTACAGGAATTATCATTGCTACTGCAGTTCTGCATAATATTGCAATATTACAAAATGACTCGATTCCACCTGAGGATGAAGAAGCACAATATTATATCACTGACATATCAGCAAACAACATCACTTTGCCTAGGAATGTTGCCGGAAACATTGAAAGGACTTTATTAATTAATAGTTATTTTGCAAGACTGTGAAAATGAGCATAATAAAGGCATTTTATAGGTATTAGTTAAGAATCTGTTTTCGTACTACATGTGTAGGTACGCTAGGCAAAAAATAAAACATCAATAGCATTTTTATACTGCAATTACATATTATTATTTCAAAATAAAATATGTTCTTATTCATATTTCTTATTTCTTATTAAACCTAATTCTAATTCGTATTTTTCTTTGAGAAACACCAGTTCCATATCATTTTTCTTTTTTTCAAATTCTAATTTTTCTTCGGCTAGTTCTATTTGTAGTTGCTGATGACGTATTTGCAGATCAGCCAGTGTCCTCTGAGCTTTTACTGGATCTATTTTGTCATCAGCTAGCTCTTGAAATGAGTGAGATACATTTCTTTTCTTTCCTGTAAATAATATTATTTATTTAATTAAATTGTTACATAATAGCCAAAGTTATGATACACAGTAATTAAGTTTGACCTGAGGATATAATACCATTTTTATCTATTCAGGCTACCATGATAATAGGGTATACATTACTAAAAGAAGGAAATAGTTACTATCATCAGTCAGTCAGATTATTACTATATGATCATCTACAGTATAATATAGAAATATCCTGAAAAAAAATAATGCACTAGCATTTTTACCTTTTTTTAATGATTCCAAGTTGGATCAACCTTTTTCTTCATAATATTTAGTCGCTTCACATCAGAATTTCTATTGACAACATTGTCCGGTTTGCTATCTGAAATAATATAAGGTCAGGTGGGGTAAGAGGAACATAGTTTACTGGTTTTTGAACATTACGACCTCCAGCTAGTAAAAATATGTATGTATTCTAATAGCAATACAAACAAAGTTTCGCTAACGAACCATGCTAACTATTATTTTAACACAGAAATTGATTCTTCCAGTAATAACGGAACAATCTGACAACGAAGCTAGGTCTTCTAATTGCTTCTCTTTCCCGAAATTTGGGGTAAGAGAAACGCTTCGATTCGTATCTCTAGAAATTTGAGAACTGCCTTTCGACCTAATGGAAATGAAACCATACCATAGTTAAAATATGGTTTAATTTAGCATTACCGAAAAATAAAGAAAATTTGGGGTAAGATGAACATATTAGTAAGGTCAGGGGTGGTAAACTACGAATGTTAAAAACATACAGGAAAAGTTTTTAACCAGTACGCAAATTTTTTTTGGTGGTTCTATATCAGTAATAGAACACATTTCCATTATTTATTCAATACTTTAAAAAAAAAAATTTTCCTACTTTAAATCAGCAAAATATGGACACAATCTATTCGTAATAATATCAAATGGCGCGCGCGGCGGTGTTGCACGGGGGTGAAACCCCCTCCCGGGCGGCAGGGCGGCGCCGGGCGTTGTGGCCGACAGTTCGCTCATCGCACGCGCTGTCGTGTGACGTCGCGTCTAATCGCTTTTCCGCGCAAGCGCCGCGCCGCACGTGTCGTACTTGTACCTACCGGTCACGATGTCGGACTTCAGTAACCGCGAGTTTTACGAGATGGTGCGAGTGTATTTACTGAGTGGTGAAAGTTTGCGAGCAGCTCGCAGAATGTATGCGACGGAGAGCATACCTCGAATGCGAGCCCATGGAATCCTAAACCCCGCGGTCCCTAATGAAAGGACCATTTTAGCCGCCACTCAAAGGCTGCTTGATCACGGACAGTTCAGAACCCCGAATCATGCACGAGGGTCTGGCAGACCCCGACTGGCGATCGAAATCGAAGAAAGCATTTTTGATTTCTTTGAGCGAGATCCAAGAGCCAGTACCTACAATGCGGCACGTCGTTTCGGTGTGAGCCAGCACGTGATATGGAAGTTGCTAAATACAGCCGGACTCCATCCATACCACTTTCAGCCCGTACAGCAGCTCCATGACCCAGACCCAATACCACGTCGAGCCTTGTGCGAGTGGCTTTTAAATCACCGCGATGTCAACATCTTGTGGACGGATGAGGCATTGTTCACACGTGTAGGACTGTACAATGTACATAATGAACATTGGTGGTCATTCAACAATCCCCATTTGGTGCGAGAGACGCATCACCAAGTGCGTTTTAGCGCCAATGTATGGGCTGGGGTTATTAAAAATAAAATAATAGGGCCCGTTTTTATTGACGGCACATTGACCGGTCCAAGGTATTTAGAAATGCTGCAAACGACCATCGAAACTTTAATTGAAGAAGTTCCATTGCCCTACCTTAATAACTTTTACTATCAGCACGATGGCGCTCCACCTCATTACGCCATTCATGTACGGAATTACCTTAATGAAAAATATGGGGAAAATTGGATCGGTCGTGGTGGCCCCGTACCGTGGCCGGCGAGGTCCCCGGATCTTACTCCCTGCGATTTTTTTCTTTGGGGAGAAGTCAAACGCCGAGTTTATGTAGAGGAGGCCCAAAACCTAGATGACTTAAAGTTCAAAATAATTAACGCTTTTGATGAAGTGAAAAGTGATATTAGTGTTCTCAACAAACTAAATGACAATTTAATGAAACGTGCACGTTTATGCCTAGAAAGAGGAGGACTTCATTTTGAACAATTATTAAAATACAGTGATTAGTGAAATTTAGGGGTAAGCAATTTATTGACATTGACAATTTTAGCGAATAGGTTATTTTTGATTGAACATTATTGTAAATACTTAGTTGATTCCAATTTTTTAAATACGCCTTAATGCAGAAGTAGTTACCTATGCACAATGTATTAAGTAACGTAAATTTAATTGATAATAATGCTTTATTTTCTGTATTTTGATGGTCCTAAGCCCATTAAAGTATGAATGAAAAATTGGAATTACTCTTCAAATAACTTCAGGTCACGGCTTAAACATAAAAAAAGTCTAGTTCGAACCTGATAAAATTAGCGATCAGTACTTTGTAACCTACGTAAATACCTACGCCGGCGAATCGAGCGAGCGCACAGCTGATAGATAGGTACTTTCGCGCGTTCCGCTTTGCCGCGCGCCGCCGCCGGTTAGCCATCCAACCACTTTTAAAGTAAACATCTTTCGTTAACGATATTTTTTTTTTTTTGTACTAAGACCTATCAAAATAAAAAATATATGTTTAATAAAACTCGTTTAAGTTTAATTTGTCAAAATTTGCGCAGTGGATAAAAACTTTTCCTGTATACATTTGGTTTTTAATAAAAATTGAAGAAAAATAAACGATGAATGTCACTAAGTAAGTGTTTATTTATTATTAATGTATTTAAATCACTTTTTCAACTTTGAGAAACTCAACTGAATAAAAACAAACACAAATAATTGTGGAACTCTTTGTTATACTTAACAAACGTACAAAAAAAAACTTAAAACAATTTTCTGACATTTTTTCACTCTGATCGTTATGCATAAACGGATATACAGTGCACTGCGTGTATAAATAATGACCAAAATATTCTCAAAATTAGTTAAATATGGCTTAACTTATAACTAAAAAATATTCTCCATTGCTTTAATCAGTCTCAATCAACATGACTATGTTCTATTTAAATAAATAAACAAAACTAAAAAACCTTTGCTTACTTTCTATGTAAATATTACCAAAAAAAATACAATAGGAACTTTTAAAATCAAATTGACATAGGCCTTAAATTCTAATATCACCACCACCACCTCATCAGTCTTAACAAATAATCTTTTATCCCGTATTGGTGTGATACTATAATAAAAGCATGTACACGTGCGAAGCCGCGGGTGGGTCATAAAATTAATTTACTGAACATTAAAATTTTGGAAAGACATTTTAAAAATAATTTGGCCCCTACGGCCAATAACTGGCTTAGGTAGCTTTGCAACAATATCCTCGTGATACTTGACTTCAGATATATCTTCCAAAGTAGGATAAGTGAACATTGTCTGGTCTTCTATTTTAGTCACTGTCTTTCTAACATATTTAACCACTGGAACACCATCATCATTGATGTGTAACACTACTCCAACGTAATGTTTAACGAATTGTTTCGTGCAAAATTTAACCAACAGCCAATCATTTTGATTAATTTTTAAATTTGGCTTGTCCTCTCTGCTCATCTTTACTGTCATCCTCCATTTCATTCTTCGATGAATTAGCTCGCATCTGTTTATTTATCGCCACTTCTTCGTCTTCCTGCATCAATAATCCTTATCATCACTATCATCACAAATTTCTATATCCATTTCACTTGCGCTGGTCGATATGGATGAAGCTCGCACTCGTGATTTTTTATTTTTTTTTACTTTCTTATTTTTTTTACTATCTTTTTTAGTACATATTGTTTTAGGTTTTCGTTTAAGTTTTTGTTCTATTGAGGTATTTATATTTTTTTTTTCGTCTTTCGCTGCAGTGTTAACAACATCGTTATTTTCTTTATTGTTTAATGAAATTTGTATCCTGTTTGCTTTGGCCTTCTTTTCTTGTTTTTGTTTCAGTTTTTCAGTTTTTTCTAACTCTATTTGCTTAGTTCTTCTGTAAACATCATCGTGTGTGATTACTTCCGCGCCAGTAGCAATTTTTCTTCTTTTAAGTTTATTACTTGTCCCTGCTTTTATGTTCATTAGAAGTAAATCTTCGAATGTTACAAGCCGGTTTTCAAGATTTAGATAGACCTTAGATTTTGGCTTTTCTGTTTGAGTTTGCGTCTGATGTATATAGGAATTAATTTTGAATAAAACAATGTTAAATAACAAATCTGGACTTGAACTACTAATTGACGGATTGCTCAATTGATGGTGACTTTGGAAATGGTTTGTAGGACGAATTTCTTGAGTCTTTGTTATGTCGTTGACAAAATTTGTAACATATGATGTTAAATTTTGTTTCCATTCTTGCAAAAGAATTTGGTTAAATTTAGATTCTGGAACAATGTATTTGTCTAGTGGGTAAATTCCTGCTTTTCTAAATCCAGCTGCACACACGTTAGAATCTATAGCAGTCCAAATTTGACCAAGAATTTTTGCGAACTCTTTTTTCGGGAGTTGCTTACCGATGTTTGATCGTTGCCATTTAACTAAAGCTGCATCCCACTTATCTTTAAAAGATTTATTTACTGCCAAGTCTAATGGTTGCAAAACATCGCTGGTATGAGGAGGAGGGGGCTCGTCTCATCCACATTCCATATGAGAGGTTTGGTATCAAAATCAGTCAAGTCCAATTCACCCAATTTGTCATTATAATAATATAATAATCCATTTATTATAGTGCATAAACTAATTTTTGTTATTGGCAATATTTTTGACAACTCAGCTCAAGGCGGGTGATTCAAACGAGTCTTTTAAAACTAAACTAAACAAATATCTACCTTAGTCTCAAACAAAAAAAGTCGGATTTCAAATAAAATCTGCCGGATTTGACCAAATTTGATAGTGAGCGGCGGATTTGGCCGAATTTGATTATCATGGCTTTGGATTTGACTGTTTTTGATTGGTTATTTATGGATTTGCCCATTTTTGTATTTGTCGTGTACGGGAGGTCAGGGGTGGTAAATTTTGGTTTCAAATATTCAGATATTCAATAAAAAAAGTAAAGAATACATAATATAAGAACACTTTATTTGTTTATTTAGAACTAAAATTAAAACTTTGTGCAACTAAACAATTAAAATTAAACAATTAAATTTGGCAACTCTTCCAAAGCTTCACAATCTTCTTCTTCATAAGAATGTAATGATTCAACTGGCCTTGACAACACATCGCTGAAATATTTTAACTCTGGTAGTTCATTCCATCGTTCACCATAATGAGTAGTGAGTAGCTTTTTAACGTCTCCTAGTTTCGCGTCTTTAACTTTGACGTACAGAGGTACAGGGTCTGGGTTAATCTGACTAGCAGATTTTTCTTTCTTGCAAATGTTCTTAAAATCTCCCAGACGGTTGTGGTAACTTTCTTCGGCACGCACCACGACGTTTGTCTTTTGTTTGTTTTTTTTAATAAAAAATCTCTTACATGTTTTAATTGAGAAGTGCATTGCAGTTGTAGTTTTTAATATTTTTCCAGTTGCTTCTTTCCATTGCATAGCTTGCACGTCAGTACCTAAATGGAGCACAGTAGCCTGTTCTTTAAAAAAGTTTTCATAACCATCTGGTCCAGGTATTGATTCCACTTTTTTAATTTTCTTTTCGATTTGTGCAAAGACTCGGTCTGGGGGCAGAAAAGAATGGCCTACGATAGGGAAAACAATCTCGATCATCTTAATCCTATCCGGAGCATGATCCATAAGGTACTTAGAGGCCATACCAAGTACAGAAGAATTTTTATTCTGGCCACTGCAGCCATCTGCGACTAAGCGTATCGAAGCCACTTTTTCATGTTTCTCGACAACAGTACACAGGCAGTGAAACACAGCACTGGCAATTTAGTTTGATGCTTTTGGCAATAAGTCCTCGCTCCAAGTGTATGCAAACACATTCTCGCTATTTAGTTGGGACTTTGAGTGACCAACAACGATAGTGAAGTTATAAATGTAGAGTTGACGCGAGTAATAAGTAATTTGATCTGGCACTTTCGGCATAGGTTGATTTTTTTGGCAGTCGAAACTAAGAATCAGCAAACTTTCATCATTTTCTTTTAATAAGTTGTAAAATGCTTTGGCTCTTAAACTGTGTACTCTTTTTTTAATCATAAAATCCTTCTTTTTATTACTGTCTTTCTCATATTTGATCTGTTCTTGTAATTGCAGGCATGTAGAACAAACGTCAGTCCGTGGGCTTCCGAAACCAATATTAAATGTAGTATTAAAAATTCTTCGGATGAACAACAGTTTAACAGTCTGAAATTGTGCCTCTGCTTGCTCTTTATACATTTTGTATAGTTTATTAATGTTCAAATCAGATGAAAGATACTGTCTGCATTTGATACTTCCTCGACAGTAGTGGTTTAAAACGCTTAATGAATTTTTGTATGGACTTTTTCTGACCGGCATATTTATGTTCTTTGTGATTGCCTCCCCGAGACTCACTAGCTGAAGCTCCACCACTTTTAAAATTACGAGCAATCACACCATTCACTCGTCCTTTTTTAATTCCTAAAATTTCAAGAAATGTTTTTCTGCACACGGGAATCAAGTTATTTCTTCTTCGACAATAATATACTATTTGCATTCCTTTCATTTTTCTTGTGCCTGTCTTAGGCCGATGGCGACTTACAGCCTTAGAATGTTGCAAAATAAAGTTGTCTTGGTCAATTTTAGATGGTGATTTGTAAAATGCTGCATGAAATTTTACAATGTCAACTTTTCTTAGCGATGTGCATCTATATGATTTTGAGTAATGTTCACATGGGACTTTAATCTTTGGAGGAGCTTTTGGTGAATATCTAAAACAAAAATGATAAATGAAGCAAGCAAAGCATTTAACATTAGTAAAATACACTACATTTTACACACCTATCGTATAAAAAGTATACACACACGCATGCATAGGCACACACACCTCAGACTGTGCCTCAGACTTATACATACATAGGTGCACAACTCACTTTCAT
Source organism: Tiliacea citrago (assembly GCA_963921375.1). NCBI lineage: Eukaryota > Metazoa > Arthropoda > Insecta > Lepidoptera > Noctuidae > Tiliacea > Tiliacea citrago. The sequence goes on from OY992783.1 coordinate 23,380,202, forward strand.
GTTATACACTTTATGAATCAAATTTTAAAAAAAGTGGTTGTCTGTAAAGTCGGTTTACGGACGATAATTTTACGTGATAACGTCCACTGTCACTGTCCCACTATCCACTGTCCCACCGTCAAAAACACCATCACACTCATAGCCTAATAACAATAGGCCTAATAACAATAACCTATAATATAATTATGTATCGTGTTGTGTGCCATGGACAAACACAAACACGACCACAAAGACAACCAGACTGGATAATTTAAATACATTTTTAAAATTGTCCAGTAGTAAGTAGCTTAGGTTGTTAGTAATTTTATTTTAATACGTAGGAGCAATTTAGCCATCCATGATAATAATAACAAAAAAATAGACTTGATCAAATGCGAACTTAATGCAAAATATTGTTTAGCACCCCTGCCTGTCAAATGTTCGTCAGTAGGACTCGAGTTGATGCAACAAACTTTACTTACCTAGAAACTTTTTGTTCATTACGCTTCCACTTAGTTTTTTGTGTCAGCCGTTTCCTAGACATTTCTGGAGCAGTTTCTTTTATTTCTTCAGTGGATTCATCCATTTTTTCTATTTATTTTTATGTAAAAACGCTAGGAATTCGATCACGACGCAAATCAAGCACTTCGACGTAAAAACAAAATAGCTGACACGCCGTACTAAATCCTTGAATCTGATTGGCTGTTATGGATTTGGCTCATTTTGTTTTGAAATAGTACTCGATTTGTCTACTTTTGATCCCAGTCACGATTTGCAATGAAATTTCATATAAAAAACATGGATTTGGCCAATTTTGAATGACACAGAACTACAAAATGGAACGTTCTTAATTTAGCTGCATATTCAGTTTAAAAAGTAAGTTTTTTGGATTTGGCCGATTTTGATACCAAACCTCTCATATATGGGATGGTTTGTTGCGAAGATCCAGTTGGTCCACGGTTTCCTCAAGCAGATCAAAATATGGATAAATTATATTTGGCCTACAAGCATTTTTTCGTGCATACTCAACCGGTTGCGGTTTTTTTACGGAAAGATTATGTCTCTTCTTAAATGAAAGGAACCAATCTTCCCCAGGAACACCATTTTTGAAGGGGTTCTTCACAGCCATCTTTTCTACATAGAGTCCTACAGTCTCCATCAATTCCTTTCTAGTTAGGCCAAAACCATATTTTTCCATTATATGCAAGTTTTTAACAAGGTTTTCTTCTACGTCCTGCGACAAAACTGTGGCCCTCCCCAAAGTATTAGACTTTACACCTTTACGATCATAAACCCGATTGATTATAGTTGCTCTTGGTATTCCATAGTGTTTTGAGGCTGCATAACCCGACAGTGCACCACTTTTAACAGCCGCCACTGCTTCTAATAATTTTTCTTTCGGGTAAGAGCTCCGTTCCGTTTTTCTTATATAATTTCGAGGCATTTTACTTTTTCTGTAACAAATAAATGCATGTAAGTACCTCCAATACGGCCAAAAATAAATTACAGGGACAACTAACAATTAATTAATTGACACTAAAGATTGGTTTTTTTAGTAGAATTGGGTGGCCCAATTCAAGAAATCACTAAGTCCTAAAAGTGACATTTGAGATATTTATAATTTTATGTTATAAATGTCAGCTGAAATAACATGCGTTGGTTAAAAAAAACAATTTAAATACATATTATAGCGCAAACTTAGTAGTTTTATTTATTGAAATAATCAAAACGATATACGTAACAGGAGTCTCTTTAAAGAATAACAAAAAAATTGGACTTATTTCTAATCCCTGGACTTAGGTATATTAAAGTGATAAATGGTGGACTTAGATATATTATTGCAGTACCCAGAACAAATTTTAAACAAAAACAGCTTATCATTCCACTTCTTCTTCAGAATCGAATTCTGCAGTTACGGGGTCCCGAGTTCCATTAAATAAATCCTCATAAAAATACCTTTCCAATTCAGTAACAGATTCTAGCAAGCGATTTACATCTTGCAATTTAGCAGCCTTTATAGTTAAGGGTGCGTCGTAGCAGTCATCGGGCGTTTCATTGATTAATCTGCTGTAACCGACTTTATATAATGAAAACGGCTTAAAATCTTCACCTTTCATAGACACAGCAAACTCTGGTTTACCACTTCTTTTAAAAATAACTCTTCGGCATTTGGATATTCCAGGCAGACTCGCTTTTATTCGTTCATCGTACAGTTTTTTATAGTCTTTTACTTTCAGAACATCGTGAGGGCTACTTTCCTTCATTAAACTTTTCTCTAAGAAGACTATTTCAAATTTGTTTGTATTTTTACTATTTTTTATGAGCTGAACATAATATTCTGGTGTATATATTTTGTCATACTTCTTCCTTTTTCTTTCGATAAGAGCAAAATCACGATCGATGGGCATCATTGAATGTCCTGGTATCGGGTATGAGACTGTTATTTTCTCAAAAACTCCTTTGGCGCACAGTTGATCCAAAAAGGTGAATAAATATCTATCCTTGTTTTGACTATAGCAGTTGTCACAGTAAAGATCTAACTGGTGTTGACCCTGCGTTTTTTCTTTGGTAACATAATATTCCAGTGCAGTTATTACCTCATTGGGTCCTTTGTGTGCGTAATTTTCAGTAAACAGAAACATTGCTGCAGTATTCTGACACAAATTATGCACTCCAAAATTATGCAGCCATAACTGCCTTAAATAGTATTCGTCTGTGATATTAGTTACCGGGAGAGGCAGATTTTTTTGGAAATCAAAGCATAGTGATAAACTGTTTGATGGTTTCTCTTTTTCGACTTTAGACAGTGTCTTTAAGAATGCCTCAGCTTTTCTCAGGTGCAATTCATGTGCACCTTTAAGTAGTTTTTCTTTATTTGTATCTTTCGCGAATTCGGCAGAGGTAATGTCAGCTTTAAATTTTTCGCATGTCGTACATATATCTTTTCTAGGTTGACCAAAAGATATATTAAAATCTTGGTTAAATATGCATCGAAACTTTTCATAAAGCACAATGCATTCAGGATATTCAAGACTGAATCTTCGATGCAATTCAGCAATGCTAAAGTGCGAATCTAAGAACTTTCTATGCTTACTAGATGCACGAGAGTAATGTGATTGTCGGGCTGGTAAATTCTCAATGAATTTGTGAACTTTATTCACAGATTCTACATCAATCTTAGGATTGCTTTGGCGCCCTCTACCATCAGAAATTTCATTTTCTTGATGTTGGACTTTACATACCAACCTTTCTCGCTTAATCCCGTGTATAGCCAGAAACGCTTTTTGACAGACTTTAACGTACTTCTTTGGTAAATTAATAACATATTCGAACACTCTTCTTGCCCTAGACGTCGATTCACTCCCCTTACTCCGTGGACGAAATCTTTTAGGATTTACTTCCTCTAAACATCCTTGCAGATAAATATTTTGTACCGTGTGACTTGCAAGATTAATAAATTTATTAAATGTCGTTTCAACCTGCTTTTTACTCAATTTATCTTTACATTTGCAGCGGCAATCCGGAAGATCCTTCAAAGAATGTTTTTCAAGATTTCTTTTGACTTTTTTGGTCCTTTCCCATTGGTCTTGTCTAGAAATTCTCTTTTTGCCAATTTGAGTTAAACTTGTACTTTTAACAGTTTCAGTTTCTACAGGTTCAAACAAACCAGACTCAGGGTTTAATATGAAATTTTCGGTATCATCTAGTTCTGAATTTGATTCGGACTCAAATAACCCACTTGTCTCATTTAGCTTCTTGCGTTTTGGTGTAATGCCAGGAAATGGGGGTAGTTGTGTAGAATCTATTGGTGGTAAAGTATCAACTGGTGAAGATGGATGTTCGTTGTTCAAATTTGCGGGTACATTATTCTCGAAAGCACGATTACTTTGCCGTAACTGAAAACTATAAAAAGAAAACAATAAGGATTACGGCAACATAATATGTAGATATCGTAAAATTAACTGTTGATTGTCATTTGAAAAGATTTTATTGATTGTCATTTGAGATTGCTATTTGCCGGTCGTAGTGAACAAACGTATCGAACAATTATTGCAATAAACAAATAATCACTTGCGAAATTGTGACCTAGTTATCAATAGCCAGTAATAAACTCATTCTCGTACAGTAAATTTGTTTAAGGTGTATTATTAGACGAAATGACAAGTGTTTAACAAGAACGATATAACCTGCTTCATGATGGAGGATAGTCCATTCAACCGGAGTAGTAAATGTGTTCGCTCCCCGCCTTCTACTCCTGTGCCCGTGGCCGTAGCCGCCTCTACCCCTCAAGCACCTATCCAAAGGAACGATGCCCCTGAAGTTGTATCGACGTCAGAACTTCAGAGCTGGATGGCGACTATCGAACAGAGCCTGAAAGAGGTGTGCGCTATTGCAGCTGAGGGAAAGCTGAACGTGGAGCAGAAAACGTGCATCACTAACCTATGCCGGAAGATTGGTCACGGAACCTCGCAGATGGCCGTCATGTACCAGTCCATCAAAGCTAAAGCCCTCCAATCGCACTATGCCGTCCGAACTCTGGAAAACCAACTCGACTTTTCGCAGCAGCTACAGAACCTTAGGCTGAGTATTGAAGATTCGACGAAATCTGCCCAGGGATCTTCCTTTGCTGACATGGTAAAGAAAGGTGCCAACAATTTTATCCAGCCAAGTTCTGTAAGTTCTGTGGCCATATATCCGAGTGACAAATTGAAGACCAGCGATAAGACTAAAACTCTTGTCCAAAAAATTATCAGCCCCGAACAAATGAAGCTCCACGTGAGAGGCCTGCGCAAAACGAAGAACGGCGGTGTTATCATCAGCACCGAGACGAAGGACGACATCGAGAAGCTGAGACAATCGGTGCAGCTCACCAAATCAGGTCTAACAGTCGACGAGCCCCTTAAAAGGAACCTAGGGTTTTAATTATAGGAGTGCCGACATCCATGCAGGAAAATTAGGTTTTTACCTGTGTGTACAACCAAAACCTAGCTGAAAAAGTTCAGGACTGCAGCCTTAAGACGTTTTTGAGTTTGATTAAATTGAGTCATAAGTCAGGTAAGAAAGAATCTGATACATGTAATTACATTGTTGAGGTACCTGCAGTCATACGCAAAGCCCTGATATCACAAGACCGAGTTTTTGTAAATTGGTCATCATGCCCTGTGAGAGACTTTACTTTGGTCACACGATGCTATAAGTGTCAGCAGTATGGACATGCGGCCAAGTCATGTCGGCAAACATCGCATACCTGCGGCCACTGTGGTGATCAAGGTCACTCAGTAAAAGAATGTCCAAAGAAGGCTGACGAACCAAAATGTGCTACTTGCTTGCATTTCAAAAAGCCAGACAAGCATAACACAGGTGCTGCTGACTGCCCGGCGAAAATAATGGCTGAAAAAAGGTACATCAATTCTGTAGATTATGAAGGCGCCTAAGAGCGCCGTTAATTTGTTATTTTTCTGTCCTTTTTTTTTTAATTTTATATTTTTATTTAAACTACCATTATGATTAATAATTTAATTAATGATTTAGATAATTTCTCTGTATCCGAGTCCAAAGTTTGTGAAGCTGAAAACTGCAAACAATATCTATCCGGCTATAAATCTCCATTAACCATATTAACACAAAATATTCGCAGTGTTTTTAAGAATTTTGATAGCTTTAGTATATTTCAGCAACGGCTAAGCATAAATTGTGACGTCATTGTTTAAACCGAATGCTGGCTTGCCAAACAATATAACATACCACAAATCCCGGGATATAATATGTATCGAAGCACCATAAATTACAACCAAAATGATGGTGTGATAGTTTATGCAAGAAATCATCTGAACGTCTCTGTTGAGGAACCTGATATGCACGACTGTAACAGATTGTTAGTTAAAATTGGCTCAGAATTTGCGATATTAGCATTATATCGACCTCCGTCTTTTAAAAATACTAGCAATTTTACTGACTCTCTGAATGAAATCTTGCAGAACCTGTCATCCATCAAAAACACGATTGTAATTGGAGATATTAATATCAATATTCTTCCCGGAAGAGCTGATGCTACTGCTCAGAACTACCTCAACCTATGCGCCTTTCATGGCCTGCTCCCAGCACACAGCTTTCCTACACATCACAGTGGTTCCTGTTTGGATCATATTATGCTTAAATCGAATTTCCCTTCACTTGCACTTGTTGTTAACTCAACTATTACCGATCACAATGCTGCCCTACTAACCCTAAATTGTAAATTACCTAAACAAGACACTCGCAAAATTTCAAAACTGAACATAAATAAACTTGAAGATGATTTACGCGTCATCGATTTCGATCCAGTCTATAATTCCGCTGACCCGCAGTTTTGCATGTTGTTTGTAATTGAAAACTTACGAAATGCAATTCAGAAAAACACAGTCGTATCGCAGTTGAGCAACAAAAACCACAACATAAAACCATGGATCACATCAGGTCTTATTCGTTGTATGAAACATAGGGATAAACTGCATATGAAAGCTAAATCGAATCCAGAAAATGCAGTATTGCAACTTTCGTACAAAAGATATAGAAATTTCTGTAATGATCTCTTTAAAAAAGTTAAAAGCAACTACGACAAAGTGGCATTGGAAAAGGCTGGAACAAATAGTAAAAAGATCTGGCAATGTATTAAAGACGCAACGTATACCACAAAACAATATGAGTCATCTTCAAGTTTATTACAAGCACACTCGTCACCGGTGGAATCCGCTAACATAGCAAATAATTTCTTTGTAAATGTGGGTAAGTGTCTGGCAGAGAAAAATCTGGGTCAATCCCAAAACCAAACGAGCACTCCTTTTACATCTAACACTGCTTTAACATCCTTCGCGCTGCTAGATACTGACGAGACTGAGGTAGAAAGTATAATCATGACCTTGAAAGAAGACTGTGCAGTAGGCTGGGACACATTTCGAATAAAATTATTAAAAAATTCAAGGACATTTTGGTACCACCACTGACTTATATTTTCCGCATTTGTTTATCTTCAGGTAATTTTCCAGAGTGTCTCAAAAAAGCTGTAATTGTCCCTGTCTATAAATCAGGCAGCAAAGAGCAAGTGGCAAATTATAGACCTATTTCTTTACTTCCTTCTATGTCAAAAATACTGGAAAAATAATAAACAAAAGGTTGTTGAAATATTTGGAAGATAAATCTATTCTGTCTGAACGGCAGTTTGGATTCAGGCCTAAAGTTTCAACTGCCGATGCGGTACATCATTTGACTGACTATCTGGCGCAAGAACTTGACAAGGGTAACCACACAGTAGGAATTTTCCTGGACCTTGCCAAAGCTTTTGACACAGTTTCCATTCCAATTCTGTTGCGCAAGCTTGAGACCATGGGTGTAAGAGGCACCCAGATGAAAATATTCAAAAGTTATTTAGAAGATCGTTCCCAGTGCGTAAAGATTGGCGATGTTCTAAGCGAGGTTCAAAAAACCACATTTTTTGGTGTTCCCCAAGGAAGTGTTCTAGGGCCCACTTTGTTTTTGATCTACATAAATGACCTTTGCAATCTAAAGCTAGAGCATGGCACTATCATAGCTTACGCTGATGACACTGCTTTACTTTTTTCGGCTGACTCAGAAAACGAAGTCTACAATCTTGCGCAACACGGATTTAATATTGTAAATAAATGGCTTAAAAATAACTTACTAACTCTAAATGCAGAAAAGACAAAATACATTAAGTTTTCGATGCGCAAGCATATATCAAATATCCCCACAGCGTTGCATGCTCATTGTTGCCCAGAACCAGCAGATGACAGGTGTAAGTGTCCCAATATTAAAAAGACTGATAAAATAAAATACCTAGGTATTATAATAGATGAAACCCTTTCCTTTAAACTACATATGGAAGCTCTAAATAATAGAATTCGTAAGCTGATATTCGTATTCAAAAAGTTACGATTTATTACAGATCCAAAAATGCTGAGGCAAGTATATTTTGCTCTTTGTCAGTCAATTCTGACTTACTGTATTACCTCATGGGGTGGGGTGAGTAAAGGTCTGTTATTGCCCATTGAAAGAGCTCAAAGAGCTATTCTCAAGGTGGCTACGTGCCGCCCTTTCCTTTCACCCACTAACCTCCTGTATAAATCTTGTGAAGTACTAACAGTTCGACAGTTAGTTATTATGAGCACTGTACTAAAACAACACGCAGAAAAGACGGAAAGATATAGTTTGCCCTCAAAAAAGTACAAAACATGCTTTCACAGCCAAGTTTTATATGTACCTCGGACCGCTACTCTATAACAGGCTAAATGAAAAAGGAAACATCTACTCCTTAAACCACAGTAACTGCAAGAAAATCCTTAAGGAAGCTCTTCAAACTATGTCCTATGAAGATACAGAGAAGTTATTACTTGTGCTAAAGTAAATATTGTTCATATTGTTATTTTTTATTTTTATTTTATTTTAGTTAGTTAGTTAAGATACTATAATTTTTTTATATACCTTGTTACCAAATATATTATTAAGCTATGTGATTATTATGTCAACTAAAGTTACCTCCAATCGCCTGAAACACAGGACTTCCTAGTTCAGGCACAAATCATCGTGAACTTGACGTAGATTTAAGGAAAACTGTAAAAGTTGTATTTTATATTTTTGAATATTTTTTTTTTTATTTTTTTTTATTAATTTTATTTGTCTCGTGCACTACGAGTACGTATGGTAGAAGACTTTTTAAGGTAGATAAATACCTTTTAAAGAAAGCGGGTAGGTGTACATCAGCCAAAATAGTAATAGACGATTTTCGGCTTGAATCATCTGTTGTCCGTTTGTCCTCAGATGAATCAGAATAATCGATAATATCATCGCCATTATCTGCCTCATTCTGCTTCATGCGTTTTGAAGTAATGCCAGAAAATGAGGGTAGTTGTGGAGAATCTATTGGTGCTAACGTATCAACTGAAGAAGGCGGCTGTTCGCTGTTCAAATTTGCGGTTACATTATTTTGGATAGCACGATTACTTTGCGGTAACTGAAAACTATAAAAAACAATAAGACCTACATTACGACAACAAAATATGTAGATATCGTAAAATTTACTGTTGATTGTCATTTGAAAAGGTATAATTTTATTTGTCTCTTGCACTACGAATACGTATGGTAGAAGAAAATTTAAGATAGGTACCTGTTAGAGAAAGCGGGTAGGTGTACATCAGCCAAAATAGTAATGGACGATTTTCGTCTTGAATCATCTGGTGACCATTTGTCCACAGATGAATCACAATAATCGCCAATACCATAGCTATTATCTGTCTCATTCTGCTTCATGCGTTTTGGTGTAATGCCAGAAAATGAGGGTAGTTGTGGAGATTTTATTGGCAGTGGCTGTTCGTTATTAAAAGCGGGTACATTATTTTTGAAAGCACGAGTTCTTTTGGGTGTCCATTCGTCCTCAGATGAAGCAGAATAATCCCCAATATCACTGGTGGTACTTTCCCCAGAGTCAAAGAGACCGCTTTGTTGCATTATTCTGTAATAATGTAATAAACCTAATGAAAAAAACAATTTCGCAATCGGTACCTAACTGTCTTAGCCAAATTACCCTTTTGAAAATACATCTATTTAGTAAAACAGAACACTCACCTCTTCAGTTTGTCATCAGGATTCATTTTAACTTAACTACGCACGTACACTTAATTATTATAAACAAAATCGCAAGAAAACCTTCTCGGTGACAATTTATAAAAACCGTTATGAAAGAATTCTGTCATGTAATTTGACGTAAAGATGTGGGTTGCCATTAGGAATTAAACAAAAATCAATGGACTTAGCAATTTCTTCCAAAAAAACTTACGACTTAGTGATTTCTTGGACATAGGGATTTTATGAATGGAAGATCCGTCTTTTTTGTTTTTTTATACTTTCGGAAATGGCACTTAGAGATTTTTCCCAAGAACCTTGAATATACCATTCGAAAGGGAATGAAAAACTTAACAAGCAAGTGTTGCTAACTCAAAAACGTTAAAAATGGACTTAGTCATTTTATGAATTGGATCACCCAATTGTGAAAACCACGATTAACAATTAATTAGTGGTGTATATGTTTAACCCTTTGACGACTACGGGGACGCCCTTGTCCCAAACAAAAAAATAATAAAAGTAGTGAATAATTAAGAAACGGGTGGGTTTTGTTTTATTTTAATTAGTTCTTATACGTATCTTTTCATGTTTTATTTATGAAAACACATCATCCGAACCGCCATTATTTGATTATGGTCATTGGAAATTGACAGTTTGGTTGGCTCGGTATTCTTAATATTCGTAAAAGTGTTTTGAGGTGTGAAAGTGATTTTCAACATTTTATATCATGAAATATTCATTGCCTGGTAAGTATATTTTTATTGTATACAGTTATAAAACTGTTATTCATATTGAGTACTTTGATGAGTCATTATAAATATAAAGGGACACCGGCGTCCCTGTGGCCTATGAGGGTTTGTTTCTATTTACATACTGCAGCTACAATTTTTTACCAATACCCTCAGTTATTTATTTTTATTGTTGCAGATTATGTTTCGTAGGGGACGTGGAGTTTTCAAACTTAAGAAAAATGAAATCCAACAGATTTTGATGGGTAATAATAGTGACGATGAAGACAATTTACTGCTCGACGAAGAAGATCAAAGGCTTCTGACACAAGATGATGACCAAGGCGTATATGGTGTCGAGATTGAAGATACATTCAACGTCAATAAACAAGAAGACCATCACCCGAGCCATCAACTTCTGCAGTAGAACCTGTCACTGCACCACTACATACATAATTACGTTCCTAATGTTTTTCGTAATGTGGAATATGAATTCGGAAAGGTGTAAATCTGTCAAGACGTTGAAGGCTTTATGTTGACTCCTTTTGAAATATCCCTTTCAACAGCGAAATTTGACATTTTAGTTCAAATTATATTGTAATAAATTGTATTGTTTGTATAAATTCGTACGATACGCTCACCAAAACGGACGAGAAATCTGTTCAAACTGATGAAATGAAAACATTTCTTGGTATGAACTTAGTCATAAGTTATCATATAATATTTTGCCATCGTTGAGAGATTACTGGTCTATGGAACCAGACATAGCATAACATTTGATATGAAAGGTACCGCCTAGGTCGCGATTTGAGAAAATACGCAGGAACCTACATTTTAGCAACAACGAGACGTTCCCACTTCAAAAACAAGTGCGCCACGCAAATTTATAAAGCGACATTTACCAATGCACCCCATGGAAAAATTAAAAATCAGAAAGCGGTCTGTAAATTGTGCCAAGTTCAAAAAAGAAAATCGTACGAACAATACTTATGTTTTATGTAAAGTTCATCTCTGCTATACTAATAAAATAAATTGTTTCACTGAGTACCATCGCCACTAAAGTGTAACAATTTCATTATTTAATTAAATTAAGATTATTATTTCATTAATAAATAAATAAAAGTATAATAATAAATGCGTTTTATTTTTGTAAAATTAGTAACTAATGAATAAATCTTAAAAACGTAAAGATCAGTTGTATACGCAAAAATTAACCCCTAACGACCATAGGGACATCCATGTCCCATAAAAAACCAGTAAATCCATTACTGGTTTTAGTATTTTGATTTTAAAATATGTTTTTTAGACGCTCAATGTGTATCATCCTAAATAGTTAAAATGATTACTTTACCTCTAACAATCTTATGGTCCTGAAAGGGTTAACCCTAGATAGATAACCTACGTCGAAACGACGTAATCGATTTTGAAAAATCGATATAACTCGTTTGTTTTTTGCGTCACTAAACTGCCCGTTCCCGCCAACTCAGTCGGCCGTCGGAGCTTGCAGGACACATCCGTATCGCTCTGGTAAGTGCAATACTTTCGTCAATATTTACTTACCGTACGTCGAAGTGACGTATGGTTATCTTTAGTGTCAGTTTTTGGGAAAATGTGTTATTTTGTTTTTTGAGAATAAATGTAATGTTTTTTATTAGTTTGTTTACTTGTTATAGGCCATAATAAAAATAACATAATGACGTCACGAAATCGTGCAGACGATGCAGAAATCAGTCGGTTGTTGCATGAAACGAGCGATGAAGAGATTCAGGGGTCGGACAGTGAAACTGAAGACAATTTATTAGAAGATGAAGTACAGAGTGATGCCGAAGACTATGAGGTGAGTGCACCACCAGTGGTAAACCCATTGGATACTGAAGATGTGTCTGAAAATGACCCTGAAACTCCTGAAAGTGCTTCGCCAAGTATAAGTTGTATTGTCATGCCACAGCGTCAAATTCTTAGAGGCAAAAACGATCATCGTTGGTCGGCCACTAAAGGCAGAACAAGTGGCAGAGTATCATCTGCTAATATTATACGGACCTCTAGGGGTCCCACTCGGATGAATAAATGCCTTTATGAGCCTTTAGAATGTTTCAATATATTTATTACTGATGACATTGTGGAGGAGGTAACAAAGTGGACCAACGCTGAAATCCAGCTGAAGATTCAGAGGCCTGATGTAAAAGCCACCTTTAAAACTACAACTTGTGAAGAAATTCGGGCTCTTTTCGGCATACTGACACTAACAGCTGCTATGAAGGACAATCATTTGACCACGGATGAGCTATTTGATTGTTCGTATTCAGGAAACAGATATGTTGCTGCCATGAGTAGAGATAGGTTCAATTTTCTGATAAGGTGTTTGAGAATGGATGACAAATCTTTGCGGCCAGAACTAAGGGCTACTGATACATTTATACCAATTAGAAAAATATGGGAGCTCTTCATAAACCACTGCCGATCCAATTACATCCCCGGACCTTATGTAACCATCGACGAACAGCTTTTGGGTTTCCGGGGTCGGTGTCCTTTTCGGATGTACATTCCCAACAAACCTAATAAATATGGAATAAAAATTGTAATGACATGTGACAGTGCTACACGATACATGATTGATGCTATGCCATATCTAGGCAAATGCACTCAAACCAATGGCTTACCACTCGGTGAATTTTATGTGAAAGAACTTACAAAAGCAGTTCATGGCAGTAATAGAAATATCACATGTGATAATTGGTTCACATCAGTTCCATTAGCAAAAAATTTGCTAAGGCAGCCATACAACTTGACCTTGGTCGGCACTATTAGGTCAAACAAACGGGAAATACCTGACGAGCTGAAAAAAATGCAATGCAGGCGAGTAGAAACATCGATGTTCTGTTATGATGGGCCATTGACGTTAGTGTCGTACAAACCATAACCGAGCAAAATGGTGTTTGTTCTATCATCGTGTGATGAAGAGGGCACTGTTCATCCTACGACCGGCAAGCCAAATATGATTCATTTTTATAATGAAACAAAAGGGGGAGTCGACACTTTCGACCAAATGTGCTCGACGATGTCGAGTAGCCGCAAAACAAACAGGTGGCCCATGGCTATGTTTTATGGGATCTTGAATATGGCATTTATAAACGCATACATCGCACGCTTAGTATTACAATGACCGAATCCAAAAAAACACTTTTTTGGCAAATCGAAAAAACGATTTTGCAACTACGACTTGCGCTGTTTAATTTGCTATAAATATGACATTACATAGATTGTTCAATTTAAGTTTAATTTTTCTAATAGTGTAGACATCAAAGTTTTAGTTGAAAGTGAAATTTTTGTTATATGAGTAGTTGAAATATAGGGTATTCAGATCTTATCATTCAGATCTGAATACCCTATATTTCACAGTTCAACCATTCGAGTATCCCTATGACTATTCGACATTCAGAATCCTCTATTCGAACGAATGTTAATTGTATTCAGAATCATCTATTCAAAGTGACTGTTGCATTCAGATCGAAATGAGACATCTATTCAGGATCGTTTATACTAATCTTACTATCGTTTATAATACTCCATTCGGAATTAAACTTCTACTATTGGGATTTTATTCTATGATGGTGTATATTTATTACTGAGAGTTACCTATTAGGTATTTATAAGTTACATGTAGGTATTTCCTTCCCTTGCAGGGAGACAAAATTTTCATTTAGTAATGTATGATGCAGTGATGTGAATTTATTATGGGTTAATGTGGTCTCTGAGTATAATACAAATACCAACATCGTTTAAAAATCTTATTCATAATCAGTTGCTAAGCACGACTGATTGTTTACATAACAAACACATTCCCATTCCCGTAAAGGAAGCAGATCGTATTCTTTTCTACCCATCGTGTGCCTCATAGCTATAAAGTTATAATTATTAATTTACATCAGAAATCAGCATGTAGTATTTCGATTAAACCAATATACCACATTCCTAATGTATACCTACGACTACGACAAATGAATAGGTTTACATTATGAGTACAGACTCATGTCATGACTTGTTATTGTTCATACAATAACAAGTATGGGTATGTGTATAAAATGTAAGTGTACCCTATCATAAAGAAGTGTTAAGTAATTTTAATTCATGTGTAACTAAGTATTTGTCTATTTGTTTGTTTGTCTGTTTGGTGTGGTGGTGACTTTTATTTTGATATTTTACTAACAGGAGTGATAGAAATAAAACAGCTGAAATATAATTATAATAATCTTTCTTTATTCATGAATATGAGACAACCATACGGAGTTTGAATTGATTGTTTATTCACATTTTTTTATGCAATTTGCTTAAAATATCCTTAACACATTTATAAATATCATCATTAAATACATTCCCCACAACATGTTGGACACATATATTGGCACTACAATCACATGGTGAATTTGTGAATTCTTCCGCGTCAAAAACTTGTATTCGTATTATTTTACTACGATGACCGGTTGATGGTTTCTGTATGTATGAGTAAACAACATCACTTCTTCGTCTTTTATTATTGTTACTGTTGTTACTATTGCTGCAAGGTGGTGTTTCCTCAAATTGAAATGGTTGAAATGGTGTTTCTCTTTCCAAATAGTTGACCACTTTTTGACGTAGGGCTTGTTCAGTAGGAATTGGTGAGTATGAAGAATTAGTGGGGAAAATATCGCTGGACATCTGAAACAAAGAAGTAGATATTAATTAAATAATACTTAAATTACAAGTTAACGAAGACAAATGAACTATCCTAGAATAGACCCCTGTGAAAATATTAAAAATTCATTTATAATACACATTTTAATATTTTTATTAATAAGTAATTTAAAATACTTTTTGATATTTTACTTACCGACATCGCAGAGCAGATAAGTCAATTCGAATGATTTTTTTTTGGTATCTTGGATTGATTTATATAGGGTAGTAATCCATTTTTTTTTGTCATTAAGGTTCATTTTAATTTTGTTTTTATGTATGTAAAGTAATCCGAAACTGACGGCTCCTCTTGCCTCCATATGACTAGGAATTATTGACACGTACACAAAGATGGATTTCAATCTCCAGACGAGCGTTATAATCGCTGCGTTTTAAACGCTGGATTCTGACTCGTCACATCTCCAAACTTTGTTTTTTTTTTTCTAAGTAAGTATAAAATTTACTCTTGTTGATTTAAGTAAGTACCTACATAAGATTCAAAATCGCTTATCATTCGTCTTATATAAAACGCTGTAAACTTAAAACCGCTACGATTTGTACGCTCGTGTAGGTAATTGACAATTTTTGCAAGTATGCAGTTTTACAAATTTGGATTGAATGATGTGATTTTAGGGCTATAAAAACGCATCGCAAATTAGTCTCCGGCACAATTCCTCTCTGGAACGAATCCTCTCTGCAAGGAATCAACGCTCCGAGCTCCTAATCAAGCTACCTGTCTCCTAAGCAAGCATCAATCAAGAATGTAAGTACCTATTCATAATCATATCTAACTATTGAATAGTCAGAATCATTTATTAATTGATTTATTCAAGTATTCAAATGTTAACCGTCAATAGTTAGCACGCTTAGCTCAGAGGATTCGATTCCTGCACAAAATCAAACGATATTTGTATCTGTTAATTATTTATCTTTGTCACGATCAGTTACTTTTCAAATGTAGGAATTATGAAGGAAATGGATTGATTGCAATGCACTAATATTTAATTATTTGTTTTTTGTTCACAGGTCGAAACTACTTAACAACGACCTTTTCCTCTCCAGCGATGACTCTGAACAAGAGGCGAAGTCGAAGAGGAAGACTGAAGAAAGAAAAACGAAGCGGGAAAGGTCCAGCAAGTTGAGCGAAGAGTCGACAAGCGCGAAAAAATCGAAGCCGATCATTTCACCAGTATCACCGCCAGCTCGAGTTACAGCTGGTGAATTATTCGGTGAAGACAGTGATATTGAAGAAAGCGTCATCCCAACACAGAGATCCCACAAAACTGGTAATATACCACCACTATACTCATATTTTACTAGAAGGATGGCCAAGGGATATTCTCGACAGATAAGTGAGACTAAAGAAGGAAAATATTATGTTGAAGTGAAAATTTACAATACGGAAGAAATAAAAAAAATAATGCCTATAAATAGATGGCGCTCGGCCATAACTACCATTAAGACGAAATTAGGCGAAAATAAAGAATCTTGGGCCCACATAAAGGAGTTTGTTAAAGCAACTCAAAATGATTTTAAAAACTGTGCTATCACCCACATGGGTGCCTATGATTAACTAGGTGTCAGTCGATATTTGCATATATACTTACTTTAAATTGTATCTTCTTTTAATTTTTAATTGTATTTACCTACATACATAATATGTCTTATTAATACTATATTTTATAAGTATGATGTTGCAGTATTAATAAATATTGTATAAGTAATCTCGTCATTGGTTTTCTTTTTTACAGTTACACACCTCAACAGCAAACCGAGATCTAGAAAGTCAATAACCTGTCATAAATGTAAAATTGAAATACCAGAAAATCAGTATTCCTATCATATGAGAACGAATATACACAAAGCAAATTGTTTATTGAATACCAAGTTCACAGATATTCATATTATTGCAACAGCATTCAAAAACAGATTAATGACATACAGATTGAATGTCACTCGGGAAGACGAGTACCTCGGTGTAGAGGCGTTCCTGGGTGATCATCTAATAAATATAACAGAATTGATAAATATGTCACTTAATGAACACAATTGCATAAAATTGAGTTTTGAATTGTTTGCCTATTTTATGTTATCAAAATCAGACGAACAACAATTAAAGTCGTTTAATACCAAATATGAAATTTTAAATAAGAACACTGATTTGAATGAATTATTAACCAAAGTAATAAACAAACTAAATAATAAATTAACCGAGTTCCAGCACTGTCAATCTGGTTGGACATTTATTTCTATGAGTCATCTCGAAATTAATATAAACAAGTATTCCCCTATGAGAGGTGGGTCTTATATAGAACTGCCGTCAGCTATTAAGCACACGAAAAGTTGTATAAATATAAAAAATAATGATAATTGTTGTTTACTATGGAGTATAGTTGCTGGATTATACCCAGCTAAAAATAATGTTTGCAGAACAAGTTCATACCCCCATTATACCTCTGTTTTAAATATTGAGGGAATGTCATTTCCTCCTACGATAAATGATATTAAAACGTTAGAAAAAAATAATTCCAACATCAGTTTAAATATATACGGTATACAAAATAATATTGTGACTGGACCTCTTTATATAACACTAAATAGAAGAAAAAATCATTTTAATTTACTTTATATAGAAAAAAAATCTATCGGACACTACTGTCTAATTAAAGATTTAATACGTCTAGTGCGACGTCAAGTGACTCGTTCTAAAGGAAAACTTTATTTATGTGATGCATGTCTACAACTATTTAGTAACGAAAATAGACACAAGACTCATAACTGCTCTAAGATTTTGACTATATTACCTGAACACAATTCTGTACTAAAGTTCAAACATTATGAGAGACAGCAAAAAATTAATTTCATAATTTATGCTGATTTTGAATGTATGTTAATAGACTATAGTGAAAGTAACTCTTTGAATACTCAGAAACTAAAAACACACCAACCTTCATGTTTCGCTTATTATATATGTTGTGCACATAATGATCAATTAAACAAGTATGTTACATATCGAGGTATAGATTGCGTAGAAATATTTGTTAAATATTTAATAAAAGACGTTAAATATATACATAACATTTTAAGTAGTAAAAAGCCAATGACTCCATTATCAGCAGAACAAGAGATGGATTATCGAAATTCGACTACATGTCACATATGCAAACAATTATTACTGAATGATAAAGTCCGAGATCATGATCATATTACATCCGAGTATCGTGGGGCAGCGCACTCGCATTGTAATTTGATGTATAGAGTTTGTTCATTCATTCCTGTTGTCTTTCATAATTTGTCTGGATATGACTCACATTTATTCATTGAAGAATTAGCAAAGTATGAAGGTTCTATTAATATAATACCGAAAACTAAAGAAAAATACCTTTCAATAATAAAACTAATAAATACAGAAAAAAACAATCAACCTATACAAATAAAGTTTATTGATTCCTTTCAATTTCTTAGTTCTAGTCTAGATGCACTAAGTAAAAGTTTATCAGAAAACGATTTTTTAAACTTATCAAGAGAGTTTACTGATAAAAGACAATTTGATTTAATGCGAAAAAAAGGTGTTTATCCATATGACTATATTGATTCTTGGTCTAAATTTGATGAGACGAAACTTCCCTTAAAGTATCATTTTTATAACAGTCTATGCGAAAAACATATAACTAATGAAGAATATTTACACGCTCAAACAGTTTGGAATACATTCGAAATAAAATCTCTTGGTGAATATACAGATTTATACATAAAATGTGATGTGCTTTTACTATGTGATATATTTGAACAATTTAGAAAAACAAGTTTACATTACTATAAGTTGGATCCGGCTTATTATGTAACATCACCGAGCTTAAGTTGGGATGCAATGCTTCTATATACCGACACTGAACTTGAGTTGATAAGTGATTTACAAATGTACGAGTTATTAGAAAAAGGAATTCGTGGTGGGCTAGCACAATGTACTCTACGTCATGCTGTAGCAAACAATAAATATTTACCGTATTTTAATGAGCTCGAACCAAGTAGTTATTTAATATATCTTGATTGTAATAATCTATATGGCTATGCTATGATGAAGAAACTTCCTATAAAAGAATTTAAGTTCTTGAGTCTGAAAGAAATTAGCAAGTTTGATGTAAATGATGTGTCAGATGATAGTGATTATGGTTATATTTTGGAAGTAGACTTAAATTATCCAAATTATTTACATTACAAGCATAAAGACTTACCTTTTGCAGTGGATAAAATAGTACCTCCTTATGGAAAAACATTAAAATTGGTTGCAAATCTCTATGATAAGCAAAAGTATGTAATTCATTATGTTCACTTGAAAGAATGTTTGAAAAAAGGTCTGATTTTAATAAAGATTCATCGTATAATTAGCTTCAGGCAAGAATGCTTTCTCAAAAAATACATTGATCTGAATACTAGGCTTCGTCAAAATTCCAAAACTGCTTTCGAGAAGGACTTTTTCAAATTATTGAATAATGCCATATTCGGAAAAACTATCGAAAATAAACGTAAGCAAGCCGATGTAAAATTAGTAACAAAGTGGACAGATACCAGAAATAAAACAAATAAGCATCTTGGCGCTGAAAAATTGATATGTAAACCAAATTTAAAAAGTGTATCAATTTTTTCAGAAAATTTCGTAGCTGTGGAATTGTACCGGGAAAAGGTTGTTTTAGATAGACCTATTTATATTGGATTTACCGTTTTGGAATATTCGAAGCAACATTTATACCAATTTCATTATGACTTTATTAAAAATAAATACGAAAATAATGCTGAGTTGTGCTATACAGATACTGATAGCCTATTATATTTAATTTATACAGATGATTTTTATCATGATATGCATGATGATCTTACCAAGTTTGATACCAGTAATTTTGGAATGAATAATCCATATCACATACCGCAACTTAATGCTAAAATTCCTGGATTATGGAAACATGAGGTTGGTGACGATTTAATCACAGAATTTACCGGTTTAAGAGCTAAATTATATTTTATAGACAGTGTGAAGACTGAAATTAAAAAAGCTAAAGGTGTTTCTAAGTATGTAACTTGTAACCTAAAATTGAATGATTATAACAATGTACTTCTGACAAATAAAGCGCATAGATGTAAAATGAATATGATAAAATCAATTAAACATGTTTTATACACTCAGCAAGTAGATAAACAAGTTTTAGAAAGAAACGATGACAAAGTTCAAGTATTACAGGATCAAATTCATACATTACCCTGGGGGCATTGTGATTCTATGTTTGTAGATTATTCCAGTGATGTATAATCTGTTAATGTGTATTATTTTTTATTACTAGTTTTTAACTTTAAGCTATTATTTTATAGCATTAAGTATGATTTAATTTGTTAATAAAGGTACCTATAATTAGGTATATGTAATTACATCAAACTTTGTTTTATTTATTGATCCCTTTAAATACGCATGTCATTTACATTTATTTTACATTTTGACAATGAAGTTCATCAAGCAACCACAGACTTTAGAAGTTAATAATATAAAATTAGAAAATCAAACACGTAAAGTGAAACATAGCGCACTCTTACCAGACACTATTAGATGTATAATATGCGGTCCATCTAACTGTGGGAAAACTAACATAATGCTTAATTTAATATTACATGAAAATGGTCTCAAGTTTAAGCATATTTACTTATACTCGAAGACGGCTTTCCAGCCAAAATATTGTTTTTTGAAACAAGTTATGAGTTACATACCAGGTGCTAACTTCTTTGTCTTCAATGATAATAAAGAAGTCATACACCCAAATGATGCTTTAACTAATGCAGTAATGATTTTTGATGATGTAGCATGCGAAAATCAAATCAATATTCGTAATTACTTTGCAATGGGGAGACACAAACAGATAGATTGTTTTTACTTATCACAAACCTATTCCAAAATACCTAAACAACTTATACGAGATAATGTTAATCTTTTAATAATCTTCAAACAAGACGAGATAAACTTAAAACATATATACAATGAGCACGTAAACACAGATATCGAATGGTTTCAATTTAAAAAACTTTGCTCTGCTATTTGGAAAGACAGATTTGACTTTTTGTTAATTAATAAAGATTGTCCTCTAAATGAGGGTAGATACAGACAAGGGTTTGACATATTTATATACTTTTAGAAAGTGCATATAAATACCAACTCACTGCAGAAAATATACCAATCGAAATCTGATATCTGTAAATAACGGATGGGCCGTTATTAAAAAAAAAGAAAAAACATTATGCAGGTTAATATTAAAGAACAATTGATAAAGTCAGTCGAAAGCATAAAAAATAAAATTAAAACAATGCAAAATGAAGAAGATACAGCTCATTTAAAATTTAAAAAGGTCTTCAAACCAATAACAGATCCACTAGAAACATTAATTAAAGCGAATGATATAATTAAACCAATATTTGACATTTCGAGAGATGACAGTAACTCGCTTGAAAGATTTAGCTCATCAACAGATTACGTTCCAGAGTATGAAAATTTTAAAGAATGCATAAAAATAGATTCAAATGAAGATTCTGAGTGTTATGAAGACGTTCTTCCAAAAAATCCTTTTAAAGATTCTAATGATACACTGATTTCACTAAATAAAGAAGATATGATGGAAATCTATGATAATATGAATGTCCCATTTGGAATACGTAGTGAAAATAAAAAACTGATGATGGGGAATAGCAAGGTTACGTTTTCTCTTGCAAATAAGACCTGTAATTCACCCAAAACAAATATAGTCACTATTGATAAAAGGTCCTATGAATTAACACCAGGTCTAAAGGAACTTTTGGTACGCAGTAAACCTAACCTTAATTTGGTCACTGAACTAGATAAAATTGTCTATAAAGATATGCTTCATAATACACACGCGCATAAACGAGACTTTCATCCTAATGGTCAAATAAAAGGTGATAAAAGTTTAAAATATCGTCAAATTATTAAACCTTTGTTTTTGCAAAATAGTTATGTTCAAGATGATGGACATATAATGAAAACAAAAAGCGGTGGATTTTTACCTAAATTAAAAAAATATAAAAGTAATACCGATTACGTTTACTGGGATGACCCTAATGAACTAATTGAAAGGTTGAAACTTCTAATTGCTTCAAAAAATGCTGGTAATACTAATCATGACAATGAGATTCTATCAATTATAGAAGAGTTAAAAGAAGCTGATATTATAAAAGACTAAAAACCCTTGGAACGTTCTCAGTTATCAAAGTTGAATGCAACATGAATGAACATAAAAATATTAATTCTGTTCGTATAAATCAAACTGATAGTTACATAAGTGTGGAACGAGTTGAGATTAAAAATACTACTGAAGAGCAAATCGAAAAACTTAAAGTTAATATTTGTTTGCAAATAGAAGAACTGAATAAACGGATTTCAATTTTAAACGATAAAGTAAGACATCTTGAAAAAAACATTGTGTTGAAAGAAATTTCAGGAAAATTAAATAAGCATTATGAGCAAAGTAGATGTCATAAATGAAATTCATAAATGTGCTAGAGTTAACTTTCCAAGAAGACAGGTCATACTTAAAGATATCGACGATCTCTGGCAAGCAGATTTAATGGATATGCAAGCAATTTCAAAAGTGAATGGTGGTAACAAATATATACTAGCAATCATAGACACTTTTTCAAAATATGCTTGGACAGTTCCTTTGAAACAAAAAAATAAGCAAGAGGTGTCAAAAGCATTTGAAAGTCTATTGCTTAAAGGACGTGTTCCAAGAAATTTGCAAACTGATCTGGGAAAAGAGTTTTATAATAATAAATTCAAAAATATTGTTATAAAGTACAACATTAATCATTATTCAACGTATTCCACTAAAAAAGCCTCAATTGTTGAAAGATTAATAAGGACATTAAAAAATAAATTATACAAAGAATTTAGTCTTAACGGGAATTATAAATGGATGAATGGAACGCTCATCAAAATTGTATGTGAATACAATAACACTACTCATAGAACTGTGGGACAACCTCCAGCCTCTATAAATCATGAAAATAAAACAGACATACTGAAAAGATATATTCGTATGGCTGAATGTATGAAAAACAGTAAGTGTAGGAAGTTTAGTGTTGGTGATTTTGTAAGAATAAGTAAATACAAAGGATGTTTTGATAAAGGCTATTATCCTAATTGGTCAACAGAAATATTTAAGATAAAAATAATACAAGAAACTAATCCGATAACTTACTTGTTAGAAGATGCAAGATGTCGACCAATACTAGGAGCGTTTTATGCTCAAGAACTTCAAAAAACCAGCCATCCTGATTTGTACTTAGTTGAAAAAGTATTGAAAAGAAAAGGGAATCAAGTATATGTGAAGTGGCTCGGACTTCCTACTAGCGAGAACAGCTGGATAGATAAAACAAATGTATTTTAAGTGGTAAAACAAATGTATTTAAGCAAATACATATATTTTTCTATTCATTACGTATTTGTTCTTAAAACAAAATAGACCTGTATTTGTACTTATTTAATACGTTTCTATTACTTTGGAGAAAAATAAAGTAATAGCAATGAAAACAACACGAGTTATTATAGACAACAAAAAAACAGTTTCATCTGCATTGAACAAAAACATCAATAAAGTAAAAACAGGAGCTGGTTTTAAGAAAACTCTTAAAAAAATTGTTACCCATACTAAAAAGCACATTACAAAATTAAAACCATCATGTAAGAAAGCATTGATGGAATTAGCATACGCAGCAGCTAAAGAATTCGCATCAGATACACCAATAAAATTACCTAGGATTATACCAGTACCAAAAACTGGAGGATTTCTTCCTTTAGTACCAATATTTGCTGGATTATCCGCTGCTGGTAGTTTAGCAGGAGGTGCTGCCGGTATTTCAAAAGCAATTAATGCATATAAAACAGCTAAGAAGCAATTGCGTGAAGCAGAACGACACAATAAGGAAATGGAGGCATTGTTCATTGGAAGAGGATTACATCTCAACCATTACAAAGATGGTTTAGGCATTTACTTAACAGAGAAAAAAAACTGAAATCTCGGCTACCCAATAGAGCTTTAACCAATATTGATATAATAAAACACTCGAATAATATTCCATTCTTTCGAGGTGTATTTATGAGAGATAAATTACCAGATGAAGTATTGCCGATAGAATGTGGAGTGATCAATCTTGACTCTTCTGAAAACTCTGGTACTCATTGGGTAGCCTATGGCAAGATAAATGATTACGTAGAATATTTTGACAGTTATGGTAACTTAAAACCTCCAAAAGAATTTATGAAATATGTTGGAAATAATATTCAGTATAATTATGAAAACGTTCAGCGTGATCACATGTATAATTGTGGACACTTGTGTTTAAAATTTCTTACGTCATTTTGGAAAGACAATAAAGTATCATAGCAAATTGATGTTTTTTTTTATTCATGTAAATGGATATCCTTGTAACGTAATTAGGACAAGTTATAAAAGTTTATTCTTGATACTCTACGCACATTCATAGATTGCCTGTGATGATAATCACTACTCACATTGAAAATAATAGTTTAGCTAAAATTTAATAATAGTAATACTACCTATTTTGTTTTAACATAGAAACAAGATGTTAGTTTTTAATAAAACACCTATCGTGAGAAGAACATGTAATATTTCACTTCCTATATCCAAAGAAGTCAGACGTGTCAACGCGATAAACATTAAAAGACACATTAAAATTACTAAAGAGAATAAAAGATTTCTCACACATATTGGATTAAAATTAAAATAATAACAACATGCTTCAAATAACAGATTTAGTGCAACATGACAACTCTATTGAAAGTTATGAGATCCATAGCTACAATCCGTATAATACTAGTTTTAAAGAAAATAATGAAATCAGAATACCCATTCATCATCAAGATTTGTATGTATTGCCCTGCAACAGTTCCATTTTTATAGAAGGCTATGCAAGTGTATCTACTAAAGATCCAGCAGGGAAAACAATAAAAAAAGATGTTGATTTTATAAATAATCCAATTTCATATTTGTTTCAAGATATTAGGTATGAAATAAATGGTGTTGAAATCGATCGCAATAAAAATGTTGGTATTACAACAACCTTAAAATCGTATGCCTCTATGAATGAAGGTGAAAGTAAAGCTGCAGCAGTCTGGGGATGGAACTTAGGTGGTACGAAATTAAAAAACGGATATTTCAGTGTTATCGTGCCATTGAACAGAATACTGGGATTTGCAGAAGATTATAACAAAATAATAATCAATTGTAAACATGAACTTATATTACAACGAAGCAGCTCGGCATTGAACTGTGTGCTTCTAGACAAAAATGATAACGTAGAAATAGATATACAAAAAATACAATGGCGTATGCCACATATTAAAGTTTCTGATCGTAATAAATTATTATTGCTTAAAAGCCTGGAGAGAGATCGTTCTATACAGATAGCATTTAGAAATTGGGATTTGTATGAATATCCATTACTACCAAGAACAACTAAACATTCCTGGTCAGTAAAGACAACTTCCCAGCTAGAAAAACCAAGGTTTGTTATATTTGGTTTGCAAACAGCTCGAAAAAATAATAAAACTAAAAGTTCTTCGAAATTTGATCACTGCAATGTAAGCAATATTAAATTATATTTGAATTCTCAATACTATCCGTATGACTCACTTAATCTGAAATTTGATGAAGGTAAATATAGTATATTATATGAAATGTATGCTAATTTTCGTCAGTCGTATTACAACTTTGGCATTGATCCATTGCTTGGCTTAAACCAGTTTAAAGAAATTGCTCCGCTTTTTGTGATTGACTGTTCAAGACAAAACGATTCACTTAAAACTGGGCCAGTTGACGTGCGATTAGAAATTGAATGCTCTGAAGATATTCAAGATAATACATCTGCCTATTGTTTAATAATAAACGATCGACTGTTCGAATACAAGCCACTGAGTAATATTGTGAGAAAACTATCATGAATGCCATCGTAGATATTCAGGGGTTTAAGAGTGAAGGAAACGAGTTTATTCCAAAAGAAATAGCAATAATGTACAAAGGGCATATACAAGTGCTGTTGATAAAACCACCTCGACCATTTTATGACTTGACGAGGAAAGAACGGTTACAAGTGACTTGGATTGAAAAAAACAGAGGAATAAACTGGAATGAAGGCTTTGTACCATATTTGAATTATAAAGCAAACTTTGCCAACTTTTTTTAAACTAAATCTACGAGTATATTTACTAAAGGAAACGAAAAAGTGTCATGGTTAAAAGATATATTCCAAATTAATAATGTATACAATTTAGAAAGTAAAAACTGTCCAAGTTTGGTAGCATTATATAACAATTATTCAGATTCATCTGACATTATAAGTTGTATGCATCATACCAATATATGTGCCTTAAAAAATGTGTTTTGCCTGAATAAATGGTGTGAAGAAAATAAAGTGTTTTGTCAGTAAGATAAGAACGATCCTAGTTTACATATGAATGATTATTTATAGAATGTTAAACCTACTTATAAATTGAAGTGTGAATCTATAATCTATAAACTTACCTGTATTCTTTAGTGAAAAATGTAAATAATAGTAAGTAAGAAATGTATCATTGCTTTAAAAAAATGTATCTTATCAAAATGTACTTTATATTATTTTTGTAATTATGTAGAAATAAATATTTTAACTTGACCTACTTATCAGTTTTATTTCTTAAACACTAGCAATATTTGTTATAACAGTTACCGCCATCAAAAGTTCATACTGAACAGCTTGTTATAATGAGTAGTTCATATTGAACTGCTCTGTTCATTTACACACACGAACAAATGCTGTTGATGAGTATGCTTACACTTCTACTATACAGCATTTTAATTTTAAAAAATGTTATTGAATAAACAAGTCTTAAATATTGTTAGTAGACCATTTTATGACTTGACGAAGAAATAAGTGGCTTTGATTGAAAAACAGAGACATGGTGAACATTTTGAATAATTAAATATATTATGAGGTTACAGAGGAATAAACTGAAATGATTAAGGGGTCACTTGAATAGTCATAGGAATACTCGAATGGTTGAACTGTGAAATATAGGGTATTCAGATCTGAATGATAAGATCTGAATACCCTATATTTCAACTACTACTTATATGTTATTTAGTTTCAATTATACAGCCTTTTAAAATTGTTTTTGTAGTTTTAGGTCTTTTTAATACTTAGTAATGGTAAATTTGCCAAAAAGTATTTAGACCTAATTTATTTTAAGTCTTTCTAATAGTAAAAACATATACAACTTGACTGTACGTCTTAGGTTTAAGTCTATTTATCACTAAAATAATTATGTAATTTTTTATTTCGGTCTTTTTTTAATGATGTTAAGTCATTCTAATACTATAAAAATATACTAATTACGTTGTGCATTTTATTTAGGGTTCATTTATTAATAAAAAATAAAACGATATTGTTGGGTTCAGTCTTTTTAATCAATATAAAATAGCAAAATAAAAATTATAATCAGTCTTATTTCTTATGAAATCCTAGTAGACAGGTACAAGATAGATTCTAAACTTACACTTCTACTTATCTTAATCGTAGCTGCATGTATAGGAACTAAAAGAAAGATAGAGAAAGTTACTATAGTATAGTAACTAGAGGTTTATAAAAATAACTAGTAAATAAAATGATTAACAAAACAAAAATAGAACTTCAAAAGTTATTATCAATCAGCCATTTTGTTCTCATTACAATCTTAGTAAATAAGCTAAAAAATTAACATCATCAAAACAGATTTTGAATCCGTTAACTAATATAGTATAGAATCATAAAAATTTGAATAATAATTTGGTATTAAATTTTTGGCAATTAACTCGCGCAAGTCTTTCTTTTTGTTCTCGCTCAACACTTGTTTGCCTGTATAAGCCTTTACTAGTGTTAATTGCTCTAAAGGTAACATTTTAGTTCGTCTATTTCGAATACATACTTCAGAATAATCCTGCTGGTTGTATGTTTCTTTAATAAAAAAAGAAAATGGGCTCTTCTTTGTTACTTTAATCATTTTAATATTATTCCAAACTACGTTGTTTCCATCTTTGGTTTTATTAAAATTATAACCCCAATCTTCCTGTAATTTTTTAAAATCAAAGAAATCATTAAAAGTACACTCATTGACTACAAATTTGCAACCGGATTTACGTGAATTTTTTATTATGGAAATATATTGATGTGGAGAATATATAGGTCCTGCTTTCAAATTTTTTTAAATTTCTTTTTCTATTAAACTGTGTATATTGTCAGCCTCGTTCTGTGTGTGGCCTTTGATTAAAAATTTGTGAGTTATTGAATTAATATTTAAATGTGTCACTGCGTACAGATATACTGTAACGATAAATTTGTTTTTATTTTGCCCTCCGCAATTATCCGAATACAATATTAGATCAATACCTTCTTCATTAGTATTTCTGGATTCACTGCAAAGTTTTTCAAAATAATTTAATAAGCATGAACCTATTTCGTTAGCACCTCTTTTTGCGTCCGTTTCGCTCCAAAAATAACACTGCACATTGTTATACGAATCCTGAACTTGGCCTTCTACTTTTTTGTTTAAAGAAGCAACAGTAAAGTTGTAGCTATTAAGTTTACTTTTGTAATAGAAAGCAGAGGTGTCCCCCCTAGGTGTCTGCAAAACTGCTTCAAGATCAAATAGAATTACTTTGTTATTATCATCAATCTTACATCGATCATTATATTTTTCCTGTCGGCTGAGGGCTTTTTCTATCAAATGCATGTCATATTTTTCTTTAATTACAAGTTTTTCTTCAGCTGATGAATTCTGGAATTGTAAACATAGATCGCATTGATCTTTACGTGGGCGAAAGAATGAAATGTTAAACTGTGTAGTGAAAACTTTATAAAATGTGCAATATTTTCCAGCAGGCTTGTTTTTTTGTTTTTGTATGTCTTCGAAATCTCTAAAGAGATCAATTATCGTTTTACTACCATCTATGAATTCACGGGTCGATGTTTGGCGTGTGTAATGGGAATCTGTTCTTGGAATAGAATTGATAAATTCTTTGATGTCAGAAATTAATGCTTCATCTGACACATTACTAGCAGTCACACCTCTAAAATCAGTCTTTAAAATCCCATGTTCATCGGTCTTACTTTTGACTGTACGAATCATACGATCAGAAATACCTAATGTATTAAGAAAAAAGGTTTTACAAACTCGAATTGGACTACCATCAACGATAAAATGAAAAGCTTTGTTACAATTTCTAGGAGCCAAAGCATTAGTATACTTATATTTGGGTGTAATATTGGTTAAGCATGACAAAATAAAAGATCGTTGATTATGGATATCTCCAATTTCCCAATAAGTATCAAAAATACGTTGCCTTTGTACAGAATCTATTTTGGTAGCACACTGCAATCTGCATTTATTATTACATGGTGGCTTAAGATGTCGAGCTTCAACTGTTGCATTTTTGCTATTAACGTAAGTTTTTCCCAAATTTCTTAACTTTTTAGCTTTAATTTGTTTCCAGGTTTCCGGTTGTCTAGTGCGCTTTCTACTTTTTGTCACAGTAATACCTCCATCAGTTGTTGTAGCTGCTGCTGAAGTGGACTCCTGTTCTCGTTGAGGTGATCTTGACGGCTCCGGAGTTGTATTTTCTTTATTATTATCAGGGTTTCTTTCCGCAGATTCATCACTAGAACTATCAGATGATGACGAAGATGAGCTTGATGAAGAAGAGCTACTGCTAGAACTAGAGCGGTGGATAGGTCGAGTTAGCAAATTATTAACCCTTTTTTCCTTTTCTACTTGGAATGTAGGATCACCGTCACTTAAATCTGCGTCACTTTCTTCGGAATTTATAGGCGAAATAAGATAATTTATAGGTGTTCTTATGCGGGTAGCATTCTCAGGTTCATTTTCGACATCACGCAAAATCTATAAGACAAAGTAAACATGAAAGTCAAATTAAAACAATGTCATTAAGTTAGGATCAAAATATACTAATAACTTTGAATAAACTAATGTAACTAATGTACTTTCAATTTAATAATTACAATACCTGATCATCTAGTTTTGGGGTAGGACTATCTTGATGTTCAGTGTCATTAAAATACTCTTGTGCATTCAAAAATGTACAATTTTCTGGTTTATTTCTAACATCATGTAGCACCTGCAAGTAAACACAAAAATGAATGTATTGAAATTACCCTCAATAATAAAAAAAATGGAAAAATATTTTTTATTTGGTTACCTGGACATCAATACTTCTATCTGAGAGAATTTCGCTATTTTGTACCGGTTCATTAGGCACAGTATTTGCCTGCAAACAAAAATGATTACAATTAATTGAAAACGCCAGGGAATTGCAGGGAATTGAAGTACCTTCAATTTTCTTATTACTTACCTGGTCGTGTTCTTGGTAATGAGGACTGCCTTTATTATCAATTAAATCAAGAATTTTCCTTGATCGTGCAGAAGCCATTCTAGAAAGTAAAATCATAAATAAAAGCATTTATTTTTTCTACTATTTTAATTTGAATAAGACTTATTACTGAATACGGACACTTTGTCAATTTTGACCACAAAAATATGCATTATTTTTGATAAAGCACAGACCCATTACTTTATGTGACCATGAGCAAGTTATCAATATTAGTATTAAACAGACGTAACACTAAACTATAACTGTAGCAAAAACTAATTTGACAACATTTTTACTATTAAACTGACTTAAATATTAATGTGATCACAAACTGTTATTGTTTTTTAGTTTTAAATAGACCTAAAACCGAATACGCCGGTTGAATGTAACAACATTTTAGAATTAAAAAGACTCATTGCGGAAAGAGTCAAAATAATACTAAAAATATACATAAAACTTACCTTTAATTTCACAATGAAAACGCCTTAAACACTAATAGGTCACTTTAAAATTAAATGCACAAACTGTTTATGTTGTAACGGTTGAACGAACACTGAATGAGTCTGTGTTATGTCAATCAACGTCACAAAAGTCGCGAAAATGAAAGAGACAGCAAAGATTGTAAGAGTAGGAAAACACAACGTATTGAAGAGTTTCTTAGAGCTATTTCATAGATGGCGTTGTTGTAGTCACGCCAGGTGCATTAACTCATTTTACGTAAATTTTGAGTTCGGTCACTATAATATTAAGCGTGCGACATTATTTACTGTGATAATATCCTATCCAAGAAAGAAAAACCGCTGGGACGAAGAGATTTCATGAAGAAACTCAGCAATAGCTTGATGACCAGGCTGGAGACAAGGCAGCAAATGCTTACTTTGCCGACTAATATAAAAGAAAAAATTAGTGGTATATTGCCAAAAAGACAAGCCGAACCTCCCACACAACGTGAAGGTGTACCTGAGCCAAAGAAAAGAAAATATTGTGCCTTTTGTCCATCAAAAATTAGAAGGATGACAAAGTCAATGTGCAACAGCTGCAAAAATCCCATTTGTGGAGAGCACAAGTCCAGCGCCTGTCCTAAGTGCCTTTGTGACCAAAATTAATAAAAATTATTATTTACTTAGGTTTTTTATATCATAGAGTTTACATAAAATTGATTTTGAAAAGTTTAAATAGTAAATTATAAGACTGACGGAGAGTTTCCTAATTGTTTAAGTTTTATAAAGTAAGAAGTACCTTGTTTTGTTCTTTAATTTTTTTTTCGTATAAAAATATTAATAAACTCATTTTCGTTTTTCATTTACTCACAATAAAATTACATACATTAAGACATAATATCACATTTATAAACCTAGTTTAAACATAATCCAAAATATGCTCACTCAAACATTCGCACGTCGAGTCGACGTATGGTTATCTTTAGTGTACAGTGAAATATGGTTATCTATCTAGGGTTAAGCAATTTAGTAATTAACAAAACAAGATATATTCATGTTGATCAAACCCTCTTTATTTAATCAATTGTTAGTGACTTACCACAAATAACAACACTGTTGTATAGAGATATCAACACATTTTGGCGCGCACACATAGTGCCTTGTGTGGGTAAATATCTGTGTACCTATTTGTGCTCGGAAGATGACTGTCAATTGGCCCAAGTCACTGCCACACAAATTAAAGTTGTATAATAATTACAATCGCATGCACACATAGCTCCGCGCGCCAACATGAGTTAAACTATCTTTACCTACCTAATCTAGATAGGTGATATTTCAACTTGCAAAATGTTTGTTACCCCTAAAACCGGGAAAGAGGAACATAATGTTTCTCTTAACCTGGTATGGTAGTTCCTCTTTCCCGGCTTGGTATTTTGTAGGTTATGTTTTTGATGACACCGAAAAAGCACTAAAAACACATGCTACAAACAATATAACATGCGGAAAATAAAGATTCAACATTAGAATTACACTTACCAACAAAATTTGCCGTATCACAGATGTTTTTAATCCTTAAAAAATCGCACACAAAAAACGCCGCTAGGTCATAATTTTATAGTTTGTCAACTATTCTATTCTATTTTTAAAAATTCTGGCTCCATCGATAACGTTCGATGATTTTGCCAATGTCAAGGTAAGAGAAAGTAATGATCGTCAGATTGTAAACTGTTACACAACTATTGATCAGTGTTTGTAGTGGTGACATCCATGGATCCCCATGCTAAAAAGGACAAAACATTTTTGGTTAGTACATGTAAAACGTCACAAAAGAAATGTTAGAACATTCAGTAGGTATATAATAAATAAATAGAAAATATCAACTACAGCTGGATTTTATTAATGCTAATGAATTTATAAAGGATTT
This sequence comes from Tiliacea citrago, assembly GCA_963921375.1. Taxonomy (NCBI): domain Eukaryota; kingdom Metazoa; phylum Arthropoda; class Insecta; order Lepidoptera; family Noctuidae; genus Tiliacea; species Tiliacea citrago. The sequence continues at coordinate 23,413,068 of OY992783.1, forward strand.
TAACTGCAGGGGTATGGGCTAAAGATAATAGGAAAGGAATGTTAATTGGGCGGCGAACATCAGAAGGGAGTATGTCGTAAAGGGGAGTGGTTAAACGAGGACAGGAAAAAAACAAGTGCTCCAGAGTTCCCTCGTCCAGACCGCATTCACACAAAGAAGAGTCCCTCACGCGTATTTTAGCAAAAAAAACTGGTGTGCAAACGAACCCAAGTCGGAGTCTAATTATGACAGAGGTGGCTATTTTACTAGAAAATTTTAGTTTGCTGAACCAACATTTAGATGGAATGAATGGTTGGATAGAGCCATAAAATCTTCCCTTCAGTAATCGTGTTTTTTGCCAATGATCATTTAATGCCAATGATCATTTGTCAACTGATTTTTTTCTTTCTCTTTTACTCACGTACTTATTGTGTTGTAGCGCCATCTATCCAAAAATATTGAAACTATATCTAAAGTCCGTCTCATGAAAGAAGTCCCGCGGCAATAAATGGAACTAATTATTCTTATACAAGTTAGTAACATTCCTACAATAACTCTTCCCCTCAGACACCTTTCTCTATTTAATATTGTGCATTTTATTAACCAGTGCCTGTAATATGAATTGTTGAGATAAATAAAAAAAAAGATTTATGATTCCGTCGCATGCCTGCAGCGCCACGTCTGCGAGACTTCTTTCGTGGAACAGACTCTAATACTGTTTTATCGACGGAGCAACCATAGAGCTGGGCTTTATAGTTTTTTATTTATGAGTTACTGTTTCTCTTTACCTGGCGTCCCTCTTACCCCACCTGACCTTACATTATAGTTTACAAAATTGCAAATAAACAGATTTTACAGCTGAATTCATATATTATGATGTATAGACCATTTGCATTGTTATTAGGGATTTAAATAACAAAAAACATTACAGTAAATAGTAATAAAATATTACAGTAACTACTTATGAGTAATATTGCCTAAGAATCTTACCATTTTCTATCTGTGGTGAACTTTCCACAAGATATTCAATAGGGTATAGTTCTGTTTCAATGGACCGCTTTTTTTTTCTGCTTCAATCAATGCATCTCCGTCATACATTGTATGAAGGCCTTCCAGAGAAGGACCAATCATTTTTTTGACCTTTTCCATAATAGCATCACTGCTACATGATGGCTGTGGAGGTGGACCTCCACCTATAAATGAACATGATTTAAACAAAATAAATAAAGTTAATGTAAGTATGTATTATTAACTACAGCAAAGTATCTTGGATACATACCTGTACGATTAATTTCTCTTTTATGAGAAGCATCTTGTTTTTTCACTTCTACAACTAATTGCTTGAATGCCATTTGGCAGTCAATGCTGCTTTCTTGTGTAGCCTGCGCTACCTGGTCCCAATCTTGCCCGTGTTCCTCCATGGCATTCAGTAGTAATGGCGCTAAAAACAGATAAATTATCAATAATTATTTATCACTCTACGTTAAATAAGAAAATATGGAATGCAACAGAAAAATCTTACCTTTGATGGCCATTTTTTCATGAGAGTGAATTTTTTTAGCCTTCATTTTTTTATTTTTGTAGCATGCTAGTAAATTTTCGGCGGTCCTGGGGGAATACTTTGTTTGCGAATTGTACTCGGTGGTCAAGCTTTGCCATGCCTCTTGTTTGTCCCTTGCTGAAGCCCCATCTGTTTTTTTATTTTCGATTATGGAGAATTTTTCCACAAGAAGTAGTAAATGCATTATTTCTGCCGTAGTAAAATTAGGTACCCTAGATCTCTTCATTGTTATTTAGGTTTTAAACTTGTTTATTAAGACTGACGCTAACGCACAGAACACTATCTATTACTGGTACGCTAACAGAAACTAGAAAATACCACGACAATACAAAACTACCACCACTGACATTGACATAAATGACAGATCAAATTCTTTTTTCTCTCTATGCAGAACTGAGTTGCCATCACTTTTTATTTGAAAACTGAACGCAAAGAATGAATGGCGAATGGAAGAATGACTAACCTCAGCTTAGTTAAATCGAATGTGAAATGTGACTGTGCAAGACATGCCTAATGAGATTTAAGTTAAGTCGAGTTTAGGGCAAAATCGAGATTTAATTAAACCGAGATTTGTATCATTTTGCTGCAAGTGGCCCTTAATGTAACTAAAGCATAGCTTAAGTAAGTAAGTGAACTAAGTATTGATAGATGAACGAATCCGAATACGGGTCAATTTTCAAGTTTGATGATCAAAGGAAACATAATTTTGATATAAACTGTGTCCTGTGTCAAAAATAAACTCCTTTTGGGGTGAAAAGGGTTCACCCCAAAAGGAGTTTATTTTTGAAAAACATGAAATCATGTGTTATTTAATTACTTTGGAGTTTATCAAGACGCACAGTAAAATCCTTCCCTAAAACTTTCAGAGCATTACGTATAATTATATAAAATACCTAGTTTCGAGTAAATCGGATCGCGCGTTAAAAGTCTTCCATACAAACTTTAACATCCCCCAATCCCCATTTAAAAAAACAAAAAATTACTAACTTTATAATTTACTTAGGTTAGTATTCGTGCCAAGTTTCAGATTTATTAACTCTTAAGATATAAGATTTTTCATACAAACGAAATCCCTCTTTTCACCCCTTTAAAGGTAAAATTCCCAAAAACCCCTTCTTAGCAGATGCCTACGTCATAATTTAGAGTTAATCAAGCCACGCAGTAAAGTCCTCCTTCGTCAAATTGACTACCCCTTTTCACCCCGTCAGGGGTCAATTTTCGAAAATACCAATTTTAAAGTTAATCACGCCACGCAGTAAAGTCCTCGCTTGTAAAATTGACAACCCCTTTTCATCCCGTTAGGGAAAGATTTTTAAAAAAGCTGATACATTTTATTCTTTATTTTTGGTTTTAAGTATAAATACTGAGTTTCGAGTTAATCTGACCGCGCATTAAAATTCTTCTATACAAACTTTGACATCCCCCTATCCCCCTTTAGGGGGTAGATTAAAAACCAAAAATGACAACTTTATAATTTACTTACTATTCGTGCCAAGTTTCAGGTTTATTAACTCAAGGTATAAGATTTTTCATACAAACAAAATCCCCCCTTTTACCCCTTTAAAGGTCGAATTTTAAAAACCCCTTCTTAGCGGATGCCTACGTCATGTGCCAAATTTCAACCCAATCCGTTCAGTGGTTTGAGCTGTGTGTTACCAGTCAGTCATGGTTTCCTTTTTGACTACCCCTGTCCACTCCGTTAGGGGTAGATTTTTGAAAAACCCTGATACAGGTTTTTCGATATTTTTGGTTTCAAGTATAGATACTGAGTTTCGAGTTAATCGGACTGCGAGTTAAAATTCTTCTATACAAACTGACATCTCCCAATCCCCCTTCGGGGGGAACTTTGAAAAAACTAAAATTGGAAAACTTTATTATTTACTTAGGTTAGTATTCGTGCCAAGTTTCAAGTTTATCAACTTTATTATTTTTACTTGAATACAAAATTTTGCGAATGAACAACTTCAATACAAAACTTTATCCCCCTTTTCACCGCCTAGTGGGTTGAAATTAAAAAAAAAACAAACCATAAGCCGAACTATTAGTGATTTTAACTTAAATAATAAATAACTAATTAAAAACAAAATTTCATCCCCATTTTCACCCGTTAAGGGTAGAAATTCTAACAACCCCGTTGCGTTGGCTTCCGACCATAAGCCTAGATAATAAATTTAGTGATTTTTACATACACAACTTCATCACTCTTTTTAACCCTTCGGGGGTGGAATTATCAAAAACACTGAAACACGTATATATTAATTTTCAATCGTCAGCCTAAACACAAAATTTGAAGATGCCAACTTCAAAACTGACGGACTTTCATATAAACTTCCATCCCCTATTTTACCCCATTAGGGGTGGAATTCCCAAAAATCCTTTCTTATTCCTTGTTTACATTATAAAGAGAACCTCTGTATAAAATTTCAGCTTTCTAGGTCCAAGGGTAAGGCTGGGCGTTGATGAGTCAGTTAATCAGTCAGTCAGGACTTGTCTTTTTATTTATATAGATAAATAGATCGTTTTCTGTAATGATGAAAAATATTGAAGCAAACAAATAAAGCAATAAGCTATTACAAATATGTGTATCTGGATGCCTCAAGAAATGGAAGATATTGTTTTTAACATTCACTAAATATTCATTTTTAACAAAATAAATAATAAATAACCCGCATGCGTTACTTCCGCAGAAATTTATTTATGCATAATTATGTTCACTTTTCTTTTTAGTGCAGATTTAGACGCCTCTGCAGAATACATTCTGTTTTTTATTATGCAGTATCTCATAATGCTAATATAGAAGACACTATTTATTATATAGCTGATATTTAATTTTTTGTGCTCCACGCATATTTTCGAGGAAGTGTTAATTTATAGAGTCCTTTAATAAATTGTGTTATTTTAATATTCTCTTTATACGGCTCTTTTTCTAAAAATATATTCATTATGCTTGCACTTTTTTCAACACAGTCTATTAAATTCTTCGAGGCGGCTCCCTCTGGCGTTTCGGAGAAAATAATCGTACAATTATTACAATTGTTTTTATTAATTTTAATAATGAAGCCACAGACATACGCACATGCTTGTAGTTCGCTACTTCCTTCATCCAAGTTTTATTTCAGGGACGAAGTAATATTTTCTTCAGTTTCTTTGTCTATTGAATATATTAAATGCTCAGATTGCTCCGTGTCAGTGCGCATGCGTGTGGCTGGAGTCTGGAACATTTTAAAATTTGATATGATGGCACTATTACTATGAAGTTCATAGTTGCCTGAGCTAGCATGTGCCATATTGCTTATCACGGCAGTTTTTAATCCAGCAAAGAATTGTCCAACTGTCGGGGGGTTGCTATTGGACCCACAGTTGGAGCGTATACACCCAAATAAATTTTCAAGTGGGTCCTGCTGGATTCTCCTTGTGGGCAGACTTTTTATCGATGCATGTTTGGCACTGAGGATTCTCCAAACCATTTCTATTCCATGGAGGGTCCAAATCCACCTATCTTTTATTATTTATTTATTTATTAAAACTTTATGCATAAGTAAAAAATACACTGTACAAAGGCGGACTTAATGCCTGAGGCATTTTCTACCAGTCAACCTTAGGGTGAGCAAAACATGGCAGGTGCGACGTACGGGATAGATAGCTCGGAAATAACTGTAACATACAAGCATATATACAAATACATAGATAGATAGATAGATACATACATACATAATATACCAACATAAACTAACAATTTAACTAACAACAACAAACAACCAATAACAACACCATCCAACAACTAATTGCCACTGCATCCCAAAAATTCAAGTGTTTTAGAAAAGGATTTCATTTTATTGAAAATTTGTAGATGTTCAGAACTATTTTTTTAGTTTGTGGATTTTTTTTTCCTGTTAGGTCTGGTGCACAGATCACTAATATGTAGCAAGCTACAGATGCGACAGTCGAATTTGCTTAGTTTCTACATTAACAGTTATGGCGCTGTTGTCGCTTCATGTGTGTCTGTATAAATGGCGCGGTACAGTCCGTTCAGTTATTTTACCTCTAGCTGAAAGGTTGGCCAGTCTGATCGTTGTGTTACCATAATAAGCTACCGTTTCTGCCATGCCATGTACTCTTAACATATTGTACATATAAAAAGAATTATTTTTGTAGTACCGTTCAGTTGGGAAACGGTTCTTGGGCTCCAAAGCGAGCGAATATCGCTAGAAAAGTGACGACTGTTTGTGTACTTAAATTTTTGGTTAACTATTAACTGCATAATATGCCTTTGCCTATGATAGACAAAGGCTAATGGGGGAAAAGTGTTGTACCTATGTATGTACCTAAATAGAAGTAAATTCAATAAAAAAATCTGCATAATAAACATTTATTTTGAATAAGAGTGATCTAAGCGAGTCGCTAATGCTGAAGTTTCACAATCAGATGAATCGGAATAATCGGAACTGGTGTCAGATTCTGTATCCGACTCATTGTTCAACTCTATTATGAACCTGTCCATTTCGGCGTCTATGCAGCCATCTCTTTTATACATTTTATCTTCAATGTGACGCACATGTTCGCACTGTTTTTGCCAGTCTTCTGAAGTGACACTCTGGAAAGCTTCCTTTGTTAAATCCACGATATTGGCTGCCTCTTGTCCAACATTTTTATCAGCTACGCGTCTTTTGACAAGACTCCACATAAACTCAATTGCGTTAAGCTCGCAGTGGTATGGCGGTAACCTAGCCACTTTGTGACCATGAGCTTCAAGCATTTGATCAGCTTCATATATTGGAGCTTCCTTGTGCTCTTTTATAATATCATATAATTGAGCTTTAACCATGGTAGGCCGTTATGCCGGTATGGTCGTTTTTTAAAACTCCTTCTTCATTTTCGGCTTGCCAGCTTTTGTTTACAGTATATGATGCATGAATGTAGGTCTCATCCAGGAACACAACAGGTCTACTCTCTTCACGGTTCTGTATTAAAGTGGTTAGGTACCTATATCTCCAGGCCACAATATCATGCCTTTCCATAAGAAGCTTCCTTCTTGAACCACATTTTTTAAAACGAAAACCTAGTTGTCGGATAATTTTCCATAACGTGGTTCGACCTCCACCATGATTAATGTCCACTTTTAACTCTGCTAAAAGTTTCCCTAAAGTTGGTACTTCCTTTCTGACTGTATACATTTCGTGTATTTTATTTCGCACTGCACACAAGTCAAAATCATCTAAAACTATTTTCTTCTTTTGCTGGCGTTTTTTTCTGGGCGTAGAAACTTTTTGAGATGAGGAAGCAGCAACTTCGCCCTCCTTGGTGATGGTACTGACAGATTTTTCAGATATCCCTAAAATAAAGATAAAACTTAAGTACAATCGCATAGTACCTAACAGGACCACTATTTTAGTAAAGTGTATATTATGACATGAAAATAAAATATTATTAGTGCTAGCTTAGCTATTATAATCTCCACTAATATTCGGTAAATTGTTTCACACTGGTATCCCTATTTCACGTACCTGTCATGGCGGCCACTCTCTGACGAACATTTGTAAATGGAATTAGAGGAGCATTATTCCCTTTTTCTCGTTCACAAAAGCCACGCACTGATAATACAATACTCCTTCCACTACTTTGAATTCTCTTCGGCATGATACTAGCAAGATTAATAACACAAATTATACAAAATGCTACGACAACTCAGGACGACTCGACTGTAATGCCAACATTCAGAAAAAATTATAATGACAACCTGTCAGAGGTAAAATAAATGTGAACGGACTGTATGACACACACTACAACAGATAATAGTGCTTTCAACCTAATTGATATTAATAGGGCTGTTATCGATAATGTTTAATGTAGTATAGTGATGTACCCGATATCGACTTAATCGTCTAGGGTTTAGGGTTTTTTATCATTAATTCTATTAGGTAAATAAATAAATAAAACAAATTATAATACATTTTGTAGTCATTTATTAATTTTCTTTTGCCTATGGGTTTTATATTTTCTTAAAGCTAACTGTTGCATGTTTTGCATTTTCAAAACATATTTTTCTTCGGTTTTCCCCCGTAAAATTTTATTGATTATATTACACCAGTTGTGGCATTGTAAGCGTATTATAAGAGTTATGTAATACTTAATTACATCTTTATTGTGCTTTTTACAGCCCAACCAAGACATGTCGCATTTGGCAACCAGCCGTTTTAGATGATTTTTTACATTGTTACTGGAGCCATTTTCAATTAAAAAATCGTGAATTAATTGAGAATTTTCTCTGTACAGCCACAGTAGTTTCCCAACTGGGTAAGTCAAATTATTATTTTTCAATCTGTTGTATTCTCTATGTTGTATAAATTCATGGATCCCCTGGATTTCTTTTGTCGCATAAGTTTTTGTGCATGAATAACAATTTTTTTTTTTCGTTATTTTCCTACATATGTATCCCGCAGTATACGCCGATGTTTGGACCCTTACTTTTTCTGCTACTACATTGTTAATTAGAGTTCCCTGTGACTGTCGGACCCTTTGAAGATGACGGCGCATTTAAAATTAAATTAGGCGAAATATTTTCGTCGTTATCCTTTGCATTACATGATGTAAAAAGATAATTTAAATCAACTAATGTGCGCCATCATCTTTTTCACAATTAGAAAATTTTGAGTGAGGGCTTAATATACTAGACATTACTAGAGACTCGAAGGCGTACATAAAACTATTTGCATCGGGATTCACGTTGCGATAATTCATCGCTCTTATGCGACCAAAGAAATTCTCAAGAGGGTCTTGATTTATCAATCTGGGGTAAAAGTACTTCACTCCAAATTCGGTAAATAATAATTTGGACAGGCCCAGAAAACTCTGCAACGTAGTAATCCACCCTTCAAGGCATGGAGGACGCACATGTCTCGCCTTTGCTTTCTACCTAGCCAATTTACTATTGGTGTCAATATATTTAGTATTTTTTAGGGATTTAATTGATTTTTGCCAAAATTCTTGATGAGGGGAATTTGGTTTCACTGCACATCTAAGTTTGCCCCTTGGTTGACCTGGCGATCCATTGACACTATCAAACAAGTCGTCAAAAAATGTCACCACTACTGCTGTAGTCTCCATTGTCTCTATAGGAGACTTGAGCCGCTTATCTGAAATAATTAAAATGTTTTAAATAAATATTACCGCCATTTATTACTTCAGGAATATCACTACCCCTAGCCTACCTATATACATTAGAGCAAAAAATATAATGAACAAGTGCTTTTTACATTTGTGGCTAATGAAACAGTTGTAATTTTCATGCATCCATCACACAAAGTTTTATTCAATTTAGTATAATTCAAATTATAATACTACTTACGAAGAGCATCAGTATAATCAAGCATTGCAGCCGTTCGTGCACTTAGCACTTGGGTGGCTGCTTTAACTTTCATTTTATTTATGTGTTTTGGGTCCACATGGTGTGCAGTCAAATTTGGTATCGCTCTGGTGTGACCTGATTTACTGTCTAGGTCGTATATGTATAAATATCTGCCCATGATGCTCTTCTTCCATTATACAAAATATCCTTGGTAAGGAAATTGTTGCGGACACTCAAAGATGCGGTGGGTCGTGAAACAAGAAAAGATCTTGTCCAGCTATGTGAATTGTGAAATCTAGAACAAAAAAAATATATATTTATAAAGGAAAACAGTATAATGTATAGCAACTATACAAAATAGTGACAAAATTTACCATTTTCTCTGCATTGATTGCTGCGAAGTCGAGCAGTTGATTGTTTTAACTGTCTAAAGCATGACCTAAATGTTGATCCTTGATCACACACAAGTGTAAGTGGTTTTTGACCAGTTTCCGAGAGCAGAGGAATTATTTCTTTTAAAATTCTCAAGAGCGCATGTGCTGAAATTGTTCCCTCACAAAAATAGTATGCAATGGGTTGACATAAATGGTTGGTATAAATGACATATGCCGGCCGACATATGACCATAAAAACTAGAGCATGGTCAGCTAGTTTTGGTTTTCTTTCTCCAGCTATCTCTACAAATCCGATAATTTTGTTTTTGCTTTCATTAAATGTGAGATGTGGTGACAGCGCTACCTCATCAAATACTAAGGAGCAAAGCTTTTTTGTCATGCCCCAGTCCTTAATGATGTGTTTGATATGCTCAAAAATATACAAACTCAATTTTATTTGAGAGTCTAGCCAGTGTCCTCTTGTTAGGTAGGGCAAACATTTTTTCTAGAAGCTTATATCCCTTAAGACTTTGCTTCATCAGAGCAAGGGTGAATAATTTGTCTTCTAAAGAAAACCGTCTAGCCATTTTGCTTCTTCTAGCAAGTCTTAATTGCATCAGTAAGAAAGCTTTAGCTTTCTTGTTAAGTTTTTGAAAATTTTGCATAAGCAGTAGGTTTTCGGTGTTGTATGCATTTTGGAGACTCTTGAGTATTTGTGTCACCCACACTATCTGAAGCAATTTTAGTACATTGCTTTATGAATCGGTGAGTTTTAGAACGGCGCTGAGTTGCACTCTTTCCTGAAATACATAATAAATCATTGTTTTAGATTACACAAAACAAAAAGAAATCTATGAATGTATATTATTCCTAATATCTTGGGTTTCTGTAAGGATTTCATGATTTCAACCATTTCTGAAACAGGTTGCCATTCTGTAATCTTTATTTTATGAGTAGAATGCAAAATATTTTTTTTTGAGTTCTTTCCTATTCAGTACAAGGTTTTCCACTGCACAGGAATCCTCAAAAGGAGAAGGGGAGCCATTGGTGAAATTAATAAGATAACTACTAACATTAGTGATTATTCAATCATACCTGCACATATCTGAATCTCCTTGTCTTCTGCATTTGATTTTCCTTGTGCAATTTCTGTGGTTTTAGAAACCAAACCAGCAAGTACACAACCTAAAACAAAAAATGTAGATTTAAACAGCATGACACTACCATTGGACATTAAATGAAAACATTGATGACATGACAACAAAGGTTGCACTTTAGCGCTACAAGAATCTTTTAGCACTTGCATAACATTGCCAGGCAGCGGGTGCTATGATCATTCTCTTTTATAAAAAAAACTTCTTAACTTTTACCAATACCTCTCTAGTTATCTAGTTCAATAAGTATACCATACCACTAGTCTATTACGAGCTAGATGAGATAGACACTGTGCATGGTTAGACCCAATTTATGTATGTATTTAAAATGAAAATACAAACCTTCTTTCTGCAAATGATGAGAGACTTCTGATTGGCTGGTTGAAGGAAGTGAATACACATGTTCCTGGGAAATGTCACCTGCAATTATGTTTTAATGGTCAGGTTTTGCCGTGCAAGTTAAGTGGGTACCGACTCGGCACCTTTGTCTTAGGGAAACTTAAAGGAAAAAGTGGACATTATAAAGATAGCTCTATCATTTTTCTACTGCATCCCGTACAGCACGGTTACCTTCCAAAGAGGTCCACTACTTTAAGAGCGTTTACGACGTACGGCATTTCATACAAACTTTAATAGACTGAAAAATCTATCTATATAAGGTGTATCTATTCATACACGAAATCTCTTAAGGGGTCATTGTACTCATCATTATGAACAACTTTTACTATGGGACCAAACCTGAAATCGCGAAAAAAAATCAGCTGTTCCCTACATTTATGTTCTCGTAGCTCGTCAAAATGTAGTGTAGTAGTGGGTTCTTGCGAAAAAAAATCAGCTGTTCCCACAGCTGATTTTTTTTCGCAAGAACCCCTTTGGAGATTTCGTGTATGAATAAATTTTGGTAACACACCTTTCATAAATTAAAATTAAATGAAGTGTTCTTTAGTAAGTGCGTCACTTGAGACTGGGCCGATTTGGCATTTTGTGTTCTCCAAATGTTCATAATAGTACCTAGTAATAGTAGAATAAGGTCTTTATATTAGGAAAAGTTGGAAAGTACGATAAACTGATAGTGCCTCTTTATATGGAATTTGGACAAGACAACGTCTGTTGGGTCAGATAGTAGTTTAAACTTTACCAAAGGGTTGATATTGCTCTCTGATTCTGTCCTAGTCTCAGTGAAGGTAATTTATCAAAGTAAGGTCATTTTTTTCATACCTGTCATGGTAATGGGTTCTACTGTTGAATTGTTATCATTTTGTTCTCGGCTCTGACAATAATTGTGTTCATCCAGAAAATGACAACCTGAAATGATTAAAAACTCATTAATGCTTAGTTGTATATGTTGATGCGACTGAGCTGGAACATAACATCATTATTTAGTTTAAATGCACAAGTCATCTGACTTGTGTATTTCAACTAAATAATTATGTTTTGTGCAGTGTGTTTGAAATAGGATTAAAGAGGGATGGAATTAGATTAGGAGGCATTAGGATGAAAATTTCAACCACTGCCAATTCAATTCCTTTTGGTACTATGAATACTTTATAAAATGTATGATTGTGTGGAAAATAGATTTATGTACAATAACTTTTAAAGTGATACCTACTTAAAGTTGTTCCTCTTCCTACAGCTAGTTACATCAAAATTTGGTTGGATTAAAGATTTAAGAGGGCTAGTACAAAATCGAAGTGCTCAGTTTTAGGTATATTTGGAGACGCGCGGCAGCGGCTGCGTACGTGTGCGTGTAGTGAAGTACGCTACACACACTTGCAAACCGCTATGCGCCGAACGCTAGGAACAAACCAACATGATCCTTTGCCACTTTGCTTTAGAAATAAGTAAAATTACTGTTATTATTATAGTTTGTGAAATATTATTTGTACCGGTGATTTATCAACTAGAACGGCTCTATTGTAAATGTAATTTATTCAGCAGGTAGGTAGACATTTTAGTATCAACTTATTTATAGAAATTAATGCAAAGTCATGTTACGAGTATGTCTACAGTTTGCATTGTTATAATATAGTTTGGATAGTAGTTTATAATGCATACGATGTGTTAATAAAAGTACGTTAGTAGGTAATTATATCAAATATGCACATTTAAATACTAAATCACTATTTATAGTGATGCAATCCTTAAATTGCGTATCGTCCGAGATACTTAACTTATTATTTTATGGATGGGTACAATTACTTAATAAATAAAAACTACGACTGAATATACAAAAGTATATAATTGTAAAAATAAATTAAAATAATATTTTCCGAAGTGGCATAGACCGTGCTTTCCTTGAATCTATGATTTCGGGAAGAACGCACTCGTCATAAAACTTTATTAATTTTGGCAACATTTTCACGTTCCAAAAATCATTATCTTTGTAAACTCTTACAACCTTTAGTGGGTATTCAGTACCAGTCCACACTGCAAATAAACAAACATTTTTATTTGAAACGTGAAGTTGACCTTGTATTTGATAATACCAATCGTGATTTTTATTAAAAATGATTTCACCATTGTTCAGTATAGGGCGGGATTTCAACACAAAAAAGACACAAAGTTACCGGTGTTCAAATCACTATATTCCAGAAGTATTCGTATGGACATAAAACTCACACTTTTAAACTTAACACAAAAGGTACTAGACATACGATAGACCGATTTTGGCGGGAACGCCCGAGCGACTCACACACCCGCTCGCAATGGTGTTTCAACGGTACTATCTTCGAAAAACGTGGCGGGGCGAGGCGTCTCATGCGTCGGCCGGCCAGCGCGCGAACCCAAAGGGCAGCCCCGCGCATGCGCACACACAAGGCAGGCTTTGGTCTACCATACCTACTTCTGTTGCGCGAGGTCGCCATTCTGATTCGCGCGTTATTTGAAATTTAAAACTAAGATTATTACGTGAAGCGAGTTGCCTACAACCATTATGATTGATTTTGAAGCATTTTAGTTTCTTTTCTAGAATAGCCGTATCAGGATCCATCTCAAAAGCAGATATGGGGCACTTAACTTCAACAACACCGTCTTCAAACACTCCATCAGGTGTTGCTCTTAAAAAGATATGCTCTGTACTTATAAATAGGCCACACTTGTCTATATGTATGTCCATTTGGCAGCAAAGTTGAGCTAAAGCTTTTGATTCGTTTCTTTTCCATGTTTGATGGAAGGCACATGATCTAAACTGTAAGAGTACAGTAAAGTTTTGACCAAAGGCGCAGAATCCGTATTAGGACGTCTCTTGCATATTTTGCTGAACATTGATGCAGTGAGTATGCATCTGCGCAGTTCCAGCCATAAAGCGCTTTCTGCTTGCAGAACAGTATTGCGCTCAATTTCTTGGCGATTCAATGTTTGCTGTTGCAAATTTGATAAAAACAGTGCCTTAGCGTTGTTGTAATCATCGCAGGGCATGTCGGGACGTTGGCATTGACTGCCATATTGGCCATGTGCGCTGCCAAATTGCAGCTGCCTGCGAGAACGCTTAGAACCTGACTCAGTTCTTTTGCTGTTGGTCAAATGTCGTTTGAGTTCCAACGTCTACTTTCGCCACAACGCTGTTAAACTGTTCAGCTCTATTGTTGGTGTAGCAGAACATGAGACTTCTCGAGTGAAATGCTAATTGCGAAGCATTTTTTTGTAATTTGAGCATCAGGGTTGCAATTAACGGAACTAACTATCTCACTACAAACTAGCACTAGTAACTATCACACGAGGTGTGATCTCCATAAATATGCCGGGGACTATTTAAAATATCTTTTTGCAAATTCAGTATTTGAGTTGATATTGAATTACTCTGTGCTTTCCTAAATTTAATAGCTGAACGAATAGCCGTCCGTAATCTTGTTAGGCGATCCCCTGTCAAAAATTTACGCTCACTAAGGGGAACCGCTGTATCCTTTTGCAATGCCAAATTTTTACCATTGTAATTGCGTAACAAATGGTTCGTACATTCAATTTTCTGTATCGGAACGTCTGGATAAGGTCTACTTTCTAAAATAGTTTTGTAAATGCTGGAGTCACCATCAGCAATCAGTGTGCTATATAATAATTTTTTTTTCTGGTATCGATACCTTGAATCCTTCAACTAATATAGATTGCTCCATGCTAGTTGATGATCCTGAGTGATTTTTGTGGCAGTCGTGAACTCGTGGTGCTAATCCGTTTTTATTTGCGCGAGCACATATGACACAATATTTATTTCTTACCCCGATATGAAGTACTTTTCCAGTATGCTCCCCAATTATTGCAGCCACACCTGATAAAGCCGAATAATTAGTTCTGTATGACCGTTTACTCCAGCATGCATCTGCCTCTACTGGTATCATTGCAATACCCGCATCGTTGACGTCACCCCGTGATATTGCAGTTTCGCTTTCTTTTGTGGCGGCTTCTTGCATAGTCTGTTCTGCAGTGATACGCCACATTTCAGCCACATCTGCACGGATTGAGCTATACAAGCGGATTGGCATAGTTGGCAATTCCATAGATGCAGTGAGCTCATTTAGGTTGGAAAGACCAATTCCAATCATTAATGCTCCTGACACTACGCCTGTATTTATATTTAAATTTATATTATCGTCATTGCATGTTTTTAAATTAAAAAGCGACCCATACATACAACATTTTAAATCAAATTTGGAAATGAGTCCGTTTTGTGTTTCCTTAACAATTTTCAAACCATTCAGTCGGCAACCAAATTTTTCGCCATGTTTATCAATTAATATTAATTGATTCATAAAAAAATTAAAATCTATAATTCGTCTTCCATCTATAACTTGACTTTCCTGAAACATTGAAAACCAGGAATGTAGATAGTTTAAAATAGGTGTGAAATATAATACCAATAGGTACATTAACTGATAAAAAAAAAACTCACCATGATATTTGAACTTGTATCAGATTGAGTCTGATAATCTATTGTTAAATTAAACATGCTTTCATTATCCTGTAAGAAATAAATAAGTACATTAATTATGCGGTAGCTCATAGATCATTTTAATTTAATTAAATATATTTACATGTGAAAACGTAATTTACATATTACAAATAAATTACCATGCTAAGTGTATTTCTGTCAGAATGCACTGTAAAAATTGTCGATGGGTCAAATGTGCTTTCATTCTCCTGTGAAAGTAAAATAGTCCGATTAATGTATCTATATAATATGTGGTAATAGTAATATTAGTAGCGCATGAAAAAAATAATGTAGGTAAAGTTGGGCAAAATTTACCTTTGATATATTAGGATCAATATTTTCCTTTGGCGAACTTACTTGCCCCTGCTGCATTTCAGCTTTTTTTTGCCTATAAATAGGAAACAATGGTTTTTGGATGCAATGGAATAAAAACGTACTTACAAGTTAAAAATATAACAAAACAAGATACTCCTCGATATTGAGACATTTTTATCGCGAAATAGTGAAGATTAGAACATTGGCGTGTGCTGTTACGTAAATATTATCAACTATAATAATTATTATAGCGTAAATTTCAAGTAAACATTTCAAATATTATATACTTCACTAGCAAGAATTCACTTGCGTGAAAGACACTAGCAAGAATTCACTTGCGCAAAAGACACTTCCAAGACTTCACTTGCAAGAATTCACTTGCGTGAAAGACACTAGCAAGAGTTCACTTGCGCGAAAGACACTAGCAAGAATTCACTTGCAAGACTTCACTTGCAAGAATTCACTTGCGTAAAAGACACTAGCAAGAATACACTTGCTTTAAAGATACTTGCAAGAAGTCACTTGCAAAAATTCACTTGCAAGAATTCACTTGCGAGAAAGACACTTGCAAGAAGTCACTTGCAAGAATTCACTTGCGCAAATGACACTTGCAAGACTTCACTTGCAAGAATTCACTTGCGTGAAAGACACTAGCAAGAATAGACTTGCTTTAAAGATACTTGCAAGGAGTCACTTGCGTAAAAGACACTTGCAAGAATTCGCTTGCAAGACTTCGCTTGCAAGACTTCACTTGCAAGAATTCACTTGCGTGAAAGACTCTTGCAAGAATTCATTTGCGCAAAAGACACTTGCAAGGAGTCACTTGCAAGAATTCACTTGCGTGAAAGACACTTGCAAGAATTCACTTGCGCGAAAGACACTTCCAAGAATTCACATGCGCGAAAAACACAAGCAAGAATACACTTGCGTAAAAGATACTTGCAAGAATTCACATTCGCAAAAGACACTTGCAAGGAGTCACTTGCAAGAATTCGCTTGCAAGACTTCACTTGCAAGAATTCACTTGCGTGAAAGACACTTGCAAGAATTCACTTGCGCAAAAGACACTTCCAAGACTTCACTTGCAAGACTTCATTTGCAAGAATTTTCTTGCGTGAAAGACACTTGCAAGAATTCACTTGCGCAAAAGACACTTGCAATAATTCACTTGCACAAAAGACAATTGCAAGACTTCACTTGCAAGAATTCACTTGCGTGAAAGACACTAGCAAGAATAGACTTGCTTGAAAGATACTTGCAAGGAGTCACTTGCGTAAAAGACACTTGCAAGAATTCGCTTGCAAGACTTCGCTTGCAAGACTTCACTTGCAAGAATTCACTTGCGTGAAAGACACTTGCAAGAATTCATTTGCGCAAAAGACACTTGCAAGGAGTCACCTGCAAGAATTCACTTGCGCGAAAGACACTTGCAAGGAGTCACTTGCAAGAATTCACTTGCGTGAAAGACACTTGCAAGGATTCATTTGCGCAAAAGACACTTGCAAGGAGTCACCTGCAAGAATTCACTTGCGCGAAAGACACTTGCAAGGAGTAACTTGCAAGAATTCACTTGCGTGAAAGACACTTGCAAGAATTCACTTGCGTGAAAGACACTTGCAAGGATTCACTTGCGTGAAAGACACTTGCAAGGATTCACTTGCGTGAAAGACACTTGCAAGAATTCACTTGCGCAAAAGACACTTCCAAGACTTCACTTGCAAGAATTCACTTGCGTGAAAGACACTTCCAAGACTTCACTTGCAAGAATTCACGTGCGTGAAAGACACTTCCAAGACTTCACTTGCGTGAAAGACACTAGCAAGAATTCACTTGCGTGAAAGACACTAGCAAGAATACACTTGCTTTAAAGATACTTGCAAGGAGTCACTTGCGTAAAAGACACTTGCAAGAATTCATTTGCGCAAAAGACACTTGCAAGGAGTCACCTGCAAGAATTCACTTGCGCGAAAGACACTTGCAAGGAGTCACTTGCAAGAATTCACTTGCGTGAAAGACACTTGCAAGGATTCACTTGCGTGAAAGACACTTGCAAGGAGTCACTTGCAAGAATTCACTTGCGTGAAAGACACTTGCAAGAATTCACTTGCGCAAAAGACACTTCCAAGACTTCACTTGCAAGAATTCACTTGCGTGAAAGACACTTCCAAGACTTCACTTGCAAGAATTCACGTGCGTGAAAGACACTTCCAAGACTTCACTTGCGTGAAAGACACTAGCAAGAATTCACTTGCGTGAAAGACACTAGCAAGAATACACTTGCTTTAAAGATACTTGCAAGGAGTCACTTGCGTAAAAGACACTTGCAAGAATTCACTTGCGCAAAAGACACTTCCAAGACTTCACTTGCAAGAATTCACTTGCGTGAAAGACACTAGCAAGAGTTCACTTGCGCGAAAGACACTAGCAAGAATTCACTTGCGTGAAAGACACTTCCAAGACTTCACTTGCAAGAATTCACTTGCAAGAATTCACTTGCGTGAAAGACACTAGCAAGAATTCACTTGCGCAAAAGACACAAGCAAGAATACACTTGCTTGAAAGATACTTGCAAGGAGTCACTTGCGTAAAAGACACTTGCAAGAATTCGCTTGCAAGACTTCGCTTGCAAGACTTCACTTGCAAGAAATCACTTGCGCGAAAGACACTTGCAAGGAGTCACTTGCAAGAATTCACTTGCGTGAAAGACACTTGCAAGAATTCACTTGCGCAGAAGACACTTGCAAGACTTCACTTGCAAGAAATCACTTGCGCGAAAGACACTTGCAAGGAGTCACTTGCAAGAATTCACTTGCGTGAAAGACACTTGCAAGAATTCACTTGCGCAGAAGACACTTGCAAGACTTCACTTGCGAGAATTCACTTGCGTCGTGAAAGACACTTGCGTAAAAAGACACTTGCGCGAAAGATACTTGCAAGACTTCACTTGCGTGAAAGAAATTTGCAAGAATTCATTTGCGCAAAAGACACTTGCAAGGAGTCACCTGCAAGAATTCACTTGCGCGAAAGACACTTGCAAGTAGTCACTTGCAAGAATTCACTTGCGTGAAAGACACTTGCAAGGATTCACTTGCGTAAAAAACACTTGCAAGAATTCACTTGCAAGAATTCGCTCTCAAGACTTCACTTGCAAGAATTCACTTGCGTGAAAGACACTTGCAAGACTTCACTTAAAAGAATTCACTTGCGTGAGAGACACTTGCAAGAATTCACTTGCAAGAATTCACTTGCAAGACTTCACTTGCAAGAATTCACTTGCGTGAAAGACACTTGCAAGAATTCACTTGCGCGAAAGACACTAGCAAGAATACACTTCCGCGAAAGATACTTGCAAGGAATCACTTGCAAGAATTCACTTGAGTGAAAGAAATTTGCAAGAATTCACTTGCGTGAAAGACACTTGCAAGGAGTCACCTGCAAGAATTCACTTGCGCGAAAGACACTTGCAAGAATTCACTTGCGTGAAAGACACTTGCAAGGATTCACTTGCGTAAAAGACACTTGCAAGAATTCATTTGCGCAAAAGACACTTGCAAGGAGTCACCTGCAAGAATTCACTTGCGCAAAGACACTTGCAAGGAGTCACTTGCAAGAATTCACTTGCGTGAAAGACACTTGCAAGAATTCACTTGCGCGAAAGACACTAGCAAGAATACACTTCCGCGAAAGATACTTGCAAGGAATCACTTGCAAGAATTCACTAGCGTAAAAGACACTTGCAAGAATTCACTTGCGTGAAAGACACTTGCAAGGAGTCACTTGCAAGAATTAACTTGCGTGAAAGACACTTGCAAGGATTCACTTGCGTAAAAGACACTTGCAAGAATTAATTCGCGCAAAAGACGCTAGCAAGAATACACTTGCGTGAAAGATACTTGCAAGACTTCACTTGCGTGAAAGACACTAGAAAGAATTCACTTGCGTGAAAGACACTAGCAAGAATTCACTTGCGTGAAAGACACTAGCAAGAATTCACTTGCGCGAAAGACACTTGCAAGACTTCACTTGCAAGAATTCACTTGCGTGAAAGACACTAGCAAGAATTCACTTGCGTGAAAGACACTAGCAAGAATTCACTTGCGCGAAAGATACTTGAAGGAGTCACTTGCGTAAAAGACACTTGCAAGAATTCGCTTGCAAGACTTCGCTTGCAAGACTTCACTTGCAAAAATTCACTTGCGTGAAAGACACTTGCAAGAATTCATTTGCGCAAAAGACACTTGCAAGGAGTCACCTGCAAGAATTCACTTGCGCGAAAGACACTTGCAAGGAGTCACTTGCAAGAATTCACTTGCGTGAAAGACACTAGCAAGAATTCACTTTTGCGAAAGATACTTGCAAGGAGTCACTTGCGTAAAAGACACTTGCAAGAATTCGCTTGCAAGACTTCGCTTGCAAGAATTCGCTTGCAAGACTTCGCTTGCAAGACTTCACTTGCAAGAATTCGCTTGCAAGACTTCGCTTGCAAGAATTCGCTTGCAAGACTTCACCTGCAAGAATTCACTTGCGCGAAAGACACTTGCAAGGAGTCACTTGCAAGAATTCACTTGCGTGAAAGACACTTGCAAGAATTCACTTGCGTGAAAGACACTTGCAAGAATTCACTTGCGCAAAAGACACTTGCAAGACTTCACTTGCAAGACTTCGCTTGCAAGACTTCACTTGCAAGAATTCACGTGCGTGAAAGACACTTGCAAGAATTCATTTGCGCAAAAGACACTTGCAAGGAGTCACCTGCAAGAATTCACTTGCGCAAAAGACACTTGCAAGACTTCACTTGCAAGAATTCACTTGCGTGAAAGACACTAGCAAGAATTCACTTGCGTGAAAGACACTAGCAAGAATTCACTTGCGCAAAAGACACTTCCAAGACTTCACTTGCAAGAATTCACTTGCGTGAAAGACACTAGCAAGAGTTCACTTGCGCGAAAGACACTAGCAAGAATTCACTTGCAAGACTTCACTTGCAAGAATTCACTTGCGTAAAAGACTAGCAAGAATACACTTGCAAGACTTCACTTGCGCAAATGACACTTGCAAGACTTCACTTGCAAGAATTCACTTGCGTGAAAGACACTAGCAAGAATAGACTTGCTTTAAAGATACTTGCAAGGAGTCACTTGCGTAAAAGACACTTGCAAGAATTCGCTTGCAAGACTTCGCTTGCAAGACTTCACTTGCAAGAATTCACTTGCGTGAAAGACACTTGCAAGAATTCATTTGCGCAAAAGATACTTGCAAGGAGTCACCTGCAAGAATTCACTTGCGCAAAGACACTTGCAAGGAGTCACTTGCAAGAATTCACTTGCGTGAAAGACACTTGCAAGAATTCACTTGCGCGAAAGACACTTGCAAGGAGTCACTTGCAAGACTTCATTTGCAAGAATTTTCTTGCGTGAAAGACACTTGCAAGAATTCACTTGCGCAAAAGACACTTGCAAGACTTCACTTGCAAGAATTCACTTGCGTGAAAGACACTAGCAAGAATAGACTTGCTTGAAAGATACTTGCAAGGAGTCACTTGCGTAAAAGACACTTGCAAGAATTCGCTTGCAAGACTTCGCTTGCAAGACTTCACTTGCAAGAATTCACTTGCGTGAAAGACACTTGCAAGAATTCATTTGCGCAAAAGATACTTGCAAGGAGTCACCTGCAAGAATTCACTTGCGCAAAGACACTTGCAAGGAGTCACTTGCAAGAATTCACTTGCGTGAAAGACACTTGCAAGAATTCACTTGCGCGAAAGACACTTGCAAGGAGTCACTTGCAAGACTTCATTTGCAAGAATTTTCTTGCGTGA
The DNA here is from genome assembly GCA_963921375.1 of Tiliacea citrago. NCBI lineage: Eukaryota > Metazoa > Arthropoda > Insecta > Lepidoptera > Noctuidae > Tiliacea > Tiliacea citrago. The sequence goes on from OY992783.1 coordinate 23,434,535, forward strand.
AAGACACTTGCAAGAATTCACTTGCGCAAAAGACACTTGCAATAATTCACTTGCACAAAAGACAATTGCAAGACTTCACTTGCAAGAATTCACTTGCGTGAAAGACACTAGCAAGAATAGACTTGCTTGAAAGATACTTGCAAGGAGTCACTTGCGTAAAAGACACTTGCAAGAATTCGCTTGCAAGACTTCGCTTGCAAGACTTCACTTGCAAGAATTCACTTGCGTGAAAGACACTTGCAAGAATTAATTTGCGCAAAAGACACTTGCAAGGAGTCACCTGCAAGAATTCACTTGCGCGAAAGACACTTGCAAGGAGTCACTTGCAAGAATTCACTTGCGTGAAAGACACTTGCAAGGAGTCACCTGCAAGAATTCACTTGCGCGAAAGACACTTGCAAGTAGTCACTTGCAAGAATTCACTTGCGTGAAAGACACTTGCAAGGATTCACTTGCGTGAAAGACACTTTCAAGAATTCACTTGCGCAAGACACTTCCAAGACTTCACTTGCAAGAAAGACACTTCCAAGACTTAGCTTGCAAGACTTCACTTGCAAGAATTCACTTGCGTGAAAGACACTTCCAAGGATTCACTTGCAAGAATTCACTTGCGTGAAAGACACAAGCAAGAATACACTTGCTTGAAAGATACTTGCAAGGAGTCACTTGCGTAAGACACGCAAGAATTCGCTTGCAAGACTTCGCTTGCAAGACTTCACTTGCAAGAATTCACTTGCGTGAAAGACACTTGCAAGAATTCACTTGCAAGAATTCGCTTGCAAGACTTAGCTTGCAAGACTTCACTTGCAAGAATTCACTTGCGTGAAAGACACTTCCAAGGATTCACTTGCAAGAATTCACTTGCGTGGAAGACACAAGCAAGAATACACTTGCTTGAAAGATACTTGCAAGGAGTCACTTGCGTAAAAGACACTTGCAAGAATTCGCTTGCAAGACTTCGCTTGCAAGACTTCACTTGCAAGAATTCATTTGCGCAAAAGACACTTGCAAGGAGTCAACTGCAAGAATTCACTTGCGCAAAAGACACAAGCAAGAATACACTTGCTTGAAAGATACTTGCAAGGAGTCACTTGCGTAAAAGACACTTGCAAGAATTCACTTGCAAGAATTCGCTTGCAAGACTTAGCTTGCAAGACTTCACTTGCAAGAATTCACTTGCGCAAAAGACACTTCCAAGACTTCACTTGCAAGAATTCACTTGCGTGAAAGACACTAGCAAGAGTTCACTTGCGCGAAAGACACTAGCAAGAATTCACTTGCGTGAAAGACACTTCCAAGACTTCACTTGCAAGAATTCACTTGCGTGAAAGACACTAGCAAGAATTCACTTGCGCAAAAGACACAAGCAAGAATACACTTGCTTGAAAGATACTTGCAAGGAGTCACTTGCGTAAAAGACACTTGCAAGAATTCGCTTGCAAGACTTCGCTTGCAAGACTTCACTTGCAAGAAATCACTTGCGCGAAAGACACTTGCAAGGAGTCACTTGCAAGAATTCACTTGCGTGAAAGACACTTGCAAGAATTCACTTGCGCAGAAGACACTTGCAAGACTTCACTTGCGAGAATTCACTTGCGTCGTGAAAGACACTTGCGTAAAAAGACACTTGCGCGAAAGATACTTGCAAGACTTCACTTGCGTGAAAGACATTTGCAAGAATTCATTTGCGCAAAAGACACTTGCAAGGAGTCACCTGCAAGAATTCACTTGCGCGAAAGACACTTGCAAGTAGTCACTTGCAAGAATTCACTTGCGTGAAAGACACTTGCAAGGATTCACTTGCGTAAAAAACACTTGCAAGAATTCACTTGCAAGAATTCGCTCTCAAGACTTCACTTGCAAGAATTCACTTGCGTGAAAGACACTTGCAAGACTTCACTTAAAAGAATTCACTTGCGTGAGAGACACTTGCAAGAATTCACTTGCAAGAATTCTCTTGCAAGACTTCACTTGCAAGAATTCACTTGCGTGAAAGACACTTGCAAGAATTCACTTGCGCGAAAGACACTAGCAAGAATACACTTCCGCGAAAGACACTTGCAAGGAGTCACCTGCAAGAATTCACTTGCGCGAAAGACACTTGCAAGGAGTCACTTGCAAGAATTCACTTGCGTGAAAGACACTTGCAAGGATTCACTTGCGTAAAAGACACTTGCAAGAATTCATTTGCGCAAAAGACACTTGCAAGGAGTCACCTGCAAGAATTCACTTGCGCAAAGACACTTGCAAGGAGTCACTTGCAAGAATTCACTTGCGTGAAAGACACTTGCAAGAATTCACTTGCGCGAAAGACACTAGCAAGAATACACTTCCGCGAAAGATACTTGCAAGGAATCACTTGCAAGAATTCACTAGCGTAAAAGACACTTGCAAGAATTCACTTGCGTGAAAGACACTTGCAAGGATTCACTTGCGTAAAAGACACTTGCAAGAATTAATTCGCGCAAAAGACACTAGCAAGAATACACTTGCGTGAAAGATACTTGCAAGACTTCACTTGCGTGAAAGACACTTGCAAGAATTCATTTGCGCAAAAGACACTTGCAAGGAGTCACCTGCAAGAATTCACTTGCGCAAAAGACACTTGCAAGACTTCACTTGCAAGAATTCACTTGCGTGAAAGACACTAGCAAGAATTCACTTGCGTGAAAGACACTTCCAAGACTTCACTTGCAAGAATTCACTTGCGTGAAAGACACTAGCAAGAAGTCACTTGCAAAAATTCACTTGCAAGAATTCACTTGCGTGAAAGACACTTGCAAGAAGTCACTTGCAAGAATTCACTTGCGCAAATGACACTTGCAAGACTTCACTTGCAAGAATTCACTTGCGTGAAAGACACTAGCAAGAATAGACTTGCTTTAAAGATACTTGCAAGGAGTCACTTGCGTAAAAGACACTTGCAAGAATTCGCTTGCAAGACTTCGCTTGCAAGACTTCACTTGCAAGAATTCACTTGCGTGAAAGACACTTGCAAGAATTCATTTGCGCAAAAGATACTTGCAAGGAGTCACCTGCAAGAATTCACTTGCGCAAAGACACTTGCAAGGAGTCACTTGCAAGAATTCACTTGCGTGAAAGACACTAGCAAGAAGTCACTTGCAAAAATTCACTTGCAAGAATTCACTTGCGTGAAAGACACTTGCAAGAAGTCACTTGCAAGAATTCACTTGCGCAAATGACACTTGCAAGACTTCACTTGCAAGAATTCACTTGCGTGAAAGACACTAGCAAGAATAGACTTGCTTTAAAGATACTTGCAAGGAGTCACTTGCGTAAAAGACACTTGCAAGAATTCGCTTGCAAGACTTCGCTTGCAAGACTTCACTTGCAAGAATTCACTTGCGTGAAAGACACTTGCAAGAATTCATTTGCGCAAAAGATACTTGCAAGGAGTCACCTGCAAGAATTCACTTGCGCAAAGACACTTGCAAGGAGTCACTTGCAAGAATTCACTTGCGTGAAAGACACTTGCAAGAATTCACTTGCGTGAAAGACACTAGCAAGAATAGACTTGCTTTAAAGATACTTGCAAGGAGTCACTTGCGTAAAAGACACTTGCAAGAATTCGCTTGCAAGACTTCGCTTGCAAGACTTCACTTGCAAGAATTCACTTGCGTGAAAGACACTTGCAAGAATTCATTTGCGCAAAAGATACTTGCAAGGAGTCACCTGCAAGAATTCACTTGCGCAAAGACACTTGCAAGGAGTCACTTGCAAGAATCCACTTGCGTGAAAGACACTTGCAAGAATTCACTTGCGCGAAAGACACTTGCAAGGAGTCACTTGCAAGACTTCATTTGCAAGAATTTTCTTGCGTGAAAGACACTTGCAAGAATTCACTTGCGCAAAAGACACTTGCAATAATTCACTTGCACAAAAGACAATTGCAAGACTTCACTTGCAAGAATTCACTTGCGTGAAAGACACTAGCAAGAATAGACTTGCTTGAAAGATACTTGCAAGGAGTCACTTGCGTAAAAGACACTTGCAAGAATTCGCTTGCAAGACTTCGCTTGCAAGACTTCACTTGCAAGAATTCACTTGCGTGAAAGACACTTGCAAGAATTAATTTGCGCAAAAGACACTTGCAAGGAGTCACCTGCAAGAATTCACTTGCGCGAAAGACACTTGCAAGGAGTCACTTGCAAGAATTCACTTGCGTGAAAGACACTTGCAAGGATTCACTTGCGTGAAAGACACTTGCAAGAATTCACTTGCGCAAGACACTTCCAAGACTTCACTTGCAAGAATTCACTTGCGTGAAAGACACTTCCAAGACTTCACTTGCAAGAATTCACTTGCAAGAATTCACTTGCGTGAAAGACACTTCCAAGACTTCACTTGCGTGAAAGACACTAGCAAGAATTCACTTGCGTGAAAGACACTAGCAAGAATTCACTTGCGCGAAAGACACTAGCAAGAATACACTTGCTTTAAAGATACTTGCAAGGAGTCACTTGCGTAAAAGACACTTGCAAGAATTCACTTGCAAGTCTTCGCTTGCAAGAATTCACTTGCGTAAAAGACACTAGCAAGGAGTCACTTGCGTGAAAGACACTTGCAAGAATTCACTTGCGCAAAAGACACTTCCAAGACTTCACTTGCAAGAATTCACTTGCGTGAAAGACACTAGCAAGAGTTCACTTGCGCGAAAGACACTAGCAAGAATTCACTTGCGTGAAAGACACTTCCAAGACTTCACTTGCAAGAATTCACTTGCGTGAAAGACACTAGCAAGAATTCACTTGCGCAAAAGACACAAGCAAGAATACACTTGCTTGAAAGATACTTGCAAGGAGTCACTTGCGTAAAAGACACTTGCAAGAATTCGCTTGCAAGACTTCGCTTGCAAGACTTCACTTGCAAGAATTCACTTGCTTGAAAGATACTTGCAAGAATTCACTTGCGCGAAAGACACTTGCAAGGAGTCACTTGCAAGAATTCATTTGCGTGAAAGACACTTCCAAGGATTCACTTGCAAGAATTCACTCGCGTGAAAGACACAAGCAAGAATACACTTGCTTGAAAGATACTTGCAAGGAGTCACTTGCAAGAATTCACTTGCGTGAAAGACACTTGCAAGAAATCACTTGCGCGAAAGACACTTGCAAGGAGTCACTTGCAAGAATTCACTTGCGTGAAAGACACTTGCAAGAATTCACTTGCAAGACTTCACTTGCAAGAATTCACTTGCGTAAAAGACACTTGCAAGAATTCACTTGCGTAAAAGACACTTGCAAGAATTCACTTGCGTGAAAGACACTTCCAAGACTTCACTTGCAAGAATTCACTTGCGTGAAAGACACTTCCAAGACTTCACTTGCGTGAAAGACACTAGCAAGAATTCACTTGCGTGAAAGACACTAGCAAGAATTCACTTGCGCGAAAGACACTAGCAAGAATACACTTGCTTTAAAGATACTTGCAAGGAGTCACTTGCGTAAAAGACACTTGCAAGAATTCACTTGCAAGTCTTCGCTTGCAAGAATTCACTTGCGTAAAAGACACTAGCAAGGAGTCACTTGCGTGAAAGACACTTGCAAGAATTCACTTGCGCAAAAGACACTTCCAAGACTTCACTTGCAAGAATTCACTTGCGTGAAAGACACTAGCAAGAGTTCACTTGCGCGAAAGACACTAGCAAGAATTCACTTGCGTGAAAGACACTTCCAAGACTTCACTTGCAAGAATTCACTTGCGTGAAAGACACTAGCAAGAATTCACTTGCGCAAAAGACACAAGCAAGAATACACTTGCTTGAAAGATACTTGCAAGGAGTCACTTGCGTAAAAGACACTTGCAAGAATTCGCTTGCAAGACTTCGCTTGCAAGACTTCACTTGCAAGAATTCACTTGCGTGAAAGACACTTGCAAGAATTCACTTGCAAGAATTCGCTTGCAAGACTTAGCTTGCAAGACTTCACTTGCAAGAATTCACTTGCGTGAAAGATACTTGCAAGAATTCACTTGCGCGAAAGACACTTGCAAGGAGTCACTTGCAAGAATTCATTTGCGTGAAAGACACTTCCAAGGATTCACTTGCAAGAATTCACTTGCGTGAAAGACACAAGCAAGAATACACTTGCTTGAAAGATACTTGCAAGGAGTCACTTGCGTAAAAGATACTTGCAAGAATTCGCTTGCAAGACTTCGCTTGCAAGACTTCACTTGCAAGAATTCATTTGCGCAAAAGACACTTGCAAGGAGTCACTTGCAAGAATTCACTTGCGTGAAAGACACTAGCAAGAATACACTTGCTTTAAAGATACTTGCAAGGAGTCACTTGCAAGAATTCACTTGCGTGAAAGACACTTGCAAGAAATCACTTGCGCGAAAGACACTTGCAAGGAGTCACTTGCAAGAATTCACTTGCGTGAAAGACACTTGCAAGAATTCACTTGCAAGACTTCACTTGCAAGAATTCACTTGCGTAAAAGACACTTGCAAGAATTCACTCTCGTAAAAGACACTTGCAAGAATTCACTTGCGTGAAAGACACTAGCAAGAATACACTTGCTTTAATGATACTTGCAAGGATTCACTTGCGTGAAAGACACTTGCAAGAATTCATTTGCGCAAAAGACACTTCCAAGACTTCACTTGCAAGAATTCACTTGCACGAAAGACACTTGCAAGGAGTCACTTGCAAGACTTCACTTGCAAGAATTCACTTGCGTAAAGACACTAGCAAGAACACACTTGCTTTAAAGATACTTGCAAGGAGTCATTTGCAAGAATTCTGAAGAAGAAGATGATGAAGAAACAACGCAAATGTGTCAAGAAAGTCCTACACCTGGTCATCAATCACCAATCTTGGGACAAAGGACAGCGGGTGTCGCTGTTCCAAGTGCAACCAATAGGGCTATGGCATCCCCAGGTGATGGTGATGCACCTCTCCGTGGTTCAATGGCAGCCAATAGCAGCAGTAACTCAAGGACAGTAGAATGAAGCTCGTTACTACGACGACCTAACGCTGTTTATGGACTACACCAGTGAGCAGGCCGGCAGTCTAGCGGAGTACGCCACTCGAAAATGGGATTTGGCAAAGAAGGCGATTGGTGTGGAGATGACTGACGCCTCGTCGAAGCAGTTATTTCAGGTATGTCTGACTTTCGTATTCGTTCTGATTTGCTACGCCTTACACCGAAAAATTTGCCACAGTTAATTCAGAGTCTAAATTCGTATAAGCGAAAAAGGGCCTGTCAGAGAGTCTGATCACAATATTCCATCTAAGCGTTCTAAAAACGGATCTACTCCATGATACTTCATCTAGACGATGTCACAAATGCCACAAATTAGGCCATATTCAAAGAGACTGTCGTTTGGGTACTAATCGCGGGCCTAGTAAAGATTCAGCTTCTACTACTAATTCGAACAGTTCAAAACCAGTAGAATCTAGTTCAAAACCCCCTGTAACATCGTGCACTTTTTGTAATAAAAGAGGGCATTCCAGTGAGAACTTGTTTCACCGCTTAAATAAGAAAACTAAAGATGAAAAGGCCTCTCACGTGAATAGCTTGGTTTTAAGTAACAAAAAATTACATACCATTCAAATTGATAATCACGATTATTCCTGCCTGATAGACAGTGGTGCTGAATGTTCTCTAATGCGCGATCGTATTGGCGATTCAATTAAAGGTAAAATAACTTATGAAACCATTCTTCTGAGAGGTGTTGGAGAGAATGCTTTCTGTTCATCGCGTAAAAAGCTGTGTATGGTCTGTGTTGATGGCATGAACGTTGAATTAGATTTCATTCTGGTCCCTGATAGGTACATTCAGTATGACGTATTGCTTGGTCAAAATTTATTTGAAATACCTGGGATTCAGGTGACATTCTCTAAGAATTCTGCTAAAGTCTATCGCCACTCTTACAGTATAAGTTATTTTAAAAAAGATGTTGATTTAGACGGAGTCGATATCAATCCTGAAATTATTTCTGAGCATAAGATACTTCTATCCAACTTATTGAGATCTCATTTTAAAATGTTTACGTTTGGCAATGCGGTTTCTCAAGTAACTACTAGTGAATTAAATATTCGATTAAAAAATCCGGATAAAATAGTTCAACGACGACCTCATCGATTAGCTCCTACTGAGCGTGAACAGATTAAAATCATTATTAAAGATGGAGGATGGAGAGATAACAATATAATTCGTGATAGCAATTCCCCATTCGCAGGTCCAATATTATTAGTTCGAAAAAAGGATGGTAGTGACCGAATGTGTGTCGACTACAGGGAATTGAATAGTAACACCGTTCGTGATCATTTTCCACTTCCCATTATTGACGATCATATTAGCAATATGAGTACCTAAGAATGCCATTTGGGTTATGCAATGCATCTTCTGTGTTTCAAAGAGCCATCAACACAGCCCTTAAGCAGTTTGTAGATGAGTTCGTATTAATTTACATTGATGATGTAGTAATCTATTCAGAAACAGCTGATCAAGATATAGAACGTTTGAAGTTAGTTCTTGAAGCTTTGCAGAAAACAGGATTTTCTATCAATGTAAAAAATGTAAGTTCTTAAAAACTGAGATCGAATATTAGGGAAGAATTGTTTCCAACGGCCAAGTAAAACCAAGTCAGGGTAAAGTTTCCGCTCTTTTAAATGCTCCCATTTCAGTAACTGTAAAACAAGTGAGATAATTTTGTGGACTAGCAAGTTACTTCCGAAAGTTTATTCCTAATTTTTCCCTTATCATGATTCCTTTGTATAATCTGACACGTAATAATGTTAAATGGCACTGGACATCGGAGCAGGAAACTGCTAGAGATAAAATCCTTAAGTACCTTGCCTCTGAACCAGTTCTAACTTTGTTCGATCCTGCCAAGCCTGTCGAACTTCACACGGATGCCAGTTCCGCAGGTCTAGCGGGAATTCTTTTTCAAAAACATGATCAGTTGAAGGTAGTGGAGTATTTTAGCATGCGCACCACTGATACCGAAAGTCATTACCACTCATATGAGTTGGAAACTCTGGCAGTCGTTAGATCTATTAAGCATTTTCGTCATTATTTGCTTGGCAGGCCATTTAAAGTCATTACTGGTTGTAACTCGCTAAAAGCCTCGCGTAATAAAAAAGAATTGCTTCCTAGGGTTCATAGGTGGTGGGCTTACCTACAATCTTTTGATTTTAGTATCGAGTATCGAAAGGGAGAACGTATTCCTCATGTTGATTACCTAAGTCGCAATCCATCAACTGTCAACATAAATAATCAAAATTATAGTGAATGGCTAGAAGTAGAACAAAATAATGATTTAGAAACCAAGAATATAATCGAATCAATTAAACAAGGGAGTATCGACAAAAATGTAGCTTCCACTTATGAAAAAAATAAGAGAACAATTTTGGTTTCCAAATATGTCTAAGTATACTCGTAAATACGTTGACAGTTGTCTGACTTGCAAAATAAATAAAAGGCAATCTGGTTCGCGACAGATTACATTACACCCTATAGATAAGCCCCCTACTCCTTTTCATACAGTCCATATGGACACAACGGGCAAACTGAGTGGCAATAAACCTACGAAACAATACGCAGTTGTCTTTATAGATGCATTTACAAAATTCTGCTACTTGAATCCTGTTACTAATTTAACTGCAGTAGCTACATAAATGTCTTAAAGCAATTAATTTATACTTTTGGTACCACTGTAGTGTGATAAGTATGTAAGTAGTATACATATTGACTCATGTATTTAGTTTAAGGCAGTCGGAATAAATCACTCGTGGCGTACACCCGTATTTCATTATCAATTCCCCGCTCCCGCACACTTCATGGCGACCCCGCCATGCGCGAGCGCCGCGGTGTAGGCACCTACGTACCGGAGCCGGGTGTCGCGTATCGGGCGAATTCTGCAATTCAGCGGATTCCTGTGTGCCTCGGTGCACTAAGTTAGAGCATTTAGATATCAACGTTATAAAAAAAAAATGGATATAACTTGGAAGACGTCCAACTCAAGTGGTCACGTACATTGGCGAAAAATAATATTAAAATAAAATGGGAAAAACTTATTCGAAAACAGAAGACAAGGAGGTAATAATTGCCCAAAATGCAGGAGGAAGTAATACTACAGTAGAATCGCATATACAGATGAACAATATATTGTTGGCGTCGGCCATAACAATTATCGCCATTGCCGCCATCATAATAATATGGAAAAAACTGAAGGCCAGACAAAAGAAATGGATCGGGAAACATGTAGAGTCGGAGTTTATAAGAAGAATGCGTTTGCGGTTGTCGGGAAGGCGAGAACGTGAAGAAGAAAACGAAAAGTGTGAATCGTGTGAATCGTGTATTAGTGCGCCACAGTGAAAAAATAAAATAAAATAAAATTAAACTAAATAAATAAATAAGAACAATAAATAAATAAATAAAGTGAAAATTCGCTTCGTATAACGTTAAGCATATTAAGTGAATGAACAAAAACATCTAGCAGCGTTGCATCATCCAACTAGGACATAGAGACTTTAGTTGTTCCGACTTTAGAGAACTTTAATGAACTAATAAGTACCTATATAATGTGTCCATGCAAATTATTACTACCTTTATCGAAATTCTGTAACTTGTATCTTACACCAATTTACAGCTTAAGTATAACGGAATGTCACATGGAATAAAATATATTGGGAAAAATCGATAAACTACACACGTAAGGACCACCCAACTAAGTACATTTCTTCATTTTAACTGTAAGTATGTTTTAATTTTACACTCTATGGAAAAAGATTTAGAAAGAATTTTAAGTGAATTAACTGATATTCAAATTAGTTTAAGAAAGTTAGGCCCAAGTAAAAGGCAACAATACATAGACAAAGTAAGGGAAAAAATAACAAAAGCAGAAGAGTTATATTCATCGTATAAAACTATTATAAGTATATTTTCAGAACAAAAAAGTTCGTTAGAATTAGCTGAGTATGTTTACGAAGTGTTGAAGGAGAGAATAGATGTTATTTACGATAAAATCTTGTCATATAATCCTCAAGGTGAAATAGAAACAATCATTATACATGGAGAAGTTTGAAATAAAAACTGCAACATCCTTAATACCTGTAATGGATGGTTCAGAAGGTACTACAGACTATACAACAGTTGTCTCAAGGATCCTGATCAGGAAAAAATGTTAATTTCTTTCGTTTTGAAAACAAGATTAACTAAAACTGCGAAATTGAAATTAAAATGCGAATATGATAACATAACGAGCCTTATACAAGATATAAAAACTTATTTACTAACAAAAAAGTCAGCAAATTCCATACTCAGTCAATTGAATAATCTAAGTCAAAATAATATGTCCATTAGTTTTTTGTTTTTTTTTTTGTTTTTTCTTTAAAAAACATTGCCCCACACTAGGAATTTCTCCTGTATCGTGGGTGCAATTACAAACATTTAAACTCACATACACAAACAGCCAGACCCGGAACAACTACTTGTAGGTCATACAAATATTTGTTCCGTGCGGGAATCGAACCCGCGACACGCAGCACAGCAGTCAATCGCTTAACCACTGCGCCAACCGTGCCGTCAAGCAACCGTTAGTGAATATGGAAATAAAATATCAGAATTATTTATAGACCTCACAATTGCCCAAGCTGACGGTAACGAAAAGGCATGCGAGATACTGAGACCTATCAATGAGAAACTCGCGATTAAAAGATTCTCTGATGGATTAAGATATAAACGTTTAAGCACTATCATTTCAGCACGAAACTACTCGGAGTTGAAAGACGCGGTGCGTGCTGCTGAGGACGAGGAGCTGGGACAGCCCTCAACTTCCAATGGTATTTTCAGCGCGAGAGGTAAGCCAAATAACAGGTTTAATAATCGTTTCAATAGAGGTGGCCGAAACAATTATAACAATCAAGGTTTTCACAACCGTGGAAACTATAATACGGGTCACAGATATAATAACAATAATAACCAACAAAGATTTAATGGTAATCCCCGTGGTGGATACACACGCGCAAGAGGAAACCATTATTCAAATTTTGGAAATAATCATAACTATACCAGATATAATCGTGGTAGGGGTACTCAACATAGACATAATCAACAAAAAATGTATCCAGCCCAAGTGGACGGAAACCCCCAAACAACAAACGAAAAAACAGATAACAAAAATCAGTTTTTTCGTTCCTAAATCATATAACATTTTAACATGTAACAAAAATGTTAGGTACGTTCATTTAAACATTAACAATACCAGGTGTTCATGGTTACTTGACACCGGCGCGTCCATTTCCGCCGTTTCTAAGAAGGTGTTATGGGAACACACTCCTTTGTATGAGGACAACATTGTAATAAATGGTATCGGTGGCAAAACTTATTCGGAGGGTTATGTTTATCTTACATTGCGTAATCAAAGTAGTTGTTTTAAACATAAATTTTATTTGTTTAATGAATTACCGTGTAAATCGGATGGAATTCTAGGATTAGACTTTTTATCGAAATATAATTCACATATAGATTTAGAAAATGATACATTAATCATACATACCGAACACAAACATATTATACCACTATATGCGTCACCCACTATTTCGTATAGTTACTTAACAATTCCTGCGAGAAGTGAATCCATTCATTACATACCAATAAAAAATAATAAAGTAAATTATGATTGTGTCGTTTTACCACAACAACTACAAGAGGATGTAATTTTAGCTGCGTTAATAGTAAAGCCAGTAAATAACGTCATCCCCGTTAAGATATTAAATACTAAAGAAGAATCAATTACCATACCTACTTTTGAACCAGAGTTGCATTCATTAAATGATTACCAAATATGTCAGTTTAATACATGTAAATCAAACGCTGAGAGAGCAGATACATTGTTACCATTATTAAAATTGGATCATTTACATCCAGCTGAGCGTGGGACGATAAAAGCAATTTGTACTAAGTACAATGATATCTTTTACCTACCGGGTGACAAACTCACAACAACTAAATCATATAGACATAATATTTATTTAAAACCGGATGCTAGTCCCGTTTATACAAAGCCATACAGATTGCCAAATAGTCAAAAACCTGAAATAAACAAGCAAATTAAACAAATGTTACAGGACGATATAATAGAGGAAGCTCAAAGTGAGTGGTCCAGTCCCATTTTACTCGTGCCAAAAAAGTCTAATGACGATAGCAAAAAATGGAGACTAGTAATAGATTATCGAAAATTAAATGAAGTAATACAAGACGACAAATTTCCATTACCGAATATCACTGATATTTTAGAGTCTCTCTCTGGAGCCGTTTATTTTACTCATTTAGATCTTAGTCAATCATACTATCAAGTGACTTTGAACCCCGAGTCACGTAAAGTTACTGCCTTTACAACTAATACTGGACAATACCAGATGAAACGGATGCCAATGGGTCTTAAAACCAGTCTGAGTTCCTTTTCAAGGGCAATGACTATTGCCATGTCGGGTTTAACGTATGAGAAGTGTTTTATATGCATAGATGACCTTGTAATTTTTGGACGTAATTTTGGAGGTCACAATAAAAATCTAATAGATGTTTTTGAGCGTCTTAGGAAAGTTAACCTAAAATTAAACCCCAACAAATGTAATTTAAAAAAAAAAGAATTGTTATACTTAGGTCACACAGTGTCGGCAAATGGAATTAGTCCAGATAAAGCTAAAATAAAAATTGTCGAAAAATACCCTACACCAAAAAGCACGGAAGAAGTAAAACGTTTTGTCGCATTCTGCAATTACTACAGAAAATTCATAAAAAACTTTGCTGAAATAACCGCACCTCTAAATAACTTATGTCGAAAAGATGTCCCTTTTATATGGTCAGAACAATGCGAAAATTCGTTTAAAATCATGAAAAAAGCATTAATATCACCCCCGTTTTACAATACCCAGACTTTTCGGACGAAAACGAGTTCATTTTACAAACAGATGCTTCAGGCATTGCAGTAGGAGCAGTACTTTGTAACAAAGATATGCGGCCAATCGCTTATGCAAGTCGACCTTTAAATAAAGCAGAAAAAAATTACCCAACTATACAAAAGGAGTTACTTGCGAAAGTATGGGGAGCAAAATATTTTAGGCCATATCTTTTAGGTAAAAAGTTTACAATCATGACAGACCACAAACCATTGTTATATTTGTTTGGAATGAAAGATCCAACAAGAAGATTAATAAAGTTCCGATTAACATTAGAAGAATACGATTTTAACGTTGTGTATATTAAAGGAAAAGAAAACGCCGTAGCAGACGCGTTGTCGAGAATATCTATAAGTTCCGACGAATTAAAATGTATAAATGACAAAATTCTCAATGTAATGACTAGAGCACAGAAAAAGAACTCAGAAGAAATTAAAGATAGAAGTGACACTCCAATCACTCATAATGACACAAATTATCGGCCTGATCAACCGAGAATCGTGGAATTATTACGGATGCCGAGTAATGCGATAGAAATAATTTTAATAGAAGGACAAGAGTTAAATAGAATTAGAAAACAAGTGGGTATAGACGTATAATTTGTGATCAGGCTGCTTCCTATACCGGCAAAGAATTTACGAGTTTCTGTGAAAATTGGTCTATAGAATTGCATTTTATAGCTAGTGGTGTAAGTCGTGCAAACAGCCAGGTCGAGCGGATCATGAAAGTTCTGACGAACTGTTTTACCATTGTTGAAAATACAACCAAAAAGAGTTGGAAAGATGCTTTTGGCGAAGTACAGTTGGCTATCAATAGCACCTTTAGTAAAAGTACTGGTCATACACCTTTCCAACCAAGAGTCAAAACTCAGAATGGACGAGCTAGCTACAACTCAAAAAGCGGATTATGATAAATCTAAAGCTAAAATTATACCTTTCAACGTCGGTGATATACGAAAACACTGAAACAGGCACTGAAAATTTCGGGAATCAAGGAAGTGACACAACATTACTATTTAAAAATGTATTTATTGCTTTTCGAAGTATTCTCCGCGAAATTTGACACATTTTTCCATACGATGGAACCAATCATTGAAGCAACCATTCCATTCGGAAGTTGGGGTCTCCAAAATGGCCGTTTGGTAGGCGTCCACAGCTTCTTCAGGTGATGAATTTCTCTGTCCACGCAATTTATTCTTTATTTTAGGGATAGTATAGAAATCATTAGGGCTTAGGTCGGGGCTGTACGGCGGATGGTCTAATAATTCTATGTTTTCTGCTCTAAAAACTCTTTTGTTCTGTGCGCGGTGTGAGAACTCGCATTGTCGTGATGGAGGATGATGCGGCGGTTGCAGTTCTCTTTACGGAGTTCAGAAACGACCTGTGGCAAACAAATGCTAGCATACCATTCTGCATTAACCGTTCTTTGTCCCTCAAGAGGAATAGTCGTAACATGGCCGGTTTTGGAGACAAACGTGGCCATCATTTTTTTTGCAACACTCCATGAACGAACAATTTTTGTTGGCTTTAACTCATTTTCGAACACCCAAACTCGTGACTGGTTTTTTGTTTCGGGTTCGTACGCGTATGTCCAGGATTCGTCACCTGATACAATGTTGTATACAGCATTTGAGGATCCTGCGTGGAATCTTTCGAGAGTTCTGACGCACCAAGTAACGCGAGCCGCTTTTTGCTCTTCACAGAGCGAATGCGGTATCCATCGGGAAAACAACTTTTTTACACCTAATTGTTCATGCAAGATTATTTGTATTTGACTCATGCCAATGTCTAAAGTTGCCTGAATTTCGCGGTATGTCACATGTCGATCTTCCTCAATCAGCTTACGCACAGCATCAACGTTTTCTTGGGTGACTGCAGTTTTTGGACGACCTTGACGGGGATCATCACTGAGCTTGACACGTCCACGTTGAAATTCAGCAAACCAGCGATAAATTGTGGTTTTGGATGGGGCTTCATCACCAAATGCAGAAATCATCCGATCAACACACTATTTTTGTGTTAAACCAGTTCGAAAGTCATAATAAATCATCGCTCTTGAATTTTCTCGAGTCAATTCTATTTTCTCAACGACTAAACAAGTTTGACAAAACCTTGTGAGAAGACCGAGAATCTTTTTTAAAATAAATAAATGGTATTCGATTTTTTAAAAAGATTTTAATATGACAGGAACAGTGGAAATATTCCATTCCCGATACTTTTAGTGCAGCCCTCGTACTAGTTTTAACCCCTTTTACCCCCCAACTCCTGCCAAACGATACTAGATCCAACCCAATATTTCTTTTAAGTTAAATTATATTATTTATAATATTAGACTTATAATTCAAAAACTACTTGATAAGTATATTATAGTAGAATTAGTATGGGTACCTTCACACAGTGGATGGCGGGGTCGAGTGAGCGAGCGTAACGAGCGAATAGACCCCGCCATCCCCTTCGTGTTTAGGTTTTTTTTTTAAACCATTCAGAACGACATTCGACGGGACCCCGCGACGCGGGGTCCCGTCGACCGCTCTTTATTGTTTCCCTTTCAGGTTATTTTTTTTAAACCATTAAGCCCGATTACGCCTTTTAAGCAACTTTAAAGTGTTTGAGGTTAGGTTACAATTATTCGTTTTTCTCAAGAACGGTGCGTTACCTTTTCATGGGAGTAGTGCCAGAGGAAAGGGGGCTCTCCCACCCCCCTCCTCCTGCCAAACGATGCTAAATTTTTACCGAAATATTTACATTATGTAGAGCAGACAAAACACTTCTGGAGTCTGTGACTATCAAAATATTATGTACATTATTTACAAGACTATTTACATGCTGCAGAGCACAATAAATTGCATAGCATTCTGCAGTGAAAATGCTACACACCCTGTTTAATTTAATACATTTAGTGAAGTCTAGTTGTG
Organism: Tiliacea citrago; assembly: GCA_963921375.1. Classification (NCBI taxonomy): domain Eukaryota; kingdom Metazoa; phylum Arthropoda; class Insecta; order Lepidoptera; family Noctuidae; genus Tiliacea; species Tiliacea citrago. The sequence continues at coordinate 23,451,379 of OY992783.1, forward strand.
GATCATAGAATGCTGCATTTACATTATGGTGTGTTTTAGATCCGTCTGTATAAATATGTTATGTTCCGGTCTATTGTCTTTAAACTGTAAAAAATCATGTTTATTAGGTTTTAAAATTGGAATGACACACTGTGTTTTCCAAGACTCCGGTATTACTAAATCATTCCATAGCTTATTATAAATACTAAGTAATGTTAGTAGTGCATTTAAATGCAATTTTTTTATTAACATGTAAGGTATGTCATCCAATCCCGGTGTAGTATATTTCCTACTCTTTAAAGATGTTTTCAACTCTTGTATAGTGAATTTGTACTTGAGAAATACATTTACATCATTTTCTGTAGCATTTTCGAACAAATACTCAAGCCTATTGTCATCTATTTCAGTAGAATCTGATAAGTTATCTAAAAAACTTGGAATCCACTCATCATTGATGTTTCTGTTTCGAATTGTGCCAATTTTTTAAATATATCCCCATATCCTAGAAACTGGAGTTAACCTATTGAAGCTACTACATAAATTTTGCCAAGAACAAGAACTTTCTTCCTTCAAAATTATTTTCTTTTTTGCATCTAGTTTTTTATATATTATCCAGTTTTCAATGTTAGGTTGAGATGATTTGATTGAGAGGTTGAGATGATGATTGATTGGATCTTTTGATTTTGCAACAGCATCACTACATTTTGTATTCCACCATGGTACTGGCTTTTTAATAGCTGTGTTTGCAACTAATTTTCGTTTTGGATGTGTTTTATTTCTTAAATCATTTAACGTTTCTATAAAATTGTTATATGTATTAATAGGGGAATCATTTATTGAGTTCAAGTGGGAAAAACAAATTTCTGATAAGCTATAATATTCATCCCAATCTGCCTTACTATAAATATATTTCTCTTGATCCACAGGAGGTGACGTGGCATACAAAGATGGTTGAATGTTGATCTCAAGTAAGGTTGGAAGATGATAGCTACCCATGGGATCGTCATGAACATACCAGTTACATAAATAAGCTATTGAAGAGCTAACAAGGGCAAGATCTATCGCTGAAGCTTGTCTATTAGGATAAGGAACAGTTGTTGGTGATCCATCATTCAAAATACATAAGTCAAATTCATCAATTATATTAAATAAATATCTACCTCTATTATTATCACTATGGCATCCAAAGGCTATGTTATGAGCGTTAAAATCACCAATAACTATACAAGATTTGGGTATGTTATTGATTAAGTCCTTTAACTTTGCTGAGTCAAACCTAATACTTGGAGGGCTGTATACACAAAGTATTGCCATTACTCCAAATGGTGTTTCTTTAGTGATACATAAGTTTTGAATAGATTCTGAGAAGTGTGTATTAATTACTTTCTACTTTATACGATGGTTCACCAAAATAGCTACTCCATTATGAGAATTTATGGAATTTTTGTGAATTAAATTATATGTAGGAAAGTGTGGGATTATAGAATTAGACTTGAACCAAGTTTCTTTAAGAAGACAGATATCTATATTTTTTTTAATTAATACATTTTGTAATCGGCTCTTTTTACTCTGTAAACTCTGTACAATATACTGTAAAATATTCGTTTATTTTAATACGACTTAATATCGTCGTTGATAGTCCATTTCCGCGTAACTAACATTGTTAAATACCGCGGATGTGCACTTTCGCTGATTTTACAGGAGGGCCAAAAAACTAATTTTATAAAAAACTATACGGCCGAACTTTGAACGAACTTGATTATAGGACCGTTTCGTTCTCTTTAATCTAATGTACTATTTTTAAAGTTAATATTCCCATTACTTTATTTACAAAGTTACTTACGCGGTATAGTTTCAAACGATTCTGGATCATAGACAGTACTTACGCGAAATTGTGAAAAAATAAATAAAAGAAACACAATCTAAATCAACATTTATTTAATAGTATTAATTATTTAAATGATTAAGTTTAATCATAAATATTATATGGTTATAATAGACTAAATTATCCAAGACGTGAAATTTTAAAAAAAAACTACAAGTATGAAAAATTATCAAAAGTAATAAAGAGTATTTCTTATATAAACTAACTCAGCTTATAAACTGCAATAATCAAATAATGCAGGACCATTTTGGAAAATCAAATAAAAATATAATGATTGAATAAAATAAAACTTATTTAGCAACTAAGAATGAGCTGATGACATTATCATTTAGAAACAAATCAAGCAGTCTCAAAATTATCGCTTTTAACTAAAAAATCTAGAAACAGTCTTCTATTATTAATACCTTTGGAGTTAACAAATTGACTTAGAGTAATGATATTATTAAAAAAACTTACAATCATGTCCAACAAAAACAAAAATTGCTAAAATCATTATTTCTTTTTAAAAGGCAAGTTATCATAAAATGCATGACAATCACGGGGTATGACACTTTTCAGTTGTTGCAAGTGTTCATATTTTGTTTCCTGAATAGGTAGTTTCGATGAATAAAGTGGAGGAATGCTAAATAAAGGTGACAAAACATTTTTAGGCCTCCGAGGTAGAGGGCTAAAATCTGCTTCAAAATGATTTTTGTATTCGATTGTTCCATTAGGGTTGTACTTTAACACGCGGGGATCAACAACACAGCCATCACCAACCCCTCCAGGTCTTATGGAGTCGTATATTTGGTACTTTTTAGCGCTGTAATCTTTGAAGAACGTGTGGTCTGGTTGGATGACAGTGTAGGGAAATGGTCTTCTCCTAGCTTCTTTTGTTATGGATGCATATTGTGAGGGCAAGAAAATTTCGACGTTTTTTAATTTTCTTTCAATAACAGAGTGTACTGAGTCCACCTCCATCTGCGTGTGTCCTTTTTCTAAATACTTTTGGGTTATAGTCACGTTCTTCTCCATTGCTAATAGGAGGAGTGTGTTTGATAGTACACTATTTCTATTTTGCGATGTGCAGCCGTCGCTCCAAATGATAATATCTTTCGGGTCTCGCTCTAATAATTTTGTGATATAATCAGCATAAAAAGATGCATACGTGGCTGCTTTAAGATCACACGCTGTCTCGTCAAACCAATAACAATCGACATGGTCTGTTCCAAGGTCATAAACTGTAAAGTTATGTACTGCTAACTTTGTTTTAAAATATAGCGCACTAGCCTTTAAAGAAGGGCATAACTTTACCGCCTGCAAGTCGGCAGTAATAGCGTGGACAATTTTTAGTTTTGCCTTTTCTTTATCTCTTTTCTTTTCTTCTCGCGCTAAATTTTTTGCTTTAATATGCTGTTGGTATGCTCCTTCTTCTACATTTCCAGCCTTATAAGAGGAACAAAAATCACAAGCGTCTTTCTTTGGTTGGTATAACCCTATATTTTCCTCTTCAAAAACATCATTCAAGAGCTTTCGTGATGCAGCCGGCACGGAGTTTGATGCTGTACAATATTCTACGTACATTCTGTAGAGCTCAAATTTCGATTTAATGATAGGTTCTAGATATTGTTTTGTACTAGATTGACGACAGTAGTGTGATGGTAGCTTAGGTAAATTATTCAGGTAACTTTTTACGGAATGTCTTTTAGTCTCAGTGCTAAGCGAAATATGTGAAATTTCGTTATCAATCCGTCTTTGATTTCTATCTTCTAGCCAATAGCGGACAGTCCATTCCTTGATGCCTAGTGTAGAGAGAAATGTTTTAAGACAAACTCTTTTTTTATGCCATTTACGTGCAGGTGATATACTCCTTACTATGGCGACGCCGAGAGATATTTTCCGTTATTTTCCTCTGAGTTGTCTTTATGTCCGTCATAGAACATACAAATACCTTCTTCTCTTTCCATGATCTAGACCAAAAAGTTTCAAAGATTTCCTGTCTATCTTCTTCACTGATTTGTGCGCAAAATAGGGTTTTGCTTCGCAGACATAATGGCGAATTACATTTAGGACCTAAAATCCTTTTAGGTTCTAGAGCATTTTGGACGTACTTCGTATCATTTTTTTTATACCCTATGTATTCTTTTCCTAACATCCTATTTTTTTTGTTTTTATTTTTCTTCCAATTCTGACTGTCAGCTTTACGTTTTCTGGTTCTGGACGCACTTGCAACTTCCGGCTCAATATTCCTCTCAGGAAACCAATCGACATCAAGGTTATCTAAAGGCTGCACGTTAGTGATATCCGAAAGGGGAACATAAGATGAGTCTGCCACAGAGTCGTCGGATCCAAAATCAAAACTTTTATTTGGTAGAGCAATGTCGATATTTAGATCTACCGTAGGTGAAGCGCTGACGGTAGTATTTTCCATTGCAGTTTCATGATTGTCGCTATCGTTTCCCACAGTAGTGAAATCAGCTGTACTTACAGTATCACCGACAGGTACGGGACATGCCGGCTGGACAAACGGGGTTAATTCAATTAAATTGGGTCTTTGACTATCTAATATTTGTTTTTTCTTCCTAAGTAGTTCCTGTCGCCGCTGTTGAAGTTTTTGTAATGTCGTAACGTCATCACTAATATCAGCACCCTCCAAATAATTCAAAGAACTATCTTGTGTTGCGTTTTCATCTTCATTCATTGTGAAACTTAGTTTTTACCGCTATCACTGCAAAAGAAAATAGACCCATTTTTCACTAAGTTTCAAATAACCATCTTGGTAAGTACGTCATAAGACACCCATCTACCTAAGGGATCTTAAAAGTACGATCTAATTTGACTATGATTATTATTTAATTATAATTATGATAGTAACACAAAAGCACTATAAATTAAGTAAAATAAAACCGCGGAAGTACAAAACAAAACAAAAAGGGATTTTATCAAAACCGCGTAAGAACAACGTAAAAATTAGAAGAACTTTTATACTCGAAATCACATAATTTCAGAATAAAAAACGTCCCTACTTTATTTATAATAAAGTATAGAATACGTGTGACATACTTACATTAAAAATAATCCAGTAATTACATAAAAAAACTATTTTTATCCCGAGCGTCACAAAAACACTGCACTCACTAATACAAATGGGCGCGGATACGCGGCTTTCGTGACGTAACTTGTTCGTCGAACGATCCGCGGTATTGTTATTTTTGATATACTACTCTTCCTATTGGTCTATTCAAAAAAATGTCATACGGGTCGACGCCAATCACAATCACCTTCCTATAGCCGCGAAATCTCATTTTTGCTTTTTTCGTACATACGCGGTATTTGACAATGTTAGTGAAGCGGAATTGACTATCAACGACGATATTACTTTGACACTTAAAAAAATTTGAATTATTTACATAGACTTAGAAAAATTTCCTTAAGAAATATTTTCAACTTGGTATTGATTAGATTTATCTCATAAAATTAATTTGTCAAAATGTCACAATTACAAACGTTTGTCAAGGTACAGGATGATCTTGTATGCTCGATTGTCGAGAGCTAAAAGTAACTTTAAGAAAATCACCCAAGGATAGGATTACCAAACAATATGTAGAAACCAGATTAGAAAACGTTGAAGAGCTGTGGGCTCAATTTAGCCTAACACATACACAGATGGTTAAAGATTGTGAATCTATTGAGGTAACAAAGTCACCTTATACTATAAACGAAGTTTACTTCAACACCGAGGAATTCTATTTAGATTTTAAATGTGAACTAAAAACCGTTTTAAATAAATTCAAGAGTAGTAGTGATGTTTCTCCAATTGCGGAGCCGTCATCAAATTCAGAAAGTAGAAACATGCCCATCAAATTGCCTAAAATATCGATCCCAACGTTTTCTGGGAAATATACTGAATGGATCACCTTCAGAGATTTATTTTTTTCTTTAATTCATAAAAACCACAAAATAGATAAAGTGCAGAAACTTCATTATTTAAAAGGCTACCTTACAAGTGAGGCCGAGCAACTTTTACGGCACATTCCAATAGCTGAATTAAATTATGATAAGTGCTGGGCACAATTAGAATCGCGTTACAACAATAAAAAATACCAAGAAACATAACCAATCAGCTAGTGGTTTAAAGGATCTAATGGATACCACATCTGATTGCTTAAATGCACTTATTAATTTAGAGTTAAATGACACAGCAATTAGAGACATATTAATCATTCACATCCTCACACTAAAGTTAGATTCAGACAGTCACAAAGAATGGGAGTTAAAGGTAGCCTCAAACATTGATTCCGACAAACTACCAACATTTGAGCAATTGAAAGACTTTTTAACCAGTAGATACAGAGCATTTGAATTCTTAGAACATAAGTCTACTAAAAATCAAAATGTAAGGGTATTTCACACAGCATCTTCGAGTTGTCCTGTGTGTAATGATGATCACAAGATAGGGACTTGCAAACAGTTTATGGGTAAAGATGTGGACGCTCGGCGTAAGTTCGTACAGGAAAACCATTTATGTTTTAATTGTCTGGGGGGTAACCACTCTGCCAGGTTTTGTAAGTGTACAGTCACTTGTCGAATCTGCCAACGTAAACACCACACTTTATTACATTCTAAAAGTGAGCAGGAATCTTTAGGGGAGAAGTGCACTCATACGGTTGGAGCAGAAAATGAAGAGATAGTGGTGCCGATTCTGTTGTCACAAAATTCTCTAAACTAGACTAAAAATCACCAAAATTTAGTTTAGTCCTGTCAAACGACGTTCCCCATTCTGAAATTGACTAAAGTGACACAACTTAGCTAAAATATAGTTTGACAGCACTAATGTCATTTTAGTTACCGAATTTAGAGAAAAGGTGCCGATTCTGTTGTCACAAAATTCTCTAAAAATCACCAAAATTTAGTTTAGTCCTGTCAAACGACGTTTCCCATTCTGAAAATGACTAAACCGACACAAATTAATTAAAATATAGTTTGACAGCACTAATGTCATTCTATTTACTCAATTTGGTGAAAATTGCTATTTTGGTAATCAGAATTTGACGTTTATCACGTAAAATTAGGATTGTCAAACTAAATCAGACTATTTTTTAATCGCGATTAAAAAGGTGTGGATTAAAATTAGTTGTCTCGAACTAAAATTTGCAAAGCATTTTTCTCATCAAGTTGGTCAGTTTGGATGCTTGTTGTAATAGTGAGCAGTTGAACACTTTAAAAAATAAGAGAAGTCATTTATCACTATGGAAGCATACGTGATTGCAGCTGTGGTCGATTCGGCAGAAAGGTAAATAATAAAATTATTGTAATTAAAATACAATACGTAATGCATTCGTGAAAACATAGAGGGATTTTTGTACTGAACATCTAATGTACTACATGCACACGCACATGCACATGTGTTGTGTGTGTGTGCATTATGATTTGGAAAAGAAGTGGATACATCCACTTCCATATTCTGTGAAATAACTTTTCATAGAACTTTTATTTTTTGTTTTTAGAAACTATCAAGAAAGAGTGCAGTTGGAAAGATTGCGAGACCGATCTAACCCATTCTTAATGGCTGAAGAAAAATTTAAAAAAAATTTTAGACTCCCGATATCTGGAGCACTTTATTTGGTGGATAATTTAAGAAATCCTCGGTTGGATGAAGGATTTCTCCCCAAACATATAAAGGTTAGAACATTTTTGTGTCCTTTAAGTATTACCTTCCTTTCTTTTGTATTCTTTCCTAACGTCTTGCTTACACCCTATACGTAGTGTGTAGTATGTAATTCATTATCATTATGGAATTACTTGCTAGATTTTAAGTTTAATTATAGTTCCTGTTATGTGGTGATTTTTCAGTCGGAGTGAGTGGTATCTCACTTTTATATATATGGATGATAGATAACCTACACCTAGTCATTAATTAGTAAGTACCTACCTTTAGTAGAACTACATAATAGAACTCATATTCATATTCAGATTCTAGCTGCACTCAACCTGTTTGCCCAAGGCAGTTATCAAACACCTGTTGGGCAAGATAACATACTTGGGCTCAGCCAGCCATCAGTGAGCAGGTGCCTAGCAATAACAGCAGAGGAAATTGTAAGGATATTATCGCCTCAATATTTGAGATTCCCCATGTCCCATGAAGAAAAGGAAGCAGCCAAGACCGAGTAAGTTCAGTTTAATATTTCTTAGTTTAAAAGGTACTAGGTTTCTGAATGGCTTTTTTTAAACCCTGGCTACTCTGTCTAACTTCAGAAAATTGAAAATAAAATAATATATGTATAGACAGGTAAGTAATTAAACATCCCTTTTTACAGCTAATAAAACAGAACTGCACCACTCTTAATACACTTTGCTTGTTTCAGTTTTCAAGACCTATTTAATATACCCAACACATTAGGTGCAGTAGATGGGACACATGTTGCAATAGCAAAACCTCAGTTAAATCACCTTACTGCACCTGGTAACCTTTTTTACAACCGAAAGGGCTATTATAGCATCAACTGCCAGATTGTGAGTATAAACTACTTACATTTTTTTTAACACACTTCATTAATTATCTTGAAAACTTGTTTTTTTTATTTAACTTTCAGGTGTGCAGTGCGAGGGGTAAAATTATTGGCCTAAACCCAAATTTTCCGGGCTCCACCCATGATGCTGCAATATGGAGGGCATCCAACATTTATACAGTCCTGAAAAATGAGTTTTTGCATGGGGAAAGATCTCAGTGGCTACTGGGTAGGTCACTAGTAAACTTTTATACCCAAGTACTAGGTATATATATTAGATAAGTTCATTATAAAGTTTTATTTATTGTAGGAGATAAAGGATACCCACTACAGCCATGGCTCATGACTCCCATTATGGTGCCAGCGACTGAAGCAGAGGCTCGATACAACGAGTGCCACACAAGGGCCAGAAATGTGGTGGAAATGTGCAATGGGCGCCTAAAAAAAAATTTAGGTGCCTACACAGGCATCGCTGTCTGCACTACAAGCCAGAAAAGGCAGCAAAAATTATTTTAGCATGTTGCACCCTTTACAATATGTTTTTGGAAACTTTTGACGGTAAGTCTGCTTATTAATATTATTATTAAGAATGTATTTTTTATTAATGTATTATGTATTTTTTACATGTATTCTTGTTTTTTTATTTGCAAATTATGAAATCTAAATAAGTGTATTTTTGCAGATGAAGAAGACATCAATATCATCGCGGACAACGAGCAGAATACGGATGTTGAGGATACCAGCACCGATTTCCTTGCCGAAGCAAGGGAAATTCGGCAATCGCTGGTTAACAATTTTGATTAAATTAAACATTTTATTTTATTACTATTAAAATTTTAATTTCCTTACTATTCAACTTATCCTTAACCCTAAACAAAATAATCAACAATAAAAAAATATAACAATTTACAAAATAATTAACAATCAGCAAAATAATTTAAAACTACATGGAAAAATTGGTTAGCACTAATGTCAGTGGCGAGCTGAGAAGAGGCTTCGGAACAAGCACTGAATGAGAATAGTGGGTTTGATGGAGTCGTAAGCTCCAAGACGAAGTAATGGAGAAGAAACCCATCAGGTTTCATACCCATTATCTTCGCCTTGGGCATGTGCCACTATTATCGGAATACTGGAAGAGCGAATGGCAGCAGCCAAAATTTCTGCAGCCTGGACAATGCTCTCCCGGAGTAACCGGCTATTCTCATTCAGTGCTTGACATACATCGTTCAATTTTTGATGGGAGTAGTTGTGTTATATGCGATCGCGCCCGTACCACAGTGTAAAAGTGCCTACGCATCAAAACAACGCCGTCGAGTCGGCTGCACCGCAATGACCTAGTTATTGCGTAATGCTGACGGCTTTCAGCGAATATTATTGTTAAGGCGAAGTTAATACTCGCTAACTTCTATAATGGGTTCGGAAAAGCCATCACCGAACATTATTAGCGTAAACTTAAAAACAGAAACTGAACATCTGTTGTACAAGCACCTTTGTGAAGAACAAAAACAGCGTGAAGAGCTGCAAAAAAACCTAAATGACTTAAAAAGTCAAATAAAAAACCTACAGCAACAGCTGAAACTTCAAGCGGAAAACCCACCGAAATCAGCTACTACAACCGCCACTGAGACTTCTCCTCCGCGTGTTGAATATGCCACGGACGAAGAAGAACTAGCTCGAGAAACAGGATGGATACGGCAAAAAAGCAGGAAGAAAAGAAGATTGAACACCTCTCCCGCCCAACCCAATCTGAATGAACACGGAAATGAAGAGAATAAAGGTAAGGAAAAAACAATTAAAACTCCTTTGCCACCACCTATTGTAGTAGATGGTATTCAGAACTACCAGAAATTTTATGATTTTTTATCTGAGAGTCAATCAGCTGACGCGTTTAGTATCAAAATGATGAACGGTGATACAGTTAAAGTAAATGCCAAAAACGAAGATTCGTACAGGGCAATAACAAAGGCTCTCTCACTCAACAACTGCCTTTGGCACTCCTATGAGAACAAGCAAGAGAGACCAATTAGAGTAATGGCAAAAAAATTGCATTTCTCATGTATTCCGGAGAGAATTGTTGAAGACATGCGTGGCAAAGGCTACAAAATACTAGAAGCAGTCAACAAATTGAGTTGGAAAACCAAAGAGCCACTCAATATGTTCATGCTAGCATTTTCAAATGATGAAGAAACTAGCAAAATATATAGCATAAAAACTGTGTTGGGATGTAATGTGGAAATACAACCGCTGAAATCCACAAAACTAGTACCTCAGTGTAAAAGATGCCAGGCGTACGGCCATACTCAAAAGTACTGCTCCAAAGAACCGAGGTGTGTAAAGTGCACAGGTAAACATCTCACTAAGGATTGCAGAAAATCAAAAGAAGAAAAGCCAAAGTGTGTCCATTGTGGAGCTCCACATCCGGCGAACTACAGGGGATGTATCGTAGCTAAAGAAATACAGCAGATTCGAAACAATAAATCGAAAGGCAATAATACAACCCCTCAACAAAACACACCTACTGGAAGAGTTGAAATCACCAGCCAGTATAAAGGAAGTCAAAGCACAATAAAAACTACAACTAAAAACGTCTCTTATGCCAAAGTAGCTACAAGCGGCATAGCGAAGACGCCTTTGGCTGATATGGACAGTGACAAAAAGTTAAATTAAATCTTAAAGTTCATGTCATCATTTGACGAGAGATTGAAAAAAATTGAAAATAGCAACAAAGCTGCTACTTCTAAGCCAAAAAAATGAATACTACAGTGAAACTTATGGCGTGGAACTCAAATGGGTTACAAAAACATCAGAATGAGTTGCAAGTAATATTAGACATAGAAAAAATTGATGTGTGCCTGATATCAGAAACTCACTTCACAAAGCAATCTCACATTAAGTTTAAAGGGTACAAAGTATACCATGCACTACACCCAGACAATTCTGCAAGAGGCGGTAGTGCAATTATTGTAAAAGAAAACCTTCAGCACTATGAAGAGTTTAAATACGAAGAGAAAGAGATCCAAGCAGTCGCTATTTGTCTACAAACCAAAAAATATCCTGTTACAGTATCTGCCATCTACTGTCCACCACGGTATACGATAAAAAAAGACCACTTTATGAGCTTTCTAACCCGCCTTGGAAGTAGATTCGTCTTAGGAGGTGACTTCAATGCTAAAAATACGTATTGGGGCTCCAGACTAACAACTACGAAAGGCAAAGAACTACTTAGTGCCATAAAAGAGCTGAAATGTGATGTCATGTCAACTGGAAAGCCCACCTATTGGCCAACAAATCCAAATAAAATCCCGGACTTAATAGATTTTTTCGTAACCAAGGATATAGCAACCGGTTATATAAAATTGGAACAAAGCTATGACATGAACTCGGATCACTCTGCAATTTATTTAGAAATTAGTGAGACCATTTTGTTTAAAGACAATAGTCCCACTCTTGCCAATAAGTGTACAGACTGGGAGGGCTTCAAGATCAGATTGAATGAGCAAATAGACCTTAAAGTCCCATTAAAAACACCCGAAAACCTAAACATTGAAGTAGAGAATTTCATAATGCATATCCAGCAAGCAGCGTGGGAAAATACACCTGACTTCAACAAGAGGACGAAGGGAAAAACATACCCCTTCAGAATCAAGCAGCTCATTATGGAAAAAAGAAGTCAGAGAAAAACATGGCATCAATCTAGGTGCCCTGATGACAAACGAAAACTCAATAACCTGACGAAAAAAATAAGAAGACTTATCCAGAACTTTAAAGACGAAGCAACCAACACCTATATCCAGAATCTAAGTAACAACCAAAAGACAGACTATTCCTTATGGAAGGCTACTAAGTACCTAAAAAGGCCGGTTACCCAAGTCCCACCTATTAAGTGTGAAAACGGGCATTGGGCCATTACTAATGAGCAAAAAGCTAAGAGGTTTGCAGAGCATCTAGAAAATATATTTCAACCAACCGACGAGGAACTCATTGAAGATCACACTTTGGCTAATATGGTGACATCTGAAAATGAAGTAACTATAAAACTAGTAACACCGAGAGAAGTTGCACGAGAAATAAAACGTAGTATAAGTACACGAAAATCACCAGGTTACGATTTAATAACAGGAGAAATACTACATAACCTACCAAGAAAAGGTCTGGTTAAGTTAACAACCCTTATCAATGCTGCACTAAGGCTAAAATTTGTACCAGACGTATGGAAGGTGGCTGAAGTAATAATGATAGCCAAGCCAGGAAAACCGGCTCACGAAACATCATCATATAGGCCCATTTCCTTACTACCAATCATGTCCAAGCTGTTTGAAAAGCTGTTACTCAAACAGCTTAATCCAATAATAGATAATAAAAACATCATACCAGAGCACCAATTTGGTTTTCGAGAAAAACACTCTACCATCGATCAAGTGCATAGGATCACAAATGTAATAGAAAACGCCCTTGAAGACAAGAAAGTATGTGCTACTGTATTCTTAGACGTGGCACAAGCGTTTGACAAAGTATGGCATGAAGGCCTTATAAATAAATTGAAAAGTCTGTTACCAAAGCAGTTCGCAGATATATTAGAATCCTACATTCTGAACAGAGCCTTTAGAATAAGACAAGAAGACGCCTACTCAGAACTGAAACAAATTAATGCTGGCATACCGCAAGGAAGTGTATTAGGTCCGATCCTGTACCTACTATACACTTGCGATATTCCTGAATTAGAGCAAAACACGATTGGGACCTTTGCTGATGATACAGCCATAATGGCTGTGGGTAACAGCCACGAAGAAGCAGTGGAAAAGGTCCAAATGGCTGTAAATCAAGTTTATAACTGGACCAAAAAATGGAAGATTAAACTAAATGAATCCAAATCTGTTCACATAGACTTTTCCAACAAAAAACATCAGTATTCTCCAGTTTACATTAACAATAAACTAGTACCATACGAGAATACAGCTAAGTATCTCGGGATGACCCTTGACGCAAAGTTACGCTGGAAAGCCCACGTTAAGAAGAAAAAAGATGAACTCGACCACCGATTCAAAAGAATGTATTGGCTGCTTGGAAGAAACTCCATGCTGTCCGTGCAAAACAAATTATTGCTATACAGACAAGTCCTGATGCCAGTTTGGACTTATGGTATCCAGCTGTGGGGCTGCACCAAACAGACCAATATATTAACTATACAACGATTCCAGAACAAAGTGCTAAGGGAAATTGTAAATGCACCTTGGTACATACGAAATGATGACCTCCATCGGGATCTAAAAGTTGAGTTCATCGATAAAGTGATCCAGAAATTTGCAGAAGCTCACGAAAAGAGGCTTCATCATCATGTGAACGTCGAAGCAATCCAGCTTCTCGATCACACAAATATAGTAAGAAGACTAAAAAGAACAAAACCGTTCGAGTTAGTGTTTAGTGTTAGTGAATAGTGTAAAGTACAAAAGTGCCAAACAAACACAAGAATGAAGTGTATTCGCCTTAATAGAGACAATAAGAAAAGTGCTATTGGACACATTCTTAGTAAAGACAATTTAGTAGTTTAGGTTATAATTTAATTACTTATTAGTCTATTTAAAAGGCTAGATTGTAATAAGATTAGGGTTCATTCTATTGATGAACCTTAGGACAAGGGAAAAAAAAAAAAAAAAAAAAAAAAAAAAATTCAGTGCTTGTACCAAAATGTGGTGCACTGGCGGACGGGGAGTCCTCGGCAGTCTTCGACGACGGGTAAATCGCCCGCTTGGCTGCCGCAGTGGTACTGCAGAAATTCCGTCATCGGTGTCCACAGCCTGCACTTCAAGTAGGGGCTGTAGAGAGGGCGACATATTTTGCTGTGGGGCAGATATGAGTAGTGGGGACGAGACAGGTATTCCCTGAAAAAAAAATTAAAGTTAATTCATTCAGCTTCACGCGAGCACAAGCACTCCGTTAGTAATAGATAATTAATTGTTTTATTTATCGGTGCTTGAAAGGTTAATAATAAATTTCTAAAAACCAGCGTTTGTAATAACGCAAATAAATAATATAATATATTTATAAAAGCTTTCTGCCATAAAAATACATGAATACTAAAATAAATTACCATTTCCAAAGTGGAAAGAAAAAAAAGAAAGAAAGAAAACTTATTTATTCTGCACAAACAAAACGCACAGTACAACAAAAAAAAGTCAAAAAAAAAAAAAAAACACGGCAAAACCATCGACAGAAGCAGACCCAATTATATCTAGAATTTTTTTCTCAATATCATTGAGATCAGCCCCTGCCGGTCCTCCACCTGTAGCCCTGATGGAATCTCTAACTTTTCTCGCCCTTGTCTTCACTTTTGACACCCACACATTCCAAATCTGTTGAAATTAAATTTGTTTAGAACACATGAAAATTATGCATGTACTTAACCAATTGTATTTAACATTTTATCTGACATAAACAACTTACATGTTGCCACTGCTCTACAGTCCTGCTGCAGCCCAGTTGGTTCAGCTCGCTACTGACGTTGGCCTAAAACTCCAAGACCTCCGCATCTGCTTGATTTTCTAAAAAAAGACAAATAATATGACACTAATACTAGAACTGCAAAGTTATAGAAAACAATTTTATTAATAGGTATAAATATCGCAGGTATAGTTAATTAAGATTGAAGCTTTCAGGTTATCCGCAAAATCAACATTATCTTTCGTTGTTTACTTACAAAAGTCATTGCTATGGATTTATCAAAAAAATAAAAAGTTCAGTTGTATTTCTTACCTCTGGCCATTTGCCGATTATTATGGAGCCGCTCCACAAGCACCTCCTGCTGTCGCTTATTGGCTCGTTTTCTTGTGATCAACGACTGCATAATTGATTAATTATTTAAGACAAGACTTTACGACAAAGTACTGAATTGACGACTGACGTATCAAAGTTGACATTGACAACACAGTCTACTTACTAGAACACAAACAAATTCTTTTTAATTTTTATCATATTTGAATGGCCTGGTTGCTGGGACCTTTTAGCCAAGTCATTATTTATTTACAAAGGAGACGTTCACGAAATGTATGGGCCTTGGTACTAAAATAATTGAAAAAAGCCTTCTGACCTTTAAAGGCTGAAAGAGGGTAATTATTTTGATGTATTTGGGCATTTAATTTTTTTTTACAGCCGCCCGTTTTTTTTAAAACAAGTGTTGAAAAATAAAATGTTTGCAAGCATTATTTATATTTTAGGAATGGCAGCTCTGTGGCAAATGACGTGACAATGACAACGTCAGTCAGCAGGACTCGGCTTGACATTTACAGCGGATATTTAGTCTGAGTTTACAGCTTTGACTTTTTTCGATACGTTTTGTTATTGCATTGTCATGAAAATCAATATTTTTTGTCTTAATTTCATGGAGCTGCAGCTAAAATTATAATAAAATCTCAAAGTATGTAATAGAAACGGAAACATAAGCCACATTTAAATAATTATATTGCATAAAAATGAATAAATAAAGACTATGTGCGTTTTGTTTGTACTGAAACATTTTTCACTTTTTCACAAAAATGGGCGTCTGAAAAAATTAGATTTAACTATAATCGAGTAGCATAATAAATAAGCTTTCTAATAAGGTACATCACATTAGCGTTTAAAAATCGAATAAATAATGATGAAATGAAAAAAATGCATGATAGATGATACCCCACCCGCCCGCTCCCCTCGAGTTTCAGTAACGATGTGGCACTATACTGAGACCTCACGCGGACTTCTTGACGGAACTTGAGGTGATGTTGCAGTGTTTCGTTTCATTTGCCTACACTAGTGCACGTTCACGAACACTTAATGAATAATAATCCACCATTATTACACATTAATATCCGGCTAAATACAAATTTTAGAAAAAAAAAACAAAATTTCTCAACATGACGCTTCACTTTCCCGCCAAGAACCCTCCTGAGTTTCGGTGTTCTGTGGAAGAACCCGTCAATGACCAGACTAATTCAAGATGTCCTTGATAGGGCTTTCCTACGGCGAAAAGACTATCGGAGATTTTCAACTCACTGAACGAAAAACCAGATTATCTTTTGGCGAGATCACATTATTATTATTAAATTAGTTTTAATACGCTGAAATAAATAGAAAGATAATCGTTCTCCCCGATTTTTTTTAAATGTTTATAGTTTGTCGATTTTAATAAAATTAAAGGTTTTTATCTTATTGAAAACCGAAAAAATATCGCCAACGTTCTAAATCGTTTTTCGTGCGCAACCCTTGTAGCACCACATCATAGATAATAAAAACAAATACAGGTTATTGCATTTTTTATAAAAATTTAAACAACAGTATACTTTTACACCGTCATTATGCTCCCTTTATTTCATTTAAATATTTTTTTATAAACAATTAAAGAAAATTACATGATTTTACTCAGGTTTTGTTGCACTTCGGATTCATTCGCTTCATTCAATCTTTATTTTAATTTCCATACCATAGACTCTATGGTCTATCTACTCAACTTAGGGAATAGGGATTGTCAAACTCTATATTTAGTTGGTGTCAAAATTGTTTTTAGGTTTAGAGAATCTTGTGTAACAGAATAGCTTTTAAGATTAAACTTAACCAAAAATAAGAAATTTTAGTGATAGTTTAGTTTAGTTCGGTGTACAAGAGAATCGGCACCAGTGGCTTGTTTTTCGAAGGGTTCAGCTAATAACCAAGTCTTATTAGCCACAGCTTTAGTGAAGGCTGTATCGAAAAACGGGTCTATGTACACGGTTAGGGCTTTGTTAGATCAAGGCTCGCAAGCATCGTTTGTTACGGAAAACATTGGCCAAACATTAGGGTTAAAGAAAACATCAGCTAAGGGTTCGATAGTTGGTATTGATGTCAACCACAAATTAGAGTTGAATTCGGTTGTAAAAGTTAAAATACAGTCTAGGGTTGATCCATCTGTGGAATTGGTAGTAAATGCATACGTTCTAAAATCACTAACATCTTTATTGCCTAGTAGGGAAACAGCACATTTAGATTGGGTACAATTCCAAGACTTACAGTTGGCAGATCCCAAATATCACAAACCGGATAAAGTTGATTTATTGTTAGGGGCAGAAATTTATGGCAAGGTTGAACGGGTGAGGTGAGGCAAAACGGGTTGAAGAAAGCTTCGGGTTGCAGCGCAGTGGTCCAGTGTACTTCTCTGGGGTGGATTCTGTCAGGAACGATAGCTTCTGCTGGCCATAAGTCTTCTGACTTCACCGTGATGCACGCCCTTGTAGGTGATGATGAGATCCTGAAAAGATTCTGGGAATTAGAGAAAGAACCAGATGAAAATAAGAAACATATACTCACCGAAGCAGAGACCAAATGTGAGGAGATATTCACTGCCACAACTACAAGAGATGACAGCGGACGTTACGTTGTGAACCTGCCATTCCGAACCGAAGATCCAGGCTGTAAATATGGAAAAACAAGAAACGTAGCAATTAGGAGGTTTCATGCTCTAGAATCTAAGCTACGCCGGAATGAGGAACTGGGAGTTAAATATGCAGAGGTAATCAACGAGTATCTCGAACTGGGGCATATGAGGCCGGTAAGCAAACCGGACAATCATGCAAACGAAGCTGTATATTTACCTCATCACGCAGTAGTTAGAAATGACAAAGATACAACCATGGTGCGTGTAGTATTCGACGCATCTTGCAAGGGAAAAACCGGCTTCGCTCAATGATGACCTGATGGTTGGGCCAAGTCTGCAACCTGACTTGCGGCATCTATTGATGCGTTGGAGAAAACATCCTATTTGCATGGTATCAGATGTAGTCAAGATGTATCGACAAGTACGCGTAGCGGATAAACATCAGGATTTTCTACGTATCTTATGGAGAGATAACAGGGACTCTGAATTAAAGGATTACCAGCTTCAGACAGTCACCTTTGGCACTGCGGCTGCACCATTCTTGGCTGTACGAGCTATGCAACAAGTAGCATACGATGAAGGAAAGGATTATCCTATTGCAGCGGAGAAAACACTAAAAGATTTTTACGTTGATGATCTTATGACAGGTTGTGAAACAATAGACGAAGGAATTGAAATTTGTACACAAATGGAAGAGATGCTCGTCAAAGCAGGGTTCGAGTTACAAAAATGGTCGAGTAACAGCAATGAGCTTCTGGCGAAAATTATAGATGGGAAAAATAAGGGCATGGATCGCGCGGAAAAGGGAATTTGGATCAAGCAAGATGAAATATTAAAAACACTAGGACTCACCTGGAATCGAAACTCCGACACCTTCCAGTATTCAGTTCAGCTGCATCCAGTAGAAGAACCTGTAACGAAAACAAAAATGTTATCTGACATTGCAAGATTATTCGACCCCTTAGGGTGGGTCGCTCCGGTCATTGTGAAAGCAAAAATGCAAGCATTGTGGACTTCGGGAATTGGATGGGATGAAGAAATTCCAGTTGAAATAAAAGATGAATGGTTTACTTACCGACATCAGTTGCAAAGTTTAGCAGAGTTTTCAATACCTCGATGGTTGAAGATGAAGCACGGTGACAAAAACATCAACTTGCACGGATTTTGTGATGCATCCAAATCAGCATACGCCACGGTTTTGTATGCGCGGGTAGTCGATGCCAATGGTGGAATATCAGTCACTCTTCTCACTGCTAAAACTAACGTTGCACCTATAAAAACCGTTTCAATTCCTCGGTTAGAGCTGTGTGGGGCAGTACTGTTAGCAAAACTCGTATCCGAAATATCTTTAGTCATGGGAATCAATAAATCTGACTTGCACTTTTGGACAGATTCAGAAATTGTATTAGCTTGGTTAAACAGTCACCCCAACAAGTGGAAAACCTTTGTCGCTAATCGCGTATCAGAAATTTTATGCATAGGTAAACCACACCAATGGAACCATGTCACATCAAAAAACAATCCTGCTGACTGCGCATGACGGGGTATGTACGCCTCAGAGCTAAATCATTTCAAAATGTGGTTAGAAGGTCCCGAGTTCCTCAAAGACATGGTAATTGCAACGGGTAAACGTAAATCAGCTTCAACTGAACTGGAGGAGAAGAGGGTACACGTATCAGTGAATATCGACAACTTTTTCTGGGATAAATATTCATCCCTTGCCAAATTATTGCGAATACTCGTAGTAGCTTATGTGAGGCGATTTCTCGAACTAAGAAAACCAAATACTACGAGGAAAAACCTCAGCTATATTACCGCAGAAGAGCTCGAACTAGCGTTAGAGACATGCATAAGAGTTAGCCAGGGCAAAAGATTCGAAGCGGTGACCACCAACCTGGAAAAAGGGGAAAATTGTAAAGAGAAGACCTTAATGTCCTTAAATCCTTACCTGGATTAAAAAAAGATCTTGAGGGTGGGCGGTAGATTAGAACGTTCAGATCTCGATCACAATCGTAAATATCCAATATTGATTCCCGGTAACGATCACCTCACCAATCTCTTAATATCAGATGCGCATAACAGAAGTCTTCATGGAGGTCCCCAACTTATGCTCAAGTACTTGAGTACGAAATACTACATCCTAGGAGCCAAGCGGTTAGTTACAGCACATGTAAGGAAGTGTGTAACTTGTATCAGGTATGCAGCTACAACCAAACCTCAGTTAATGGGTCAATTGCCACTTGTGCGCGTTACACCAAGCAGGCCGTTTAAAAACAGTAGGGTAGACTACGCGGGTCCTATAAATCTAAGGGTCGGGGTCATCACGCATACAAGGGGTACATTTGTTTATTTGTGTGTATGGCCACAAAAGCAGTCCATATCGAGGTCGTAAGCGATCTTACCACGATGGGGTTTATCGCCGCTTTTAAAAGGTTTGTTGCCAGACGTGGTCACTGCAAGGATGTATGGAGTGACAATGGCACTAACTTTCAGGGTGCTTCTAAAGAGTTAGATGCAATGTTCCGCTCCGAAAATTCAATCCTAACTAAGGAAATTGCTACGGCTTTAGCTGCTGAGGGGACAACATGGCATTATATTCCACCACATTCTCCCAACTTTGGCGGTCTGTGGGAAGCCGGAATAAAGTCATGCAAAGGGCACTTGCGCAGGGTAATAGGCAACTCTACTTTAACTTACGAAGAAATGTCCACTCTTTTAAGTCAAGTAGAGGCATGCTTAAATTCACGTCCGCTCTGTAGGGTAACGGATTCCAACAGTTGTGATGCATTAACACCTGGGCATTTCCTTATTGGTGAACCTGTGATAAACGCACCAGATAGAAATTACGAAGACACTAACATAACTACTCTAAAGAGGTGGCATTTAGTTCAACAAATGCTGCAACAGTTTTAAAGACGCTGGTCATCCGAATACCTAACCACACTGCTCCATCGGTATAAGTGGTCTACGCCAACTCCTGAACCGAACTTAGGAGACATAGTTTTAATTAAGGAGGATAACATGCCCCCTTGTCGGTGGCTACTTGGCAGAGTGGTTGAGAAACATCCGGGGCTAGATAATCTAACACGGGTAGTCACACTGCGTAGCAATGGTTCAAATTTTAAACGACTAACCTCGAAACTGTGTGTTTTGCCCATCACTTAAACATGTTGTTCAGTAAAAACTTAACACTGATCATTGGCGCATGTGTCTAGTATGTGAATTATTGTGTAAGTAGAAAATAAGCTAGTTTTAGGAGATGTTTTCCATAGGTTATATAACATATGTAATCTCACTTGTGATGTGTTCAGTGAGACCAACTTCTAGTTAGTAATTATTTTAACTTCATAGCTTGAAGGACATAATGTCCACAAAATGTCCTTGGTGGGCGGAATGTGCAGCCATCTATCGGCCAGTAGCAACACCGCTCGCAAATCAATGTCGCACTCCAAGCGTATGTACTTTGGTGTTCGCAAAATTTGTTGTAATCGAGACCAATAGATGGCGCTTTTTATTTGAGACCAAAAAATAGATCGCGGTGTCGAGAATCTCCGCCGATTACATAGAGCATTTATGTTATAAGGGTCAAAGTTGAACATTTTATTTATGTAACCAAGAAAGTGGAATGAACATTGGGTTTATGGTACCTTTATGTTTTATTTTTGGAGTCAGCCTTTGAAACGTAGGGAACCGGTCAGATAGTTTCATTGTGACCCTCACGAAGTCCGAGGGTTCGCATGACCTATCACTTTTCAGCCAATACCAGCTCGCAAGGTGAGCGAGCAATCCCTGAACCCTCACCAAGCCCGAGGGTTGAACAAAGTCAATCATATTTCTACAGTCTTGCCTTTCCCACGTATACCTGTGAACCTTTCTATGATTAAACATAGTGTTTATAACACACAAATTCTTCTCTACACATATCTCTAATAAATTTATCCCATTCTCATTCACTCTATCATCCCCAAATGTACCTAATACTTTTTCGTACCCATTCCTCTTCACACCAACCCAACCATTAAAGTCTCCACGCATAACAATCT
The DNA here is from genome assembly GCA_963921375.1 of Tiliacea citrago. Classification (NCBI taxonomy): domain Eukaryota; kingdom Metazoa; phylum Arthropoda; class Insecta; order Lepidoptera; family Noctuidae; genus Tiliacea; species Tiliacea citrago. Next base: position 23,473,153 of record OY992783.1, read on the forward strand.
TCTCGTTAGACCTACATCCATTCACTAAATCCCTTATACTGCTCCAAAATTCCTCTCTCTCCGAAGGTGAGCTTCCCATATCGGGTACATACACGCACACTATAAAGATAGGGTTTAGGCCCATCTTGGTTCTCACCCATAGAATCCTGGGGCTCACACAAACATAATCTTTCACACATTTCATCATCCGCTCGGAGAGGACAACCCCCACACCCTGACAGGCCCTATGTGTCTCTTGAAAACCGGACCAGATAGCGGTGAGAGAACCGTGTTTGGATATGTCCACTCCCTTTCTTTTTGTCTCATTCACACATAACACATCTATTATTTTATCCTTCACCATCTCACACACCTCACCCATCTTATCTTTTATACCTCCCTGCACATTGCAGCGTAGCTAAGCGACACTCCGCAGCTCGCTTTTCGCCCCGTGAAAACAAATGACGTGGTGTGTGGCGAGCATCACCGCCGCCTCCGAGTTGATTATTATTTAAATTACTCATTTAGTTCCCACGAATAGCAGAGGAAATATCTGTCGACACCCTACAAAGCCCCGCATGTAGAGGTAAGGCTTTTTAGTGCCTTCCCAGAGGCCCGCGGGGATCGTGCGGTCCATGGCCCTTTACGGGTCACCGGTGTGGGCGCGTTCTCTGAGGCTGCGACCAGCGCAGCGGTTGAACGCGTCCCAAAGGGTCATGGCCATCAGGATGGTACGGGGATACCGCACGGTCTCCCGTGAGGCGGCGAGCCTCCTTGCCGGACTGCCGCCATGGGATCTGGAGCGGCAGCGGCTGCCGAGCGAAGCGAGCGTGCCGCGGCAGCGGCTGCCGAGCGCCAGATCCCCTCTATTGTTGGTAAATTTAAATTACCAAAACAAAAATTCGATGCCAGTTTAAATTAAAATAAAGCTAAAAACTGATTATTGAGCTGCTACTTTCTACTTAAAATAATACTTCGCTGTAGCTGCTAACCTACTATTTTTGCTATCTAAGTTTTATCCAACAGGGATTGTCTGGACCTAGTTCTAGCCGGAATGATATCGGATAGACCTAGTTTTATCCAACAGGGAATGGCTGGACCTAGTTGTAGCCGGCATGATGAAGGCTAGACCTAGTTTTACCCGAAAACAATCGGCTCGTACTAGGTTTAACCAAGAGTAAGTGGCTACACCTAATTCTAACCGGCTAAAACTAGGTGTAGCCGCACTTCGGGTATTAGCCGTAACATATATATATTATATACAGGAGACAAGAATTGGCTGCTAAGTGGTTGACATTCTGTGATTGCACCAATTGTTAATAGGTGTGATATTGCATTTTGAGTCTCTTTTTCATGTGAATTTGATACCTTTATGTTTAGTGATTCGTTGGATTGGAAGGGTAAGCCAGATATTGGATTATGGTACCCCTTAATCCAGGATAAAACAGTTCTATTATTGGTAATAGAACGCCAATTATCATAAATAAAGGAAGTCTTCCAGCACACTGTACCTCTATCTCCTGTAGCGCTATGTCCTCTGCGGTGGAGGGCCCCGCGGAACATGTTTGTTGGTGTTGGTTGCTCTGTCCGCACTCTGTTATGGTGATCGCTATTGCTGTGGTTTGCGAGGCGGGCCCCGGTAGTTTAAAAACTGGTTTTGACTTGAGTGTGGCTTGTTAGGTGGAGGTTTTGAATACCTTATTTCTGAGCCAGTTTTTGTAATGGCTTTTCCTGCTCTTAAAGTCTCACCAAGGTTCTCACCAAACAGCTGTGTTCCAATTTTAGTATGTTGTCCAATGCATTTTGTTTCTTTGTTTAGTACAAATTGTATTAGGGAGCGTCTGGCACTGCTGTGCATGTGGAACAGTTCGCACAGCATGCGGCCTGCATTGCTTATTTTTTTTGTGTGTTCGATGTTACTGTTATCTTTTAGCATATTATTAAGGGCTACTGCTATGCAGGCAGTGGCTTGACCCAACAAGTTTTTTTGAGCAGCTAACGCATTGTCCCTTTTAAGTAAAGTGTCAGATATGGTTGCTACTATTTCCGGGTTATTAACCGGAGCTTCTAAAAATTTACAATTTTCCGGGATGAGAGCAGTCTTTAAAAGATCTGATTTGGTGTCTTTTTGTAGACCTTTCCTTAGTGATGGGTTCCCAACGGGATGCTATGTCTTTGTGAATGTTGGCCCCATATATATTTGTTTTAGTAGGGTCATCTCTCAAGACTTCATCAATAATTTCGTCTGTCTCAGTTTCAGTTGAGTACTCGAGTACTGGTTCAACTTCCATGTTTTCGGTCCCAGGCTCGACAGTTTGTTCTAAAACTGGTCCCGCAATTTGTTCTGGTACAGTGATTATGTTGTTTGTTTGTACCTGCCAATGTTGAGACGAATGTTCTGAAAAATTTGTCATTTACTGAGCAATAACAATGTATACGAAATATACCTCATCGAGTATATTCTCATATTATGTTTCAGCTTGGAATAAACCACGACGTACTTCCAGTACGTCAGTATTTGTACACGAGTATATTCTCAAACGTTTTAAAATTATCAAGAAATAAGTCTCACGGGTGTGAGTCTCACGGGAATATAAACCGTTGGCTGTTAGAAAATTTTCTTGTTCGTGAAGGTACCTAGACACGTTTCACAATTTACTCACCTGCTGTTCTGCGTCTTTTCTTCAGGGATTTCTTTAGTTTCTTTATTTGTTTATACAAAACATCGTCATAATACCCGTCTCTTCGGTTATCCTTATCCATTTTAATCTCTGAAGATTAATTCCGTGGTTCTTTGGCGTGCACGAAAACGTTAATGACATGACAGGTGACACAGATAACGCAATGCAAGCAAGCAAAAGGCTTTTTTTTCCGAAATAACTGTGAAATACGTAGATAATGGCGACGTGATAACGCTACTACAAGTTAAAAATTGAAAACGACGTCTTGTACCAACACATGAAACATAATTAGTACTAAAACCAAATAGAGAATACCGTTTTATTCTAAATCTTAAAAAACTAAATCAGTTTATGCTGCCAGATTACTTCAAGTTAGAAGATTATCGTACAGTTTGCAAGTTAATACAGAAAAATGATTATTTGGCAACCATTGATTTAAGAAATGCTTATTATATGATAAACATAGACCTTAACTACAGAAAATACCTCCGTTTTTATTTTGATGGCAAACTGTACCAGTTTACAGTTCTACCGCGCGTTCGTCTCGCGCGGCGGTCTCCGCGGTAGCACGTTATTGTTTTTCTCACAAATTAAATTACTAGAAAAAGTGGTCAAAAGTGATTAAAATCTATAGTGACGGGTATCATCGTAAACCTATTGAACTGTACTGTGCAGTGGTGATTTCAGTTTTTCGGAACATTAACATATAAGTGAATTATAAGCAAAAAACTTTCTAAGAAACCTACTTTTATTGGTTATTTACTTTATATTCACGAACTCATACTTAATTCAACATACCTACTTGCTCAATAAATAATAAAACACGGATATTATAGTATTAACATAATATATAATGGAGTGTCAAAAGTGTAAAAAAGTACTATCGAAAAAAGGAGCCCACTTCATGTGCCAAGGTTCCTGTCAAGGAACTTTTCATAGAGGTTGCGTCAAAGGCCTAGCTGCAGACATGAAGGCGGGAAAAAACAGAATGTTCTGTAACAACTGTGAAGACGAGGGCTCTGATGAAGAAGAAGTGGAGGAGGAGGTTCAAGACTTTGGAAAATATTAAAAGACATTCAAAAAAAGGTCAGTGCCATACCCGGACTTAAGAAGCATTTAGACACAATACAACAAAGCATTAGCGTATTATCAGATAAGTACGATACACTATTGTTTGAACACGAAGAATCTAAAGGGAAAATATCGAAGCTTGAAAAAACTATGACCAATATTAACAACAGATGTGTGTATTTAGAGAAATGCAACATTGCATTTGAGCAAAAACTGCAAGACGCTGAGCAATCATCGCTTAAACAAAATCTCGAAATTGTAGGCGTTGAATACATACCTGGGGAAAACGTAAGAGAGGTCGTGACCAAAATTGGTAATGAGATGGGCGTAAAAAGCAATGAAATAGAATGGGTTAAACGGAACAGACATTCCAAACAAGAAAATAAACCATCTTCAATAATAGTAACCTTCAAGGCGTCAGGCATTGAATCAAGGGAGGATTGGTTGGCCAATTGTCGCAAACTGATCTAGTTAAATAGCAGCATCTTTACCGGTGCATCTAATAAAAACAAAATATTTATCAATGAAGACCTAACTAAGGCTGCGAAGACACTGCTGTGGAACGTATCGGCCTATAATTTTTGGGTTCCACGGTGCTACCTGATTTATGGAGCAGGTGGGTTATTCCTGTCGTTAGAAACTGGGGTAGCGAACCAGACTCCAAAGCAGTCTGGTACTGAGCCGCCAAGCGAGCGTGCGACCCAATAAACCATTTAATCCAAAAGTTGTGCAGCCCGTCCGGTCCTGGAGACTTCCAGTTAGGCAACGGACGGACTGCACGAGCTACATCTTGGGGGCAGATGGTAATAGCCCCCATTTCTGGTATTGGATCGCAGGCTCGCTCGACTTCCTGAGCCCAGTCACCTTCAGTGTGACTGACAGGCACCGACCAGATACTGCGCCAGAAAGAACACATGGCATCATTATCCGGCAGGCGCGTGTCAGCCACATCTTGGTTCGGTCGCTCCCAAGCCCTATAAACTCACCTTTCATCGCTTTGGAAGGTGCGATTCTGAGTGTATCGGTAGTAGGAGAGAATTGGGAGATCTGGATCATAGTAGATCCATCCCCCCCCAATTCTCTCTATTCAAAATGATATTTCTATTCAGAAATCTCTATTCAAAATGATATTTCTATTCAAAATTATATTTCTAATCAAAAATCTCTATTCAAAAAGGTTACATCTATTCAAGAATCTCTATTCTGAACAGTTCTTCCATTCACGTTAAAGCGATGAATGTATTCTAGCTTCTCTATTAAAAATTAACATAGGTGTTTAGTTCCTTTATAAGATGTTTACTCGAAATGATGAATGCATATTTATTGAGAGAATGAAAAACACAACTACGTAGTGTTTTCTTTAATTATATTTCAATGTACTAGCTATATCTATATTTATATAGCTGTACCTAGCTAGTACACCATCATAGTGTAGCGTCGAGTCGATCGAAAGTGATTATTTACACCACATGACCGTTCCCGTTAAGGAAACTGATTGCATTCCTATCTTAGGGTCAATTGACACCGAGACGCGACGCGCCGTGATGTTGCGCGCAGATTTTTAATAGAGCGACTCAAATTATAACTTTATTGTCTACACGAAAAGATACACATTTCACTGTGAGAATTCAGAATACGTTGCACCACGTAGCGCTGCTTCACTGGCCTCTTCGACCTCTTCCAGTATCATCGCGTCGCTTCGCGTCTCGGTGTGAATTGACCCTTATTGCGATTTCCTACCCATGTTGCGCCTCTATGATATATATATATATATATATATATATATATGTGTGTGTGTGTGTATGTGTGTGTGTGTGTGTGTATTTGTGTGTGTGTGTGTACATATTTTTATTTAGATTCAGAATAGTATGTTCGTATTCAGAAGTATCAATTAGATCAACTTGTTATGCACCTATGAGTTTCCTTATCAAAACATTACAATGCTTAAGTACTATCTAGAAAATAGATGGTGATGTATGTAATAGATAATATAATAAATATAATATATATAATAAAACAAGTTATTTATTATAACATAATATTATGTTTAATTACATTTTTATACATTTTATTTATAATGTCCTTAGCACTCTAGATATCATCGTTGAACACACTTACTACAACTTAACATATTTATAACATAATTTTGTTTAATTACATTTTTTTATGAATTTTATTTATAATGTCATTACCTAGCACTTTTATAGATGTCATCGTTGAATACATTTTCTACAACGTATTGAGCACATACAGTAGCTTCACAGTTACATGGCGCGCTTTCTTTGTAGTCTTCAATATCGATGATTTGTACACGTATGATTTTACATCGCATCCCCCTTGCAGGTTTTTTTATATATGAATAGATAACTTTACCTCCTCGTCTTCTAGTTCTTGTGCTCAGAGGAGTATCTACAAATTGAAATGGCTGAAATGGTCTCTCCCTTTCGCTCGCTTGATGAAGGGTTTGTCCAGCTGGGATGGGTGATGATGGTGAGTATACTGGATCGTTGATGAAAACATCACCGGATTCCTGAAATAAAATAAGTTGCAGATTATTTTACTGAGAATTAGAAAATGAATTAATCTATTATTAGTATGATATTCTTTTACTATTTTATTTCAATATAATTTAGTTTTATACTATATATTTATTTATTTACTTACCGACATTGTAGAGCAGATATTAAACTTGAATGTCTTTTAAGGTAATCCGAACTGGTTTATATAGATTTTCTGACTTTATTTTATCGTCATTAAGGTTCAAGATGATACATAACATTTACGTTTCCTTTTAAGTAATCAGGCACACGCAGCTTTTTTTACCTCCACGTGTCGCATTGTTTTTATAAGTAACGGTAATATACACACGATCGTGTAAACCGCTTACTGTTACACAAGCTCTGCATTACGTTTTGTCAAACAAATTGTACTCTAATATAATAAACATAAAGATGTATGTGCACAAATACAAAATGTCTTTAGCCTGCACATCAGTAGATAGCTATAGAAATGACTTGCACACCATTGCTCTATAATAAGCAAATTACATATATTATGTGTTTAAAAGTAACAGAAGTTAATTTAGCGTGAAAAAATCGCAGCGTTTTTCACGCTCGTCTACAAGATTATCTTCACAAATAAAAGTGCAACGTAAGATATAAACGTAAAAGGATTTTCTGCAATTATTGAATTTGACAAATATGGTTGTCTGAGACTATTTCTATGTATATATAAATAGGTCTTGGATAGACATCGTTATCAAACCTCTGGAGTAGCCAGCACTCATCTGCAATTTGTTTATCATACATGTCCTAGAAAAACAGCGCTAAAAATGTAAGTATTTTACTTTTTCAATTTTTCTTTTCAACTATTCATCTTTTGTTGCGATTTTTACACATATTGGTCAATTTCTCTATTCAGTAAAAGCATCTATCATGTATTTAATTCATTCAATCTATTCAAATAATTTAGTCTTGTTAGATTTTTTTTTTCTTACGTCACATATGCGTCAATTTCTCTATTCAGTAAATTCATCTATCATGTATTTAATTCATTCAATCTATTCAACTAATTTATCTTTCTTTAGTAATGATTTCTCCCAATTTGTAAGCACATAAGTTGCTCACAATGTTATCCTGTTGTTACGAGTAACTATAGGTACTATTCACTAGCTCAAATAATGTATCCACCTACGCTACTTCTTAATTATTAATCCTAGTTATCTTTATCTTTTTAGGTCGAGGCAAACAGCAACCCATCTTTTCTCCTCTGAAGACGAAGATGAGCAGCAGGTCCAGCCTAAAAAATCAAGAGGTCCGTCACCGCCCACTCGGCGAGAGAAGAGACCAGCGGGAGGTGAATCATCTCAGGAAAAACCGAAAAACAAGAAGAACACCATCGCCAAACCAATCAGCTCTTGCATGAGGCCCACTACGCACGAATTATTTGGCACCGATAGTGACGAAGCAGAAGAGCAACATGTTGGAACCGCAAAGGGTAAAAAAATACCGCCCCTATATTCATATTTTACTCGTAGAGTTGCAAACGGTGTTAGCAGACAAAGTGATGAGAGTAAAATTGGGAAGTACTATGTGGAGCTTAAAATGTATAACGTTGGAGAGATCGAACGCGTATCACCTATCAACCGTTGGCGACATGCGATATTAACGGTTAAAAATCGTACCGATGATATAACGCCTGCATGGTATCGGTTAAAAGAATTTGTGAACGAAACTAGAAAGGAGTTCAAACACTGTGCTATAGATTTTGTTAGTAAGTATTACTACTGGATGTGTGTGTGTGTGTGTGTATGTGTGTGTGTGTCTATTATACTAACAAAGTATTTTTAAACTGTTAATCTTCAAATGAATGTAACCTAGTAATCTTTTGTTTTCTATTACTTACATAATCAGTGTATAAAATATTTTAATCAACATAATTATTTATTTTTTTATTTATTTAACCATTTATGTACACACATTATAAACATACAAGAAGAAAGGAACAGAAAAATACGTACAAAGGTGATGCTTATTTCTAAAGAAATCTCTTCCAGCATACCTGCGATAGGAAAGTCGATAAAGAGATGTAGACACCGTGTGTAAGAGTAGAAGAGAAAATAGAATACATATAATCAAAAACAATTTACTTAATAAAACTAAACAAATAATATACATACATACATACACACAAATACATACTTCTAAAATAAATATCACTAGAATATTAATTATAATTCTATTAAAATAATAAAAATATACGCAACTATGACGAAGTGGAAAGATAGTGTTCTTTCACTCTTCTTTTAAATACTGAAACAGTATGGCAGTCCCTTATATCAGGTGGCAGTGAATTCCACAACCGCACCGCGTGCACAGTGAAGGAGTAGGAGTAGAAGTCGGTGGTGTGGGGAGGGGACTTAAGAAGATTTCTAAGATGCGACCTGCAAGGCGCATCAGAAGGACGAGCGTAGGAAAAACGTTCCCGCAGATAGGATGGTGTTTTAGGATTGTGAAGGAGGTTAAATAGCAGACACAAAATCCGCGAGTTCCTGCGAAGTCGAATAGGGAGCCACTTGAGTATCTTGCGAAAGTTAGAAACGTGGTCATACTTTTTAAGGTTGAAAACAAAACGAATACAGATGTTTTGCAAACGCTCAAGTTTATTTAAAAGCTCCTCGGTGGCATCCAAGTAACAGGCATCAGCGTAATCAATAATGGGCTAAATGAGAGTTTGAGCAAGGGAGATTTTGGTGTTCAAGGGCAAGAATCTCTGGAGACATTTCAACGAATGGAACGTGTAGTGCACTTTGCGACTGACTTGAGCAACATGGGCAGTCCACGACAAGTAGCAATCCATGGTCACCCCCAGGTTTTTAACCGTATTTGCGTATTCAATCTGAACTCCATTCAAGCAGAGAGGAGACAGCGACGCAACATTGAGCCTATTCCGCATATACCTGCCGCCAATAATCATGGCCTGGGATTTCCTAGGGTTGATTAGCAGTCCAAAGGACCGCGACCACTCACTAATCAAGTCCAGGTCCCTGTTCATGGCAGCCACGGCAGCTGCCGCGTCTTCCCTTAAGAAGTTATTGTAAAGCTGCAGATCGTCGGCATAGAGATGGAAGTAGGAAGAGATGACTCTCGTGACAGAGTTAATGAAAATAGAAAAGAGAAGAGGAGAGAGAACGCCACCTTGAGGCACACCTGCGGTAAGAGAGCACCAATCAGAAGACGACTCATCGAGACGAACACGCTGTGAACGGCCTCTGAGATAGGAGTCGAACCAACCAATAGTGGAAGAGGAGAAATTTAAAGAATTAAAAATCCCTAGAAGGATGTCGAAATCAACAGAATTAAAGGCACTGCTGAAGTCGAGAAGTACAAGTAAAGTTAGAGATTTGTGGTCCATCGCCCAGCGGATGTCATCAGTAACCTTCAACAGAGCCGTCACTGTGCTATGACCCGGTCGAAAACCGGACTGAAGAGGACTAAGTAGGTCATTCGCAGATAGAAAAGCCGAAAGTTGCCGATGAACAATGTGCTCAAGAACTTTAGAGAGATATGGGAGTATAGAAATGGGACGGAAATCAGTGGGTGAGACCGGCTTAGGAATTTTGGGTAAGGGGATGATATGAGCTTGTTTCCAAACCTCAGGAACAGTACAAGAAAACAAGGAAAAGTTAAAAATGTGGGTTAAGACGGGAAGTAATGCGGGGAGAATAGGAGAAATCATTCTTGAGCAAAGATTATCATTACCTACTGCGGTAGAGGAGATAGCACAAATAGACTTTTTAACCTCAATTTCACTCACTGGACTTAATTTGAAAGGAGAACACTGCGGTACTGGCAAACAGGAAAGTTTATTTAAGGTAGCTGATTTGACGTGCGGATCTAAAATAACAGGGGGAAGTGAGAAATGTTTGTTAAGAGCACACACGTCAGTGTCATTACTGGAAACGACTGGAGACTTGCCAATGCCGACAGTTTTCAGAAACTTCCAGACTTCAGAGGAGTTACGGTTGTCGAGAGAATTATGGAAGTAGCGTCTCTTAGCATCTCTACACATACGCCTGCAACGATTACGCAAAACCTTATACGCATTCAGGTTGCGCTCGGAAGGACAGCGTTTCAACCTTCTTTTGGCTCTGTCCCTACCTGCCATCGCATCCTTAATGGCAGAAGTAAGCCAAGGAGCCGGAACATATTTGACTTTGACTCGACGTATAGGGGCATGATGATCGTATAAGTTGAGTATAGTTTCGTTTAAAATGTGAACCATATTGTTGACATATGAGCTCTCCAAGACGTCCGTCCAGTCGATGCTCTCTGCATCACGCAGCAATGCCTCCAGGTCTATGCCCTTGTAGTTCCGAAGGAAAATATATTGCGGCTTGCGCTTGGGAGGGCGAATCCTGTAGGACATAAAGATGAGGTCGTGGTAAGAGAAACAAGCAGTGATCTGTCCGTGGACAGCTACATTATTAGAATTAGAGACAATCATCAGGTCCAACAGAGAAGGAGTGCAATTTGGGAAATGATGAGTAGCAGATAGAGGCAGAATACTAAGGTTATAAGAAGATAAGAGAGATTGAAGTTTGTGAGTACGACTGTCGTTTCTAAGAAGACAAGTATTAAAATCGCCCATCAAGATAACGTGGTCATAAGAGGGACAAAAATCATTTAAAAGGGAATCAAAAGAGGCAAAGTAATCGATGCTGAGGTTAGGACTGTAAACAACTCCAAGTAGCATTTTAGCATGATGCAAGGAAATTTCAAGAAATAGATGCTCCGCTGACCCCGAGTAGGAAGATGGTGATGTGCTGATAATCTTGTAGGGAATATCATTACGCAAGTAAATGGCAACACCACCACCACCCTTCCCAGTTCTATCATTACGGATAAGGACAAAACCAGGAAGAGCATATTGAGCAGATAAAAGAGAGGGTTTGAGGAAGGACTCAGAGATGAGCAAAGCATCTATATGTGCACAGTTAAAGGACGCCAGAAGATCAGAGTAATGGCCAGGAACACTCTGGGCATTGATGTGGGCTATGTTGAGATTGTTGGGGAGGTGGGAAAGCAAGGAGGAAATCTGATCGCCGAGAGTAAGAGGAGAGGACGAACCACTCGCCGCACTATGAAAACTGCTAGAAGACGAAGAACAAGAGAAAAAATCATTATCAAGGTTGATATCGGTCATAGTTTGCAAAAATAATAATAATACGTATACAAATAAAAATAATACCAAAAAATAATAATATCAAAACTACTTAACTACGGTAAATGAACAAAACAATAATAATAAATAAATACGCTCAACCAATAAAAACACCTATTCGCTGTAGTTGGTAGAGATTTTAACACAACATTTTATAAACTAGGTAAAAACTGTGAAGAGAATAAATCAAGGCTTACATTATGATTATGAACAGAAGACATAAAAAATTAATAAAATCAAAATTGAAAGCTAACTAACGATGTCAGCCACAACATTCGTCTAAAGACTATGAAAAAAAAAACAAGTGTAACGAAACGTAACGTCATTTGAATACTAAAATGACACTGACAGTGACAGACGTCACGTCACTACTTCAGGTAAAATAAAAACGTCTACCGGCAAGCAAGAAGAAGTAAGAAAAATTTAACTAAAAGTAAATGCAATGGGTAGATTAACAAAAGGAAAATCAAATTTTAAAGTGAACCGACATTACACGAATGTATTACAAAACGGACAACATAAAACATGCAAGGATACATCTAAAACAGTAAAGTTAGCGACGAGCCTTCCTCACGACCTTTCTTTTAGGGGTTGCAGTCGATGTAGATGCCAATGCTGGCGGGGTAGAATCGACAGGCACAGGATCATTGGGTGCGGCAGCACTGGCCGGAGCAGGGAATAACGCGATTAACGTTTCAAGCTCACCCATGGACGCTATTTTCCGGCGAGCCTTGTCAGGCGTCAAGACAATAACTTTGCCCTCTGCAGACCAGCAGCTATTGATGTTAAAGTGCTTGCGGGCAGCAATAAATACCTGGTGCCGTGTCTTAGTTAGAAACTCCGAAATGGTGATGCCGCTGCCCTTGAGAGTAGTTTTACCGTCCCAAACTAACCGACGATGCTCCATGTCATAGAATCGCACCAGCACAGGTCTTGTTTTGCCCTGGGGCGCACCTAGTCTGTGGCATACTTCTAAGTGATCCAATTTAATGTCATCAATCATTAGTTGCTTCGTTAAAGTGAGGAGAATCACATCACACAGCTTTTCATTCGGTTTTTCAGGAATACCGTGAAACAGCAAGATCTTTCTTCGCATTGTCGTCTCATGTCTGTCCAGACTCAAAGACAGGAGTTCAATCTGAGTTTTGAAGTGAGATAAAGTTTTGCAAACAAAGGATTTAAACTCGGAGAAATCCAGAGAAAGAGCAGCAAGATCCGAGTGTGCAGGGTCAGTCCCAGCTGTAGCTCTCTGCAGCTTATCCTCGTACTCACGCATGCGGGAGCCAAACAGTTTCTCTAATTCCTCCATACTGTGTACAAGCTTGCTGTCCATACTTTGTTGGAATATTTCAAATGTTGTGGTTGTTGAAGAGTGAAAGTGAAAGGAAAGTTCCGAGCGAAGGTGGGTTTATTAGTTAATTAGCACATAAATATAGTGAAAAAGGACAATTAACTATTTTAAAATAAATATTAAATAAGGAAGCTACAAAATTACGTATATATGTCAAGCCTACCCACGTAGGAAAAAAAAGCAAAATTATGTATGTTTCTAGTTAGAATCATGCTCACATAAAAATAGCATGTCCCCTGTTAGCGCGGGGAGCAGTAAATGAGTGGACTGTATTTAAAAGGCAATGGTTTAATGCTGTGCTGATTACAAATTATAAAGGTTCGTGGAAAAACAATCAATGATTTAAAAGGAGGAGTATCGTCCGTCGCGGTGGAGTCCGTGGAAGCGAGTGCTTGTCGGGCCGAGCCGTGTCGCCACCGCGCCGCACCTCTGCGTACCGATGACGCGTTGATCACGTCGCCCGCGCGTGTAGACTGCGTGCAGGTGGTGTGTTGGGTTTTGATTCCCAACATGCTGCCCGGGTTGAAGTGTAGACTTCAAAAATCTGGAAGGGGGCAAATATTATTAAAGGCCCTCCTTATGGTGCCCCTCTTTGTCTTCACCTCAGCAACTCTTATGATTCCGTCGCTGCCAGGGTAGACTTGTATGACCCTTCCTAAGGACCCGAGTAGAGGAGGAAGAGCTCTGTCCTTGATTATGACAAGAGACCCTAATTTCAGCTCTGACTTCGTAGCTCGCCACTTCACCTTCTGTTGCAGTAAAGCTATGTACTCTAAAGAGAACCGCTGCCAAAAGTGCTGTTTAATGTGCTCTATTCTCTTGTAGCGCTCCAGGCGGGTAATGTTGGCATCAGTAACCTGTGGATGAGGAATAGCATTAAGTGGTCGTCCAATTAAGAGGTGAGACGGTGTAAGGGCGGAATAGTCATGGGGTTCTGAGGAGAAAGGAGTGAGAGGACGGGAGTTTAAGACAGCTTCGATTTGAGCGAGGCAGGTAGCCATTTCCTCATAAGTAAGATGAGTGGTTTGCAATAATCTTTTTAGGTGGTATTTGGTAGAGCGGACAGCTGCTTCAGCTAAGCCGTTAAAGTGGGGGCTATAGGCAGGTACAAATTTAAATTCGATACCTTCTTGAGCTATCTGACCCTCAAGGTCTGATTGCACGAGAAATTTTGTAAGCTCGTTATAAGTTCCGACAAAGTTTGTGCCATTATCGGATGTGATACATTGAGGTTTTCCTCGACGTGACACAAAGCGATTAAGAGCGGCTAAATAAGCCTCACTAGATAGCGCAGTGACGAGTTCGATGTGACAGGCCTTTGTCGAATTGCAGATGAAAATCGCCAAAAAACATTTAATAAGTTTGCAACCTCTGCCTTTCCTGTCTGCTATCATCACTGGCCCCGCGTAGTCAACACTGCAATGTAAGAATGGATACTCCAATTCAGTTCGAGTTGACGGCAGTTGCCCCATAATGGGTTGCACAGATTCGGCTTTGTACCTACAACATGGAACGCATTTATTAACAATGGCTTTGGCTAGGTTTCTGCCGCCCAAGGGCCAATAAGTCTGCCTAACGTTCGCTAGTAACAGCTGGGGACCAGCATGTAAATAAGTTAAGTGAAATTGCTCAAAAAGAATCTTGGTAAAATGATGTTTGCTGCACAGTAAAATAGGATGCTTTGTATCAAAAGTGTATGGAGAGTTGTCTAATCTACCACCAACACGTAATAGGTTAGTAGGGTCTAGAAATGGGGACAAGGAAATAAGTTTATTCTTTTTATGCAATACCTTTCCCGTTTTAAGAATAGCATATTCGTCAGGAAACATTTCCGACTGAACCTTATTTAAGATTAGATTTAGAGAATTTTTAAGTTCGACAACTGAAAGATGACCAGTAAGTTTGTTGGTTTTGTTCCGACAATTGTGAACAAACCTCAGCAGATATGCTATTGAATTTTGTATATAAATTAAGTTAGATCTATTGTTAATCACACTACTAATTGAGTCTACATTAGAATTATTGTCAGTCACTACAACAGAACAAGATACCAATTCTGGTAGATCGTGTTTCTCATTATGATTGGGCATCTTTGGCCATTCACGTTCATCTTCCTCTAAAAAGGTGGGACCAAACCACCACAAGGATGAACCACTGATGGAATCAGCCTTCAGCCCGCGGGAAACAAGATCCGCCGGATTGTCTTTAGACGGTACGTAGCTCCACGCGTGACCTTCTGTGCTCTCTTGAATTTCGTGAACACGATTGCGAACGAAATGTTTCAGTTGCAATGCGGGTGAGGTTAACCACCCTAATACTATGGTCGAGTCACACCAAAATCTACATTTGCTTACCTTTATAGTAAGAGAGGATAATACTTTAGTACACAAAGCATCTGAAAAAACATGAATGTCATGAATTCCTGAGTCATCACTAAGTACCCATCGAGGAATACTTACGTGATTCAGAAGTGGTAAAGTATCTGCAAATGTAATCCATAAATGTTTGATGTCTTCTGAGACCTCATCATCCCATGAATATTGATCGATCCACAATCTCTGCATGACGATTTTGGCTTCAACAATACATGGGCCAACAAGTCCCAGAGGATCGAAAATCTGACTTATTACTGAAAGTATGTGTCGCTTTGTGACCTTTTGTTTAAATTTATATTAATTGAAAATGACAGGGTGTCTGAATCACAAATCCAGTTCAGGCCCAGAGTCTTGGATGAACCATTTGGATTTGTTTCAGACAGGTTCTGAATATTGTTCTCTGTATTGCTGTATGGGGGAGATATTTGATTTAAAATAAACTGACTATTTGATTTAAATTTTCTCAAATTTAATTGTGCTGATTTTAATGTTGCTATAACTCCCTTGGCAATATCAATTGTTTTATTTAGAGAATGTGAACCACCTAGATAATCGTCAACGTAAAAATCTCTTTGAATTGATTGTTTGACGTCATCATCTGCAGCACTTGTAGCCAGACTAACCAAACATTTTGTGGCCAAATACGGAGCACTTGCCGTGCCATAAGTCACTGTATTGAGTGTGTACGTCTTTAAGGGCTCTGTTGGATCAGAGCGAAAGATGATTTGTTGCAGAGAACGTTGTGATGGATGAAGTTCGATCGCTCTGTACATTTTCTCCACGTCGCCAGTTACAACATATTTGTGTTGGCGAAAACGTAGTAGAATTGACACTATGTCTTCTTGTACAGTGGGACCGACCATTTGGATGTCATTTAGTGACACCCCAGTATTAGTGGTTGCTGACGCATCGAAAACTGTACGTAGCTTGGTAGTTGCACTTGACTCACGGATGACGCCATGGTGGGGTAAAAAATAACTACAGCCGGGCGTAGACTCCCTGTTTTCAGTCATGTGACCTAGTTGTTCATACTCGGTCATGAATTCAACGTACCTGCTTTTGAAGACAGGATCCCTCAGAAACTTACGCTCTAGTGACATGAACCGACACTTTGCCTTTTGTAAGGAATCGCCTAAGACTGAAGGATCTTTCTTCAGCGGCATTGTTACGACAAAGCGCCCATCGTCATTACGAGTGGTATGTTTTTTGAAGCTTTGCTCACAGGCACGCTCTTCTGGTGATAGGGTGTGCTTGGCAACAATGGTATCTAGTTCCCAGAAACGAGATAAGTTTGGATCAGCGTTCTCGTTTAAAAAATGACAAACGGGAGAAGACGTGTGACTTACGACGGCCTACGTACCCTGACACTAGCCAACCCAGTTTTGTTTCGTATAGTTTGGGCTGATTTTTACCCAAGTCGATAGTATTGTTGCTTAAGACGGACCAAAATACTTCGGCCCCAACTAAGATGTCTATAGCCGACGGCACATTAAATGATGGGTCAGCTAGACTTATTCCCAATGGAAGAGGAATGTTATTAATGTTGATATAGGCTGATGGTAAAGCTTTAGTGATTTGTGGTAAAATATGGCAGTCTACGGAGATGTTGCAATGGTCATCATAGGTGGACATAATAGTTATGCTACAAGACTGTGTACTGTTAGACGTATTATTATTTATACCTGTCACGGTGGAGCTCGTACTACGTCGCAACAAACCCAGCTTACCGCAAAATGACTCAGCAACGAAGTTACCCGTGCTACCGTTGTCGAGCAGTATTCGGGCAGTCTGCACTTCACCCTTGCTGTCAACCACTCTCACGACCGCTGTGGAAAGCAAAACATTCGGAGGAGTAGTACGCTGTTGAATATTAGTCGAACCCGCAAAGTTGCTGACGGGAATAAGTGGTTCAGGAGCTGGGGTAATTTCTGCCTCTTCTGAATGAAGCAGAGTACTATGCTTCTTTCTGCAATATTTGCAAGGCATAAGGTTGCACCTAGATTCTACGTGCCCTGTTCTAAGACAATTAAGACACACCTTTGATTCCTTGGCCTTTTGAATGCGAGCTTCAATAGATAGGTCTCTGAATGCAGTACAATTAAATAAAAAATGAGGTTGATTGCACATAGGACATGTATTTATTTTTTTATTGTTGCTGTCTTTTATGTTTTGACTGGATTTTGTAACTGTAAACTGGTTTGAATTATTTTTTACATTGTCCGAGTTGTTTAATTTATTACTATGTACTCTATGCTCTTGCAAAGTTTCCAATAAGTCGGCTCTGTTGCTAAGAAACATAGTAAAAATATGTAAAGAAGGTGGATCGCTAAGCGTATTCCGATGTTCTTCCCATTCCCTACGTGTGACATTGTCGAGATTTTCTGCCATCATATGTATTATGAGGGTATCCCAAAATTCAGTTGGCTGACCTAAAGTCTTCAATGCGCGAAGATTCTTATTCGTTGCGTCGATAAGTTTTCTAATGGTAGAACATGACTCACTGTCCATACGTTTTACGTTAAATAACGCATGTACATGATTATTTACGAGCAATCTTTTGTTGTCGTACCTACTACACAATAAATTCCATGCAGACTCATAGTTCTGGGCTCTGAAATCTAAATTATCTATTACTAACAGTGCACTGTCTTTAAGAGAAGCACGCAGGTAATGCAACTTATTAATGTCGTCGATATCCGACCGTGAATGTATCAGTGATATGTAGGTGTCTCTAAATTCCAGCCAGTGTTGGTAGTGACCTTGGAAAACCGGTAAATTTATTTTTGGCAACCTTACACAATTATATTTTAAGCCACCTGCCTGTACATCCTCGAAACCCGTCACGGAACCATCTCGAAGACTGCAAGACTGGGGGGGACGAGCACCGAGCAGACTGCGCGCCATCGCCACCAGCTTATAGTACTGGTTCTCGAACTGCTCACGCTCTTCGCTCTCGTTATCGGGGTTGTCCAACAACACCTCGATGTCACACTGTAATTTGTCGAAATCCACATATAAGCTACCAAATTTGTTATATCTAGTCTCTAAATCAAGAAGTTGTAAGGTGCTAAGTTCGGTGCAACTTTTAAGCATGTGGAGGTAGTTGGTAAAAATTGTAAGCTTCGATTTCATACAGCTGCGTTTCTTAACGAGTTTTTCAACCTTTTCGTCAGCCATAGCGATCAAAACACAAATAACAAATTAACTAATTAACTAATGAGCTATTACAAACCAGTCTATAAAAAGTAATAAAAATATGTAGGTATCGGTAAGTAATAAGTTATAAATGACTCGACGGCGACGGTGGGAACAAAGGAACAGCTGTTGCAACGGTAACTCGTAGGTACCTACGTCGCCGAGCGATCAGCCGTTATAGATAAGAAGCAATGTTTTTGCGTAAACAGATGGGAATTATAAATGTATTTGTAAGTTGAAAAGTGATTTCAGAGAAATGTAAGGCTATGAACAAGAAGATTGGTATTAAACAACTTAAATCAAAATTAAATGAATGCACTCACTTATGTATGGCTATTTAAACTTAGGGAACAAGACAAAGAATAGGAATAAATTGGAACGAACTCACAAAATGTCTAAACCATCCACTGGATAAACGATGATCTGCAGGTTTTCGTTCCTCTTTGGCTGTGATGATGACTCGAACATTCGACGGGTCCGAAGTCCAACGCCGGTCGACCTCTAGATGACTTCTTCCTCTGGGCGTGTGCGGGTGCCATGCGAAGTTTCTTGAACAGGACCTTGATGACTCCTGGAGGAACTGTCGCTGCTGAAGACCGCAACTGAAGAGCTTCGAGTTTGAAGATTTTCCGAGACCGTTACTTTTCGAAACTAAGACGGCGAGATCCTTGAAGGACCAATGTTAGCGCGGGGAGCAGTAAATGAGTGGACTGTATTTAAAAGGCAATGGTTTAATGCCGTGCTGATTACAAATTATAAAGGTTCGTGGAAAAACAATCAATGATTTAAAAGGAGGAGTATCGTCCGTCGCGGTGGAGTCCGTGGAAGCGAGTGCTTGTCGGGCCGAGCCGTGTCGCCACCGCGCCGCACCTCTGCGTACCGATGACGCGTTGATCACGTCGCCCACGCGTGTAGACTGCGTGCAGGTGGTGTGTTGGGTTTTGATTCCCAACACCCCACTTACTACAATTAAAAGCATATGTTTTAAGCTCACATTTGTTTTTACTTTACAGTACGATACCTGTCTACACATCGAAGACGTTATAATATTGATGATAAACATAATAATCCTGAATTTATTGAATGTGAAAAATGTCTTATCGAATTACCTTTGAATGAGTATAAATATCATTTGAGAACTAATATACATAAGTCTAATAGTCTCTTACGAACCGAATTTCAAAACATTCACATTATTTCAAGTGCTTTCAAAAACAGAATCGTGACGTATCGTTTAAATCCTTTACACGAAGTTGAATACCTCGCGCCTGACGAATTCTTGTGTGAGAATAAAAACGATATCTTAAAACTACTTGATATGTCGCTACTGAAAAATATTTGTATTAAAGTGAACTTTGAACTGTTTGCTAACTTTGTATTAGAAAAGAACAAAGAGCAACAACTGAAGTCTTTCAATACGAAATATGCAATAATTTGTAGAAACACAAATATTAATGAATGGTACTCGCATATAATTGAACTTTTAAAATGTAAATTATTAGAATTCGAACATAAAGAGTCTGGATGGTCTTATCATTCAGCAAACCATCTGGAAATCAATATTAATAAATACTGTCCATTGCGAGGTGGTGCGTATTTAACTTTACCAAAAAAAATCAGAAACTCAAAAAGTTGTGTGAATATACAAAATAATGACAGTCATTGTTTTTTATGGAGTATTGTAGCATCATTATATCCTGTTAAGCAGAATATATGTAGGACATCATCATATCCACATTACAGCTCTGTTTTTAATATTGAAGGATTGTCTTTCCCTGTTACATATCAGGACATAAAAGTATTTGAAACAAATAACAACATAAGCATTAATGTTTACGGAATAGATGAAAATACTGAAAAAGTGACCGGACCTCTATATTTAACAAATACAAGAAAATCAAATTATGTGTATTTACTATACTTAGAGAGAAATGGAAAAGCTCATTACTGTCTGATTCAAAATCTGGTACGGTTGGTACGACGTCAAGTTACAAATCATAAAGGTAATGTTTTTCTGTGTGAATCATGTCTACAGTTTTACTGTACTGAAACCCAGTATACATCCCATATGTGTTCAAAAGTTTTAACTGTTCTGCCTGAAGCTAATAGAAGGCTTGGTTTTAAGAATAATGAACGAAAACAGAGGATAAATTATGTAATCTATGCTGACTTTGAAAGTCTGTTACTAAGTTGTTCAGAAAAAAATAGTGAAAAAACACAGAACTTCAAAAAACATGAACCCTCATGCTTTGGTTATTATATTTGTTGTTCTCATGATCCTAGTCAAAATAAGTATGTTACATATAGAGGCTCAGATTGTGTTGATGTGTTTATTACTAAACTAGTGGAAGACGTAAAGAAAATAAGTAAAATATTATCTATTAAAGTGCCTATGACCTCACTGTCGAAAAAAGAAAAAAAAGATATAATTGTGCTAGTACCTGTCATATTTGTGATCAGTTATTATTTAATGACAAAGTATGTGATCATGATCATGTCACAGGAAAGTACAGAGGAGCTGCACATGCTCATTGTAATTTAATGTATAGAGTATGTGCGTTTATACCTATTGTTTTTCACAATTTATCGAACTATGACTCTCATTTGTTTATCAAAGAATTAGTAAAGTACAAAGGACACATTAAAATTATACTAAAGAAAAATATTTAACCATCAGTAAATACATTGCTAGCGAGAACGGTAACTCTTCTATTCAAATGAAATTCATTGATTCGTTTCAATTTCTTAGCTCAAGTTTAGAAACATTGAGTAAAAATTTGACACATGAACAATTTATTCACTTGTCAACGGAATTCAATAGCGTTATTTATTTATTTAGGATCTCCAACAAAGGATACACATATACAATATAAATCACAATAATAATAAAAGGTTCTTGTACGTGTGCTCCTTCAATTACAGGAGACCACAGCATGCACATATAACTAGGTTTAACAGGATAAAAATAAAATAGATAAAATTAATGATGAAATTTGAGGAAATAAAATAAAATTAAAATTAACATGTCATGATTGAGCATTCATATTACAATCGTTTGGTATAATAATAATTCTTACACATTTGTTAACTGTTGGAAGAAAGAAACATAATAGCATACTTAGTTATTTTGCAATGGTTAAATTATTTTTGTATTTTGTAATGTGGAGGGTTATGTCCAGGTTATAATGCTTTGACAATTCATTGTATTGCCTACAGAGTCTTGGGAGGGCGGCGAAATGTCCCAAATTAGTTTTAGATCCTGAGACGTAAAATAAATTGTAGCTTTTTTTCCGCGGAAGACGAGATGGTGCGTTCATATGCAGTTTGCCTAGTAGTTCGCTACAGTCTATGACTCCATTGAATATTTTGTGCAGTAGTATCAGGTCTGCCGTTTTCCGCCTGTCTGCAAATGAGACCATTTTGTAGTACCCTAATCTATCTTTGTAGCTGACAACTATTTTAGCTAAACGATCCTTGTAACACAGATGATATAGGAAACGTCTTTGGACACTTTCCAGGTGTTTGATATATATGTCGTAGTGAGGATTCCAAACCTGGCTGCTATATTCGAGTATTGGCCGAACCAGTGTGTTAAATAATTTTATTTTGGTAGACGCCTTTTTAAAATCTTTGCTGTTACGTAAGACAAATCCAAGAATTTTGAACCCGTTGTCATGTTTAGGATATGTTTGCCAAATTTAAGTTGCTTATCTAGTGTGACTCCTAAGTCACGTATTTCCTCTACTTGTTGTAGTTTATGTTGGCTAATCGTGTAATTGCTAGGTTTGACAATTTTGTTACGGGTGAATTGCATGTAGTAACACTTTGAGACGTTAAGAAGCATTTTGTTCGTTTTGCACCAGTTCGTCAGTCTGTTCAGATCTTCCTGCAATAGGGCAGAGTCAGATTCAGTTACCATTGGTTTCATTATTTTCATGTCATCGGCAAAAACATAGAATTTTGAATGCTTAAAGCAGTGCGTGATGTCGTTTATGAAAATGTTGAAGAGAATTGGGCCTAAATGTGAACCCTGTGGAACACCGGATCTACCTTTAAAAGACTTTGAATGATGGCCACTCATAACAACTTTTGAAGACCTGTCACTGAGGTAAGACTGAAACCACTTTAACATTGACTATACCCAAGTGCTGGAGTTTAGCTAAAAGAAGATAATGATCTACCGTATCGAACGCCTTACTAAAGTCAGTGTATATGGTGTCGACAGGATTACGTTTATCTAAATATTCTGATAGAGACGACACGTAGCACATGAGATTAGTGGTTGTAGATCTGGATTTGATAAAGCCGTGTTGGTGGCTGGTAAGAAGGTGTTTAACATGCGATGAAAGACGTTCGGTTATGAGCTTCTCAAATACTTTGCCAAAGATGACTAAAATAGAAATGGGTCTGTAATTGGATACCAAATTCCTTTCTCCTGCTTTAAAAATAGGTACCACTAGTGCTTTTTTCCATTGTTCAGGGAAAATACCGTCTTCAAGAGACTTGTTATAAATAAGACTGAGTGGTAAAGCCAGCGCTTTCGCACATCTTTTTATGAACACGGGTGGAATACCGTCGTCTCCCACGCTTTTCTGTTCATCTAAAGATGTTAAGGTTCGGAAAATTTCACCAGCGGTGAGTTCTAGTTTACAGAGAGTCTGCGAATTGTTATTGATATTAACATTTGACAGTTGCGAGGACGTTGTAGTGTTATAGACACCTGCGAAGTTTTCAGCAAATAAGTTACATATGTCGTGGCCAGTTGATGCGGTTTTATTATTGTGACACATAACTGCGGGGTAAGCACTGAAGCACATATTCATTTGCTTATGAGTAAAGGTATTTATCCATATGATTACATGAACGCTTGGGAGAAGTATGAAGAAACAAAACTTCCGAATAAAAAATATTTCTATAATACATTGAAATTGGAACATATTACTGATGCTGAATATGAACACGCTAAAACTGTATGGAAAACATTTAACATCTGTACTATGGGCGACTATACTGATTTATATTTAAAATGTGATGTTTTGTTGTTGTGTGATATATTTGAAAATTTTCGTGATATAAGTCTAAACTATTATAAATTAGACCCTGTATACTATGTAACGGCACCTAGTTTGAGCTGGGACGCTATGCTTCTTTATACAGGTGTTAAATTAGATTTAATTGACAACCTTGAAATATATCAAATGCTAGAAAAGGGAATACGAGGTGGTTTAGCACAGTGTTCTTTGCGTCATGCAAAAACTAATAATAAGTATTTAACTAAATACGACGATCGATTTTCTTCTACCTATTTATTGTATCTTGGTTGTAATAATCTGTACGGTTACGCAATGACTAAAAAGTTACCTATTTCAGAGTTTACATTTATAAATCAACAGGAAATTGATTCTTTCGATGTTACGAGTATTTCAGACGAAAGCAGCTATGGCTTTATATTATAGGTAGGCCTTGAATATCCAGACTACCTACATGATGATCATAGTGATTTACCTTTCGCCCCAGAAAAATTTATACCACCAGGAGGAAAAACTGCAAAACTCATAGCTAATTTGTACGATAAATTTAACTATATAATTCATTACACTAATTTAAAACAATGTTTGAAGCATGGACTTGTTCTCAGAAAAATACATCGCATTCTCACATTTAGGCAAGAAGAATACTTAAAAAAATATATAGATTTAAACACTAGCCTCCGACAATGATCCACAACAACATTTGAAAAAGACTTTTTCAAGCTTTTGAATAATTCAATTTTTAGTAAAACTATAGAAAATAAGCGGAAACAAGTAGATATTAAATTAGTCACTAAATGGAATGATACCAAAAATATTAAAACAAACAACTTAGTGCTGAGAAACTAATTTGTAAACCAAATTTGAAATGCGTTACTGTATTTTCAGAAAATTTCGTAGCTATTCAACTGAAGCCGGAAATAATTGTTTTAGACAAAGCGATCTACATAGGTTTCACTGTTTTAGAATATGCTAAGTCACATCTTTATCAATATCATTACAGTATGAAAAATAAATATATGACTAACATTAAGCTTTGTTACACAGACAGCTTACTGTACTTAATTAACACAGAAGATGTTTATATTGATATAAAAAACAATTTAAAATAATTTGATACTCGTACTAGTAATAACAACGCAAACAACCCATATTCAATACCACTAGTTAACGCTAAAATACCTGGTCTATTCAAAGATGAGCTGGGTGGAGACGTGATCAGTGAATTTACTGGTTTGAGAGCGAAATTGTATTGTTTATTATCATCTAAAATTGGAAATTAAGAAGGCAAAAGGTATGTCAAAATCTGTTACAAATAAACTACGCATTTCAGATTACAATAAGACATTGTTCAATAATGAAAACAACTATGTTAAAATGAATATGATTAGATCTATGAAACACGTATTATATTCTCAACAAGTGAGCAAAGCGATGAATAGAAATGATGACAAAAGATACATACTAGCAAATAACATAGAAACCTTACCTTGGGGACATTACAAAATTATATTTTAGTTATAGAAAGGTTTAATTGTATTACATTCACTTTTTCCGTATACTGTATACTGTTAAGTAATTAAGTTTCTTTAATAATTATTATTGCTAATATCTAAATAAAAGTTTCTTTATTGACTTTATTTGTTTTATTGCTTTCCTTTGTATCATTCATGATACAGGTACAACACACTCGTTACAAAAAGTTTGAATACATCCAACTATAATAAAGTATTATTTATGAATCAAATCAATTAAACATGTATTGTATTCACAAGAAGTTAATAAAGTAATATTAAAAAGAATTAATGATACTTACATACAAGTTCAATATAATCAAATAAATACGCTGTATTCATTATAGGTTATGAATACTACGAGGGCTGCACTAAAAGTATCGGGAATTGAATATTTCCACTGTTCCTGTCATATTAAAATCTTTTTAATTGAAAACTCCTTGGTTTTAAAAATCGAATACCATTTATTTATTTAAAAAAAGATTCTCGGTCTTGTCACAAGGTTTTATCAAACTTGTTTAGTCGTTGAGAAAATGGAATTGACTCGAGAAAATTCAAGAGCGATGATTTATTATGACTTTCGAACTGGTTTAACACAAAAACAGTGTGTTGACCGGATGATTTCTGCATTTGGTGATGAAGCCCCATCCAAAACCACAATTTATCGCTGGTTTGCTGAATTTCAACGTGGACGTGTCAAGCTCACTGATGATCCCCGTCAAGGTCGTCCAAAAACTGCAGTCACCCAAGAAAACGTTGATGCTGTGCGTAAGCTGATTGAGGAAGATCGACATGTGACATACCGCGAAATTCAGGCAACTTTAGACATTGGCATGAGTCAAATACAAATAATCTTGCATGAACAATTAGGTGTAAAAAAGTTGTTTTCCCGATGGATACCGCATTCGCTCTGTGAAGAGCAAAAAGCGGCTCGCGTTACTTGGTGCGTCAGAACTCTCGAAAGATTCCACGCAGGATCCTCAAATGCTGTATACAACATTGTATCAGGTGGCGAATCCTGGATATACGCGTACGAACCCGAAACAAAAAACCAGTCACGAGTTTGGGTGTTCGAAAATGAGTTAAAGCCAACAAAAATTGTTCGTTCACGGAGTGTTGCAAAAAAAATGGTGGCCACGTTTGTCTCCAAAACCGGCCATGTTACGACTATTCCTCTTGAGGGACAAAGAACGGTTAATGCAGAATGGTATGCTAGCATTTGTTTGCCACAGGTCGTTTCTGAACTCCGTAAAGAGAACTGCAACCGCCGCATCATCCTCCATCACGACAATGCGAGTTCTCACACCGCGCACAGAACAAAAGAGTTTTTAGAGCAAGAAAACATAGAATTATTAGACCATCCGCCGTACAGCCCCGACCTAAGCCCTAATGATTTCTATACTTTCCCTAAAATAAAGAATAAATTGCGTGGACAGAGATTTTCATCACCTGAAGAAGCTGTGGACGCCTACAAAACGGCCATTTTGGAGACCCCAACTTCCGAATGGAATGGTTGCTTCAATGATTGGTTCCATCGTATGGAAAAATGTGCCAAATTTCGCGGAGAATACTTCGAAAAGCAATAAATACATTTTTAAATAGTAATGTTGTGTCACTTCCTTGATTCCCACAATTTTCAGTGCCGCCCTCGTAACAACCAAATTTTAATTAATAAAACACAGTTTATAATATATTTTTTTTTATTATGCTTAACTTACTCTCTCAGTTATAATTAACTGTAAATAAATACAAACTTACACATTCCTAAAAAAATAACATTCAAAATTCATATTATGAAGTTGAACTCAACTTTTTAACTAACTTACCAACTAAATGCTCAGTTTCACTACTGATATCGTCGTAATCACTTCTCACTAAGTACTGTACATTCACGGTTGCACTATCAGGGTCAGTGTCTATTTCATTGATATGGTGACCGTTCAAATCATGAATAATTATTTTTATTAGTTGGCGAACATGTCCTGGCTCTTTACGCATGATAAAGGATTTGTTTTTAAACGATTTTGATTTATTTTTTTTCTTCTTCAGTTTTTGCTCTTCTGTTTTTTGTTCTCGACTCTCCTCACACGCACTTGCCGGTACTTCAGCGTACCAACTCTCTCTGTCTTGTGCAAAGTAGAATGGATTTGTAACTGGATCTAAGTCCTCAATCAAATTCTGAAAAACAAGGATACATTTTTATGTTATTGAAACACATCAACTATGAAGTAATTAAAAAATACTTTAAAAAATATATGTCTATACCTTGACAATGTTCTTAAATCATAACCGAAAGTGACACGAAACGAGTTACTTATGGAAAAGACAACAACGAAGTGAAGTAATTCCTTGTTTTATAATAAGTAGGTACACTCATAGCTTAGATTGCATATTATGATATATGAGAATAGCATCTTTCTTGTACTCAATACAAGTTTCGACCTGTTAGTTACACAATTTTATAATATAGATATATATATGCACGTTAAATAGTTTTTTCATTAATCGGTAAGATGAAGTTGATCAAGCAACCCATATCCCTCAATGTTAATAATATAACATTAAGTGACTCTGTTCACCACATCAGACATAGCGCTTTGTTGCTAAATACCATACGCTGTATAATATGCGGTCCATCAAGCTGTGGTAAAACGAATGTTATGATTAGTTTACTACTGCATGAAAATGGGCTCAAATTCAAAAATCTTTATCTTTACTCTAAGACTTATTTTCAACCAAAATACCGTTTTCTGATAACAGATTAACTTCTAAGAGTTCAATGATGATAAAGATGTAATTGCTCCGAGTGAAGCTTTAACATACTCTGTATTTATTTTTGATGATGTTGCGTGTGAAAATCAAGTCAATATCCGCAATTATTTTTGTATGGGTAGGCATAAACAAATCGATTGTTTCTATTTATCTCAAACCTATTCTAAAATTCCTAAGTAATTAATACGTGACAATGTTAATTTTCTTATTATATTCAAACAAGATGACGTGAATTTAAAACATATTTATGAAGAGCATGTTAGTTCTGATTTACAATGGAAAGAGTTCAAAAATATTTGTCAAACTGTTTGGAATAAAACTTATAATTTTCTACTTATTAATAAAGAATCGCCATTAAATAATGGAAGGTATAGACAGAACTTTGATATTTTTTAAAAATTTGACTGACTGTTTATAGATATAAGTAATTAACATGCAAAAATGAAATTCAGTATAACTTGATCTTTAGCTGAACGCAGTTGTTTTATTATACGAGTAACATGGAGAAAAATATTAAAATAGAATTAATGAAGTCTGTAGACTCCATAAAGAATAAATTAAAACAAATGAAGAACCAGGAGCACTCAATGAACTTGTCACTCGATAAAAGCCTGTCACAGATCCCCTTAAAACTCTAGTTGATTCGAATTTATCTTTGGAAAAAATAAAACACTTAGAAAATACAACACTCACTAATTCTGGAAATATTGAATTGGAAGACTTTAATTCATCTACAAAGTTTGAGGACTGTTACGAACCAAAACTTGATTCTACACAATTGGTTAAAAAGTCCCCTAAAATACAATTACAAGAGGATTTAGAAATTTCATTAGAGGGTCGTGATATTATGTATGATATTTATGATGTACCGTTTGGAATAAGAAGTGAGAACAAAAGTTTAATGATGGGAAATTCAATAGTTTCATTTTCTAAAATTGATAGTTTGAATAACGACACTACAATTTGTATTAAAATCGATAATAAATCATATAATTTAACGCCTGGACTGAAAGAACTTTTACTTAAAAAAAAACCTGATTTAAAATTAATATCCGATAAAGATAAACTTGTTTACAAGGATATTATACAAATGCTCATAAAAGAGACTTCGATCCTAAAGGTCAAATAAAAGGTGATAAAGGAATAAAATATCGTGAAATAATCAGACCATTGTTTTCCGAAACGTCAAACGATAACATTCTCACTAAACTTGGAGGAAACTTGCCAAAGTTAAAAAAATACAAAAACAATACTGACCTGGTATATAGGGACGACCCTAACGAATTGGTTGAGAGACTGAAACTATTAGTTGCTTCAAGAGATGCGGGCAATACGAACCATGATAATGAAATTTTATCGATAATTGAAGAATTAAAAGAAGCTGACATCATTAAAGAATAAATAGTAGCAATATCATGATTATTATTCAGTATCATCGATGGATTCAAGACAAATGTTTGTATGCTGAATTCTGAACATGAGTAAAGCCGATGTGGTAAACGAAATTCATACAAATGTGAGGGTTAACTTTCCACGAAGACACGTTATTATGAAAGACATAGATGATCTTTGGCAGGCAGATTTAATTGATATGCAATCTATTTCTAAAGAAAATAAAAATTACCGATTTATTCTCACTGTCATTGATACATTTTCGAAATACGCTTGGACATATCCTTTGAAAAGTAAAACTAAAGATGTTGTATGCAACTCTTTCAAGATTTTGTTGGATAAAGGGCGTGTTCCCAAAAATCTGCAAACGGACAATGGAACAGAATTTTATAATAATAAGTTCCAAAAACTTATGAAATCTTATTATATAAACTATTACTCAACCTTCTCAACAAAAAAGGCATCAATAGTCGAGCGATTTATCAGAACATTAAAATCTAAACTGTATAAGGAATTTAGTTTAAAAGGTTATAACTGGATGGATAATACTCTTGATAATGTTATAAATAAATACAATCACACCTATCATCGAACCATTGATGAAATTCCAGCAAACGTGGATCATTTTCATAAAAAACGCTTATTGGAGAAATATTTCAGGTTGGTAAAAACCGTTAGCATAAAAAGCAAGTTTAAAGTAGGTGACTATGTACGTATCAGTAAGTACAAAGGAACGTACGTAATGCTGGAATTGACGAAGGTAACTTCCTTTCTGAGAACCCTTCATTACCTATAAACATGAGGTTAAAGGGATATACTCCCAACTGGTCGACAGAAATATTTAAAATTACAAAAATACAAAATACAACTCCTATCACCTACTTAATTGAAGATGCAATCAGAGGCCAACCCATTTTAGGTGCATTTTATGTTCAAGAGCTGCAAAAGACAAAACATCCTAATTTATATCTAGTCGAGAAAGTTCTCAGAAGTAAAGGAAATAGAGTTTTAGTAAAATGGTTAGGTTTTTCTTCTTCTGAAAACAGTTGGATTGATAAATCGAATATTTATTAAGTGTTCAACCATAATGCATCAGTCTTATGATGGGTATTGAAGAGAGTAGTCTTGTAAATTGTCTTATAAATAATTTACCATTTGAATTACATTTACCAGGATATAAGTATTGTGGACCTGGCACTAAATTAATGAAAAGGATTACACGCGGAGATAAAGGCGTTAATAAATTAGACGAATATTGTAAAGAACACGACATTGTCTATCACAAATATTCAAACTTAGAGGATCGCCACCAGGCAGATTTAAAATTTGTTAAATATGGCGAAAGAGCGAGCAGTTGCCTCGGATGCGAGTGTACGGGAAAAACTGGCAGCACGTTTAGTAAGCAGCGCTATGTCTACAAAAGTTAAAACTAGTTCTGGTCTTAAAAAAAGTAGCAAAAAGTGTTCGCGAAAAACTGCATCTGGAAAAGGGTTTAAAAATAAATTTAAAAATGTTATTAACAAAACGAAAAGACATATGAAAAAATTAAAACCAAAATGCAAAAAAGTGGCAATAGAATTAGCTATGACCGCTGTCAGAGAGCTAGCTAATGATTCAACCATTAAACTTCCTCGTGTTATTCCTATACCAAAATCTGGTGGAGTATTACCTTTGATTCCTATTTTTGCGG
This sequence comes from Tiliacea citrago, assembly GCA_963921375.1. NCBI lineage: Eukaryota > Metazoa > Arthropoda > Insecta > Lepidoptera > Noctuidae > Tiliacea > Tiliacea citrago. Next base: position 23,503,925 of record OY992783.1, read on the forward strand.
GATTATCTGCGGCGGGAGCCTTAGCAGGCGGTGCAGCTGGTATTGCTAAAACCATAAATGAATTCAAGATGGCAAAAAAGTTGTATGCTGAATCGAAGAGACACAATGAAAAGATGGAGGCTATCTGCATCGGAAAAGGACTTCACCTTAAACCACATAAAGATGGGCTAGGAATTTTTGTATCAAAAGAAAAAAAAGGTGGACACCTTTGTTTAAACTTTTTGAAGAATTTTTGGTATAGTGCAGGAATAAAATAAACAGAATCTTATAAAACCGTTCAGTATACAAGCATGTCTACTACAGTTACCATCTCTGGAAGTAAATCGGAATTGGTTACATACTTTCAACCACCACTACATTTATCTGATCAATACGAGTGCGGTTTACTATACTTTTCAGAATTAAAATCAAGACCGGATATTCCCATTATTAACAGCAGTCTATCTGTAATCAGAATCGAATGTGATCTTGTTCACGGTTCGTACTACAACGGGTTACCAACTCATTTTATTCATGAATTTGTATCTAATACTACTCGAGGTCATCAGTGCATGGAAATAACGCAAAATGTTATTTACTTTTCAGTAAATAAAAATATAATTTCCTCGATATCTGTTAAGATTGTTGATCAATTTGGTCACTATATTAACTTTGGAGAAGCACAAGTTCAGTTACGTCTTCATTTAAGAAAAGCAAAATGATAGTACACTATAAAAATACCTCAGTGAAAACCAAACGTCTTAGTTCTCCCGCGATTGCTAAAGTGCAAAGACGTAAGAAAAAAGTTAAGAAATTGACTAAAGCAAATAAAGATTTTCTTAAAGCCCTAGGGTTTAAATTATGAATATACTACGGATTAGTGAATTACCGCACTTCGACACTTCGATCGAAAGTTATGAAGTCCATTCATACAATCCCTATAATAACAGCTTTAGAGAAAACGATGAAATCAGAATTCCCATCCACCAGCAAGACATATACGTGCTACCATCAGCCAGTTCAATTTACGTCGAAGGACAAGCGAAGCTCATCGGTAAAGATGGGAATCCGATCAAGAAAACTGTTACGTTCACTAATAACCCTGTTATGTCTTTGTTTCAAGCCATCAGATACGAAATGAATGGTATTGAAATAGACCGCATCAAAAATTCGGGAATAACGTCAACAATAAAATCATACATCTCATTAAATGAAGCAGAAAATAAAGTTGCTGCCCTATGGGGTTGGAGTTTAGAGGGATTTCAAAGTGATGGGCATTTTAGTGCTGTGATACCATTAAATAAGGTTTTAGGGTTTGCAGAGGATTACAATAAAATAGTGATAAATTGCAAACATGAACTTATATTGAACAGAAGTAACACTAACTTAAATAGCGTTATCCTTACTGATGATATTGTTCATTTTCTAATAGACACACAAAAAGTTCAGTGGAGGGTGCCACACATAAAAGTATCAGACCGAGAACGACTGACACTTTTAAAACATTTAGAAAGAGATAAACCTATTCAGATGACGTTTAGAAATTGGGATTTATATGAGTATCCGTTACTACCTAAAACCATAAAGCATTCTTGGTCAATTAAAACTGCTTCACAATTGGAAAAACCCAGATATGTAATTTTTTGTTTACAAACTAATCGAAAAAATAATAAAGCTAAAGACAGTTCAGTATGCGATCATTGTGAAGTAACAAACGTTACGCTGTTTTTGAATTCACAATATTATCCATATGAGCCTTTAGGTTTAAAGTTTTCTGAGAACAAATATAGTATATTATACGAAATGTTTGTGAGATTTCGTCAGTCGTATTACAACTGTCCAGTAGACCCGTTGCTTGACCTAAAAGAGTTCAAAGAAAAAGCCCCTCTCTTTATCTTAGACTGCTCAAGACAAAACGATACCCTAAAAACAGGTCCAGTGGACGTGAGGTTGGAAATTGAATGTTCTACAGCAATACCAGATAAGACGACTGCATATCGTTTGATTATAAACGATCGACTTGTGGAATACAAACCTCTCAGCAACATTGTGCACAGGTTATAATGATTGCTATTGTGGATATTCAAGGCTTTAAAACAGATACAAATGAATTTATAATAAAAGAAATCGCTATATTGTATAATAAAACATTACAAGTGTTTTTAATTAAGCCACCATTTCCATTTGAAAAATTAACGAAACAAGAAAAAAAAACAAGTTAGCTGGATTGAACGTAACAGAAAGATACACTGGCGCGAAGGATTTGTACCCTATGATAATTATCAGAATTTGGTTACAGACATTTTAAGAGATAAATGTATCTACGTCAAAGGTTCGGAAAAAGTGTTGTGTTTAAAGTATATTTTAATATATTCAATGTAGAAGATAAAGGTTGTCCTAGTTTGATAAGTTTGTACGATCAATATAAATATTCTCAAGATTTATATAACTGTATTTATCATGACTCTGTATGTGCTTTAAAAAATGTATTGTGTTTAAATAATTGGTGCATTCGTAATAAAATTCTAAAATAAATATTATCTTGTTTATTTTTTCACTATTGGTTAATATGTAACAGTTCCTATCCCTACCAATCCCGTCCAATGTTATTTCGTTATAATTCGCTGGTAACAGCTGTGCGATGTCAGTATACATTTAGAATTATCTGTATCAAGAACTAGGAACGAGGAAGTGAGTACTAAAAAGAACATGTCTCAAAATAAATATAATCCTCGATATGATATGTATAAGGCATATAAAATGCGTGAATTTTCATTTAGTTACTATTGGGCAACGGCTGATTCAAGGAAAAGATTAGTAATGGAAATGGCTGATGCTGGATTTTTTTATTGTGGAAATGGTGTAAATGATAAAGCAGCATGTTTCTCATGTGGAGGTGTTATAGAAGATTGGGAGATTTACGATGATCCTTGGATGCAACATACTATACAATTTCCTCAATGTTGTTATTTGAACGCTGTGAAAGGAACATAATATATAATTAAATACGCATATCTCCAACTCAGCATTAAACTCTTAGCATTGTAGTGTGATGGTTCGATCTTAATCAACGCTTGCTTCATCAAGAGTGATAATAAATTAATATTATTCACATTATGCTTCATTTATCGAAATTTGATTTGGAAGGCATTTCTAAACTTATTTTCAAGAATGCTAGTGGCGATATTCTATATACTCAAGATATGAGTGATCAGAAAATAATGAACATCAATTCATCCAAACTTCACGACAATACAATCAAGACAGAGCAAAACTCAGTAAAATCCACCTTTGAAAATACGGGATATCTCACACTCAAGGGTGGTCACAATGAGCTCCATACATTTGTTCGAGTTAGCAACGTACATCGTGGGCCTGAAAAATCGGCGAGCTCATCAAATCCTCCGCCTGACATTAAATTAGTAAGAAGAAGTATAGTGCGTGATATAGTGTTTCCTGATTCAGAAGACATTCTATGCTATGAGATGCTGTCAGAAGATGAAATTCCTGCTTTAATGAATTGTATAAATGATAAGTAACTGTCCTCAACGATGATAATGATGGATTATAAGTAATTAAACAGAACTTATAAATATCTTGTTTTATTATCTATTACATTCATCACCATCTATTGTCTTTATGGATAGTAGGTACCTAAGCATTGCAATATTTCGAACGTATTGAATAGAAATATAATTTTTAATAGAGAGTTTATTAATCGTGAATTGAAGAACCATTCACAATAGAGATTCTTGAATAGATTTAACCTTTTTGAATAGAGATTCTTGAATAGATGTAACATTTTCGAATAGAGATTGTGAATAGAAATATAATTTTGAATAGAGATTTCTGAATAGAAATATCATTTTGAATAGAGAGAATTGGGGGGGTCTGGATCTACTATGATCCAGATCCCCCAATTCTCTCCTACTATCGGTCCACCCGCCGCTTATACCTACGAATACGGTTCGCCCAGGCATACACTTTCTGCTTCAGGAAGTCTATGCGCTCTGTGACACGAGATAAATAGTCCTCAGGGTTGGTATCAGTCCCCGAGAACGCCCGCCTCACAAAGCGCATCACTCTTGGGCGAGTATTGCCCTCCCTGAAGCAGATCAGTTTGCCGATGAGCGCTCTGGCCCCACCAATACGACGCTCAATTCTGCACTGCCAAGCTGGTACGACTGGTTTCGGTCGTGTAGCTATAGAGGCATTAGAAAATTGTACACGAGCTACACGACATGCCGCTACAGCCGCGCAGTACAGAATCGAATGAGTATCAGTGAGGTCTTCGCAGTCATCAAAATAGTTTGACAACTGCGAATCCAGAGCCGCCACCAGCGCCCTATTTTTGTTATGCATGGGCAAACGAGGTAAGCGTGGTCTAAGTTCGGGTGACATAAACCGATATTCCCGAATCGCATCCTCCAAAGCACTCCTCTATTTGTCATTGCACTGGGTACTTGCATTTGTAGCTCTGTCATCACTCCCCCCGTCAGCTTGGCTTGTGTTGGGCTGTGGTGGTACTACAGCAGTCTGCGATAGGGGGGCGATGACATGGCTACTCTGCATTTCATTTCGCAGGCGATCAAGTACAGTGTCATCCAACATATGATTACGCTGCATGACCCGCACCTGATCCGACAGTCGTTGTGCCGAAACGTTGACAGCCGGCTCAAGCACCTGAAAAAGAGAGAGCATCCGAACACGGTAAGCGGTCAGATTGTTTCCCCCCTCTGTAGCCCCATATTATGAGCGCATGACATTCTCATTGATGGATTGTGTCCATCTCATGCGCTGCATACTTCCGCCGGGAGTTGGGACCCTATCAGAGGCCGATGGGCCTCGAGGTCCTAAGCCGTCCGACGGCCGGCGTCCTCCCCGTCGACGAGCAGGTGGTGGCGTCGTGGGCGGAGAGAAATATTCGTCGCTCGAGCTCGACGCAACTACCGCGGCCGGTGTTGTCACAGCTTTCACAATGGGGCTGGGTACCGGTGGCGGCGAGGCGGAGCTGAGCGACGAGTCCGGAGGTGGTAGGCGTGCACGGCGAGCTGCTGATCTCGTCAATATTCCGTTTCTTGGTTTTCTTCACATTTTACATTTTATTGCTGTCAAATTTGACAGCCGTCAATCTTGCTTTTTCCGTATTTTTTTATTTGGTTTTTCATTTTCTTGTTGTATATGTATTTCTAAAGGTTTTAAATGTATTTCTTTAACTTTCTGGGACTAAAATGTGGCTGTGGAAATAAATAAATAAAGAAAATATGGGATGTGAGAAATTTGACGTGTGTTGACTTATTATTATTATTATTTATTATCAGATAACATGATCCATTATGGTTAGTAACAACAGGAGCTTATAAACTATGTTAGTAAGTAAAGAATTTAAATATAAATAACAAATAAAACATTATATTTTACCGTCCCAACCACGATGCTTACCCAGAGCGAGTGTATCGGACACTAATATTTACCAGAAACAATCTTCAGTATGTCGTTGCTGCTGCCGCGTACTTTGCCCAAAAGTGACGCTACACGCTTGCGTCTTATTGCGTAAAAGTCATCCGTACGCGCTTCGGCAAATTTCTCGTCAAATCGTTTTGAGTATAATTAACCCACAGGCTGCTAGTGTAAAAAGATTGGCAATATGCTTTGAATAGCGCTAACTTGACTTCAGCTGAGCAACGAGCAAACCTGCGAGCCAACATATTACCCCGGACCGCCAGCGCTCTGCGTTCACGTGCAATGTCCTCGTTGTCCCTTAGATCATCGGTGACAATGTGCCCTAGATATTTAACCTGCTTCACTCTAGTGAGAGGAGAACCGCTCAAACAAATAGGCGGAGGTTCATGAGGGGTTGTATCACGAAGACCAAAAAACATACACTCGCTCTTGGCAGCATTATACTTGAGACCATGACTCTCGGCATTCCGCTCACAAACTCTAAGCAGATGACGAAGGGCCCTAATTGACGGGGCCAGCATCACCATGTCGTCGGCATAACTATTATTGACAGCGACTCCATCAATATGACAACCTACATGCGTGCTACTGAGCTCGCCAATCGGGCTATCAATATATACATTAAAAAGAGTGGGCGAGGAAATTCCCCCTTGCCTCACGCCACACTAGCTTGTACTCCTCAGACAAGCACTACGCCCACTTAACGACATTTAATTGATTGTCATACCAAAATTTTAGAATTTCCACTAGTTCTGCAGATACATTTTGTTTACGCAGTTTATCCCACAGGACCTCATAACAAACTAGATCAAAGGCTTTGGATAAATCTAAATAACAAGCATAAACAGGTGTCCTAAGATCCAAATAATACCTAACCGTGTGCTTCATACAGAGAATAGCACTCTCAGTGGAAAGGCCAGTGTTACGTATGTAAACACTTTATAATATATTTTGTGTCTTTTTTTAATAAATAAGCATTGAGGTCTTGTCACTGTGATCTTACATATATTGCCATCTTGCTCACGCGCTCCGAACGCGATCCACCCGCGCGCCCACAGGCAGTCCGTTTTCGCCATCGTACAGTGCGCGTGTCATTGCGCACTCCCGCGAATTTGCACATTATCGCCGCCGCAGGGCCTCAAGCATTTTAAACTTTTTAACCGTTTTTAATTCATTTTTACCCGACTAATCGCGTACTGCGTGCTGTGCGCAACATTAAGTGGTCCTTCTAGCCGGATCTAGGATCTCGGCCACGTGTTTAGTCGGACTAAAACCTGTGTGCAGGGATGTCACTGCTTCGCACACCCCCGAAGGGTGTTATAACACGTAGTAAACGTGCCACGGAGCAGCCGACTACTAGTAAAAGTGAACAGTTACTGGTAAAATCAGTGAAAAGTAATAAAACCGCGTGTTCGTCGGCGGCGGCCCGCAAAAGGCTAGAGTATGAAGCGGCTCAACTTCAAGCACAAATCGACCTCGATTTAGCACAAAAAAGTGCACAAATTCAAAAGAACTTGCTTTCGAAAAAACTAGAAGTCGATATAGCAGATTTACAAGAAGAGGACCGAGGCTCAGTCTCGAAAAGTTCGAGAATAGTCGAGTCGTGGTTCGACAAACAAGATGGCGTCGCGATCATCGCTAAAAGCGATTGCGCAGAAAATATCTGCCCATTATATTCGATGCCGGCGTGTAATAAAACTTGGAACCATACAGAGAAGTAAGAGGACTTCGTCAGCGAGCGCCCGCCGCGTGGCGACAGCATCAACCAGCTGACGGAGGCGTTGCACCAAGTACTTACTAGAAGTAACGTTCGCGACAATAACAGAGAACTCCTTGCGCGCCTAGCAACTTCAAAAGATTTACCGGTGTTCGATGGTGACCCTTTGCAGTGGCTGCAGTTCAAGGAGTCATATAAAGAGTCGTCACACTTATGCAGTTATAGCGATGCAGAAAACATTTGGCGGTTACGAAAGTGCCTACGTGGTGACGCAAAAGAAGCCGTGTCATCGCTCCTCATCGGCAACACCACACCGCAAGCTATAATTGACACTTTAGAATTACGATTCGGCAGACCCGAGTGTATAATTAATAAAATATCCACTCAACTCAAGAAAATTCACCCACTTCCAAATGCATACCACACGGAGATTGTGAATTTCTCGATAAAAGTTAAAAACTACGTCACAGCTGTTAAAGCAATTAAGCTGCAGGAATACCTACAAAGTCCGGAAACGACGTCAATAATACTTTCGAAGTTACCGCCCGCCCTTATTAATAAGTGGGCCGAGTATACCTACGAGAGACAAGATAGTTCTATACCTAAACTAGAAATACTATCAGAGTTTTTATATAGAGAAGCAACTATCGTCGCAACCTCTGGTGTGAGTTACATACACAGCCAGAACGACGTGAGAAAGAAATACGAACATAATAGTATAAAAAGTCATTCAGTGTTAGCGTGCACTACTACTTCCGATAATAAATGTATATTTTGTCGTGCCTCTCCGACGCATGCCTTGGACAAGTGCGGTAAATTCAAACGCGCTATGAGACGTGATCGATGGCAATTTGTACGTGCTAAACATCTGTGCTACAAGTGCTTGAGTGCACGGCATAATGAACCCGCCGAGTGCAGCGCTCCCGACTGCAGCGAGTGTGGACATCCACATCATCATCTCCTTCATTGGACGAAGCCTACCGCGCCTACGGCATTCGAAGCCGCGCGAACAGCGCCGGCGGCAACCGCCGCCGCCGCGCGAACAGAGACGGCGCGCCCCGCGCTGGACGCACCCCGCGCGCACCCAACGACGCCCGACGAGTCGCGCCGCGAGGACACCGTTGCCCACGCCCACACTAGTGCGTCCACTAGTGTTAGTGTATCCTCAGTGCCTAAAGTGTTACTAAAAATAGTGCCGGTAACCGTACATGGACCTAAAGACAATATCCCACACACACGCGTTGCTAGACGACGGTGCCACAGTGACGCTGATATCTGCTGACCTCGCCGATCAGGCGGGACTCCATGGTAAGACAGGCACCATGCGCGCCCGCAGTGCATGGGACTCCGGTGAGCTCGTGTGCCTAACGGAAAACGTAAGTTTTGACATTTCTAATAAAACAGGCAATCGTTTTAATTTGTGTGCTCGTAAAATGAAAGAACTAAATTTACCTATTCAACGTTTATCGTTTATGGACTTTAGTAATTATTCGGACTATGTTGACTACGACTTGTCTAAATGTGACGCACAACCTAAACTATTAATCGGACAAGATAACTATGATCTCATTGCTCCTATCTTGTGTTTAAAAGGTAATAGGAAAAATTAACCTTATGTTACAAAAACACCGCTAGGGTGGTGTGTACACGGTGTTGTAAACAACATAAATATGAACATGTCATCTGATCGTAATGCTAGTGATGACAGCGCACAACATTGTTGTGATTCTGAGTTGAACGAATTAATAAAAAAGTCATTTGCGTTAGAGTCAATAGGTATAACAAAACAACCGCGACAGAATGCAGACGAGTTGCGTGCTGTCACCATACTAAATAACTCATGTGAATTAATTGATAACCAATGGTTTGTGGATTTGCCTTGGAAATATGATAACTTTGTTATGCCCGATTCTTATCAAAATGCCTACAATCGTTTAAAATCAATCGAGAAGAAAATGTCAGCCGACAATACTTACGCGTCGCGTTACCTGGAACGTATTCAGCATTTATTTTCAAATAATTATGCCAGGAGGCTAAACGAGGGGGAGTCTAGCGACCACGTCTGGTACCTGCCACATTTCGGGGTCGATAACCCCAATAAGAAGAAGTTACGTTTAGTGTTCGACGCAGCTGCGAAAACACAGGGATTTTCTCTTAATGATTTTTTATTGACTTGCCCAGATTTGTTGCAGTCTTTATTTGGAATTATGTTTAGGTTTAGGGAAAATAGAATTGGTATTATTGCAGATATTAAAGATATGTTCCTTCGAATTAAAATTAAAGAAAAGGATCAACATGCACTTAGGTTTTTATTTACAGATGAAGCCACTAAGGACGTCAATAAATATGCTATGACGTCATTGATATTTGGCGCGAACTGCTCGCCTTTTATCGCGCAACATATTAAGAATAAAAATGCATTACATTTTAAGGATACTTATCCGACGGCTGTCGAAGCTATTTGCAGGCAACATTATATGGACGACTACATTGATAGTTTGCCCAAAGTCGACTTTACAAAACAAATGATTAAGGAAGTCTCTTTTATTCACCAGCAGGGTGGATTTGAAATACGGAACTGGGCTAGCAACGTACCAGACGTACAAAATTTGAGTGACAGTGTCTGTTGCGCCTTCGATAAAGATCAATCGGAAAGGACACTCGGTTTATTATGGTACCCTGCTAGCGACGAGTTAGGATTCGATTTGACCTTGAAGCGTATACCAGTGGATGTTATAAACTTGAAAAGAAAACCAACGAAACGCGAGCTGTTATGTATTGTTATGTCTATTTTTGACATTCATGGATATCTGATGCCATTTACAATTAAAGGAAAAATAATAATGCGCGAAGCTTGGAAAACAAACATAAAATGGGATGAGGAATTGAATGATGAGTTAAATAACTTATTTCAGTGTTGGATAATTCAAACAAAAAATATAAACAATATTAGAATTCCGCGTTGGTATTTCTGTGATAGTGATAAGAGCGCGAGTAACGAAAACTTAGAACTACACGTATTTTGCGATGCGTCGCCGAGCGCCTACGCGACTGTCGCGTACTGGCGCAAGGAAATGAGCAGTGGACATATTATTGTAGCGTTCATCGCTAGTAAATCTAAAGTTACACCTACGAAATCGGTTTCTGTGCCCCGGCTAGAACTACAGGGTGCTTTATTAGCATGTACATTAGCAACCAATATTAAAACGGAACATCGTTTAAAACCAAGCTCAGTTTATTATTGGACAGATTCAACTACTGTTTTACACTGGATCAGAAATGATTGTAGAACATATAAAGTTTTTATCGCTAATCGTCTAGGAGAAATTGACGAATTAAGTAAGGCTGACGAGTGGCACTATGTGCCGACTGGCGTCAACGTGGCAGATTTAGGTACTAAAAGTACCGACTACGTACTTAGCAGCGACTCATCGTGGTTTACCGGTCCGTCATTTTTACATAAATCACGCTCTTGTTGGCCTCAGGAACCTGAAAATAAAATAAAAATTAATGAAGAAATATTGGAAAACATAAATATAGTAAATGAAAATAATAGTGTAAACTACTTACCTGTACCGGAGCCGGCACGCTTCTCCAGTTGGTTGCGATTGCTTCGAACTGCTGGAACTGTCTTGTTGTTTATAGATAAATGCAAGAAGATGAAAACATATGGACTTACCGACGATTTGATGAAGCGAGCTGAAACATTATTGCTTCAGCACTCTCAATCCACAGCTTTCTCCAGTGACATCTTACTGTTGAAACAAAATAAAGAAATAAAACGCGATAGTAGACTACGCGCTTTGACTCCCATATTGGATAATACTGGACTACTACGTGTTGGTGGAAGAATTGGAGCAGCTAAGGATATAGCGATGGACACTAATCACCTGTGATCCTGGATGGACATGACCACGTGGCTCGACTCATTGTCAAGTATTATCACATCCGCGCAGGCCACGCATGCAACGAGTTGGTGGTAAATGAACTGCGTCAAAAATATTGGTTGTTGCGTCTACGTCCTACGGTCCGTACAGTTGCGACGCAATGCTTGATCTGTCGCATCAGGAAAGCTAATCCAAAGCCGCCACGACTGGGTGACTTACCCGAAGGTAGACTCACACATCACCAACGACCGTTTACCGTTACCGGAGTCGACTTATTTGGACCAATAGAGGTCACAGTTGGAAGATCAAGACCAAAACGCTATGGTGTCTTATTCACGTGCCTGACAGTACGCGCCGTCCATATTGAGATCGTGCCGTCTCTCACTTCAGATTCATTAATAATGGCTTTACGCAGAATGGCTGCACGTAGAGGCTGGCCAAAGAAGATTTATTCTGACAACGGGACCAATATGCCCGGCGCAGAAGTTGTACTAAAGAAAGCTTACGACGCCGTAGACAAAAGTACCGTCATGAACGAAGCCCTGAACAATGGAGTTTCTTGGAGCTTCATTCCGCCTGATAGCCCGCACATGGGTGGATCTTGGGAGCGACTTGTGCGCAGTGTCAAAACCGCACTCAGGGTGGTCCTCAAAGAGAGAGCTCCGCACGAAGAGACTGATTACTCTTCTAGCTGAAGTGGAGAATATTATCAACAGCCGGCCCCTCGGTCATGTTTCCGTGGACCCTCGGGACGACGAGACATTAACGCCAAATCACTTCCTCATTGGTTCGTCGTCTAATTTACCTAGCGCAGGAGTGTTTACGGACAAAGATCTATGTCTGCGCAAACAATGGCGTATTTCCCAGCGCCTAGCTGACCATTTTTGGGCCAGATGGGTCAAGGAGGTGCTCCCCGATCTGGTGCCGCGCCGAAAATGGAGAGAAGAGGGTGCACAATTGAAGATCGGTGATATGGTAGTAATAGTTGACCCTAACTCCCCCCGTAACCGCTGGCCAAAAGGTATCGTACAATCCGTGTACCCTGGTGCTGACGGACGCGTAAGGGTTGTCGACGTTAAGACCAAAAATGGTGTACTAAAACGTCCTGCAGCTAGGCTAGCGATATTTTAGCCTCTATTTACATAAAAAAATTAACCTACCTCTATTTTGTAATATTTTAATTTAGTTTATCGTTTTGAGTGTCGTGTCGACACTGAGGGGGAGAATGTTACGTATGGAAACATTTTATAATATATTTTGTGTCTTTTTTTAATAAATAAGCATTGAGGTCTTGTCACTGCGATCTTACATATATTGCCATCTTGCTCACGCGCTCCGAACGCGATCCACCCGCGCGCCCACAGGCAGTCTGTTTTACGCCATCGTACAGTGCGCGTGTCATTGCGCACTCCCGCGAATTTGCACATTATCGCCGCCGCAGGGCCTCAAGCATTTAAAACTTTTTAACCGTTTTTAATTCATTTTTACCCGACTAATCGCGTACTGCGGGCTGTGCGCAACAGCCAGGTCGGAAGCCAAATTGCGCGTGATGCAGGTTCAGGTTCCTTCTTAAATGCCCGTTAATCAGACTATCCATTACCTTAGCCAGAATTGTTGCCAGGGAGATGGGACAATAGTTACTTTTATCACAAATATCAGCCGTTTTACATTTAACGGTCGGTATGACTATTGTTCTCATGAGGTCCTGAGGGAGATATCTATGACTCATGCATAGGGAGAAAAGCATGGCCAACACTCTGGGCAAATGACAGCCAGCATGCCGTAAATGTTCAACACTCAAGCTGTCATGTCCAGGCGATCTACCCCGAGACATAGAATCAATAATACACTTAACATCTTTAGGTCTTATTTGTACAATGGTAGAAGTATCTGGCTGGAGATTGCATTGCGTCGCTATTGAAGACACAAGTGGTAAGTCAACTTAAAATTTGATTTAAAAAATATTAGCAATGTTCCGAGGATCCCTTTCAGAGTTAATGCATTCAGCACGATTTTGCTTTATATTTAGTTTATTCGTAACAATGAGATGCCAAAGTGTCCATTTTAATTAGTTCTGTGTGGTCTTGACACCACTTAAGTCGTGATTTGAAAAATTTCCTACTTTTACACATAGCGTCGTAAATACATCCAGATGAGGGTTTCCCATGCCAGACCCAATTGTTAAAACTATTTTTAGCCTCCTCATTTGCCGCCTTTACGTGCTTATTCCAGCCAGGTACCGATTTTTTATTTTGATAACAACGATGAGAGAAGACTATCACAACTCTCTATACTCGCCTCACGCAGTGCTTTTATTATACTGTCATACATTAAATCTATACTTCTATGATGCTCTAAATTATTACAATATTTAAAAAAAAAGCTTTTGATACTTTGCAATCTGATACCATCCTCAATGCAATGGAGGAGTGCGGGGTGAGAGAACCACTGAATCCATGGTTCCGTGACTACCTCACCGTGCGCTCCTACCGTGTGAAGGTGGAGGACGCGTTTAGTGACAGAGTTGAGGTGCGGAGTGGGGTGGCGCAGGGCTCGGGATGTGGACCAATTTGCTATCTTATGCATGTTAACAGCTTATGCCGAGTGGTACAGCATTGTTCAGCGTATATGTTTGCAGATGACTTGTGTATTCTTCGCTCCGGAACTGACATATACGATACCTATCAGCGAGTTCAGCAAGATATAGACGCTGTTGTTAAATGGTCGCATGACAATGGCATTATATTAAACGCTGATAAAACTTAATTAATGTTAATTCATTCGCCATATTTGCGACCTCGTAGTGCGACTCCACCGTTGTTTACCCATGATTATATATGCCACCATAATAACTAACTGGACTGTAAATGTAGAGCTATTGAAAGAGTTGACTGTGTAACTTACCTTGGCATGAAAATAGATGAGAACTTTTCTTGGTCCCAACACATAGACTATATTTGTAGTAAGTTAAGAATTTTATTAAGTAAAATGGTTTAAGGTTCCTATTAACATATTAAGATGTATATACTTACATGTCATTAGTAGGTTCCATTATGAGTTATGCTCTTGACAGCTACGGATTAACATTCAAAAGTAACTTGGATAAACTAGAAGCTCTTCAAATTCGATTCTTGAAACTACTTGTTACACAAAAAAACAGAAACAGTTGTAAAGGAGACTATAGGAAACTATTTAAAATATGTAAAATTCTACCGATCAGTTACAAACATAAGTATCTTTTAGCAGTTAACCACCATGGTACCCAAGAGCATTACCTAACTCATGTAATCAACAACCATAACACACGATCTATGGCTGCTGGCAAATTCAATGTACCCAGAGTTACTAATTACTATGGTGACAGAACCCTAAAAAAACGATTACCATATTTATTGAACAGTCTGCCGGCTGACATAAGGAGTGAAGTAATAAAAATAGTTTTAAGAATAAATTAAAAATACATTATTTAGAATGATTTTAAAGTTTATTGAGTGTAATGGATAGAGGTCACCGACCCCACAGTCAAACCACTACTACGGTTTTGTGGGGCTTAGTTTATAAGTTGTAATTACCTTGTTAATAAAGATAAATAATAATAATAAATACCATTTGGCCTCTGCTCTTTTCTTAACACTTGTTACCAAGCAGTGGTCCAACCATCTAACGCAACCGTGTGAGTCACTCAAGTACGTATAGGTGTTGGAATTTATACCCAATATATCAATGTCTGCACATGTTAATTGATAATCAGAACAAAACTTTAATAGTTCGTTACAGAATAACTCACCCGGGTGCGCGTTGAAGTCTCCCAGCACAAACACATTTTCAACACTATTGCATTCCACTATAAATTATTTATTTCAGCTAAACATTCAGTACGAGTATATTCACTTATGTTGCTATATTTACACACGGGCATATACACAGAAAAAATTAAAATATCCCGACTTGCAATCACTACCTTAATTGCAGCCCGCCTCACATTGTTACAGGTTATCACTGATACACTATCAAACGCACTAGATCTCCATAGCAACGCGACGCCTCCATACGGTCGGCCACGCACTACATCTGACGACTCCGTTGCTGACACGCCCGTGGCTCCAAAGCCAGGACAGATGTTATGTAGAAACGCCAAATCATGTGGGAGTAGCCATGTCTCCTGCAGTGCAATCACATCCGACGTTACACATAGTTCTCTTACATAATCCACGGATCTTTTAATCGACTTGCAATTGAAGCTGACAAGCTTACATTCCCGTGTTATCGGACTATTTTGAATAGGATTCATTTTTGTACCTCATTTTCACCCGTGCCTTGCGTACTTTTTGTTTTGAACACAAAGTATCGTCTAAAGAATACACCAGCTGGCCACATGTTATCATTCTCGAATAAATCTATTTGATGTTTCGGAATCATAATCTTATAAGAATCGTAGTCTTTAGAGTGTTTCATTTCAATCTTCTCCGGAGCAACAACAACCTGGGTTCTTTCCTTCACATAACATGCAATGTCCTCAGAGCTTACATCTCTCGACACATTATATAATAAGAACGTAATTTTTATGTCCACGGCCTTAAATTTACTTATGTTACCCACATTCGCAGTTCCTATTCTTCCTACAAAGCGAGATCGTTTCTTAGACGATTGCACCACCTTCCATACCCCTTCATTATCAGGCAGAGGTTGCTGTTGCCGCTTATCACTAAGCGGTAGCCCGGTTATCGGCCTAATCACAGCATTCTGTGAATTAATTGGTTGTGTCTGCGCTACCGCCGGCAATGCCTTTGCGTGCGACAGGGACGGCTCGCGCCTACCCACACGCATCGCATAGGATTGTTTGTTGCATACGGCGGGATCATCACTGTTGTCCGTAGGTATAGGTGGCTGTGAACTATGTTTCATGGGCGACGTAGCACAGCTGTTAGCTAACTCGTTCAACGGTTCCAATATACACATCGGTCCGCTATCCATTAAGTTACACGAGTTGTAGGTAGATGTACCGCGCTTTTTGTAGTTCACATTTCGGTCATAATCGTACGTTAAGGACTTAATGCTGGTAGACCTGACATCCTCTAGTTGTGCCTTGGTTGCATAAACCTCTTTAATTTGCTTAATCTCTGACTGCAACACTATTATATCCTTCAACAACCTTGATACATCGATATGATCGAAAGTCAATGGAGGTAGTTTTAGCAGGTCTTTCGCCACAAAAATCGGTACATTTTCTGGGTCTGTGTTCTTAAACAAACTAATTATGTCCTCTAGGTCCCGACACAATTTGTTATCCTTTTTTCGCACCACTTTTTTCATTTTTGTTTTCACTGATTCAAATAATAACGTTTTTGCAGTGTCCACATCTTCAACCGTGAATGCAGAGCTACACACTTTGACGATACTCTCCTCATCCATAATTTGAATTTTATTCTGAACGAAAGCGAGTACTTCACTAATTACAATATTACACGAATTACACTTAAGCAACGTCATGTTTTTTCGCACTAAGGTCACCGACCTCCCGCGTCCGTACGGTAACTCGTTCCGAACAAGACTGATTATGTCTATGATATTTCTGGCAACACAAGGGCTTGTAATAAAACGACAATCTAACACTTGTTTTTGTTACGATTGTTGCCAAATCGTATTTTCTGCCGGTTCTACATTGTTTGAGAATATTATTTGCCTTTACTACGAGATATAGACTCTACAGTGCGAAATTGACGCTTTAGTGTTGTGATATTGTTTGTGAATAATTGTTGCCTTTAATACGAGATATAGACTCTACAGTGCGAAATTGACGCTTTGTGTTGTGTTTTCCCACCATGGCAGGAAAGGGAAATGTGATATGCGCGAAATGTGGCTTATCCCCAAGGGATGATTCTTCTTTGACTTTCCACAGATTTCCTCTCCCGTCCAAGCATGGGTCTCTCAAGTAAGTTATCACTACAGACACCTTAGTTCCTTGGCAGGAAAGGATGGCACTAAATGAAAGTGCCAACGTATTGTAACTATAGAGTAGTTAAACAATACAAATACCTATATTTTCTTCAAATAAATGATTCTTAGTCTTAATATAATTGTTTTTTTCAGGGTTCAAGTTTGGGCCAAATTTTGTTATCCTAATGATGATTGGACCTCCAATGAATCATTAAAAAAAATTGTATGCACAGCATAAGATGCTATATGCATTTTGATGATTCATCATTTACCAGCAGTGACAGAAAAAGATTAAATAAGTTTGCTATTCCTACTGAAGCTCAAACTATATTGGCCCGATTGCGAGATGAGCAATGTAATTCACCTAGAGAAGCACAAGAAACTGAAGTGAGTACTTTATTTTTTTTATTAGCAATGAGCAGTGGGACAGATGTGTTCATCTGCCTCACTGCTTGTATGGTTATTGTTATATCCCAACATCCAATGAATAGGGTAACTTAGGCCATAACTCCGGCCTATGTTACCCTATTAATTGTTATTTCAAACATAATTACATTTATTGTAAGGTAAGGTAATGAATTTGTATAATGTGTTTCAGCATTACAAGTCAACAGTTGAAACACAAATGGAAGTAACGCCCAGTACATCTCAGTATTCTAAAGCCATTGATGAGTTAAATTTTCAGCATCATTCTCATCTCGACAGCTTTGGTTTGATCAAGGTAATTTCAATTTGAAATATTCAAAGTATAATCAGTTGAATATTAAATTATTTTCACACTAGTATTGGTATTTTCACATAGACAGATAATTCAATAGGCATTGTGTAGTTTGTTAATGGCTGTCTGTCCTTCTGTGCCATGTGTCATGTCGGGTTTGAGTGGTTGTGCATATGATATTTGTCTGTAATGATGATACAGGAAATTTTTGTGTGGGGCTATGTTTTTTAAGTAACCATAATACATGAAGAAAGGACTAAAAAGTGTAAAATATTAACTCCCAAGTACCATATATTTTATATTTATTTATACTTAAAATAAATCCGTAGCAAAGTCAAAATTGTACATTGAATATTTTTGGTAAAAAATGTAATTGCTATGAGGTATGGGATTGATTCTAATGCCTAAGATATAGTTTTTAGGGGTCTGTACCCAAAGGGTAAAACGGGAACCCTATTACTAAGGCTCCGCCGTCTGTCTGTCTGTTTGTCCGTGTGTCACCAGGCTGTATCTCATGAACCGTGATAGTTAGGCAGTCGAAATTTTCATAATGATGTATTTCTGTTGCTGCTATAACAACAAATACTAAAAAACAATAAAATAAATATTTAAGGTGACTCCCATACAACAAACGTGATTTTTTTGCTCGTTTTTGCTTGATATTGATAACGGCAACAGGTAGACGCTTGAAATATTCCCAGAATATTTAATTATATGTTCACTTTAAAAATAAATAATTACATACATACATAAACTCACGCTTTCTTCCCATGGGGGTAGGCAGAAACTATAGAACGCCAAAAAAAACGCATAAATAATTAAATTAAAATAAAACAAATATTTAAGGGCTCCCATACAACAAACGTGATTTTTTGCCATTTTTATAGATAATGGTACGGAATGCTTGGTGCGAGAGTCCGACTCGCACTTGGCCGGTTTTTAGAATTCTTATAACATGTTTATCTGAATGTATGTTCAGCATCGACAGCATCACGCAAATTCTACCAGATAGATTCTGTTCAATTTTTGCATATATGTTCCTTAGAAGTCTGGTCAGCCGGTAGGGTATATATTATCACACTATTAACTATGGGGGGTGAGCAATATTGCATTATGTTTGTATTCATGTATGGTTCAGCAAATTGTAAAAAGACGAGCCAAACAGTTAGAACATAGTAGATAGTTACAGATTTAACCTTTTAAATGATTCTCATCATCTTTATGGGGCTAAGCAGTCAGTCATCATGACATATACAGGGTGGATTTTTAAGATGGGGAAGTAAGGGTATCTTAACCGTTTTAGCTACACGAAATCGGTCTTAGAATACTGTCCTTGATTTTCTGAGACATTTTGATCTGAATATACAGATTTTGAAAAAAAATATGTTAATCTATAATGAATAGACTGGCCTCTAAAAAACTCGGAAATAGCAAAAAACTTTTCCCATCAAAATCATTTATTTGCATAAAATGTGGTGGGTACAAAATATGTTCTTACATATAAAATTCAGTGCAACGACATATTCCGCCGTGCACTGATAGCACGCAAATATTTAATGGACGTTACTCAGTTAAACGTAACATACAATTATATACATCATCTGTGAAAATTTCAACTCTCTAACTATGTATAACGGACAGACAGACAGACAGACGGCGGAGCCTTAGTAATAGGGTTCCCGTTTTACCCTTTGGGTACGGAACCCTAAAAATATGTATTAAATTGGAGTTTTGACGTTAAAGCCGGCTTAAGAATTCTATGAACGAAAGGAACAAATTATTCAAGTCAATACAAGTCATAACATTATACCTATACGTCTAAACTATCTAAATTTTTTGAGGTCCTAATTTTCTTCTTAGAATGTTAGAAATCACAAGCAACATACTATCAACCCAATGACACTTTGCCTGACCCGGGAATCGAACCCAGGACCTCATGCTCAATAGTAGCGCTTGCGACTACTAGACCACCGAGGCCGTTGTCTATAAAAATGTGGCTGTTATTTTAGTACGTGATATCTTACGACTTCCACGCGAACTAAGTCGCGGTTAATAAATAAATTTATATAAAGTAAGGTAATTCATTTATTCTTCTATGTGTCAGCACTCAAAGTCTACATCTATAGTTGAAATAGGAGTAACTGCCAGTACATCCAAAAATATAATCTCCATCGTTGTCTATAATAATGTGGCTGTTATTTTAGTACGTGATATCTTACGACTTCCACGCGAACTAAGTCGCGGTTAATAAATAAATTTATATAAAGTAAGGTAATTCATTTATTCTTCTATGTGTCAGCACTCAAAGTCTACATCTATAGTTGAAATAGGAGTAACTGCCAGTACATCCAAAAATATAGTCTCCATCGTTGTCTATAATAATGTGGCTGTTATTTTAGTACGTGATATCTTACGACTTCCACGCGAACTAAGTCGCGGTTAATAAATAAATTTATATAAAGTAAGGTAATTCATTTATTCTTCTATGTGTCAGCACTCAAAGTCTACATCTATAGTTGAAATAGGAGTAACTGCCAGTACATCCAAAAATATAGTCTCCATCGTTGTCTATAATAATGTGGCTGTTATTTTAGTACGTGATATCTTACGACTTCCACGCGAACTAAGTCGCGGTTAATAAATAAATTTATATAAAGTAAGGTAATTCATTTATTCTTCTATGTGTCAGCACTCAAAGTCTACATCTATAGTTGAAATAGGAGTAACTGCCAGTACATCCAAAAATATAGTCTCCATCGTTGTCTATAATAATGTGGCTGTTATTTTAGTACGTGATATCTTACGACTTCCACGCGAACTAAGTCGCGGTTAATAAATAAATTTATATAAAGTAAGGTAATTCATTTATTCTTCTATGTGTCAGCACTCAAAGTCTACATCTATAGTTGAAATAGGAGTAACTGCCAGTACATCCAAAAATATAGTCTCCATTGATGATTCATATATTCACAGTCATTGTCATCCTGAAAGCCCAGTCTTGACCAAGGTAATTACTTGAAATTGTAATGATCAGTGTATTTATCTATATATCATTACCATTTGAGTGCTTACATTATCATCATCAGTGAAAACCGAAACTTACAAAAAAAATAGGTACAAAAAGTTTTATTGGCAAAAAGAAAAGGTGATGACAGACAGTGATCTTACATAAAAACAATTGAGTTTGTACATCACAGTATTTTGGTTTGACGTGATAAACTAAAATGGTGTAAAGCCTTTGTAAAAGTAGAATTAAAGATAATGATAAATTTATTTGTTCAAACATGTGATACATGAATAAGCACATAGAGATGAAAACATATTTTTTTAACATAATTCGGACCAACATGTTTTGCTTCACTCGGCGTACAAAATGTTTATGTGTTATTAATTAAGTTAGTAATTATAAATTAATTATTAATGACATTTTCATGTATAAAGTTAGAGTTACTGCAAAATGTAGTCAGTAATTCAATATACAATCAGAGTCACTACAAAATGTAGTCAATTTCTTAAAATATCAAACTTAACTATATTTAATTATATTCTCTCTGTTGTATTTATAAAATTCTATCATAATGTATTTTGTTCTTATACTACGAGAGTAGAACCTACCGGTAAAAACGAGATCTATAAATCACAGTTCTTTGATATTATTAATTGCACATTTTTCAGGAATCACGGAAGAAAGGTATATTAATGGACCTTGACGTGAAGAAATTCAATGAACTCACTCCAAAGAAACAGAAGCTGTATATGAGGTGTAGAAAAAATATGACCGAAATAATGAGGCTTCGACGAAAGTTTAAAAAAATGAAAAAATGTAAAAGGTCATTACTGAGTGCTCTAACATGTGAAGATCCTGCCAATGACATGATTAAAAGCAAAATAAGCAGCTCATTTTGTTTGTTACTGCAAAGTCAGTTAAAAAATGTTCCCAGGAAGATAACTGGACGGAAGTGGACATTAGATGATAAAGTTTTAGCCTTAGGCATCTATAAAAAATCAAATGCCTGCTATAGATTACTAAGGAGGTTATTTTGTTTGCCCAGCGTGAGCTCTCTCAAGGCATTGTTAAATAAAATACCTATGGTTTGTGGTATCAACAATCAAGTGATTGAAACAATCAAACAAATAACAGCGAAAAGAGAAATTAATGAAAATTTGTGTGTATTGGCATTTGATGAAATGTCAATAAGAAAAAATGTGACTTATAATGCTAAACTTGACCGGATAGATGGTTACCAGGATCATGCCCTTCAAGGTCGGACATCCCAAATAGCAAGCCATGCTTTAACTTTTATGGCTATTGGGCTCCGAAAACATTGGAAGCAACCAATAGCTTTTTACTTTTCTGGCGATTCTGTCACAGCAGATAGATTAGCAGTGCTTATTAAGGAGGTGAGTGTTCACCTTTTTAAAATTACTACTTAAGGCAATACAACTAACTCTCTTCGAAAAATCCTACTGAATGATTATTTCTGAAATAATATGATATTTAAAACCCGAACATAATATGTGTCGGTCAATCTGTTTATTTATATCTGTATTAGATTTTATGTTATTATTGCTTATTTAACTATTCGCTTAAATATTTTGTATTGCAATTAGCGTATTTAGTATAGATAAATATATATTTAAATGAATATTTATTAACACTACTTACTTACTTGTGTTCATTATATTTTAGCTTTGTTTATTTTTATTGTTTTACCTGTCTGTAATTTTTTCTTCGGTTAGGTATACAAAACATTTTTATTGCTGGTGTTTACCATATAATGCGATGGCGCCCTCTCTAGGCTTAGCTATGCGTAAGATTCCCTATTGAATTGAATCCATGTAATTGTAAATTGATTTTGCATACCGTTACAACGGTGAGACATTTAGCACTATGCAATGTTATGAACACCTTTGTAAACATACCATGGTTCTGGCAAGTAAATATTCTAATCTATTCATAGATTGAAGAATCCTTTCAGATGCGAAACCTTTTTTGTGCATTCTGTAAAGTGGCTTTTTGCTATATGCCACTTTATTTATCCGCCATTTTTTATACGAGTATATAAATGTTTATGAAGGTATGTATGATCAAATAAATCTTAATTTACAGGTCTTGAGAGCTTGTTTTCAAACTGGATTGGAAGTCGTTGGCACTGTACGAGTATGTGATCTTGATGGTGTCAATATACGAGCCATAAATTCTTTGGGGTCATCGACAGATCAAACATATTTTATCTTTGAGGGACATGAAATTGTCACGATCCTGGACCCGCCCCATCTGTTAAAATGTTTTAGAAATAATTTTTTAAAACATAATATTCAATATACGCAAGATACACGTATACAAATAGAAGGAGAACGATTGCAAGGTTCGTACATCAAGCATTAAAATATGATGAATGATTTACAAAATTATATTAAAACGCAAATAGATGATAAAAAGTATGGTTCAAAATTTTTACACCTCACTATTATTGTTTTTTTTTCATTTAACGGCGACGATGTGCATATAATATATAAATATAAAGGGTGGAATTTTGTAATGCCACCTGGAGGGAAAGTACTCTTAATACTGCAGATAGAAAATTTTACTCAAAGGAAACACTCCTTTATTTTTGAATAGAAAGCAAACTGCATTCAAAGATTTTCGAAAATTCTCTTCTCCCACACCCGGGAATCGAACCGGCTAAAATCTGAAAAATTTATACCCTGTACTTTTATTGCATCGATCGTTAGGGTCAATTATAAGGATGAAATCTCTCTAACAAACATGATAAATTAAATGAAAGGAAAACTGAAGTTACAAATTCAATGAGTCAAGTTAAAGCTCTTTAACTAACATCCATCTTTTGTAATGCAGACTCCTTTGCGACATACTCGTAGCTGCGTGTATGAGGTAATTTAAATATGGAATGTTAGATTAAAATTTGAAAATTAGATTGTCATAGTTGTTATTCACATTTGATTGTTTTTACAACCCATTTCACATTTTTTTTTGTGGGGATATGTAAAAAATCAAATTTACATGAAATTTTATGCGAATGACAACGAGTTGAGAGTTGAAGTTCAGAATACGATTTATAATTTTCACCACAACACTTTATTAAAGGTTACTAGAAATGAATTCGTTAAAAGAATAAATTTGTGTATCCAAGAGAATGGAGCCCATTTTGAGCAACTAATTAGTTAGTTTACCATTTTTTGTAAATAATTAAATTAATTTAAGATTTCCTGGTTTTCCTTTCATTTAATTTATCATGTTTGTTAGAGAGATTTCATCCTTATAATTGACCCTAACGATCGATGCAATAAAAGTACAGGGTATAATTTTTTCAGATTTTAGCCGGTTCGATTCCCGGGTGTGGGAGAAGAGAATTTTCGAAAATCTTTGAATGCAGTTTGCTTTCTATTAAAAAATTAAGGAATGTTTCCTTTGAGTAAAACTTTCTATCTGCAGTATTAAGAGTACTTTCCCTCCAGGTGGCATTACAAAATTCCACCCTGTATAAGATCATTATAATTAATTACTTTAAATCCTTTTATTGCAGGGTTAGGAAAATGGTGCCACATCGAAGATTTTTTTGAAAAAGATCAGCTGAACCCTACTTTTGTGTTTGCCCCAGCATTAACAAAGCAACACTTGCAACCGAATGGCAAACAGAAAATTAAGGTTCGTTTAGCAGCTCAAGTGTTAAGCCATTCGGTTGCAGCGGGAATATTTGCTAAAGTAGGCCTGATTCAAGAAGTGCATGAATTATTAATATAATGCTTATGTATGTATTATGGCCGTGTGGTTCCCGAGAAACAATAGGCCAATTCCCTTTCCACGCATAGATGTCGTAAAAGCTCTTAGCTCATTCACACACTCGTTAACTTAGATAGCCATATAATTGTCGCATGATGTCCTCTAAGTGCGAGACACGTAATTATTGATTGTTATAATCCTAAAGAGACATTTTTTAAGATGTTTATTTACTTCCAGATGAATTACCGCAAGACGCCATTGCGACGGCTACAATCTTATCAAATATTGATAAATTAGAATAGAATAGAATAGAATAGAATACTCTTTATTATGTACACCATAAAAGTTACAGATATAAATGTTGAAATTTTACACAGGGTGACACAATGGGCGGTCTTATCGCTAAAAGCGATCTTTTACAGACAACCTTTGGATGGATTAAAAAGAGAAGGAGAGACAGTACTGCAGGTAGTCAGTGGTGAACTATTTACATGTACAATAAATACATACATACACTAAGCATAACTTATCTATAATATATATATATATATATTTACAATTATTTGACGCCATGAATGGAGATACTCCAGATCGAAAAAGAGGGAAGACGTTTCTAACAAACATGACCTCAACCTCATCCTCGACCTCATTTAATGTTTTTCAAAAAAATTAAAAAGTTTTTTACAGAAATTAAATTTTTAGGGGCAAGAAGTAAGCCCCCGTCACAAGAGGGCTGGTTGCGGACGTTAAATGCGATTGAAAGGATTTTTAAGAATTAAAATAAATATGATATAAGAACATTATCTGTAAGGAGGCTTAATCAAGATCCGCTAGAAAATTGTTTTGGATGCATAAGAAGCAATTGTGGATGTAACCCGAACCCCACATCTGTCCAATTTATTGTAGCGCTTAAAACCGGAATCATGACAAATTTATTAAATAATAATAAAAACAGAAACTGTCTGGATGACAATAATGACTTGCTGAACAATTTTAAAATATTCCTTAGTCAAAAAAGTGTTGTAAATGATAACCCTTCTACATCCTCCTTAGTTATAAATGTAGAGGGAGTAGAAGATATTGACATATCTCTGTGTTCAAGTAAAATGCAAGCATGTGCTTATGTTTGCGGATTTATTTTTAAATATATGGTAATTAATTACACAACTTGCAAAAGTATCATGCTTGCGGATCAGAACACTGAGGTATGTCATTCCTTTACAGCATTTAAGGAATACAATGATAGAAGAAGTAGTCTAAATTACGTCCAGTACAGTTTCTGTCAAACGGTAGAGAACGCTGCAGGTATAATTAATAATTATTTAAAAGAAAATTCCCACAAGCAAAACATTAAATTCAATTTACTTAGAGCTTGTGAATATATATATAAATAAAGATTGGTTGAAGGGGTGTGAGGATCATTACATTATAAATGTAAAAAAAAATATAAGTAGCACAATTGCTATATGCCTGAAACGGTTTTTCAAATTAAAAAACCAAGAGTTTGTTGAAGAAGCCTCCAAAAAAGCCATGAAAAGAAAAATAAATATATTAAAACATGTTTAACAACTTTGTTTTATTTGTTTTCTTTTGATTTCTTTTACAGCGAATTTTCATTTTGCAGTTTTTGCCAAAGGAATATGTATTAGAAGTAATGCATAATCAATAAACTAACTGCAAAATGAGAATTCGTTGTACGAGTATGTAGGTATAAAATAAACTAAAATAAATAGTAGGTAGGTACCTATCTGTTCATAATTCCCGCCCCTCATGAGTTTCTAATGTAATACACTGAAGCGCTAGTGTGCTCTTGTGTAAGCTTCTTATTTGTATGAAGTTGTCGTTCTTCCCTTTAGGGTATATATGTTCTGTGTCTGCAGCGCTTCAGAGGGGCGTGTCGATCGACGAGATCCGAAGAACGGCCGTTTGGACTGACAGCTCAAGTTGTTTCGCAAGGTTCTATAACATACCTGTACGTAGCAAAACCTTCACAGAAGCAATTCTTCGCCCATAAATAAGGATTAATTAATAACATTAAATGCGATAGTATTGCCTATTAAGTTAAGTAGTACGTATAACTTAACACATGTTTAATAAAAAGATCTGATTGTAAAGTCTTTGAACATCTACCTTGGTAACATTCATCATCATCGAGGACGAGACAACCACAGGTATAATTGAACAATCGAACTAGCTTACCTGTAAGTGAGTGGAGGAGTTGTACGTACGAGTGTATATGGATGCGAGGATAGAAGTATTCGTGCAGGCTGTTATGTTTCCTAAAGACAGATTGAAGCACAAAGAGCTGACGGACTGTAAGAACCTTGCAGTCTGCATACAGTTGTGTTGTTGGGTAACTATGGGACCTCCTTCTCATTACTTTTAGTACGACTCTTTGTGCTCTCTCTGCCCTCAGGATATGACCTTTCGTTGCAGCACCCCATACAGAGATGCAATATCCTATGACCGATTGGCATAGTGCATAATACACCATTTTCAATAAATCGGCATTAGCAGAATTTCGGAGGGATTTAAATATATGTATGAGGCGCAAAGTTCTAGTCGTTTGAAAGTTGTTTTTTCCATGTAAGTCCGTCATCTATGTGGACTCCTAGGTACTTTACGTTGTCATTTCTAATTAGTGCTGGACAACGGCATGGTGCTGATCGGTTAGAGCATGAATGGGCAGTAATAGAAAAACTGTGTGACGGTGCGGTTTTTCGCCTAATTGCAAATGGGATGTAGCAGGATTTGTTAAGACGATTGAAGTTGAGCCATTTCATTATTTCCGGTACTGCCGACTCTCCTTGAGATTTGATAGTATCCCAAGTAGGTCCGTGAACTAAGATCGCGGTATCATCAGCGTATGTGTATATCTTAGTTTGGGAGGTTAATTTTGCAAAGGTCGTTGATATAAATTTGAAATAAGGTGGGACCCAGCATGCTGCATTGAGGGACGCCGAAAGTAACAAACTCCTTTTCACTGAGGTGGGTATCAATTTTATAGAAGTCACGTGCTATCGAAAACTTTGTTGATGAATCTGAGCACTCTTCAGCCAGTTGAAGCAAACACCTAGTAGCTAAAAAGGGCGCTGATGCCGTGCCATACGTCACGGTATTAAGTGTGTACTCCTTTTAACGGATGAGTCGGTTCTGCCCTACAAAGGATTTTTTGTAAAGGACGATGACTGTCGTGAACCAGAGTTTGTCGATACATTTTTTCAATGTCCGCGCTTATGACAATTTTATGCTGACGGAATCGAAGCAATATTGACAACAAATCATCCTGGATAGGGGGGCCAACCATCTGTATTTCGTTAAAAGACTTACCTGATGCAGTTCTGGCGGAAGCGTCAAAAACTACCCTTTAACTTGGTGGTAGTTCGTGACTCCTTCAGAACACCATGATGTGGTAAATAGTTAGAACATGTTGAGTCGAGTGGGCGCCTAGTAGATTCAGACATGTGTCCCAGCTCTATGTACTCATTAATAAAGTCTATATATCTGTGGCCCTAGTGAAAAGGGATCTAAGTCCAAAAATGCGACTTTACACAAGACGCAAAAACACTCCGCGCGCTTCAAATTGTGTGTTTGACCTCATGTGACATTTAAACCGCTACCAAATGAAATACACGTGATATTTTTATAGGTAAACGATTTATGCTCTTTATTATTATTGAGTTATTTTTTATGTAAAGTTAATAGTTTTTAAGATAGTGACTTATACTAACCACAAAATGAATTCCTTGAGGGTATAAAATAAGTTATACCCCTTCTTCCATAAGTTAAATGTCAATTTACACAAGTGAAAAGGGATACGCATTTGGAATGATTTTTATCATAACCAAGTAGTCTAAAGAAATATTGAATAGTTTACTATTTGAAAAACGTGTTTTACTGTGTACTTTTCTTTACCGTTAAAATTTTTAGAAAATTCTCAAAAAAAATATCTTAAATCCTTTTTCACAAGGATGTAAATGTACATTAAGACTTGTTACGAACTATTTTGTGCAACTTATATCCATTATTTAAATAAAAATAAAACAAAAAATATTTAAATTACTATTTTTATTTTTTTTTTAATGTTTCGTAGTTTCTTGCATAATAAAATTTGAAAATACAAAAACAATTTTAAGAGAAACTCACATCTTAATCTGCAGAAAATTCACAAATCGAGTAGAAAAAAAACAAAATTATTTTCCTGAAAATATTTAAGTATTAGTATAGAAATAAAAATGGGTTTAAAAAAAAAAAAAACATTATAACAAACCAAAAATATTAGAAAATGTTATTCTAAGTCATCTTCGCTGTCATTTATGAGAGGATATTGATCTTTAATATCATTATCACTTAATAAATTGGTATAAAAGGATCTGACACTGGGGTTTATTAGTGTAAGAAGATAAAGCAAGTCTCGCTTTTTCTCATTGGAAATTGCAATCGGCCCATCGTATGACTTGGGTATACATTCGGTTTCAAAAACACTTGGGAGCGGTGATTTTCCTCGTTTTCTTTGCAAATTAACTATGTTCCATTCATCTACGCCATGCATCTTGTAGTGAAATTGAGGAAACTCTCCTTTTTTATATTTAAAAGCTGCACACTCAGATAAATTAAACTTCTTCTTATTTTCATCAATTTTCTTTTGTTGTAGTGGCCCTTTTAAATAACTCGCAAAATCAAGAAATAATTCAGAGTGCATTTCTATAACAGTGAATGGTTTTTTTTTACTACATGTTCGGACAAGTTGATACCAATCCCGGGGATGATGCAGATCCATTTGAGTTTTTTTCTTGGCCTTTTCAATTAACGCATGATCCACGTCACAATCCATGTGAGTATGGCCTGGTACCAAAAAATTATGCGTTACGGTTTCCATATTTGTATTATTACAAAACGTGAATATTTTTATTTTGGCCAGAGCAGGAGTCAGAATAAAATATAAGATGCTTTATATCAGCAGGTACGCAGCTCATTATGTAGTAATACAAACAGGAAGCTATTTGATTTGCCCCTCTGCCACCAATTCCTTCATGCCACATAAAACAATATACTTTATTAGAGGTACAGTCCCTTAATGTCAAATTATATGTCCATAATGGACGCTTGTAAAATGCAGCACCAGATTTAAGGTAAGGGGTTGGCAAGCATTGCTGCAAGTCAAACGACAAGACTACTGTATCCTTTTTTGCAATTGAAAGCGCCCGGTCTTGAGATTTTTTATCATAAATAGTTTCTGCTCTACGTTGATGCTCTATCAAAAGCTTTTCATTTACTTCTTTCTCCACACCTTCACTAAATTTAATTTTCGTACTTAAAGTATCGCATTTCACACATGTATCAACATAAGGTGCTTTAAAAGATAGATTTTGGGCCCTGAATACCCATGAGTAGATGGTCATTGATACTGGATTTTCATTCGTCTCACAGTAAGCCTTGTACATGTCTTGAATAGTTAAATGGGGTGGTAAAAATTTTTTGTTTGTCTTCGACCGACCATAGTGGCTTTCATACACAGGGAAAGATAAAATCTGAGTTTTTACATTTTCTAGCCTCTCGTCATCTATTGTAAAGGCACTGGTTTTTTTTCCTATTAATGATTTGGGTATAATACCACCGCTTAATTTCATTTTATCAGTCACAGTTTGAACCAACTTGTTGGTTTCATCGAATGTTTTTAAAAAACAACCCTTACAAATGCGATGACACTCTAAGTCCAACTTCAGGAAAAAATCATTGGAAAAATTCCTGTTTTTGACTGTCGCCGCCATTTTTTTTGTTGCTTTTCCTTTTAACTTTATAAGGTTACTTATGAACAATACACGCCTGTCATAGTCTCCTATGTTCCAGTAATAATCAAATATTTTTTTTCTGTAGGCTTCAGGAATTCTTTCAGCACACTTCATCCTACAAGGTTCCAGACTTTTTATTTTCCTTTCTACAGCGGTTTTTCCCTTACTTGTCTGGTAACTTTTTCCTAAATTCCTTTTCTTTTTTCTAATTTCTCTATCTTCCCTTCTTTCTTTAATACTTTTCCTAGGCTTACGTTTTCGACCTTGTGTAACACCTTCTTTATCCCAAAATGATGTATTATTGCTCTCGTCTGAATCTGACTGAAGGATGGTAACATTACGTCTACGTCTTGTGCGCCTATTTACAACTGAACGATCCGAGCCACTTGTGTCGGATGTATTTGGTATGAAATTGTAACTACTTTCAGCAGAATAATCGAGATCAGGGTATGGCAGCTCATTAACCAACAGAGAAACAATATCAAGACACATGAGAAACGTTTCGTCGGAATCGGTAAATAAATCGTCATCTTTGTAGTGCTCTGGCCTCGGGGACAAGTTTTTGGAACATCCAGGCATTGGAGAACATACTTTTGAACGAATTGGAGAAATATTTTTTAAACATTCAAATTTTGGAGAATAATCCGTAGAACATCCTGGCCTTGGAGAATAATCATTAGAGCACCCTGGCCTTGGAGAATAATCATTAGAACATTCTGGCCTTGGAGAATAATCATTAGAACATTCTGGCCTCGGAGAATAATTCTTGGAACAAGTAGGTACAGGTTCTTCAGAAAGGCAATGCAAGTCGTCCATAATTTTCAGTTCTTTATGAACAAGATCAATCATGCGGTTAATTCGACCTCTACCAGTCATTCTAAAAAGGAAATAATTCATTTAAGTATTTTGAATAGAAAGTAATAATTACGACTATTAGCGTAGGAGATTTCCACAGGGAAACTTAGTAGAAAGTTACGGTAAATATCATTATATCCTTTATGTGTAGGCTTCCAGGTAAACGAAACAGGAAAAGAAATGCATGCAATGAATTTCGTAGTTATTAGGTGTAAAAAGGTACGATTAGACTAAAACCAATTATAGTATACATTAACTTCGAAATAAGTAACAAAAATATGTGTAATAAGATCTAACTTACTCGCGTAATTATTGGTTTTTCTCCAGCGCGTCGACACAGGCTTCGCTCAGTACAGTGCGCGAGCGACTGAAGGGGCGCGGGCGCTATGCGCTCTCCACCCACCCGCACCGTTCCCCCGCATCGACGAGTTATATCCTTTCTCACGTAAAATGAAAGCACTTCGTAGGATATCATTCTAATTGTATCAAATTTCATTTATTAATTTTACAATACTGCCCTACTAAGCGCAAAAGCGGTATCTCAAAAAAAAACCGAAAAGTTGATTTTTATGCCATCGGATAGCTTTAAAAAATACGCATCTAATGAACTAAGCCTTTTAGCGGTATCTTGTTTAGAACATACAAAAAAAACCTTAAGAAAGATTTCCCTATCTCAGTTTTACCATAAATCACTAAGGGTATTAGAGGTATATCAATATTACGTAGGCAAACGGCCGTATATTTGAATACCGCCAAATCTCTTAAAAAAGAACAGCAACTTTTCTAGGCCGATAAAATATGAATAACGCGTGAAGTACTGACTTACCGCTATGACGCTTAGTATTAGAATGCTTAATTGATCCGCAAATAATTTTGATTATATGAGATACGGTTGCAGCGGCAAATCAAATTGGCCTTTAAGGGTTGATTGATACGATCGAATTTCTAATACATTTTACAGTGATTTATCCTTGCAGTTGACAATTTCGTGTCATAACTTGTTTGTTTTCGTTGCAAAGAGGTCATAATCTTGAAATTCCTGTGTTAAATTAGTAAAAATCTGTGAATTAACGTGTTCAGTGGTTTAATTGAGTGTTTTGACAATCAGGTAAGTCCTATTAAATATAATTTTAGTGTAACACAATCAAGATCATTTACAAAAAGTAATTTAAGTTCATTTTGTTCAAAACTTTCTTGCGGCGCGCACTCGTATTACATAGCGAAATTGATCTTATATCTTAATTATAAGGTAATCCAATTAAAATAAACAAATATTGTTTCAGATAAACCATGTCACAAAGAAATACGAAAATGATGATGCTGTTAGCAAAAAAAAATATGGCGTTGAGAGAAAGGTTTAAGGAATCGAAACAATTACAACGTAATATTCAAACTATCGATCCCGACTTCAACATATCCCTGAACTCTTTGATTACACTAACAACTGTGCCGATTATTGAGCATAATGATTTAACTGAAATACCATCGCCAGTATTTTGTTCTAATGAAAAAATGTTTTTAATTTAGATAGCGCTAATACAGAAACTCTGATCATACAGTCTGCAAATGATCAACAAAGATCCTTTATTTCTCAAGTTGATTCAGACCAAATAATGTTATATGTTTCCGAAAATACTTCTGCAACTCTCACAAATAATTCAAGTGTGACACGTGCTGAACATGAAAAATCTGTTGAGGATTCATCCCGAGGAAACGAAGTTATAAGAAGCGCTAATCTTAGAGACACCGAGAATCTGGCACAAAATGAGATAACTGATGATAATACACATGATCTTATAACTTCCACTAAAGCAGGTACAATTAGAAAAAGAAAAAAATACGACCAACCACTAAGAGTTAGAAAAGAAGCGAAAAACAGTGAAATAAGAGAGAAACATGGCGTGAAGCCGCCCTGTCCAGCTTCCTGCAAAAAGCTATGTATCCAGAATATATCAGAGGATCAGCGAAAAATTATAAATAAAATCTTCTGGGATTTAAGTGACAAAGAGAGGAAGGCTTATATGCTGTATCACACTTCAGCAAATTCTGTGAAACAAAGGACAGTAATAAGACCTGAATCAGAGGACTACAGAAAAAAAATAAGCTACAGTTATTCACTTAAAGACGATTGGTACAACATTGGTACAACGTACGCAGTATGTAAAACTTTCTTTTTGACAACTTTGGGCTACAAACCATCTAATGACAAACCTTTACAGACTGCTTTGGCCAATTCCAAGGACACGGTTGCACCGCCAGTAGACAAGAGACTGGGAGCTACTCCTCACAATAAAATTGACTCAAATCCTATTAAGGAACACATAATGAGCTTCGAACCTAGCATTTCTCATTACAGGCGTGAACACGCCCCCAATCGTTTATACTTACCCAGTGATTTGACAATCAATGTGATGCACAAAGACTATTTAGAAAAAAATCCCTCTCACAACGTATCTTATGACAAATACCGAGAAGTGATCGCGGAATTAAATATTTCTTTTGTAAAACTTGGCTACGAAGAGTGTGAGGACTGTGAAGAATTCCGCCTGCACGATAACACACATACTAAAGAAAATCTTCAAGAAGACTGTTTAGGTTGCACAAAGTGGGCAAGTCATAATGAACGGGCAAACATGTCAAGAGAGCAATATAAATTGGACAGTGAGCTTAATGAAACTGATACTGTTGTATATTCTGCCGACTTACAAAAAGTTATCATGCTGCCCAGTGTGTGTCCCTGAGTGTGTTCAAAACTACTATTTTTACCCATAGGATAGTGGTTTACAACGAAAGTTTCGTGCCGACTGGTCAAGGCCGAAAAGGTTTGAGTGTTTTTCCTGTACTATGGTATGAAGGGTTGCTTGGACGCTCCAAAGCCGAAATCATAAGTGCATACTACCATTTTTTAATTTTTCATCGAGATAAAAAGAAGATCATACTGTGGGTTGACAATTGTTCATCCCAGAACAAAAATTGGACTTTTTTTTCTTTCTTAATTTACGTTGTGAATTCAAATGACATCAACGCCGACAAGATTGTGATAAAATATTTCGAACCAGGCCACACCTTTATGTCGGCCGACAGTTTCCACCATAGGGTGGAGTTGTCGATGAAACGCATGAAAAACAAAATTTATGATTTTTCTGATTTTTCTCAGGCAGTTAGTACTGCAGGAAAAAACGTAAAACCTAAAGAGATAACTCTACAAGATTTTTATGACTGGGAAGATTACACGACACAGTATAAACTGTCTCGAATTACACCGCGTCCATATATTAATGAAATGGTCGAAGTAGAAGTCAATAGAGGCAGTTTTGATTTGACATACAGAACTGGACTCAATAAAGACCCTATCACTGCGAGCATAATCGGAAATAAAATTATGAAAACTAAAGTTTTGCCACCACCGAAGAAGAAAATTGCAGCGGAAGGCATTTCTAAAAGCAAAAAAGAAAATATTTTGAAATCTTTTCAAAATATTATACCTCAAAATAGAATGTCCTTTTGGAGAGAACTGCTTACTTTTGACTAGATTTTATTCATAGAATCCGTTTTTTCTTCAAATATTTTTTTATGCCATTATAAATTTGATTAATAAAAGACTTTAAAAATTTATATTGATTGTTTTTTTCCTTTAAAAAAATACATATTTTATTCGATAGAAAATTCATATTTTTATGTATACATACATGTAGGAGAAGAGGTAACGAAAAAGCGGTAACTCAAATTTTAATTTTTTAATTACTAAGCGGTGTAGCAGTATCTCATGAAAAAGGTATATCCACATACATTTTTGATATTTTAACTATTGTGGTAACAAATAGATCCAATATAATATATAAATTCTATTTAATAAGCAAAAAAGTCAATATTGTATAAAGTAAAAAAAAACGATATTTACATATCTCCAATTATCTCGAAACTCGCTTTCATTGAGATACCGCTTTTGCGCTTAGTAGGGCAGAATAGCACACGTGAATACTGATCTCAACAGAGTTATTTTTGATTTTTTCCTTATATTTTGGTGAAAACGGATTTATGTCTAGTAATATCATTACTCACTAAACCATTTTTAAGGACCAGGTGTTGTTGTATTGATAAACACCAAACAAATTAAAACGTGGGTAATTTATGTTAATTTAGATTAAAAAACCCCAAACTAAAAAAATATTTTTCCGTTTAAAAGAATACAAAAGTACTTGAAACCGACTTTTGTAGTTTTTTTTGGTGTCAGTTGCACCCTTTTACACAAAGTAACTTCTTTATTTTTAGAGATAGATTAGATCCGTTTTCACCAAACGATAGAGCATTTTTTCTGATCACTTTGGTATACTTAACTCATTTTCGACAAAATCGGACTTGTACCCTTTTTCACTAGGGCCACAGATATAGGCTTTTAAGGCGAGGATCTCTACCCAAACGACGTTCAAGAGATAGGAATCGCTGCTTAGCCATCATATATGAATCACCCAATACGTCCAGTGACTCTCAAGGGAATACTTACCACAAATCGGCCATCAGAACTACGATATGTGGTATCTATAAAATGTTGTTCACAGGACCTCTCTTCACCTGAGTGTTTATGTATGGACGACACAGAATCTAACTCCCAAAACCGATCTAAATCTACTTGTAAGTTATTAGTATGCATACAAATATGTGTAGAGGAATCCGATTGACGATATGCACCCGAAATGAGCCAACCTAATATTGACTCCAGCAAAGTGGGCTTATGGGTACCTAATGCGATACGGCCAGTGCCTATGATACCCCAAAAGACTTCCGCACCGACAAGGACGTCGATCGAAGACGGAGCATAATAAGTGGGGTCGGCAAGACGCACGTTCGTAGGTATACGTATGTTGCTAGTATCAACATAAGTTTTAGGAACTGATGCTGATACTTTTGGCAATACGGCAAGACAGTCAATGTTCAGTTCGTACTCACTGTCATCAACTGACTTTAATGACACTGAGCACCCCTGAGTACAACTAGAAGTTTGAAAGTTGATACCTGTTACCTTGGACTTGGTAATGTAGGTAGGAATATGTAGTTTACGAACAAAGTCCTCCGAGATGAAATTTGTTGTACTTCCACTGTCCAGTAAGACCCGTGCTGTATGGTGATTACCGTCAGCGTCGGTCACCCTCACGAGCGCTGTGGAAAGTAAAACTACTCGAGATGTAAACGATTGACTAGCTGATAATGCAGTGTTGTGTGCACTAGGAAGAATATTGTCACTATCGATGTGTAACAGAGTGTTGTGTTTTTGACGACAATACTTACAATGACCTAATTTGCATTTGGAGATGTCATGACCTGGACGAAGACAATTCATACATACATTTGAACCCTGAGCCTTTTTAATACGAGCCTGTACTGAGAGACTTTTAAACTGCTCACATGCAAAAATAAAATGATTTTGATGACACATGGGACATGACAAAGCTTTTAAAGATTTTTCAATTATCACAGCACTGCTCTTAGGTTTAGTCGCAGGTGTGGTTTCACTCTTAGTAGTTGCCATAGGCTTAGATTCCTCAAGTGTCTCCAGTAAGTCAGCTCTGCTACTGATGAAGTTAGTGAATGCAGTTAATGTAGGAGGTTCGGAAAAAGTGTTTCTGTGCTCTTCCCACCGACGATTTGTAACGTGGTCTTACGTGAGCTTACTGGTCATAATGTAAATGATAAGAACATCGACGAATGTGTTTTGAACTGGTTGACCAAGGGTTGCTAAAGCTCTAAGATTCTTATTTGTTGTGTCAATTATGTAACGTAGTGACTTACTTGACTCTCTATCTATAGGCTGAACGTTAAAGTGCTTGCACATGATTGTTGACAAGCAATCTTTTGTTGTCATACCTCTCACAGAGTAATTTCCAGGCAGCGTCGTAGTTTTCTGACCTGAAGTCAAGGTTATCAACAACAAGAGAAGCACTACTCTTTAAGGAAGCACGCAGATAGTGTAATTTATTAATTTTATCTAATGTTTTATTATTATACATGTTATACAGTCCACTCCTTTCATTTTGCTCCACTACGACCTATCGTCGCGATCATTGGTCCTTCTACCGTTAACGTTTGAACCGACAAAGAAAAAACGGAAATTTTCGAACTTCAAAAAAGCAACGGTTCGTCGGTTGGAGAACAAAGGACTTCATCTTCGGGTTCAAGTTCCACAAGAGGTCTTCGCAGTCGCCATCGCATTATTTATGAAAAAAAGTTAATCTTCCTGTTGAAGATTTGTTGTCTCATAAATTATTAACCTTTAAATCCTTGAAGTAGCCATATTTGTAAAAACTACTTCTACCTTAAATTAAACAAGAAAACATGGTACAGATATGAGATCTCAATAGATATATACATAAAATACTGATTATTATGTACACGACTACACATCAAGCTATACATTTCCAGTATAAGCTGATTCGCATTGTATAGAATTTCCATACAATGAGAGGTCAGCGTATACTGGAAATTTATAGCTTGATGTGTAGCCGTGTGACACCATAAAAATAACAGGTATAAATGTAGACATTTTACATAGCACAATGGCAATGGGCTCAATATCAGAACTTGTTATGCATGGGAAACTTGAACTAAACTCATAAGATAATCTTACATTTTCTTTTCTCAAGAAAAATGTTATCCGAATGGCACCTCACCTGTAATTTATAATAAAATACCTAACAATAGTAAAAGACCTACCATTTACCATTGCAAAAATTTTGAAAACATTAACAGTATTATTAACAGATTTTTTATTATTATTCTGTAAGTACAACATTTCTTAGCTGATTGAAATTTAGTTTTTGTAATTCCTATAAATGAACAAAATTTGCATGCTATACTTTTTAGATAGAATGTAAGTAGTTTTGTAACAACTGTAAAAACGGATTTTAGTATGTACATTCTTTGCAAATAAATCATATTCTATTCTATTGAAAAATTAATAACACAAGACTGCAAATCATGTTTTCAACTTTATTAAATCTCCATTATCACAATCATCTCCTTGTTCACACATTCTATTGTTCTAAACTGTTTACATGAGGTATGATGCATACCTATCGAAAAATCTTTTAAACTTTCACTATTTCACTTAGTTTGACATGTTTACTTCTTCTTCTACGTCGTTCTTTCACTACACACATAACATGGACATATCGACCACATATGACGCATAGGTTGTCTTCCAAGTGTGGAGAGCTTGCTTAATGCTGCCTCCAGAGTCTTTCGATAGGCTTGATACAGCAAATCGCACGAAACCGGTGCGAAAGCGAAAATCCCTTGGACTTGTTCATTTCTGTACCTTTACAGAATAACCGGAGACTTGTTTACCGAGCTCCTAGGTGAACGTTAGCCATTTCTTGAAATGTCTTACGGACTTTCTGTTGAGTCGTTAAGTATCATTACGCAGCTACCTATCTATATTTTAATGAGAAGTGAGCTTTAGTGAGCAGTGGGGTCGCCGCTTGAGTCAGAAATAGGTTAGCCGAGTAATATTATGCTGTAATCTTGGCTATCAATGAAAAATTATTAAGAAAATCTGATTGAAAATACATAATTTGGTTTCCAATGACAACAAATACACATAACATGACTTGACAGTTGACACTTAACAAGTTTGGCATTAGGTTACTAATGTTGCAAGGAGGCAAATTTTGATGTCCTTAGATGTTAACAAGTTATTTTAATTCTTAAAATGGTTATTGCTACTTATTAGGTTCCATGAAAAAATGTGTTTTTAAGATATGGTTTACATAGTCACTACACAATTTTCAAGAAAAATAATGATTTTTATTAAATCCTTGTTTACAATTTTCCCTGTATTCAAGGAGATTTTGTTACGGCCAATAATTTTCTCCGAATCTTCGGTAGTGTACCGACGTCGTAATGTCAAGGATAAGTGCGATTTTGCACGTTAACTCGGATGTAGAGACTTGCGTTTGTCACTAGCATCGTTACGGCAAGCGAATTTTTTGGTTTATATTTAGTGATCGGTAGTTTGCGACATCTCATGTCGCACATAATCTTGACATTACGACGTCGGTACGCCAACGGAGAGCATTTTCTAAAATTTGTGTTTAGCTAATTATTAATGTGTACTATTAATGGTGGATTATTAACCATTATGTGTTTCTGAACCTGCATTATTAAGCAAATGAAACAAAACAGTGCAACATCACTTCAAATTCTATCAATAAGTCCGCTCTCAGTAAAGTGCCACATCTTTATTGAAACTTAATATCATCGGATATCATTTTTATCATGCATTGTGTAAAATTCATTTCATCATTATAAATTGATGAATTTAACTGAATTTACAAAAAAAAAACGAACTAACTAATGACTAGGCAGCATGGTCCCTGACCCTAGCCTATTCCACAAGGACCAAAAGGAAAAAAAACTTTTTGATTATTTTAGTTGACTTGACATGAAAACAAATAAGAGTTTAAATTTCTGGTACGAGGTTGAATATTGTTTTGTGTTCAATACTTTTATAAAATAAAATGGTTGGAGGAGAAAGTGAAGCCGGTGCAGCTGCAGGCTCGGGTCCAAGTGGGGTCAAGTAAGTACCTACAAACACCGATTATAATAATCGTAATTTGTTGGTTCAATAATTAACGCTTTTTCTTTAGTAGATTATAATTTTAGTCAACTAATGTTAAGATTTTAATTATATTCTAGTTTACATAAATATTTCAGGCGTAAGCGGTCACCGCGTGTTACGAGTGGCCAACTAGATGCCCTCTTAGGGAACTTGGAAGCCCGCCCATATCTGCATTCTCGCAAGTTTACCGGCCTCCAGGGCCGAGAAAATTTTGACGCGGGCTGGAAGGAGGTTGCAGCTGAGTTAAACCAGCTGCAAAATGGACTGGCAACTGAGCCGTCACTACTGCTCCTCTGACAGAGGTGGAGCGTAGGATCGTGTCGCTCATTGGTGTGGAGTACACTTTTGGCACGGAGTGCCCGGATGCTATGCCAGAGGAAGGGGTCCATATTGGCTCAACTAAAGTTCTTTACCCGAAATTGTTCTTCCTAACGATTTGTAATCCGAATGATCACTCTTCCTAAAATTTTTCATCCTAAAGTTTTCATTCATACTATTTGTAGTGCTACCGGCGATGTTCATAACACTCATGTTTCCGAAAATTGTAATTAATAATATCATTAATGTAAATATATTTAAACTCCTACTGTTTTTTATCATAACGCTTTTATCCCTAAAAATAATTACCATAATATTTTCACTCATACTCAGAAAGAAACATTTACCAAGTGTTATAAAAAATATATGTGGGTAGAAGATGATATTTATAGTTAATTAATAATTGAATTAATATTAATTCGAGGGTTTGATTATTTATTATTTGGGGGTATGCTTTACATAACGTACTGTGTTGTGTCTATTGCTAAGTTCATGTCGGTGTATTATCATTATTACGTGCATGTTTGTGTTAATGCTTTATTAATATGGAGGAAAATCCTAAAAAATATTTAAAATCATTTAAAACCAGTCGCGGAGGATTAAAGTTAGACGTACATGGATTTATATATGAAAAAAACCGAATAACAGTGGATAAACAATATTGGGCGTGTGAATTAAGAAGCAACAAAAAGTATAAGTGTAAGGCGAGATTAATCACTACTTTCGATAAGGAAGTCAATAAGTATAAATTGCTGGAAGGTCCGCACCAAGAACATAATCATGAACCAGATGCTTTCAAGGAAAAGGTTTGTTTTTAAACTATTTCTTGTCATTACAAAACGGTTCCCTATCCATTTGCATAAAAACTTTAGACATAATACAACATGGCATAATTTTGTTTATCCTAATTATATGTACGCATAACTTAATCAAATTCTAAAGCATAAATTTGTTTACGCATAATGATCATGACCATGCATGCAGCAGGCATGCAGCATGCAAGCATGCAAGCAAGCATGCAGCATGCAACATGCAGCAGGCATGGCTTCTGTCACGGCTCCGGCGCTGTGGGGCTCCGGCGATCCCACGCGAGCTGCTCGTCGCAGATGTGTTTAACGCTCACCACCGTAGCTTCGGCTTGCTGGCCGAATAGCCGGCCAGCCTCAGCCTCGGCGGCGGGCGTTAAAACCACCTGCTCCTCAGCTCGCGGGCCGCCTCGCCCCTCCGCGCCTTCGCGATTTTAAATAACACTCTAGGGGTAGGGCAAACAAGACTACGTGGAGTCGATTTTGCAACGATTCGTTTCTTGGGGGCACTATGAAAAAAATACTTAGAAAAATTTCGCGACCAATTTCGATGTAGCGCTCGCCGGCCGCTGCCGCGGCACCGCTCGCTTCGCTCGCTCGGCTCGCGCGTAGTTGGTCACAGTTCTAACCTAACCTAACCTATGGATATCTTTGCAGGTACACACCGCTATAAATAAAATTAAAGAAGACGCTTTAATTAATAAAAACAAGAAACCAATTCATATAATTAGTGAGTGCGAAGCAAGCACTTCCTCAAGTGTACGTGCTAATATGCCAACAAACTTGAACTTGAGACAAGTAATATATCGTCAAAGAAACAAAAAAGAAAAAATTACAGAACCTGATACTATTAACTTTGAAATAAATCATAATATTCTACAATTGGACAACGATATGATCTTAATTGATGAAAAATGGCATGAAACAAAGAGAATAGTATTATATACAACTAAACAATTTCTTACTTTTTTATGTGCTTCCACTTATTTAATAATGGACGGAACATTTAAAGTCGCCCCAAAGTTATTTCAGCAAGTTTACACAATACACGGCTGTATAAACATGAAAACGTTTCCTTTAGTTATAGCATTGTGTACAAATAAAGACAAAAGCACATACGACAAATTGTTCTCATCTTTGATCGAGTATTGTCAATCATTAAATTTGATTTTATCGCCAAAATACATATTAATGGATTTCGAAAAGGCGTCACAGTTAAGTGCCAAGTATAATTTTGAAAACGCAGTGTTAAAGGGTTGTTATTTTCACTTCGGCCAAGTTTTATATACACAAGTGCAAAGTCGAGGTTTCCAAAAACTATATGGATCAAGCGAATCGTTTTCATCAGAAATCAAATGCATTTTAGCACTTACATACCTACCAGAAGAAGAAATTCCCACATATTTTGACGAATGGCAGCAAAATATCTCTCCCGAAGCAAAAGTGATAGCAGAATGGTTTGGTGAAAATTATATATGGGGTACCAGTTCTTCACCACCTAAATATGAACCATGCTTATGGAGCACGTATGTTTTAAACGAGGAAAACGTACCACGTACTCAAAATAGTGCTGAATCATGGCATAATGGGAGTACACCTGTGTACGCTGTATTTTTGGACCTTTCGAAGGCATTTGACCTGGTTAATTATAACGTCCTATGGACTAAGTTGCGTGACCGGGAACAACCTGAGGAGATAGTTGAGCTTCTCAGGTACTGGTATAATCACCAGATTAACCAGGTCAGATGGTCGGGTGCTTTGTCGGAGACGTATCGTCTGGGATGTGGTGTAAGGCAGGGTGGTCTGACCTCCCCAGCGCTGTTCAGCTTGTATGTCGATCAGTTGATCGGGGAACTCAGCAGCGCAGGGGTTGGATGCGGGGGATCCCCCACAGCGGGGGGATCCCCCACAGCGCATACTTCCACGTAGTTTCCCCCGGGCAACGCCGTGTCTGACCACCGTAACGGAGTGGCAGACCGGCGGCTAAAGTGCGCTGTGATTCGTAGATATTCATGCGGTCGTCTACGAATACTGAGAATTTAAATTTTATTATGATGGGTAAGCCAACGCGGGATGCGTCTGGTCGTTTTATCACGAATCGCTCCTCCCAGGGCGATTCAAACGGCCCTTCTCAGGGCCAACCCAACGGCCCTTCTCAGGGCCAACCCAACGGCTCTTCTCAGGGCCAACCCAATGGCCTTTCTCAAGGCCAACCCAACGGCTCTTCTCAGGGCCAACCAAAAGGCCCTTCTCAGGGCCATGCCGGCGGCGCTTTTGCGTCGGAAGCTGACCGCGCACCATCTGCGGCCAGCTTGTTTTGTAGGCCGGACGAGCTGTCGGACTCCGACGAGTCCAACATGGACACGTCGGCGGCCGAAAGTGACCGCTTCAAGCGAAAGAGGTCCGAGGGCTCCTCGGAGTCGGCCGTGGGTAAGGCGAAGAAGAAGTCGAAGTCGAAAAAGGCTTCGACTTCTGCTGCGGCTCCAACCCACGTTGTGGGCTTGATGGACGCCGAGCGCCAGCTAAATCTGGCGAAAAGGGCGCAACTCCAGTTAGACCTGGAGGAGAGGGTCGCCGCCAAGGAGCGGCAGGCGCAAGTCGCCAGGTCGAGGGCTGGCTATGGTGCATCCAATGTGCTGTATGCTGACCACTCCCTGGCAGAATTGGAGCGCATGGCGCTTGAAGATAAGGAGGAGGTCCTGGAGGTCGCCTCCAAGTCTTCAAATTTAAAGGGGACCTTCCAGAAGGCCCTCAAATGCCGGGCTGCCAGCATGCACGGCATTGTGTTGGAGCTGGTGAAGAGGACTGCCACGGACGAGACGCGGCAGCTGCAGGCGAAAGTGGATCGCCTGCAAGCGGAGGTCAGCCAGCTACACCAGAAGCTGGCTGAGGTCACGGCGAGGCCTGCGCAATCTGCCCCGGGTCCGGTGGCGACAGGCTCCTCCTCCTCCCCTGCCAGCCTTGAGGAAATGTTCCGCAGGGTTGTCATGGAGGAGAGGGCCTTCACCAGGGCCTGCTTCGCAGGCATCGAGGACCGGCTCTTGCCTGAAAAGCGGCTCCGCCCGCCGCTAGCAGCGGACAAGAGGCCACCGCCGAGGGAGCCGGAACCTGCGCCTCCAGCAGGCCCGGTACCGGGTGCGAGGCCCTCCAAGGGCAAGGGTAAGGGCAAGAGGACCAAGGCGGCTCCTCATGCCCCCACCTCAACTGCGGAGGGAGCGTCTGGGTCGTCTGCCACTCCAGCAGCCTCCCAGAACTCGCAGGAGGAAGACGCCCTTCTTCCCTCCACCACCCCGTCCAATCAGTCGTGGACGGAAGTGGTCAAGAAAGGGAAGAAAAAGGGGAAAAAGTCGGCCCCCAAGCCCGCTGCGACTGCTCCTGCAGCCAAAAGGGCTCCAGCCGGCGGAAGGAAGGTGGTTCCTCCCAAAACCGCGGCCGTCGTGGTGACCATCACCCCGGAGGCCGCGCAGCGGGGCGAAACTTACGAGTCCGTCCTAAAACGGGCTCGCCCCAACGCTGATCCCTCCCAGCTGGGGATCAGCAATATCACGTGCCGCCGAACCCTAACTGGGGCTCGAATTTTCGAGTTCTCGGGGGAACGGCGTGGCACAAACGCAGACCTCTTCGCAACTAAGTTGCAAGAGGTCATCGCGGATGCGGCAACGGTCGTCAGGCCTGTTAAGACCGCAGCCTTGGAGGTGGCCGATCTGGACGATTCGGTCACCAAAGAGGATGTGGTGGCGGCCGTTGCGGCGGCTGGAGGCTGCGACGCTGGCGCAGTGAAAGGTGGAGCCATCAGGCTCGGCCGCCGCGGCATGGGCATCATCCGCGTCGAGTGCTCAGTCGCCGCGGCTGGGGCCGTCCTTGCCGCGACCAAGGGACGGCTGCTTGTGGGCTTCAGCTCGGCGGTGGTCCGGCCACTCGAAGAACAGCCCGTGCGCTGTTTCAAGTGCTTCGCGTTCGGCCACACCCGAGCCACGTGTCCCTCCAAATTCGACTGGGGAGGCGCCTGCTTCCAATGCGGGCAGGAGGGACACAGGAGTGCCGCTTGCCGCTCCACCGC
This sequence comes from Tiliacea citrago, assembly GCA_963921375.1. Classification (NCBI taxonomy): domain Eukaryota; kingdom Metazoa; phylum Arthropoda; class Insecta; order Lepidoptera; family Noctuidae; genus Tiliacea; species Tiliacea citrago. The sequence continues at coordinate 23,548,816 of OY992783.1, forward strand.
TTCGCCACACTGCGCGGCGTGTGCTGCCAGTGGCCGCCCCGCGGCTCACAAGATGGCGGGCAGGAACTGCAAGCCCCCCGCGAGGAAGGGCGTGGTGCCGGCGCAGGTTCGCCCTGTTGCTACCGCCGCCGCCGTCGTCGCCGCTGTAGCTCCAGCGGCGGCAGCTGAGGAGACTGGTGCAATGTCGGAATAATGGTTTCCGACTATCGCATCCTCCAGGCGAATACCAACCACTGCAGAGCGGCCCAGGACCTGCTAGTGCAGGTCATGGCCGAGTGGTTGGTGAACGTGGCGGTGGTCGCCGAGCCCTACTCGATCCCCGGCAGCTGGCTGGGTGACGAAGACGGCTTGGTGGCACTAGCGGCGCGGTCTTCCACAGACTCCCCTCCCGTCTCGCTATTAGAGAGGGGACCGGGATACGTGGCCGCCGCGTGGGGAGACTTGGCCCTTGTGGGGGTCTATTTCTCCCCAAACCGCCCTCTTCAGGATTTCGAGAACTATCTCGGAGTCTTGGCGGCCGTGGTCGGTAGGGCGGCGCCGCGTCAGGTCTCCGTACTGGGAGACCTGAATGCCAAGTCGGTGACCTGGGGCAACCCGGCCACCGACGCACGTGGGCGGGCAGTGGAGATGTGGGCAGCCTCCTCTGGACTCTCCCTCTTGAACAGAGGAAGCGTCCAGACATGCGTGCGGCGGCAGGGTGGCTCAATAGTGGACGTCACTTTCGCCACCTCTGCGTTAGCCGCGCGCGTGCTGAACTGGCGGGTGGACCTGGTGGAGACTATGTCGGACCACCGCTACGTGCGGTTTGACATCTCCACCAGTGGCCCCGGAGGGACGCGGCCCCTCTCGGGGCGATCACCGTTTCCACGGTGGGCTCTCGCCCGCCTGGACAGGGAGGCGGCGGCGGAGGCGGCGTTCGTCCAGGACTGGCTTTCGCCGCCTTCCGCCGGCCTAGATGTGGACACCGTGGCGGGGCACCTGAGGGAGTCTCTGACCGAGGTATGCAACTCCAGCATGCCTCGGTCTCGCCGGCCACTGCCCAATCGCGCCGTGTACTGGTGGTCGGTGGAGCTGGCGGGGCTTCGAGCAGCGTGTGTGGCGGCAAGGAGGGCCTACTCGCGGAGTCGGCGGCGGCGTCTACGGGACCGGGCCAACGAGGACCACCTCTATGAGGTATATTTGGAGGCAAAAATGGTCCTCGGTGGGGCCATCGCCGCCGCCAGAGACTCGGCGAGAGCAGAGCTGCTGGAGGGTCTCGACAACGACCCCTACGGGAGACCATACAAGGCGGCGCGCAACAAATTGCGTCCCTTTGGTCCCCCGGTCACCGAGACCCTGGAGCCCTCCTTTCTGGATGGGGTGGTTCAGTCCCTGTTCCCGTGCAGGGACGACAACTTCACCCCACCAGTGATGGGCCCACCGCAGGGGATAGCTCCGCCAGCTGAGGAAGAAGAGGAGGCCCCTCCTGTCACGGAGTCGGAACTTGGCGGGGCGATTCTTCATATCCGCGCCAAGAAGACAGCTCCGGGCCCCGACGGTGTTCCGGCGAGAGTGGTGGCGATCGCTGCCACTCAAATGCAGGAGAGGTTTCGGGAACTCTTCAGCGCATGCCTTGCGTCTGGAAGGTTCCCTAAACCGTGGAAGGAGGGACAGTTGTGCCTCCTTCGCAAGGAGGGCCGCCCAGCAGACTCCCCCTCGGCATACCGGCCCATCGTTCTGCTCGATGAGGTCGGCAAAATGTTCGAGGGGATTGTCGCTGCCCGCCTAAAGGGCCATCTGCGGAGTATCGGACCGGACTTGTCGGACGCTCAGTTCGGTTTTCGGGCTGAGCGTTCCACGGTGGACGCGCTGGCCTGCCTTAAGGGCCAGGTCAAGGAGGCGATGGAAGCGAGGGACGGATTGTTGGCTGTGTCATTCGACATAGCCAACGCCTTCAACTCCGTTCCCCACTCCACCATCCTAGAGGCGCTCCGATTCCACGGAGTGCCTCGACACATGCGCAGTCTGCTGGCCAGCTACCTGGAGGATCGGGCGATCGTCCTGGTGGATAGGACTGGCCAAGTCCGGCGGTACGCCGTTGAGGCCGGCGTTCCGCAGGGGTCAGTCTTGGGACCTCTCCTTTGGAACGTCGGCTACGATTGGCTCTTGCGGGGAACTCTCCTCCGAGGTACGAGTGTTGTCTGCTATGCGGACGACACTCTCCTCACCGCCCGGGGGGGGAGTTTCAGGGAGGCGGCCAACTTGGCATCGGCGGGCGGATCCTTGGTCGCAGGGAGGATCCACCGTCTAGGTTTAACGGTGGCGCTGCACAAGACCGAGGCCGTGTACTTCCACGGCCCTCGGCAGCGCCCCCCACCTGACGCCCACATATTTGTGGCGGGCGCCAGAATTGAGGTGAAGGCCCAGATGAAATATCTGGGCCTTGTACTCGACAGCAGGTGGCGCTTCGGTCCGCATTTTAGCGGGCTGTCGTCGCGCCTGCTGAAGGCCGCGGGCGCCCTCTCGTGGCTGCTTCCCAACTTGGGGGGGCCTAGCGCGCGATGCCGGCAACTCTACGCCGGCATCTTGAGGAGTATGGCCCTCTACGGAGCTCCCATCTGGGAGGACTCCCTACACAGGAGGGAGAACGCCGCGGCCTTGCGGGCACCCCAACGGGCTATAGCACAGCGTGTGGTGCGGGCCCATCGCACAGTGGGCTTTGCGGCAGCATGCGCTCTGGCCAGCACCCCTCCTTGGGAACTCGAGGCGTGGGTGCTCGCCAGAGTGTATGAATGGACGGCGGGGCGGAGGGCGAGAGGAGAACGCCCAGCCCCGGAAGAGCGGGCTGCAGTCCGGCGGGAGGCGAAAGACGCCATCGTCGTCCATTGGACGGGGGAACTCGCCACTGCAGCCTTCGGCCGCCGAACCCTCGACGCGATTGGGCCAGTCCTGCGAGACTGGCTCGAGCGGTCGCACGGGTTCCTCTCGTTCCGTCTTGTGCAGGTGCTGTCCGGACACGGTTGTTTCGGATCGTACCTGCATCGAATCGGACGGGAGGAGACGCCGTCGTGCCACCACTGTGGCGCGGCGGAGGACACGGCGCAGCACACCCTCGAGGTGTGCCCGTCGTGGTCCGAGCCGCGCCACAGTCTGAACGCGGTGATTGGATCGGACCTCTCACTCCCCGGCTTGGTTAACGCCATGCTGAGGGATGAGGGGTCCTGGGCGGCAGTCGCCTCCTTCTGCGAACACGTCATGTCACAGAAGGAGGCGGCAGAGCGCGCGCGGGAGGACGATCCTGCCGCGGCGCCGCTCCGAAGGCGGAGGAGGGGTCGAAGAAGACGTCAGTTTGAATGTCATCTCCGACTCCTCCCAGGGGGAGGCCAGCAGGCAACGGGTGCGGGGGCACCCTTACCTGTATTGCACAGGCCTCCACCAGTGTCGGACGGGAATGGCCCGGTGTTTCCGGCCATTCCCGTAGCCCCCCAGTAACGGGGGGGCATGAGGGGCCCGCCAGCTAGGCGGGCATGCGCCGGGAGGGTTGTAGAAGAAAAGGCTGAGCCGTTATCCCATGGCCCTCCCAACACGGCGATGTGGGAACACCGCTGAGTTTTAGTGGGTATACTGTAGTGACAGGAGTCCCACATACCCCGACTCGTCCCCCACGAGCGGGCATGCGTAATGCATTTCTCAGCGTGAAAAAAAAAAAAAAAAAAAAAAGGGTTGGATGCTCGGTAGATGGTAAAATTATAAATAGCGTATCTTACGCGGACGACATGGTGCTGCTGAGTCCCTCGATTGAGGCACTCAGGCGATTGCTTGAGATTTGTGAGAGATACGCCTTGACTCACGGCCTCCTGTACAACGTGAAGAAGAGTGTGTTCATGGTGTTTGGGGTTTCTGCAAAGGGTCACAGGGCAGTACCGCCGGTGTACCTATATGGTGTTGCTCTAAACAGAGTGCCTTGTTTTAGATACCTTGGACACACAGTAGCCGAGGATCTTAATGATGACCAGGACATAGAACGGGAACGACGAGCGTTGTCGGTCCGATGCAATATGTTGGCCCGTAGGTTTGCAAGATGTACGAGACCGGTCAAGATCACCCTTTTCAAGGCTTATTGTCAGTCATTTTACACATGCAGCCTGTGGGTCAAGCATACGCAGAGGGCCTACAACGCTCTTCGTGTCCAGTACAACAACGCCTTCAGGGTGTTGGTGGGGCTACCACGATTCTGTAGCGCGTCAGCCATGTTTGCTGGATCTAGTACCGATAGTTTTTCAGCAATCATGAGGAAAAGAACGGCATCAATGTTACGCAGGATTCGTGGGAGGGCCAATGGCATCCTGAAGGTGATTGTGGATAGGCTGGACGGCGTTTTCCTGAAGTATTGGACCCGTATGCATATCTACGGGTCTGATACTGCAGGAAAATACATGAATTAAATATAATTGTAGGTTTAATTTTTATTTTGTTTTTAATTAAATGTAAATACTAACATAGTTATGTAAGTTGTATCACTAACAAAGATCTATGGAGCAAGGTTCCGAAATAAACGGTTTATTATTATTATTATTATTATTATAATCGTTTTCAACAGTTCGTAGATCAGCACCACGCAGGATTTTATTTGTTATCTAAGAAAATTATTCTAGAATTACAACATCAGGCTGCAGAAATCCAAAAACATCTTAACGGGGCTCCCCCTGCCGCCAAGAAAAGAAAATACAATGACAAATATAATAGAATTAAATATATATTGAATTTTAAAGCAAAATACACCAATAAAAGTGATTATTTGAAAGCTATAGCCGCTAATATTAAACTAATTTAATTGAAATGAGTTTAAGACAACATGTATTTAACTACTTGTACCATGGTACTATTATTGTTAAACGTTATATATGTTATATGAAAATAAAGTTCGCAAAATTAATGTATATAATACTGATTATTATGAATAAAAAGAAATCTAAACAAAAAAGATATGACTTTGAATAATAGTATAAAAGATGGTTATGTTGAGAAAATATAGGGAAACAAATAAAAGTATAATAGATGTTTATTGCTACTGACATTATGAAGTTGCATGCTTCGGAATTATGAACATTAGAGACAGAGTAGTTAGGAATTGTGATTGTTAGGAAGAACATTTTCGGATTTCCAATTATCGGAGTTAAAAATTTAGGTGAACTTTGGCGCACCCCAGAGGAAGACGTGAGTCTTGATGATAGTGTATAGTGTGTCATATATGATATATGAACAGTTTATCTTCTATGATATAAATAATACTAAAATCAAACACTTATTATTATTTACAGATATTACAATGTGAGATGGAAACGGGGGTCTCCACAAGTGAGGCCTACCTCAAACTCGATGTAAGTTTTTAAAATGTGGTCCAACAAATGAACATTCCATTAAAATTTTAATTTATTACATTAGTTCGACTAATAAAATTCGAATTACCTTATTACAGACAGTGAATTAGAGTTTCTGGAGGTAGAGAACACCGTGCTAATGGCTGCGGCACTAAGTGGAAGTAGGACCAGTGTGATTGTGGTTTCACCACCACTACTTCTACCAACTGAGCAGCAGGTGCAAACAACTGTACCGTTGCCAGCACCACAAATAAGTAAGTATGAGTTTTGTTATTCTTATTACACCTACTTTAATCCCTTAAAATATTATAAATGCGAGAGTGAGTTTGTTACACTTACACGCTAAAACGGCTGATCGAATTTGGATAATATTTGGCACATAGGTAGACCAAGATCTAGGTAAGGACACAGTCTACTTTTCATGCTGGATCGCAGACGAAGTCACGGGCAACAGCTAGTATTAATATAAAATAAAGTGAATTAAAGTGTAGGGTATGGTATCAAGTTACTATGTATGCATGTGTGTAGAGGCGGCATGCTTCCGCCGCATAAGAATTGAGCCAGTCGCAATTAAACGTTGATCACTAACACGTATATTCTTTTTTCTCAGTCTTTATTACATTATAGTTCACCTTCACCTAGTACCTTCCTTCATAGTTCACCTAATATAAATTAATAACCTAAACTGGTGACCCCGACGAACACGATACGAACGTGAACATGAGAAACTCAGTGATATCCGGTGTAAAGAAGTAGGCTGTGTTAAAATTTCGGGATAATGGCCAATCAGGGCGTTAGTCAACCTGCAATGCGGGCTTTAGACCCGAAGCTCGAGCCGCGTGTGGAAGGAGAGTCTGCGTTGGCCAGCATAACCGTTTCATCGAGAATACCAGTTTTGGGCAGACCAACCGCGACTCTGGTTTGTCCAATTTGTGGCAGTGGTGGACAATCAGAAACTCAGTGATGCCGCAAAATCAAACTAGATTACAACAACACAACACCTAGTTACGAAGTTAAATAAAAGTGCTGTACAGCAAATCGACGGCATCTTTGTGACGGCACGGTTGGCGCAGTGGTTAAGCGATTGACTGCCGCGCTGCGTGTCGCGGGTTCGATTCCCGCACGGAACAAATATTAGTATGACCTACAAGTAGTTGTTCCGGGTCTGGCTGTTTGTGTATGTGAGTTTAAATGTTTGTAAACGCACCCACGATACAGGAGAAATTCCTAGTGTGGGGCAACGTTTAAAAAAAAAAAAAAAGAAGAAAAAAGAAAGAAGAAGAAATCAGTGACTTACTTTTAGCACCACCAGAAACACAGAAATACCAATCCTTGAAAGACAGATTGCTACAAGTTTTTGAAGAGTCGGAGACTAGACAGTTTCAGAAGTTGTTGGGATAGATGGAGCTTGGTACCCAGAAGCCTTCGCAGCTTCTAAGGCGGATGAGGGACCTAGCACGAGCAGATACCCGACGCAACCTTGCAAATTATGTGGAGTGGACATCTTCCAACGGCAGTGCAGGCTGTTTTGGCAGTCACTGAAGTGAAGGATTTAGATAATTTGGCTGTTGTAGCAGACAAAGTAATGGAGGCAACTCGTCCGGTGGAGATAGCGATGGTGACAACTAACCCCGCCACAAAGGATGTTACCAAGGACGCTAGTTCAATGACGGAGTTGGCCGCCACCGTGCAGAAACTGAGCATTGAAGTCGCAGAATTACGTCGTTCGCGTCAAAAAAAGAGGTATGGGCATGTTACGAGTGGTTATCATCAGTCAAGGTCGGGCACGAGAGATGGGAGTAGGGGTCGTAAAAATCCCGAATGGCTATGTTTCTATCATCATCGGTATGGATCCAAAGCTGCTAAGTGTGTTGACCCGTGCAATTGGAAAACATCAAAAAATGCGACCCCAACGGAAAACTAAGTGTGTTAAAACCTGAGGCGGACCTTTGTATGTTGGACAAAAACAGTGGATTAAAATTCTTGTTAGATACGGGAGCCAACGTGTCGGAAATTCTGTTTACTAGGTCAAAAAACATCGCGTTTGATAAATATAAACTTTACGCAGCAAATGGTACCGAGATAAGAACTTATGGTGTGCGTCTGTGCGTTCTTTAGTTTTAGACCTTAATTTAAGAAGAGCTTTTCGATGGACATTCATCGTGACGGATGGATCAGTGATAGGAACTTCCTAAAGATGGTAGCTGCCTATGACATGTTCCTTTACAATTTCAATGATCATGAAGACGGGATATTGAAGATGGGATCCCTAGGGAGTCGGTTTAGGGACTGTGCAGGTCTACTCTCCTTCGGATACGCTATGACAATCCTGAATATCGATGCCGGGGCCCTGATGGATTGGATCTTCATCAATACCATGGGGGAGGAAATGCTTCGTCTAACTAAGGAGGGGCAGGAAAGTGGGAATAAGGATTCTTACTTCCCCTATCAATCGGATTTCCACCTCGTCAACAGATCCGCCTATTCCTCCAATGCCAATCCTTATCTGTTCCACTGGATTCATATCTTCGGGACACTTATAGGGCACAAGAGATCAATTAATGCCCGTTACAACTTTGAGGGAAGTGTGGCAGATGTCGGACTCAACGCCATTGTCCTGGTATGGGCCTTTGCCAGGGGAGGTGAGTTAGCCCCGCAATTCTCTGAGGGAGGTGCTGCATATGGTCTCGATATTGAGCCTAGTGCAATAGATGATGATGGGGATGAGCAGGGACGGGAGGTAATGATGACACCGGAAGACAAAATCTGGGTAGAGACCCAGGGAAGAGATCCCTCAACCTGGTATGTCCTACTAAAGGCAAATGGGTTCCGGGTGCCTCCAATCGTGTCCAGGGTCATCAGGAGACAAAGGGAGCGCATAGGGGAGACCAGGATGGACTCTGTAGGTTCCTATGTCAAGGAACACCTGGTCTATTAAACCACCGGTCAACATTCATTGAAAAAAAAAAAAAAAAAAAAAAAGGTAGCCGCTAGGTGGCGCTGATGAGTCAACATTAAGTTTATGTGTGCTCTCATTTATAATTACTAAAAACTAGTGTAAATAACGATTTGAACTGTAAAAACTGTACAAAAGTGAATATAAACACGTTACCGAGTAGTGCAAGTGTTATCAAAAGATATTAAGTTGAATAACAAAAGTAAATTCACAAATAAACAAAACAGTGGCTTCAGTGGTTAAAAAACAAAATAAGTGCAAAAAATGACAAGATAAGTACTCTTTGTGCATTAATTCAACATTCAGTGCTAAAAACTCAAAAAGTACATGTATGTGAAAGTTAAAGGAAGAAAAATAAGAAACGAATTCAAACATTGCACATCAAAAGTTCCGTTTTTTATTTGAACGTTGACACAATAACAGAACAACTACAACGCCATCTCTATTATACGGACTAAACTACATAGTGCTTAGCGTTGTCAGACTAATTAGTGTTTGACATTGCGAATATCGCAAATAAACTTAAGTATAGTGACATCTATTGAGCAATAATAAAAAACATAAACACTTGACACTTCATAATAAGAAGCACAATTTCACCGTTTTAGTACAAGATCAGCTGGTCTAGTTGGTTAAGCGCCTACATTAGAGTGTTAAAGAGACCGAGTTCGAATCCAACCAAAATCTTTCATATCGTTTTTGGCTCTTTCACAGTATATTTAGATAAAAGGATAAAGGATGAATTTCTTAGAAAATATCACGTTTCGACGTACTCGCACTCGATCGGAGCGCTCGGAAATAAGCGACAGTGACAACAACAAAAATATTACTTCCCAAACACTGGACGGTACATCTAATAGTATGCCCGAAATATCAGATGATGATGAATATAACCAGCAGATTGAGTTATTGAAGAAAAAAGTTGAAGAATTAACTTCACAACTAAATAGCGCTCATAGAGAGATTGAACTGCTTTCATTAGAAAATGATAATTTGAAGAAAAATAATGAAGATTTAACAAAGAAAAACATAATTTTTAGAAAAATTGCTAGCAGCCCAAGTAAACCCTTAACACCAAACAAGAATACCGAGAAGAATGGCCCAACTAAAAAGAAAAAGACCCAAACAAAACAAAATAATAGGAGTTCCATTGAAAACAATAAAGAGAACGAAACCAAGAGTCAAAAAAGAACAACTTTAACACTAACTACAGAAGATGCTCCCCGCACCACGATTAATGATACCTCATTACAAGACTCACCATCGTCTTCAAAACATAAGCTGTGTCTCATCAGTAGTGAAATCACAAACAGGCTTTATACTTTAATGGAAAGTAGGGTTATATCTAATTATGAAATATGCCACTATCGTATACCTAAATGTGGAATAGAGTGTATTCTTAATAATATTGAGGGCAAAGTCAATAATTTTAATAAGTCCGATTACTGCATTATCTTTATTGGTGAGGAAGATTTCCGGAAAACGCATAACTATAGAGAAATGGTCGGGTTTATTAATAAAAAATTAACGCCATTACATCACACTAATTTCGTAATCTGTCTACCAACATTCAAATATATGAATAATTCTAACGTGATGTTCAATAGCAGAGTAGAAGCTTTCAATAACTTACTCTATATGGACACTGAAATCTATAAATATGCGTTTACTTTGGACTCGAACCTTAACCTGCCATATACAAGTGATACCTACAATAAACGTTTTGAACGTTAAATAACAAAGGTCAAATAATCGTTATTACTGACTTGCAGAACCTTATTCAAGATTTAAGCGTACTAAATGCTGTCCACTTAGAGGTTGATAGTTTCCGATTAAATGAAAAAGAAATTCTCACTGAAAATGATTCAAGATTAAACTCACAGTTTTTTCTGTAATTGGATTAATATTCTGCACCAAAACATAGCGGGACTTTTAAATAAACTAGATATGCTTGTAGTCAAACTAAGTGAACTGAATAACAATGACAGAACTGTAGATGCTATATGCATAACGGAACATTTTATACAAATAGGATATGAAGATTTGCTGCAAGTTCCGAATTACTGTTTAGCTGCATGTTTTTCGAGGAATGTTAAAAGAGGGGGCGCTTGTATACTTGTGAGAGAAGGAGTTCAGTACAAAGAAATACCGGAGATAGCCAAACAATCAATTTCAAATGTTTTCGAATGCTGTGCAATAGAATTGATATCTTACAATGTTGTCATATTATGCGTGTATAGAATACCTAAAAGTAATTATTCAACATTCTACGGAAAGTTAGAGTGCATACTGAAACGAATTAGTTTACAATCAAATAAAAATATTGTTATGTGTGGAGATTTCAATATAGACGTACTCAAGAGAAACAAAATAACAATGGAATTCGAATGTTTCCTCCAACAATACAACTTAAGACTAGCCCTTTATGAACCTACTAGATTTGGCAGCAATACATGCATTGATAATTTTGCACACAACTATCGCGCGGCATGTAAAGCAGAAGTAATCGACCTAATTCTCTCAGATCACACCTCTCAGATACTTAAGGTACCTGTCAAAAAAACTTGTAAACTTAAATTCTGGAGAACAATAAAACAAGATATATGTGAAGAAAACCTAATTAAATTCAAATCACATCTAAAAAGTCTATCTTTCATGAATGTTTATGATGCCAAGGATGCAAATGAATCGTTTCAGAGTTTCATAAATAACTTTTTACTATTATATAAATTATGCTTCCCAAATAAATACGTTACTATAAAAACTAGCAAATCTACCAAGTGGATTTCCAATGGTATAAAAATATGCAGCAAAAAACAAAGACGATTACTTTGGGAATATAGAATGCAACGGAATCCAAAAAATAAACTTGCTTTTAAAAAATACTCTGCAATATACCGGAAAATAATAAGATTAACTCAAAGAGCCCAAAATAATCATTTTATTAAATCCTCTAAAAACAAATCCAAAGCTGCTTGGAAAGTAATCAACAAAACTAAATACAATTTTCCTCATGACTCAGTATTATTATTAAAAACAGAAAACCGAACTATTACTCATCCAAATGAAATTGCAACAACATTTAATAACTATTTTATAGAATTAATTGAAAATGATAATATAAAAGACGATTGTGATAATACAACTAATAACAATTTTAATAATTTGACATCTCAATCTTTATTCATGTTTCCAGTGACACCGTTAGATATAATTAAAATAATTAATGAATTAAAAAATACAAATACTGTTGGCTACGATGGCGTATCTACAAAAGTAATAAAATATGTTAAAGATTCAATATCACAGCCTCTAGCTCATATTATTAACAATTGCATAACCGATGGCATATTTCCTAAACACCTCAAAAAGGTTATTATTAAGCCAATTTTCAAAAAAAATGATAAATCCGATATTAAAAACTACAGGCCAGTCGCAAAAATTCCAGTATTCTCAAAAATCATAGAAAAAGTAATATATAATGCTCTTTGCAACTACTTTGAAAAAACAAGCTATTATGCCACGAACAAAAAGGATTCTGGAAAAACTCTACAATAAATATGGCACTTTATGACCTATTATCAAGCATAATGACGTCTGTAGACAAAAAGAACCCAGTATGCGCCATATACACTGACATGTCGAAAGCATTTGATTATGTAGATCACAACCTGCTACTAAAGAAGCTATATGGATATGGAGTAAGAGGCAGCATCCTTAACCTTCTAGAATCTTACTTAAGTGACAGGTATCAATGTACTAAAATCTGTAGAATATCCCCTAAAACTAAATTAGAGACTTCCTATACATCCGCATTCAAAAAGGTTAAATACGGCGTGCCACAAGGCAGCGTACTGGGTCCGTTACTATTTTTAATATACATAAATGACCTTCCAAGAGCAGTAAAACAAAAAATGGTCCTCTTTGCTGATGATTGCACAGTAGTTATTGAGTGTACAGACCCTAACGACCACGAAAATAATATCAATGTTACTCTAAGCGAGATCGTTAAATGGATTGAAAACAACAACTTAAAAATAAATTTAAACAAGACTCACGTAATGCATTTTCACCAACGACGCGTAAATCCTACCATTTCTGTAGCCTACGACGATAAAATAATAGAAGAGGTTATGAATAGTAAGTTCTTGGGCATAACTATTGACAACAAGCTAACTTGGAAAGTTCATGTAGAATTGTTATGTAAGCGCATAAGTAAATCTGCCTATGCACTATTTCAGCTTTCAAAAAAAGTAAACGTTGAAACACTAGTCACAGCATATCACGGAGTAGTTGGTTCAGTCCTTCGCTACGGGGTTATTTTCTGGGGTCAATCGACTAACAGTGAGACGGTATTTAGAATGCAAAAGCGTTGCATAAGGTCAATGTGCGGTCTTCAAGTAACAGACAGCTGTGTTCCTTATTTTAAATCCTTGAAAATATTAACTCTACCGTCATTATATATTTTAGAAACTGCGTTGTTTGTAAAAATGAATCCGAATCTGTTCCCTAAATTCTCAGCAGTAAAGAAAAACCCAATAAGACCTCAACATGCAAATCAATTATGTAATTTAAAATGTAAAACCGCTCTTATGTCCAGAAGTTTTTTTGGATTAGCTCCTAAGATCTATAATAAATTACCTAACGGCATAAAAGACATGCCAATAGTTAAATTTAAAACAGCTCTACAGAAATTTTTAACCGAAAAATGTTATTACAGAGTAGACGAATTTTTAAACGAGAAATAATTATAAAACTAAAAACCTTACTGTAATAGTTCCTAATTATATTTTAAATTTATTGTACTAATATTATCTAAGCATGTGAATCTAGTTATTAAGTTCTCAACAAAAAACATTTGTATGCCAATGAAGCAAAACATAGAGCTACTATTATTTTTTTTATTTTAATACCATCTATGTTAAACCTATGTTTACAAATGAATAATGATTATGATTATGATTATGATTATGATTATGGATGTTAAACAGCCTATTATAGGGGCAGATTTTTTAACCCATTATTGGTTGTTGATTGATTTAAGCACGCGGAAGCTTATAGATCAAACCACCCGTTTAAATGTTATCGCTTCAGTCGTGTGTCACAGTGATGGTGAGTCATCCATTAAAACAATAGTTAATAATAAAGTATGGCACGGGATATTGTGTAATTATCCGGACGTGACTAAACCTGTGTCTTTTAAAGAAATACCGAAGCACTCGCTGTGCCATTATATCGAAACATCGGGGCCACCGTTATATGCTAAAGCGAGACCACTTCCTCCGGACCGATATAAGAAAATTAAGGCAGAATTTCAGAATATGATAGAGTTAGGCATCTGCAGACCATCCAAAAGCCCTTGGGCAAGCCCATTGCATGTGGTGCCTAAGAAAAATGGAGAGCTTCGCCCGTGCGGAGACTATAGACGGCTGAACGCAGTGACTAAACCGGATCGCTATCCTATTCCGCGCATAAATGATTTTAAGTATTTATTGGCAGGAAAGAAAACCGTATTTAGTAAACTTGATTTAAATAGAGCATATCACTTTATACTTGTTGCCCCGGAGGACGTCGAGAAAACTGCAATCATAACGGCTTTTGGGTTGTTTGAATTTCCTCGAATGACTTTCGGATTGCGCAACGCAGCGCAATCTTTTCAAAGATTCATGGATTCAGTAGTGCTGCGTGGTTTTAATTTCGTATACAATTATATTGATGACGTATGCATCGCGAGCGAGACAGAAGATCAGCACAAAGAGCATTTAAATGCAGTTTTCCGACGATTTGACGAATTTGGTATTACAATTAATATCTCTAAATGTGTATTTGGGGTATCGAAACTGGACTTTTTAGGTTTCGACGTATCAACGGACGGCGTTCGTCCGCTAGACGATAAAGTGCAAGCGATTGTATATGTCCCGAAACCCGAAACAGTCGATCAGTTACGTCGTTTTCTCGGTATGGTTAATTTTTACCGCGCACACATCCCTAGAGCAGTCGATTGTCAATCGGAATTAAATAGTTATTTACATAACAGCAAAAATAACGATAAAACTGTTATAGAGAGGACCAACAAGGCCAACGAGGCATTTGAGGTAAATTCGGAAATAAATGATAGTTGACGAATTCGCCTGGGACTTTCGTTGTCACTATTTAGTTTAGTAAACGCATATGAAAGTGGTTTATGGTCCGTGTATATTGTTAATTTGCGACCTTCCACTAAACTCCTAAAATGCTTAATGGCCATGAATATCGCTAACAACTCTCGGTCGTATGTAGAGTACTTAACTTCTGTTTGCGTTAATTTTTTAGAAAAGTATTCCAGTGGTTGCCAAATGTTATTGACTTGCTGTTGTGACACGGCGCCAAGACTAGCGTTTGATGCATCACACATTAATGCTAAATTAGCACCGGGCAACGAATAAGATAATGTAGCAGCGTTTTTAAGGTTTTCGTCGAGCAGGTTTAAGTCAACGTGTCGTGGCCAGGAGGTTAAATCTCAGCCGTTCTGCAGTTCGGCGAGTTTACCAAAGGTTTCTGGAGACTGGACAGTATCGAAGAAGATCTGGATCTGGAAGACATAGGGTGACAACTCAAAGGGATGACCGTTTCATTTTGGTATGAGCTTTACGAAATCGACACCTTTCTGGTGTTGATTTCCAGCGACGCTTACGTGAAGACCAGGGTGTGGCTATAAGTGGGGTGTGGATATAAGTACTGTAAGAAGGAGACTACGTGAGCAGAATTTAAGACCACACAAGCCAGCAACGGGGCCACAATTGACCACAGCTCATCGACAAGCGAGACTTCAATTTGCACAGAATCACGTCAATTGGACTATAGGCCAATGGGAGTCAGTTCTTTTTAGTGATGAGAGTCGGATGACTTTACACGGTTCTGATGGACGTCGTAATGTCATGCGACGGCCAGGTGAACGCTATGCTCAGTGTTGCATAAGAGAAACAGTCAGTTATGGTGGGGGCTCTGTAATGTTTTGGGCTGGGATATCTTTAACTGGACGCACGGAGCTGGTTTTTAAAAGAAGTGGTGCTTTAAATGCGGTCGTTACATCACAGAGATCTTGGAAGACCATGTGGTACCATATGCCGGATATATTAGAGAAAATTTTGAACTAATGCATGATAATGCACGGCCACACGTAGCACGCATTGTCACCGATTACCTTGAAGATGTCGGCATTCGGGTTATGTCGTGGCCAGCGAGAAGCCCTGATCTTAACCCTATAGAGCACATGTGGGACGCCCTTAAACAAAAAAATTGAGCCCGTAATCCAGCCCCTACATCCTTAAGAGACCTGGAAACCGCCATCAGGGAAGAATGGAACCGCATCCCTCAAGAGACCATCAAAACCTTGATTAGGTCGCAAAAACGGCGAATACAGGCCGTCATTCGAGCAAGAGGGGGGAATACTCAATATTAAACTGCAACAATTGTGTTCATACTCGTAACACTTAAGAGTGAAAAATTAGAACGTGTTTAAAATTACCACAAAAAAGATTAAAATTATTCTTTTAAATTTTATAATTATAATTTAATTTTTTAAATGTTTTTTTTGTTTATATTGTGCTAAAATTGGTGTAAATAAACAAGTCAAATTAAACATATCAATACAAAATAATTTTGTTTTGTTTCGCTAAAGAAAAAATGTGATTTGCGGTAAAACTACAGGTGGGCCGATTTTTTTGATGACCAGCGTATTTATTTAGTGTTAAGTATTGTTTTTTTATATTTTTTTCATTAAATTTGTAATGTTAGTAAGTGTTTTTTTTTTCACCTACCAATCTTTCTATCGGTATCTATTTCTATCAGTTCGTTTTTTTATATTCCGGACAAAACTATACTTAATAATAAGTATAAGTAAGTGCCTAAATAGTTCAATACTAAATATTTATAATATTATACTTCGGTAAATACATATTTATTACATTCGCCTTGAATCCATTTTATATAAACTAATAGGTGTAATTTTTTTTTTAATGCTAATTAAAGTTCATTTACTTTTTACAGAGAAATACTGTCCGTCTATGGCTCCGGCGGTATGACAACGAAGGACATTTGAGAAGCCAACCTCCATGCAATACTCTGACCATTATCACCCCGCCGCGATTGGAAAGAATGGTTCAGTTATTCGAAGAAGAACCATTCACGCCCACCAGACTGTTTGCAGAACAATTCGACTGCACCATTAGAACAGTCCGGAATGCACTACATCGGGCGGGAATACACAGCAGAAAGCCCGCCCGGAAAACAGTTCTTAGTCAAGCCCATCGGGAGGCTAGAGTCCGGTTCGCACGAGATTATCCAGACTTCGATTTTTCACATGCCATATTTTCCGACGAAAAAAGTTTTAGATCCAGCCAGATCGTCGGCATTTATGGCGTGCGGCTAATACTCTGTACGAGCCGCAAAATGTTTTACCAAACTTAGAGTCGGAAAGAGTAGTGGTCAACATGTGGGCCTGGATATGTGCGGCCGGTCCTGGGGAACTCGTCTATATCCTCGGGAGGGCAAACGGTGAAAGTTACTTGCGTCTGCTGAGAGATACCTTATTGCCTACAGTGCGAGTGGTGGACGAAGTGCCTGATATTGTTTTTATTCAGGACAACTGTCCTATACACACCTCGCGCTTGGTGCAAAATTGGATCCGGCAGCAGCCAAGTATACGATCGGTACCGTGGCCTTCTCGTTCTCCGGACCTAAACCCCATTGAAAACCTATGGGGTATTATGGTCCAGAGATGGGATAACAGGAGCGAAAGGACCAAATCAGCACTAGTCACTCATGTTGACCAGGTTTGGGAATCACTTCGCGGTTCGGACCTTTGCGAGAACTTGATCAATCAACTCAGCCTATAGCAGGCCACTGCTGGACATATGCCTCTCCCAGGCTGCGCCACAACACCCTGTCCTCCGCTTTACGCATCCAGTCTGTCCCAGCCACCTTTTTAAGGTCGTCGGTCCATCTAGCTGGGGGGCGCCCCACACTACGCTTGCCGATACGCGGTCTCCACTCAAGAACTCGTCTGCTCCACCGGCCATCGGTCCTTCGACAAACATGGCCAGCCCACTGCCACTTCAGCTTGCTTAGTCTGCAGGCTACTACAGGAGAACTTGATAAAGTCCAATAATATGTTTCGGACCATAGTCCAGTAATGGTCGACAGCAGGTACAATTACCATGTGCCCATTGACATACTAAAATATCAATGCATGTGCCTATTATCGAGCATTTAGTGGAATTGTCAAGTTTGAGAAGAAAATGATATGATGTCAATTTAAACTAATAATAGAAACAACGTTAAATGGAGATGTTTAAATTAAATTTAATATGAAAGGCTTTTAATGAAAATCCGATTGACTATTTAACATATCAACGGACAGACCGACGCTAAACAGATGTGGTATGCAAATAGTTTTACTAAATTATTTCACATTTTTTGACAGGGTACTTTCTTGCTGCGAAAGTAGACAAGAACAAGACACAGCAACCAACACAGGTGGAAGGGAGCCGCCATCGCCGAAGTTGGCCATGCTGCCGCAGACGCCTACACCACCAACCTCGCCCTCACCATCATCATCATCCGCAGGTCGCCAATGCGGTGCGTGTGAGGCACAGTTGGCCGTGCTGACGCCGCCACTAGTGCCTCCGCCTTCACCGGCTTCGTCGACAACAACCGCAGGGTGCCAATGTGGTGCGTGTGAAGCATGCCACACTGTAAATATATTTATTTAGTGTTAAGTATTGTTTTTTTTTATTTTTTCATTTAATTTGTAATGTTAGTAAGTGTTTTTTTTTCACCTACTAATCTTTCTATCGGTATCTATTTCTATCAGTTCGTTTTTTTTATAATCCGGACAAAACTATACTTAATAATAAGTATAAGTGCCTAAATAGTTCAATACTAAATAATTATAATATTATACTTCGGTAAATACATATTTATTACATTCGCCTTGAATCCATTTTATATAAACTAATAGGTGTATTTTTTTTTTTAAATGCTAATTAAAGTTCATTTACTTTTTACAGAGAAATACTGTCCGTCTATGGCTCCGGCGGTATGACAACGAAGGACATTTGAGAAGCCAACCTCCATGCAATACTCTGACCATTATCACCCCGCCGCGATTGGAAAGAATGGTTCAGTTATTCGAAGAAGAACCATTCACGCCCACCAGACTGTTTGCAGAACAATTCGACTGCACCATTAGAACAGTCCGGAATGCACTACATCGGGCGGGAATACACAGCAGAAAGCCCGCCCGGAAAACAGTTCTTAGTCAAGCCCATCGGGAGGCTAGAGTCCGGTTCTCACGAGATTATCGAGACTTCGATTTTTCACATGCCATATTTTCCGACGAAAAAAGTTTTAGATCTAGCCAGATAGGTCGTCGGCATTTATGGCGTGTGGCTAATACTCGGTACGAGCCGCAAAATGTTTTACCAAACTTAGAGTCGGGAAGAGTAGTGATCAAAATGTGGGCCTGGATATGTGCGGCCCGTCCTGGGGAACTCGTCTATATCCCCGGGAGGGCAAACTGTGAAAGTTACTTGCGTCTGCTGCAAGATACCTTATTGCCTACAGTACGAGTGGTGTATCCAGAGGACGAAGTGCCTGAAATTGTTTTTATTCACGACAACTGTCCTATACACACCTCGCGCTTGGTGCAAAATTGGATCCGGCAGCAGCCAAGTATACGATCGGTACCGTGGCCTTCTCGTTCTCCGGACCTAAACCCCATTGAAAACCTATGGGGTATTATGGTCCAGAGATGGGATAATAGGAGCGAAAGGACCAAATCAGCACTAGTCACTCATGTTGACCAGGTTTGGGAATCACTTCGCGGTTCGGACCTTTGCGAGAACTTGATAAAGTCCAATAATATGTTTCGGACCATAGTCCAGTAATGGTCGACAGCAGGTACAATTACCATGTGCCCATTGACATACTAAAATATCAATGCATGTGCCTATTATCGAGCATTTAGTGGAATTGTCAAGTTTGAGAAGAAAATGATATGATGTCAATTTAAACTAATAATAGAAACAACGTTAAATGGAGATGATTAAATTAAATTTAATATGAAAGGCTTTTAATGAAAATCTGATTGACTATTTAACATATCAACGGACAGACCGACGCTAAACAGATGTGGTATGCAAATAGTTTTACTAAATTATTTCACATTTTTTGACAGGGTATTTTCTTGCTGCGAAAGTAGACAAGAACAAGACACAGCAACCAGCGCAGGTGGAAGGGAGCCGCCATCGCCGAAGTTGGCCATGCTGCCGCAGACGCCTACACCACCAACCTCGCCCTCACCATCATCATCATCCGCAGGGTGCCAATGTGGTGTGTGTGAGGCACATTTGGCCATGATGACGCCGCCACTAGTGCCTTCGCCTTCACCGGCTTCGTCGACAACAACCGCAGGGTGCCAATGTGGTGCGTGTGAAGCATGCCACACTGTTAATATATTTATTTAGTGTTAAGTATTGTTTTTTTATATTTTTTTCATTAAATTTGTAATGTTAGTAAGTGTTTTTTTTTCACCTACCAATCTTTCTATCGGTATCTATTTCTATCAGTTCGTTTTTTTTATATTCCGGACAAAACTATACTTAATAATAAGTATAAGTGCCTAAATAGTTCAATACTAAATAATTATAATATTATACTTCGGTAAATACATATTTATTACATTCGCCTTGAATCCATTTTATATAAACTAATAGGTGTAATTTTTTTTTAAATGCTAATTAAAGTTCATTTACTTTTTACAGAGAAATACTGTCCGTCTATGGCTCCGGCGGTATGACAACGAAGGACATTTGAGAAGCCAACCTCCATGCAATACTCTGACCATTATCACCCCGCCGCGATTGGAAAAAATGGTTCAGTTATTCGAAGAAGAACCATTCACGCCCACCAGACTGTTTGCAGAACAATTCGACTGCACCATTAGAACAGTCCGGAATGCACTACATCGGGCGGGAATACACAGCAGAAATCCCGCCCGGAAAACAGTTCTTAGTCAAGCCCATCGGGAGGCTAGAGTCCGGTTCTCACGAGATTATCGATACTTCCATTTTTCACATGCCATATTTTCCGACGAAAAAAGTTTTAGATCTAGCCAGATAGGTCGTCGGCATTTATGGCGTGTGGCTAGTACTCGGTACGAGCCGCAAAATGTTTTACCAAACTTAGAGTCGGGAAGAGTAGTGATCAAAATGTGGGCCTGGATATGTGCGGCCGGTCCTGGGGAACTCGTCTATATCCCCGGGAGGGCAAACGGTGAAAGTTACTTGCGTCTGCTGCCAGATACCTTATTGCCTACAGTACGAGTGGTGTATCCAGAGGACGAAGTGCCTGAAATTGTTTTTATTCACGACAACTGTCCTATACACACCTCGCGCTTGGTGCAAAATTGGATCCGGCAGCAGCCAAGTATACGATCGGTACCGTGGCCTTCTCGTTCTCCGGACCTAAACCCCATTGAAAACCTATGGGGTATTATGGTCCAGAGATGGGATAATAGGAGCGAAAGGACCAAATCAGCACTGGTCACTCATGTTGACCAGGTTTGGGAATCACTTCGCGGTTCGGACCTTTGCGAGAACTTGATAAAGTCCAATAATATGTTTTGGACCATAGTCCAGTAATGGTCGACAGCAGGTACAATTACCATGTGCCCATTGACATACTAAAATATCAATGTATGTGCCTATTATCGAGCATTTAGTGGAATTGTCAAGTTTGAGAAGAAAATGATATGATGTCAATTTAAACTAATAATAGAAACAACGTTAAATGGAGATGATTAAATTAAATTTAATATGAAAGGCTTTTAATGAAAATCTGATTGACTATTTAACATATCAACGGACAGACCGACGCTAAACAGATGTGGTATGCAAATAGTTTTACTAAATTATTTCACATTTTTTGACAGGGTATTTTCTTGCTGCGAAAGTAGACAAGAACAAGACACAGCAACCAGCACAGGTGGAAGGGAGCCGCCATCGCCGAAGTTGGCCATGCTGCCGCAGACGCCTACACCACCAACCTCGCCCTCACCATCATCATCATCCGCAGGGTGCCAATGTGGTGTGTGTGAGGCACATTTGGCCATGATGACGCCGCCACTAGTGCCTTCGCCTTCACCGGCTTCGTCGACAACAACCGCAGGGTGCCAATGTGGTGCGTGTGAAGCATGCCACACTGTTAATATATTTATTTAGTGTTAAGTATTGTTTTTTTATATTTTTTTCATTAAATTTGTAATGTTAGTAAGTGTTTTTTTTTCACCTACCAATCTTTCTATCGGTATCTATTTCTATCAGTTCGTTTTTTTATATTCCGGACAAAACTATACTTAATAATAAGTATAAGTGCCTAAATAGTTCAATACTAAATAATTATAATATTATACTTCGGTAAATACATATTTATTACATTCGCCTTGAATCCATTTTATATAAACTAATAGGTGTAATTTTTTTTTAAATGCTAATTAAAGTTCATTTACTTTTTACAGAGAAATACTGTCCGTCTATGGCTCCGGCGGTATGACAACGAAGGACATTTGAGAAGCCAACCTCCATGCAATACTCTGACCATTATCACCCCGCCGCGATTGGAAAAAATGGTTCAGTTATTCGAAGAAGAACCATTCACGCCCACCAGACTGGTGATCAAAATGTGGGCCTGGATATGTGCGGCTGGTCCTGGGGAACTCGTCTATATCCCCGGGAGGGCAAACGGTGAAAGTTACTTGCGTCTGCTGCAAGATACCTTATTGCCTACAGTACGAGTGGTGTATCCAGAGGACGAAGTGCCTGAAATTATTTTTATTCACGACAACTGTCCTATACACACCTCGCGCTTGGTGCAAAATTGGATCCGGCAGCAGCCAAGTATACGATCGGTACCGTGGCCTTCTCGTTCTCCGGACCTAAACCCCATTGAAAACCCATGGGGTATTATGGTCCAGAGACGGGATAATAGGAGCGAAAGGACCAAATCAGCACTAGTCACTCATGTTGACCAGGTTTGGGAATCACTTCGCGGTTCGGACCTTTGCGAGAACTTGATAAAGTCCAATAATATGTTTCGGACCATAGTCCAGTAATGGTCGACAGCAGGTACAATTACCATGTGCCCATTGACATACTAAAATATCAATGCATGTGCCTATTATCGAGCATTTAGTGGAATTGTCAAGTTTGAAAAGAAAATGATATGATGTCAATTTAAACTAATAATAGAAACAACGTTAAATGGAGATGATTAAATTAAATTTAATATGAAAGGCTTTTAATGAAAATCTGATTGACTATTTAACATATCAACGGACAGACCGGCGCTAAACAGATGTGGTATGCAAATAGTTTTACTAAATTATTTCACATTTTTTGACAGGGTATTTTCTTGCTGCGAAAGTAGACAAGAACAAGACACAGCAACCAGCACAGGTGGAAGGGAGCCGCCATCGCCGAAGTTGGCCATGCTGCCGCAGACGCCTACACCACCAACCTCGCCCTCACCATCATCATCATCCGCAGGGTGCCAATGTGGTGTGTGTGAGGCACATTTGGCCATGATGACGCCGCCACTAGTGCCTTCGCCTTCACCGGCTTCGTCGACAACAACCGCAGGGTGCCAATGTGGTGCGTGTGAAGCATGCCACACTGTTAATATATTTATTTAGTGTTAAGTATTGTTTTTTTTATATTTTTTTCATTAAATTTGTAATGTTAGTAAGTGTTTTTTTTTCACCTACCAATCTTTCTATCGGTATCTATTTCTATCAGTTCGTTTTTTTTATATTCCGGACAAAACTATACTTAATAATAATTATAAGTGCCTAAATAGTTCAATACTAAATAATTATAATATTATACTTCGGTAAATACATATTTATTACATTCGCCTTGAATCCATTTTATATAAACTAATAGGTGTATTTTTTTTTTTAAATGCTAATTAAAGTTCATTTACTTTTTACAGAGAAATACTGTCCGTCTATGGCTCCGGCGGTATGACAACGAAGGACATTTGAGAAGCCAACCTCCATGCAATACTCTGACCATTATCACCCCGCCGCGATTGGAAAGAATGGTTCAGTTATTCGAAGAAGAACCATTCACGCCCACCAGACTGTTTGCAGAACAATTCGACTGCACCATTAGAACAGTCCGGAATGCACTACATCGGGCGGGAATACACAGCAGAAAGCCCGCCCGGAAAACAGTTCTTAGTCAAGCCCATCGGGAGGCTAGAGTCCGGTTCTCACGAGATTATCGAGACTTCGATTTTTCACATGCCATATTTTCCGACGAAAAAAGTTTTAGATCTAGCCAGATAGGTCGTCGGCATTTATGGTGTGTGGCTAATACTCGGTACGAGCCGCAAAATGTTTTACCAAACTTAGAGTCGGGAAGAGTAGTGATCAAAATGTGGGCCTGGATATGTGCGGCCCGTCCTGGGGAACTCGTCTATATCCCCGGGAGGGCAAACTGTGAAAGTTACTTGCGTCTGCTGCAAGATACCTTATTGCCTACAGTACGAGTGCTGTATCCAGAGGACGAAGTGCCTGAAATTGTTTTTATTCACGACAACTGTCCTATACACACCTCGCGCTTGGTGCAAAATTGGATCCGGCAGCAGCCAAGTATACGATCGGTACCGTGGCCTTCTCGTTCTCCGGACCTAAACCCCATTGAAAACCCATGGGGTATTATGGTCCAGAGACGGGATAATAGGAGCGAAAGGACCAAATCAGCACTAGTCACTCATGTTGACCAGGTTTGGCAATCACTTCGCGGTTCGGACCTTTGCGAGAACTTGATAAAGTCCAATAATATGTTTCGGACCATAGTCCAGTAATGGTCGACAGCAGGTACAATTACCATGTGCCCATTGACATACTAAAATATCAATGCATGTGCCTATTATCGAGCATTTAGTGGAATTGTCAAGTTTGAGAAGAAAATGATATGATGTCAATTTAAACTAATAATAGAAACAACGTTAAATGGAGATGATTAAATTAAATTTAATATGAAAGGCTTTTAATGAAAATCTGATTGACTATTTAACATATCAACGGACAGACCGACGCTAAACAGATGTGGTATGCAAATAGTTTTACTAAATTATTTCACATTTTTTGACAGGGTATTTTCTTGCTGCGAAAGTAGACAAGAACAAGACACAGCAACCAGCACAGGTGGAAGGGAGCCGCCATCGCCGAAGTAGGCCATGCTGCCGCAGACGCCTACACCACCAACCTCGCCCTCACCATCATCATCATCCGCAGGGTGCCAATGTGGTGTGTGTGAGGCACATTTGGCCATGATGACGCCGCCGCCAGCGCCCCCGCCTTCACCAGCTTCGTCAACAACAACCGCAGGGTGCCAATGTGGTGCGTGTGAAGCATGCCACACTGTTAATATATTTATTTAGTGTTAAGTATTGTTTTTTTATATTTTTTTCATTAAATTTGTAATGTTAGTAAGTGTTTTTTTTTCACCTACCAATCTTTCTATCGGTATCTATTTCTATCAGTTCGTTTTTTTATATTCCGGACAAAACTATACTTAATAATAAGTATAAGTGCCTAAATAGTTCAATACTAAATAATTATAATATTATACTTCGGTAAATACATATTTATTACATTCGCCTTGAATCCATTTTATATAAACTAATAGGTGTAATTTTTTTTAAAATGCTAATTAAAGTTCATTTACTTTTTACAGAGAAATACTGTCCGTCTATGGCTCCGGCGGTATGACAACGAAGGACATTTGAGAAGCCAACCTCCATGCAATACTCTGACCATTATCACCCCGCCGCGATTGGAAAAAATGGTTCAGTTATTCGAAGAAGAACCATTCACGCCCACCAGACTGGTGATCAAAATGTGGGCCTGGATATGTGCGGCTGGTCCTGGGGAACTCGTCTATATCCCCGGGAGGGCAAACGGTGAAAGTTACTTGCGTCTGCTGCAAGATACCTTATTGCCTACAGTACGAGTGGTGTATCCAGAGGACGAAGTGCCTGAAATTATTTTTATTCACGACAACTGTCCTATACACACCTCGCGCTTGGTGCAAAATTGGATCCGGCAGCAGCCAAGTATACGATCGGTACCGTGGCCTTCTCGTTCTCCGGACCTAAACCCCATTGAAAACCCATGGGGTATTATGGTCCAGAGACGGGATAATAGGAGCGAAAGGACCAAATCAGCACTAGTCACTCATGTTGACCAGGTTTGGGAATCACTTCGCGGTTCGGACCTTTGCGAGAACTTGATAAAGTCCAATAATATGTTTCGGACCATAGTCCAGTAATGGTCGACAGCAGGTACAATTACCATGTGCCCATTGACATACTAAAATATCAATGCATGTGCCTATTATCGAGCATTTAGTGGAATTGTCAAGTTTGAGAAGAAAATGATATGATGTCAATTTAAACTAATAATAGAAACAACGTTAAATGGAGATGATTAAATTAAATTTAATATGAAAGGCTTTTAATGAAAATCTGATTGACTATTTAACATATCAACGGACAGACCGGCGCTAAACAGATGTGGTATGCAAATAGTTTTACTAAATTATTTCACATTTTTTGACAGGGTATTTTCTTGCTGCGAAAGTAGACAAGAACAAGACACAGCAACCAGCACAGGTGGAAGGGAGCCGCCATCGCCGAAGTTGGCCATGCTGCCGCAGACGCCTACACCACCAACCTCGCCCTCACCATCATCATCATCCGCAGGGTGCCAATGTGGTGTGTGTGAGGCACATTTGGCCATGATGACGCCGCCACTAGTGCCTTCGCCTTCACCGGCTTCGTCGACAACAACCGCAGGGTGCCAATGTGGTGCGTGTGAAGCATGCCACACTGTTAATATATTTATTTAGTGTTAAGTATTGTTTTTTTTATATTTTTTTCATTAAATTTGTAATGTTAGTAAGTGTTTTTTTTTCACCTACCAATCTTTCTATCGGTATCTATTTCTATCAGTTCGTTTTTTTTATATTCCGGACAAAACTATACTTAATAATAATTATAAGTGCCTAAATAGTTCAATACTAAATAATTATAATATTATACTTCGGTAAATACATATTTATTACATTCGCCTTGAATCCATTTTATATAAACTAATAGGTGTATTTTTTTTTTTAAATGCTAATTAAAGTTCATTTACTTTTTACAGAGAAATACTGTCCGTCTATGGCTCCGGCGGTATGACAACGAAGGACATTTGAGAAGCCAACCTCCATGCAATACTCTGACCATTATCACCCCGCCGCGATTGGAAAGAATGGTTCAGTTATTCGAAGAAGAACCATTCACGCCCACCAGACTGTTTGCAGAACAATTCGACTGCACCATTAGAACAGTCCGGAATGCACTACATCGGGCGGGAATACACAGCAGAAAGCCCGCCCGGAAAACAGTTCTTAGTCAAGCCCATCGGGAGGCTAGAGTCCGGTTCTCACGAGATTATCGAGACTTCGATTTTTCACATGCCATATTTTCCGACGAAAAAAGTTTTAGATCTAGCCAGATAGGTCGTCGGCATTTATGGTGTGTGGCTAATACTCGGTACGAGCCGCAAAATGTTTTACCAAACTTAGAGTCGGGAAGAGTAGTGATCAAAATGTGGGCCTGGATATGTGCGGCCCGTCCTGGGGAACTCGTCTATATCCCCGGGAGGGCAAACTGTGAAAGTTACTTGCGTCTGCTGCAAGATACCTTATTGCCTACAGTACGAGTGCTGTATCCAGAGGACGAAGTGCCTGAAATTGTTTTTATTCACGACAACTGTCCTATACACACCTCGCGCTTGGTGCAAAATTGGATCCGGCAGCAGCCAAGTATACGATCGGTACCGTGGCCTTCTCGTTCTCCGGACCTAAACCCCATTGAAAACCCATGGGGTATTATGGTCCAGAGACGGGATAATAGGAGCGAAAGGACCAAATCAGCACTAGTCACTCATGTTGACCAGGTTTGGGAATCACTTCGCGGTTCGGACCTTTGCGAGAACTTGATAAAGTCCAATAATATGTTTCGGACCATAGTCCAGTAATGGTCGACAGCAGGTACAATTACCATGTGCCCATTGACATACTAAAATATCAATGCATGTGCCTATTATCGAGCATTTAGTGGAATTGTCAAGTTTGAGAAGAAAATGATATGATGTCAATTTAAACTAATAATAGAAACAACGTTAAATGGAGATGATTAAATTAAATTTAATATGAAAGGCTTTTAATGAAAATCTGATTGACTATTTAACATATCAACGGACAGACCGACGCTAAACAGATGTGGTATGCAAATAGTTTTACTAAATTATTTCACATTTTTTGACAGGGTATTTTCTTGCTGCGAAAGTAGACAAGAACAAGACACAGCAACCAGCACAGGTGGAAGGGAGCCGCCATCGCCGAAGTTGGCCATGCTGCCGCAGACGCCTACACCACCAACCTCGCCCTCACCATCATCATCATCCGCAGGGTGCCAATGTGGTGTGTGTGAGGCACATTTGGCCATGATGACGCCGCCGCCAGCGCCCCCGCCTTCACCAGCTTCGTCAACAACAACCGCAGGGTGCCAATGTGGTGCGTGTGAAGCATGCCACACTGTTAATATATTTATTTAGTGTTAAGTATTGTTTTTTTATATTTTTTTCATTAAATTTGTAATGTTAGTAAGTGTTTTTTTTTCACCTACCAATCTTTCTATCGGTATCTATTTCTATCAGTTCGTTTTTTTATATTCCGGACAAAACTATACTTAATAATAAGTATAAGTGCCTAAATAGTTCAATACTAAATAATTATAATATTATACTTCGGTAAATACATATTTATTACATTCGCCTTGAATCCATTTTATATAAACTAATAGGTGTAATTTTTTTTTAAATGCTAATTAAAGTTCATTTACTTTTTACAGAGAAATACTGTCCGTCTATGGCTCCGGCGGTATGACAACGAAGGACATTTGAGAAGCCAACCTCCATGCAATACTCTGACCATTATCACCCCGCCGCGATTGGAAAAAATGGTTCAGTTATTCGAAGAAGAACCATTCACGCCCACCAGACTGGTGATCAAAATGTGGGCCTGGATATGTGCGGCTGGTCCTGGGGAACTCGTCTATATCCCCGGGAGGGCAAACGGTGAAAGTTACTTGCGTCTGCTGCAAGATACCTTATTGCCTACAGTACGAGTGGTGTATCCAGAGGACGAAGTGCCTGAAATTATTTTTATTCACGACAACTGTCCTATACACACCTCGCGCTTGGTGCAAAATTGGATCCGGCAGCAGCCAAGTATACGATCGGTACCGTGGCCTTCTCGTTCTCCGGACCTAAACCCCATTGAAAACCCATGGGGTATTATGGTCCAGAGACGGGATAATAGGAGCGAAAGGACCAAATCAGCACTAGTCACTCATGTTGACCAGGTTTGGGAATCACTTCGCGGTTCGGACCTTTGCGAGAACTTGATAAAGTCCAATAATATGTTTCGGACCATAGTCCAGTAATGGTCGACAGCAGGTACAATTACCATGTGCCCATTGACATACTAAAATATCAATGCATGTGCCTATTATCGAGCATTTAGTGGAATTGTCAAGTTTGAGAAGAAAATGATATGATGTCAATTTAAACTAATAATAGAAACAACGTTAAATGGAGATGATTAAATTAAATTTAATATGAAAGGCTTTTAATGAAAATCTGATTGACTATTTAACATATCAACGGACAGACCGGCGCTAAACAGATGTGGTATGCAAATAGTTTTACTAAATTATTTCACATTTTTTGACAGGGTATTTTCTTGCTGCGAAAGTAGACAAGAACAAGACACAGCAACCAGCACAGGTGGAAGGGAGCCGCCATCGCCGAAGTTGGCCATGCTGCCGCAGACGCCTACACCACCAACCTCGCCCTCACCATCATCATCATCCGCAGGGTGCCAATGTGGTGTGTGTGAGGCACATTTGGCCATGATGACGCCGCCACTAGTGCCTTCGCCTTCACCGGCTTCGTCGACAACAACCGCAGGGTGCCAATGTGGTGCGTGTGAAGCATGCCACACTGTTAATATATTTATTTAGTGTTAAGTATTGTTTTTTTTATATTTTTTTCATTAAATTTGTAATGTTAGTAAGTGTTTTTTTTTCACCTACCAATCTTTCTATCGGTATCTATTTCTATCAGTTCGTTTTTTTTATATTCCGGACAAAACTATACTTAATAATAATTATAAGTGCCTAAATAGTTCAATACTAAATAATTATAATATTATACTTCGGTAAATACATATTTATTACATTCGCCTTGAATCCATTTTATATAAACTAATAGGTGTATTTTTTTTTTTAAATGCTAATTAAAGTTCATTTACTTTTTACAGAGAAATACTGTCCGTCTATGGCTCCGGCGGTATGACAACGAAGGACATTTGAGAAGCCAACCTCCATGCAATACTCTGACCATTATCACCCCGCCGCGATTGGAAAGAATGGTTCAGTTATTCGAAGAAGAACCATTCACGCCCACCAGACTGTTTGCAGAACAATTCGACTGCACCATTAGAACAGTCCGGAATGCACTACATCGGGCGGGAATACACAGCAGAAAGCCCGCCCGGAAAACAGTTCTTAGTCAAGCCCATCGGGAGGCTAGAGTCCGGTTCTCACGAGATTATCGAGACTTCGATTTTTCACATGCCATATTTTCCGACGAAAAAAGTTTTAGATCTAGCCAGATAGGTCGTCGGCATTTATGGTGTGTGGCTAATACTCGGTACGAGCCGCAAAATGTTTTACCAAACTTAGAGTCGGGAAGAGTAGTGATCAAAATGTGGGCCTGGATATGTGCGGCCCGTCCTGGGGAACTCGTCTATATCCCCGGGAGGGCAAACTGTGAAAGTTACTTGCGTCTGCTGCAAGATACCTTATTGCCTACAGTACGAGTGCTGTATCCAGAGGACGAAGTGCCTGAAATTGTTTTTATTCACGACAACTGTCCTATACACACCTCGCGCTTGGTGCAAAATTGGATCCGGCAGCAGCCAAGTATACGATCGGTACCGTGGCCTTCTCGTTCTCCGGACCTAAACCCCATTGAAAACCCATGGGGTATTATGGTCCAGAGACGGGATAATAGGAGCGAAAGGACCAAATCAGCACTAGTCACTCATGTTGACCAGGTTTGGCAATCACTTCGCGGTTCGGACCTTTGCGAGAACTTGATAAAGTCCAATAATATGTTTCGGACCATAGTCCAGTAATGGTCGACAGCAGGTACAATTACCATGTGCCCATTGACATACTAAAATATCAATGCATGTGCCTATTATCGAGCATTTAGTGGAATTGTCAAGTTTGAGAAGAAAATGATATGATGTCAATTTAAACTAATAATAGAAACAACGTTAAATGGAGATGATTAAATTAAATTTAATATGAAAGGCTTTTAATGAAAATCTGATTGACTATTTAACATATCAACGGACAGACCGACGCTAAACAGATGTGGTATGCAAATAGTTTTACTAAATTATTTCACATTTTTTGACAGGGTATTTTCTTGCTGCGAAAGTAGACAAGAACAAGACACAGCAACCAGCACAGGTGGAAGGGAGCCGCCATCGCCGAAGTAGGCCATGCTGCCGCAGACGCCTACACCACCAACCTCGCCCTCACCATCATCATCATCCGCAGGGTGCCAATGTGGTGTGTGTGAGGCACATTTGGCCATGATGACGCCGCCGCCAGCGCCCCCGCCTTCACCAGCTTCGTCAACAACAACCGCAGGGTGCCAATGTGGTGCGTGTGAAGCATGCCACACTGTTAATATATTTATTTAGTGTTAAGTATTGTTTTTTTATATTTTTTTCATTAAATTTGTAATGTTAGTAAGTGTTTTTTTTTCACCTACCAATCTTTCTATCGGTATCTATTTCTATCAGTTCGTTTTTTTATATTCCGGACAAAACTATACTTAATAATAAGTATAAGTGCCTAAATAGTTCAATACTAAATAATTATAATATTATACTTCGGTAAATACATATTTATTACATTCGCCTTGAATCCATTTTATATAAACTAATAGGTGTAATTTTTTTTAAAATGCTAATTAAAGTTCATTTACTTTTTACAGAGAAATACTGTCCGTCTATGGCTCCGGCGGTATGACAACGAAGGACATTTGAGAAGCCAACCTCCATGCAATACTCTGACCATTATCACCCCGCCGCGATTGGAAAAAATGGTTCAGTTATTCGAAGAAGAACCATTCACGCCCACCAGACTGGTGATCAAAATGTGGGCCTGGATATGTGCGGCTGGTCCTGGGGAACTCGTCTATATCCCCGGGAGGGCAAACGGTGAAAGTTACTTGCGTCTGCTGCAAGATACCTTATTGCCTACAGTACGAGTGGTGTATCCAGAGGACGAAGTGCCTGAAATTATTTTTATTCACGACAACTGTCCTATACACACCTCGCGCTTGGTGCAAAATTGGATCCGGCAGCAGCCAAGTATACGATCGGTACCGTGGCCTTCTCGTTCTCCGGACCTAAACCCCATTGAAAACCCATGGGGTATTATGGTCCAGAGACGGGATAATAGGAGCGAAAGGACCAAATCAGCACTAGTCACTCATGTTGACCAGGTTTGGGAATCACTTCGCGGTTCGGACCTTTGCGAGAACTTGATAAAGTCCAATAATATGTTTCGGACCATAGTCCAGTAATGGTCGAC
Organism: Tiliacea citrago; assembly: GCA_963921375.1. Classification (NCBI taxonomy): domain Eukaryota; kingdom Metazoa; phylum Arthropoda; class Insecta; order Lepidoptera; family Noctuidae; genus Tiliacea; species Tiliacea citrago. Next base: position 23,580,970 of record OY992783.1, read on the forward strand.
AGCAGGTACAATTACCATGTGCCCATTGACATACTAAAATATCAATGCATGTGCCTATTATCGAGCATTTAGTGGAATTGTCAAGTTTGAGAAGAAAATGATATGATGTCAATTTAAACTAATAATAGAAACAACGTTAAATGGAGATGATTAAATTAAATTTAATATGAAAGGCTTTTAATGAAAATCTGATTGACTATTTAACATATCAACGGACAGACCGGCGCTAAACAGATGTGGTATGCAAATAGTTTTACTAAATTATTTCACATTTTTTGACAGGGTATTTTCTTGCTGCGAAAGTAGACAAGAACAAGACACAGCAACCAGCACAGGTGGAAGGGAGCCGCCATCGCCGAAGTTGGCCATGCTGCCGCAGACGCCTACACCACCAACCTCGCCCTCACCATCATCATCATCCGCAGGGTGCCAATGTGGTGTGTGTGAGGCACATTTGGCCATGATGACGCCGCCACTAGTGCCTTCGCCTTCACCGGCTTCGTCGACAACAACCGCAGGGTGCCAATGTGGTGCGTGTGAAGCATGCCACACTGTTAATATATTTATTTAGTGTTAAGTATTGTTTTTTTTATATTTTTTTCATTAAATTTGTAATGTTAGTAAGTGTTTTTTTTTCACCTACCAATCTTTCTATCGGTATCTATTTCTATCAGTTCGTTTTTTTTATATTCCGGACAAAACTATACTTAATAATAATTATAAGTGCCTAAATAGTTCAATACTAAATAATTATAATATTATACTTCGGTAAATACATATTTATTACATTCGCCTTGAATCCATTTTATATAAACTAATAGGTGTATTTTTTTTTTTAAATGCTAATTAAAGTTCATTTACTTTTTACAGAGAAATACTGTCCGTCTATGGCTCCGGCGGTATGACAACGAAGGACATTTGAGAAGCCAACCTCCATGCAATACTCTGACCATTATCACCCCGCCGCGATTGGAAAGAATGGTTCAGTTATTCGAAGAAGAACCATTCACGCCCACCAGACTGTTTGCAGAACAATTCGACTGCACCATTAGAACAGTCCGGAATGCACTACATCGGGCGGGAATACACAGCAGAAAGCCCGCCCGGAAAACAGTTCTTAGTCAAGCCCATCGGGAGGCTAGAGTCCGGTTCTCACGAGATTATCGAGACTTCGATTTTTCACATGCCATATTTTCCGACGAAAAAAGTTTTAGATCTAGCCAGATAGGTCGTCGGCATTTATGGTGTGTGGCTAATACTCGGTACGAGCCGCAAAATGTTTTACCAAACTTAGAGTCGGGAAGAGTAGTGATCAAAATGTGGGCCTGGATATGTGCGGCCCGTCCTGGGGAACTCGTCTATATCCCCGGGAGGGCAAACTGTGAAAGTTACTTGCGTCTGCTGCAAGATACCTTATTGCCTACAGTACGAGTGCTGTATCCAGAGGACGAAGTGCCTGAAATTGTTTTTATTCACGACAACTGTCCTATACACACCTCGCGCTTGGTGCAAAATTGGATCCGGCAGCAGCCAAGTATACGATCGGTACCGTGGCCTTCTCGTTCTCCGGACCTAAACCCCATTGAAAACCCATGGGGTATTATGGTCCAGAGACGGGATAATAGGAGCGAAAGGACCAAATCAGCACTAGTCACTCATGTTGACCAGGTTTGGGAATCACTTCGCGGTTCGGACCTTTGCGAGAACTTGATAAAGTCCAATAATATGTTTCGGACCATAGTCCAGTAATGGTCGACAGCAGGTACAATTACCATGTGCCCATTGACATACTAAAATATCAATGCATGTGCCTATTATCGAGCATTTAGTGGAATTGTCAAGTTTGAGAAGAAAATGATATGATGTCAATTTAAACTAATAATAGAAACAACGTTAAATGGAGATGATTAAATTAAATTTAATATGAAAGGCTTTTAATGAAAATCTGATTGACTATTTAACATATCAACGGACAGACCGACGCTAAACAGATGTGGTATGCAAATAGTTTTACTAAATTATTTCACATTTTTTGACAGGGTATTTTCTTGCTGCGAAAGTAGACAAGAACAAGACACAGCAACCAGCACAGGTGGAAGGGAGCCGCCATCGCCGAAGTTGGCCATGCTGCCGCAGACGCCTACACCACCAACCTCGCCCTCACCATCATCATCATCCGCAGGGTGCCAATGTGGTGTGTGTGAGGCACATTTGGCCATGATGACGCCGCCGCCAGCGCCCCCGCCTTCACCAGCTTCGTCAACAACAACCGCAGGGTGCCAATGTGGTGCGTGTGAAGCATGCCACACTGTTAATATATTTATTTAGTGTTAAGTATTGTTTTTTTATATTTTTTTCATTAAATTTGTAATGTTAGTAAGTGTTTTTTTTTCACCTACCAATCTTTCTATCGGTATCTATTTCTATCAGTTCGTTTTTTTATATTCCGGACAAAACTATACTTAATAATAAGTATAAGTGCCTAAATAGTTCAATACTAAATAATTATAATATTATACTTCGGTAAATACATATTTATTACATTCGCCTTGAATCCATTTTATATAAACTAATAGGTGTAATTTTTTTTTAAATGCTAATTAAAGTTCATTTACTTTTTACAGAGAAATACTGTCCGTCTATGGCTCCGGCGGTATGACAACGAAGGACATTTGAGAAGCCAACCTCCATGCAATACTCTGACCATTATCACCCCGCCGCGATTGGAAAAAATGGTTCAGTTATTCGAAGAAGAACCATTCACGCCCACCAGACTGGTGATCAAAATGTGGGCCTGGATATGTGCGGCTGGTCCTGGGGAACTCGTCTATATCCCCGGGAGGGCAAACGGTGAAAGTTACTTGCGTCTGCTGCAAGATACCTTATTGCCTACAGTACGAGTGGTGTATCCAGAGGACGAAGTGCCTGAAATTATTTTTATTCACGACAACTGTCCTATACACACCTCGCGCTTGGTGCAAAATTGGATCCGGCAGCAGCCAAGTATACGATCGGTACCGTGGCCTTCTCGTTCTCCGGACCTAAACCCCATTGAAAACCCATGGGGTATTATGGTCCAGAGACGGGATAATAGGAGCGAAAGGACCAAATCAGCACTAGTCACTCATGTTGACCAGGTTTGGGAATCACTTCGCGGTTCGGACCTTTGCGAGAACTTGATAAAGTCCAATAATATGTTTCGGACCATAGTCCAGTAATGGTCGACAGCAGGTACAATTACCATGTGCCCATTGACATACTAAAATATCAATGCATGTGCCTATTATCGAGCATTTAGTGGAATTGTCAAGTTTGAGAAGAAAATGATATGATGTCAATTTAAACTAATAATAGAAACAACGTTAAATGGAGATGATTAAATTAAATTTAATATGAAAGGCTTTTAATGAAAATCTGATTGACTATTTAACATATCAACGGACAGACCGGCGCTAAACAGATGTGGTATGCAAATAGTTTTACTAAATTATTTCACATTTTTTGACAGGGTATTTTCTTGCTGCGAAAGTAGACAAGAACAAGACACAGCAACCAGCACAGGTGGAAGGGAGCCGCCATCGCCGAAGTTGGCCATGCTGCCGCAGACGCCTACACCACCAACCTCGCCCTCACCATCATCATCATCCGCAGGGTGCCAATGTGGTGTGTGTGAGGCACATTTGGCCATGATGACGCCGCCACTAGTGCCTTCGCCTTCACCGGCTTCGTCGACAACAACCGCAGGGTGCCAATGTGGTGCGTGTGAAGCATGCCACACTGTTAATATATTTATTTAGTGTTAAGTATTGTTTTTTTTATATTTTTTTCATTAAATTTGTAATGTTAGTAAGTGTTTTTTTTTCACCTACCAATCTTTCTATCGGTATCTATTTCTATCAGTTCGTTTTTTTTATATTCCGGACAAAACTATACTTAATAATAATTATAAGTGCCTAAATAGTTCAATACTAAATAATTATAATATTATACTTCGGTAAATACATATTTATTACATTCGCCTTGAATCCATTTTATATAAACTAATAGGTGTATTTTTTTTTTTAAATGCTAATTAAAGTTCATTTACTTTTTACAGAGAAATACTGTCCGTCTATGGCTCCGGCGGTATGACAACGAAGGACATTTGAGAAGCCAACCTCCATGCAATACTCTGACCATTATCACCCCGCCGCGATTGGAAAGAATGGTTCAGTTATTCGAAGAAGAACCATTCACGCCCACCAGACTGTTTGCAGAACAATTCGACTGCACCATTAGAACAGTCCGGAATGCACTACATCGGGCGGGAATACACAGCAGAAAGCCCGCCCGGAAAACAGTTCTTAGTCAAGCCCATCGGGAGGCTAGAGTCCGGTTCTCACGAGATTATCGAGACTTCGATTTTTCACATGCCATATTTTCCGACGAAAAAAGTTTTAGATCTAGCCAGATAGGTCGTCGGCATTTATGGTGTGTGGCTAATACTCGGTACGAGCCGCAAAATGTTTTACCAAACTTAGAGTCGGGAAGAGTAGTGATCAAAATGTGGGCCTGGATATGTGCGGCCCGTCCTGGGGAACTCGTCTATATCCCCGGGAGGGCAAACTATGAAAGTTACTTGCGTCTGCTGCAAGATACCTTATTGCCTACAGTACGAGTGCTGTATCCAGAGGACGAAGTGCCTGAAATTGTTTTTATTCACGACAACTGTCCTATACACACCTCGCGCTTGGTGCAAAATTGGATCCGGCAGCAGCCAAGTATACGATCGGTACCGTGGCCTTCTCGTTCTCCGGACCTAAACCCCATTGAAAACCCATGGGGTATTATGGTCCAGAGACGGGATAATAGGAGCGAAAGGACCAAATCAGCACTAGTCACTCATGTTGACCAGGTTTGGGAATCACTTCGCGGTTCGGACCTTTGCGAGAACTTGATAAAGTCCAATAATATGTTTCGGACCATAGTCCAGTAATGGTCGACAGCAGGTACAATTACCATGTGCCCATTGACATACTAAAATATCAATGCATGTGCCTATTATCGAGCATTTAGTGGAATTGTCAAGTTTGAGAAGAAAATGATATGATGTCAATTTAAACTAATAATAGAAACAACGTTAAATGGAGATGATTAAATTAAATTTAATATGAAAGGCTTTTAATGAAAATCTGATTGACTATTTAACATATCAACGGACAGACCGACGCTAAACAGATGTGGTATGCAAATAGTTTTACTAAATTATTTCACATTTTTTGACAGGGTATTTTCTTGCTGCGAAAGTAGACAAGAACAAGACACAGCAACCAGCACAGGTGGAAGGGAGCCGCCATCGCCGAAGTTGGCCATGCTGCCGCAGACGCCTACACCACCAACCTCGCCCTCACCATCATCATCATCCGCAGGGTGCCAATGTGGTGTGTGTGAGGCACATTTGGCCATGATGACGCCGCCGCCAGCGCCCCCGCCTTCACCAGCTTCGTCAACAACAACCGCAGGGTGCCAATGTGGTGCGTGTGAAGCATGCCACACTGTTAATATATTTATTTAGTGTTAAGTATTGTTTTTTTATATTTTTTTCATTAAATTTGTAATGTTAGTAAGTGTTTTTTTTTCACCTACCAATCTTTCTATCGGTATCTGTTTCTATCAGTTCGTTTTTTTATATTCCGGACAAAACTATACTTAATAATAAGTATAAGTGCCTAAATAGTTCAATACTAAATAATTATAATATTATACTTCGGTAAATACATATTTATTACATTCGCCTTGAATCCATTTTATATAAACTAATAGGTGTAATTTTTTTTTAAATGCTAATTAAAGTTCATTTACTTTTTACAGAGAAATACTGTCCGTCTATGGCTCCGGCGGTATGACAACGAAGGACATTTGAGAAGCCAACCTCCATGCAATACTCTGACCATTATCACCCCGCCGCGATTGGAAAAAATGGTTCAGTTATTCGAAGAAGAACCATTCACGCCCACCAGACTGGTGATCAAAATGTGGGCCTGGATATGTGCGGCTGGTCCTGGGGAACTCGTCTATATCCCCGGGAGGGCAAACGGTGAAAGTTACTTGCGTCTGCTGCAAGATACCTTATTGCCTACAGTACGAGTGGTGTATCCAGAGGACGAAGTGCCTGAAATTATTTTTATTCACGACAACTGTCCTATACACACCTCGCGCTTGGTGCAAAATTGGATCCGGCAGCAGCCAAGTATACGATCGGTACCGTGGCCTTCTCGTTCTCCGGACCTAAACCCCATTGAAAACCCATGGGGTATTATGGTCCAGAGACGGGATAATAGGAGCGAAAGGACCAAATCAGCACTAGTCACTCATGTTGACCAGGTTTGGGAATCACTTCGCGGTTCGGACCTTTGCGAGAACTTGATAAAGTCCAATAATATGTTTCGGACCATAGTCCAGTAATGGTCGACAGCAGGTACAATTACCATGTGCCCATTGACATACTAAAATATCAATGCATGTGCCTATTATCGAGCATTTAGTGGAATTGTCAAGTTTGAGAAGAAAATGATATGATGTCAATTTAAACTAATAATAGAAACAACGTTAAATGGAGATGATTAAATTAAATTTAATATGAAAGGCTTTTAATGAAAATCTGATTGACTATTTAACATATCAACGGACAGACCGGCGCTAAACAGATGTGGTATGCAAATAGTTTTACTAAATTATTTCACATTTTTTGACAGGGTATTTTCTTGCTGCGAAAGTAGACAAGAACAAGACACAGCAACCAGCACAGGTGGAAGGGAGCCGCCATCGCCGAAGTTGGCCATGCTGCCGCAGACGCCTACACCACCAACCTCGCCCTCACCATCATCATCATCCGCAGGGTGCCAATGTGGTGTGTGTGAGGCACATTTGGCCATGATGACGCCGCCACTAGTGCCTTCGCCTTCACCGGCTTCGTCGACAACAACCGCAGGGTGCCAATGTGGTGCGTGTGAAGCATGCCACACTGTTAATATATTTATTTAGTGTTAAGTATTGTTTTTTTATATTTTTTTCATTAAATTTGTAATGTTAGTAAGTGTTTTTTTTTCACCTACCAATCTTTCTATCGGTATCTATTTCTATCAGTTCGTTTTTTTTATATTCCGGACAAAACTATACTTAATAATAATTATAAGTGCCTAAATAGTTCAATACTAAATAATTATAATATTATACTTCGGTAAATACATATTTATTACATTCGCCTTGAATCCATTTTATATAAACTAATAGGTGTATTTTTTTTTTTAAATGCTAATTAAAGTTCATTTACTTTTTACAGAGAAATACTGTCCGTCTATGGCTCCGGCGGTATGACAACGAAGGACATTTGAGAAGCCAACCTCCATGCAATACTCTGACCATTATCACCCCGCCGCGATTGGAAAGAATGGTTCAGTTATTCGAAGAAGAACCATTCACGCCCACCAGACTGTTTGCAGAACAATTCGACTGCACCATTAGAACAGTCCGGAATGCACTACATCGGGCGGGAATACACAGCAGAAAGCCCGCCCGGAAAACAGTTCTTAGTCAAGCCCATCGGGAGGCTAGAGTCCGGTTCTCACGAGATTATCGAGACTTCGATTTTTCACATGCCATATTTTCCGACGAAAAAAGTTTTAGATCTAGCCAGATAGGTCGTCGGCATTTATGGTGTGTGGCTAATACTCGGTACGAGCCGCAAAATGTTTTACCAAACTTAGAGTCGGGAAGAGTAGTGATCAAAATGTGGGCCTGGATATGTGCGGCCCGTCCTGGGGAACTCGTCTATATCCCCGGGAGGGCAAACTGTGAAAGTTACTTGCGTCTGCTGCAAGATACCTTATTGCCTACAGTACGAGTGCTGTATCCAGAGGACGAAGTGCCTGAAATTGTTTTTATTCACGACAACTGTCCTATACACACCTCGCGCTTGGTGCAAAATTGGATCCGGCAGCAGCCAAGTATACGATCGGTACCGTGGCCTTCTCGTTCTCCGGACCTAAACCCCATTGAAAACCCATGGGGTATTATGGTCCAGAGACGGGATAATAGGAGCGAAAGGACCAAATCAGCACTAGTCACTCATGTTGACCAGGTTTGGGAATCACTTCGCGGTTCGGACCTTTGCGAGAACTTGATAAAGTCCAATAATATGTTTCGGACCATAGTCCAGTAATGGTCGACAGCAGGTACAATTACCATGTGCCCATTGACATACTAAAATATCAATGCATGTGCCTATTATCGAGCATTTAGTGGAATTGTCAAGTTTGAGAAGAAAATGATATGATGTCAATTTAAACTAATAATAGAAACAACGTTAAATGGAGATGATTAAATTAAATTTAATATGAAAGGCTTTTAATGAAAATCTGATTGACTATTTAACATATCAACGGACAGACCGACGCTAAACAGATGTGGTATGCAAATAGTTTTACTAAATTATTTCACATTTTTTGACAGGGTATTTTCTTGCTGCGAAAGTAGACAAGAACAAGACACAGCAACCAGCACAGGTGGAAGGGAGCCGCCATCGCCGAAGTAGGCCATGCTGCCGCAGACGCCTACACCACCAACCTCGCCCTCACCATCATCATCATCCGCAGGGTGCCAATGTGGTGTGTGTGAGGCACATTTGGCCATGATGACGCCGCCGCCAGCGCCCCCGCCTTCACCAGCTTCGTCAACAACAACCGCAGGGTGCCAATGTGGTGCGTGTGAAGCATGCCACACTGTTAATATATTTATTTAGTGTTAAGTATTGTTTTTTTATATTTTTTTCATTAAATTTGTAATGTTAGTAAGTGTTTTTTTTTCACCTACCAATCTTTCTATCGGTATCTATTTCTATCAGTTCGTTTTTTTATATTCCGGACAAAACTATACTTAATAATAAGTATAAGTGCCTAAATAGTTCAATACTAAATAATTATAATATTATACTTCGGTAAATACATATTTATTACATTCGCCTTGAATCCATTTTATATAAACTAATAGGTGTAATTTTTTTTAAAATGCTAATTAAAGTTCATTTACTTTTTACAGAGAAATACTGTCCGTCTATGGCTCCGGCGGTATGACAACGAAGGACATTTGAGAAGCCAACCTCCATGCAATACTCTGACCATTATCACCCCGCCGCGATTGGAAAAAATGGTTCAGTTATTCGAAGAAGAACCATTCACGCCCACCAGACTGGTGATCAAAATGTGGGCCTGGATATGTGCGGCTGGTCCTGGGGAACTCGTCTATATCCCCGGGAGGGCAAACGGTGAAAGTTACTTGCGTCTGCTGCAAGATACCTTATTGCCTACAGTACGAGTGGTGTATCCAGAGGACGAAGTGCCTGAAATTATTTTTATTCACGACAACTGTCCTATACACACCTCGCGCTTGGTGCAAAATTGGATCCGGCAGCAGCCAAGTATACGATCGGTACCGTGGCCTTCTCGTTCTCCGGACCTAAACCCCATTGAAAACCCATGGGGTATTATGGTCCAGAGACGGGATAATAGGAGCGAAAGGACCAAATCAGCACTAGTCACTCATGTTGACCAGGTTTGGGAATCACTTCGCGGTTCGGACCTTTGCGAGAACTTGATAAAGTCCAATAATATGTTTCGGACCATAGTCCAGTAATGGTCGACAGCAGGTACAATTACCATGTGCCCATTGACATACTAAAATATCAATGCATGTGCCTATTATCGAGCATTTAGTGGAATTGTCAAGTTTGAGAAGAAAATGATATGATGTCAATTTAAACTAATAATAGAAACAACGTTAAATGGAGATGATTAAATTAAATTTAATATGAAAGGCTTTTAATGAAAATCTGATTGACTATTTAACATATCAACGGACAGACCGGCGCTAAACAGATGTGGTATGCAAATAGTTTTACTAAATTATTTCACATTTTTTGACAGGGTATTTTCTTGCTGCGAAAGTAGACAAGAACAAGACACAGCAACCAGCACAGGTGGAAGGGAGCCGCCATCGCCGAAGTTGGCCATGCTGCCGCAGACGCCTACACCACCAACCTCGCCCTCACCATCATCATCATCCGCAGGGTGCCAATGTGGTGTGTGTGAGGCACATTTGGCCATGATGACGCCGCCACTAGTGCCTTCGCCTTCACCGGCTTCGTCGACAACAACCGCAGGGTGCCAATGTGGTGCGTGTGAAGCATGCCACACTGTTAATATATTTATTTAGTGTTAAGTATTGTTTTTTTTATATTTTTTTCATTAAATTTGTAATGTTAGTAAGTGTTTTTTTTTCACCTACCAATCTTTCTATCGGTATCTATTTCTATCAGTTCGTTTTTTTTATATTCCGGACAAAACTATACTTAATAATAATTATAAGTGCCTAAATAGTTCAATACTAAATAATTATAATATTATACTTCGGTAAATACATATTTATTACATTCGCCTTGAATCCATTTTATATAAACTAATAGGTGTATTTTTTTTTTTAAATGCTAATTAAAGTTCATTTACTTTTTACAGAGAAATACTGTCCGTCTATGGCTCCGGCGGTATGACAACGAAGGACATTTGAGAAGCCAACCTCCATGCAATACTCTGACCATTATCACCCCGCCGCGATTGGAAAGAATGGTTCAGTTATTCGAAGAAGAACCATTCACGCCCACCAGACTGTTTGCAGAACAATTCGACTGCACCATTAGAACAGTCCGGAATGCACTACATCGGGCGGGAATACACAGCAGAAAGCCCGCCCGGAAAACAGTTCTTAGTCAAGCCCATCGGGAGGCTAGAGTCCGGTTCTCACGAGATTATCGAGACTTCGATTTTTCACATGCCATATTTTCCGACGAAAAAAGTTTTAGATCTAGCCAGATAGGTCGTCGGCATTTATGGTGTGTGGCTAATACTCGGTACGAGCCGCAAAATGTTTTACCAAACTTAGAGTCGGGAAGAGTAGTGATCAAAATGTGGGCCTGGATATGTGCGGCCCGTCCTGGGGAACTCGTCTATATCCCCGGGAGGGCAAACTGTGAAAGTTACTTGCGTCTGCTGCAAGATACCTTATTGCCTACAGTACGAGTGCTGTATCCAGAGGACGAAGTGCCTGAAATTGTTTTTATTCACGACAACTGTCCTATACACACCTCGCGCTTGGTGCAAAATTGGATCCGGCAGCAGCCAAGTATACGATCGGTACCGTGGCCTTCTCGTTCTCCGGACCTAAACCCCATTGAAAACCCATGGGGTATTATGGTCCAGAGACGGGATAATAGGAGCGAAAGGACCAAATCAGCACTAGTCACTCATGTTGACCAGGTTTGGGAATCACTTCGCGGTTCGGACCTTTGCGAGAACTTGATAAAGTCCAATAATATGTTTCGGACCATAGTCCAGTAATGGTCGACAGCAGGTACAATTACCATGTGCCCATTGACATACTAAAATATCAATGCATGTGCCTATTATCGAGCATTTAGTGGAATTGTCAAGTTTGAGAAGAAAATGATATGATGTCAATTTAAACTAATAATAGAAACAACGTTAAATGGAGATGATTAAATTAAATTTAATATGAAAGGCTTTTAATGAAAATCTGATTGACTATTTAACATATCAACGGACAGACCGACGCTAAACAGATGTGGTATGCAAATAGTTTTACTAAATTATTTCACATTTTTTGACAGGGTATTTTCTTGCTGCGAAAGTAGACAAGAACAAGACACAGCAACCAGCACAGGTGGAAGGGAGCCGCCATCGCCGAAGTAGGCCATGCTGCCGCAGACGCCTACACCACCAACCTCGCCCTCACCATCATCATCATCCGCAGGGTGCCAATGTGGTGTGTGTGAGGCACATTTGGCCATGATGACGCCGCCGCCAGCGCCCCCGCCTTCACCAGCTTCGTCAACAACAACCGCAGGGTGCCAATGTGGTGCGTGTGAAGCATGCCACACTGTTAATATATTTATTTAGTGTTAAGTATTGTTTTTTTATATTTTTTTCATTAAATTTGTAATGTTAGTAAGTGTTTTTTTTTCACCTACCAATCTTTCTATCGGTATCTATTTCTATCAGTTCGTTTTTTTATATTCCGGACAAAACTATACTTAATAATAAGTATAAGTGCCTAAATAGTTCAATACTAAATAATTATAATATTATACTTCGGTAAATACATATTTATTACATTCGCCTTGAATCCATTTTATATAAACTAATAGGTGTAATTTTTTTTTAAATGCTAATTAAAGTTCATTTACTTTTTACAGAGAAATACTGTCCGTCTATGGCTCCGGCGGTATGACAACGAAGGACATTTGAGAAGCCAACCTCCATGCAATACTCTGACCATTATCACCCCGCCGCGATTGGAAAAAATGGTTCAGTTATTCGAAGAAGAACCATTCACGCCCACCAGACTGGTGATCAAAATGTGGGCCTGGATATGTGCGGCTGGTCCTGGGGAACTCGTCTATATCCCCGGGAGGGCAAACGGTGAAAGTTACTTGCGTCTGCTGCAAGATACCTTATTGCCTACAGTACGAGTGGTGTATCCAGAGGACGAAGTGCCTGAAATTATTTTTATTCACGACAACTGTCCTATACACACCTCGCGCTTGGTGCAAAATTGGATCCGGCAGCAGCCAAGTATACGATCGGTACCGTGGCCTTCTCGTTCTCCGGACCTAAACCCCATTGAAAACCCATGGGGTATTATGGTCCAGAGACGGGATAATAGGAGCGAAAGGACCAAATCAGCACTAGTCACTCATGTTGACCAGGTTTGGGAATCACTTCGCGGTTCGGACCTTTGCGAGAACTTGATAAAGTCCAATAATATGTTTCGGACCATAGTCCAGTAATGGTCGACAGCAGGTACAATTACCATGTGCCCATTGACATACTAAAATATCAATGCATGTGCCTATTATCGAGCATTTAGTGGAATTGTCAAGTTTGAGAAGAAAATGATATGATGTCAATTTAAACTAATAATAGAAACAACGTTAAATGGAGATGATTAAATTAAATTTAATATGAAAGGCTTTTAATGAAAATCTGATTGACTATTTAACATATCAACGGACAGACCGGCGCTAAACAGATGTGGTATGCAAATAGTTTTACTAAATTATTTCACATTTTTTGACAGGGTATTTTCTTGCTGCGAAAGTAGACAAGAACAAGACACAGCAACCAGCACAGGTGGAAGGGAGCCGCCATCGCCGAAGTTGGCCATGCTGCCGCAGACGCCTACACCACCAACCTCGCCCTCACCATCATCATCATCCGCAGGGTGCCAATGTGGTGTGTGTGAGGCACATTTGGCCATGATGACGCCGCCACTAGTGCCTTCGCCTTCACCGGCTTCGTCGACAACAACCGCAGGGTGCCAATGTGGTGCGTGTGAAGCATGCCACACTGTTAATATATTTATTTAGTGTTAAGTATTGTTTTTTTATATTTTTTTCATTAAATTTGTAATGTTAGTAAGTGTTTTTTTTTCACCTACCAATCTTTCTATCGGTATCTATTTCTATCAGTTCGTTTTTTTTATATTCCGGACAAAACTATACTTAATAATAATTATAAGTGCCTAAATAGTTCAATACTAAATAATTATAATATTATACTTCGGTAAATACATATTTATTACATTCGCCTTGAATCCATTTTATATAAACTAATAGGTGTATTTTTTTTTTTAAATGCTAATTAAAGTTCATTTACTTTTTACAGAGAAATACTGTCCGTCTATGGCTCCGGCGGTATGACAACGAAGGACATTTGAGAAGCCAACCTCCATGCAATACTCTGACCATTATCACCCCGCCGCGATTGGAAAGAATGGTTCAGTTATTCGAAGAAGAACCATTCACGCCCACCAGACTGTTTGCAGAACAATTCGACTGCACCATTAGAACAGTCCGGAATGCACTACATCGGGCGGGAATACACAGCAGAAAGCCCGCCCGGAAAACAGTTCTTAGTCAAGCCCATCGGGAGGCTAGAGTCCGGTTCTCACGAGATTATCGAGACTTCGATTTTTCACATGCCATATTTTCCGACGAAAAAAGTTTTAGATCTAGCCAGATAGGTCGTCGGCATTTATGGTGTGTGGCTAATACTCGGTACGAGCCGCAAAATTTTTTACCAAACTTAGAGTCGGGAAGAGTAGTGATCAAAATGTGGGCCTGGATATGTGCGGCCCGTCCTGGGGAACTCGTCTATATCCCCGGGAGGGCAAACTGTGAAAGTTACTTGCGTCTGCTGCAAGATACCTTATTGCCTACAGTACGAGTGCTGTATCCAGAGGACGAAGTGCCTGAAATTGTTTTTATTCACGACAACTGTCCTATACACACCTCGCGCTTGGTGCAAAATTGGATCCGGCAGCAGCCAAGTATACGATCGGTACCGTGGCCTTCTCGTTCTCCGGACCTAAACCCCATTGAAAACCCATGGGGTATTATGGTCCAGAGACGGGATAATAGGAGCGAAAGGACCAAATCAGCACTAGTCACTCATGTTGACCAGGTTTGGGAATCACTTCGCGGTTCGGACCTTTGCGAGAACTTGATAAAGTCCAATAATATGTTTCGGACCATAGTCCAGTAATGGTCGACAGCAGGTACAATTACCATGTGCCCATTGACATACTAAAATATCAATGCATGTGCCTATTATCGAGCATTTAGTGGAATTGTCAAGTTTGAGAAGAAAATGATATGATGTCAATTTAAACTAATAATAGAAACAACGTTAAATGGAGATGATTAAATTAAATTTAATATGAAAGGCTTTTAATGAAAATCTGATTGACTATTTAACATATCAACGGACAGACCGACGCTAAACAGATGTGGTATGCAAATAGTTTTACTAAATTATTTCACATTTTTTGACAGGGTATTTTCTTGCTGCGAAAGTAGACAAGAACAAGACACAGCAACCAGCACAGGTGGAAGGGAGCCGCCATCGCCGAAGTTGGCCATGCTGCCGCAGACGCCTACACCACCAACCTCGCCCTCACCATCATCATCATCCGCAGGGTGCCAATGTGGTGTGTGTGAGGCACATTTGGCCATGATGACGCCGCCACTAGTGCCTTCGCCTTCACCGGCTTCGTCGACAACAACCGCAGGGTGCCAATGTGGTGCGTGTGAAGCATGCCACACTGTTAATATATTTATTTAGTGTTAAGTATTGTTTTTTTATATTTTTTTCATTAAATTTGTAATGTTAGTAAGTGTTTTTTTTTCACCTACCAATCTTTCTATCGGTATCTATTTCTATCAGTTCGTTTTTTTATATTCCGGACAAAACTATACTTAATAATAAGTATAAGTGCCTAAATAGTTCAATACTAAATAATTATAATATTATACTTCGGTAAATACATATTTATTACATTCGCCTTGAATCCATTTTATATAAACTAATAGGTGTAATTTTTTTTTAAATGCTAATTAAAGTTCATTTACTTTTTACAGAGAAATACTGTCCGTCTATGGCTCCGGCGGTATGACAACGAAGGACATTTGAGAAGCCAACCTCCATGCAATACTCTGACCATTATCACCCCGCCGCGATTGGAAAAAATGGTTCAGTTATTCGAAGAAGAACCATTCACGCCCACCAGACTGGTGATCAAAATGTGGGCCTGGATATGTGCGGCTGGTCCTGGGGAACTCGTCTATATCCCCGGGAGGGCAAACGGTGAAAGTTACTTGCGTCTGCTGCAAGATACCTTATTGCCTACAGTACGAGTGGTGTATCCAGAGGACGAAGTGCCTGAAATTATTTTTATTCACGACAACTGTCCTATACACACCTCGCGCTTGGTGCAAAATTGGATCCGGCAGCAGCCAAGTATACGATCGGTACCGTGGCCTTCTCGTTCTCCGGACCTAAACCCCATTGAAAACCCATGGGGTATTATGGTCCAGAGACGGGATAATAGGAGCGAAAGGACCAAATCAGCACTAGTCACTCATGTTGACCAGGTTTGGGAATCACTTCGCGGTTCGGACCTTTGCGAGAACTTGATAAAGTCCAATAATATGTTTCGGACCATAGTCCAGTAATGGTCGACAGCAGGTACAATTACCATGTGCCCATTGACATACTAAAATATCAATGCATGTGCCTATTATCGAGCATTTAGTGGAATTGTCAAGTTTGAGAAGAAAATGATATGATGTCAATTTAAACTAATAATAGAAACAACGTTAAATGGAGATGATTAAATTAAATTTAATATGAAAGGCTTTTAATGAAAATCTGATTGACTATTTAACATATCAACGGACAGACCGGCGCTAAACAGATGTGGTATGCAAATAGTTTTACTAAATTATTTCACATTTTTTGACAGGGTATTTTCTTGCTGCGAAAGTAGACAAGAACAAGACACAGCAACCAGCACAGGTGGAAGGGAGCCGCCATCGCCGAAGTTGGCCATGCTGCCGCAGACGCCTACACCACCAACCTCGCCCTCACCATCATCATCATCCGCAGGGTGCCAATGTGGTGTGTGTGAGGCACATTTGGCCATGATGACGCCGCCACTAGTGCCTTCGCCTTCACCGGCTTCGTCGACAACAACCGCAGGGTGCCAATGTGGTGCGTGTGAAGCATGCCACACTGTTAATATATTTATTTAGTGTTAAGTATTGTTTTTTTATATTTTTTTCATTAAATTTGTAATGTTAGTAAGTGTTTTTTTTTCACCTACCAATCTTTCTATCGGTATCTATTTCTATCAGTTCGTTTTTTTTATATTCCGGACAAAACTATACTTAATAATAATTATAAGTGCCTAAATAGTTCAATACTAAATAATTATAATATTATACTTCGGTAAATACATATTTATTACATTCGCCTTGAATCCATTTTATATAAACTAATAGGTGTATTTTTTTTTTTAAATGCTAATTAAAGTTCATTTACTTTTTACAGAGAAATACTGTCCGTCTATGGCTCCGGCGGTATGACAACGAAGGACATTTGAGAAGCCAACCTCCATGCAATACTCTGACCATTATCACCCCGCCGCGATTGGAAAGAATGGTTCAGTTATTCGAAGAAGAACCATTCACGCCCACCAGACTGTTTGCAGAACAATTCGACTGCACCATTAGAACAGTCCGGAATGCACTACATCGGGCGGGAATACACAGCAGAAAGCCCGCCCGGAAAACAGTTCTTAGTCAAGCCCATCGGGAGGCTAGAGTCCGGTTCTCACGAGATTATCGAGACTTCGATTTTTCACATGCCATATTTTCCGACGAAAAAAGTTTTAGATCTAGCCAGATAGGTCGTCGGCATTTATGGTGTGTGGCTAATACTCGGTACGAGCCGCAAAATTTTTTACCAAACTTAGAGTCGGGAAGAGTAGTGATCAAAATGTGGGCCTGGATATGTGCGGCCCGTCCTGGGGAACTCGTCTATATCCCCGGGAGGGCAAACTGTGAAAGTTACTTGCGTCTGCTGCAAGATACCTTATTGCCTACAGTACGAGTGCTGTATCCAGAGGACGAAGTGCCTGAAATTGTTTTTATTCACGACAACTGTCCTATACACACCTCGCGCTTGGTGCAAAATTGGATCCGGCAGCAGCCAAGTATACGATCGGTACCGTGGCCTTCTCGTTCTCCGGACCTAAACCCCATTGAAAACCCATGGGGTATTATGGTCCAGAGACGGGATAATAGGAGCGAAAGGACCAAATCAGCACTAGTCACTCATGTTGACCAGGTTTGGGAATCACTTCGCGGTTCGGACCTTTGCGAGAACTTGATAAAGTCCAATAATATGTTTCGGACCATAGTCCAGTAATGGTCGACAGCAGGTACAATTACCATGTGCCCATTGACATACTAAAATATCAATGCATGTGCCTATTATCGAGCATTTAGTGGAATTGTCAAGTTTGAGAAGAAAATGATATGATGTCAATTTAAACTAATAATAGAAACAACGTTAAATGGAGATGATTAAATTAAATTTAATATGAAAGGCTTTTAATGAAAATCTGATTGACTATTTAACATATCAACGGACAGACCGACGCTAAACAGATGTGGTATGCAAATAGTTTTACTAAATTATTTCACATTTTTTGACAGGGTATTTTCTTGCTGCGAAAGTAGACAAGAACAAGACACAGCAACCAGCACAGGTGGAAGGGAGCCGCCATCGCCGAAGTTGGCCATGCTGCCGCAGACGCCTACACCACCAACCTCGCCCTCACCATCATCATCATCCGCAGGGTGCCAATGTGGTGTGTGTGAGGCACATTTGGCCATGATGACGCCGCCACTAGTGCCTTCGCCTTCACCGGCTTCGTCGACAACAACCGCAGGGTGCCAATGTGGTGCGTGTGAAGCATGCCACACTGTTAATATATTTATTTAGTGTTAAGTATTGTTTTTTTATATTTTTTTCATTAAATTTGTAATGTTAGTAAGTGTTTTTTTTTCACCTACCAATCTTTCTATCGGTATCTATTTCTATCAGTTCGTTTTTTTATATTCCGGACAAAACTATACTTAATAATAAGTATAAGTGCCTAAATAGTTCAATACTAAATAATTATAATATTATACTTCGGTAAATACATATTTATTACATTCGCCTTGAATCCATTTTATATAAACTAATAGGTGTAATTTTTTTTTAAATGCTAATTAAAGTTCATTTACTTTTTACAGAGAAATACTGTCCGTCTATGGCTCCGGCGGTATGACAACGAAGGACATTTGAGAAGCCAACCTCCATGCAATACTCTGACCATTATCACCCCGCCGCGATTGGAAAAAATGGTTCAGTTATTCGAAGAAGAACCATTCACGCCCACCAGACTGGTGATCAAAATGTGGGCCTGGATATGTGCGGCTGGTCCTGGGGAACTCGTCTATATCCCCGGGAGGGCAAACGGTGAAAGTTACTTGCGTCTGCTGCAAGATACCTTATTGCCTACAGTACGAGTGGTGTATCCAGAGGACGAAGTGCCTGAAATTATTTTTATTCACGACAACTGTCCTATACACACCTCGCGCTTGGTGCAAAATTGGATCCGGCAGCAGCCAAGTATACGATCGGTACCGTGGCCTTCTCGTTCTCCGGACCTAAACCCCATTGAAAACCCATGGGGTATTATGGTCCAGAGACGGGATAATAGGAGCGAAAGGACCAAATCAGCACTAGTCACTCATGTTGACCAGGTTTGGGAATCACTTCGCGGTTCGGACCTTTGCGAGAACTTGATAAAGTCCAATAATATGTTTCGGACCATAGTCCAGTAATGGTCGACAGCAGGTACAATTACCATGTGCCCATTGACATACTAAAATATCAATGCATGTGCCTATTATCGAGCATTTAGTGGAATTGTCAAGTTTGAGAAGAAAATGATATGATGTCAATTTAAACTAATAATAGAAACAACGTTAAATGGAGATGATTAAATTAAATTTAATATGAAAGGCTTTCAAAGTTCATTTACTTTTTACAGAGAAATACTGTCCGTCTATGGCTCCGGCGGTATGACAACGAAGGACATTTGAGAAGCCAACCTCCATGCAATACTCGGACCATTATCACCCCGCCGCGATTGGAAAGAATGGTTCAGTTATTCGAAGAAGAACCATTCACGCCCACCAGACTGTTTGCAGAACAATTCGACTGCACCATTAGAACAGTCCGGAATGCACTACATCGGGCGGGAATACACAGCAGAAAGCCCGCCCGGAAAACAGTTCTTAGTCAAGCCCATCGGGAGGCTAGAGTCCGGTTCTCACGAGATTATCGATACTTCCATTTTTCACATGCCATATTTTCCGACGAAAAAAGTTTTAGATCTAGCCAGATAGGTCGTCGGCATTTATGGCGTGTGGCTAGTACTCGGTACGAGCCGCAAAATGTTTTACCAAACTTAGAGTCGGGAAGAGTAGTGATCAAAATGTGGGCCTGGATATGTGCGGCCGGTCCTGGGGAACTCGTCTATATCCCCGGGAGGGCAAACGGTGAAAGTTACTTGCGTCTGCTGCCAGATACCTTATTGCCTACAGTACGAGTGGTGTATCCAGAGGACGAAGTGCCTGAAATTGTTTTTATTCACGACAACTGTCCTATACACACCTCGCGCTTGGTGCAAAATTGGATCCGGCAGCAGCCAAGTATACGATCGGTACCGTGGCCTTCTCGTTCTCCGGACCTAAACCCCATTGAAAACCTATGGGGTATTATGGTCCAGAGATGGGATAATAGGAGCGAAAGGACCAAATCAGCACTGGTCACTCATGTTGACCAGGTTTGGGAATCACTTCGCGGTTCGGACCTTTGCGAGAACTTGATAAAGTCCAATAATATGTTTTGGACCATAGTCCAGTAATGGTCGACAGCAGGTACAATTACCATGTGCCCATTGACATACTAAAATATCAATGCATGTGCCTATTATCGAGCATTTAGTGGAATTGTCAAGTTTGAGAAGAAAATGATATGATGTCAATTTAAACTAATAATAGAAACAACGTTAAATGGAGATGATTAAATTAAATTTAATATGAAAGGCTTTTAATGAAAATCTGATTGACTATTTAACATATCAACGGACAGACCGACGCTAAACAGATGTGGTATGCAAATAGTTTTACTAAATTATTTCACATTTTTTGACAGGGTATTTTCTTGCTGCGAAAGTAGACAAGAACATGACACAGCAACCAGCACAGGTGAAAGGGAGCCGCCATCGCCGAAATTGGCCATGCTGCCGAAGTTGGCCATGCTGCCGCAGACGCCTACACCACCAACCTCGCCCTCACCATCATCATCATCCGCAGGGTGCCAATGTGGTGTGTGTGAGGCACATTTGGCCATGATGACGCCGCCGCCAGCGCCCCCGCCTTCACCAGCTTCGTCAACAACAACCGCAGGGTGCCAATGTGGTGCGTGTGAAGCATGCCACACTGTAAATATATTTATTTAGTGTTAAATATTGTTTTTTTTTATTTTTTTCATTAAATTTGTAATGTTAGTAAGTGTTTTTTTTTCACCTACCAATCTTTCTATCGGTATCTATTTCTATCAGTTCGTTTTTTTTTATAATCCGGACAAAACTATACTTAATAATAAGTATAAGTGCCTAAATAGTTCAATACTAAATAATTATAATATTATACTTCGGTAAATACATATTTATTACATTCGCCTTGAATCCATTTTATATAAACTAATAGGTGTATTTTTTTTTTTAAATGCTAATTAAAGTTCATTTACTTTTTACAGAGAAATACTGTCCGTCTATGGCTCCGGCGGTATGACAACGAAGGACATTTGAGAAGCCAACCTCCATGCAATACTCTGACCATTATCACCCCGCCGCGATTGGAAAGAATGGTTCAGTTATTCGAAGAAGAACCATTCACGCCCACCAGACTGTTTGCAGAACAATTCGACTACACCATTAGAACAGTCCGGAATGCACTACATCGGGCGGGAATACACAGCAGAAAGCCCGCCCGGAAAACAGTTCTTAGTCAAGCCCATCGGGAGGCTAGAGTCCGGTTCTCACGAGATTATCGAGACTTCGATTTTTCACATGCCATATTTTCCGACGAAAAAAGTTTTAGATCTAGCCAGATAGGTCGTCGGCATTTATGGCGTGTGGCTAATACTCGGTACGAGCCGCAAAATGTTTTACCAAACTTAGAGTCGGGAAGAGTAGTGATCAAAATGTGGGCCTGGATATGTGCGGCCCGTCCTGGGGAACTCGTCTATATCCCCGGGAGGGCAAACTGTGAAAGTTACTTGCGTCTGCTGCAAGATACCTTATTGCCTACAGTACGAGTGGTGTATCCAGAGGACGAAGTGCCTGAAATTGTTTTTATTCACGACAACTGTCCTATACACACCTCGCGCTTGGTGCAAAATTGGATCCGGCAGCAGCCAAGTATACGATCGGTACCGTGGCCTTCTCGTTCTCCGGACCTAAACCCCATTGAAAACCCATGGGGTATTATGGTCCAGAGACGGGATAATAGGAGCGAAAGGACCAAATCAGCACTAGTCACTCATGTTGACCAGGTTTGGGAATCACTTCGCGGTTCGGACCTTTGCGAGAACTTGATAAAGTCCAATAATATGTTTCGGACCATAGTCCAGTAATGGTCGACAGCAGGTACAATTACCATGTGCCCATTGACATACTAAAATATCAATGCATGTGCCTATTATCGAGCATTTAGTGGAATTGTCAAGTTTGAGAAGAAAATGATATGATGTCAATTTAAACTAATAATAGAAACAACGTTAAATGGAGATGATTAAATTAAATTTAATATGAAAGGCTTTTAATGAAAATCTGATTGACTATTTAACATATCAACGGACAGACCGGCGCTAAACAGATGTGGTATGCAAATAGTTTTACTAAATTATTTCACATTTTTTGACAGGGTATTTTCTTGCTGCGAAAGTAGACAAGAACAAGACACAGCAACCAGCACAGGTGGAAGGGAGCCGCCATCGCCGAAGTTGGCCATGCTGCCGCAGACGCCTACACCACCAACCTCGCCCTCACCATCATCATCATCCGCAGGGTGCCAATGTGGTGTGTGTGAGGCACATTTGGCCATGATGACGCCGCCACTAGTGCCTTCGCCTTCACCGGCTTCGTCGACAACAACCGCAGGGTGCCAATGTGGTGCGTGTGAAGCATGTCACACTGTTAATATATTTATTTAGTGTTAAGTATTGTTTTTTTTATATTTTTTTCATTAAATTTGTAATGTTAGTAAGTGTTTTTTTTTCACCTACCAATCTTTCTATCGGTATCTATTTCTATCAGTTCGTTTTTTTTATATTCCGGACAAAACTATACTTAATAATAATTATAAGTGCCTAAATAGTTCAATACTAAATAATTATAATATTATACTTCGGTAAATACATATTTATTACATTCGCCTTGAATCCATTTTATATAAACTAATAGGTGTATTTTTTTTTTTAAATGCTAATTAAAGTTCATTTACTTTTTACAGAGAAATACTGTCCGTCTATGGCTCCGGCGGTATGACAACGAAGGACATTTGAGAAGCCAACCTCCATGCAATACTCTGACCATTATCACCCCGCCGCGATTGGAAAGAATGGTTCAGTTATTCGAAGAAGAACCATTCACGCCCACCAGACTGTTTGCAGAACAATTCGACTGCACCATTAGAACAGTCCGGAATGCACTACATCGGGCGGGAATACACAGCAGAAAGCCCGCCCGGAAAACAGTTCTTAGTCAAGCCCATCGGGAGGCTAGAGTCCGGTTCTCACGAGATTATCGAGACTTCGATTTTTCACATGCCATATTTTCCGACGAAAAAAGTTTTAGATCTAGCCAGATAGGTCGTCGGCATTTATGGTGTGTGGCTAATACTCGGTACGAGCCGCAAAATGTTTTACCAAACTTAGAGTCGGGAAGAGTAGTGATCAAAATGTGGGCCTGGATATGTGCGGCCCGTCCTGGGGAACTCGTCTATATCCCCGGGAGGGCAAACTGTGAAAGTTACTTGCGTCTGCTGCAAGATACCTTATTGCCTACAGTACGAGTGCTGTATCCAGAGGACGAAGTGCCTGAAATTGTTTTTATTCACGACAACTGTCCTATACACACCTCGCGCTTGGTGCAAAATTGGATCCGGCAGCAGCCAAGTATACGATCGGTACCGTGGCCTTCTCGTTCTCCGGACCTAAACCCCATTGAAAACCCATGGGGTATTATGGTCCAGAGACGGGATAATAGGAGCGAAAGGACCAAATCAGCACTAGTCACTCATGTTGACCAGGTTTGGGAATCACTTCGCGGTTCGGACCTTTGCGAGAACTTGATAAAGTCCAATAATATGTTTCGGACCATAGTCCAGTAATGGTCGACAGCAGGTACAATTACCATGTGCCCATTGACATACTAAAATATCAATGCATGTGCCTATTATCGAGCATTTAGTGGAATTGTCAAGTTTGAGAAGAAAATGATATGATGTCAATTTAAACTAATAATAGAAACAACGTTAAATGGAGATGATTAAATTAAATTTAATATGAAAGGCTTTTAATGAAAATCTGATTGACTATTTAACATATCAACGGACAGACCGACGCTAAACAGATGTGGTATGCAAATAGTTTTACTAAATTATTTCACATTTTTTGACAGGGTATTTTCTTGCTGCGAAAGTAGACAAGAACAAGACACAGCAACCAGCACAGGTGGAAGGGAGCCGCCATCGCCGAAGTTGGCCATGCTGCCGCAGACGCCTACACCACCAACCTCGCCCTCACCATCATCATCATCCGCAGGGTGCCAATGTGGTGTGTGTGAGGCACATTTGGCCATGATGACGCCGCCACTAGTGCCTTCGCCTTCACCGGCTTCGTCGACAACAACCGCAGGGTGCCAATGTGGTGCGTGTGAAGCATGTCACACTGTTAATATATTTATTTAGTGTTAAGTATTGTTTTTTTTATATTTTTTTCATTAAATTTGTAATGTTAGTAAGTGTTTTTTTTTCACCTACCAATCTTTCTATCGGTATCTATTTCTATCAGTTCGTTTTTTTTATAATCCGGACAAAACTATACTTAATAATAAGTATAAGTGCCTAAATAGTTCAATACTAAATAATTATAATATTATACTTCGGTAAATACATATTTATTACATTCGCCTTGAATCCATTTTATATAAACTAATAGGTGTATTTTTTTTTTAAATGCTAATTAAAGTTAATTTACTTTTTACAGAGAAATACTGTCCGTCTATGGCTCCGGCGGTATGACAACGAAGGACATTTGAGAAGCCAACCTCCATGCAATACTCGGACCATTATCACCCCGCCGCGATTGGAAAGAATGGTTCAGTTATTCGAAGAAGAACCATTCACGCCCACCAGACTGTTTGCAGAACAATTCGACTGCACCATTAGAACAGTCCGGAATGCACTACATCGGGCGGGAATACACAGCAGAAAGTCCGCCCGGAAAACAGTTCTTAGTCAAGCCCATCGGGAGGCTAGAGTCCGGTTCTCACGAGATTATCGATACTTCCATTTTTCACATGCCATATTTTCCGACGAAAAAAGTTTTAGATCTAGCCAGATAGGTCGTCGGCATTTATGGCGTGTGGCTAGTACTCGGTACGAGCCGCAAAATGTTTTACCAAACTTAGAGTCGGGAAGAGTAGTGATCAAAATGTGGGCCTGGATATGTGCGGCCGGTCCTGGGGAACTCGTCTATATCCCCGGGAGGGCAAACGGTGAAAGTTACTTGCGTCTGCTGCCAGATACCTTATTGCCTACAGTACGAGTGGTGTATCCAGAGGACGAAGTGCCTGAAATTGTTTTTATTCACGACAACTGTCCTATACACACCTCGCGCTTGGTGCAAAATTGGATCCGGCAGCAGCCAAGTATACGATCGGTACCGTGGCCTTCTCGTTCTCCGGACCTAAACCCCATTGAAAACCTATGGGGTATTATGGTCCAGAGATGGGATAATAGGAGCGAAAGGACCAAATCAGCACTGGTCACTCATGTTGACCAGGTTTGGGAATCACTTCGCGGTTCGGACCTTTGCGAGAACTTGATAAAGTCCAATAATATGTTTTGGACCATAGTCCAGTAATGGTCGACAGCAGGTACAATTACCATGTGCCCATTGACATACTAAAATATCAATGCATGTGCCTATTATCGAGCATTTAGTGGAATTGTCAAGTTTGAGAAGAAAATGATATGATGTCAATTTAAACTAATAATAGAAACAACGTTAAATGGAGATGATTAAATTAAATTTAATATGAAAGGCTTTTAATGAAAATCTGATTGACTATTTAACATATCAACGGACAGACCGACGCTAAACAGATGTGGTATGCAAATAGTTTTACTAAATTATTTCACATTTTTTGACAGGGTATTTTCTTGCTGCGAAAGTAGACAAGAACAAGACACAGCAACCAGCACAGGTGGAAGGGAGCCGCCATCGCCGAAGTTGGCCATGCTGCCGCAGACGCCTACACCACCAACCTCGCCCTCACCATCATCATCATCCGCAGGGTGCCAATGTGGTGTGTGTGAGGCACATTTGGCCATGATGACGCCGCCACTAGTGCCTTCGCCTTCACCGGCTTCGTCGACAACAACCGCAGGGTGCCAATGTGGTGCGTGTGAAGCATGTCACACTGTTAATATATTTATTTAGTGTTAAGTATTGTTTTTTTTATATTTTTTTCATTAAATTTGTAATGTTAGTAAGTGTTTTTTTTTCACCTACCAATCTTTCTATCGGTATCTATTTCTATCAGTTCGTTTTTTTTATAATCCGGACAAAACTATACTTAATAATAAGTATAAGTGCCTAAATAGTTCAATACTAAATAATTATAATATTATACTTCGGTAAATACATATTTATTACATTCGCCTTGAATCCATTTTATATAAACTAATAGGTGTATTTTTTTTTTAAATGCTAATTAAAGTTAATTTACTTTTTACAGAGAAATACTGTCCGTCTATGGCTCCGGCGGTATGACAACGAAGGACATTTGAGAAGCCAACCTCCATGCAATACTCGGACCATTATCACCCCGCCGCGATTGGAAAGAATGGTTCAGTTATTCGAAGAAGAACCATTCACGCCCACCAGACTGTTTGCAGAACAATTCGACTGCACCATTAGAACAGTCCGGAATGCACTACATCGGGCGGGAATACACAGCAGAAAGCCCGCCCGGAAAACAGTTCTTAGTCAAGCCCATCGGGAGGCTAGAGTCCGGTTCTCACGAGATTATCGATACTTCCATTTTTCACATGCCATATTTTCCGACGAAAAAAGTTTTAGATCTAGCCAGATAGGTCGTCGGCATTTATGGCGTGTGGCTAGTACTCGGTACGAGCCGCAAAATGTTTTACCAAACTTAGAGTCGGGAAGAGTAGTGATCAAAATGTGGGCCTGGATATGTGCGGCCGGTCCTGGGGAACTCGTCTATATCCCCGGGAGGGCAAACGGTGAAAGTTACTTGCGTCTGCTGCCAGATACCTTATTGCCTACAGTACGAGTGGTGTATCCAGAGGACGAAGTGCCTGAAATTGTTTTTATTCACGACAACTGTCCTATACACACCTCGCGCTTGGTGCAAAATTGGATCCGGCAGCAGCCAAGTATACGATCGGTACCGTGGCCTTCTCGTTCTCCGGACCTAAACCCCATTGAAAACCTATGGGGTATTATGGTCCAGAGATGGGATAATAGGAGCGAAAGGACCAAATCAGCACTGGTCACTCATGTTGACCAGGTTTGGGAATCACTTCGCGGTTCGGACCTTTGCGAGAACTTGATAAAGTCCAATAATATGTTTTGGACCATAGTCCAGTAATGGTCGACAGCAGGTACAATTACCATGTGCCCATTGACATACTAAAATATCAATGCATGTGCCTATTATCGAGCATTTAGTGGAATTGTCAAGTTTGAGAAGAAAATGATATGATGTCAATTTAAACTAATAATAGAAACAACGTTAAATGGAGATGATTAAATTAAATTTAATATGAAAGGCTTTTAATGAAAATCTGATTGACTATTTAACATATCAACGGACAGACCGACGCTAAACAGATGTGGTATGCAAATAGTTTTACTAAATTATTTCACATTTTTTGACAGGGTATTTTCTTGCTGCGAAAGTAGACAAGAACATGACACAGCAACCAGCACAGGTGAAAGGGAGCCGCCATCGCCGAAATTGGCCATGCTGCCGAAGTTGGCCATGCTGCCGCAGACGCCTACACCACCAACCTCGCCCTCACCATCATCATCATCCGCAGGGTGCCAATGTGGTGTGTGTGAGGCACATTTGGCCATGATGACGCCGCCGCCAGCGCCCCCGCCTTCACCAGCTTCGTCAACAACAACCGCAGGGTGCCAATGTGGTGCGTGTGAAGCATGCCACACTGTAAATATATTTATTTAGTGTTAAATATTGTTTTTTTTTATTTTTTTCATTAAATTTGTAATGTTAGTAAGTGTTTTTTTTTCACCTACCAATCTTTCTATCGGTATCTATTTCTATCAGTTCGTTTTTTTTTATAATCCGGACAAAACTATACTTAATAATAAGTATAAGTGCCTAAATAGTTCAATACTAAATAATTATAATATTATACTTCGGTAAATACATATTTATTACATTCGCCTTGAATCCATTTTATATAAACTAATAGGTGTATTTTTTTTTTTAAATGCTAATTAAAGTTCATTTACTTTTTACAGAGAAATACTGTCCGTCTATGGCTCCGGCGGTATGACAACGAAGGACATTTGAGAAGCCAACCTCCATGCAATACTCTGACCATTATCACCCCGCCGCGATTGGAAAGAATGGTTCAGTTATTCGAAGAAGAACCATTCACGCCCACCAGACTGTTTGCAGAACAATTCGACTACACCATTAGAACAGTCCGGAATGCACTACATCGGGCGGGAATACACAGCAGAAAGCCCGCCCGGAAAACAGTTCTTAGTCAAGCCCATCGGGAGGCTAGAGTCCGGTTCTCACGAGATTATCGAGACTTCGATTTTTCACATGCCATATTTTCCGACGAAAAAAGTTTTAGATCTAGCCAGATAGGTCGTCGGCATTTATGGCGTGTGGCTAATACTCGGTACGAGCCGCAAAATGTTTTACCAAACTTAGAGTCGGGAAGAGTAGTGATCAAAATGTGGGCCTGGATATGTGCGGCCCGTCCTGGGGAACTCGTCTATATCCCCGGGAGGGCAAACTGTGAAAGTTACTTGCGTCTGCTGCAAGATACCTTATTGCCTACAGTACGAGTGGTGTATCCAGAGGACGAAGTGCCTGAAATTGTTTTTATTCACGACAACTGTCCTATACACACCTCGCGCTTGGTGCAAAATTGGATCCGGCAGCAGCCAAGTATACGATCGGTACCGTGGCCTTCTCGTTCTCCGGACCTAAACCCCATTGAAAACCCATGGGGTATTATGGTCCAGAGACGGGATAATAGGAGCGAAAGGACCAAATCAGCACTAGTCACTCATGTTGACCAGGTTTGGGAATCACTTCGCGGTTCGGACCTTTGCGAGAACTTGATAAAGTCCAATAATATGTTTCGGACCATAGTCCAGTAATGGTCGACAGCAGGTACAATTACCATGTGCCCATTGACATACTAAAATATCAATGCATGTGCCTATTATCGAGCATTTAGTGGAATTGTCAAGTTTGAGAAGAAAATGATATGATGTCAATTTAAACTAATAATAGAAACAACGTTAAATGGAGATGATTAAATTAAATTTAATATGAAAGGCTTTTAATGAAAATCTGATTGACTATTTAACATATCAACGGACAGACCGGCGCTAAACAGATGTGGTATGCAAATAGTTTTACTAAATTATTTCACATTTTTTGACAGGGTATTTTCTTGCTGCGAAAGTAGACAAGAACAAGACACAGCAACCAGCACAGGTGGAAGGGAGCCGCCATCGCCGAAGTTGGCCATGCTGCCGCAGACGCCTACACCACCAACCTCGCCCTCACCATCATCATCATCCGCAGGGTGCCAATGTGGTGTGTGTGAGGCACATTTGGCCATGATGACGCCGCCACTAGTGCCTTCGCCTTCACCGGCTTCGTCGACAACAACCGCAGGGTGCCAATGTGGTGCGTGTGAAGCATGTCACACTGTTAATATATTTATTTAGTGTTAAGTATTGTTTTTTTTATATTTTTTTCATTAAATTTGTAATGTTAGTAAGTGTTTTTTTTTCACCTACCAATCTTTCTATCGGTATCTATTTCTATCAGTTCGTTTTTTTTATATTCCGGACAAAACTATACTTAATAATAATTATAAGTGCCTAAATAGTTCAATACTAAATAATTATAATATTATACTTCGGTAAATACATATTTATTACATTCGCCTTGAATCCATTTTATATAAACTAATAGGTGTATTTTTTTTTTTAAATGCTAATTAAAGTTCATTTACTTTTTACAGAGAAATACTGTCCGTCTATGGCTCCGGCGGTATGACAACGAAGGACATTTGAGAAGCCAACCTCCATGCAATACTCTGACCATTATCACCCCGCCGCGATTGGAAAGAATGGTTCAGTTATTCGAAGAAGAACCATTCACGCCCACCAGACTGTTTGCAGAACAATTCGACTGCACCATTAGAACAGTCCGGAATGCACTACATCGGGCGGGAATACACAGCAGAAAGCCCGCCCGGAAAACAGTTCTTAGTCAAGCCCATCGGGAGGCTAGAGTCCGGTTCTCACGAGATTATCGAGACTTCGATTTTTCACATGCCATATTTTCCGACGAAAAAAGTTTTAGATCTAGCCAGATAGGTCGTCGGCATTTATGGTGTGTGGCTAATACTCGGTACGAGCCGCAAAATGTTTTACCAAACTTAGAGTCGGGAAGAGTAGTGATCAAAATGTGGGCCTGGATATGTGCGGCCCGTCCTGGGGAACTCGTCTATATCCCCGGGAGGGCAAACTGTGAAAGTTACTTGCGTCTGCTGCAAGATACCTTATTGCCTACAGTACGAGTGCTGTATCCAGAGGACGAAGTGCCTGAAATTGTTTTTATTCACGACAACTGTCCTATACACACCTCGCGCTTGGTGCAAAATTGGATCCGGCAGCAGCCAAGTATACGATCGGTACCGTGGCCTTCTCGTTCTCCGGACCTAAACCCCATTGAAAACCCATGGGGTATTATGGTCCAGAGACGGGATAATAGGAGCGAAAGGACCAAATCAGCACTAGTCACTCATGTTGACCAGGTTTGGGAATCACTTCGCGGTTCGGACCTTTGCGAGAACTTGATAAAGTCCAATAATATGTTTCGGACCATAGTCCAGTAATGGTCGACAGCAGGTACAATTACCATGTGCCCATTGACATACTAAAATATCAATGCATGTGCCTATTATCGAGCATTTAGTGGAATTGTCAAGTTTGAGAAGAAAATGATATGATGTCAATTTAAACTAATAATAGAAACAACGTTAAATGGAGATGATTAAATTAAATTTAATATGAAAGGCTTTTAATGAAAATCTGATTGACTATTTAACATATCAACGGACAGACCGACGCTAAACAGATGTGGTATGCAAATAGTTTTACTAAATTATTTCACATTTTTTGACAGGGTATTTTCTTGCTGCGAAAGTAGACAAGAACAAGACACAGCAACCAGCACAGGTGGAAGGGAGCCGCCATCGCCGAAGTTGGCCATGCTGCCGCAGACGCCTACACCACCAACCTCGCCCTCACCATCATCATCATCCGC
This sequence comes from Tiliacea citrago, assembly GCA_963921375.1. NCBI lineage: Eukaryota > Metazoa > Arthropoda > Insecta > Lepidoptera > Noctuidae > Tiliacea > Tiliacea citrago. The sequence goes on from OY992783.1 coordinate 23,612,410, forward strand.
AGGGTGCCAATGTGGTGTGTGTGAGGCACATTTGGCCATGATGACGCCGCCACTAGTGCCTTCGCCTTCACCGGCTTCGTCGACAACAACCGCAGGGTGCCAATGTGGTGCGTGTGAAGCATGTCACACTGTTAATATATTTATTTAGTGTTAAGTATTGTTTTTTTTATATTTTTTTCATTAAATTTGTAATGTTAGTAAGTGTTTTTTTTTCACCTACCAATCTTTCTATCGGTATCTATTTCTATCAGTTCGTTTTTTTTATAATCCGGACAAAACTATACTTAATAATAAGTATAAGTGCCTAAATAGTTCAATACTAAATAATTATAATATTATACTTCGGTAAATACATATTTATTACATTCGCCTTGAATCCATTTTATATAAACTAATAGGTGTATTTTTTTTTTAAATGCTAATTAAAGTTAATTTACTTTTTACAGAGAAATACTGTCCGTCTATGGCTCCGGCGGTATGACAACGAAGGACATTTGAGAAGCCAACCTCCATGCAATACTCGGACCATTATCACCCCGCCGCGATTGGAAAGAATGGTTCAGTTATTCGAAGAAGAACCATTCACGCCCACCAGACTGTTTGCAGAACAATTCGACTGCACCATTAGAACAGTCCGGAATGCACTACATCGGGCGGGAATACACAGCAGAAAGTCCGCCCGGAAAACAGTTCTTAGTCAAGCCCATCGGGAGGCTAGAGTCCGGTTCTCACGAGATTATCGATACTTCCATTTTTCACATGCCATATTTTCCGACGAAAAAAGTTTTAGATCTAGCCAGATAGGTCGTCGGCATTTATGGCGTGTGGCTAGTACTCGGTACGAGCCGCAAAATGTTTTACCAAACTTAGAGTCGGGAAGAGTAGTGATCAAAATGTGGGCCTGGATATGTGCGGCCGGTCCTGGGGAACTCGTCTATATCCCCGGGAGGGCAAACGGTGAAAGTTACTTGCGTCTGCTGCCAGATACCTTATTGCCTACAGTACGAGTGGTGTATCCAGAGGACGAAGTGCCTGAAATTGTTTTTATTCACGACAACTGTCCTATACACACCTCGCGCTTGGTGCAAAATTGGATCCGGCAGCAGCCAAGTATACGATCGGTACCGTGGCCTTCTCGTTCTCCGGACCTAAACCCCATTGAAAACCTATGGGGTATTATGGTCCAGAGATGGGATAATAGGAGCGAAAGGACCAAATCAGCACTGGTCACTCATGTTGACCAGGTTTGGGAATCACTTCGCGGTTCGGACCTTTGCGAGAACTTGATAAAGTCCAATAATATGTTTTGGACCATAGTCCAGTAATGGTCGACAGCAGGTACAATTACCATGTGCCCATTGACATACTAAAATATCAATGCATGTGCCTATTATCGAGCATTTAGTGGAATTGTCAAGTTTGAGAAGAAAATGATATGATGTCAATTTAAACTAATAATAGAAACAACGTTAAATGGAGATGATTAAATTAAATTTAATATGAAAGGCTTTTAATGAAAATCTGATTGACTATTTAACATATCAACGGACAGACCGACGCTAAACAGATGTGGTATGCAAATAGTTTTACTAAATTATTTCACATTTTTTGACAGGGTATTTTCTTGCTGCGAAAGTAGACAAGAACAAGACACAGCAACCAGCACAGGTGGAAGGGAGCCGCCATCGCCGAAGTTGGCCATGCTGCCGCAGACGCCTACACCACCAACCTCGCCCTCACCATCATCATCATCCGCAGGGTGCCAATGTGGTGTGTGTGAGGCACATTTGGCCATGATGACGCCGCCACTAGTGCCTTCGCCTTCACCGGCTTCGTCGACAACAACCGCAGGGTGCCAATGTGGTGCGTGTGAAGCATGTCACACTGTTAATATATTTATTTAGTGTTAAGTATTGTTTTTTTTATATTTTTTTCATTAAATTTGTAATGTTAGTAAGTGTTTTTTTTTCACCTACCAATCTTTCTATCGGTATCTATTTCTATCAGTTCGTTTTTTTTATAATCCGGACAAAACTATACTTAATAATAAGTATAAGTGCCTAAATAGTTCAATACTAAATAATTATAATATTATACTTCGGTAAATACATATTTATTACATTCGCCTTGAATCCATTTTATATAAACTAATAGGTGTATTTTTTTTTTAAATGCTAATTAAAGTTAATTTACTTTTTACAGAGAAATACTGTCCGTCTATGGCTCCGGCGGTATGACAACGAAGGACATTTGAGAAGCCAACCTCCATGCAATACTCGGACCATTATCACCCCGCCGCGATTGGAAAGAATGGTTCAGTTATTCGAAGAAGAACCATTCACGCCCACCAGACTGTTTGCAGAACAATTCGACTGCACCATTAGAACAGTCCGGAATGCACTACATCGGGCGGGAATACACAGCAGAAAGCCCGCCCGGAAAACAGTTCTTAGTCAAGCCCATCGGGAGGCTAGAGTCCGGTTCTCACGAGATTATCGATACTTCCATTTTTCACATGCCATATTTTCCGACGAAAAAAGTTTTAGATCTAGCCAGATAGGTCGTCGGCATTTATGGCGTGTGGCTAGTACTCGGTACGAGCCGCAAAATGTTTTACCAAACTTAGAGTCGGGAAGAGTAGTGATCAAAATGTGGGCCTGGATATGTGCGGCCGGTCCTGGGGAACTCGTCTATATCCCCGGGAGGGCAAACGGTGAAAGTTACTTGCGTCTGCTGCCAGATACCTTATTGCCTACAGTACGAGTGGTGTATCCAGAGGACGAAGTGCCTGAAATTGTTTTTATTCACGACAACTGTCCTATACACACCTCGCGCTTGGTGCAAAATTGGATCCGGCAGCAGCCAAGTATACGATCGGTACCGTGGCCTTCTCGTTCTCCGGACCTAAACCCCATTGAAAACCTATGGGGTATTATGGTCCAGAGATGGGATAATAGGAGCGAAAGGACCAAATCAGCACTGGTCACTCATGTTGACCAGGTTTGGGAATCACTTCGCGGTTCGGACCTTTGCGAGAACTTGATAAAGTCCAATAATATGTTTTGGACCATAGTCCAGTAATGGTCGACAGCAGGTACAATTACCATGTGCCCATTGACATACTAAAATATCAATGCATGTGCCTATTATCGAGCATTTAGTGGAATTGTCAAGTTTGAGAAGAAAATGATATGATGTCAATTTAAACTAATAATAGAAACAACGTTAAATGGAGATGATTAAATTAAATTTAATATGAAAGGCTTTTAATGAAAATCTGATTGACTATTTAACATATCAACGGACAGACCGACGCTAAACAGATGTGGTATGCAAATAGTTTTACTAAATTATTTCACATTTTTTGACAGGGTATTTTCTTGCTGCGAAAGTAGACAAGAACAAGACACAGCAACCAGCACAGGTGGAAGGGAGCCGCCATCGCCGAAGTTGGCCATGCTGCCGCAGACGCCTACACCACCAACCTCGCCCTCACCATCATCATCATCCGCAGGGTGCCAATGTGGTGTGTGTGAGGCACATTTGGCCATGATGACGCCGCCACTAGTGCCTTCGCCTTCACCGGCTTCGTCGACAACAACCGCAGGGTGCCAATGTGGTGCGTGTGAAGCATGTCACACTGTTAATATATTTATTTAGTGTTAAGTATTGTTTTTTTTATATTTTTTTCATTAAATTTGTAATGTTAGTAAGTGTTTTTTTTTCACCTACCAATCTTTCTATCGGTATCTATTTCTATCAGTTCGTTTTTTTTATAATCCGGACAAAACTATACTTAATAATAAGTATAAGTGCCTAAATAGTTCAATACTAAATAATTATAATATTATACTTCGGTAAATACATATTTATTACATTCGCCTTGAATCCATTTTATATAAACTAATAGGTGTATTTTTTTTTTTAAATGCTAATTAAAGTTAATTTACTTTTTACAGAGAAATACTGTCCGTCTATGGCTCCGGCGGTATGACAACGAAGGACATTTGAGAAGCCAACCTCCATGCAATACTCGGACCATTATCACCCCGCCGCGATTGGAAAGAATGGTTCAGTTATTCGAAGAAGAACCATTCACGCCCACCAGACTGTTTGCAGAACAATTCGACTGCACCATTAGAACAGTCCGGAATGCACTACATCGGGCGGGAATACACAGCAGAAAGCCCGCCCGGAAAACAGTTCTTAGTCAAGCCCATCGGGAGGCTAGAGTCCGGTTCTCACGAGATTATCGATACTTCCATTTTTCACATGCCATATTTTCCGACGAAAAAAGTTTTAGATCTAGCCAGATAGGTCGTCGGCATTTATGGCGTGTGGCTAGTACTCGGTACGAGCCGCAAAATGTTTTACCAAACTTAGAGTCGGGAAGAGTAGTGATCAAAATGTGGGCCTGGATATGTGCGGCCGGTCCTGGGGAACTCGTCTATATCCCCGGGAGGGCAAACGGTGAAAGTTACTTGCGTCTGCTGCCAGATACCTTATTGCCTACAGTACGAGTGGTGTATCCAGAGGACGAAGTGCCTGAAATTGTTTTTATTCACGACAACTGTCCTATACACACCTCGCGCTTGGTGCAAAATTGGATCCGGCAGCAGCCAAGTATACGATCGGTACCGTGGCCTTCTCGTTCTCCGGACCTAAACCCCATTGAAAACCTATGGGGTATTATGGTCCAGAGATGGGATAATAGGAGCGAAAGGACCAAATCAGCACTGGTCACTCATGTTGACCAGGTTTGGGAATCACTTCGCGGTTCGGACCTTTGCGAGAACTTGATAAAGTCCAATAATATGTTTTGGACCATAGTCCAGTAATGGTCGACAGCAGGTACAATTACCATGTGCCCATTGACATACTAAAATATCAATGCATGTGCCTATTATCGAGCATTTAGTGGAATTGTCAAGTTTGAGAAGAAAATGATATGATGTCAATTTAAACTAATAATAGAAACAACGTTAAATGGAGATGATTAAATTAAATTTAATATGAAAGGCTTTTAATGAAAATCTGATTGACTATTTAACATATCAACGGACAGACCGACGCTAAACAGATGTGGTATGCAAATAGTTTTACTAAATTATTTCACATTTTTTGACAGGGTATTTTCTTGCTGCGAAAGTAGACAAGAACAAGACACAGCAACCAGCACAGGTGGAAGGGAGCCGCCATCGCCGAAGTTGGCCATGCTGCCGCAGACGCCTACACCACCAACCTCGCCCTCACCATCATCATCATCCGCAGGGTGCCAATGTGGTGTGTGTGAGGCACATTTGGCCATGATGACGCCGCCACTAGTGCCTTCGCCTTCACCGGCTTCGTCGACAACAACCGCAGGGTGCCAATGTGGTGCGTGTGAAGCATGTCACACTGTTAATATATTTATTTAGTGTTAAGTATTGTTTTTTTTATATTTTTTTCATTAAATTTGTAATGTTAGTAAGTGTTTTTTTTTCACCTACCAATCTTTCTATCGGTATCTATTTCTATCAGTTCGTTTTTTTTATAATCCGGACAAAACTATACTTAATAATAAGTATAAGTGCCTAAATAGTTCAATACTAAATAATTATAATATTATACTTCGGTAAATACATATTTATTACATTCGCCTTGAATCCATTTTATATAAACTAATAGGTGTATTTTTTTTTTTAAATGCTAATTAAAGTTAATTTACTTTTTACAGAGAAATACTGTCCGTCTATGGCTCCGGCGGTATGACAACGAAGGACATTTGAGAAGCCAACCTCCATGCAATACTCGGACCATTATCACCCCGCCGCGATTGGAAAGAATGGTTCAGTTATTCGAAGAAGAACCATTCACGCCCACCAGACTGTTTGCAGAACAATTCGACTGCACCATTAGAACAGTCCGGAATGCACTACATCGGGCGGGAATACACAGCAGAAAGCCCGCCCGGAAAACAGTTCTTAGTCAAGCCCATCGGGAGGCTAGAGTCCGGTTCTCACGAGATTATCGATACTTCCATTTTTCACATGCCATATTTTCCGACGAAAAAAGTTTTAGATCTAGCCAGATAGGTCGTCGGCATTTATGGCGTGTGGCTAGTACTCGGTACGAGCCGCAAAATGTTTTACCAAACTTAGAGTCGGGAAGAGTAGTGATCAAAATGTGGGCCTGGATATGTGCGGCCGGTCCTGGGGAACTCGTCTATATCCCCGGGAGGGCAAACGGTGAAAGTTACTTGCGTCTGCTGCCAGATACCTTATTGCCTACAGTACGAGTGGTGTATCCAGAGGACGAAGTGCCTGAAATTGTTTTTATTCACGACAACTGTCCTATACACACCTCGCGCTTGGTGCAAAATTGGATCCGGCAGCAGCCAAGTATACGATCGGTACCGTGGCCTTCTCGTTCTCCGGACCTAAACCCCATTGAAAACCTATGGGGTATTATGGTCCAGAGATGGGATAATAGGAGCGAAAGGACCAAATCAGCACTGGTCACTCATGTTGACCAGGTTTGGGAATCACTTCGCGGTTCGGACCTTTGCGAGAACTTGATAAAGTCCAATAATATGTTTCGGACCATAGTCCAGTAATGGTCGACAGCAGGTACAATTACCATGTGCCCATTGACATACTAAAATATCAATGCATGTGCCTATTATCGAGCATTTAGTGGAATTGTCAAGTTTGAGAAGAAAATGATATGATGTCAATTTAAACTAATAATAGAAACAACGTTAAATGGAGATGATTAAATTAAATTTAATATGAAAGGCTTTTAATGAAAATCTGATTGACTATTTAACATATCAACGGACAGACCGACGCTAAACAGATGTGGTATGCAAATAGTTTTACTAAATTATTTCACATTTTTTGACAGGGTATTTTCTTGCTGCGAAAGTAGACAAGAACATGACACAGCAACCAGCACAGGTGAAAGGGAGCCGCCATCGCCGAAATTGGCCATGCTGCCGAAGTTGGCCATGCTGCCGCAGACGCCTACACCACCAACCTCGCCCTCACCATCATCATCATCCGCAGGGTGCCAATGTGGTGTGTGTGAGGCACATTTGGCCATGATGACGCCGCCGCCAGCGCCCCCGCCTTCACCAGCTTCGTCAACAACAACCGCAGGGTGCCAATGTGGTGCGTGTGAAGCATGCCACACTGTAAATATATTTATTTAGTGTTAAATATTGTTTTTTTTTATTTTTTTCATTAAATTTGTAATGTTAGTAAGTGTTTTTTTTTCACCTACCAATCTTTCTATCGGTATCTATTTCTATCAGTTCGTTTTTTTTATAATCCGGACAAAACTATACTTAATAATAAGTATAAGTGCCTAAATAGTTCAATACTAAATAATTATAATATTATACTTCGGTAAATACATATTTATTACATTCGCCTTGAATCCATTTTATATAAACTAATAGGTGTATTTTTTTTTTTAAATGCTAATTAAAGTTCATTTACTTTTTACAGAGAAATACTGTCCGTCTATGGCTCCGGCGGTATGACAACGAAGGACATTTGAGAAGCCAACCTCCATGCAATACTCTGACCATTATCACCCCGCCGCGATTGGAAAGAATGGTTCAGTTATTCGAAGAAGAACCATTCACGCCCACCAGACTGTTTGCAGAACAATTCGACTACACCATTAGAACAGTCCGGAATGCACTACATCGGGCGGGAATACACAGCAGAAAGCCCGCCCGGAAAACAGTTCTTAGTCAAGCCCATCGGGAGGCTAGAGTCCGGTTCTCACGAGATTATCGAGACTTCGATTTTTCACATGCCATATTTTCCGACGAAAAAAGTTTTAGATCTAGCCAGATAGGTCGTCGGCATTTATGGCGTGTGGCTAATACTCGGTACGAGCCGCAAAATGTTTTACCAAACTTAGAGTCGGGAAGAGTAGTGATCAAAATGTGGGCCTGGATATGTGCGGCCCGTCCTGGGGAACTCGTCTATATCCCCGGGAGGGCAAACTGTGAAAGTTACTTGCGTCTGCTGCAAGATACCTTATTGCCTACAGTACGAGTGGTGTATCCAGAGGACGAAGTGCCTGAAATTGTTTTTATTCACGACAACTGTCCTATACACACCTCGCGCTTGGTGCAAAATTGGATCCGGCAGCAGCCAAGTATACGATCGGTACCGTGGCCTTCTCGTTCTCCGGACCTAAACCCCATTGAAAACCCATGGGGTATTATGGTCCAGAGACGGGATAATAGGAGCGAAAGGACCAAATCAGCACTAGTCACTCATGTTGACCAGGTTTGGGAATCACTTCGCGGTTCGGACCTTTGCGAGAACTTGATAAAGTCCAATAATATGTTTCGGACCATAGTCCAGTAATGGTCGACAGCAGGTACAATTACCATGTGCCCATTGACATACTAAAATATCAATGCATGTGCCTATTATCGAGCATTTAGTGGAATTGTCAAGTTTGAGAAGAAAATGATATGATGTCAATTTAAACTAATAATAGAAACAACGTTAAATGGAGATGATTAAATTAAATTTAATATGAAAGGCTTTTAATGAAAATCTGATTGACTATTTAACATATCAACGGACAGACCGGCGCTAAACAGATGTGGTATGCAAATAGTTTTACTAAATTATTTCACATTTTTTGACAGGGTATTTTCTTGCTGCGAAAGTAGACAAGAACAAGACACAGCAACCAGCACAGGTGGAAGGGAGCCGCCATCGCCGAAGTTGGCCATGCTGCCGCAGACGCCTACACCACCAACCTCGCCCTCACCATCATCATCATCCGCAGGGTGCCAATGTGGTGTGTGTGAGGCACATTTGGCCATGATGACGCCGCCACTAGTGCCTTCGCCTTCACCGGCTTCGTCGACAACAACCGCAGGGTGCCAATGTGGTGCGTGTGAAGCATGCCACACTGTTAATATATTTATTTAGTGTTAAGTATTGTTTTTTTATATTTTTTTCATTAAATTTGTAATGTTAGTAAGTGTTTTTTTTTCACCTACCAATCTTTCTATCGGTATCTATTTCTATCAGTTCGTTTTTTTTATATTCCGGACAAAACTATACTTAATAATAATTATAAGTGCCTAAATAGTTCAATACTAAATAATTATAATATTATACTTTGGTAAATACATATTTATTACATTCGCCTTGAATCCATTTTATATAAACTAATAGGTGTATTTTTTTTTTAAATGCTAATTAAAGTTCATTTACTTTTTACAGAGAAATACTGTCCGTCTATGGCTCCGGCGGTATGACAACGAAGGACATTTGAGAAGCCAACCTCCATGCAATACTCTGACCATTATCACCCCGCCGCGATTGGAAAGAATGGTTCAGTTATTCGAAGAAGAACCATTCACGCCCACCAGACTGTTTGCAGAACAATTCGACTGCACCATTAGAACAGTCCGGAATGCACTACATCGGGCGGGAATACACAGCAGAAAGCCCGCCCGGAAAACAGTTCTTAGTCAAGCCCATCGGGAGGCTAGAGTCCGGTTCTCACGAGATTATCGAGACTTCGATTTTTCACATGCCATATTTTCCGACGAAAAAAGTTTTAGATCTAGCCAGATAGGTCGTCGGCATTTATGGTGTGTGGCTAATACTCGGTACGAGCCGCAAAATGTTTTACCAAACTTAGAGTCGGGAAGAGTAGTGATCAAAATGTGGGCCTGGATATGTGCGGCCCGTCCTGGGGAACTCGTCTATATCCCCGGGAGGGCAAACTGTGAAAGTTACTTGCGTCTGCTGCAAGATACCTTATTGCCTACAGTACGAGTGCTGTATCCAGAGGACGAAGTGCCTGAAATTGTTTTTATTCACGACAACTGTCCTATACACACCTCGCGCTTGGTGCAAAATTGGATCCGGCAGCAGCCAAGTATACGATCGGTACCGTGGCCTTCTCGTTCTCCGGACCTAAACCCCATTGAAAACCCATGGGGTATTATGGTCCAGAGACGGGATAATAGGAGCGAAAGGACCAAATCAGCACTAGTCACTCATGTTGACCAGGTTTGGGAATCACTTCGCGGTTCGGACCTTTGCGAGAACTTGATAAAGTCCAATAATATGTTTCGGACCATAGTCCAGTAATGGTCGACAGCAGGTACAATTACCATGTGCCCATTGACATACTAAAATATCAATGCATGTGCCTATTATCGAGCATTTAGTGGAATTGTCAAGTTTGAGAAGAAAATGATATGATGTCAATTTAAACTAATAATAGAAACAACGTTAAATGGAGATGATTAAATTAAATTTAATATGAAAGGCTTTTAATGAAAATCTGATTGACTATTTAACATATCAACGGACAGACCGACGCTAAACAGATGTGGTATGCAAATAGTTTTACTAAATTATTTCACATTTTTTGACAGGGTATTTTCTTGCTGCGAAAGTAGACAAGAACAAGACACAGCAACCAGCACAGGTGGAAGGGAGCCGCCATCGCCGAAGTAGGCCATGCTGCCGCAGACGCCTACACCACCAACCTCGCCCTCACCATCATCATCATCCGCAGGGTGCCAATGTGGTGTGTGTGAGGCACATTTGGCCATGATGACGCCGCCGCCAGCGCCCCCGCCTTCACCAGCTTCGTCAACAACAACCGCAGGGTGCCAATGTGGTGCGTGTGAAGCATGCCACACTGTTAATATATTTATTTAGTGTTAAGTATTGTTTTTTTATATTTTTTTCATTAAATTTGTAATGTTAGTAAGTGTTTTTTTTTCACCTACCAATCTTTCTATCGGTATCTATTTCTATCAGTTCGTTTTTTTATATTCCGGACAAAACTATACTTAATAATAAGTATAAGTGCCTAAATAGTTCAATACTAAATAATTATAATATTATACTTCGGTAAATACATATTTATTACATTCGCCTTGAATCCATTTTATATAAACTAATAGGTGTAATTTTTTTTTAAATGCTAATTAAAGTTCATTTACTTTTTACAGAGAAATACTGTCCGTCTATGGCTCCGGCGGTATGACAACGAAGGACATTTGAGAAGCCAACCTCCATGCAATACTCTGACCATTATCACCCCGCCGCGATTGGAGAAAATGGTTCAGTTATTCGAAGAAGAACCATTCACGCCCACCAGACTGGTGATCAAAATGTGGGCCTGGATATGTGCGGCTGGTCCTGGGGAACTCGTCTATATCCCCGGGAGGGCAAACGGTGAAAGTTACTTGCGTCTGCTGCAAGATACCTTATTGCCTACAGTACGAGTGGTGTATCCAGAGGACGAAGTGCCTGAAATTATTTTTATTCACGACAACTGTCCTATACACACCTCGCGCTTGGTGCAAAATTGGATCCGGCAGCAGCCAAGTATACGATCGGTACCGTGGCCTTCTCGTTCTCCGGACCTAAACCCCATTGAAAACCCATGGGGTATTATGGTCCAGAGACGGGATAATAGGAGCGAAAGGACCAAATCAGCACTAGTCACTCATGTTGACCAGGTTTGGGAATCACTTCGCGGTTCGGACCTTTGCGAGAACTTGATAAAGTCCAATAATATGTTTCGGACCATAGTCCAGTAATGGTCGACAGCAGGTACAATTACCATGTGCCCATTGACATACTAAAATATCAATGCATGTGCCTATTATCGAGCATTTAGTGGAATTGTCAAGTTTGAGAAGAAAATGATATGATGTCAATTTAAACTAATAATAGAAACAACGTTAAATGGAGATGATTAAATTAAATTTAATATGAAAGGCTTTTAATGAAAATCTGATTGACTATTTAACATATCAACGGACAGACCGACGCTAAACAGATGTGGTATGCAAATAGTTTTACTAAATTATTTCACATTTTTTGACAGGGTATTTTCTTGCTGCGAAAGTAGACAAGAACATGACACAGCAACCAGCACAGGTGAAAGGGAGCCGCCATCGCCGAAATTGGCCATGCTGCCGAAGTTGGCCATGCTGCCGCAGACGCCTACACCACCAATCTCGCCCTCACCATCATCATCATCCGCAGGGTGCCAATGTGGTGTGTGTGAGGCACATTTGGCCATGATGACGCCGCCGCCAGCGCCCCCGCCTTCACCAGCTTCGTCAACAACAACCGCAGGGTGCCAATGTGGTGCGTGTGAAGCATGCCACACTGTAAATATATTTATTTAGTGTTAAATATTGTTTTTTTTATTTTTTTCATTAAATTTGTAATGTTAGTAAGTGTTTTTTTTTCACCTAACAATCTTTCTATCGGTATCTATTTCTATCAGTTCGTTTTTTTTATAATCCGGACAAAACTATACTTAATAATAAGTATAAGTGCCTAAATAGTTCAATACTAAATAATTATAATATTATACTTCGGTAAATACATATTTATTACATTCGCCTTGAATCCATTTTATATAAACTAATAGGTGTATTCAATTTTTTTTTAAATGCTAATTAAAGTTCATTTACTTTTTACAGAGAAATACTGTCCGTCTATGGCTCCGGCGGTATGACAACGAAGGACATTTGAGAAGCCAACCTCCATGCAATACTCGGACCATTATCACCCCGCCGCGATTGGAAAGAATGGTTCAGTTATTCGAAGAAGAACCATTCACGCCCACCAGACTGTTTGCAGAACAATTCGACTGCACCATTAGAACAGTCCGGAATGCACTACATCGGGCGGGAATACACAGCAGAAAGCCCGCCCGGAAAACAGTTCTTAGTCAAGCCCATCGGGAGGCTAGAGTCCGGTTCTCACGAGATTATCGAGACTTCGATTTTTCACATGCCATATTTTCCGACGAAAAAAGTTTTAGATCTAGCCAGATAGGTCGTCGGCATTTATGGTGTGTGGCTAATACTCGGTACGAGCCGCAAAATGTTTTACCAAACTTAGAGTCGGGAAGAGTAGTGATCAAAATGTGGGCCTGGATATGTGCGGCCCGTCCTGGGGAACTCGTCTATATCCCCGGGAGGGCAAACTGTGAAAGTTACTTGCGTCTGCTGCAAGATACCTTATTGCCTACAGTACGAGTGCTGTATCCAGAGGACGAAGTGCCTGAAATTGTTTTTATTCACGACAACTGTCCTATACACACCTCGCGCTTGGTGCAAAATTGGATCCGGCAGCAGCCAAGTATACGATCGGTACCGTGGCCTTCTCGTTCTCCGGACCTAAACCCCATTGAAAACCTATGGGGTATTATGGTCCAGAGATGGGATAATAGGAGCGAAAGGACCAAATCAGCACTGGTCACTCATGTTGACCAGGTTTGGGAATCACTTCGCGGTTCGGACCTTTGCGAGAACTTGATAAAGTCCAATAATATGTTTTGGACCATAGTCCAGTAATGGTCGACAGCAGGTACAATTACCATGTGCCCATTGACATACTAAAATATCAATGCATGTGCCTATTATCGAGCATTTAGTGGAATTGTCAAGTTTGAGAAGAAAATGATATGATGTCAATTTAAACTAATAATAGAAACAACGTTAAATGGAGATGATTAAATTAAATTTAATATGAAAGGCTTTTAATGAAAATCTGATTGACTATTTAACATATCAACGGACAGACCGACGCTAAACAGATGTGGTATGCAAATAGTTTTACTAAATTATTTCACATTTTTTGACAGGGTATTTTCTTGCTGCGAAAGTAGACAAGAACATGACACAGCAACCAGCACAGGTGAAAGGGAGCCGCCATCGCCGAAATTGGCCATGCTGCCGAAGTTGGCCATGCTGCCGCAGACGCCTACACCACCAACCTCGCCCTCACCATCATCATCATCCGCAGGGTGCCAATGTGGTGTGTGTGAGGCACATTTGGCCATGATGACGCCGCCGCCAGCGCCCCCGCCTTCACCAGCTTCGTCAACAACAACCGCAGGGTGCCAATGTGGTGCGTGTGAAGCATGCCACACTGTAAATATATTTATTTAGTGTTAAATATTGTTTTTTTTTATTTTTTTCATTAAATTTGTAATGTTAGTAAGTGTTTTTTTTTCACCTACCAATCTTTCTATCGGTATCTATTTCTATCAGTTCGTTTTTTTTATAATCCGGACAAAACTATACTTAATAATAAGTATAAGTGCCTAAATAGTTCAATACTAAATAATTATAATATTATACTTCGGTAAATACATATTTATTACATTCGCCTTGAATCCATTTTATATAAACTAATAGGTGTATTCTTTTTTTTTAAATGCTAATTAAAGTTCATTTACTTTTTACAGAGAAATACTGTCCGTCTATGGCTCCGGCGGTATGACAACGAAGGACATTTGAGAAGCCAACCTCCATGCAATACTCGGACCATTATCACCCCGCCGCGATTGGAAAGAATGGTTCAGTTATTCGAAGAAGAACCATTCACGCCCACCAGACTGTTTGCAGAACAATTCGACTGCACCATTAGAACAGTCCGGAATGCACTACATCGGGCGGGAATACACAGCAGAAAGCCCGCCCGGAAAACAGTTCTTAGTCAAGCCCATCGGGAGGCTAGAGTCCGGTTCTCACGAGATTATCGATACTTCCATTTTTCACATGCCATATTTTCCGACGAAAAAAGTTTTAGATCTAGCCAGATAGGTCGTCGGCATTTATGGCGTGTGGCTAGTACTCGGTACGAGCCGCAAAATGTTTTACCAAACTTAGAGTCGGGAAGAGTAGTGATCAAAATGTGGGCCTGGATATGTGCGGCCGGTCCTGGGGAACTCGTCTATATCCCCGGGAGGGCAAACGGTGAAAGTTACTTGCGTCTGCTGCCAGATACCTTATTGCCTACAGTACGAGTGGTGTATCCAGAGGACGAAGTGCCTGAAATTGTTTTTATTCACGACAACTGTCCTATACACACCTCGCGCTTGGTGCAAAATTGGATCCGGCAGCAGCCAAGTATACGATCGGTACCGTGGCCTTCTCGTTCTCCGGACCTAAACCCCATTGAAAACCTATGGGGTATTATGGTCCAGAGATGGGATAATAGGAGCGAAAGGACCAAATCAGCACTGGTCACTCATGTTGACCAGGTTTGGGAATCACTTCGCGGTTCGGACCTTTGCGAGAACTTGATAAAGTCCAATAATATGTTTTGGACCATAGTCCAGTAATGGTCGACAGCAGGTACAATTACCATGTGCCCATTGACATACTAAAATATCAATGCATGTGCCTATTATCGAGCATTTAGTGGAATTGTCAAGTTTGAGAAGAAAATGATATGATGTCAATTTAAACTAATAATAGAAACAACGTTAAATGGAGATGATTAAATTAAATTTAATATGAAAGGCTTTTAATGAAAATCTGATTGACTATTTAACATATCAACGGACAGACCGACGCTAAACAGATGTGGTATGCAAATAGTTTTACTAAATTATTTCACATTTTTTGACAGGGTATTTTCTTGCTGCGAAAGTAGACAAGAACATGACACAGCAACCAGCACAGGTGAAAGGGAGCCGCCATCGCCGAAATTGGCCATGCTGCCGAAGTTGGCCATGCTGCCGCAGACGCCTACACCACCAACCTCGCCCTCACCATCATCATCATCCGCAGGGTGCCAATGTGGTGTGTGTGAGGCACATTTGGCCATGATGACGCCGCCGCCAGCGCCCCCGCCTTCACCAGCTTCGTCAACAACAACCGCAGGGTGCCAATGTGGTGCGTGTGAAGCATGCCACACTGTAAATATATTTATTTAGTGTTAAATATTGTTTTTTTTTATTTTTTTCATTAAATTTGTAATGTTAGTAAGTGTTTTTTTTTCACCTACCAATCTTTCTATCGGTATCTATTTCTATCAGTTCGTTTTTTTTATAATCCGGACAAAACTATACTTAATAATAAGTATAAGTGCCTAAATAGTTCAATACTAAATAATTATAATATTATACTTCGGTAAATACATATTTATTACATTCGCCTTGAATCCATTTTATATAAACTAATAGGTGTATTTTTTTTTTAAATGCTAATTAAAGTTCATTTACTTTTTACAGAGAAATACTGTCCGTCTATGGCTCCGGCGGTATGACAATGAAGGACATTTGAGAAGCCAACCTCCATGCAATACTCTGACCATTATCACCCCGCCGCGATTGGAAAGAATGGTTCAGTTATTCGAAGAAGAACCATTCACGCCCACCAGACTGTTTGCAGAACAATTCGACTGCACCATTAGAACAGTCCGGAATGCACTACATCGGGCGGGAATACACAGCAGAAAGCCCGCCCGGAAAACAGTTCTTAGTCAAGCCCATCGGGAGGCTAGAGTCCGGTTCTCACGAGATTATCGAGACTTCGATTTTTCACATGCCATATTTTCCGACGAAAAAAGTTTTAGATCTAGCCAGATAGGTCGTCGGCATTTATGGCGTGTGGCTAATACTCGGTACGAGCCGCAAAATGTTTTACCAAACTTAGAGTCGGGAAGAGTAGTGATCAAAATGTGGGCCTGGATATGTGCGGCCCGTCCTGGGGAACTCGTCTATATCCCCGGGAGGGCAAACTGTGAAAGTTACTTGCGTCTGCTGCAAGATACCTTATTGCCTACAGTACGAGTGGTGTATCCAGAGGACGAAGTGCCTGAAATTGTTTTTATTCACGACAACTGTCCTATACACACCTCGCGCTTGGTGCAAAATTGGATCCGGCAGCAGCCAAGTATACGATCGGTACCGTGGCCTTCTCGTTCTCCGGACCTAAACCCCATTGAAAACCCATGGGGTATTATGGTCCAGAGACGGGATAATAGGAGCGAAAGGACCAAATCAGCACTAGTCACTCATGTTGACCAGGTTTGGGAATCACTTCGCGGTTCGGACCTTTGCGAGAACTTGATAAAGTCCAATAATATGTTTCGGACCATAGTCCAGTAATGGTCGACAGCAGGTACAATTACCATGTGCCCATTGACATACTAAAATATCAATGCATGTGCCTATTATCGAGCATTTAGTGGAATTGTCAAGTTTGAGAAGAAAATGATATGATGTCAATTTAAACTAATAATAGAAACAACGTTAAATGGAGATGATTAAATTAAATTTAATATGAAAGGCTTTTAATGAAAATCTGATTGACTATTTAACATATCAACGGACAGACCGGCGCTAAACAGATGTGGTATGCAAATAGTTTTACTAAATTATTTCACATTTTTTGACAGGGTATTTTCTTGCTGCGAAAGTAGACAAGAACAAGACACAGCAACCAGCACAGGTGGAAGGGAGCCGCCATCGCCGAAGTTGGCCATGCTGCCGCAGACGCCTACACCACCAACCTCGCCCTCACCATCATCATCATCCGCAGGGTGCCAATGTGGTGTGTGTGAGGCACATTTGGCCATGATGACGCCGCCACTAGTGCCTTCGCCTTCACCGGCTTCGTCGACAACAACCGCAGGGTGCCAATGTGGTGCGTGTGAAGCATGCCACACTGTTAATATATTTATTTAGTGTTAAGTATTGTTTTTTTATATTTTTTTCATTAAATTTGTAATGTTAGTAAGTGTTTTTTTTTCACCTACCAATCTTTCTATCGGTATCTATTTCTATCAGTTCGTTTTTTTTATATTCCGGACAAAACTATACTTAATAATAATTATAAGTGCCTAAATAGTTCAATACTAAATAATTATAATATTATACTTTGGTAAATACATATTTATTACATTCGCCTTGAATCCATTTTATATAAACTAATAGGTGTATTTTTTTTTTAAATGCTAATTAAAGTTCATTTACTTTTTACAGAGAAATACTGTCCGTCTATGGCTCCGGCGGTATGACAACGAAGGACATTTGAGAAGCCAACCTCCATGCAATACTCTGACCATTATCACCCCGCCGCGATTGGAAAGAATGGTTCAGTTATTCGAAGAAGAACCATTCACGCCCACCAGACTGTTTGCAGAACAATTCGACTGCACCATTAGAACAGTCCGGAATGCACTACATCGGGCGGGAATACACAGCAGAAAGCCCGCCCGGAAAACAGTTCTTAGTCAAGCCCATCGGGAGGCTAGAGTCCGGTTCTCACGAGATTATCGAGACTTCGATTTTTCACATGCCATATTTTCCGACGAAAAAAGTTTTAGATCTAGCCAGATAGGTCGTCGGCATTTATGGTGTGTGGCTAATACTCGGTACGAGCCGCAAAATGTTTTACCAAACTTAGAGTCGGGAAGAGTAGTGATCAAAATGTGGGCCTGGATATGTGCGGCCCGTCCTGGGGAACTCGTCTATATCCCCGGGAGGGCAAACTGTGAAAGTTACTTGCGTCTGCTGCAAGATACCTTATTGCCTACAGTACGAGTGCTGTATCCAGAGGACGAAGTGCCTGAAATTGTTTTTATTCACGACAACTGTCCTATACACACCTCGCGCTTGGTGCAAAATTGGATCCGGCAGCAGCCAAGTATACGATCGGTACCGTGGCCTTCTCGTTCTCCGGACCTAAACCCCATTGAAAACCCATGGGGTATTATGGTCCAGAGACGGGATAATAGGAGCGAAAGGACCAAATCAGCACTAGTCACTCATGTTGACCAGGTTTGGGAATCACTTCGCGGTTCGGACCTTTGCGAGAACTTGATAAAGTCCAATAATATGTTTCGGACCATAGTCCAGTAATGGTCGACAGCAGGTACAATTACCATGTGCCCATTGACATACTAAAATATCAATGCATGTGCCTATTATCGAGCATTTAGTGGAATTGTCAAGTTTGAGAAGAAAATGATATGATGTCAATTTAAACTAATAATAGAAACAACGTTAAATGGAGATGATTAAATTAAATTTAATATGAAAGGCTTTTAATGAAAATCTGATTGACTATTTAACATATCAACGGACAGACCGACGCTAAACAGATGTGGTATGCAAATAGTTTTACTAAATTATTTCACATTTTTTGACAGGGTATTTTCTTGCTGCGAAAGTAGACAAGAACAAGACACAGCAACCAGCACAGGTGGAAGGGAGCCGCCATCGCCGAAGTAGGCCATGCTGCCGCAGACGCCTACACCACCAACCTCGCCCTCACCATCATCATCATCCGCAGGGTGCCAATGTGGTGTGTGTGAGGCACATTTGGCCATGATGACGCCGCCGCCAGCGCCCCCGCCTTCACCAGCTTCGTCAACAACAACCGCAGGGTGCCAATGTGGTGCGTGTGAAGCATGCCACACTGTTAATATATTTATTTAGTGTTAAGTATTGTTTTTTTATATTTTTTTCATTAAATTTGTAATGTTAGTAAGTGTTTTTTTTTCACCTACCAATCTTTCTATCGGTATCTATTTCTATCAGTTCGTTTTTTTATATTCCGGACAAAACTATACTTAATAATAAGTATAAGTGCCTAAATAGTTCAATACTAAATAATTATAATATTATACTTCGGTAAATACATATTTATTACATTCGCCTTGAATCCATTTTATATAAACTAATAGGTGTAATTTTTTTTTAAATGCTAATTAAAGTTCATTTACTTTTTACAGAGAAATACTGTCCGTCTATGGCTCCGGCGGTATGACAACGAAGGACATTTGAGAAGCCAACCTCCATGCAATACTCTGACCATTATCACCCCGCCGCGATTGGAGAAAATGGTTCAGTTATTCGAAGAAGAACCATTCACGCCCACCAGACTGGTGATCAAAATGTGGGCCTGGATATGTGCGGCTGGTCCTGGGGAACTCGTCTATATCCCCGGGAGGGCAAACGGTGAAAGTTACTTGCGTCTGCTGCAAGATACCTTATTGCCTACAGTACGAGTGGTGTATCCAGAGGACGAAGTGCCTGAAATTATTTTTATTCACGACAACTGTCCTATACACACCTCGCGCTTGGTGCAAAATTGGATCCGGCAGCAGCCAAGTATACGATCGGTACCGTGGCCTTCTCGTTCTCCGGACCTAAACCCCATTGAAAACCCATGGGGTATTATGGTCCAGAGACGGGATAATAGGAGCGAAAGGACCAAATCAGCACTAGTCACTCATGTTGACCAGGTTTGGGAATCACTTCGCGGTTCGGACCTTTGCGAGAACTTGATAAAGTCCAATAATATGTTTCGGACCATAGTCCAGTAATGGTCGACAGCAGGTACAATTACCATGTGCCCATTGACATACTAAAATATCAATGCATGTGCCTATTATCGAGCATTTAGTGGAATTGTCAAGTTTGAGAAGAAAATGATATGATGTCAATTTAAACTAATAATAGAAACAACGTTAAATGGAGATGATTAAATTAAATTTAATATGAAAGGCTTTTAATGAAAATCTGATTGACTATTTAACATATCAACGGACAGACCGACGCTAAACAGATGTGGTATGCAAATAGTTTTACTAAATTATTTCACATTTTTTGACAGGGTATTTTCTTGCTGCGAAAGTAGACAAGAACATGACACAGCAACCAGCACAGGTGAAAGGGAGCCGCCATCGCCGAAATTGGCCATGCTGCCGAAGTTGGCCATGCTGCCGCAGACGCCTACACCACCAATCTCGCCCTCACCATCATCATCATCCGCAGGGTGCCAATGTGGTGTGTGTGAGGCACATTTGGCCATGATGACGCCGCCGCCAGCGCCCCCGCCTTCACCAGCTTCGTCAACAACAACCGCAGGGTGCCAATGTGGTGCGTGTGAAGCATGCCACACTGTAAATATATTTATTTAGTGTTAAATATTGTTTTTTTTATTTTTTTCATTAAATTTGTAATGTTAGTAAGTGTTTTTTTTTCACCTAACAATCTTTCTATCGGTATCTATTTCTATCAGTTCGTTTTTTTTATAATCCGGACAAAACTATACTTAATAATAAGTATAAGTGCCTAAATAGTTCAATACTAAATAATTATAATATTATACTTCGGTAAATACATATTTATTACATTCGCCTTGAATCCATTTTATATAAACTAATAGGTGTATTTTTTTTTTAAATGCTAATTAAAGTTCATTTACTTTTTACAGAGAAATACTGTCCGTCTATGGCTCCGGCGGTATGACAACGAAGGACATTTGAGAAGCCAACCTCCATGCAATACTCGGACCATTATCACCCCGCCGCGATTGGAAAGAATGGTTCAGTTATTCGAAGAAGAACCATTCACGCCCACCAGACTGTTTGCAGAACAATTCGACTGCACCATTAGAACAGTCCGGAATGCACTACATCGGGCGGGAATACACAGCAGAAAGCCCGCCCGGAAAACAGTTCTTAGTCAAGCCCATCGGGAGGCTAGAGTCCGGTTCTCACGAGATTATCGATACTTCCATTTTTCACATGCCATATTTTCCGACGAAAAAAGTTTTAGATCTAGCCAGATAGGTCGTCGGCATTTATGGCGTGTGGCTAGTACTCGGTACGAGCCGCAAAATGTTTTACCAAACTTAGAGTCGGGAAGAGTAGTGATCAAAATGTGGGCCTGGATATGTGCGGCCGGTCCTGGGGAACTCGTCTATATCCCCGGGAGGGCAAACGGTGAAAGTTACTTGCGTCTGCTGCCAGATACCTTATTGCCTACAGTACGAGTGGTGTATCCAGAGGACGAAGTGCCTGAAATTGTTTTTATTCACGACAACTGTCCTATACACACCTCGCGCTTGGTGCAAAATTGGATCCGGCAGCAGCCAAGTATACGATCGGTACCGTGGCCTTCTCGTTCTCCGGACCTAAACCCCATTGAAAACCTATGGGGTATTATGGTCCAGAGATGGGATAATAGGAGCGAAAGGACCAAATCAGCACTGGTCACTCATGTTGACCAGGTTTGGGAATCACTTCGCGGTTCGGACCTTTGCGAGAACTTGATAAAGTCCAATAATATGTTTTGGACCATAGTCCAGTAATGGTCGACAGCAGGTACAATTACCATGTGCCCATTGACATACTAAAATATCAATGTATGTGCCTATTATCGAGCATTTAGTGGAATTGTCAAGTTTGAGAAGAAAATGATATGATGTCAATTTAAACTAATAATAGAAACAACGTTAAATGGAGATGATTAAATTAAATTTAATATGAAAGGCTTTTAATGAAAATCTGATTGACTATTTAACATATCAACGGACAGACCGGCGCTAAACAGATGTGGTATGCAAATAGTTTTACTAAATTATTTCACATTTTTTGACAGGGTATTTTCTTGCTGCGAAAGTAGACAAGAACAAGACACAGCAACCAGCACAGGTGGAAGGGAGCCGCCATCGCCGAAGTTGGCCATGCTGCCGCAGACGCCTACACCACCAACCTCGCCCTCACCATCATCATCATCCGCAGGGTGCCAATGTGGTGTGTGTGAGGCACATTTGGCCATGATGACGCCGCCACTAGTGCCTTCGCCTTCACCGGCTTCGTCGACAACAACCGCAGGGTGCCAATGTGGTGCGTGTGAAGCATGCCACACTGTTAATATATTTATTTAGTGTTAAGTATTGTTTTTTTATATTTTTTTCATTAAATTTGTAATGTTAGTAAGTGTTTTTTTTTCACCTACCAATCTTTCTATCGGTATCTATTTCTATCAGTTCGTTTTTTTTATATTCCGGACAAAACTATACTTAATAATAATTATAAGTGCCTAAATAGTTCAATACTAAATAATTATAATATTATACTTCGGTAAATACATATTTATTACATTCGCCTTGAATCCATTTTATATAAACTAATAGGTGTATTTTTTTTTTTAAATGCTAATTAAAGTTCATTTACTTTTTACAGAGAAATACTGTCCGTCTATGGCTCCGGCGGTATGACAACGAAGGACATTTGAGAAGCCAACCTCCATGCAATACTCTGACCATTATCACCCCGCCGCGATTGGAAAGAATGGTTCAGTTATTCGAAGAAGAACCATTCACGCCCACCAGACTGTTTGCAGAACAATTCGACTGCACCATTAGAACAGTCCGGAATGCACTACATCGGGCGGGAATACACAGCAGAAAGCCCGCCCGGAAAACAGTTCTTAGTCAAGCCCATCGGGAGGCTAGAGTCCGGTTCTCACGAGATTATCGAGACTTCGATTTTTCACATGCCATATTTTCCGACGAAAAAAGTTTTAGATCTAGCCAGATAGGTCGTCGGCATTTATGGTGTGTGGCTAATACTCGGTACGAGCCGCAAAATGTTTTACCAAACTTAGAGTCGGGAAGAGTAGTGATCAAAATGTGGGCCTGGATATGTGCGGCCCGTCCTGGGGAACTCGTCTATATCCCCGGGAGGGCAAACTGTGAAAGTTACTTGCGTCTGCTGCAAGATACCTTATTGCCTACAGTACGAGTGCTGTATCCAGAGGACGAAGTGCCTGAAATTGTTTTTATTCACGACAACTGTCCTATACACACCTCGCGCTTGGTGCAAAATTGGATCCGGCAGCAGCCAAGTATACGATCGGTACCGTGGCCTTCTCGTTCTCCGGACCTAAACCCCATTGAAAACCCATGGGGTATTATGGTCCAGAGACGGGATAATAGGAGCGAAAGGACCAAATCAGCACTAGTCACTCATGTTGACCAGGTTTGGGAATCACTTCGCGGTTCGGACCTTTGCGAGAACTTGATAAAGTCCAATAATATGTTTCGGACCATAGTCCAGTAATGGTCGACAGCAGGTACAATTACCATGTGCCCATTGACATACTAAAATATCAATGCATGTGCCTATTATCGAGCATTTAGTGGAATTGTCAAGTTTGAGAAGAAAATGATATGATGTCAATTTAAACTAATAATAGAAACAACGTTAAATGGAGATGATTAAATTAAATTTAATATGAAAGGCTTTTAATGAAAATCTGATTGACTATTTAACATATCAACGGACAGACCGACGCTAAACAGATGTGGTATGCAAATAGTTTTACTAAATTATTTCACATTTTTTGACAGGGTATTTTCTTGCTGCGAAAGTAGACAAGAACAAGACACAGCAACCAGCACAGGTGGAAGGGAGCCGCCATCGCCGAAGTTGGCCATGCTGCCGCAGACGCCTACACCACCAACCTCGCCCTCACCATCATCATCATCCGCAGGGTGCCAATGTGGTGTGTGTGAGGCACATTTGGCCATGATGACGCCGCCACTAGTGCCTTCGCCTTCACCGGCTTCGTCGACAACAACCGCAGGGTGCCAATGTGGTGCGTGTGAAGCATGCCACACTGTTAATATATTTATTTAGTGTTAAGTATTGTTTTTTTATATTTTTTTCATTAAATTTGTAATGTTAGTAAGTGTTTTTTTTTCACCTACCAATCTTTCTATCGGTATCTATTTCTATCAGTTCGTTTTTTTTATATTCCGGACAAAACTATACTTAATAATAATTATAAGTGCCTAAATAGTTCAATACTAAATAATTATAATATTATACTTCGGTAAATACATATTTATTACATTCGCCTTGAATCCATTTTATATAAACTAATAGGTGTATTTTTTTTTTTAAATGCTAATTAAAGTTCATTTACTTTTTACAGAGAAATACTGTCCGTCTATGGCTCCGGCGGTATGACAACGAAGGACATTTGAGAAGCCAACCTCCATGCAATACTCTGACCATTATCACCCCGCCGCGATTGGAAAGAATGGTTCAGTTATTCGAAGAAGAACCATTCACGCCCACCAGACTGTTTGCAGAACAATTCGACTGCACCATTAGAACAGTCCGGAATGCACTACATCGGGCGGGAATACACAGCAGAAAGCCCGCCCGGAAAACAGTTCTTAGTCAAGCCCATCGGGAGGCTAGAGTCCGGTTCTCACGAGATTATCGAGACTTCGATTTTTCACATGCCATATTTTCCGACGAAAAAAGTTTTAGATCTAGCCAGATAGGTCGTCGGCATTTATGGCGTGTGGCTAATACTCGGTACAAGCCGCAAAATGTTTTACCAAACTTAGAGTCGGGAAGAGTAGTGATCAAAATGTGGGCCTGGATATGTGCGGCCCGTCCTGGGGAACTCGTCTATATCCCCGGGAGGGCAAACTGTGAAAGTTACTTGCGTCTGCTGCAAGATACCTTATTGCCTACAGTACGAGTGGTGTATCCAGAGGACGAAGTGCCTGAAATTGTTTTTATTCACGACAACTGTCCTATACACACCTCGCGCTTGGTGCAAAATTGGATCCGGCAGCAGCCAAGTATACGATCGGTACCGCGGCCTTCTCGTTCTCCGGACCTAAACCCCATTGAAAACCTATGGGGTATTATGGTCCAGAGATGGGATAATAGGAGCGAAAGGACCAAACCAGCACTAGTCACTCATATTGACCAGGTTTGGGAATCACTTCGCGGTTCGGACCTTTGCGAGAACTTGATAAAGTCCAATAATATGTTTCGGACCATAGTCCAGTAATGGTCGACAGCAGGTACAATTACCATGTGCCCATTGACATACTAAAATATCAATGCATGTGCCTATTATCGAGCATTTAGTGGAATTGTCAAGTTTGAGAAGAAAATGATATGATGTCAATTTAAACTAATAATAGAAACAACGTTAAATGGAGATGATTAAATTAAATTTAATATGAAAGGCTTTTAATGAAAATCTGATTGACTATTTAACATATCAACGGACAGACCGACGCTAAACAGATGTGGTATGCAAATAGTTTTACTAAATTATTTCACATTTTTTGACAGGGTATTTTCTTGCTGCGAAAGTAGACAAGAACATGACACAGCAACCAGCACAGGTGAAAGGGAGCCGCCATCGCCGAAATTGGCCATGCTGCCGAAGTTGGCCATGCTGCCGCAGACGCCTACACCACCAACCTCGCCCTCACCATCATCATCATCCGCAGGGTGCCAATGTGGTGTGTGTGAGGCACATTTGGCCATGATGACGCCGCCGCCAGCGCCCCCGCCTTCACCAGCTTCGTCAACAACACCCGCAGGGTGCCAATGTGGTGCGTGTGAAGCATGCCACACTGTAAATATATTTATTTAGTGTTAAGTATTGTTTTTTTTTATTTTTTTCATTTAATTTGTAATGTTAGTAAGTGTTTTTTTTTCACCTACTAATCTTTCTATCGGTATCTATTTCTATCAGTTCGTTTTTTTTATAATCCGGACAAAACTATACTTAATAATAAGTATAAGTGCCTAAATAGTTCAATACTAAATAATTATAATATTATACTTCGGTAAATACATATTTATTACATTCGCCTTGAATCCATTTTATATAAACTAATAGGTGTATTTTTTTTTTTAATGCTAATTAAAGTTCATTTACTTTTTACAGAGAAATACTGTCCGTCTATGGCTCCGGCGGTATGACAACGAAGGACATTTGAGAAGCCAACCTCCATGCAATACTCGGACCATTATCACCCCGCCGCGATTGGAAAGAATGGTTCAGTTATTCGAAGAAGAACCATTCACGCCCACCAGACTGTTTGCAGAACAATTCGACTGCACCATTAGAACAGTCCGGAATGCACTACATCGGGCGGGAATACACAGCAGAAAGCCCGCCCGGAAAACAGTTCTTAGTCAAGCCCATCGGGAGGCTAGAGTCCGGTTCTCACGAGATTATCGATACTTCCATTTTTCACATGCCATATTTTCCGACGAAAAAAGTTTTAGATCTAGCCAGATAGGTCGTCGGCATTTATGGCGTGTGGCTAGTACTCGGTACGAGCCGCAAAATGTTTTACCAAACTTAGAGTCGGGAAGAGTAGTGATCAAAATGTGGGCCTGGATATGTGCGGCCGGTCCTGGGGAACTCGTCTATATCCCCGGGAGGGCAAACGGTGAAAGTTACTTGCGTCTGCTGCCAGATACCTTATTGCCTACAGTACGAGTGGTGTATCCAGAGGACGAAGTGCCTGAAATTGTTTTTATTCACGACAACTGTCCTATACACACCTCGCGCTTGGTGCAAAATTGGATCCGGCAGCAGCCAAGTATACGATCGGTACCGTGGCCTTCTCGTTCTCCGGACCTAAACCCCATTGAAAACCTATGGGGTATTATGGTCCAGAGATGGGATAATAGGAGCGAAAGGACCAAATCAGCACTGGTCACTCATGTTGACCAGGTTTGGGAATCACTTCGCGGTTCGGACCTTTGCGAGAACTTGATAAAGTCCAATAATATGTTTCGGACCATAGTCCAGTAATGGTCGACAGCAGGTACAATTACCATGTGCCCATTGACATACTAAAATATCAATGCATGTGCCTATTATCGAGCATTTAGTGGAATTGTCAAGTTTGAGAAGAAAATGATATGATGTCAATTTAAACTAATAATAGAAACAACGTTAAATGGAGATGATTAAATTAAATTTAATATGAAAGGCTTTTAATGAAAATCTGATTGACTATTTAACCCTTACATGCATATTGTTGCCATATGTAATCATACCGTTTTTCAATTTATAATAGAAAGAGTGAAAGTTATGTGATTCTGAACGAAACGTAACAACTGTCATGTAACCACAGATTATTGAATAAAATAAAATAAAACTCGGTTTTGGCGCGAATTTTTTGACAGTTTGTATTTATTTTCAACAGAGTTGAAAAAGCTACAGATTACAATTTGTGACTAATTGATTTTTTTATTTCGAAGTAATTCGAAATAAAAAAATCAATTTAGTGGAATTGTCAAGTTTGAGAAGAAAATGATATGATGTCAATTTAAACTAATAATAGAAACAACGTTAAATGGAGATGATTAAATTAAATTTAATATGAAAGGCTTTTAATGAAAATCTGATTGACTATTTAACCCTTACATGCATATTGTTGCCATATGTAATCATACCGTTTTTCAATTTATAATAGAAAGAGTGAAAGTTATGTGATTCTGAACGAAACGTAACAACTGTCATGTAACCACAGATTATTGAATAAAATAAAATAAAACTCGGTTTTGGCGCGAATTTTTTGACAGTTTGTATTTATTTTCAACAGAGTTGAAAAAGCTACAGATTACAATTTGTGACTAATTGATTTTTTTATTTCGAATTACTGCTGGTGGTACTTTGAGTGAAAACATTGTTGTCGAGTTAGAAAAAAGGTTAGTTATCGATATATTATACAGTTTTTTATGTATTTATTCGGAATGATGCGATATCTTGCTAAATTGCTATGTTGCCAAAAGTCTACATTATGCGTTCACTGCTTATGATTTACTTGCTTTTGAGGATTTTGGTGATGGAGGGTTTTGGGTAATCTTGCAATATTTTTCAGCTTGCTTGACAAAATGCTAGACAAAGACATAGAGGAAATGTTATCAGCATTAGAAGACGGTTACATATCTGAAGACGATAATGATATGGGCGATGATAATGAAATTGATTATTATATGAGCCAAAGGGAATTATTGCACGAGCTGGATGTCGACTACCATGAAGATGAAAATATCCCAGATGACCCTCCCCTAGTTGCCGAAGAGCATCATGAAGTCCCTTCCACAGAACCTATTCCAGGACCTTCGTCTAGTCAACCAGTTGCAGGTATGATCGGTGTGGCAGCTTGGAGATCACGAAGTAGGGATCTTATATGGAAAAAACGCCATCTGGATTGGAATGAGGATCGCATTAAATTTTTAGGAAACTCAGATCTTTGCTCAGAAGTTGCCCAACTAGAGACTCCATTTGAATTCTTTTCCCAAATTATAAATGAGGATATACTTACCAAAATAATAAATGAGACAAATTTGTATATTACCCAAAAGGCAATTAGCAACTGTCCCCCTGTAAATGCGTTAGAAATTCGCCAGTTTCATGGTATTATCATATTCATGTCTGTATTCCACTATCCCAGCGTGAGATCTTACTGGTCAAAGTATGGTTTTTCTAACATCATGCAGACAATGACTGTGAATAGATTTGAGAAAATACGATCAGTAATTCACTTCAATGACAATGCAGAACATAAGCCTGTTGGTCATCCTCAACACGATCGTCTTTACAAAATACGACCTCTGGTACAACATCTCAATACCACATTTACAAGAATTGCCCCATATGATCAGAGGTTGTCACTTGATGAGCAAATGTGTGCTACGAAAGTAGCACATTTTATGAAGCAATATCTCCCCAATAAACCGCATAAGTGGGGCTTCAAGCTGTTCGTTCTATGCTCTCTGTCAGGATATGCATACAACTTTGAAATTTATTCTGGGAAGCATGACCTTGACAATCTGCTAGGCGAACCAGATCTTGGTGCTGTAGGAAACACGGTAATTCGATTGTGCCGCTACGTCCCACGAAGTGCAAACCACATTATTTATTTTGACAATTTTTACACGTCAATTCCCTTACTGCATTACCTTGATAGTCAGGGCATTTATGCTCTGGGTACGATACAAAGAAACCGTCTTGGTAAAAACTGTAAATTACCGACACAAAAAGATTACATGAAAGACTCTGTACCCCGAGGGTCCTATGAAGAGCAAGTCGCCGACTATGAAGGCGTGGACATTTCAGTGACCTGTTGGAAGGATAACAAGCTCGTTACTTTAGCTTCTACATATGTCGGCGCTGAACCAGTAGGTTCAGTAAACAGATATGACAAAAAAGAAAAGAAGACGATCAATATCTTATGCCCGAAAATAATCAAAGATTACAACGCGCATATGGGAGGTGTCGACCTAATGGATAGTTTTTTAGGAAGATATAGGATTAGGATAAAAAGTCGAAAATGGTATATTCGTTTATTTTACCACATGATTGATATGGCTATTATAAACTCATGGGTTTTATATAAAAAAGCCAATATCGAAAGGGGAAACTACAGAAGCCTTAGTTTGGGTGACTACAGATCCGAATTGGCAGAGGCTTTATGTAATTATAAAAAAAATGGCGAAAACAAAAGAGGACGACCCTCTTCCAGTAGTATTGATAAAGAACTGGAAGCAAAGAAACATCGCGGACCTATGAAAGCTGTCCCACCTAAAGATGTTAGGACTGATGGAATTGCTCATAATGAACGAAGATGTGCTTCTAAAAATAGATGCAAACTACCAGGATGCAAGGGTTTCTCACGCACAAAATGCAAGGTTGCTCTTTGTCATACCTATGATAGAAATTGCTTTGCTGCATTCCATTCATCATAAATAAGTATATACATAGTTATTATATAGTTATATGCATATTGTACCCAAATGGCAACATACTGTTTTTTTTTTTTAATAAACAAATGAGTTTGACTATGATTTTTTTTATTATTTTTCCCGATATCTGTATATAATAACGTACCTAATAATATTTTTTAAATTAAAAAACAAAAAAACATGCAGGTAAGGGTTAACATATCAACGGACAGACCGACGCTAAACAGATGTGGTATGCAAATAGTTTTACTAAATTATTTCACATTTTTTGACAGGGTATTTTCTTGCTGCGAAAGTAGACAAGAACATGACACAGCAACCAGCACAGGTGAAAGGGAGCCGCCATCGCCGAAGTTGGCCATGCTGCCGCAGACGCCTACACCACCAACCTCGCCCTCACCATCATCATCATCCGCAGGGTGCCAATGTGGTGTGTGTGAGGCACATTTGGCCATGATGACGCCGCCGCCAGCGCCCCCGCCTTCACCAGCTTCGTCAACAACACCCGCAGGGTGCCAATGTGGTGCGTGTGAAGCATGCCTCACTGTAAATATATTTATTTAGTGTTAAGTATTGTTTTTTTTTATTTTTTTCATTTAATTTGTAATGTTAGTAAGTGTTTTTTTTCACCTACTAATCTTTCTATCGGTATCTATTTCTATCAGTTCGTTTTTTTTATAATCCGGACAAAACTATACTTAATAATAAGTATAAGTGCCTAAATAGTTCAATACTAAATAATTATAATATTATACTTCGGTAAATACATATTTATTACATTCGCCTTGAATCCATTTTATATAAACTAATAGGTGTATTTTTTTTTTTTAAATGCTAATTAAAGTTCATTTACTTTTTACAGAGAAATACTGTCCGTCTATGGCTCCGGCGGTATGACAACGAAGGACATTTGAGAAGCCAACCTCCATGCAATACTCTGACCATTATCACCCCGCCGCGATTGGAAAGAATGGTTCAGTTATTCGAAGAAGAACCATTCACGCCCACCAGACTGTTTGCAGAACAATTCGACTGCACCATTAGAACGGTCCAGAATGCACTACATCGGGCGGGAATACACAGCAGAAAGCCCGCCCGGAAAACAGTTCTTAGTCAAGCCCATCGGGAGGCTAGAGTCCGGTTCTCACGAGATTATCGAGACTTCGATTTTTCACATGCCATATTTTCCGACGAAAAAAGTTTTAGATCTAGCCAGATAGGTCGTCGGCATTTATGGCGTGTGGCTAATACTCGGTACGAGCCGCAAAATGTTTTACCAAACTTAGAGTCGGGAAGAGTAGTGATCAAAATGTGGGCCTGGAAATGTGCGGCCCGTCCTGGGGAACTCGTCTATATCCCCGGGAGGGCAAACTGTGAAAGTTACTTGCGTCTGCTGCAAGATACCTTATTGCCTACAGTACGAGTGGTGTATCCAGAGGACGAAGTGCCTGAAATTGTTTTTATTCACGACAACTGTCCTATACACACCTCGCGCTTGGTGCAAAATTGGATCCGGCAGCAGCCAAGTATACGATCGGTACCGTGGCCTTCTCGTTCTCCGGACCTAAACCCCATTGAAAACCTATGGGGTATTATGGTCCAGAGATGGGATAATAGGAGCGAAAGGACCAAACCAGCACTAGTCACTCATATTGACCAGGTTTGGGAATCACTTCGCGGTTCGGACCTGTGCGAGAACTTGATAAAGTCCAATAATATGTTTCGGACCATAGTCCAGTAATGGTCGACAGCAGGTACAATTACCATGTGCCCATTGACATACTAAAATATCAATGCATGTGCCTATTATCGAGCATTTAGTGGAATTGTCAAGTTTGTGAAGAAAATGATATGATGTCAATTTAAACTAATAATAGAAACAACGTTAAATGGAGATGATTAAATTAAATTTAATATGAAAGGCTTTTAATGAAAATCTGATTGACTATTTAACATATCAACGGACAGACCGACGCTAAACAGATGTGGTATGCAAATAGTTTTACTAAATTATTTCACATTTTTTGACAGGGTATTTTCTTGCTGCGAAAGTAGACAAGAACAAGACACAGCAACCAGCACAGGTGGAAGGGAGCCGCCATCGCCGAAGTTGACCATGCTGCCGCAGACGCCTACACCACCAACCTCGCCCTCACCATCATCATCATCCGCAGGGTGCCAATGTGGTGTGTGTGAGGCACATTTGGCCATGATGACGCCGCCGCCAGCGCCCCCGCCTTCACCAGCTTCGTCAACAACACCCGCAGGGTGCCAATGTGGCGCGTGTGAAGCATGCCACACTGTAAATATATTTATTTAGTGTTAAGTATTGTTTTTTTTTTATTTTTTTCATTTAATTTGTAATGTTAGTAAGTGTTTTTTTTCACCTACTAATCTTTCTATCGGTATCTATTTCTATCAGTTCGTTTTATTTATAATCCGGACAAAACTATACTTAATAATAAGTATAAGTGCCTAAATAGTTCAATACTAAATAATTATAATATTATACTTCGGTAAATACATATTTATTACATTCGCCTTGAATCCATTTTATATAAACTAATAGGTGTATTTTTTTTTTTAAATGCTAATTAAAGTTCATTTACTTTTTACAGAGAAATACTGTCCGTCTATGGCTCCGGCGGTATGACAACGAAGGACATTTGAGAAGCCAACCTCCATGCAATACTCTGACCATTATCACCCCGCCGCGATTGGAAAGAATGGTTCAGTTATTCGAAGAAGAACCATTCACGCCCACCAGACTGGTGATCAAAATGTGGGCCTGGATATGTGCGGCTGGTCCTGGGGAACTAGTCTATATCCCCGGGAGGGCAAACGGTGAAAGTTACTTGCGTCTGCTGCAAGATACCTTATTGCCTACAGTACGAGTGGTGTATCCAGAGGACGAAGTGCCTGAAATTATTTTTATTCACGACAACTGTCCTATACACACCTCGCGCTTGGTGCAAAATTGGATCCGGCAGCAGCCAAGTATACGATCGGTACCGTGGCCTTCTCGTTCTCCGGACCTAAACCCCATTGAAAACCCATGGGGTATTGTGGTCCAGAGACGGGATAATAGGAGCGAAAGGACCAAATCAGCACTAGTCACTCATGTTGACCAGGTTTGGGAATCACTTCGCGGTTCGGACCTTTGCGAGAACTTGATAAAGTCAAATAATATGTTTCGGACCATAGTCCAGTAATGGTCGACAGCAGGTACAATTACCATGTGCCCATTGACATACTAAAATATCAATGCATGTGCCTATTATCGAGCATTTAGTGGAATTGTCAAGTTTGAGAAGAAAATGATATGATGTCAATTTAAACTAATAATAGAAACAACGTTAAATGGAGATGATTAAATTAAATTTAATATGAAAGGCTTTTAATGAAAATCTGATTGACTATTTAACATATCAACGGACAGACCGACGCTAAACAGATGTGGTATGCAAATAGTTTTACTAAATTATTTCACATTTTTTGACAGGGTATTTTCTTGCTGCGAAAGTAGACAAGAACAAGACACAGCAACCAGCACAGGTGGAAGGGAGCCGCCATCGCCGAAGTTGGCCATGCTGCCGCAGACGCCTACACCACCAACCTCGCCCTCACCATCATCATCATCCGCAGGGTGCCAATGTGGTGTGTGTGAGGCACATTTGGGCATGACGACGCCGCCACTAGTGCCTTCGCCTTCACCGGCTTCGTCGACAACAACCGCAGGGTGCCAATGTGGTTCGTGTGAAGCATGCCACACTGTTAATATATTTATTTAGTGTTAAGTATTGTTTTTTTTATATTTTTTTCATTAAATTTGTAATCTTAGTAAGTGTTTTTTTTTTCACCTACCAATCTTTCTATCGGTATCTATTTCTATCAGTTCGTTTTTTTTATAATCCGGACAAAACTATACTTAATAATAAGTATAAGTGCCTAAATAGTTCAATACTAAATAATTATAATATTATACTTCGGTAAATACATATTTATTACATTCGCCTTGAATCCATTTTATATAAACTAATAGGTGTATTTTTTTTTTTTAAATGCTAATTAAAGTTCATTTACTTTTTACAGAGAAATACTGTCCGTCTATGGCTCCGGCGGTATGACAACGAAGGACATTTGAGAAGCCAACCTCCATGCAATACTCGGACCATTATCACCCCGCCGCGATTGGAAAGAATGGTTCAGTTATTCGAAGAAGAACCATTCACGCCCACCAGACTGTTTGCAGAACAATTCGACTGCACCATTAGAACAGTCCGGAATGCACTACATCGGGCGGGAATACACAGCAGAAAGCCCGCCCGGAAAACAGTTCTTAGTCAAGCCCATCGGGAGGCTAGAGTCCGGTTCTCACGAGATTATCGAGACTTCGATTTTTCACATGCCATATTTTCCGACGAAAAAAGTTTTAGATCTAGCCAGATAGGTCGTCGGCATTTATGGTGTGTGGCTAATACTCGGTACGAGCCGCAAAATGTTTTACCAAACTTAGAGTCGGGAAGAGTAGTGATCAAAATGTGGGCCTGGATATGTGCGGCCCGTCCTGGGGAACTCGTCTATATCCCCGGGAGGGCAAACTGTGAAAGTTACTTGCGTCTGCTGCAAGATACCTTATTGCCTACAGTACGAGTGCTGTATCCAGAGGACGAAGTGCCTGAAATTGTTTTTATTCACGACAACTGTCCTATACACACCTCGCGCTTGGTGCAAAATTGGATCCGGCAGCAGCCAAGTATACGATCGGTACCGTGGCCTTCTCGTTCTCCGGACCTAAACCCCATTGAAAACCCATGGGGTATTATGGTCCAGAGACGGGATAATAGGAGCGAAAGGACCAAATCAGCACTAGTCACTCATGTTGACCAGGTTTGGGAATCACTTCGCGGTTCGGACCTTTGCGAGAACTTGATAAAGTCCAATAATATGTTTCGGACCATAGTCCAGTAATGGTCGACAGCAGGTACAATTACCATGTGCCCATTGACATACTAAAATATCAATGCATGTGCCTATTATCGAGCATTTAGTGGAATTGTCAAGTTTGAGAAGAAAATGATATGATGTCAATTTAAACTAATAATAGAAACAACGTTAAATGGAGATGATTAAATTAAATTTAATATGAAAGGCTTTTAATGAAAATCTGATTGACTATTTAACATATCAACGGACAGACCGACGCTAAACCGACAGCGAATCGACAACGAAAGCATTTTGTATGGGAACTTGAACAGCGCCTCTGGTGTGCGTAAATTGAACTAATTTTCAGAGCACGAACAAATACATGTAAGTTTCGTATCGTCATCGTATCGAATACGAAACGTAACTCGAGCCGTTTGTATGAAGATAGCTAGCACGAAGGCATAAAATGATGGATCGTATCGTAATTGTCGACGGCTGGCTTACGAGTTTCACGAATGTTTATTCACTTTACATTTGACAGTGAAAAAACTTTCGTCGGAGTTTATTTTAAGTATAAAATTATAATTTAAGTGATTGTTTTGATATATTTGGTCAGAAAATGTTTAGATTACCAAGAAGCACCCCACGACGTAGTACATTGTACTATTATCTTGCAGCGCGATTGATTGTTCAAAGTAGAAATGTACAAAGAGAAACAGGGTGAGTGATTTATTTTAGAACACTATATATTGTTATAAATAAAAAACAAGTTATCTTTTAAATGTACTATTAAATTTACAGAGAAATCTCAAGGAGAGCTCTACTCAGAAAGAATTTGGCAAATATTAACCTTTAAAACCTTAGCGACACAGAATTTAAAAATAGATTTCGTCTAAGTAAGGAAGCATTTTTGTTCTTGTGTCGCGAATTAAATGAAAAATCCAGTCTAAAATCAAGTAAAAGGATCAGCCTGGAACACAAAGTAAGTGTAATTTATAAGCTACATATGTACCTTTCAAACTAAAATATTTTTATATTTTACTAGCTGTGCCCCGCGGCTTCACCCGCGTAAGTTTCGATCCCGTAGGTATATTGGGATAAAAAGGGTAGCCTTATGTTAATCCAGGGTGTCAGCTACCTCCATACTAAATTTTAACAAAATTGGTCCAGCCGTTTGAGCGTGAAGAAGTAACAAACATATAAACACACACATACACTCACACATTTTCGCCTTTATAATATTAGTGTGATATGATAGTGTGATACCTATAATGTGTACATTAACTAATACATACTATGTGAGTATAATATACAGCTACACTATTAACTATTTAATATTTTTATTTCTACGTGCTGTGTGCTTTGTAATTTTATGCTACAGGCTCCTACCAAAGAATAGTATGAATGGCTAAATATTTAGGGCAAACTACAGTGAGCAAATATGTGAGGCAGGTTACTGATGCTCTCGTTAACCCTTTAATATTAAATCATTTTTTGAAATTTCCAACAACACGAGAGGAGCGCAATATTGTAAAAAACAAGTAAGTAATAATTTGACGGTTGGCGCAGTGGTTAAGCGATTGACTGCTGCGCTGCGTGTCGCGGGTTCGATTCCCGCACGGAACAAATATTTGTATGACCTACAAGTAGTTGTTCCGGGTCTGGCTGTTTGTGTATGTGAGTTTGAATGTTTGTAAACGCACCCACGATACAGGAGAAATTCCTAGTGTGGGGCAACGTTTTTAAAAAAAAGAAAAGAAAGAAAAGAATTATAATAACTATGTAGGCCAATAAAAACTAATTTAGTGCAGAATGTTAAACAGCGAAAGGAGGATCAACTGAATAACCACAAATATATTATGATAGCTAGGTACCTAATACTAGAACATTTTACTTACAATACTTTATTTCCAGATTTTATACAAAATTTGGCTTCCCTTTTTTTTTTTTTTTGGGTGGGAAATTATCAAATAACTTCTCCCGCTCTGGGTGGAGCGGGAGGGAGTGTCAGACTTTTACTGACTAAAACCCACCGTGTTCCTTCAGATGCCTGTGTGCCAGGGCCACGATATCCCTTTCGGACAGGCTCGTAACCCTGGCAGGGAAATAGGATGCATTGATGGATCTCATTTTCATATATTCACTCCAAAAAGAGACATAGAACACTTATTTTACTGCAGAAAGCATTTCTACTCACTGAATGTGCAAATGGTGAGATATTACTCTACTAATTTATACCTACTTATAACATTACAATTACTTAAGATAACAATTAATTATTATGTTATACAGTTATACATTTTTAAATTGTAGATATATGACAGTGAATGCAGAATTTTAAATGTTAATGTCAAGTATGGAGGTGCCACCCATGACGCTTTTATTTGGGAAAATAGTCAAGCCAATAGGTATATCCAAGACTTACACCAGAATAATGAACAAGTGTGGTTATTAGGTTTTTTTTTTAATGTAGTTTGTTCTAATTTTAAAATAAAGTGATAAAGTTCACTATTTTAAAATTACTTACTGTCTACTTAATGTTACTGTCTGTTGTAAGATTATTTAATTCAATATACAATCAAAATAAATTTTCAGGGGATTCTGGATATCCACAGAGGCCTTGGTTGATGACACCAATCACAGATGCTGCTGAAGGCAATCCAGAGGCAAAATATACTACCATCCATGGGAAGGCCAGAGTTGTGATCGCAAATACTTTTGGAAGACTTAAAAATAGGTGGAGATGCCTTTGTAAGGACCGCACATTACACTAAACGCCTGAGAGCTGTGCTTCTATCATAATAGCATGTAGCGTTCTACATAACCTAGCATTAGATTTTATGATGCCTGATCCTGAAGATGATATAATATATTCTTCAGAATTAGGTGTTTCAACATTTTCTTCTCCAGAAGAAG
This sequence comes from Tiliacea citrago, assembly GCA_963921375.1. Classification (NCBI taxonomy): domain Eukaryota; kingdom Metazoa; phylum Arthropoda; class Insecta; order Lepidoptera; family Noctuidae; genus Tiliacea; species Tiliacea citrago. Next base: position 23,650,392 of record OY992783.1, read on the forward strand.
TTTTTCGCGAAAGTGGTTCTAGTGATGAATTGATTCGCGGTAGAGCCATAAGAAACATGTTAGTAGATAGGATTAATCGGCTTCATAATGTAAATAATTAATTTCGGTTTTTGTGTAAGCATGTTGAACTACTCGTATACAGGGTGGAATTTTGTAATGCCAGCTGGAGGGAAAGTACTCTTAATACTGCAGATAGAAAATTTTACTCAAAGGAAACATTCCTTTATTTTTTAATAGAAAGCAAACTGCATTCAAAGATTTTCGAAAATTCTCTTCTCCCACACCCGGGAATCGAACCGGCTAAAATCTGAAAAAATTATACCGTGTACTTTTATTGCATCGATCGTTAGGGTCAATTATAAGGATGAAATCTCTCTAACCAACATGATAAATTAAATGAAAGGAAAACCAGGAAATCTTAAATTAATTTAATTATTTACAAAAAATGGTAAACTAACTAATTAGTTGCTCGAAATGGGCTCCATTCTCTTGGATACACAAATTTATTCTTTTAACGAATTAATTTCTAGTAACCTTTAATAGTGTTGTGGTGAATATTATAAATCGTATTCTGAACTTCAACTCGCAACTCGTTGTCATTCGCATAAGATTTCATGTAAATTTGATTTTTTACATATCCCCACAAAAAAAAATCTAATGGGGTGAGATCTGACGATCTCGCAGGCCATCTGATTGTACCGTTTGTACCAATCCAGGTATTAAAATGGTTATTAATGTAGGCAGTAGTGATTCTGCTGTTATGTGCCGGAGCACCATCTTGCCGTAGAATTATTTGGTTTCGCTCTTCCTCGGGGAAACCATTTTAACTCGTTTCTTAAGAGATCCAGTATTTCAATATACTTGACAGTGTTTAAATGACCTTCGTACACGTGGACTAACACTACATTATTTCTCATAATTCCGCACCAAACGTTGAAAGAAAATCTTACTTGATTGTTAGTTTCATGAACACGAACAGGATTCACTCGAGACCAATAATGGTTATTGCGGTACATGCCATTATTGCTGAAGTTGGTTTCGTCAGACCATACAATGTTACTCAAAAAATTAGGGTTGCGGTCAATTTCTCCAAGCATGTTTTCACAAAATTGTAATCGTCTGTCACGATCCCCAATATGCAATTTTTGCACCAACCGACCTTCACGATAGCATTTATACTTATACTTTTTCAGCACTAGTGTGGGTTGTTCCTAATTCATCGGCAGCATCTCTACTTGAAGCCTTTGGAAATGATTCAAAGTATGTTAAAACATCTAGTTCAAAATCGAAATAGTTTTGCTGAATAGTTTGCCGTCTCTTCTTGAAACCACCCGTATTCTTTCAATTTTCTACCATTCTTTTCAATACGAACCGAGTTGGTGCCTGTCGGTCTTGATATCTCTCTCTCTATACCACCGCAGAGCTAGATTCACGTTTTTGTTACTTAAAAAATAAGCTTCCATTAAATCAAACTGTTCTTGATAAGCCATTTTCACCGTGAGACAAAATGTGAAATGAGTTGTAAAAACAATCAAATGTGAATAACAACTATGACAATCTAATTTTCAAATTTTAATCTAACATTCCATATTTAAATTACCTCATACACGCAGCTACGAGTATGTCGCAAAGGAGTCTGCATTACAAAATATGGATGTTAGTTAAAGAGCTTTAACTTGACTCATTGAATTTGTAGCTTCAGATTTCCTGGTTTTACTTTCATTTAATTTATCATGTTTGTTAGAGAGATTTCATCCTTATAATTGACCCTAACGATCGATGCAATAAAAGTACAGGGTATAATTTTTTCAGATTTTAGCCGGTTCGATTCCCGGGTGTGGGAGAAGAGAATTTTCGAAAATCTTTGAATGCAGTTTGCTTTCTATTCAAAAATAAAGGAATGTTTCCTTTGAGTAAAATTTTCTATCTGCAGTATTAAGAGTACTTTCCCTCCAGGTGGCATTACAAAATTCCACCCTGTATAATAAAGGTAGCATTAGAGAATAATAAATATACTATAATATGTTTGAAACAAATATGATGTTAGTTCTTTACAAAACAGAATTAAGTACCTTTAAGATATTACTTTCATGAATATAGTTTCACCATCTCAGCCGTACGACGCCCACTGAAGCCAAATAAATTAAATTCTAACATATACAAAATGTTTTCTTTTTAAGAAATAGAAGTGAATAGTGTATGTGAAGTCTGTTACCGAACCATAATACAAATAAAATAAAAAATCAGACACTATTCACTTCTTTTCTCTAAATATGATTTTAATAACTAACGCCTCTTTCATAAAATCTAACCACTGAGCTTGCAACTGAAGCTCTACTCTCTCTCTCTCTACGCTGACGAATCCTCTCTCGTTCTAATTCTATCGCAATTCGGTCACGCTCCTTTTCATACTCCCTAGCATTCCCCTCACACTCCTTAAATATTTTTAAAACGGAGTCATCTGACTTCTTCTTTTTTTTCGGCGGTTGCCACTGGGTTTGCACTGGAGCTGGTGGCTGCGGATTAGGAGGAGGAAGAGGTGGAGCGACTGTGTGTTGGCTGTTTGTTCCTGGAGTATTCCATTCATCTGGAAAAATTGTGATTCAAAAATCAACGTAAATACTATTCTGCTAGCTTTAGTTATCAGGATCTTTTTTTTTTACTTTAAGTATGTGCTTTTCTGGATAGCTTCTTGACTAGTTTGTGTATAAGATCTTATTTTTAAATATTTTGTTATTACTAGTAGTTATATCAAACAAAAGAGTTATGAGTTAGTTACCAAGTTAATGATAGAGAAATTTAAAATATATATATACCTATACCTTCAGGAATTGGTGTATATTCATAAGGAACATCATCCACAGTCAATTCGTCTACATTTTCTGTGGCAGGTAGTACCTGAATTGGCAAGCTATCTTCCTCCCCACCAACAACCTATTTTAATAAAAACAATAATTGAGTATTAGTGCTTACTTATAATTTGTGAGTAAAGGCCAACTTTACTGTTTAGTATACCTACAATATTTTTTTTTATTAAACAAAATACTACTCTAGAGTAAGTATACCTACAGAAATCATGAATACTCATAGAAACATCAAATTTAGACATTGTATATTAACAAAAATCATATTTAATTGAAACGCATTATGTGCCACTCAAACCCCAGCCAGTCCGCCACACAAGAATTTTAAGTGTCACAATACTAACAAAAAAACTCAAGTGGTGACCCTTTTTTATTACTTACAGCATTAGGTAGGTAAGTTGCAGACAAGTTAAACTTTTGACCATATTCTGTCCCAATACGGAATTAAATGAGATTACATTGATTGCTATGAAAATAAAAAAATAGAGATATATTATACTACATTACCAAGCAAAAAATATCACACGTGTACAAATCCAGCTTCTTGTATAGGGATCCCAGTAGCAGCCTGCACTCCAATTAAATTTAAAACCCTGTTTTCAAGGTCTGTTAATGTCATCTGAATCGCTGGCCCACCGCCTGTACCCTGAGCAGACTTATTTATTTTTGACCTCTTTTTCTTGACATTATTTTTGAAGTCACTCCAAACCTTAACAAACATGAACAATTGAATGCATGTATTTCTAATTGTGTGAAGTAAGTTTATTTCCTTAAATGTGCGTAATTAGGATTTAATAGGCTTACCTTCCGCCACTTTTCCTCTGTTCGAGAATCCCCAGTGCCATCACTATTGAGCATAACTGTTAACTCCTTCCATTTTTGCTGCACATAATGTCTACCACGAGGACCCCCGCTGGGTTTGGACAAGTCTCCATGCCTAAAATAAATTTAACGTGAGACAAAGGACTGTGTGCTCCAATATTTATTTTTATAATATATGTTACCTTTCTATTTTATACGGACATAATTGGCAAAAATTAAGCACATAAGTAAGGGAGCGGGCCCCATTATGGGATGGGTTCCCAATATGAGATAGCAGGTTACTCCGGTTTACAAGCACCGCCATCTCTATTACGGGCAGTGAACTCCTTCCATTTGTTGTCCAGCGGCCATATTGAAACGCTCACGCGTCAGTCGCCATTCAGTTAGACGGGAGGTTGGTTCGCGCAAATACTCCGATTACGAGTTTTTTTAATAGTGAAGTTAGAAGTTTACTTTTCTTAAGGTAAGTTTGCTTTTTTGTTATTGTATGTGGTCCTGCAAAAAAATTCCTAAAAACATTTGTGTTGAGGTTCATGTGTTGATTCTTGCTAAAATTCAATTAGGTTTTGTTTTAAGACCACGTGTTAGCAAAATACGTAGTTGTCCTAATATGGGATACCTGGGTGTGCCTAATATGAGATATCTAATATTGGGGTACATGTATCCTAATATGGGATAAAATACTAGGTACATGTATTTAATAAAATATCATGGATTATAGTTCATTATCATTAGAGAGAGCGAGGGAAAGGTCTATAATCCACCACGCGTGCCCAGTGCGGATTGATAGATGTCACATGTCTGGGTTTTTTTTTAATGTTTTTATTTTCCTCTCATTGAGGAGGCCGTGTCCCTGCAATGGGAACATTATAGGCTGATGATGATGATCATTAGAGGTACATAGAGGTATTTACTATACTTGCTAACCGATCAAGTTCTACCCAAAAAAAATTAAGATCCAAATGTGCTAATATTTAAAAAATTGTTTTAGATGAGTACCAATGAGAAAAAAAAGCGAAAGAAATGGGATTCTGATAAGATGCTGAAGGCGTACAATGCAGTAAAAAATAAAGAAATGGGCTACTTAAAGGCCTCTCAATTTTTTAACGTCCCAAAGTCAACTTTGGAGCGTTATTGTAAAAGTGTCAATCCTATAACAGAGCTAACCTCTATGAAAATGGGCCGAAAACCAACTTTTTCAGAGGAAATGGAACGTGAGCTTGCAGAGTACTGCATTACAATGGTGTCAAGGTTCTACGGACTGAGAGCCTCTGACATCCGCTCTTTGGCGTTCCAACTGGCTATAAAGAATGGACTGCCACACCAGTTTAATAGAAGCAAGAATACTGCAGGCCGAAAGTGGATGAGAAACTTTCTAAAAAGAAATCCTCGATTGTCTTTTAGGACACCTCAAGCTACATCTGCTAATAGAGCCAAGGGGTTTTCAAAAGGGAAGGTAGACGAATTTAATGATATTTTGGAGAAAGAGTTGGCAAAAATTAATTTTGATCCAACAAAAATCTACAACGTTGATGAGACTCAACGTTGTAGATTTTTAACTCAGAAGGTCTTATGCCTGAAAGGACAGAAACAGGTTGGTGGAATTTCGTCGGCGGAGCGGGGAGCTCTTATAACTCTAGTCACGTGTATGAGCGCGTCGGGGGTCTTCGTTCCACCCTTATTCATTTTCCCAAGAGTTAACATGAAGGAAGAGTTAAAAAATGGTGCTCCACCTGGCTCTCAGTTTGCGTGTCACAAATCTGGCTGGATACAACTCCATATCTTTACACAATGGATTGTTCACTTCATCAACACTGTCCACCCATCTAAAGAGTGTCCAGTTATACTGATCCTAGATGGACACTACTCTCATACAAAAAATATTGATGTCATTGACAAATGTCGGGAAAATGGTGTCATTCTGATATGCCTCCCCCCACATTCGTCTCACCGAATGCAGCCCTTGGATGTATCATTTATGAACCCATTCAAGGCGTACTATGCCAAAGAAATCGACTCATGGCTAAAAAATCACCCTGGCCGCGTCGTGACTGCATTCCAAGTTGCAGAATTAGTTGGAAAGGCATACATGAGGGCTGCTACACTGGAAGTCGCCGTCAATGGATTCCGTAAAAGCGGAATATTCCCATTCGACCGCAATCATTTCAGAGACCACGACTTCGCTGTACAGGACGGCAACGATGATGGCACTAACATGGATGTGGAAACAGCTCCAGTCCTATCTCCAGTTGCATCGCATACGGGCTCACCGACAATCCTGGCAACTACTAGTGCCGTTTCAGTGCACTCACCATTACCATTTCATTTCGCTGTACAGGACGGCGACAATGATGACACGAATATGGATGTGGAATCAGCTCCAGTCCTATCTCCAATTGGATCGTATATGGCTGTACAGTACGATGACGCTGAAGACACTGGTATGAATTATGAATCATCTCTAGCTCCAGTCCCATCTCCAATCGCATCTTCTACTGAATCAGCAATGCCCCTAGCGACTACTAGTGCCGTACCTGCGCACTCGCCATTAGCATTTGCTTTAAACATGCGTTCGTCAAATTCCGGTGCTGATACGCCTTCGCTATCAGTTTCGACTCCTTCAGGTGTCTCGACTCTAGCATCGCTCGCCATGACTGCAGTCCAAAGTATAATCTCATCAGGTCCAGGTGCTGAAGCGGCTCCGCTTCCAGTCCTAACCCATAATGAATCAGCTACGGTGCCGTCGACATCAAATGACGAATTACCGGCTCCGCTTCCAGTCCTAGACCATAATGAATCAGCTACGGTGCCGTCGACATCAAATGACGAATTAGTTCATTCTCAAGTCTCGCGCAGTTCAAGGGCTCAAGCCCGACGAAAATTTTCCATAAAACCGGCTGAAATCAGTCCTTTTTCCACAATCCAGCGAAAAACCAAGAAACCTGATCAAGTATCACAGCTCCGAGGAGGAAAGCCTTTATTAGTCACCAGTTCACCATACAAAAATGAATTACAGGAACAACTGAATAAGAAGCAAGAAAAACCAGGAACATCTAAAAGTAAAACGAAAAAGGCGATGATTGCTAAAAAGAAATCTAAGACTGTTCAAAAAACCAAAACCATAAAGAAGAACAAGAAGATTACAAAAAAAATGAAAAAAAGAAGATATCAGTAAAGAAGAAGATATTACAAAGTAGCTCATCTAGTGAGAGTGCCGATGAAGACCCATCACTGATGAGCTCAGATGAAAGCGAATGTAATGAAGACGTTGAATGCATATATTGCCTAACTGAATATTCAAATGACATTACATTGCTGGAGAAAAGTGGATACAGTGCACAAAATGTTTTCGGTGGTGTCACGAGTTGTGTGCTGGTGTAGAACCGCATGTCAATAACTTCAATTGTGATCTTTGCCGAGATTAGTAGAAGATTATATGATTAGTACAATACTACAAGACTGATTGTGTTCGTAATTAATATACCTACCTATATATAAAATTATATTTTTTTTTTTACTTGCAGCCTAATTACAACCCACAAAAATAGATAAATAGATTATTAGATAGATAAATAGATAGACAATTTATTATATAAACTATAATAATAATTAATTCAAAATTTAATGTTTTACATTGCCATGCAATTGTATTCTTCTAATTTTCATACATTTGAAACTACAAACAAAAAATTAAAAAATCATTATACATATATTAAAAAAAAAAAAAAAAAAAAAATATTGACAAATAATAAACTGTTTCCTAATATGGGAAACCATATACCACAATATGGGATATCCCATTATAGGTGCCATACGCTAGGTGTTTCCTAATATGGGATATCCCACATTGGGAGTATATGGTATCCCATATTAGGAAACAGTTTATTATTTGTCAATATATATGATTTTTTAATTTTTTGTTTGTAGTTTCAAGTGTATGAAAATTAGAAGAATACAATTGCATGGCAATATAAAACATTAAATTTTGAATTAATTATCTTGTTATGAGCAGAACTACATTACAAGTTTCTTTTTTATTAATGTTCAAAAAAAACTATCCCATAATGGGGCCCGCTCCCCTAAGTTTCTTTTTCATAGCGTTACCTATTTAGTTAGCTACAGTTCCGTTATATTTATTTAGTTACAGTGGAGTAATTTGTATTTTTTACTTTAGCCTCCACGCGCTCCCCGTTCAGGCGACACCTGGAGGATCGCTCAATGTTCGCGGCGACTCCGTGCCGCTCGAGCAGACCCCAGGTGGTCGCCTGCGCATCGGAGAAGCTAGACAAGCCAGGCAACCCAGCCTGGACTTGTCTCTCTGGTAAGTTAACTCTCCTTCCTAGAGTATCGCCATGGTACGTGGGTGGTAACGAACATGGTAATATGGTTATATTTTTACGATACTGTATTTATTCACAGTTCCGACGTGGTTGAGCGTATGGAGGCATTGGACATGTCAGAGGACGAAGCAGCGGAGCTGCTGCAGTCGGATCCCTGGCATGTGAAGAGGTGGATGCGGGACCTGCCGGGGGCCAGCGAGCTGCCGAGGGCCAGCGACACGCCGAGCAGCAACACGGTGTTTCTTGCTCCTCTCGCGCCTAGCGCCAGATCTGAGGTGATTGTCGCTGCCGAAGTTGACGTTCGTCCATCAACTTCGACGGTGACAGCACTTTCACAGACGGTGCCTAGGCGTGATGGCAGTGAATTGGACAGCGATTTCGATGACGAATTCGATGTCCCAGTCATGCCAGTTGTCGGGAGGGATCTTCCTGACACCGAGGAGTTAGACGAACCGTTACAAGATTTGGTAAACGAGATCGATACGGGGATGGATGACGCTGCCGATTCTCTTTTGGGTACGTCGGCTATTTTCACGTGGTCACTGGACTTTGATTCGTTTAGGGGTGTTCGTGGGGAGTTCTCAGGTCCTACCCCTGGGCCAATCAAAGACTACGAGACGCCTTATGATGCCTTCACCGACATATGGGATGAGGATATCATAAGGTTGATCGCCACGGAAACTAACCGATATGCCCATCAGACAATCGAGACCATGCGTAACGCAGGGACTTTGAAACCATCATCTCGCCTTCATTCGTGGACTGACACTAATGCAGACGAAATAATGTTTTTTTTCGCGATGTTGATGTATATGGCTATCGACCCGCGTACGTCGATAACTGAATATTGGACATCAGACGTAGTTCTCTAATTACCTTTCTTATATGTACGAAAACATTTGTAAATTTTGCTAAAGTCTGGGTAAAATCTAGACAAACTTTTCACTATAATAGCTGTTACAATAAAGTGTACCTATCTTATGGTTTTTTTGTGTACAAAAATGTATATTTTTATTGTTTTATTATTAAATAGTTATATACATTCCTTGAAAAGAAAATGCATTTTATTTCAAACCTCTCTAAGCCCTTTCTTAGATTTGCTGTTAGTAAGTAAATAAGTGAACAAATAATAATTATTAATTTATTTTCAAACATAAATAGCAACAATCATTAGGTACTTTGAGATAATAAAGGTTTGCGGGGAGGGCTGTTCCTTACACCCTGTATATACAATGATGTAGTTTCGCTTTGATAGCAGCTTTTATCATTGCTTCTTGCCACATTTCATGATCCTAGGTCAACGGGAAGTACCCTGTTGGTTGGATTCCCTTTGCGAATGTATGAGAAATGTGTCATAATCATATCTTTTGATTGCATAAGCAAGGTTGACGCCACATCAACAAAACAGCGGACAAAAAGTAATCCGTATTTTTTTCTTTTTGAGGTACGGAACCCTAAAAATGAGCTATAAAAAGACTTGATCGAAACCACGAGCGAATCCGAGGGCAACAACTAGTACATATAAATAAATCGGTTCATAATTCATATAAGTAAATATATCTACATTCATAAAAAAAAAAAAAACAGTACAGACGAACCTCCTACTATCGTAAAGAAGTCGGTAAAATAATATACATTATTTAGAATAAATTGACATGACAAACACAAAATGTATCAACAATAATCATATTATCAAGATTTCCTTGAAAATAATAATACTGAATTATTTTCGTTAAGAGTTTTTTTGCAAACGTTACCGGCCAGGCAGTATGGCCGCCGGCGCACGCCGGCGTTCGCAGAATTTTTATCGGTTGACAGAATAAGTTGTTGTGCAAATAGTGTATTTAGTAGTGATATTTAGTATGTTATGAATGTGTAAACATATGTGCCATCGTATTCTAGTGTAGTTTTAGTGAATATATTTGTGGATTCGACGTATTGTGATAAAGTGTGTAGGTTATGTGAATGAATATTATCAAAATGAAAACATATCACGTCACTGCAATGTCAGGTCAGTTTTATTTCACTACGTAGCCGTTTTATTAGATAGGAAAACTAATGTGGATTACGGGAAGGTATCATTTATAATTTGTTATTATCGATTTAACAGTATAATCTTCCTTTTTCTGAAGGCCTACCTAAAGTTATTACCTTACTCGTAAAAGCGTTGACTTTAGCCGCGTACTGACTGAGCGAGCAGCCTCGTGAGGCTGCCGCGTGAGGAAAATCCTCGGTCGGTCAAGACGAGCCTCGCCCGAGGCAAACCCACGCGCTGCCTCGCCCGAGCGTGCCGCGGCCCGAGCCAAACATTGTCGGTTTTTGTCCATGCTCTAAAGCGCCTCAGTAACTTTGCCGCGCGCACTCAAGACGGTTGTGTTTTGCCTCGCTTCTTCGAAGAACACCATGAATAAAGAACAGTGTCTCAAATTAATACAATTATATGGCGAATATAGACTACTTTGGGATGCGCTATGTCCTGATTATACCAACAGGGGACTAAGAGAAGATGCGTGGAGAAACATAAACCGGGAAATGAACATTCCAATAACTGACTTAAAAAAAAAGATGGAGTCTTTGTTAGGATCCTATAGGCGGGAAAGGTCACGTGAAAAGAAAAGCCGTATCACAGGATCAGGTATGTTTATGTTTATTATTATGTTAATGCCTTTAATTTAAACTACACTTCAGTGTTAGCCGGCCACACTTTGGATCGTAGACAGAGAAAACTATAGACTATAAATATACACTCTAAAATTTCAATTATATTGAAAAATAAAAACATTAATGTTAGTACAGGTCGTGGTGACATATACAACGTGTAACAGAATAAGCGCAAGACCTGAAAGTAGTTTGCTCAGAATCGGCTTCTGAATCGATTTCCGTCATTATTTATATATGTTAGTTTTTCAGGAAAAAATCTTTTATTTAACTGAAATTAGACCCACCGCGTCATAACAAAGTAATAAGATATTTTATTTAAGGAAATTTAAGCCTTATCTCAAAGGAATAAAGCCTATTCAAATGCATGACCGAATTTGTAGTACGCTCATAGCTGTCCAATGTGTAGTGCGCGTTAAACAAAATAGTTAATCTAAGGAAGCTTAATCCTTATTACAAAGCAATATGTCTAATTTAAATGCAAAACCGAATTTGTAGTTCCGTCATAGCTTTCTTTACACACACATAAACATTGCTTTTTATTACATTTGAGCTAGTTGTTAAAAAAAAATTGTTAATTTAAGGAAATCTAGACCTAATCCCAAAGTTATAAAGCTTTTTTAAATGCACGACCGAATGTGTAGACCGTATTTAACATTATTTTGTTGAGAAATGCAAAAATACTAGGAATTTTATGGTTCGTTTTTTGCAAATGGAAGATTAATGTGAAAGAGTGAGATGCATTAATTTGCCGTCTTATCCCTTTGACGTTTGATATGCCGACACAAGCGTCGTCACCGCCCGCGGCGCGCCCGCTCCTTTAGTTATTCGCCGACAGCGAGAAGTGTTCCCGAATTTCATTTGTTTACGCGCGCGATGGCATTCCAGTACACCAATATTCAGTACACGGAGATGGTGAGGACACTGGCTCGTTGCTACGATAATGTCGAGTTAGCGTGTCGAGAGTTCAATGCAAGATATGGCACCAGAGTGAGCGCCAGGACAATGTTAAGTGCAACTCAGCGTCTGAGGGACTCCGGTACCTTTCGTCCTAACACGGCAATAGATAGAGGGGCGAATGTGCGCCCTACTCGCTTACAAGCAAACATCCTGAATTATTTTGACGAACACCCAGAGAGCAGCACGAGAGAAGCAGCGCCATTGTTTGACTGCAGCCACATGTACGTGTGGCGAACGTTACGCGCTGATGGTGAACTCCCGTTTCACCTACGACGTTGTCAGGAGCTGACGCCAAACGACTACTTACCACGTCTGGAATTTAGTAGATGGTTGTTGGAGAACTGGCAAGGAAACAGCATCTGGACGGACGAGAGCACCTTCACGCGAGTTGGCATTTACAACCAGCATAACCAGCATTTGTGGAGACATGAGAATCCACATGCATGCCGTGTTGATTCGTTTCAGCATAGGTTCTCCGTGAACGTGTGGGCGGGCGTCTTAGGTACACGCGTACTCGGACCTGTCTTTCTACCGAGGTTGACTGGAGATACCTACCTACAGTTCTTGCAGGAAACATTGCCCGAGTTATTGGATGACGTCCCTCTCATCTTTCTAAGAGACGTGTTTTACCAACACGACGGTGCTCCCGCGCATTTCACATGGAACGTTCGGCGGCATCTTGATGCGGAATATGGCCCCCGTTGGATTGGTCGTGGAGGTCCAGTGCAGTGGCCTCCCAGATCAGCTGATCTAATGCCCTTAGACTTTTATTTGTGGGGTCGAATAAAATCGCTCGTATACGTAAACGAAGCCACAAGTGTCGAAGACCTCAGACAAAAAATTTATCATGCATTTAGTGTTGTGCAAAGTGACACCGAAGTGCTAAATAAACTAAAATTTAACTTAAGGAAACGTGCAATAAAGTGCATCGAGCAAGGCGGTGGACATTTCGAAAGCCTATTAAAAAGGAGACGAAGAAATAGTGTAGTGTAAATAGTTCAGTTCTGTAAGTACCTACTTACCTTTATCTTTACCGATTTTAATTACTGTAAATATTATGATACAGACTTTGAATATGATATCGCGACAGTTAAGTACGCATCAGAGATAATAAGTGAGTCGGGCGGCCACCGAAAAGACTACTCTACCTACGTTTTCTGATAGATAGTAGACGGGCGAAAAGTTTCTTGATTTAAAAATGCTTCCGTTTTCCTTATCTTAGAATTAAGTAAACAAAATTATTCAAAGCCTACACAGCCTGTAAAAGTGTGATGGAAAGATGGAATCATATTTTTACTAGTAATGTTAGGTCATTGAACTAACGTCCCTACCTAGTGCGTACGCTTGCAGTACCTACCTACCTAGCCAGCTGGCAGGCACACGCACGTGTGCGGCGCGCTATTAGTGTGCGTGAAGATCGAGTAGTTTGCTCAAACGTTTCATGTTTAGTCAGGACAACTATTTTATAAAAAATGACTAGGTGTGGTTTAATTAAATTAAATTCCAGATGTTATTTTAGTCTTATAATTTAATATTCTAATTGGGGTGTATGAGCTCTTGCGTTTATTCCGTTACACGTTGTATAAATCACATTGGTACGCCTATGAAGCTTTCAGTTTCCTGGGCGATAGAAACCACCCAGGAAATACGCAAGATTCTTTACATGAAGAAGTGAGTATTTACTGATAATTATTCTGCCAAGCAATTGCTCCATTTGTAATAAAATGTCGCCTTAAATGTGAACGTATTTCTTTTATATCTGTTGGCCCTCGCCGTGGAATAGCTTGAATAGGTAGCATTGATGACATTCCTGTATCCTGCCGCCATCGCCCGTGTATTATTGTTCCTTCAGCTTCGGCATCGAATGATCCCGGGGGAGTGAACCTTTGAGAGGACTCTTGATCTCTTCGCAAGTAGTTATATAAGTATATAGTAGTTAACACGACTTTTGTAGCTATTTCTGGTTCCAATAGGATGGGCTTCCTCAATACTCTGAACACAGAACTTAAAATTCCAAACGCATTCTCCACAACTCTCCTTGCTCTGGACAGTCGGTAATTAAAGATCCTTTCCATTGAACCTCGATCTGGAGTACCTTCATAAGGTTTCATTGTGTACTCATTCAATGCAAAAGCTTTATCGCCTAGAATAAAATATGGCACTGCAGTTGCATAAGGCGTTTGTAAGATTTCTGGCGGAGGAATATTAATTTCCCTTCTTTCGAGTTTTTTATATAAATTGGTATTTTTAAACACACCGCCATCTGATATACGACCTTTGCTACCAACATCTACGTACAGGAATTTATAATTGGCGTCAACTAAAGCAAACAGAACTATACTGAAAAACAATTTGTAACAATCGTAATCATTGCCACTATTTATAGGCGACTGTAATATAACATGTTTCCCATCCATTGCTGCAATGGCATGAGGAAAATTCCATTTTGTCTCAAATTCTCTTGCTGTAGTAAGCCACTCTTCTTCGGATGATGGTATCTGTAAATAAAATTATGATTTTTCACTTTACAGAATGTAAGTCAAAGTGAAACTCAAAATGATGGAAGTCAAAGTGAAACTCAAAATGGTGGCAGTCAAAGTGAAACTCAAAATGGTGGCAGTCAAAGTCAAGTAGACAATGAAAATACAGTTGAAGAAACCAGAAATGAAAATACGAGAGCAAAGAAGAGAACTAAAAGAACTGAGCCAGATGATTTAACTAATAATGCTATATCAGAAGCCTTAACACTTTTACAACAGTGTGCAAGTGATAGTACTGCTTCGGAAAAACATGATTCCTACGATGTTTATGGGCAACACGTCGCAAATGAGTTGCGAAAATATGTAATATAAAATTATTTTCGAAGCGGATATGGGAGCATACCAATCATACACTGGTTATTATACTCAATCATACAGTGGACTATACAGTTCCAATTATACGTCTTGTCCTTCTTCCTCATCAATACCTCCTACCTCACCGATGCCTCCTATCTCACCGATACCTCCTACCTCACCGATGCCTCCTACCTCACCGATGCCTCCTATCTCACCGATGCCTCCCCCTCCTCCGCCTCCACGTCCTCATTGTTAAATAATTGTTTAATTAAGTGTTTTATGTTAACTGTCTCTTCGTCTATTTCTGTCATGTTTTTGTAATTATTAATAAAAAAAAGTACGAAAACTGAAATAATTTTTTTTTTTTTTACCTTAACATAATCCTTTAGCACCCCGATTAACGCATCACAAACTTCAGGAACGATTACTGATATTCTTTGTTTTGATATACGAAACAGATACTGCAAACTAAATAAAGTTCATTTATTATTGTTTAATATAAATTAAATTGATATTTTGACCAATTTCAACTTTCTACTTCTTGACGTGTGGAACACCGAGTCGAGGAATGATCCGATGATCTCTGGTGATCGAATAGTTCTCTATTCTAAATTATTTTTGTTATTATTTTAGATAATGGGTTTGACGGAAAAAGAAAAATCAAGACGCTATAGAGAAAGGCTTGAAGCAGACCCGGAGAAATTAGCGAAAGAGAAAAAAAAGGCAAAGCTACTGTGTTGTATTTGAATAGATTTGAAATGTGGCCTCACTTACCCGCCGCCGACCAGCTCTGCGCCCAGGATGTTGAAGCAGCTCCGATTCGTCCCGGGACGGGCTGATAGTTTTTACGGGTTTCACAAGGTTTAGGCCGTGCTAATGGGAAGTTATATGGTTCAGGCACTCAGGTTTTGTTAGTTTAGTTAATTTTGAGCGCATGCAATGACGGCGTTGCAGGCTCCGCTCGTTCGGTTGTGCGACTGACAATGGCGCCACGCGCGCGGGCGTGGGCGCATCGGGAACTTTTCAACTCGCGCACGTTGATTGGCGCCGAGATGAGCCGTTGGCAGTTTTTGGCGGGATTTATAGTGGAAGCTAAAGCAAAACCCAACATTCCCACCAACGAAATCCGCCAGGATTTCCCGGTTATAAGGTCATTTGACAGGGTTGTCAAAGTGTTGAAGTGTTGAATAACAATATTTAATTAGGTAAGCATTGTTGAAAACATGTGATAGTGTGTAATATATAAAACATTCTCTAGGCTCTAAAACATTTGCTGTACGCTGTCAAAATGATGTCAACAAGATTGCACAGTGTAATCATCAGAATGAATAGCTTAGTTTTTTGTTATGTTTACATAGATATCTATTTTAAACAACCGCTTGCGCAGATTTTCTGTAAGAAAATGTTTAAAACTCATATCGCTTGCCTTCAGTGTGTCCTATTTGTCATAGTCACGAAAATCACGTTTATATCATTGTTTTGTAATATTTCTCGCCTTTGTTGTTCTTATATGTACGTAAGCGATACTGCCCTAGATTATATGCCGAACATATCAGTATTTTGTCTACGGAACTTGTTATTTAAAACTCGCTCATTAGCTGTTGTTATTACTCATAACCTTGTACTCGTATGTGAGTATTTCTCAAAAGAGATGTACATTTGTGGAAAAAAACATGTCGCAAAAGTTTGAGTCAAAATATTTAAATAAAGCGATGAAACTTCTTGTAAGATGTTTGCGAAGGATGAAGAAAATATACTCCGGATTAGGATTTGATATCGCAAGGACCGAATATACTTAAAAAATTGTGTAATGCTTCAAGTTGTCACTATCATGATTTACTCTTCCATACAAAATCTTTGTGTCTCAATGGGTACCAACGACTTTGTCGCTTCAAAAAATACTACTTTACGTATGTCTAACGTTCTAATGTTCTGTAATTAGCACCTTCGTATAATCAGGTTTAAGGTTCAAAGATGCTTGTATCTTGCTTTATTCAAAATAATTACGTTTCACGCAATAAACAAAATGTCTCACCTTTTTTACTTTTTAGTCACATACACTTTAGTCACGCCATTTCTCAGTAATTTCTTTAATTTCTGAACGAATCTGTAGTATTTTGTACTGGTAACACTAAAAGCGTTCCTATTGGACGATGGTAAATGTCAGCGCCATATTTTTTCTCTGTCAAAAATAAGATTCGCTTAGAGCGCCGGCTGTTTTACTGTTTCGATACGAGAGAAAATTATTACTTTTTTTGGGGTAAGTACTTCTGAATTGTTTATCAAGTTAATAAAAATGTATGTTAGGATAATCGTTTAAGTGAATTACATTCTTGAAATTCATTTTGGACAAAAAATCTACTTCTTTTAGAGGTTATTGGATATAATTCCTTTTACTGTTTCGTTGTTTTTCGTCACGTAACTAAATAGTATGTTATAAAGCTGGGTGTAGACTAGTTTTCTATTTATTTACCGGGGTTACTTTTCTGAACTGACATCCGTTTGCCTTCTTATTTAGTAAGGTAAAAAGCAACAACGACAAGATAATTAGCTGATTAGTCCAAAGAGCACGGGAAGTTGATGTTTTTTCTGCAATATTGCAAAACTCGTAGAATAAAAGTCTATTATTGCTTTTAATTTCACTAAAAATGGACAAAAATGTATCTATGAAAAAACAAATGTGTTGCTTCATTTGTTCGTCTTTTATTAAGTACTCCTAAGCCGCTCAACTTTGGAAAGATGTATGTGCTCCGCCGCCAGTAAGGGTGTAGTTGTTTAAAGGATATTGGTTTGATTTTACGTAATTTTCACAATAACTTTTTGAGCAGAGTTGTATGTACAATGGGGGAAGGTAGTAGGACGTTAAATGGGAGAGCAAACGATGTTAGGTACTTGGAAATATACAACGTTATATTACATTAACTAGCGACACGTTATAGACGTGACGGGTATCGATATCTAAAGATAATTAAATAATAATAAACCTGATTTCTTAAAGTGATAATTTCAACTATCATCGAGCATGGCCGTGCGATGTAAGAACCGATCGAAAAAAAAGTTTCAAAATACATGTTTATTCTTGTTTTATTATGAGTAGATATACCCATCACGTCTGTGAAGTTTCGCTAGTTAATTTAATTTAACGTTGTATTATACACCATGGTTTGGGGTCGTTGTGATAGTAGTTGATGTTGTGGTATACCACGCAACATATAACTTGAACCTGCGCAGTAGTCGTTTTTTAGACGTCCCATACAAATCGATTAGAGAACCTTGGCAGAACGACGTCATTTTGAGTCAAGTTATTTGCCCAGGAGTAATATCAAGATAAGATGATATTTTTTTTTTTACAGAAATGCCACCGAAAACAGCTGCCGAAAGGCAGAAAAAATATCGAGAAAAATGAAAACAGGAGAATCCGGAAAAATATGAAGAAAGACGTTTAAAACATCTAGAAAAAGTCAAAGAAAACATTAAAAAGAAAAAAATGTCTTTAACTGAAGCAGAAAAACAGGAACAGCTTAAAAAATGGAGGAAGCAAAATACTGATAGGGCTAAAAAGAAGAAAGAAGAGAAAGGAGCTCAAGGTCATTTAAAAACTGATAATACATTGGCATCACATACTAATAACAATAGCGAAAGAAATATTGACAAAAAGACCAGATTGCAAAGGTTGATTGAACAAAATACGGGACTGAAAAGAAAAAACGCAAATCTCAGAAGGCAAAATAATCGATATAAGCTCGAAATAATTAACCTTAAAAAGAAATTGATAGAAAACAATAATAGTGAATCAGCTAAAATTGTCACTGCAATTGGTGATGAAACCCCGATCACGAAAACAAACAACTTTCTGGAAGCTACTATACCAACTGCCTCTGCTGAAGAAAAAGAGAAGGTTAAAAAGAAATTGCTTTTGCTGAATACTTTAACAGAGTCCATAAAAATGAATTATGAGAAAGCAGATACCAAGGAAAAGAAAAATGTCTTGAAAAATGTAGCTACGCATGAGATGGTCAATAAATACAAACAGAAAACTAATATCACAAAGGTTCTCGGACTTAAAGGGAGGATTCGACTTACTAAAACAAGAAATACTTTGAGACAAAAATATGGACAAGAACTCAATGTTTTTTTTTAAAGGGAAGATGTGAGTCGAGATAGCGCTGGGAAGAAGGAATGTGTAACGAAGAATAAAAACAAGAAGCAGAAAAGATATTTAACTGAACCATTATACAAGCTTCATAAAAAATATCAAGCTGAAGGCGGGAGAGCATCTTTCCAAACCTTTTGTCGTTTTCGGCCATTTTACGTTGTTCATCCAAAAATACAAGATCGAAATACATGTGCTTGTGTAAAACATACTAACATGCTATTCAAAACTACAGCTTTGAAGAGATTAGGTGTGCTTCAATCATCAGATTTGGGCGACATTTTAGGAGAAGTTACTTGCTGCAAATCGTTCAGATGTTATTACTCAGAGTGCATAGACTGCAAAGATAAGATCCCAACCTTTAACTCAACTATAGATGCAAACCTCCCTATTCAGTGGCTGCAGTGGAAAGTTATAACACATACATATACTAAAGTTACCAAAGGAAAATGTGAAGAAAAAACGACAAAAAAATATGCTAAAACAACGATTAAAGGGACAGTAGGTAACTTAATCAAGGAATTCCTGAAAGACCTAAAGCAATTCAAAATTCATCACTACAATGTCAATCATCAATACCGATCATGGAAAAAATGCATAAAGAATCTTGAAGATGACGAAGTCAGCCTTGTTTGTGATTTCTCCGAAAACTTCGCTTGCAAACAAGCCGAGGAAATTCAGGCAGTACATTTTGGAGCAAGCAGGAACCAGATCACACTTCACACAAGTGTACTCTACACAACAAATAAAAAGCCTTTATCGATATGCACAATTTCACCAATAAATGAGCATGGTCCCGGTGCCATTTGGGCCCACTTGGACCCCATTTTGCAGATTTGTACGAAAGAACTGAAAGCGAAGAAAATACATGTTTTTTCAGACAGTCCTGCTACTCAATACAGACAAAAAAACAATTTTACATGTTCCAGAAAAGGTGTTCTGACTATGAATTTCAATTTGGTACATGGAATTTCTTCGAAGCCTCCCATGGCAAAGGACCAGCGGACGGTGTTGGTGGGGCTATAAAACGACAGCTAGACAGTCAAATAGCACACGGTCATGACATTACAGACGCGAAAGAAGCGTATGATTACTTGAAAGATAACACCAACATTAAAATCTTTTATATACCTGAAGACAAAGTCGAAGAGATGACAAAAATGATTCCAAATGACGTTGTGCCCTTAAAAGGTACAATGAAAGTACATCAAATAGCAACTACCGGAGATGGACCAATTAAATATAAATGGCTAAGCTGTTTCGACTGTGAAAAAAACATTTGCTGTGACTGCTACTACACCAAAGAACATCAACTGATTAAAACAAACACTTTATCTTCAACATTACTCAGCAAGAACGAATCACATGTAAAAAAATCCAAATCAAACAAAAAAGACAGCAATAAAAATATACCTAAAGCTCAAAAAAGACAAAGCATGCAAACAAGAGTAGTACTAGGAATCAAACGTAAAAGGTCAAAGAGTAGTACATCTACTTCAAAAAGTGATGACGCAATGAGTATTTACTCCGAATCAGATTGTACAATGGATGATATACAGGATGAGGAAGAAGATGAAGAAGAAGTTAACACTGATAATGAGCATGAAAACACAAATAAGGAAAATAGTGGAAAAGTGACTATTCTATCGTCAATCCGGTTCACACCCGAAAATCTTAAATATGTTAATCTGCAAAAATATGATCCTTTCAAGCTGCATAAAATTGATAAAAATTTTGATCTCTCTACAGTGCATAACACCAAAGACAAAGAAAATGACGGAAGCACTTATGAATGGAAAGATAAAGAAGAGAACCTTAAAACAAAAATCAAAAGGGAAACATCGAAAAGAGAAGAAAATGTCGTGACCAAAAATGACAATGAGGTTGCAGTTCAGGATATTGAAAGCAAAATATTGCTGAATGAAAAAAATATCAAGAGTAAAAATGACAAAAAGACTGAAGACATTACGGACGACGAAGACACTTACCTGAAAAAAGCGATGAAGGAAAAAAATATCGAAAACGCACGTGGCAGCGAGACTAAAGATGTTAAGGATTATGGAGACGTTTACCTGAAAACCGCGATGCAGGAAACAACTGAAAATAATGCCAAAAATGAACCAGAAACTGAAGACTTAAATGACAATAAAGACACTTACCTGACAACGGAGACGAAGGAAAAGACTGAAATTAGTACTAAAAATAATAATGAAAGAGAAACATATGACAATAAAGGCACTTACCTGCAAACAGGGATGAAGGAAAAAACTGAAAATAGTACCAAAAACAAAGAAGAACGAGAGACTGAAGACGTTAAGGACAATGAAGGCACTTACCTGAAAACAAAGATGACTGAAAAACAAATCATAAACAGGTATGACGAACACATTAAAGAAATAATAGAGATTGCCGTGGGTCCCTCAACAAATGAAAATATTACTAAGAATGACGTTAACATTGAGACCGAAGATAATCAGAAGAATGAGATTTTTAAACTAGGAGATACGACTTTAGTACGCTACTACAAAAAGACATGGAAATATTACGTTGGAGTAATCACCAAGATACATTATGGTGAAAAGATGTACTCAATTTCATTTTACAAAAATAGAGGCAAAAACGTGGAAGTAAAATTTCTGTTCCCTAAAACTAAAGATTTAGACTGTGTTCCTGAAATAAATATAGTTAAAAAAATTGAATTGGTCGAAAAAGAGGGCAGTCTTTCTCTAAAGAATATAGAAGACGCAGTTTATTTTTAATTCAGTTTCTTTCTGTTATATCTTTTTCTTTTTTGTGTTTTAATTTGATTACTTCATTTTGATTTCAGCTAATAATAAGTATAATGAAAAACATGGTTTTTAATTAATTTCCTTATTCCCTGCACTTTATTATGACAGTCAATGCACACTAAGCTTTAGTTTACTATTTCGTTACTTTGTAAACTATTTCGTTACGATATTTCATAACAACTTTTTCGTTACGTGTACATCTTTCGTGAGAAATACTCATGTAACTCAACTTTATACCGCTACCTACTACGAACAGAATCCAAGTTTTTAAATATACCCGAATCTAAAAATACTTACTCCTTTTTTACTTAATTACACGCAATGCTTAGTAACAATGATTTGTCATTTTTTTATCAAAACTGTAGAGGGATCCGCACTAAATTGCACACACTTTACACCAACATTCTTTCCTTCTCCTTTGACGTGATCATATTATCTGAGACATGGCTAACACCTAATATAATGGACAGAGAATTCATTGATGACCGGTACTTAGTTTTTAGAGACGATCGTGACCGCATTGCTGCAAACAAGCGCGAGGGCGGGGGTGTTCTGATAGCCGTGCTGCTTGGGCTTCGGCCTGCGAAGATTTTAACGTGTCCTTCTCCCACTGGCATCGAACACGTTATGATCCAAGTGCCCGCGTCGCGCTCCAACACTCACCACGTCATTAGCGCTGCCTATATACCACCACGCACACAGGATGATGTTTACTTGTCACATCTGTCCACATTAGAAAATATTCTTACGGCTCCCTGTATTGAATCATTTTATATAGCCGGTGATTACAACCTGCCCGAAATTGAGTGGTCAGGCAGTGCTAGCCATGTGACTACTCGGTCACAAAATAATGTAGGTCGATCTTTATTGGATTTAATGGCTATTACGAATGCTTCGCAATACAACACAATTAAAAATAATTTGGGTCGTGTTTTGGACTTATTCATTAGCAATACTGAATGTCAGTTACAGTCCGACATTTTACTGCTGCAGCCTGACAGTCACCACCCTCCATTTTCTGTTTTAACCTCCCTGGAGACATCATTCACACCCATGAAGCGTCATTCTAAAATTAAATATCATTTCTTTAGAGCTGATTACCAAGAAATTAATGTGGAACTAAAGAAGTTGAACTGGGGTGATCTGTTTCTTAATCTCTCCAGTGAACAGGCCGTAGATACTTTTTATGACTATATATATGGAATCGTCAGATTACATGTTCCTCTGTCACGGCATAAATCAACTACCTTTCCCGTTTGGTTTAGCGCTTCCCTCATTAAAACTTTCAAAAATAAAGAACGCGCGTGGATAAGATGGAAAAAACTGCGCAACTTATCTGATTATGAAAAGTTCTCTATTCAGCGTAAACGTTTGAAACTACTTTGTGAACAGTGTTACAATAAGTACATGCAAACTGTTGAAGAAAGCATACCTATAAATGTCAAGCACTTCTGGACGTATATCTCTAACCGAAAGAAAGGTTCTGGAATCCCAACTAACATGCAGTACAAAAATAAATCATCTAGCTGCCCCGCTGAGATATGTTCATTGTTTTCTGCCTTCTTTAACTCGGTGTACGAGCCTTCAACTTTTGACCCTAATACCTGGACACCCCCAGAGACCTTTGACGAGAGTTCTGTATGCATTCCGGATATTTACCTCGAAAAGAGTGTCATACTTAAGGCACTTATCTCATTAGACTTAGCTAAAGGAGCTGGTCCGGATGGCCTGCGACCTTCTTTCTTTAAGAACACTGCGCAAGCCATCTGTGTCCCGTTACACATAATATTTAATAAATGTCTCAGGGAAGGGATTTTCCCCTGTGTTTGGAAGAGGGCTTTCATCACGCCCATTCACAAAACTGGTGACAAAGGTAACGTTGAGAATTATCGACCCATATCTATCTTGTCCACCTTGTCTAAACTTTTTGAGGGTCTAGTGCACAGCCACTTATTTCCTCAGTTAAATCACCTTATTATACCCGAACGACATGGCTTCGTTAAATCTAAATCCACTACCACAAACTTAATTATTTTTACACAATTTTTATTTGAAAACATGGACATGCGCACGCAGGTTGATGCTGTATACACCGATTTTTAGAAGGCTTTTGACAAGGTGGACCACAAATTGCTTCTCGATAAAATCGCTTTCAATGGCATAAGAGGCAATTTACTCAGATGGTTGGCTTCATATATATTTAATAGGACTCAAAAAGTTGTTATCAATGGATTCGAATCTGATTATGTGGTCGTCGATTCAGGTGTGCCTCAAGGATCTGTCTTAGGCCCATTGCTTTTTATCCTGTTTATAAACGATATAAAATCCTGCTTAGTCAACTCTAAATTCCTAATGTACGCCGATGACATTAAAATCTTTAAGGCATGTGCGAAATCTCAGGATTGTTTGCTACTACAAGAGGACTTGTGCAGGCTTTCTCAATACTGTCTGGTAAATAAACTTCATCTTAGTCTTCCAAAATGTCACTTCATTTCTTTTACTAAAAACATAAATACTATTAACTTACCGTATACTTTGAACGACATACAATTGAAAAAATCTGAGTGCACACGTGACCTTGGCGTACTGCTTGATTGCAAATTACATTTAGACACCCATATCGACAACATAATTAACAAAGCCTTTAAGATGTATGGTTTTGTTATGCGGTCTTGTAAAGACTTCAAAAAGCCTTCTACTTTTCTCTTCTTATACAAAACACTAGTCCGTTCTCAGTTGGAATACGCGGTACCCATCTGGTGCCCGTATTATGATAAATATAACCAAGCAATAGAAATGGTTCAGAAAAAAATTCTTCGTGCCACGCATTACAGGTGCTTCCATTCAAAGATTCCCTATGCAGATTTGCTAAAGCATTATAAAATATTGAGCTTGGATTCTAGACGTCTACTGATTATGGTTGTGATGCTGTACGGTATATGCAATGACAAATTTAATTGTACTGAGCTCTCGAATAGACTGTGTTACGTTGTACCTAGAACTGTTATTCGGCGGGAGGTGCGCGCATCTCGACTATTCTACACTGCACGATGTAGAACGAAGGCTGGGGTGCGAGCCCCTCTCCGCCGACTTTTAGAAACCTATAACTCACAATTCCTTGATTTTGATATTTTCGCGCTGTCGCAATCTAAATTCAAAAGAATGGTTTCACAATCTCTTGCAAGTCGCCTTTAATGACGGATGCACTTATCATCCGCTTCTTTCGATTCGTCGGTTTAAAGTGTTTTTCTTTTAAATATGTAATTTTTATTTATTTTTATTTTTAAACATGCGTTCGTTTTCATACTCTGATGTCAATTCGTGGACAATAGTGTGGGTTATACGTTTTTTCGACTGTATTAAAAATCATTTCTGTAAATGCTGTAATGTATAACTGTTTTTTGTCCCAAATAAATAAAATAAAATAAAAATAAAATAACTGTGTGAGTAGTGGACTGTATAAACTTAATTATCTACGTTAAACTATAGTTTACTTAACTAAATAGTGGACTCATTCAATGTTCCGAATGAGTGCCTAATGAAATACAAATAAATATATTTAAGATTATTCCTGCTCCAAAGGGAGCGGACTTAGCTTGACCACGGGGCGAGTAATGACGTTGTTCTTGGTACGAAGACCGACAACGCGTACGATGCCATTAGGCCCCGGATATAGTTTAATAATTCGACCAAGGCCCATTGAAGAGGAGGGGCCTCAGAGTTTATGAGTACCAGGTCTCCTTCTTTCAGATTGCGACAACCATCCAACCACTTCTGGCGTTGTTGGAGCGTGTGCAGGTAGTCTCTCCGCCAGTCTCCAAAATTGCTGCGATATCTGCTGTACCGCTTGCCAACGATTCAGCTTCGATAGAGGAGAATTCGTCAAGTCGTACTCGGGAGCTTCTAGAAGTTCACTACCGATCAGAAAGTGCGCCGGTGTGAGCACTTCGAACTCACTGGGATCTGAAGATAATGCACACAGCGGTCGAGAGTTTAACACTGCTTCGACGCGTGCAAAAAGGGTGGTAAGCTCTTCGAATGTAAGGGCTCTTTCGCCTACAGTTCTTTCAGGTGAGTCTTTGCGGATTTTATTGCTGCCTCGTATATGCCTCCAAAATGGCTGCCTGTGGGTGGATTATGCTTCCACGTCACTTTGCGTGTCGTAAAGTTGCAAGAAATCTCACCAGTATTAGCTTCAAGGAACTGAGACACATCTGCCAATTGTTTACCAGCTGCGACGAAGTTTGTGCCGTTGTCAGATACTACAGCACTACACAATCCACGCCTGGCGGTGAATCGATCGAATGACGCGAAGAAACATTCTGTGCACAGAGACGAGAGCGTCTCCAAGTGCACTGCACGAGTTGCGCAACAAACAAATACGCATAGATATGATTTTACGGTACGAGTATTCCTACGAGTTGACTCCTTTGTATAGAAAGGGCCACCGATATCAACACCGACCGTGTGAAAGGTATGTATATCTTGAGTTCTAAATCTGGGCAGTTGGCCCATAATGGGTTGCCAGGACTTAGGCCTGACCTTAAAGCACGCAATACATTTACTAGTTCGCGATCTTATTACACTCCTAGCTGATACTATCCAGTATTTTTGACTTAATATACCTTGAAGAGATCGCGGTCCTAAATGTAAGTAAAGAATATGGTAATAATCGATAAGACTATACGTGAGATTAGATTTTTTAGGAAGCAGCACTGGATGCTTATTATCATACGGTATCCTAGATTGCGAAAGTCTGCCCCCACCCTGAGGAATTTATTTGCGTCTAAGAAGGGGCTGAGCTTTCGTAAATTCTGATGAGGTTTCAAGCCTTTTGACAGCGCTATGATATCCTCAGTAAAGTGATGTTGCTGTACCGATTTTATCAAACTGTCATGTGCCTTGCGCAGATCAACTATCGTGAGCCCAGTACGTTTGTCTCTGGGTAGTGGACAGTTATGGATGAACTGGTGGATACGTGCGACCACGTGCCACAGTTTGTTGAAACTGGAATAACACTCGGTTAATTCGTATATTACGTCGGTTGAAGCTTCAGTGGACACCAAGCTCTTTGACTCGATAGAAGGCTTAAGCTCTAATGGATGGTCGTCCCTGAACTCTTCTATGGAACGAATTGGCCAGTTGTCTTCAGAGAGCCACTATGGACCATTGAGCCACTCTGGCATTGTGAGAAGGGTCGAAGGTAACGCGCCACGAGAACACACATCGGCTGGATTACTTACTCCACTGACGTGGAACCAACAGCTACTGGGAACTGTGTCCAGTATCTTGGTCACGCGGGTCGCAACAAATACTTTCAATTTATAGCCAGGAGTGTACAGCCATGCTAGAACAGCTGACGAGTCTGTGAACAACAGAATCTCGTCGATTGTCAACTTGCGTTCTGTTAAAATATTTTTGACGTATTTGACTAATTTAGACAATAAATGTGCCGCCATCAACTCTAGGCGGGGTATCGATAAAGTTTTTAAGGGCGCGACCTTAGATTTAGCTATGAGAAGGCTGACCTTCTGTTCATTTTCTATGTTTGTGGTTTGTAAGTATATTACAGCGGCATAACCAAGGGTCGACGCATCGCAAAATCCTAGAATTCGACAGAAGGTATTTTGCCTGACCATGGCATGTCTATCATGTTTAAATTCTGAAAGGAGAGGCAGTTCCCGCACGAATGCAAGCCATTCTGCTTCAAGATTCGCAGGTAAACGTTGGTCCCAGTGAAGCTGTAGAGCCCAAAGTTTCTGCATGAAGCACTTGGCATAGAACACACAAGGGGCTACGAATCCTAGTGGGTCGAACAAGCGTCCTATCTGCGATAGAATAGATCGCTTTGTGACCTCTTGATCTAATGGTGCAGTCCGAAACGAGAAACAGTCAATAGCCGGCTGCCACTGGAGACCAAGTACTTTAAGTGACAGATTCTCCTCATCATCAAATTCGATAGGTGTCTTGACGGTGGTCTTCTGGTACGGCTGCTAATAGTTGAGGACAATTACTCGACCATTTTCGAAGTATGAACCCTGCACGTTCTAGTATAGCTCGAAGATCCGTCTGCAGCTGTAGTGCAGCGTCGACGCTAGGCTCTGACCATAACAAATCATCCATGAAGAATGCTGTCTTCAAGACACGTGCGGCTGCCGGATACGTGTCCGCTTCAGCATCTGCTAACGTGTGCAACACCTTGATGGCTAGGTACGGACTGCTGGCTACACCGTATGTGACTGTGTTGAGCTCGTAAACCTGCATGGGTTGATCTGCTGAGACTCGCCACAAAATGTGCTGATATGGCCGTTGCTCTTGGTGAATGAGGATCTGCCTATACATTTTACAGATGTCTGCTGATAGACATACTTCGTAAAGTCGGAAATTGATCAAAATGTTATTAATGTCTGCTTGAAGTTTTGGGCCCGCCAATACTACATCGTAAAAAGATTTTTGATTGGTGGTTTTACATGACGCGTCAAATACTGTTCTCAATTTTGTCGTAGTGCTGGATGGCTTGTGGATACAAAAATGCGGGATCAAATATTTGGAATCCACGTCTTGTATCTCTCCTAAGCATGTCATGTGCCTTAAAGCCTCGTATTCAGCCATGAACTTATGATACTCGGACTTGAGAGCTGAGGGCTCTCGATTAAGTCTTGCCTCTAAGTTGACCAGGCGACGCACTGCGCCTTGTCTGGATTTGCCAAGATCATGGTCGGGTCGGAGCGGGTATTTCACCACGAACCTACCCGTCCCGTCGCAACGACAATCTTTGGCGAACAGCTCTTCATCTAAGGCGTCGTCCGGTTTCATGGGTTTTTCTGACGGTATGTTCTCAGTATCCTAGAACGCGTTCATGATCTGATCGAGATTAGTTGAACTTGTGAGACCGCAGAAAGAATTGTCCAAGCTGGCAGAGGTAGCTGACGTCATCGAGTGCCGCGGATTCCGTTGGTCGAGAACTACTTGACTCGTACGTATCCAAAGATGGATTCGATAGCGACAGGCAACCCAGGTTGAGAAGGTAAGATCTTGTCACCGCCGTAAATATATGGGAAAAGATCACTAGCAATCAGCATTTCGACTGGTGCCGGTTTGTTAAAGACAGGATCTGCCAAGGCAAGATGTTGATATTGATTAAATATCTTGTCTGGCACATGTACTGTTGGCAGGTTGCCAGCAATATTGGCCACAACAACAGCATCAGGGGTAAGCACTGGAATACTGGTGCCACGTGGCTTAATGGTACAAGTTGTCAAACCGAAATGCTGAACCCTATTTCCGCCTAAACCTATAGGTTCGAAATCGCACTTACGACGGGATAGGCCCAATTTCCTAACACAATCTGTAGTAATGTAACTTGACATAGCGCCACTGTCAATCAGAACACGTACGGGGTGATACTGTGACCATGCATCTGCGACGTGTATGACAGCGGTGCCAAGCAACACAGTCTCTTCAGTTGAGCACGTAAGAGCTACCACTTTCTCCTCGGACTTAGTCGAATCTAGGTGGAGCGTGACGTGTTGTCTCTTTTTGCACACCGTACAACAATGTTTGGACGTACAATCCTCCGTGGCGTGATTGTTCCGCAAACAGTTAGCACACAGCTTAAGTTCCGCAACTTTAACGTTGCGTTGTTCAGGTGTTAGTTCATTGTACTCGGTGCATCTATATATGGAATGTTGTGGCTTTTGACAATACAGACACGAGATGGAAGATTTTGACTCACTCTTATCAGTACTGGCCACACCAGACGCTAATGTATGCGCTTGACTACGCGATTTATTTGAGTTTGAGGCTTTTGACGCCGCGGGAGGGGGCGATTTAACGTTACTGCGTAAAAACACCCTGTTAATAGATAGTCAACAATCCGTGACTAAGTCCTTTGATTATCTTTCTAAACCTCTTGACTGTCATGAGTCAATGGCCACTTCACTTAAATAAATAAATGTCAATGTCATGCTATTTATTGTGTCTGAATTCTGATTATTTAGTATAATAAACCACTAAATAACAAAAAATGCCTTACCGCTACACAAATAACGATTACCTAAACATGGTAATTTGCTATCGCGAAGCAAACTACAGTG
Source organism: Tiliacea citrago (assembly GCA_963921375.1). Taxonomy (NCBI): domain Eukaryota; kingdom Metazoa; phylum Arthropoda; class Insecta; order Lepidoptera; family Noctuidae; genus Tiliacea; species Tiliacea citrago. The sequence goes on from OY992783.1 coordinate 23,679,911, forward strand.
CGACAAGTGCTGCTAGGCTCTATGCAGAAATTTACGGTACACATGTGAATTCTCGCACAATCTACCGAGCTGAGCAAAGATTTAGTGACTGGGGAACGTTCACGCCTAGAGGTGAAGAAGCCGGGAGGCCTCGAAATCCGCCTCGTCTAGAAGTTTCAATTTTGATTTTTTTTTGACCGTCATCCAATGTGTAGTACAAGGGATGCAGCGAATGTATTTCGCGTTAGTGATATTTAAGTATGGAAACTCCTAAAACGTGAAGGAAAGCACCCATATCATTTTACGCGTGTCCAAGAACTGCAGCCACAGGATTATGAACCACGTGTAAAGTTCTGTCAGTGGCTTCGAAGAAACAACCGATGCAAGATACTTTGGACCGACGAGTGCACATTCACGAGGGTGGGATTGTTTAATATTCATAATTCACACTTTTGGTCGGAACAGAATCCCCACTTAGCACGCCCTGATCACTTCCAAACTCGCTTTAGCGTCAATGTATGGGCAGGATTACTTGGCGACTATTTCTTAGGTCCAGTGTTTCTTAATCGCCTAAATGGAACAACGTATCTACAGTTCTTACAAGGAGATCTAATTGAATAAGCCGAATGAAATATATTTAAGGCATTGCACAAGTCCGAGGCCATGTGCTTTTATGGTCCTCGGAACGAGCCACTGTCGGGTTCCCAGATAACGGCGGGAGGGATTCACATCGGCGTCGAGTCGACGATGAAGTACCTGGGACTCGTCCTCGACAGCCGGTGGAACTTCGTCGAGCACTTCCGACGTTTGGCTCCCAGACTGGAGCGGGCCGGGGCTGCCTTGAAGCGGCTCCTGCCCAATCTGGGGGGTCCAAACGCCTCCTGCCGGAGGCTCAACGCGGGGAACATGCGGTCCATGGCCCTTTACGGGGCACCGGTGTGGGCGCGTTCTCTGAGGCTGCGACCAGCCCAGCGGCTGAACGCGTCCCAAAGGGTCATGGCCATCAGAATGGTACGGGGTTACCGCACGGTCTCCCGTGAGGCAGCGAGCCTCCTTGCCGGACTGCCGCCATGGGATCTGGAGGCGAAAGTCCTTGCGCACATTTGGGTGTGGCGCGAAGAGGCGAAACTCCGGGGCATAACTCCGCTGCCGCAAGAAATCGCGGCACAGCGGACGGAGCTCCGGCGCGATCTCATGGCGACATGGAGAGTGCGATTGTCGCAACCCAGCGCTGGGCACGCCACAACTGTGGCGATAAGTCCCCCCTTTGAGGAGTGGCTGGAGAGGCACCACGGCGTCCTCACCTTCCGCCTGACGCAGGTCCTCACCGGACATGGATGTTTCCTGAGGTTCCTGTTTAGGATTAAGCGGGAGGAAACGCCCGGGTGTCACCACTGTGTGGATCGCCCGGAGGACACGGTGGAGCATACGGTGGAGGTCTGCCCAGCTTGGGCGGAGCACCGCCGTGTCCTCATGGAGGCGATCTCTCGCGTCCGGCCCTGGTTCAGGCCATGGTTCGGAGCGAGTGCATGGGAGGCCGTCACCTCCTTCTGCGAAGCAGTTATGCTAGCGAAGGAGGAGGCGGAACGCGTGAGGGTGAGACAAGGTTCGCGCCCTCATGCCCCTAGTCGCCGCAGGAGACGCCCCGGGCGTCGGGAGTCTCAAGCCGATTTCCGGCCACCGTAGGCGCGGGCCTGCGGACGGTGAGCGATGGGTAGCTCGCTGTCCGATAAGGACCAGGCCCGGGTCAACGGCGCGTTGTGTTCCACGCGAGCCTCAAAGAGATGTCAGCACAAACTGACGGGGTCCGTTAGGACCAATTCCTGCCATTAAAAGAAAGAAAATGACTGCTGCTGATGCCGAATTCCTGAACGTAATTAAAAACAATATAAACTGTAGGAATCAACAACAGCCACTGGTTTCCAGCGTAACGGAAGGTGATGATGACAAATTGTTCGGTTTGTCTTTACACAAAGAATTACTTAAGGTAGAGGCCGCCGAATCAAAATATTAAAAGAAAGAAAATGACTGCTGCTGATGCCGAATTCCTGAACGTAATTAAAAACAATATAAACTGTAGGAATCAACAACAGCCACTGGTTTCCAGCGTAACGGAAGGTGATGATGACAAATTGTTCTGTTTGTCTTTACACTAAGAATTACTTAAGGTACCCGAAGCCAATCGTATAGCAGTAAAAATTGAAATAATTAAAATTTTGCAAGCGGCTCAACAATCTTCGCAATCAACTCCGTATTCAAACAATTCGTATTCGTATTTGTCTAACAGTTCGGCTTCATCTTTAACTTCAATTCCGGTTCGACCTCGATACCATGCACAACTTTCAAGACCCAAACGAATTTACTTTTCAAGAATATGATCCAGAAACGCCATCCCTAACAGCATGGCAAGGCCGAAATTCTATTTCAATGCAAAGATCTTCACAGGCAGCATTATACGTAAATTCTCCATCAACATCATCAAGAGATTCTCAGGATAGTGAATGTCTTGAACTCTTCCAAAACGGTGACGTTGTATAATTATTATATTTAATTTTATAACTACATTTGATTTGATTTTTAGTAGTAAACCTGATTTTTTATCCTAAAAGACTGTATTAGTATTATAAGAGTATATGAATAAAACATTACTTACCTTAAAGTTATCACGAGTTTTTATTCTGCTTTTCTTTTTTTTTTTTTGTTGCCGGGGTGGAAAATCCTCATGGATATCCTCCGCCCTGGGGTGGGCGGAGGGGTCTGTCAGACTCTTACTGACTAAAAACCACCCCGGTGTTCCCTTCCCACACTTGCACCGGGGATCTTGGGAGCTAGTATTACTTCCGTGATCCCCGGCTAGTGCCGGCCCGCCTCTGAGGGCCACCTCAAGTCTGCGGGGGGGTGAGGTGTTAGACCCCCCGCGACGTTTCAAAGGGGCGCGCGTGGAACACTACGCGCCGCCACCTCGGGTCCAGTGTGATGGGGGGCGGCGGACTACCCCGAGTCCGCCGTCCCTGGACCCATTTAGGGGGGCCGGAAGAGGGCATTATCTGCCCTCTGCCGACGCCCGGTGCGTCTGCTGCGGGCCGGGTGAGCGGACGAGATCTCCCGCTCCCTTTCCGCAGCCTCCTTCTGCGACACGACTGTTTCGCAGAAGGATACCACCGCGTCCCAGGACTCCTCGCTGCCGGCCATCGACTCGACCACGGCCGGCAGCGACAGGTCACTGCCCACTCCTGAGATGAGGGCACGGCGAGGCTCCTCCCAAGCGGCACACTCTGCCAGCGTATGCCGCGCCGTGTCCTCCCGGCAGTCGACGCAGTGGTGACACCGGGCGTCCGGCTCCCTGTTTATGCGACACAGGTACTTCCCGAAGCAACCATGCCCCGAGAGCACCTGCGTCACCCGAAACGACAGGGAGCCGTGCCTCCTCCCGAGCCAGGGCTCGAGTACCGGCCGGATCGCCTCGATGGTGGATGGTGGTGGATGGATGATGGTGGTGTAGTTTTAGTATTTTTATTTTTTATTTTCTGGATACATAGACCAGATAGAACGCACCTATGAGTCGTTGAGAGGGATTGACCCCCGTTTAGACCGTAGGATGCCTTTCTCAATGTTTCAACATTCTATGTCAACCTTTCTTAACTGTTATTTGATCGATTTGACTTTGGATAATGGAGAGAGAAAGATTGACTCTTCAAGATGTCAAGATCTATTGCCGGAGGATTTATGTATACCCGACAACCTTTATCACTACATAACGAGCGTTTGTAATACAACGACCGTTGGAGGAGAAGAAATAAAATTCAACCTTCCTGATGTAGCCGTCCCACAAGCCGCGGAAGAAGGCATACCCGCTGGATCGTTCGGCGTATTAACACCTGAGAATCACAACGTGTATGAGTGTTATGTTTTTATTCTGCTGACACAACATCCTCCCGCGGAACATAATTTCCACGTGGCGATAAATCTTCTTCAATTAATAAAAGTAAATCATCAAATGATTTCACGGACATACGAAAGTAATTAAAAAAGGAGATTGACCGATCTGGACCAAAATCCTGCCCAGGCATGGGAATACTTTCATTTGTTTCCTTACATGAATAGACATTTAAAAAAAATTAAATAAAAAAACCACCACAACATCATCAACATGCACGGGGTTATATGGTATCTAAAAACTTGTCTTATGGCTTTTTGGTGCTTTCACTCTTGATTTTTTTTTTAGCTTTTTCGTGAAATAATATTATTATCTTACTTATTCTACCTCCCAAGTCCAGTCCTGACCTAGCTAGTCTCGCTCAAAGTATATTTTTTTGTAAGCTCTATACGAAAACGACAGCTTTCGATTTCAAGTCAAGTCTCGATTTTCAATTCACAGCGAGAGTTGAGAGAAATCATAAGTCTCGCTTGCTCATATTCAGATTTGGTATGTGTCTGTCTCTTTCGCGCACGGTGGGATTCTCTATACCGGCTTGCGCGCGCGCCATTTTGTTTGTATCGCAGTCTAACATCACTCTTTGACGTGAACCGTTGTGTACTGTGCGCTTATCTATCTCCTTATTTTTTTACAACCTTATTATTTTTATTACTTTTGGACTATCGTATCTACGACCACATCACCTGTTGACCTGGCTATTCATTTGGATTTCGCGATGTATCAACCACATCACAAAGTGTGTTTGTTTTGTGATCGTTCTGTAGAACGAATCAGAAGATGTTAACTCGACATCTTCAAAACGAACATCAACATACAGTTCAAAACATCATTCAAGCTCTACCACGTGAGGTAAGTGCTTAACTTTTATTTAAGTAGTTATATTATTACTTTGTGTAAGCCATTATCTCAACAGCTAAGCAATTATTTATCATATCATAACAAATGCGTTCTTAGATATTTACTTAGAACTACTTTTATTATTTTATTGTTCTTTTTTTTATCTTTTGTATGTACTGCTGTTGGTGTACCAAATAAATAAATAAATAAATAGAAGTAGGTACATACCTACTATAAAATCTCGACTCCACTTGTATTGAAACTGCAAGGAACCGCACAGGAACTCATTATAAATAGTTATAGTCTACACGTTATCAGAGTCGTGGGACCCTAAATGTCAACAACCATAGAAATGTCCAACAAATCGGTCCAGTTATCGGTAGTCCGCTACCTGCACCTGCGCACCGAGATCGTTGAGTCACTGTGACCCTCCTAGTTACCTGCCAGTTGCTGATTGGTTGTTAAAATAGGTTGTATGTTGTTTGTTTTGTATGTACCTACTTATTTTATTTAAAAACTACATTTTGTGTTACCACTAGTTGCGTGCATTTTCTATCGTTGATTTGTAGAATCATGTTGATATTATAGACAATACCAATGCACGTGAATTTATCAATATAGCCAGAGAGCGGCTGAATGTTGCCAATCACTTAGCTGAGTATGTTGATGAAAGAAGGCTAAACCGGAACAGAGTTAACTTCGAAAATATTTCAGTGGGTAGGGATAATGTTGCTTCATTTCCCATGTCAACACCGGAGGAATTAACTCTCTTTACAGTAGGAACGTACCAAATCAAACTTGCGCCTAGCTATTACAGCGAGCGTGTACGCACCACGGACACATTTATTATTCAAAACTATAACGGTCGCCTTAACGACCTCTCCGATTTTTCGATGCCCACCAGCAATGTGCAACTAATTCGAGCGCACATAAAGGGCAGACATACATCTTCAAAAGTGTATCATTGCTTTATTTTAATTGACGAGAACAATTATGGGGTCGATTCCGTTCAAAATTATTGCTGCTCATGTTTTACTGGGCGAAGGACGATCGGCAGTTGTGCCCACGTTATTTGCTTAGTTTGGTTTTTGGGGTGGGCTAGGCACCAAGACGTTTTGAGGCGCCCTGCTTTATTTTTAGATTCAATAATTATAGATGACGATGAGGATGACGATTGATTAGGTAGTTTAATGTTTACATGAGGCCGTATAGAGGATCATTTCTTATGTTGTAAACCTATGTAACGAATAACAATTGATTGATTCAATGACTATCCTTAACTAAGTGTTGTTATAATAATATAATCCATTGTTTATAATATACCGTCTTTTATTTTAAAAATAAGCTGTTGATTATGATTTTTCGTCAATGTAAAACCTATACAATAGATATTTTTCATGTTGTCTCTCAATCATGTTGATATTATAGACAATACCAATGCACGTGAATTTATCAATATAGCCAGAGAGCGGCTGAATGTTGCCAATCACTTAGCTGAGTATGTTGATGAAAGAAGGCTAAACCGGAACAGAGTTAACTTCGAAAATATTTCAGTGGGTAGGGATAATGTTGCTTCATTTCCCATGTCAACACCGGAGGAATTAACTCTCTTTACAGTAGGAACGTACCAAATCAAACTTGCGCCTAGCTATTACAGCGAGCGTGTACGCACCACGGACACATTTATTATTCAAAACTATAACGGTCGCCTTAACGACCTCTCCGATTTTTCGATGCCCACCAGCAATGTGCAACTAATTCGAGCGCACATAAAGGGCAGACATACATCTTCAAAAGTGTATCATTGCTTTATTTTAATTGACGAGAACAATTATGGGGTCGATTCCGTTCAAAATTATTGCTGCTCATGTTTTACTGGGCGAAGGACGATCGGCAGTTGTGCCCACGTTGTTTGCTTAGTTTGGTTTTTGGGGTGGGCTAGGCACCAAGACGTTTTGAGGCGCCCTGCTTTATTTTTAGATTCAATAATTATAGATGACGATGAGGATGACGATTGATTAGGTAGTTTAATGTTTACATGAGGCCGTATAGAGGATCATTTCTTATGTTGTAAACCTATGTAACGAATAACAATTACAAACATACTATGTGTCATTCTATCATTAAGAATTGGATGTACTAAATACATTCTATTTTCCCTCCGTTTTTGTCTTTTCCAGCGACGCACTATGAAGTTGAAATGCTCGTATTTCAACTTCAAAACCGGACAAAAGTGACAATTACAAATTTCTGTATATGTCACCCAAGTTGGCGTTTTATTGCACCTGAGTAATGGTACTATCATAAACCGGTCCTACCTCGGACCCTCCCCGTCCGCGCACCCCGGTAAGGTAGTCGGAAACTAGTCTTTGTTTAGTACGCACGTCTACTTTCAAGATACGTTCTATTGTTTTAAAACTTGCACTTGGTGTTAAAAGTAGTTTGAAGTGGATTTTGGAAAGTTTTAACTATGGAATCTGAAGAACAAGGTATGCACTTAATTTTAATGTATATAATCTTAAATACGATTGGCTATTATGTATTTTTAGAACCAGCATCGATACAGGAGAAAAATAATTAAAATCGTGTATGTTTTTTTTACTAATTAGCACTTTTGTAATAGTACCGAGTTAGATCGGGTTATAAATTTACTTTTGTGGTAAAATATAGTTTCACCAAATCAAAACAGTAAAAACTTTTTCCACATCATTCCACCACTTCAAGAAAAATGTACTTTTAAAGTGATATAAGGATTTTTCAATTGTTTAACTCTGTCGTTATTTTGCAGATTCGACATCAAATGTGATTGAGATGTCTCAGAAATCGTTGTATATGCTTTTCAAAGAAAGCCCAGCTAGAAGATTAGATGACAAGGTATCATTTATGGAAAATAAGGTCCGAGAAATTATGAAATGTTCCCAAAACGAGTATCGAACCTTAAGTCACGATTTAAGTCATTTCAAATCTGATTTAAAGAAGAGATGGGCATCGTGCAATTATATTGAAGAGAGATTTATGAAAAAAAACGAAAGGTGGCTTCATGTATCAATACCAGTACATATGGACCCCGAACACTAAGCCGGGGCGCCCAAGTAAGGACTTCCAAGAATTGACTGATCGTAGTAAAAGACGGAAAACAAAAGAACTCCGTGAGGAGGTACCAGTCAAAGTGCTTACCTACGCAGCTAGCGTCAGTCAACATATGTCGGGAAATGCTGCGGCTTCAAAACTCATAAAAGATGCAACTTCTTCTCCATCAAGAGCCAAACGGTACAGAAAAGTAATAAATACCGCTCAGGAACAAAAAATAAAAAAGTACACATCTGAAGAAGCTTTGCGCATCTTTATCGAAGGTGGGTTTACAAGGAAGCAGTGAGAGTTACTGCACGATGCAACTAAGGGTATATTCCCTTGTTATACCTTTATTAGAGAAGCAAAGAAACTCTGCTATCCAAAACCAGAAGCAGTTCGAGTTACGGAGACGTGTGTGGAAGTTGTGCTCCAAGACTTACTGGATCACACAGCTAAAAGACTTTGTCTTTATCTTGAGTATGTACTCCAAAACTGTACAACAGTAGAATTGGAAAATCTGGAGCTCATTTCAAAATGGGGATGTGATGGCTCTCATCAAACTGCCTACCAACATAAGTTTTTAGACAGCTCTCACGATGACTCAAATATTTTCCAAAGTTCATTGGTTCCCTTGAGACTACAATCACCGTGTGTTGGGGAAAAAATTAAGACTTTATGGCAAAATCCGACACCTTCATCTACTCGTTTTTGCCGGCCAGACCTAGAAGACCAAACAAAACAACTATTAAAGACTGAAATAGTAAATTATAATAGAGCCACTTTCGTGCGACATACATTACTCCCAACCATGGTTGATGCGAAAGTTTGCAACGCAGCTACTGGCACATCATCCACTTTGAGATGTTACATATGTGGCAAAACGTCCAAAGGCTTCAATGACTTTGAAAACTTAAATGTGGAGGATATCTTTGAATCGATCTTGAATGAGTTTTTTTCGTGAATGCAATAACTCTTGATGACCTTCTCCTCTTGCAGACCACTTTTTGAAGTCGAGACGATACGCTATGTGTAGAAGACATTCCATCACATTAATGCGGGCATGAAGTGATGATAATCCGAACTCATAAACACCAGAAGAAATGGTTTTTGACGCAATGACATTAACTTATTCATTTCTGTAGGCTTAGCCAAACTCAGGTAGCAGGCCGCATTTGACTTAGCTTCAGACAGATATGTACAAATTTTGCCGTAAATCAATATTGTAAGTTACACTTGGTATAGCCATATTTAAGCATTAAAATGTACATATCATAAACATTTTTTATTTTTGACAATTAAAAAAAAAAAATCGCAAGTGATGGCGCAATACTAAGTATGTCAAAAATTCACAAATAAATAGTACTATAACAGTGTGCAAGGATATAATGGCTATCCTAGCGATTCCAGAGATATCCTCATTTTTCATGTCAGCTCCATACATTTTTTTCTTATAAAAATTATAACTCTTCCATTTGTGCACACAATTACTTCATATGACATTTTATAGAACAGTAATGATCGGCAGAAGTCATTTCCAGCAAAAAAAATAACATTTAAGACATCGAGATCCTATGTCTTCTACAGCCGATTTTCGATCCACCGTGCGACGGGCCGGTTCCACGCGCGCCTCAAAGAGCACAAACTGACGGGGCAAATCAAGGCCAATGTCTGCCAGGGTTGCGGGTGTGTCCGAAAGGGATACCGTGGCCCTGGCACACAGGCAACTGAAGGAACACGGTTGGGTTTTAGTCAGTAAAAGCCTGACACCACGCCCGGCCAGGACGGGAGAAATTATTTGATAATTTCCCATCCAAAAGCCCCAAAAAGGGGCCGCTTTTTACAGTCCAGAAACAGAGATCAAAATACTTCAGCAGTTTTTTTTTAAATCGAGTCATAGATACAAGTACAGGTCTAAGCAGAAGCCGCTTTTTATAGTCCAGAACTGGAGCATTTCGTCGGCTTATTGCAAGAACTCATTAACTGCAAAAAATCACTAAATACGTTTTTTTCTACAATGGACTTCTTTTGACACATTCTACAAAATGCAAAAACTCATTAATTTCTATCCAGTCAATTTTAGGCGTTACGGCCTTGTCATAAAATCCATAACTGCAACTTTGGAAGTCAGGTATTTACAAAGAATCACTAAGCTGCACTAGTTATTTTTATTAAATACATAATTATTTAAAAAACGACATACATATTATACAGAACTCATTTTCACCATGTAATTAACTTTATCCAAACAAGTATAGCATAAATAGCTTAGAATTAGGTTCGATAAAGTTAATTATTTGCATTTAATTAGTTTCTGTAATTAATAATTTATCAGAAACGCACAATAAATAATCTTAGTGAATTTTATCGACTTTAATTTTATATAAATCATAATATTAAGATTTCCCTAAAACCATTTGTTGTTTTAGTTACCTTTTATTTTGTCGATCGCATAATTTAATTAAATTATTATCGATTAAAAGAATATAGTAACTTCTTGCAGGCTACACAGATCGTTGATTATAGTTTAGTGAGTTATTCATGGCAAAGTAAATGCGACAATACTGTTTTGTCGCATTTACTTTGTCTAGGGAACGCGGGAACAAGGACAAACGCGGGTGAGGGTGGGTTTGCGCGGGTTGAAAGAGAACTTTGCGTGCGCGCGGCTAAATGGCTCGCTCGCTAGTTCGCGGCGAGATACGTTGACTACCACACGTGTTAGTAGTGAAGTTAATGATTTCTGAAGAAATGCAACGAAATAAATGTTTTAAACTAGGACGAGGAAGCAAGATGTTGGAGCAATTGAACCATAATAAGGAGAATAATAATATTAATATTATTGTAGAGGAAGTTTCTACGGAAAATGTGAGTACTATCTCTCCACTTACTTTGGCTTTACCATTATTTGCCTATGTACATTTTACGAGATTATCTTTTTTTATCTCATATGGTGGTGGTTTTGTTATATCTAGGTATTTTTTGTTGATAGAACTTAGTACCTCCAGTAATAGCACGTCGTGATGCAGAATACCGCGAAGCACAACCACGGAAGGTTTCAAGTGATGACTCAACGTTGAATGTAAGTTTTTTATCTAAATACTGGTTCATAATATTTATGGAATGAACTATATCTCTCCCTCAGAGATCGGTGTAACGTGAGTGCATGCAATTTATACTTACCTTTTGCATAATATACCTATAGCTATCGCCGTTCTCTCAGGGAAGGTTGGCAGAGATTAGGAATCTCAGTCCATCTGTTTCGCTTCTATCTTATAAAATGTAATAAATGTACTTACCTCGGTCATTTTGTTTCAGCATTCAAGTGATATTATCGAAAATACGCCATCGCCACGCACCATGGATTACGCTACAAATTAAAGAGCTTATGGCTCGCAGGGATAAAGCTAAGAGCAGATATAAGCGCAGACCTTCAGAGCTGAATCTCTCTTATTACAAATCCTTGCGTAATCGTTGCAGTCATTTGTGTCAAGATGCTAAGAGACGCTATTTCCACGATCAACTCATTAACCGCAGTTCCTCCGATGTATGGAGATTTCTCAAATCTGTAGGTATAGGCAAGTCACCTACCAACCAGTGTAAGGATGTGAACCTCAATGATCTAAATAAACATTTCTCTCTCCTTCTTGATCCGTCTGTCAAAGCAGCGACACTGGAGAGTCTCTCTAGTTTACCGTTACCACAATGTGCTCACTTTAAACTTAGCGATGTTACTGAGGATGACGTTAAGAAATCTATACTTGCGATTACTTCTTCAGCAGTCGGTAATGATAAGTTGTGTTCAAGAATGATAACTCTTATCCTTTCCACGTTACTTCCTGTTCTCACTCACATCTTCAACCACTCATTTTCCTCTTGCTCATTTCCGTCTGTTTGGAAACAGGCTCACATAATACCTTTACCTAAAACTAACAATCCTACTTTATTAACACACTTTAGACCTATTTCTATTCTCCCATTTCTCTCTAAAGTTTTTGAGCACATAGTTCATAGACAATTATCATTATTCTTGGCGTCAAACTCGATAATTTCCCCCTTTCAATCCGGTTTTCGCTCGGGTCACAGTACTGTGACCGCGCTTTTAAAAGTAACTGACGACATCCGCTGGGCAATGGAGAAAAAGTCCCTCACTGTTCTAGTATTGCTTGACTTTAGTAGCGCCTTCAACTCAGTGGATTTCGATATTTTACTTGGTATCCTCAAATCTATAAATTTCTCTTCTTCCGCTTTAGCTTGGTTCGGTGCTTACCTACGGGAGCGCTCTCAGTGTGTTCGCCTGGAGGAATCCTTCTCCGATTGGTGTAGCCTCACGGAGGGTGTTCCCCAGGGTAGCGTCCTCTCTCCTCTTCTTTTTTCTATTTTCATAAACTTTGTTACCAGAGTAATCTCCTCTAGTTTTCATCTCTATGCAGATGACTTGCAGCTTTACCGACATTTTAATGTAGCTGACGCGGGTTCTGCAATTGCTGCTATGAATCATGATCTGGCTTGCATCAGCGTTTGGGCTAAGTCTTTTGGTTTGCAAATTAACCCAACTAAATCCCAGGCCATGATCATAGGTAGCAGATTCTTTCGCAATATGGCTGCTGTTACATCTCTGATGCCTTTATATCTCGATGGTGTTCGCATTGACTATACCGAAACCGCCAAAGATCTGGGTGTCATTATTGACTCCAATCTTTCATGGCGTAATCAGGTCAACGAGGTCAGTCGAAAGGTACATTTCTCCTTTCATTCGTTGAGAAACCTTCAAGGTCTCCTGCCCTTGAAGACTAAAATTCATTTGGCACAAACGCTTATTCAGCCGATTATAGATTATGCCGACGCCTGCTATCTGGATGCTACTGAGGAGCTACTGAACAAGCTCGAGCGCATGCAAAACTTGTGCATTCGCTTTGTTTTTGGTCTTCGAAAGTATGACCATGTTTCTCACCTTCGCAAGGAACTCAAGTGGCTCCCAATCCGCCTTCGCAGGAACACTCGGATTTTATGTCTCCTCTTCAACATCTTACACAACCCGTCTTATCCTTCTTACCTGCGGGAGCGTTTTTCTTACGCTCGTCCTAGCGACGCTCCATGTAGATCGCACCTTAGATCCCTCCTTAAATCTCATCCTCATAAAACTAGCTACTATTCTTATTCCTTCTCGGTGCATGCTGTAAGATTGTGGAACTCACTTCCGCCTAGCATTCGTGATTTAAAAACAATTTCCTCATTCAAATATCAATTAAAAGAGCACTACCTTTCCTCTCAACTGTGAATATTTTTATATATATGTTTGTATATATATGCTTTATGTATTTGTTTAGGTATATGTAAGTTTTTTGCACGTGTGTACGTGTACGTATTCGTGTGTAAATTTTATATGTATAGGTTATATTTATCATTTTAGTTTAAGACTTCGCATATTCATATTTTTCTCTTCTTGTTCTCACACACTATTGTCTACATTTCTTTTTCATTTCTCCTTTCGCAGGTCTGCTGGAAGAAATTTCTTAAGAAATAAGCAGTACCTTTGTACTAGTATTATAATTATGTCGTATCTCTCTGTATTTTACTGTGTGTACATAAATAATAAAATAAATAAATAAATAAATAAATAATGGCCAGCAACATAGGTCGACCAATAAGTAAAACGGTACTATCGTCTGACGAAAGCGACAGCGAAGTCATAGAAAATAATAATATCTTCAAAGAGCTGTCCGATGTAAAGACTTTCATATTTATCATTAATTAAATTAATTATGATGTAAAATAGATTAATAGAACTAAGTCATATTATCTTCTCTCTTCCAGATAGACAATGTTTCTGAAAATATCAGCCCACCAGACAAAAATGACAACCATGTTGTGTCCCTTGAAGATGACTTGTATTTAACAGTAAGTTCCTTCATATTATGATTGTTTTAGTGGTGCATTCAAGTGAACTATGTATGTTGATTGCCTTAGCAATCAACATACATAGTAGTAGCTATTTACATACCCTAATAAGATACTTACCTGGTTTTCATACGTGTAGGATGATTCGGTTGCTGATCCTGACTGGAAGAATCCAGAAGACTTAGCTACAGCAAATATAGAAATTGATAGTGACACTGAAACGGTCCAATCCGAAGTTGTCCCGTCAATAAAAAAAATTAAGACAGCAAGGTGGCACAAAAGAAGAATAGATACCTATGACCGAAATGCGCAAAAAAGAAATCGTTCCCAAAGCTTACCTTACAAAAACTACAAAAAGCAGACACAGCCTCCCAAAGCACCTAGGGGAAGGTTGCGATCATTGAACCAGCTCTTTCATTGGACCACCAACGTATTTCCAAAACTGTGCATGATACCTGTACCTAAACTAGTCGAAACGAGTCCTTAGCGGCTCAGTTGCACCCCCCTCTTACCTCAGTGACGCTGCGGCACGTGGCGAGGAAGGACGCGCGTTGTTGTGTTTGCGGCGGTCAAAATCTAATAATTTCACTCAGGATAATTTGACGTAAGTATAATTGCATCCATATTTATCTTCAGGCAATGTTATGACATATTAGAGAATTTAATTGTGATTCCAAGAGTGTTATTCAATTTTGTTTTATCGTGATCATGTATATTTTAGTTAGTTTTTTCTTAACGAGTACCTTGTTGCCATCATTGGACTCCAAGAGAGATCCACCATTGGACCGGTCCAATCATAGCAACTTTTTTACTGTTATTTTCTAGTCATAATTATGGGAATAGATTTCGATTATTTAACTTTCTGGAAATAAATCATAGAAAAATCACTGTAAATTTGAAATTCCAGAATGTCGCTAAACAAAAGGAAGTACTTCGCATGGAATGAAACGAGTATGAACCTTGCCTTAGAATCAGTAAGGAAACAACGAGTGGGCTTAAATGAAGCAAGCAGAATATACGGAGTCCCGAAAGCGACTCTGAAACGGAGGTTAGATGGTGTAAACCAAAAGGCCAAAGAACACGTCCAAATACCAGGTTCCGAAAGTGACCTCCCTCCAGAATTAGAAGATGAGCTGTGTAAACACGTGCTTGAGATGGAAGGTTGCTTGTATGGCATTACTCCTACAGATATTAGACGACTGGCATTTGAGTTAGCGGAGAAAAATAAAATAAAGCATCGTTTTAACAAAAATAAACAATCTGCGGGAAAAAAATGGTACTACGCGTTTATGAAGCGACATCCCAATTTAAGTTTACGACAACCAAGAGCAACATCCATGAGCAGGGCTACAGGATTCAATAAGCCAGCTGTTGATGATTTTTTTAACAAATTAGAAGCAGTCTTAGACAAACATGACATAAAAGATGCGCAGCGGATATATAATATGGATGAGACAGGCTTGTCAACTGTGCAGAAAAAGACTAGAAAAGTACTGGCGTTAAAAGGTAAACGCCAAGTTGGAGCCATTACTAGTGGAGAACGTGGTGTAACAACAACAGCCGTATGTTGCGCTAATGCTGCTGGAAATTTCGTACCGCCACTCATAATTTTCAAACGCAAACGCGCTAAAGACGAACTGAGGGATGGGGCACCACCTGGCACCATATTTGCTTTCAATCCAGACAGTGGATATATAAACAAAGAGATTTTTAATCTGTGGTTGCAACATTTTGTTGAGACTGTGAAGCCAACACCAGAAAAAAAGGTTTTGCTTCTGATGGATGGCCACGCTAGCCATACTAAAAACCTAGAGGCTATAAATTATGCAAGAAGACATGGCGTAGTTATGTTTTCGTTTCCAGCACACACAACGCACCGGCTGCAACCCCTTGATGTGTCATTCTTCAAACCGTTGAGTCTTTATTACATAGACGAAACTGAAAAATGGCTCCGGCTAAATCCTGGAAGAACTGTGACTGTCTTCCAAGTGTCTATGCTCTTCGGAAAGGCCTATTTTCGAGCTGCTTCCGTAGGCACGGCTGCGAATGGATTTCTGAAAACAGGCATTTACCCTCTCAACAAAGATGTGTTTGCAGACTATGAATTTATAGAAGCAGCCGAACAAGAAAACGCAGAAGATTATTTTGGAACGGTGTTGCATGTCCAAGATCCGATAGACCCATTGTCTGTAAATGCATCATCACAAGAAGAATCTATAGTCCCAATCATAGAAGAACCAATGCCCCATGCAGAGCCGCTACCTACAAAATCGACTGATTACTCACCTAGAGATGCAGAGGTGAGCAACGTAAATGTTGGATCTCCAGCTTCAGCACCAATTCAAATAAGGCGAAGTGACAATGTCCAAACGCCTATAGTGGAGAGTAATTCTACCAACTTTGAATTCCACATTCCACAAATATCTCCTGGAGCCAAGAAGATAGCACAGGAATTACGAAAAAGAAGTCGAAAAGCCCAAAGTAGCATAGAATTGACTTCGTCGCCGTACAAAACTGCCCTAGATGAGACTGCAAAGGTTCCAAAGCAGAAGAAGCCAAAACTGTCCACAAAAGAACCTCAACCATCAACCAGTAAGCAAGCTAACGAGAATATAGAAAAATGGTTTTGCAAAATCTGCTTCAAATGTGAAATAGAAGACATGATTCAATGTATGATCTGTAAAGCCTGGGTACATGTTGATTGTGCTTGTGTTAAGAAACATATAAAAAAGTATCTGTGCCCTCATTGCACATCATAGACATCACTTACAATAATGACTGAAATCTATTGTGCCTTTATAAAATGTGATTTTTATAACCTGTTGATCTTGTTTTATGTGACGTAAGTGACTATATTACCTCAAAGAGTTAGCAGTAGCTACAAATTTAAGACTTTATCTATCTTTATAAAAGTTTTGTTGATTTCATTTTCTTTTTTTATAAGATTTAATTTTTAATACTTGTTAACTTGCTATTACTTATATACTACAAGTGACCTTAGATTTTTAATAAGTTGATTTTTATATTTGTTAAATTAATATTAAGCAGAAAATATGATTTATTCACTCTTAATGTTACTTTTATTTAGATTGTTTCTTAATTTTGATGACGCGTTGATCTCATTATGTGCCAAAGTTAAAATTTAATTACTAATTAAGTATTATAAGACTGTAGTTTGTTTGTTTGTCGTATGTGTATGAGTATTGTTTGTCTCTTTTCGGTTGTCATAGTTGTGTAATATTGTTAATTATAATAAGTTGCCTCGATTGGACCTTTAGAACAAATTTCTCGAAGTCCAATGGTGGCAACCTGGTGGTCCATTGAAAGTGCCTATGGTCCAAAGAAGGCGACAGCCCAAGATTTTGTTTTCTTCGTATAAATTAAAAAGTATAAGCCTGAATTGTTAGTGCGTTTGATTATTATAAATAAAGGTTCTACGGAATAAAAATAATGAACTGCTTTCATTTTAATACTAACACTGTTTGACATATGAAGTCGTAAAGTTAAGTGGTCCATTCATAGCAACCTTCCCCTAAATCCGGAGAGTGTAAATGTAAATTAAATTGCTTATTAAATTTTCCTGAAGAAGATCGTAAGGAAATCTGTGAGTCTTACTGGGCACTATCGGATTACTGTCGACAGAAAGATTTTATACTAATGAATGTTATGGTACAGGCGCCGCAGAGACGTTTTGTAAATGCAACCAGGAAGAGGACTGTATCTAGTTATTATTACTTTAATAAGGACGGCCGAAAGATCAGGGTTTGTGAATTGTTTTTTAGAATTACTCTTTGTATATCCAATGGACCCATTAATAAGGCATTTTCAGAAGTAGGAACATCAGGCTCTTTTGAAGGTCAGGACAGACGTGGTAAGCATGAACCAGTCAATAAAACAAAAGAAATAGATGTAGAAGTCGTCAAAGAACACATCGAGGCTTTCCCTAAGATGGAGTCGCATTATTGCAGGAAAACATCATCTAAAATGTATTTGGATAGCAATCTTCCATCTCCAAAATGTATGAACTGTACCAAGAAAAATGTAAAAATGCATCTAAAACGCCTGTTTCCATCAATGTGTATCGCAATATTTTTTGTAATCAGTACAATTTAGATTTTCATAAACCCAAGAAGGACCAATGTTTAATGTGCAATAAATATAACCGAGCCAAAGCTGAAGACGCCTCCGACCTTGCTGTTTTGCAGCAAAAGTATGATGAGCACATGTTTTTAAAAGAACAAAGTCGAAATGCTAAAGAGTGGGATAAAGTTCGGGCGAATGAAGATAACAGCTTTAACTCTATTACGATCGACTTGCAAAAGGTATTGCACTTGCCGACTAGTAATGTTTCTCTACTTTACTACCTGCGTAAATTAAACGTTTACAATGCTACCATTTATGAAGCCCGTTCTCCAAATGATGGCTTTTGTTACCTGTGGTCTGAAGTAGATGGGAAAAAAGGAAGTGATGAAGTGGGAACCGCACTATATCTTTGGATCCAACGTCTACCGCCAACAGTGACCGAAATATCTATATTTTCTGATACTTGCGGAGATCAAAATCGTAACCAGTTTCTGTTATGCTTAATGTTATACGTAGTTCAAGTTACCCACCTCGAGGTGATCGAACATAAGTATTTAGAATCTGGTCACACGCATATGGAGGTCGATAGTATGCATAGCGCTATCGAAAATCAGATGCGTCTAATGCCAATTTTTTCTATGATAGACTTATGTAATGTTATAAGATTGGCTAGATCGAACAGAAAGCTAAACAAGAAAAAAACAGCAAAGAAGCCCTATGAACCTATTGTAATGAGCAACTCTGATATCTTGGACCTAAAAGAGCTAAGAAACAACTTAATGTACAATAGGTAAATTGACTCTGAAGGACAAAAGCTGCAGTGGCTGAAGGTTAAATGCTTCAGGTTTGAAAAAAAGCGGCCTAACATAGTCCAATATAGGTATGACTTCGTTTCCGATTATAAAGAACTGGACGTATTGAAAAAAGAAACACCGATTGTTTCTAATACTAAAAACCTGCGAAAGCGCAAGCATGAGGAAACTGAAAGTGTATTTGATTACAATAGCTATTGCCTTAAAAAAGCATATACCAGGAAGCTTCCAATTACAAAATCAAAGAAAAAAGATTTAATAAAAATGTGCAACGAAAGAATTATACCTGCAGAACTACACCATTGGTATAATAATTTACCTGACAAAGAAGGTCCGGATTATCTTCCTGAGGAAGAAATTCTGATACAGAAAATGTTTAGTATCTAATGTTTTTATATTTTTGTACGGTTTTTACCTCAGTTCCTACTTTCTATTAAAAAAAAAGACTGATAGCAATAGGGAGAAGAAAAATATTTTAATTTTATTATTATGGATAACTTTTGAGATTATGTAAGTTGTCGTCAGTATTTGCAATAGGTACCTACTAGCTATTGCAAGTGCTTACGACAACTGTTAAGAAAGAATTGTTTTTGTTTATTTTTCCGAATTTATTTCGTTTTGTTTATTAAACTTCCAATTACTTATTCATTTGAATTGGTCTATAGGTAAACTAGTTAAGTAAGAGCTCTGTTACTTACCTGTTTATTCGAAGATTGACATACATGGGAAGTTTTTGGTGGTAAAATATTGTTATTTTGTTTGTTTTGAAGAATTTAATTTGTTTTAATGACTGCCATTGTTTTGTTCATTATAATACTGGTTTTATCCCTTTTTTTAAATAAAAGATTGATTGAGTTTCGTTGTTTTTTTTACAATTGAAGAAATAATTAATTCACTTACCGAACAGACTTACAGTAGCCAGAAGTCATTAACTTTTCTTTTTGTTTAAAAAAAAATACATAACTTTATAGGACTAGCGACTCTCACTCGTTTTTATTAATATACATATTTAGCTAATTGAAAGCATTAAATTTTTCACCACCGTAATTATATTTCGGATAATATGGGCAAATCAACATAACCACTAACTAATACGAACTAAAATACCGTTCATCTCAGAATAGTGAATATGTCACATAATGACTTCTTGCAATAAGCCGACGATTTATTTTAACGAAACAGTTTTTTTTTTTTTTTTTAATCTTGACATGTATAATACAAGAACGGGTCTACGCAGGTATTTTTTACAATCCAGAAACAGAGATCAACATACTTCAGTATGAATTTGAATAAAACTTAGGTTTTTTTTTAATCGTCTCATAGATACAAGTACGGGTCTAAGCAGAAGCCGCTTTTTATAGTCCAGAACTAGCATTTATATGAACAAAACAGTTTTTTTTTTTTTACAATTGTGACATGTATACGACAAGTACGCGTCTACGCAGGGGCCACTTTTAGAGAAACAGAGATCAACATACTTCAGCATGAAGTTTTTTTTTTAAATCGAGTCACAGGTATTGTGTAGATGTGGACTGTAGATAATATTTGTACGCCTTGCAAGACAGCGTAGTATAGAAACAGTCATAGTAATACAATTTTTTATCACTTATTTTTTAACATCATGTACCACAAGATTATATCTAAGACACAAATAAATAAATTTGATTTTGATACAAGCACGGGTCTTCGCAGGAGTTGCTATACAGTCCAGAATTTGAGCATGTATCATGTATGAACAAGACAGTTTCTTTTTTACAATCGTGACATGAATACGACAGTCTACGCAGGAGCCAGTTACACTAGGATCAATTCTCTACTACCCAATCAAATTCAGTTTTCAAAATTTTCTTTTTAACAGTTCCACAACTTAATTACCAAATTAGATTTTTTTTTAAATTATTTAAACGGATCAGATCCAACACCTACGACAATAATGTTCTAAACCCACTTCTAATAATCCAATTGTTTTGAAACTTAGGAATTAAGACATTTAATGTGTTTTGCTATAGTTTCTGCCTACCCACATGCGAAGAAGGCGTGAGTTTATGTATGTATGTTTATATATTTTGCTACCAGATGAACAAGTTGGTACATCTCAAAATATGGAGATCCTTTTTCCCATTTTTTTTATTGCAATGCAATAACAACATAGAAGATAGCCAATCTTTCTTTGTATTTCAACAACCAGACTAAATGCCAACATAACACACAGAGTGATTTACCTCCCATCCACAATTTCTAACTTGAAGCTACCACAATTCAAGAAACAATGTAACGATTTTTCTTTCTTTCAAGAACCAACAAAAGATTAGCAAGACAAGCTGCTCATTGAATACAACTTCCTAACAAATACATAAAACCTTATGCATGACCAAATGTATTTTATTTCAACCATGTTCCCACACTGGCCAGCGGCGGTCACATCACACAGCAGACACAACTCTTCCACAATCAACTACTACCTTCAAACTACAATCTTCAGCGCCAGTCGCGGCAGATGACGATTACAAAGGTTTTGTTTCACGGAGCGGCAATGCTGCAGGACAGCCCTTTCTGACTGAGTGACGGCTATTCCTCGGCAATCTGCCGCTTTGTACGACTAGACTTGCAGCAAGTCATAAGTTTGGAATTAGTCCGGAAGTCTCCATTGTGCACTGAAAAGCTACTACTTATCTGTTCTACTAGCTGTTAGTTCATTCTGCGTGGGGATACTGGCGGCGGCACGGCGCTGTGTGCAGACGCTACATCGCGAACCGAGCTACATCGAAGTGACAAAACGTTATCAAGGTGAGCAGACTACTTCTGATGCTGCGTGTTGTATCACTAGTCGCTCACAGTAGTAGTTCTAGAGTATACCCGAATCGCTTTAGCGTGGCAATTGCGCTTATTGCCCGTTCCCTAATATCTCTCCGTAGGAACCCAAACAATAAACTATGCCCATTTTGAATAGATTACCCATTTGGCATTTTAATTGAGTTTTCACGCTGGATCATCTTGCTGCCATTCATTTAGCAGGCTCATGATGTCATGACAGGCACTATCGGCGTCTATTCTTCTCATACTATTAAGTCTTTTTGTCACATGCTTCCCGAAGAACCAGTAGTTTTGGTCCGGCAACATGTCAGCGACCAAAGGGTTCATAGCTAGCAACAGATCATCTATGACCTCTTTGCACTTGGTTTTTTTATTGGACTTTGGTAATGACTTTGCATTCCGACGAGGCCTATCAGTGCGCCGGCTCCGCTGACGGATGTTTAGTTCAAAATCATTTTCTAGTTCTGATTGTTGTTCTTCTTTGACATTCAAACTACTTGACAGCTCTTTGTAGTCATCAGGGAGTGGTTCGTAGTTCTAAAACAGAAAAAAAAATAGGTATATGATTATTTGATTTCATTATCATGCACTTGGTTTGGATAGCTTGAGAAATTTAACTTTTTATAATCACATTGATCATTATAATTTAATTAACAATATTTATGCTGTTGGTGGGTAAATCAACTAGAATTGAGGAAAACACAGAAAACCTCAATTATATCACATGAACAGGAAAAAACACTGACTAATAGCAGTAGACCTAAAACCTTGCCCTGAAATAATAATACTCAAATTTAACTGTTATAAAAAAACCGGCCAAGTGCGAGTCGGACTCGCGCACGAAGGGATCCGTACCATTACCTATAAAAATGCCAAAAAATCACGTTTGTTGTATATATTAAAATAAAATAAAATATTTAAGGGGGGCTCCCCTTAAATATTTTATTTTATTTTAATATAATTATTTATTTTTAAAGTGAATATATAACTAAATATCCTGGGAATATTTCAAGCGTCTACCTGTTGCCGTTATCAATATCAAGCAAAAACAAGCAAAAAAAAATCACGTTTGCTGCATGGGAGCCCCCTTAAATATTTATTTTATTCTGTTTTTTAGTATTTGTTGTTATATCGGCAACAGAAATACATTATCTGTGAAAACTTCAACTGTCTAACTATCACGGTTCATGAGATACAACCTGGTGACAGACGGACAGACAGACGGCGGAGCCTTAGTAATAGGGTTCCCGTTTTACCCTTTGGGTACGGAACCCCAAAAAATTTAAAAAAATCTCATTTAGATATTCATTGATATTATAATAGTATTTGGATAATAGAAATAGTTTTAATTAATTTATGAAAGTATACAATTTTTGTTCATTTTTAATTATTAATTATTTCCTATTTTCCACACATCAAATTCAAATTCAATTTGGTGTGCCATTTTAATGGGTAAATGAATATTAAGGATAACTAGACAAAAGAAATAGTGTTTTAAAATTGTGTTGAACGAATGATCTTTTAATCACACCAAGCACACCAAGCCTGCCTACCTTGCACATCCAAGTGAATTATTTTTATATATATTATTTAAAAGAGGATGTATATACATCAGATCATCTACCACTTTGTATTGAGTGCGACTTAAACATAGTAAGACCTAAGGTGACAACAATTCCTACTCCTTGCAAAGTCATTTGGGGGGAACGAAATGAATCGCAAATTGACAGATACCGTGAGTTATGTAATAGTAAACTGCGTGATATAGACTTCCCTCCAGAGTTTCAAGAGTGTAGCCATGGTGTTTGTAATTTGAGTGGGCACAAAGCTATTAGATAAGTTGTTTAGTAAAATATCATATGCACTATGTGATGCTGCCGAGCAAACATATGAAAGGGTAGGGACTGGAGGTAGAGGTAGGAACCGCAAGACATTGTGCGGGTGGAATTTTCATGTAAGAGATGCACACCGCGAGGCCAGGCTTAAATTCGAAATGTGGGTTTTACACAATCGGCCTGCTTCTGGAGTTATTTTTGAACAAATGCGAGTGGCCCGTAACACTTTCAAGGCTCGGCTAAAATGGTGCCAAAAAAACCAGGAGCAGATCAAGATGGCTATTATAGCAAAAGCAAGAGCAACAAATAATTTCGCTAAGTTTTGGAAGTCCACGAGTAAGCTTGATATTAAGCCTGGCCTATCGGTGAATGTCGGCGGGAGAAGCGATCCGGAGGAGATTGCGAATATGTTCAAGGAACATTTTACAGTGCAATCTCCTCTGGGTCCCTCAGTAGATGAGGTCATTGCTGGACCTGGAACTCAGGGAGATAAGTCGTTAATGTTCTTCTCGGCCAGACAAGTTGCGAAAGTAATTAAAAATATGAGCAGAGGCAAGTCTCCCGGTCATGACGGGCTCAGTATTGAGCATCTCAAGTTTGCTGGGGTGCATCTGCCAAGGGTTTTGTCGGTGTTTTATAACATGTGCCTTAGTCACTCTTACTTGCCGGCGGGACTGATGAAAACACTGGTGGTTCCCATAATTAAGAATAGGACGGGCGACATCTCAGATAAGTCAAACTATCGACCTATATCTCTCGCAACCACATTAGCAAAAGTGCTGGATGGTATGATTGATTCCACTTTGAGCGAATGTCTATCCGTGCATGACTCACAGTTCGGGTTTCAACCTGGACTGTCAACGGAAAGCGCCATAGTAAGTCTCAAACATACCGTCCAGTATTACACGGATAGGAAAACGCCGGTATACGCCTGTTTTCTGGATCTCTCCAGAGCCTTCGATTTGGTAAATTATGATGTACTCTGGAGAGAGCTTGAGGATAGGGGTGTACCGGCTGGAGTGCTCAGGATCCTACAGTATTGGTATGGGAATCAAGTAAATGTTGTAAGGTGGTCCAATGCACTCTCTGATACATACAGGTTGGAATGCGGTGTGAGGCAGGGGGGTCTGACATCTCCGAGGCTTTTTAGCACATATATAGACGGCCTAATCGTGAAGCTCAGCAAAATGCGGGTGGGATGCAGTGTTCATGGTGTAAAGATAAACAGTATCAGCTACGCTGATAACATGGCGTTGCTGGCGCCGACGGCAGGTGCAATAAATGAAATGCTTCGGGTCTGTCAGGCGTATGCTGCCTCACACGGACTTGTATATAATGTTAAGAAGTGTGAATACATTGTCTTTAAGGCCGGCGGCGAGTGCCCAGATACTATACCTGACATTACCCTAAACGGCTTGAACGTCAAAAGAGTGACAACATTCAAATATCTAGGACATCTTCTCGCTGACGACCTTAAGGACAATGGTGATATTGAAAGAGAGCGTAGGCCACTGGCGGTCCGAGGTAACATGTTGGCCCGAAGATTCGCTCGGTGTAGCAATTTAGTAAAATTAACTCTGTTTAAGGCATATTGCCAGTGTTTTTACACGGGTAATCTTTGGGTTAACTATACAAAAAGAACGTTGGATGACCTACGCGTACAATACAATAATATTTTAAGGATGCTGTTGGGACTGCCGCGATGGTGCAGCGCTTCTGCTATGTTTGCGCAAAACCGAACTGACGGCTTCCACGCCGTCATTAGTAAGAAAACCCCGTCGCTGTTGTCAAGGTTGCGGGCGAGTGGCAACAGCATTCTATAAACTATTTCGGAAAGTATTGACTCTCCGATTATTAAAAGTTTTGTGAGGAGGACAATCACAGAACATTAATCTGGGGATGCCCTTTTCACAATACTATTAGTTACTCTGCCTTTTATAATGTATCTCAGCTACTAACACTAGAAATAGGTTATTTTGCTTACTAACACAATGGATTATTGTTGTCCGATAAATAAAGAATTAATATTATTATTAATAATAAACATTGTGAGCTCCAAGTAAACGCTAGTTAAAAATAAAATACCACAAATTTATGAAATAATAAATTTAGAGGAATTGAGGTTGTGTTAAATTAATACTCTGCTCTAAGTTTGTTTCGGCCTATCTTCTCAGAGTATACAGATAGGAAATGCCACCCTCATCTAGTTCTTAAAATATGATTGGTGTGTAAGTTTCTCTGCACAAATCTACTTACAGAAATAAAATAATTTATCATTATCAATTAATTATAACAGAGGCAAACTAATCTATGTGTTACCTAATTAAAGTTTATGCATCTTCATTTTTCTTATGTAATAAAAATAGAACCTATTTGACTTGGTTAAGATCACTAGAACAAGGAAAACACAGACCATTATTCTGACTTTATCACATGAACAGGGAAAAACAGATGACATAATGCTTGCCATGAAATGGTGAACAGCACGGGGCTTTAAAAATGGCACACGGACCTGTAGAAAAGCTCAGGTTTGTTTTTGTCAAACTGTCAAGCATTCCCGTGAATTCCATGTGCCATATTAATACCCGCAAACTATACTATTTACCTCATAATCTTCTTTCTTGCAAACATCTTTTAAAAACTGCAAAGGCTTCCAGAGTGGCCAGCATGGCACATAAATATCTGATGGAGTCTTTGCTTTAAGCTTGGATCGTTCAACTCTCCGATGATTGTGGTTGAAAGTACTCCTGATGTTGACCCAACGATCTCTGACGGAGCGTGCTGAAATTAACAAAAGATTAGCACCATTACCTTAAAAAAATAATTTGATACATTCTTCACCTTAGATTATTCCGAGTCAACCATAAGTATCAGTGAATTCATATGTCTAAGTTACAAATGTATACTGATAATATACCTAAATTAGTCCCAGTTTTTGTTTTTAAATCAACAATAATATTAACGCTGTCTACTACCCATTAACTCATAATTATTTGTGATAACTTGTAATTGGTCATATTCCTGTTATTAACAAAAATGCACTATTGTACCTTTACTTGTGTATTGCTTATCTATAAGTTTCCCAAAAATTATAAAATTAATAAAATATCCACGGATAGATTATTCGTTAAAAATTTAGTATCGTTTGGCAGGAGGAGGGGGTGGGAGTGGGCGGAGAGGGAAGGGGGGTGTTCTCCCTTTCCCCTGGCACTACTCCCATGAAAAGGTAACAAACCATTCTTGAGAAAAACAAATAATTGTAACCTAACCTCAAACACTTTAAAGTTGCTAAAAGGCGTAATCGGGCTCAATGGTTTAAAAAAAATAACCTGAAAGGGAAATAATAAAGAGCGGTCGATGGGACCCCGCTTGGCGGGGTCCCTATTTCTGAATGGTTTAATTAAAAAAAACCTAAACACGAAGGGGATGGCGGAGTCTATTCGCTCGCTACGCTCGCTCACTCGACCCCGCCATCCCCGTCGAACCAAGTCCCGAGCTCGCTACGCTCGCTCTTGCATCCTAAGTTCTCCTAATAACAGTAGTAACATTGCCTTTTGTACACATAGGTACACATATCAGTGGAGGTACCTACACTAACTTTCTTCTGAGCAAGATTTATAAGTTTACGAAAACAAAACAACAAAACATTCATACATTTTTCATTTCATCCATAATTTACAACTGTAATTAAAGTCATTTTACACCACGAACAATAAACTGAGACAGATTTAGTTGTCATTCGCCCACTTTAACGTTTCGTTTTCGCTTTTTATCTAATCTGAGGTTAGAAACAATTTTTATTAATTTCTCGAAAAATATGCATTACCTTTTAATAAGAGTGGTAGCGTTATAATCGGGGACTCAACCCCTACTAGTTTTAACCCCTTTTACCCCCCAACTCCTGCCAAACGATACTAGATCCAACCCGATTGTTCAGTCGTTACCACCCACCCAACAGGAAAACTAATATTTCCGTTTATTGGAAAAACAATTGAATCTTACAAAAATGGAAATGACGTATAGTGTTGATTTTGGTTCTATGAACCGTATTGATACATTACATAAAGGTACTAGACCAGCGGACAAAACAAATAGGTCCGGTAACCGGTTAAAGTAAACAGTCATAATTATTGGCCAAGTAACAGGGTCAAAATATTAAAATCAATCATGTCATATAATCAAACTAGGCAGACAATCAACTAACTCCCCAGCAACACAGCTGTCTGTAAAGCTATAGCTGTAACTCGAAGTCACAAAACAAAAGATAAACTAGCACCATCGAAGTAAAATATATAAACAGTTAAATATTATTACTAAACATCTTACCAGTAAACCCTCGGCCCAGTCTAGCCGCAAACTCAGCGTAAGCCTTGTACTTTTGTTGAATTTGATGATTCGTGTTCCCGGCAGGCCG
The DNA here is from genome assembly GCA_963921375.1 of Tiliacea citrago. NCBI lineage: Eukaryota > Metazoa > Arthropoda > Insecta > Lepidoptera > Noctuidae > Tiliacea > Tiliacea citrago. Next base: position 23,707,589 of record OY992783.1, read on the forward strand.
CCATATATAACCCCTCTGGCGAACGAATGCAACCAAATCTAATTCTAGCTTTCGCGTCCAGTAACACGATTTACGAGGCATCATTAATATATTAGTCTATGCGAGGCATCGCATTGAAAATACTTCTAGATCAGTACACAGATTTTCTAAATAAACCATTGACTTGTAAACCTCCTCAATGAAATAATCATAATCGCACTCACTTCCACAGAGTACAATTTTGAATTCTCACTTCTCTATTGTTTTTTTTAATATTATATTTTAATGGCCTAGTTGCTGAGACCTTTTAGCAAAGTCTTTATTTAGTTACAGTTTATATATTGATGAAATGAAATAATGCATGATGATGATATCCCCACTCGCTCCCCTTAAGTTTCAGTAAAGATGTGGCACTTTACTGGGAGACGTCACGCGGACTTCTTGAGAGAACTTGAAGTGATGTTGCACTGTTTTGTTTCATTTGCCTACACTAATGCAGGTTCACGAACACTTTAATGGTTAATAATCAACCATTATTACACTCGGCTAATCATAAATATATTCGGCTTAACACATATTTTAGAAAATAAAACAAAACTGCAAAACATGTCACTTCACTTTCCCGCCAAGAACTCAATTAATAATCTTTGACAGACTCAGGCAGGCTCCAGCTCGTCATTGACTGGCTGACTGTCAATTATGACAGTCGACTGTTGACGCGGAAGTGCACAACGAACAAATGTAATTAGGGATGCAGCGTATTTACCGTAACAGATAGAAATAACAGATAACAATAATTGTTCCTACCAATAAAAATGATCATCTCCTTTATTTCATTAAGTAATTACACACTAATTATATTATTAAATATTAAATGTTGTATTTTAAATGATTTTTTTTAATATTCAATGTAAAAAAATATTTAATATATAAAAAATAGTAACATTTTCACTGTTACTGTTAATTCCATTTATCAGTCCCCACACAGACTGTTACCGTTTATTAATAAAACAAAGTTATTAATATAGCAAGGGCGGCTTCTAGTCTAATCTAAATACCCACCAAAAACATTTCATGTAAAATGTTGCCAAGACGACCACATAAGGATTGGCCTGTGAAAAAGATATCAGATCTCATGTAGAGCCAAGCTTCTGAATCTACACAGCCTAACTCTACTGACCCTAACTTCACAAATTCTACATAGCAGTAAATATGTATTAATTAAAATAGTTTTTTTTTTTTTTATATATGTCTACAATATTTGTACGCCGTTATTGCACATGCTGGCTCGCAGGTTTTCACGATGCTCACTTCCTGTTAAAATCACGCTCTTTCGAGCCTACTGTACTGCTATTTACACGTGCAGCCTGTGGGCTAGATATACGCAAAGATCATACAGCGCTCTCCGCGTTCAATACAACAATGCGTTTAGGATACTGGTGGGGCTGCCCCGTTTCTGTAGTGCGTCAGGGATGTTCGCAGATGCGCGTGTAGATTGCTTTATGCAACAATGCGTAAAAGGTGCGCTTCCCTGGTGCGCAGGGTGTGGGGCAGCTCCAACAGTGTCTTAAGCATGGTTGCGAGTCGCCTGGACTGTACGAGATATACATGGGTCACTGTTGTGCCGTCTCTCATGGATTGTCGCAACGGTGACCAACAGTTATTTCTTTTATTGTTTTTTTTTTTTTTGTATAATGTCTGCTTACTAACATAGTCGTAAGTTTTACTAACAATCTTTTGTTCTTGAGTCTTGGTTACTCGAATAAAGAAATTTCTATTCTATTCTATTGGCAAAACATGGACGTACACAAAATCTATTAACTCAATACGAGGGCGGCACTGAAAATTTCGGGAATCAAGGAAGTGACACAACATTACTATTTAAAAATGTTTTTATTGCTTTTCGAAGTATTCTCCGCGAAATTTGACACATTTTTCCATACGATGGAACCAATCATTGAAGCAACCATTCCATTCGGAAGTTGGGGTCTCCAAAATGGCCGTTTTGTAGGCGTCCACAGCTTCTTCAGGTGATGAAAATCTCTGTCCACGCAATTTATTCTTTATTTTAGGGAAAGTATAGAAATCATTAGGGCTTAGGTCGGGGCTGTACGGCGGATGGTCTAATAATTCTATGTTTTCTTGCTCTAAAAACTCTTTTGTTCTGTGCGCGGTGTGAGAACTCGCATTGTCGTGATGGAGGATGATGCGGCGGTTGCAGTTCTCTTTACGGAGTTCAGAAACGACCTGTGGCAAACAAATGCTAGCATACCATTCTGAATTAACCGTTCTTTGTCCCTGAAGAGGAATAGTCGTAACATGGCCGGTTTTGGAGACAAACGTGGCCACCATTTTTTTTGCAACACTCCGTGAACGAACAATTTTTGTTGGCTTTAACTCATTTTCGAACACCCAAACTCGTGACTGGTTTTTTGTTTCGGGTTCGTACGCGTATATCCAGGATTCTTCACCTGATACAATGTTGTATACAGCATTTGAGGATCCTGCGTGGAATCTTTCGAGAGTTCTGACGCACCAAGTAACGCGAGCCGCTTTTTGCTCTTCACAGAGCGAATGCGGTATCCATCGGGAAAACAACTTTTCTACACCTAATTGTTCATGCAAGATTATTTGTATTTGACTCATGCCAATGTCTAAAGTTGCCTGAATTTCGCGGTATGTCACATGTCGATCTTCCTCAATCAGCTTACGCACAGCATCAACGTTTTCTTGGGTGACTGCAGTTTTTGGACGACCTTGACGGGGATCATCACTGAGCTTGACACGTCCACGTTGAAAATCAGCAAACCAGCGATAAATTGTGGTTTTGGATGGGGCTTCATCACCAAATGCAGAAATCATCCGGTCAACACACTGTTTTTGTGTTAAACCAGTTCGAAAGTCATAATAAATCATCGCTCTTGAATTTTCTCGAGTCAATTCCATTTTCTCAACGACTAAACAAGTTTGACAAAACCTTATGACAAGACCGAGAATCTTTTAAAAAAAAAAAAAATGGTATTCGATTTTTAAAACCAAGGAGTTTTCAATTAAAAAGATTTTAATATGACAGGAACAGTGGAAATATTCCATTCCCGATACTTTTAGTGCAGCCCTCGTACCTTCCATGTCTGATTAAGTCAGTTTATGTAAACGCATGTTTGACAAATAAATTATCTTTTATCTTTTGGCTCTACATGAGATCTGATATCTTTTTCACAGGGCTTCACAGGCCAAAATTCTAGTCACCTGTGTGAAGTTAGCCCCCGATTTAACTATTCTGAACTTTTGTTATTGCTAATCGTTTGAGAGAAAATTGAGAGTAATTAGTTTTTTATGTAAAAACGATTTTATTGATGTGTAATATCTATAGGCCCACGTAAAACCGATAGCTGGTGGGGAGACGCATGCCGCGTGGCGAGCGGCCACTATAGAGTTATACAATCTGTAGTTGTGTGTAAATGTGTGTGTAGTGCGATGTTTCACATCTGCCAGTCGTCCCGTGACGGCTTAATTTTTTTTTTGTGTGAAGTTGGACCCCATTCCCGCAAAAATGGATTTGGACATTTCATTTTTTTTTATCGTTTGAGAGTTAAATAAAATCGTTAGAGAGTTAACAATTTTATTGATATTAAATCATTTCTGAGAGCACGATTTACCCTTAGACCAGAGCACTTCCAGTTTGCGCAGTGAGGATGCGCAGTAAATGATCGCATTGCACTTGCACAGTGCATGTGAAATCAGCTACAAGCGATGCTGGCGCTACTAGTCGAGGAACAACAAATCTATATGTTGGTTACAGGTTATTATGCAGACGCGAGTGTCAGTGAGAGTGAATGCACCAGAATCCAGTAAATCCGCTTCCGCGTTGAGTGTAATTTTGAAACGAAAAAGAATGGTAATGGTATGGTGGTGGTATGAATGGTGGTGGTTGAGAAATTGTGGTGGTGAAATAATATGTTTGTATTCAGAAAAAAATATTAAGTTACAGAGAAGTCCAAATTCTTAGTAACGAGGTACTCTGGAACAATACAAAACGTGGTTAAGTTGCTATTTAATTCGAATAAAAAAAGTTCTTAAAAATACCCCTAAAAATCTCATTCGACTTATTTTCCCTAATTTTAGGGAAATAACTCTAAGTTGCGAACCCTGACGACATGACAGAAACGGAAATGAAGGAATCATCATGATTATTCGATTGGAAATACTGGATTGAATGACCATAGAGACTAGAGAGCAACGACAACGAAGGATACTAAATTGTCTATGGACAACACGGCACACGGTATTACAGTACCTACTTCAAGTGCATTTGCGAAATTATTTTGTGAAATGTAATGTAAATTGATAAGTATGTACTATTGTACTATTTACGGAAATGTATTAAAAAAACAAGATGGTGACGTTAGTTCCGATTTTTGCCTGGCACCATAAGATTCTTCTACCGCCTTTTTCAAGTACTATATTAGTGGTTTTTTATTCAAATATTTGGTATTTGGAAAGGAATAATAATTGTCAAAGATTTAGGTAACGCTTTAAATAGTTTAGCTTTACTAAAATAATGTTCCGAGTGGTGATGTTTTTGTTTAAAATGTTACCACCCCTCGCTCCCAATAAACTATGAATTTCGGCTGGAATAAACAATAAAAACAAACAGAAGTAAAGTTTCAACCTAAGTAAAAATATTAAAACATTTTTATTTTGGATATTATAGTCTCAAAGACTAATTTAATAACGATTATTAGTATTTTTAGCGGACATCTTCGTAGCAATGTTTCGTCATCATGCTGCCATCTATTGGGAAATAGACACACTACAAATGTTTTGAATACAGCCCTGATTCAAATAGTTCAGCTTGAAGTATATAGACAGCACTTTAATTAATGAATAATAAACACCGCGACCAATTCATTCCTAGTTTTTGGGAAATCAAAATTGACCCTTTGACGACTACGGGGACGCCCTTGTCCCAAACAAAAAAATAATAAAAGAAGAATAATTAAGAGACCCCACCCGTTTCTTAATTATTCTTCTTTTTTTTTTTTAATGTTGTTTTATTTTAATTAGTACTTATACATATCTTTTCATGTTTTATTTATGACAACACATCATCCGAACCCCCATTATTTGATTATGGTCATTGGAAATTGACAGTTTGGTGGGCTCGGAATTCTTAAATTTCGTAAAACTGTTTTGAGGTGTGAAAGTGATTTTCAACATTTTATATCGTGAAATATTTATTGCCGGATAAGTATATTTTTATTGTATACCGTTATTAATATTAAGTACTTTCATGAGTCGTTGTAAACATAAAGGGACACCGGTGTCCCTGTGGCCTACGAGTATGAGGGTTTGTTGCTAGTTACATACTGCAGCTACAATTTTTTACCAATACCCTCAGTTATTTATTTTTATTGTTGCAGATTATGGTTCGTAGGGGACGTGGAGTTTTCAAACTTAGGAAAAATTAAATCCAACAGATTTTGATGGGTAATAATAGTGACGATGAAGACAATTTACTGCTCGACGAAGAAGATCAAAGGCTTCTGACACAAGATGATGACCAAGGCGTATAAGGTGTCGAGATTGAAGATACATTCAACGTCAATAATCAAGAAGACCATCACCCGAGCCATCAACTTCTGCAGTAGAACCTGTCACTGCACCACTTTGCAACCATCAACCTGTTTTCAAGTCGAGTCAGAGAACATAATTACGTTCCTAATGTTTTTCGTAATGTGGAATATGAATTCGGAAAGGTGTAAATCTGTCAAGATTCGAGCCCTATCAGAATACCAGCGCTGTGGTATTTATTTTTTTAAATATCGCAGCATTATGCTGAGATAGGAGCCTTTTTGGCATCGCACAAATCTTGATTGTTTTTGTTTTGTGTCTATTGTTAGTTATGCTATTTTGTATTTCTTGTGCGTGTCCCAAATAAATATTTGTTCTTTCTTTCAAGACGTTGTAGGGTTTATGTTGACTCCTTTTCAAATATTCCTTTCAACAACGAAATTTGACATTTTAGTTGCACATTATATTGTCAAAATCCGTACGATGCGCTCACCAGAACGGACGAGAAATCTCTGTTCAAACTGATGAAATGAAAACATTTTTTGGTATGAACTTTGTCATAAGTTATCATATTTTGACATCGTTGAGAGATTACTGGTCTATGGAACCAGGCATGGCATAACATTTGATATGAAAGGTGCCGCCTAGGTCGCTATTTGAGAAAATACGCAGGAACCTACATTTTAGCAACAACGAGACGTTCTCACTTCAAAAAAAAGTGCGGTACCTACGCAAATTTATAAAGCGACATTTACCAATGCACCCCATGGAAAAGTCAAAATCAGAAAGCGGTGTGTAAATTGTGCCAAGTTCAAAAAAGAAAATCGAACGAACAATACTTATGTTATATGTAAAGTTCATCTCTGCTATACCAATAAAAGAAATTGTTTCACTGAGTACCATCGCCAGTAAGGTGTAACAATTTCATTATTTAATTAAAATTTCATTTCATTTCATTAATAAATAAATAAAAGTATAATAATAAATGCGTTTTATTTTTGTAAAATTGGTAACTGATGAATAAATCTTAAAAACGTAAAGATAAGTTCTATACGCAAAAATTAACCCCTAACGACCATAGGGACATCAATGTCCCATAAAAAACCAGTAAATCTATTACTGGTTTTAGTATTTTGATTTAAAAATATGTTTTTAGACGCTCAATGTATCATCCTAAATAGTTAAAATGATTACTTTACCTCTAACAATCTTATGGTCCTGAAAGGGTTAAAGGCAGCACTTTCTACACAGTTAACCGGAAATACTGTATTTTTTTTGCAAGTAAGGTAAAGTTACCAAGGTAACACTTTACAGAGTAAGAGGCAGCCTTTAGGATTATGAGCTCAAAAAATTATAACTTTTTTTGTAATTAAAAACAGACTTCCAAAAAAAACACTAAAGTGAAAAATTGCATGCGTAGTTTTTTTTTTTGTAAATATTTTTTTATTATTTGCGGCATCTAACCCACATGTTTCATTTGTTCTTTAAATTATAAACCTTTAAAACTCGTTATTTTATTGAAGTATTTGTTACCTGTTCCGTGTGGTGCCAGACGTAAAGAATAGCACGATCCTATTTCTTTCCGTCGCACAGTGGTCTGAAAATAAAGCTCCATACTCATAGAAACTTAACGTCAGAAATTAGTAAATAAAAATATGTTTTGTGTTTAGTATACCTCCCTTTGTTTTACTAATGTAGTATGAAGGGTATGAGTAGCTCCATGCGTGAGAAAATTTTTTTTTTTTTTTTTGTATGGAATAAAATACTTAGTTCTTTTTTTCTAAACTGAATAGAACTGGGGCCCAAGTCTGCTATTTTTATAAATTCAATCATTCCAACACGATCCCATTGTCATTTTGCTAAAAGTTCGTAATCTGGTAAATTGATAATGGTCGATCATTGGTCGGTCAATGTTCTCGTAATATAATTGTTTTATTCTAATGGCATTGTCGTATTGCCATTATTATAAAACCCATTAGTAGAAATGTCATTCATTTGTCATTATGTACTAGATTACCAATATATGCAATTTCTTTCAATGTAGTGTCAGTGGCCGACCATTGGAAAGTCATAATGACGCCATTATAATAGTAGATTACCAAACTTGTCAAAATCAACAATTATGAAATCAACGATTGACCATTCTGACACTATTGTAATAGCAGACTAGAGGCCCTGATGGGCTGGTACTCACATGAGCTATTGCACCATACACGGCGATCAAGATCACATACAATTTTTGTGCCTTTCGGTGCCGCTTTGCATGTAGCAAGCTTTAGAAATGTTGAATTTACAGTTGGTGATCTTTCAAATCTTTGATGGTATTTTGTGAAGTTACATATCGCTTTGAATATGAAAATAGTATGTAAACTAATACTCATACAAGAAGAGACAAACATACACACACACACACACACACCCTCACACACTCACAAACTTTCGCCTTTATAATATTAGTGTGATTATAAAGGCGAAACTTTGTGTGTGTGTGTGTGTGTGTATGTTTGTCTCTTCTTCACGCTCAAACGGCTGAACGGATTTGGATGAAATTTAGCACACATAGTTTATAACCTGGAATAACACATAGGATACTCTACGATACGATACCTTTATCTCGATATTCGCACGGAATCGAGACTTATGCGGGTGAAACCGCGGGGTGCAGCTAGTAAGGAATAAATATGTAAGTACTAAGGATGTTTTTACATTTTTATTTTTAAATATATGATTAAAAGTGAAGAAAGATAAAAACATGTATTAAATAGTTAATGTAAAATACGTTTGGGGGAACTGTTAATGAAATAGTTAATACTAATACATTACAACAAAAATTATGTGCAAGAAAGGCAATAGTAATAAAAGTAACGTCAAAATTGTACATTGGTCAATTTAAGACTACAACTATTTACAGGTCCTATAACTAGGATATATTAAATATTATATTAAATAAATAATATATACTAATTAATTATATTATGTAATTATTAATTAATTTAATTGTATTCTTATTATTATTTTATTATAATTATTTGCTATAACTACTTATACAAAAACGATATGCAGAGAGTATCTTTGCTGTCGTCAGTCCTCTAAATCCGAGTCCAGCATTGACGCGTTAATATCAATAAATTCAACATTCTCTTTGTCTAGATCTGCATCGTTACCAATGAGAAGAGATTTCATATCATCAGTAATAGGTGTATTTACTGATTTTTTCAGCACAGGTCTTATGCTGGACAGGTAGGGATCTGATGGGACAAGGAGACCATTGAAAATGTCTTCGTTTGTCGCTTTTCGACAAAATTTGCGCGAATGCTGTTCTCGGATTTTCTTGAAGTCTTTGTTTCTGGCTTCCGATGCCTCTTCAGATAATTTGCCAATGGGCATAATATTGAAGTGTTTAATAACTTCAGCACCGTGCAATAAAAGTTTGTGGACACTCGAAGGCATGTAATACTAGCCATGGAGCTCCACATACAATTCTGCTGTTTGGCGCGCAAAGACTTTAAACGCCTCAACATTTATGGGCTCCCCACAGGCCATCACACGCAAAAGTGTTACAAATCTTTGGATCAAACTAGGATCCAAGCCTGTAATAGCTGCAGTATTGGCAGGATTACCAAAAAAATTCCTCGCTGTGTTTCCATTGTTTGTGGTTCCGGAACCTGAAACAAAAATTATAAATGAATCAAAACTAATCCACAACTTTGTAAAGAATAAATAGAACTAACGTTATTTGAAAAAAATAAGATTTAAGAACAACGACTGTTATCATAACTCACCTTGTTTAACGATGTCTACTAGGAGGCCCATTTCATCACGGAACTTCTGCTGTATGGTTTGTTTTCTACTCTTCAATGACTCTTTGCTGTCTGCATCTCTGGCTTGCCATGTTTTGAAGTCCAGTCTATACGAAATATGGAGTAGGCACTCCATACATCTAATCCAAGCATGAAGTGTAGATAAACCATACTGATATATATCTGTTGAAATAGGTTTTCTGGAAAGAAAGTGAATTAATTAATAAAAAGATACACAGCATTACGGTAATCTAAAATATATCAAATTATTCAAAACTTACTCTGAGATCTTCTCTAACTTATTCATTTCCGAAAGGGTAGCTTTACAGATGTCACAAGTCTGCATTGAAGTATTTGACAGTTGCGAAGTGATTTTACCATCTATCATGGTCATAAGCATTGAGTGCTTAACAGTCTGAATTCCCATAATAGACGGCTCCAGTGCTGCAATCTCAGCTTCAATCAAAGCCTGTTCTTCCTTAATATTTAATTGGTTTTCATTTGCAAATTTAAAATAGAGCGGTCTGCAGAACATTGTGGAAGATGGCTTTGGATTCTCCCATAACTTTTCTTCACCACAAACTAAGTGCAGAGGCACAAAAGAACACATAAAATTGCTTGAATCATCTTCAACCGCCATAGTTTGTTTGTAAAAACTTTGCCCTGAAGCACCATCAAAGCCCCACTTGCATATCAATGTTAGCTCTTTGCCATCTAGTGAAGATTCCAAACGTAGGAATTTCCCAAATCTAGCAACAGTTTTGTCCAAAATCGCTTGAAGCTTTACTTTTACCCCTCTTTCGGTGATTTCTATGGTGTCTTTTGGTGGGTAACAGTCCTTCTTTGCCTCTAAGATAGCAGTATATGAAGGATATAGTAGTATTCCTTCTTCTTTTGCACAAGCTCTTAGTGTTGTTACTGCCATTTCGAAAGCTTCAATAAAGTCAGAATTCCTAAAGCTTTATCAGCGGGATAGCTTTCTTGGACTTCAACAATTCCTTTATCTTTGTAGCCTCTTCGGGATGCTCTGTGATCAATTTTATTATATCTGCTACATTTTTGTTATCTGCACTTAAACCAGTTGCATAAGCAAGGCTTTCAGTGCTATGCGTGAGGAGCTCTTTCACTCTTCTTCTCTTCTGGAGTGGGCTTAGCTCCGAAAACACTTTTCTTGGACTCACAACAGTTGATGTTCCAACACTGCACGTCTCCGGTTTGTATGATATTGATGCACCCTCATTTACACCGAAGTCAAAACTGGAACATGGTTGCTGCTCTTCTAACACTAAAGAAGGTGTCATCTTATCCTTCATGAACTCAGGCCATTTTATGTCTTCTTGCAGCCATGTCTCATACTTTTTATGAAAGTATGTCTCGTGCGATTACACGAGATCCATTTGTTCCTCAACGAACACACATGAGTCTGACAGAATTGTTTCAATTCTTTATTTTCGTTTTCTGACAAATCAACGGCATTGGCAAAAACTTCATATAATACACTGGGCTGTGAGAAACAGCTATTGTTAGCCACAAACATAAAAATATCCAAATTGGTACTAAAACCTTCCATCATAACACGAAAACAAATCGAACGTAATAAGTATAGTAAGCACAAGTGCAAAGAGCTACTGAGTGAAGTTAGTTTAAATGTCCTATTTATATTATAACTACCCGCATTAACGCTCGCTGTCCCATAATGCTTATTAAGGCCAGGTAGACCAAGCGAAGTAGGTATTTAAAACTACGCGAAGCGAGCCGTGCGGTTACGTCGCCGGCGTGAACTTACATGAACCCATAGCCGAGCAAAGTATCACAGTTTAGGTAAGCGTGTCGTGAAGGTCAACTTATTTTGTTATATTTGTTTAAAAAAAAAATAACATTACTGTTGTAATGTATTGTAGTACCTTTGTACTAATATTATAATTATGTCGTATCTCTCTATTTTACTGTGTGTACATAAATAATAAAATAAATAAATATGTAAAAATTGTTTTATGGGCCGGGTGTCCCAAGCGCAATAGGTATTTACGCGCGGACGTCGCCGCCGCGCCGCCGCCCGCCGGAAAGATAGAGTTCCGAGTGTTCGCGCGCCAGTCTAAACTGAACAGTATTCCAACGGTATAAACAAATTCATAAAATTGATCAAAATAGCTTAAATCATTATATACTTACTGTAAGTGATTGATATTATTATGAAATAATAAAGTTATAGTTTCACTTTCAGCTTTCAAGCTTTGTATGAAGTTTGTGATGTAGCTTAAAAAAACTATATCAAAGTTGTCTCAAAAAAATAGGGATAGTTAAAAATAATACAAATTGCGAAAAAAAAAATGATGTGTCATAATATTGTTACAAAAATTATAGGTAATATTGATTACATTTTTCTTACTTCTATGAAACACATTATCCAACGTCCTAAACCTAATATTATTATTTGCAGCTTCTTCCCATTTCTTATAAACTTTATTTTGTAGTTGATTAAAATATTTTGAAGAAAATATGGGGATGTTTATAGGCGAAATAACTCTTCGATCTGTGAAAACCCTATACTCTGGTATAGGATATATATATAAGATATATATATATATAAGATACATGAGTCTTATCAAACGTATCGTCACACGGTTTTCTGAAAAAACCGGCCAATGCGTGTCGGATCGCGCACAATGAAGAGTTCCGTAGTTGGGATGAATTTATCCCTAAAACAAACTTAATATTGTAGTTCAAAAACATGTTTTCCCATACATCGTTATACGTCACAGTCAATTTTCCAACTGAAAATGTAAGTTTGTAATCGCAAAAAAGTTTTTTTTTTATATGATAAAACAACAAATCAACAATTTTCGAACTTTTTCCTTTATTTGTGCTGTCAGACCTTGCTTCTTTCCAAATTTCATGATTCTAGGTCAACGGGAAGTACCCTATAGGTTTTGATTTACGTGCGAGATATTCGCAATTTTTTTTTTTTCAATGTGATAAAACTTCAAATTTACGATTTTCGGACTTTTTCCTATACTCTTGCTATGAGACCTTGCTTCTTGCCAAATTTCACGATTCTAGGTCAACGGGAAGTACCCTATAGGTTTTGATTTATTTGCGAGTATCGAAATATGTCGCAATAATGTCGCTTATATCGCCGTATTTATTTATTGCGTTGACTTGGAAGCTTGATTTTTTTTATAGCCTCAAGGGACCATAGACCTACGTATTTGATATTAATTTCAACTTGATACCTCTACGCGTTCCTGAGAAAAAGGGTCTTGACAGACTGACAGACAGACAGACAGACGGACAACGAAGTGATCCTATAAGGGTTCCGTTTTTTCCTTTTGAGGTACGGAACCCTAAAAACCCTAAAGAACTTTACTTTATTAAAATGCAAAATTAACTAAATCTAAGATAGTATTGTGGCACTAAGTGCAATGGCCGAGCCACACCGGCAGTGCTATTCTGTAACCATCTCACCGTGAAAACTTAGGTGAAGTGAGCGTGGAGTGAACTGTCAGTGAGGGATTGACACTATTAATAAGTCACTTCAAGTTCACTTCACCTACGTTTACACGGTGAGATTTTTTCAGAATAGATCGGCTGGTAGTCGAGAGCCGGCCACCACGCACAAAATTTCATCGCTTGCCGTGGTTGGGCGTGGCCGGCTCCATAATTTTTTATTATTCGCACGGAATGAATTTTCAGTGCTCAAGACCGGTTTGGAGACAATAATAGGTACCCAATGGAATGTGAAACGTTGCAAGAATGAAATAGGTGTCAGTTTCGCCATTTTAGGGTTCCGTACCTCACCTATAAGGGTTCACGGAACCCTTATAGGATCACTTCGTTGTCCGTCTGTCTATCTGTCTGTTAGTTTGTCAAGACCATTTTTCTCTGAAACACGTAGAGGTATCAATTTGAAATTAATATCAAATACGTAAGTATATAGTCCCTTGAAGCTATAAAAAAATCAAGCTTCCAAGTCAACGCAATAAAAAATACGGCGATATAAGCGACATTATTGCGACATATTTCGATGTTCGCAAATAAATCAAAACCTATAGGGTACTTCCCGTTGACATAAAATCATGAAATTTGGCAAGAAGCAAGGTCTCACAGCACAAGTAAAGGAAAAAAGTCCGAAAATTGTAAATTGGTAGTTTTATCACAAAAAAAAAATGCGAATATCTCGCACATAAATCAAAACCTATAGGGTACTTCCCGTTGACCTAGAATCATGAAATTTGGGCAGAAGCAAGGTCTTACAGCACAAGTAATGGAAAAAGTCCGAAAATTGTTATCTTGTAGTATAATCACATTAAAAAAAATGCGATTACAAACTTAAATTTTCAGTTGGATAATTGAACGTGGCGTTTATCGATGTATGGGAGAACATGTTTTTCAACTACAGTGTTAAGTTTGTTTTAGGGATAAATTCCCTTCATTGTGCGTGGTCCGACACGCACTTGGCCGGTTTTTATACTTTATACTGACTATTGTTCGGGGGTGATTTTCTGTCCGCTTGTAAAGTAGGTACTAGTATTTATTCTGTTCTGAGGATTCCGATCATCAAGAAAACAAAGACAGTACTTACTGTTCTTCTGTGCTTTTTTCCGAAAAATTAAGCCTTTTTTATTTCGATTAATTTTTGAAATGAAACAATAAAATTGGGGATATTAAAACAATTTAATCAGAGCAGGACATATTAACTAATTAAAACAATAAAGGTAGGTAAGAAAAAGAAAAACAGTAGGCTTTTACCTCACTTTGAACCTACTGATGTTATATTTAGACTGTGGCACAGTTTTAGTCCATACAGTTGTGAAACGAATGTACTTGCCTAGAGCAACGGCGGGGATCTCGCGTGCTCGAAAGTTAAAATTTGCGCGGACAGCTAAGTACCTAAGCGTAAGTACACGGGCCGAAAATAATAATTATTGTAATACTGTGACTGTGGTCAATAGGGATAAATTAATACAAAATATAACTTTTTCGCGATTTTTTTTGCCTTCAACCTTGATTTAGTCCTATATTTATAATTTTTGTTTGCCATTTTCACAAAACAATCACAAAAATATTGTTTTAAAAGTTATATATGTAGGAGTTGAGTCAGGATCGGATATTTTAAAGTAAAAAAGTAACGTCGGTAGTTTTACTTATTAATCACTTTTATTTGATTGACTCACTTGATTACTTAATTATAACTGACTTGATCAATTTATAATTTAATAAAATAACTATGCGCTATGACAACATGTGCATCGGGCCGTAGCCAAGAATAGAATGCCTCGATCGACTGAGGACGTCGCTGCGCCCCCGTCAGGGGGCGCGGCTGGCGGGGTCGGGGCGTCGCCCCTCGCCCGCGGAGGCTTTACAGTGACCCGCCAATGCGGGCCCCTCGATGTGTTTGCCTAGTAAGGCGTGTCGGCAATTGGGCGCATTGCGCCCATGTGAGTGGTTGCTATTTGTTTCCTGTAGGCGCGCCACGACGCTTTTTTTTTATGTAAGCGCCGCTTGCTTCACGACACCCCGGCGGTCAACCCCCGCCAGGTGAGACCCCCGGTTGCCCGGGGGAGGCCCAACGAAGGCGACCAGCGACGAGAGTGCCGACTCGACGTTCCTACAGAACTAGGTGTTTAGTTCCCGCCCGCCCCGCTTTCAGATCGAGCCGATTACGGTCCGGGCTAAGGAACAATCGTGTGTGTGTGGGCGGCATAGTATTGTGTGACACCGCCCAGTGGCTGCGCGTATCGCGGCCCACGTCGCGCCTACGCGCGTGAGTTTGGGTGCTTGTTTAGTGATGGTTGTCTGTGTTAGTTACATGACGTACCTATATTAACTTAGAACACGCCACGCACCAGATGTATGTAATCTGTAGAGTAATATTGTTTCGAATAAGTCGCGTGTAACCTGTATGCGGCTTATTCGAGGCGTCCAGTCCGGTGCGATGGGGTCAGTCGTCCGCTAACAGGTCGCGGGGTAGGGGTCTCGCGTCGGGGGGGCGCGCATGCCAGGGCGCAATCTGTTTGACGTGTGGCCAATCAGATGCGTCGGCACGCGCGAACAATCCCGTCGCGAGGCGCCGCACAAACTCGTCCAGGCTCTCAATCCCGAGATCCCTCTGGATGGTATCGTTCCTCACATAGCGAGGGGCGGCCACTATGGTCCGCAACGCTTGGCTCTGTTGCGTGCGGAGCAGCTTGCGGTTCGTCTCGCTAGCGAGGGCGAACCATGCCGGGGCGGCGTACGTCAGTATTGGGCGTACGTACAGTTTGTACACGCGCAACTTGACGCGCGCCGGAATGCGGGGCCTCGATCAATAGAATATCAATAGAATATCGCTACGCCCCCGCAAGGGGGCGTGGCATGCAGTGCCGGGACTATAAGTCCCCTGGCTGCGGAGGGTTCACGGTGGTCCGCAACTACGGACCCCTCTCTGTGTGTGCCTAAAGCGGCTAGCGGCGGTGGGCACATTTTATTAAAAATAAAATGCGTCGATGTGAGTGGTTGCTATGTGTAAAACTGTAGGCGCGCCGCGACGCTAATTTACATTAGCGCCGATTTCTTCACGACACCACGGCGGTCGACCCCCACCAAGTGAGACCCCCGGTTGCCCGGGGGAGGCGGGGCCTCGATCGCTTCGCCCGGTCTCGTTTTATACCCGAGCACAAACAAGTTGAGTAGTGGGGGAGGTGGGGATGGCGATATCGCCTCATTGGTCCGGTGCACGTGCCGTTTACAACAGTACGACGACGTAGCGCCGACATATACAAATATTTACTCAAAGAGAAATAAACACAGAAATAAAATCTTAACTGTGGCCTCTAAAAGTTCTATAAAACAATAATTACTTAAAATTAATTTTATTTTATCCTTTACGCAGCAGAAAAGATGCGCGCGCGCAAAAATTTGGCATAGGTCTTACCTCGGTAACGTCCCGCGGGACACTAGCAGACACTGGCAAGCGACGCGCGGATCGAAAACCACTTGAATAATCGATCAAAAATTTATAAATGCAATAAAAAAAAACCATCGGGTAGAATCGATTCCTAAATTAATTACCTATATATTGATATAAATTATAGAAAAAAAGAAGTAATAGCACTCGTTTAAAATGGAATTTGGCTTGTAAAAAACCTGCAAATCGAGCTTAGTTCAGTATTTTTTTCTATTGAGAAAATTTAATTGTATCGTAAATTGATCGGGTACAACCTATGGAGAAAGAATGTATCTGAAATATATATATTTTTCAGATTCTAAATGTAATAATTTGCCTATCAAAACAAAGTTCTTAAACATGCAAAAGGGGAACACCCGGCCTTAAATTAAAATTCAACAATAATGACGGTGATTAACAAATGATATATTTCGTGAAATGAATTTTGTAGTAAAATGTAAATAATCTACATTGTTTTCTAATATTTTCATTATACAAGTCATTAGCAGGTTATTAACTAACGGCAATATCAGTTATGTGGTTGGTTACTTCATTTAATTATGTCAAAGATTTGAAAGATCACCAACTGTAAATTCAAAATTTCCAAAGCTTGCTACATGCAAAGCGGCACCGAAAGGCACAAGAATTGTATGTCATCTTGATCGCCGTGTATGGTGCAATAGCTCATGTGAGTACCAGCCCATCAGTTCTATTCAGTTTTGAAAAAAAGCACTAAGTGTTTTATTCCATACAAAAAAAAAAAAAAATTCTCACGCATGGAGCTTCTCATACCCTTCATACTATATTAGTAAAACAAAGGGAGATATACTAAACACAAAACATATTTTTATTAATTAATTTCTGACGTTAAGTTTCTATGAGTATGGAGCTTGATTTTCAGACCACTGTGCGTCGGTGTCGTAAATGGCGATTAGGGGACTTACTAGAGAATGAGTAGCATCTCTATGCATTTTAACACCAAGCCTAGCGCCTACCAAGCGTGGTGATTATGGCAAACCCTCCCTCCCTTTGGGGGAGGCCTATATCCAGCAGTGGACGTCTTTCGGTTGAAATGATGATTTGTTACCTATGCGTCTATGACTAAATCTGTCACCATGACTGCCCCACACTAAGTCGTTTATCATGTAAATAATAACATCATCGATATACAAAATGGATTATGTAGGTACCTACCTATTTTTGAAAATTAAAATAGTATCACGTAAATCAGCCCCGTAATAAAGAAGAAATCGGAGTACATACAAACCTACATGAAAGAAACTTCACCGAGTGCAGAACTCCACCTTTTTTTGGAGTCGGTTAGGATAGTGACATCGTAGTCTAACCTCAACCTCAACGACAGTAACGTACATTTAAATATTTTAAATAATACGTGTTACACCTTATTGGTTTAGGTAGTTAAATAGAGGTACAAAAATCACATAAAAGGGTTTTTGTAGCCGAAACTTTTGTTTAAAAATACATTGTAACTTTTAACCAAATTAAATTAATTTTAGATTTTTACGATAGTTTCCTCCTAAAGTACTGTATGATAAACTTTATCATTTATATTCTTAAACTATTCTTCGTAGATGTAACTTCGTAGATGTAGATGTAACTTCGGACATTTTTTTTGTTAGATTAATAACAATACTTACATTAATATGTTGTAATCTGTGTATAGTAAACAGTCCAAAAATACAGGTTCTATAAACGTCAACGTAATAAAACGTTGCTAAATTGAAGAGTACAACTGTGACGTAGCATGACAACTGAAGTGACAGGTATTACGTTTAGTCGGTTACTTGACAGCTCTCCCGTCACATGGGTTTTTTTTTGTTTACCTTTATTTAACTACCTAAATCAACGGAGTATAAGTACTTACTTACTTCATGAAAAAATGGTGAATAATATTCAAAATTATTCAGAATTCAGCTTGTTTGGTCCTTCTACGAGTATTTATCAACAAATTCTTCTTTGAAACAAAATACGAAGAATATTTACGTACTAGCTGCTGCCGCGGCTTCGCCCGCGTGGCTTTTTCTGAAATTAAAGTAGCTTAAGTTACTCCTTAGAACATCCCTGCAAATGAAAGTCCCGTCAAAATTGGTCCAGCCGTATCGGATAATAGACGGAAAAAACAGACAGGCGTACAGGCAAACATTTAAAAAATTATATTTTTTTATAGGCGCTGTTTAGATTTTCTGACGCATTTTAAGTAAAAAGCTGTTATTTTGACATTGCAAACAGATACTTCTAGTTGTATATCATTAATTTTCTTCATTTCAGCGGAAAGACGTCCACTGCTGGACATAGGCCTCCTCCAAAAGGGGGGTTGCCATAATCGCCACGCTTGGCAGGCGGGTTGGCGGTCGCAGTATGGTGTTAAAATGCATAGAGAACGCCGCTGCCCATTCTCTAGTAAGCCCCTTAGTTGCCTTTTACGACACCCACGAGAAGAAATAGGGTGGTGCTATTCTTTACGTCCGGCACCACACAGACAGTTGTATTTATTTGTATAAAATTAACATTGCAAGAAACGTGTAAGACGGTCTGAAGTAGGTAAGTACTTCAGATTCTGATAAAGCGATATAGTAACTCTGCTTAACCCGTCAGGATGCAAACGCTTGATGATTTTACATTGCCATAAAATTCAGCATAATAACGCGTGTTACCAGCATTAAAATTTGCATAGTTGTAAAGTGGCAGCGCCATGACATTAGAGCTTATCGAACGCAGCCGGATGGTTTATAACTTCCGTTTCCGTGTAAAATGGCGGCTTCACATCTCTGTGGTATGGACATATTATTTTGACGGCACGGTTGGCGCAGTGGTTAAGCGATTGACTGCTACGCTGCGTGTCGCGGGTTCGATTCCCGCACAGAACAAATATTTGTATGACCTACAAGTAGTTGTTCCGGGTCTGGCTGTTTGTGTATGTGAGTTTAAATGTTTGTAAACGCACCCACGATACAGGAGAAATTCCTAGTGTGGAGCAACGTTTAAAAAAAAAAAATTTTTTTTGAAAAACATTTTTAATGTTTTTGAACATTTTGATTTTTTTGACGATAACATTTATTGTGAAAAACTACCAGGTTCCACAATAAATGTTGTCGTGTTGTAGTCGATGTGTTGCTCTCATGGGGCCATCATCCTATTCTTATGCAAGCGTTAGCAGGTGACATAGAACATTCCACAGGAACATTATCTGCAGAATTATATGCAACAGAGAGCTTCAAAAAATTATGGCTAGAAAGTAGAAAGTATTTATATTGTGAGCGGGCGCGCAGGCGACTTGCGAGGTGAGGGTAGGAGCGAGACAAAACACTAGATATTCTCGTGTAATAAAATGTTTTAGGTGGGTTAGGCACATTTAAATGGTGATTAATGTTTTTTTAATAATATTTATTCAATTTGGTTGTATATATATTTTTTTTTTGAATAATGAAGGGTTTATTTACCAGTTTCTAAAATAATATGTACATAAATAACCTACTTAATTCATTAATAAAAATAATAAAATTATATCCTATCTAAAACTATTCACAAATTAAAATATGGCGTCGAAAATTCATCCACATCACTGTCGACTGGTAATGTACCCAAGAGACTGGCGGCATTGCCACGTTATTCATCCACATCACTGTCGACTGGTAATGTACCCAAGAGACTGGCGGCATTGCCACGTTGTATGGCAATGCTTAGCCTCTGGCCAAGGTAAACGCCAGCCCTTGGGTCACGGGAAGTGTCAACTATTCGTTTTGAGATTTCATTAAACAGACCATGAGCACTCGGACCCCACGGCCCGAGGGTTTCAATCCCAAACGGCTCGAAAATATAATTGCCAACAAGGTTATCATACTTACGCCGCTTGAGGTTCTCCTCAGCCGCAGCAGCAGCGCCAGCACAGCACGCCGAGCCAGGAAGATGGGATGGCGCAAGAGTATCGACACACGTGGCATCCCACACTAAGGGCCTACCCACCTTCCATGGAAATAAAGACATTCCTTCCGGTTTCTTGCCATCGTCGCGTGCCAAGCCATTGGGTTCTAATACAGCTGGAACGCCGACGTGACAAGAGCTCGTCGGTTGATGTCGTTGATGTTCGCGTGCCGTGCTAAGCGACCCGCTCTTCGGCTGCAAGACAGGCCGTGGTGTCCGAGACTGTTGCGATGAGGAGAACAACATGGAGCCTTTAGTCTTAGGGAAGCAGCGAGGTGGAAAGTAGTGTCGTCGTAAATGCATTGTACTTTGTATTTTATTTTATTTTGTTACCTACTTATGTACAACTCACTAAGAGGAGGCTCCCTATTTTTATGTTAATTTGCATGAATATTCTGAAACAGACACACATACAAGCAAAATGAAACTTTAGTATGATTTATTGGATCTTTTTCTTTCCATGTTGAAGAAAGTTACGTAATTGTAATATCTTCTCAAGATACATTTTTATTCGAAAATCATGTCTTTTTTAAGGATAATTATAAAAAACTAATAAGATTGTTTAGCTTTTATGTCTAAAATAAATATTCACAGCAAGAAAATATAGTTTATTTTCCCGACACAAGATATTTTTTCACTAGATCAATTATTACTTAAGTTATAAACGAAATAAGAATTGAGACTTACGCTATTTAGTTTCGTGCTCGAACACGATCAAAGAGCGCACGCGATATTCAACTTTATTACTGATGTATTAACGTTTAGGACATAAAGGAGTGGCGGGGAGCGAGGGGTGGAGCTCGCGTTCGAAATTTGATTTAGACTGCCTGCTCTTAAACCTCACTTGGTTTTCGTACGTTTTTTTCGAGTGACCACTGAAAATCAGCGCACAGCATCATGCTGAGCCTTCTTGTTACAGTCATGATGTGCAGCTGCCGACTATTTGTTTTTTGTGCTCGTATTATGTTGATAAGTATATATAGGTATATGTAGATATATAGGTGTTAGCTGCCTCGTTGGTCCACTGGTCGCCAGGTCCTGCGTTCGATTCCCAGGTCGGGCAAAGTGTTATTGGGTTTTTCCACCAGGAATTTCTCAGTAGCAGCCTGGAGTCTGGATTTGTGCCCGGTTGATGGCACGTGAAAGATGGCACGATGAAACGTGGGTGTACTCTAGGTACACCTCTGCCTAACCCTTCGGGGATTACAGGCGTGATGTTATTGTTTCGGACGAGAGGGGCACGTCCAGCACCCGCAGTCGTCCTGGGACAATCTCCCAACGTTTTTGACGTATGTTCCCTACTACCTGAGTCTAGTGACTCTGCTGGCGACACACGTCACCACGCACCCCTGAATGCGTATGTGTTGACTGGGTAGGTACAACCCACAGGACCTCGGCGAGAGACTGGCGGCGAAGAGGGATTCCGACGAAATAAAACATGAATTTTTCTCTTTTGAATCTTGAGCGGAGACTTCAGTTTATTCTTGAGTTACTTCTTCTAATACTGCTGGATTCGGAATGACTCACCGTATTTTTTTTTTTTTTTTTTTTTTTTTTTATATATGGCATCTCGCAGTTGACCTTGAGAGGCCGTGACTGCTTAACCGGTCTTTCCTGTGGCTGCCCTAAGGTATTAGCTTAAAGCCTCCAGCCAGGAGCGTAAATAAAAGTATTAAAAACTAAACGACAGCGCTCTAAGGGCACCCCCTGTGGGGTACGAACCTCGGCTTAGGGCGTCGTTGGGGAAAAACAAAGCAAATTGGGGACGGGCTGGATCAAAAGTTTAAATTCATGATTATTAACGGGGATTACTATTAAATGCTACGGCTCACTCAGCCTCGGGGCTGGCGGTTCGACGTGCAAGGGACGGGGGGAACAATTTATTCTTGATCTTCGCGTGGTACCTCGGCGGCGAGGACGGAATGACGGTTTGTGTTTGTGCACTGTACTTGTGGCCCTATTGCTTTCCTGAAGGAGAGTAATGGGGTCATCCGGGTCTAAGAGAGTATGCCTAGGTCGGCGAGTCTTACTGATTTGAGATGGCCTATAGCTAGCTGCCTGCACAACCAAGGGGTTGCGATGTCTATCTGCGGACTCGAAGAACCGCTTTGTCGCGCGTTTCAAAAACTGCTTGATGGTGGGGATTCTAAGATCTACGTGTAGGGTTTCGTTCCGAACGAACCATGGAGCGTCCGTAATTTTACGGAGAAATCGGTTTTGAAGTGCCTGCATTCTGTGAATGAGATGGGGACGGGCGTGTGCGAAAGCGGCACACGCGTACGTCATAATCGGCCGGATGCACGCTGTGTAAATACGCAATTTGCCCTTAAGGGACAACTTGCTGCGTGAGTTCAGAACGCAATGAAGCCTACCGAGAGCGAAAGCAGCGCGCGAACGCACTTGCTTTATGTGCTCAGCGAACGAAATGTGGTGATCTAAGATCACACCGAGATATTTGGCTCGCTTCTCCCAAGGGATAGGCTTGCCGAACATCTTGATCTGTCGTGGTAGGTCCGGTCTACGCCGGGGCCTAGAAAAGAGGACCGCTTGGCTCTTATCAGGATTGACCTCGATCCTCCACTTCCTGAACCAGTCACCGAGTCTGTTGACTTCGGTCTGTAGGATGCGGGAGATCTGGTCTTGACTGCGGCCGGTGTAGTAGATGGCCGTGTCGTCTGCGAACAGAGCTAACTGCGCCTTTCTACTTTTCGGGATGTCACTGGAGAACAGCGTAAAAATGAGCGGAGCCAGCACAGACCCCTGAGGGACGCCTGCGCGGATCGGATGAGGGGAAGAGAGCGCACCCTCGATGCGATAGCGGAAGGTGCGGTTCAACAAATAGTCCCGTAAGATGAGCACGAGACGATCTGGCACACCGAATTTGTATAGCTTATACAATAAGCCGTTGTGCCAGACTTTGTCGAACGCTTTCGCGATATCGAAGAACACAGCACCCGTCATGAACCCGCGCTGGAAACCGGCGCTTATGTGTTCTATGATACGGTGGACCTGTTGTACGCAAGAATGTTGGGTTCTAAAACCGAACTGTTCGTTGGGGATGAGCCCCTTCGTCTCGGCGTAGTCTCTGAGACGCTTATAAATAAGTCTCTCATAGACCTTGCCGAAAACGTCGAGCAAACTGATGGGACGGTAACTGGAAGGCTCGGTCTTAGGCTTGCCGGGCTTCGGGATACCGATGACTGTGGCATTTTTCCACGATTGTGGAAAAATGTTGTTACTAAGAGCACCATTGAAGATGGTGGTCATTAGCATGATCAGGTGAGCCGGGAACAACTGGACCACCCTATTGGTGATACCGTCTGATCCAGGGGCTTTACGGGGTTTCAGACCCTTGATTATATCGTGAACCTCGTCCGGGGAGACGGGGTCTAGAGGACAATCAGGGTCTTCGACCGGAGGGAGAGAGGCTCTACGTTCGACTTCGGCATCCACCTCGGCGAGGTGAGCCTGGTCTACTGGTTGAGAGCTGGGCGAGCACTGGGTCTCGAGGCTGTCAGCTAGGCATTCAGCCCTGTCGATGTCGTCGAATGCTATCGTCCTGTCGGGTCGTGTCAGGGGAGGCATAGAGACTACTTGCTGGGACTTGAGTTTCCTCTGAAGTTCCCAGAATGCCAGATGAGTGGGCTCTAGCTCGCTCAACATCTTGTCCCAGTTACCGTCACGCAGCTCGGCCATGCGTGTCCTTACAGATCTCTGCAAATAGCGCATGTGAGCTTTGTTGGCGTCACAGGGGAAGACGTCGTAGGCACGAGTAGCCGCGTTCTTCTCAGTCAGCAGTTCACGCACATCGTCCGGCAGCCTCAAGCGATGTTCGTCCATCGCCGGAGCTTGCCTTGAACAATCGTTCAGGACCGATTGTACGTGTTCCGTGAGTGAGCCGATCGCGGCCGTCGTGTCAGCGATTGAGGTAAACTGATCTGGTATAGAGTCTAGTAGAGGCGAAGTGGTGGATTTCAAGCGATCGCTTACTTTCCTCCAGTCCGTGACTACTTTGCTACGAGAGGGTTCGTCCGGGTCAGGGAGTCCGTCGCGAGGGACCAGTCTCATGACGACTGGTCGGTGGTCGGAAGTCAGTTCGTCCATCGCCTCTATCGAATCCAACCGGAGGTTGATATTCTTTAGGAGCGCTATGTCCAATACGTCAGGGGTATGGTTGGGGTCGTGGGGGTAGTGGGTGGGCGTCATCGGGGCGATGACGTCAAAGTTTAGGACGGGGCAGAGGTCAAACAAGTGTCTGCCTCGGAACGTGGTACTGGTACTATTCCAGGCCGGGTGTTTGGCGTTGAGGTCACCCGCTATGATAACGGATTCGCTCAGGCCAAAAAGAATTGAAAGATCGTCAGAGAGCAGTTTGAGACCGTCTGCTGACGAGGTCGCGGTGGGCTATGACTCACCGTAGAAATTTGCTCTTCTTTTATAGACGGCTCTAGCCAATCGAAATACTCTAATTTTGCACACGGCACTAATCCTTTTTATCTAAACCAATCAGAGCATTTCAAGGCACTAATGTAGTTTTGTATGGGAAACTTACTTTTGGCAATTTTCTATGGTAAAACACACCTTACAATTTTTATCTTATTTTTTTAACATAGGGATGGACTTATTTTAACTTTATACAAAAAACTGTATCAAAAAACCTTAATTTAAACCTTAAAAATGGCAAAATTCTGTAACGGCTCTCGTTACGGTAAAGGGTTCTTAGTACTTAAGCTTATTCTATGTTATGGTACAAGTGGCGCCGCTAGCGTTAGAAATGTGCAACAGATTTGATTCCTTATAATTCCTTAACTAATTAACATTATTACACAAGTTCGTCTATAATTTCTAAACGCGTTGTCTAATTAGCTTAAAACAATTGGATAAGAAAACTAGTAACAATTATAAGTTAGATTAACTAATTAGAATGGAAAAAACATTATAATAACAAATCTAATTAGACATTACAAAATTCTATCTAACTCACGACTTGGTTTATAAATTATTGGGCGCAGATAGGGCCTCGTCGCCGACATTCTCCCCCTCGTGCGTTGCACCGTCTGCTTGACTCGGCGATACTCCCGGCACCAACAGCACTACTCTCGAACTGGGTCTTCGCAGCACTCCTCCTCTGGTCTCGACATCGACGATCCTGGTCCGCCCATCTGGTCCTGGATACACTTGCTGGATTCTGCCGCGTGGCCAGGTGCATCTTGGTAGGGTGTGGTCGACGACCAACACGATGTCTCCGACTCGCAGGTCCGTAGTGCTGACTCTGCCCGCTGTCTTTCTCGGCAGTAAAGTGGGCAGATATTCCCGCAGCCATCGTTGCCAAAAATGGTCGGCAAGTCGCTGCGTGGTCTTCCAGGTGTGCTTGCCCACGAACTCGTTGTCTTCAAAGCTGCCGATTCTCGCCGCGCCGCACGATCGCCCGATAAGGAAGTGGTTTGGGGTGAGTGCTTCCTCCTCGGGGTTCTCGGAGAGGTGAGTAAGGGGCCGAGTGTTTACTATATGCTCGGCCTCTAAGAGAAGGGTGTGGAGTACCTCCTCTCGTGGATGTCTTTCGTTGAGTGTGGCGTCTAGTGCGGTTTTTATGGATCGCACCAGACGCTCCCATGCGCCGCCCATGTTTGGCGCACCAGGAGGTATGAACTTCCACTGCACGCCGATCTTCTCTGCTTCTGAAGTGATGTCTTCTTGTTTCATGGTGCTTAGTGCTTCTTTTAGTTCTTTGTTTGCGCCGACGAAATTGGTCCCGTTGTCAGTGTAGATAGTTTTCGGCATTCCTCTTCTCGCAGCAAACCGTCGCAGTGCCATGATCATGCTGTCAGTGGCGAGTGAAGGAGTGAGTTCGATGTGTACAGCTCTTGTCGTCAAGCATGTAAATAAAGCTCCCCATCGTTTTTCATGACGTCTTGCTACGGTGATTATTATCGGACCGAAGTAATCTATGCCAGTGCACGTAAAAGGAGGGTTACTATGCATAAGCCTTTCAGTAGGTAAGTTACCCGTAGGTAGTTCTTGCGGTCTTGCTTTCCTTGTCTTGCACCACTGACATTGATGCTGAACTGCCTTGATCGCTGATCTCAGTCCCAATACCCAGAAGCGTTGTCTTACTTCGTTCATTACTGTTGCGTGATTCCCATGATTGAAACGGCAGTGGAATTCATCAATGATAAGTCGTGTTATCTTGTCCTTGCTGTCGAGCACGATGGGTCGCTTGTAGTCTCTGGTTACTCCCTGTATCGCGTCGATTCTTCCTTTTAGCCGCAGGATACCTTCTTCCAGTACTACGTCGAGCCTTTTCAACTTGCTGCTGCTTTCCAATTGCTTCCCTTGCTGCAGACACCTGATGTCTTCTCGGAAGCTTCTTTCTTGACCTCCTTTTAGTAGCAGATTTTCAGCTTGCTCCAGTAAGTCTGTGTCCAACGGTATGTATTTCCTTTCTGTTATTTTTGAAGGCTGGTGTCGCTTTGCCACCGTCTTCTTTTTTCCTTTCGTTATTTTCCAGGTGGGATCTTCTTTGCTGACGTTGACCTTCACCTTTGTCCTGCAGAGCTGAACGAACTGCAGTACTCTTGCTGTGGCTCGCCAAAGTCTCTTCTATGATGAAAACCTCTCTGGATTTGGTGATGGGAGAGTGATGCTTGTTGCTGTTACGACGTCTGTTGTCTTTTCTTCGACGGTGGTTTCCTTCTTGAAGGTTCTGGCTGCTGGCCAGTGAACTTCTTCCTTTCTCAGAAAGTCCGGTCCTGTGTACCATCGATGATCGCAGTCGAAGTGTTCTGGTACGTCGCGCGTAGCGTCATCTGCAGGGTTCTGCGCCGTGGGTACCCATCTCCAATCTTGAGGTTTGGTGAGATCTTCTATCTCTGCCAAGCGATGAGCCACGAATGTCTTGAAGGTTCTCGGGTCTGTCTTGATCCAAGAAAGCACGATGCTGGAGTCTGTCCAAAAGGTTTTCTTCTCCACTTTCAGATTCATTTCTTCTTCTACTGAATGTGCCAGTCTGCTTCCAAGAAGAGCCGCCTGTAGCTCGAGTCGCGGGATTGATACCGGTTTCAGTGGAGTAACTCTTACTTTCGCTGCCACTAGGTTGACGTGGTGAGTTCCATCTTGATTTATTGTTCTCCAATAAACTGTTGCTGCATACGCCGTCTCACTTGCGTCCGTAAACGTGTGCAGCTCCCCCTCGGTGCAATGCGGCGCCAGGCATCTTGGAATCTGAAGGTCTTGGAGTAGCTTCATCTTCTCTAGGTAAGTCTTCCACGTTTCGTACTCCCTTTCTTCTATTTCTTCATCCCAGCCGATGCCGCTTCGCCATATGTTCTGAAGCAGCTTCTTACCCTGTATTAGAACGGGTGATGCTAATCCTAGTGGATCGAAGGTCGACATTACAGCGCTGGTGACTTCCCTCTTCGTGGGCACCTTGAACCTCTTGACTATTTCCTCTGGTGTATTCCGGAGGTTTGCCCTGAAGCCGATGGAGTCCCTTTCTGTGAACCAGCGCAGTCCCAGTGTCTTTTCTTCCTTTTCACCTAGGTCCACTTCTGTCTTTTCTGTTGTTTCCGTCTTCAAGTCTTCCAGCAGCACAGGTTGGTTTGACGCCCATCCTCTTAGTTCGAAACCCGCCTTCTTGTGTATGAAGTCCACCTGCCTTGTCACTTTTCTGAAGTCTTCTGCCTGGTGGAAGCTGTGCAGGTAGTCATCCATGTAATGGTTCAGCTCAATTGCTCTTGCTGCTTCTGGATACTGTTCTTTAAAGTCTGCTGCATTTCGGTTCTTTACGTAGATCGCTGTGCTTGGAGATGATGTCGCGCCAAAGATGACTGATGTCATCCTATACTTCTTCGGTGACACGTCACGATGATCTCCGCGCCACAGGAACCTCAGACTATCTCTATCTTCTGGCTTGATGCGAACTTGGAGAAACATTTCCTTTATGTCAGCCGCCACTGCCAATGGTCCTTGCCGGAACCGCAGTAATACCCCGAAGAGAGATTGTAGTAGATCTGGTCCTGACAGCAGAGCGTTGTTGAGGCTTCTTCCTTTTGACATGGCTGCGGCGTCGAAGACGATTCGTATTTTCTTCTTTAACGGATGTACCACAGAGAAGTGAGGGAGGTACCACGTTTTCTTCGGGTCTTCGACTTCATCAGATGCTTCTTCTGCATACTGGTTTTCGATTAGGTGCTGAATCTGCTTGCTGTATTCCGCCTTTAACTGAGGATCTTTGTCTATCTTCTTCTCGATGTTGATTAATCGGTTCTTGGCAGACGTGTAGCTCTCTGGCATCTGTTCTTCTTCATTCTTCCACAGAAGTCCAGCTTCGAATCGACCATCTTCAAGTCTTCTGCAGGTCTTCTCTAGGATGGTGAGTGCTCTTCCTTCTGAGTCTGTAGTGGGTCTTCTTGGTTGCACACCAAGTGCCTCGATTGCAAAATGATCCTTAATGGTTTGATGCATTTCTTCTTCTGGAGCGCTGACATGTAGACATGTGTTCAGTAAGTGTACTGGCCTTGCGCCTCCAGTGTCTGACCCATGGAGCACCCATCCAAGTCCCGTTCTTGAAGCAACTGGTTCTCCTGGTTTTCCTCTTCTTACTTCTTGAGTAACTATTAACTCCCAATTATCTTGACCGATGAGTAGCTGAGGTGATTCCCTTTCGTAATATAGAGAGTCTGCGATCTTTTTTAAGTGTTGACAATCTTGAATCCTCTTCTTGTCTAGGAACTGTGGTGCAAGCTTCAACTCGTCGACGGTCCGAACTCGCTTCAGGTTCTTCTTGCTTTCTTGATTAACCCCTTTTATCATAAGGTCCAGCACCTGAGAATCCTTCTTTCTTATCAGCCTGCCTCCTACTGTCTCGATGACCAGTTCCTCCTTGCTCCCTCGAACGCCAATCTCTTCTGCCACTTTTTCATCCAGAAGTGACACTGTTGACCCTTCATCCATAAGAGCCAGTATCTTCTTTGATCCTTTCGATCCGAAGACTTCTACCGGAGCTATCTTCAGGTATGCCCTTGCGCTGCTGACTGCATTCACTGACGCTGTGACGCTCGCCACTTCTTTTGGTGATTCCTTTTTCTTATCTTCTGAGGTATTTTCTTCTGACTCGACGTGCAACAAATGATGGTGCCACCTCTTGCATTCCTTGCACGATGGTTTTTTGCAACTCTCCTTGCGGTGTCTTCCTTGAAGACATTTGAAGCAGACGTGACTCTTCTTTGCTGTTGCCCACCGATCTTGAACTGACGCCTTCTGGAACTTCTGACATTCGACAAGGAAGTGTTCGCCTTCACACATAGGGCACGCCTTTTCTGTTTGTCTTGAATCCTTTTCCTTGAAGTTCCTTTCTTTGGTTGAATGCGTCGCTTGTCGATGGGTCCTCTTGAACCCGCTCTTCTCCTCTGAAGTTGCAAAGGCTCCACATTTGTCTGCTTCTATGTTCAGGAACTTGGATACCAGCTTCAGGTTGGAGAACTCGCCTTCATCTGATGCTGCAGTGAAGTCGTACCATCGGAACTTGAGAATTGTCGGCATTTTTTCTATAATTTGTTTCACCATCTCGGGTGAATGCAGGTACTGTGGTTTCTTCAATCCTTTTATTGCTGCTACGCTGTTGTTGATTTGACTAGCGAAGATGCATATGTCCCTTGGATTTTCTGAAATCTTCGGTAATGTCTTGACCTTATCCAATTCTGCACCAGCGCATCAGGTCTTACATATCTTCTTTTTAGGGCCTGCATCACTTCCAACGGAGAGGCTTCAGAGTATAGCAGGCTCTTGATAGCTTCTCTTGCATTGCCCTTTAGTGCTCTTCTTAGTCGAGCCATATTCTGGACGTCGTTGAACATTGGTGCTGTATCTTCGTAGACAACCTTGAAGGCCAACCACTCGCTGCTGTTGCCGTCGAAGTAGGGTAACTCGTGGATATACTTCGGCTGTGCTGCTGGTCCTCCTCTTGTGGTAAATACTTCTTTCAATGCTGTTGCCAGCGCTTGTACTTCGATGGTAGCCCCTTTCACTGAAGAGTTCTCTTCGGGCTTCACCTTCTGAGGTTCTTCTGGAGGGTGCTGGTCTCGTTTCTCTGGTTGCTCCATGTCGTTGTCTTCTAATACGGATGTCTGAATCCAGTTCTGCACCTGTGCTGTTCTGTCCTCCTGGTCTTCATCCACAGAGTCTTCATCCTCACATTGAGCCAGCTCCAATCTGACACGGGCTAGCTTCGCCGCAGCCTGGGCTTGCTCCAACTCCAGGCGTGCTAATTCTTCTCTGGCTTCTAGCTCGCGTCTTCTGGCGGAGGAACTCGTGGTCTTCGTGGACCTGGCACGACGACTGACCCCTTTCGGTTTAAGGGTCGTGGCGGAGCCATAAACACCCTTTTCCGGTACATTGTCTGGAGTCTTCGTAGTCGTCTCCTTCTGTGCGGCATCTTCTTTCTTCTGTCCGTTTTTTTCAGATGCCGCTGTTGTAGCAGTCGTAGCCGTAGCCTCTGTAGCCGTAGTCCTCTCTGTGGCCGTAGTCCTCTCTGTGGCCGTAGTCCTCTCTGTGGCCGTTGTACCCGAAGAAGTGTTCGTGTCCGATGTCGCTGCGGTTCCTGATGACCCTGACGCTGACGTAACCCCTTCTGACCCTGATGCTTCTGCCGTTGCGTCTCTAGCGGTGGGACGGGACGGCGGGCGTAAGGGGGCATCCTTCTGCGACCTGGTAACCGGCATCTTGCAGTCTTCTTAATTTTTCTGGACTCTTCTTGCTTCTTCTCCTGGCAGGGAATCCGGCTCGAAGGACCAACTGTTTCGGACGAGAGGGGCACGTCCAGCACCCGCAGTCGTCCTGGGACAATCTCCCAACGTTTTTGACGTATGTTCCCTACTACCTGAGTCTAGTGACTCTGCTGGCGACACACGTCACCACGCACCCCTGAATGCGTATGTGTTGACTGGGTAGGTACAACCCACAGGACCTCGGCGAGAGACTGGCGGCGAAGAGGGATTCCGACGAAATAAAACATGAATTTTTCTCTTTTGAATCTTGAGCGGAGACTTCAGTTTATTCTTGAGTTACTTCTTCTAATACTGCTGGATTCGGAATGACTCACCGTAGAAATTTGCTCTTCTTTTATAGACGGCTCTAGCCAATCGAAATACTCTAATTTTGCACACGGCACTAATCCTTTTTATCTAAACCAATCAGAGCATTTCAAGGCACTAATGTAGTTTTGTATGGGAAACTTACTTTTGGCAATTTTCTATGGTAAAACACACCTTACAATTTTTATCTTATTTTTTTAACATAGGGATGGACTTATTTTAACTTTATACAAAAAACTGTATCAAAAAACCTTAATTTAAACCTTAAAAATGGCAAAATTCTGTAACGGCTCTCGTTACGGTAAAAGGTTCTTAGTACTTAAGCTTATTCTATGTTATGGTACAAGTGGCGCCGCTAGCGTTAGAAATGTGCAACAGATTTGATTCCTTATAATTCCTTAACTAATTAACATTATTACACAAGTTCGTCTATAATTTCTAAACGCGTTGTCTAATTAGCTTAAAACAATTGGATAAGAAAACTAGTAACAATTATAAGTTAGATTAACTAATTAGAATGGAAAAAACATTATAATAACAAATCTAATTAGACATTACAAAATTCTATCTAACTCACGACTTGGTTTATAAATTATTGGGCGCAGATAGGGCCTCGTCGCCGACAGTTATGTTTATGTGTGTTGTAGATATATAGATATAAGTAGATGTAGATGTTTTGTTTATTTTTTTTGTTTAACTACTCGTTTTAATTATGTTTTCGTATGCACGTGTTTCTGTGACAAATAAAAGTAAATACTTTTCTTACTTTCTTTCATTTTATGGTCCAGGTGAATGTGTCGACTGACTCATCATATTTCGCGATGCGCGGACAGATAGAGCCGTCGACAAGTTTACTCGGGCTATTAATCACACGCCAAAAGTTGGCACATACTGTAGAGATGGGCAACGATTTTCCACTCATCAGCGGGGCGAGCACGGCCTACTGTGACA
The DNA here is from genome assembly GCA_963921375.1 of Tiliacea citrago. Taxonomy (NCBI): domain Eukaryota; kingdom Metazoa; phylum Arthropoda; class Insecta; order Lepidoptera; family Noctuidae; genus Tiliacea; species Tiliacea citrago. The sequence goes on from OY992783.1 coordinate 23,739,850, forward strand.
CGATTGAGTCACACATTTTATCACAGTACACACATACATACATAAACTCACGCCTTCTTCCCATGGGGATAGGCAGAAACTATAGAACGCCACCTGCTACGCTCCTTACATACTCCTCTTGCTTCGCCTACGTTCATACATCTGGTCATACACGCCGATTGAGAGTACTACGCACCTGACCTTTCTGAAGAACAGTTTGAGCGATACAACTGTTTTGTCATAAAATGCTAGTACAAATTGACATGACATAATTTGCCATGTCTTGTCACAAACGTTTTGGGTACGCCGCGCCGTGCTCGGGCCGCAGGTAGATACTTACTAATAACGACTCGATGCATCTTAAGGCATGTAGGTAACTTGTAAATGCCTGTTGTAATAACGGCCGGGCACAAATACATATTGCCAGCTGCTACTGAGATATTCTTATGGAAAAACCGAATGATACCACTGAGGCTGTATTTCCTGTCTGTCTGTCTGTGCCCTCGTTGCAATAGCTCGAGTACCACTTAAATGATTAACGGGATTTAAATACTTTAAATCCTACCGACTATTCAGTCCGCTAGATAATATTATTCGTGTTGCATCACTACTGTGTTGATATTTTGGATCAACATTCTGGGCCTCATTTCATTTTGCGCGCGTTAGTTTCGTTTTTTGGCAAGGACACTTGTAGTGTGAAGGTATGTGTGGTAGATAGAAATAGGAAGCGAAGTAATAAGTCCGAAGTACACAAGATGAAGAATGAAAGTTTATTAGGTACACAGACACAGGTTTCAGTTCACATACACAAGAGTTACACTTAGTTTAAGAAGGAGTGATAGAATTGTAGATAGCACAGAGGAAAGCACAGATAAGCGGTTAAACCTAAATACTAGGTCTCAAGTCAGCGCGGTGAAGCTAAATCACATAAAGCTATGCGCGCAGTGAGCGTACTCAGTTGCAAGTCACTGCGGCGCTCGCGCGCCACCTGTACGGAACGGTGCATGAGAGCAACGCACGATGATGCTGTCCCGCTCACGCACACGGCTCGCGTGACGTAGCGCGAGCGCCCGGTCGGCCGCGGCGCTAGAACAATAGACGCGTCATAGCTACCGCCGGCCAGCTGATAAGTAATTAGCTACTAATACAATGTTTGAACTTGTCTGTTTGTTCATTGTTGTAAATAGTTTTATTTTATATGTTGATTTTATATAAGTCTAGTTTTAAGTTCTATTGTAAATATGTGTATATAAATTATAATTAATTTTATTTAAGAAATTCATAATTTATATTTAATTTAGTTTTACTTTTAATTTAATAATTTATTTAGACTTAAGTGTAGGTCACTACATCACCCCCTTCCAGAGACCGTCAAGGGCGATAATAGTCGGGAAATCTAACGCGACGTCCTGACCGCGTCGTTCTGACGACGCTATCGTCAGCGGAAGGTAAGTTTCGGTTATCCGCGTCGGGTGTGTAGTGATGAGTGTTCGTGTTGAGTGGTGACTGTGGTGTGTTGTGATGAGTGTTAGTGGTTGGTGGCGAGGATGATGTGTATGGATCACGCAGTATGAAGGCCGGCTTAATACGGTCTATCGATACGGTGACGTGTTTTCCATTTACCATTATTTTAAACACCTTGTCACCTCGTTGAATGACCTTATGAGGACCAGAATATGCCAGTTTCAGACTACCACCAGCAGTGCAGTCCCTAAGGAAAACGTGGGTTGAGGAAGCTAATTCCTTGTAAATAAATGTTTTAAAATTGCTGTTGTGTCTGGCTGCTGGTGATGGTTGCAGACTCCGTACAATACTCCGGAGCCTTGACAAGTAGTCGGTCATGTCAACCGTTTCATCAGCCTGAGGGTCGAAGAATTCGCCAGGCAGACGTATTGGTTGACCGTAAACAAGTTCGGCTGCAGTAGCCTGGGCGTCTTCTTTATAAGCGCTGCGTACGCCTAACAGGACTAGTGGAAGAGATTCCACCCAACTGTCATTAGCGTGGCAAGTGATAGCTGCTTTAAGTTGACGGTGGAATCTTTCCACCATTCCGTTGCAGGCAGGATGGTATGCTGTTGTTCTGCGATGTCGGAACCCAGCGATTGCAGACAGACATTTGAAGAGCGCTGATTCGAACTGGCCACCTCTATCGGTTACTATATCGGATGGGCAGCCGAAACGAGCAATCCAGCCACTCAGTAAGGCCTTTGTTTCAGCTCGGGGTCGTCAAGTTGAGCTGCAGCGATCTTTTCGACGGGCACTGGTTGTGTAATCTCCTCGACGCGTGAAAGGGTGTCTGCCACGACATTGTTCTTCCCAGAAATATGCCGGATGTCTGTTGTAAACTGGGCTATTAAGTCCAAGTGACGGAACTGCCGTGGGGAACAATTTTCCTTACGAGAGTGGAAGGCGAATGTTAGAGGCTTGTGGTCTGTGTAAATCACAAAGTCACGAGCCTCCAGCATGTGTCGGAAATATTTGATACTCTCGTAAATGGCGAGCAATTCGCGGTCGTATGGAGAGTATTTAACCTGTGCTGGACTCAACTTGCGCGAAAAGAAAGCTAGTGGCTCCCATGCACCTGCATTCTGCTGTTGCAAGACTCCGCTAATGGCCTTGTCGGAAGCATCTGTGACCAACGCCAACTTAGCGCTGCAGTCTGGATGCACCAACAGTGCTGCTTGACAAAGGCTGTCCTTGCAATTCTGAAATGCCTCATGCTCCTCTGGTGAAAAATCTACCGGATGTGAACCCTTCACTGAGCCCGTAAGCAAAGTGTTCAAGGGTGCCTGGAACCTTGCTGCGCCTGGGATGAACCTGCGATAAAAATTGAGCATCCCAAGAAATCTCCGTAGCTCTCTTACGGTTTTGGGAGCGGGAAAATTTTGAATAGCCTCGACCTTGGATGGTAATGGTCTTGTGCCATTGGCTGATATGTGGTAGCCCAAGAAGTTTACCTCCGACACTCCGAAGACGCACTTGGAACTGTTGATGACCATACCGTAGTCTCTGAGTCTGGTGAAAAGTTGACGCAGGTGGTGCTCGTGGGTCTTCTGGTCTTTCGAGTAGACCAAGAAGTCATCCAAATACGCGTACGTAAAATCCAGACCCCTGAGCATTTCATCCACGAAGCGCTGAAACGTCTGTCCGGCATTTCGAAGACCGAACGTCATGAACGGGAATTCGAAAAGACCGAACGGCGTCGTGATTGCAGTCTTCGGGATATCATGAGGATTCAAAGGAATCTGATTATACGCTTTCACCAGGTCAATTTGAGAGAAGACGGTACAGCCAGACAGACTATGAGCAAAGTCTTGGATGTGTCGGATGGGGTACTGGTCCGGTATGGTACGTGCGTTCAGCATCCTGTAGTCGCCGCAGGGGCGCCATCCGTCATCTTTTTTTGGTGCTAGGTGGAGGGGCGACGACCACGGTGACTCGGACTGGCGACAGGTTCCACATTGCAACATGGCCTCGAATTCAGCCTTAGCAATTTTTAGTTTGTCCGGGGCCAATCTGCGAGGTGTACAGGCTACTGGTGGTCCTGGTGTAGTGCGGATGTGGTGTGCTGTATGGTGTTTGGGAGTGCGGTGTATACCATGTGGGCGAGTGATGTCGGGAAATTCCCGTAGTATGTGTGTATACGCGGAATCACCCAAACTTACCCTCACCGAGGAGACATCATCAGAAAGACGAACAGGCGACGCCGGGGTGGAGAGCGTAGTATGGTTATCAATGAGGCGTTGGTTTCTGCAATCAACAACCAAATTATAATAAGATTTTCTATCTTATTATAATTTGGTTGTTGATTGCATCCACGCCTATTATCGCCTTTGTAACATCGGCAACGATAAATCGCCAAGCAAAGTCACGGCGCAATCGTAAGTTCAACGTGACGTTTATGAACCCGTATGTATTTATCGGTGTTCCGTTGGCCGCGCACAATTGGTAGTTTGTCTTCTCTCGTCGATTTACTAATGCCGATCGGGGGTAGACACAGAGGTCGCTGCCGGTGTCGACCAAAAATTGCATTTTCGACCTTTGATCGGTAACGAATAAGCGACCAGCACTCGGACAATCATCGGTCGCCATTACTGATTGCCCCGCGCGTTTCCCGATGTAGGGTAGTCACACGGCTTCACACACTTTTTAGCTCGGTCTCCGAATTTTTGGTGGTACCAGCACTGCGGGTACTTCCTGGTGGTGCTGGACTCCGATCAGGATGAGCCTGAACGATATCGCGTGTGACTACGGGACCGATCTCTGGAGCGAGACAGTCGCCCTACCTTCTCCGCCAGCTTCTCCATCTGCCTGGTCAGGGCGGTGACCTCCGCGCATACACTGGTACCCGCAGTACTCGGCGTTGCAGCAGTAGATATAGCAGCCGTTGTCGCCAACTGGGTACCGACGACGTCGTGGATCCGGTCCGCCAGCTCTGCCAGTTCAGCCAGGTCCATCCTCAACTGTGACGCTACGATGGCCTGTGTGTTTGCGGGTAGGCGGCTCGTCCATATACTCCGCAGGAATTCCTCAGGTACACCTGGGCCAGCGAGGTTGAGGAGGTGACGATAAAATTGTGACGGCTTCCGGTCGCCCAGTTCCTCATGCATGAGAAGCTGCTTCACCTTTTTCTCACGCGATGCCGAAAGCCGTTTAATAAGCTCACCTTTTAGCTTTTCATATTTTCCGGTGGGTGGAGGGTTGCCGATAATGTCCTCGACTTCGGCAGCGTACTGCGGATCTAGATTGCCTGTTATATAATAAAATTTTGTGTCATCCGACTTGATGTTCGCCAGGATGAACTGCGCCTCCATCTGGTTAAACCAGAGACTTGGTTTCTCTGGGTAGAACGGCGGTATGCGCTCACCCACGCGAAATGTTTCCGCTGCTGACACATCTTGGCTCGTGCAAGGTTTGTCCTCAGCCATCTTCATGCTCTTGAACGGGGTCACCAATGTAGTGTGAAGGTATGTGTGGTAGATAGAAATAGGAAGCGAAGTAATAAGTCCGAAGTACACAAGATGAAGAATGAAAGTTTATTAGGTACACAGACACAGGTTTCAGTTCACATACACAAGAGTTACACTTAGTTTAAGAAGGAGTGATAGAATTGTAGATAGCACAGAGGAAAGCACAGATAAGCGGTTAAACCTAAATACTAGGTCTCAAGTCAGCGCGGTGAAGCTAAATCACATAAAGCTATGCGCGCAGTGAGCGTACTCAGTTGCAAGTCACTGCGGCGCTCGCGCGCCACCTGTACGGAACGGTGCATGAGAGCAACGCACGATGATGCTGTCCCGCTCACGCACACGGCTCGCGTGACGTAGCGCGAGCGCCCGGTCGGCCGCGGCGCTAGAACAATAGACGCGTCATAGCTACCGCCGGCCAGCTGATAAGTAATTAGCTACTAATACAATGTTTGAACTTGTCTGTTTGTTCATTGTTGTAAATAGTTTTATTTTATATGTTGATTTTATATAAGTCTAGTTTTAAGTTCTATTGTAAATATGTGTATATAAATTATAATTAATTTTATTTAAGAAATTCATAATTTATATTTAATTTAGTTTTACTTTTAATTTAATAATTTATTTAGACTTAAGTGTAGGTCACTACACACTAACCAGCCGCACTACCAGTAGTGTCGTTTACAATTAACGACACTACCAAACCTATTTTGGTTACATAACAACATGCAGGTTTACTAAAACAACGATTTTTTTTTTGTAAAAAGTAGAATTTGTGTATTTTAGAATATGAAGTAATTGTTGGGTACATTATCAGATCTCATTTAAGTATGACGGCGCGACACATGACATATGTCAGCTGTCTGTCAGCTGCCATTCTTGCGGAACGTCACACCGGTGGGAGCGGGGCGGCTATCTTGGTCACTTCGGAATCGGGAACCGCCAACGCACCACGCGCTCGACGAATCGCTTACTTCCGACGCCATCTTTAACAGTTTCTAAGTTGATTTAATTTAGTATCGTTATCTATGCCTAATTAAAGAGTGTTAGTTATTTTGTTAATCTGTGAAGTTAAGGAGAAATAAATCGTTGGAGAATCAATTTGTGACTTTGTTCGAGTTTCTGACCCACGTGAAACATGGAAGATTCTGATATAGGCCATCCTGAGTCTATAAGTCAATTTGTTTATTAACATTTTTGGTCTTTCAATTTCTATCGGAAATTACACTTTTTTGTTTTCTGAGTATCATACCATAACAGCTATGAGATGTACTTAAATTGTATTACCTACTCCTTCCTTTAGAATTTAGAACACATTATTTATTTATGTTCAGTATTGTTCGAAAGTAATGTAATGGAAGAGAACATTCAATTCTTTTGTAAAGGAAATTGAATAATCGTTTGTGTGTGGCGCCTTGTTGTATTAACTGCGCGTAGAGAGGAGGAATACAGAAGTGTTGCTGTCACACTTCTGTCAGGCGCTTACTTTCTCTCTCCCCTTTGATTAAAATTGTATTTTTAAATAAAAAATTTGAGAATCAGGTGTGGTAAATAAACTGACATAAACTATGGAATTCAATGATGTGCAGAAAAGTCGAAAAGATGAATGTTAGGACCCTAACTATAAGACCTACTGTATCCCAGTACCAAAAATCACATTAATAAATACTTTGACTTTAATGACTAGCAATTAGTAGGAACATGGTTGTCGGCTGGTGAATGTACGTCCCTATGCATTTAGTGTTTAACAAAAGCTTAATAATATGTACACTATAGTACCTGTTTAATAGAATAAACAACACAATTGGCTTAAACTTAACTGCCGAAATGTGGGTGTACTATGGATGCACCTCTGCCTAACCCTTCTGGGAGTACAGGGGTAATGTATGTTATGTGTGTGTTAAAAATAGAATAGTCCTAAATAAAAAATAGAAAAAAGTGACTTACGCTGCCGGTGAGGGCACATCCTCTGCCAGCTGTGATGGTGATAGCGGTGGGGGTGATGTAGGTGGTGGCAGGGATGCTGCTGGCACGGGTTCCGCCGGAGGAGCCCAGTCCAGTCTAGATGGACATTTTAAAACAAAAGTTAAAACTTGCTCGAATAATATCTACGATACAACACAAGTAGAACTACTTATGGTGGCCATCTGCGCACTCGCATGGGGTGGAGTGGGGTCTCCAGACCGCGGCCCACCGGCATCTCGCCTATGTCGCGGATATCTAGTCTAAAATTCAAAACAACTCAATTGTAATACTTAAAATACATAAAAAAAGAAAGCGTTAATAAATCATAATAACTTACTTGTCAATGGAGTAAGGTCCAGGCCGCACGTGCCTGGAGGTGGCGCGGCTGCCGTGCGAAGGACGCCCAGCAACAGTTGAGCTGGGTCCAGCAGCCACGACCACGTCCTCCCCAACGTGCCCGCGGCCGCGAGCTCTGCGGCCGCGCCTGCTGCCACGGGAGCCAGTCCCAGTGACAACGGGGCTGGGCACGACAACCTCCTCCTGCTCCTCCTCCATCGCCACCACCACCTGCTCCTCCTCCTCCTCCTCCATCACCACCACCACCTCCTCCTACTCCAGGTCGCGACCACCAAGACCAAGAGAGCTAAACGTAAAACATGCAAGAGAAAGGCCATAATCGCAAAATGTTCGAAATGCTCTAAATTCCTATCCACACAAACACAAACGCCAATAATTCGCAGGTCCATTCCCATGCGCGTCATTCAATCTGAACCAGTTTGATGCGGTTTGCGTAATTTTCTATTTTTTCTTTTTTTAATGTTACGAAAATTCATTACGCTATCGGTTGAAATAAATGCTTATTATCAATAGTACGATACATCACAACATAAGTAATAACGACCGTTTGTTAGCAATAACAGAATTATTAGCCGTAATACGGGGAAATACGACGCCGACCGCAGCGAAATGGCGGCAAAATGGCTACCGACGCTAGTGAAAAAACTATTTCCGTGCAAAATCCCTAACAAATACACAATACGGGCAATAAAAACTGTTTATTACTTACCTGTCCATGTTTCTAATAAAAATTTGTGTACGCTTGTGGCGTAGGGCTTCGCTATAATTTTTTTGCAGATATTGGGCGTTCTCACTCGATCGCTCTCGAAATTGGACTGCGGAAGTGACAATTTGACAAATTGACATTGAAAGTCTACAACAGATCTATGGGTGACGCGGTCTAGGGATGGGGTATGCATTGACGTTTCATAGAGTGCTCATACCACCTTTAAAACCATAGAGTTTTAGTAAGTTTTTCGGTTAAATAAAATGTCAAACTCTATCGAACTGGACCAGTCTGGCTGACGCAAGTACTTCGTTTTTTCATTTCCTTATTCAGATTTTTTGAATCTTTTGAATCTTAACAACAGTCATATTAGGTACACCTCTGCCCAACCCTTCGGTGCCACCGTCATCGGTATCCCGAAACCCGGCAAGCCTAAGACCGAGCCTTCCAGTTACCGTCCCATCAGTTTGCTCGACGTTTTCGGCAAGGTCTATGAGAGGCTTATTTATAAGCGTCTCAGAGACTACGCCGCCGAGACGAAGGGCCTCATCCCCAACGAGCAGTTCGGTTTTAGAACCCAACATTCTTGCGTACAACAGGTCCACCGTATCATAGAACACATAAGCGCCGGTTTCCAGCGCGGGTTCATGACGGGTGCTGTGTTCTTCGATATCGCGAAAGCGTTCGATAAAGTCTGGCACAACGGGTTATTGTATAAGCTATACAAATTCGGTGTGCCAGATCGTCTCGTGCTCATCTTACGGGACTTTTTGTTGGACCGCACCTTCCGCTATCGCATCGAGGGTGCGCTCTCTTCCCCTCATCCGATCCGCGCAGGCGTCCCTCAGGGTTCTGTGCTGGCTCCGCTCATTTTTACGCTGTTCACCAGTGACATCCCGAAATGTAGAAAGGCGCAGTTAGCTCTGTTCGCAGACGAGACGGACATCTACTACACCGGCCGCAGTCAAGACCAGATCTCCCGCATCCTACAGACCGAAGTCAACAGACTCGGTGACTGGTTCAGGAAGTGGAGGATCGAGGTCAATCCTGATAAGAGCCAAGCGGTCCTCTTTTCTAGGCCCCGGCGTAGACCGGACCTACCACGACAAGCCGGTCGGTTCGGCAAGCCTATCCCTTGGGAGAAGCGAGCCAAATATCTCGGTGTGATCTTAGATCATCACATTTCGTTCACTGAGCACATAAAGCAAGTGCGTTTGCGCGCCGCTTTCGTTCTCGGTAGGCTTCATTGCGTTCTGAACTCACGCAGCAAGTTGTCCCTTAAGGGCAAATTGCGTATTTACACAGCGTGCATCCGGCCGATTATGACGTACGCGTGTGCCGCTTTCGCACACGCCCATCCCCACCTCATTCATAGAATGCAGGCACTTCAAAATCGATTTCTCCGTAAAATTACGGACGCTCCATGGTTCGTTCGGAACGAAACCCTTCATGTAGATCTTAGAATCCCCACCATCAAGCAGTTTATGAAACGCGCGACAAAGCGGTTCTTCGAGTCCGCAGATAGACATCGCAACCCGTTGGTTGTGCAGGCAGCTAGCTATAGGCCTTCTCAAATTAGTCGACGACCTCGGCATACTCTCTCAGACCTGGATGACCCCATTACTCTCCTTCAGGAAAGCAATAGGGCCACAAGTACAGTGCACAAATACAAACCGTCATTCCGTCCTCGCCGCCGAGGTACCACGCGAAGTTCAAGAATTAATTGTTCCCCCCGTCCCTTGCACGTCGAACCGCCAGCCCCGAGGCTGAGTGAGCCGTAGCATTTAATAGTAATCCCCGTTAATAATCATGAATTTAAACTTTCGATCCAGCCCGTCCCCAACTTGCTGTTTTTCCCCAACGACGCCCTAAGCCAAGGTTCGTACCCCACAGGGGGTGCCCTTAGAGCGCTTTCGTTTAGTTTATAATACTTATATTTACGCTCCTGGCTGGAGGCTTTAAGCTAATACCTTAGGGCAGCCACAGGAAAGACCGGTTAAGCAGTCACGGCCTCTCAAGGTCAACTGCGAGATGCCATACCTAAAAAAAAAAAAAACCAACCCTTCGGGGAAACAAAGCGTGATGTTATGTCATATTTACATCATTATCATCATAGACCTAGACACAGGTGGGAGACCTGTGTCTATTGGTATACGCTGGATGCGAGAAATTATTATAATATAATATTTATTGTGTTCCGTTAATTTGTGTGAGTTATACTTTGAAAATACCTACACCCGTAGTCAGGATGTCCCGACTAGCTTATTAGTTGATTCTAAAACAAGGACATGTTTGCGGCTTCTAGAGAAATACGTGGTCATGACGAGTCACGAGCACTTAATAATGATGTATAATACGCTAAATCCAAAAGCGATTTTCTCGTGGAATAAAAATGGCAGTTTTGAGATAAGACCTATTTCGCATGGGTTCCAAAATACTATTCGTAATAATAATAACATAATATTACAACCAACACTATAATATGTACTGTAGTAGGAAAATCACTTATAAAAGTTGCTCATAACATAACATAACACAACCTCACGCCTGTATTCCCCGAAGGGTTAGGCAGAGGTGAACCTATAGTACTGTAGCGGCATCAACATCGCCACATGCGAACTACGCGTCACACTGACGTCACTTAAATTCTGCATCGCGCAAGCAGAGTTTACCGCGCAGCTAGCATATATACAACGTCCCGACATCAATCGTCGAGCAGTTGCCTACCAGACACATACACCCGTCTGGTCGGAGGATCTATGGTGTATGAGTGAATTTTACACCTTGTTCCTCATACCCCCAAAGTACACCCACATTACGCTAAGTCCCATGTAACAGGGGGCGAGCGTATTGCCAGTGTATACGTGCTCGTGACTATGTAATGCCCTTCGCACTGTATTACCTACAATTGAAAGCTGAACAACGAATATTCGGTTAATCGTACCTTGAACCTATACCTGCATATAGCATAGGCAGACATCGGTGTATGGTGAATCCAGCTGTTGTCAGCTAGGTACGTACCTATTTTTACCCGACTACGGTGAAGCAAATGTATGTATGTATGTTCATCTGTTCCCTCATTACTTCTAAACTGCTTGCCATATATAATAATATATATAATATAATAATATATATAATATAATAATTTGACAACTGAGGTATTGTTGGAAGCGTCTTGATCGTCCGCTGGTTATAAGCTATGTGAGGTCACATTAAATTCAATATGGCGCCCTCTAGCGGACATAAAGTCTAAGCCTAAAAATAAAATTGTTTAGTCATGCCGTGTTGGGTATCAAAGGAAAGGCCTTAATTATCACATTTCAAATATATATATATTGCCAGCTGTTGCTCATGTCATGTCTATATTTATTTGCCAGCTGTTGCTCATGGCTTTGCTTGCATGCACCCAATAATTAGGTATAATTTCTATAAAATCATAAGCAACAACAAACATAATTATTTTCTCTCCAAACCTACACAACTGAAAGGTTAAGAAGTCTTTCAAATTTCGAAACATAAACCTATGGAGTATGATTGGTATATTACACAGGTAGGAACCTATAAAACATTAAACCACGGCTGTCTACTGAACATCACTATGAATAAGTATTAAATACATTAAAATATATTATTATTAAACTTTATCATTACTACTCTTCGTAGATGTAACAGCTAGATCACAAGTTTTTTGTTGGATTTATAATAATACTTTATTAGTTTGTAATCTGTGTAGTGTAAAGAGCCATTTAAGACAGTTTTCCTAAACGTCAATGAATTAGTTGGATACTTGACAGGTTTCTCGTCACGTGGTTTCTAAAACCAACGGAGTATTCACAGAAGTATTAGAGGTGTCCTACTTGTGAAGTTCGCCGGTATATCCATACAATAAAACAGATACGGCCACGTCCAACTTCATAATTCTGGAGAGAATTGCTTACAGAAATTCATTCGAATAGCGCCACCTACTTTGACTCTAGAAACAACTCTTGCAATTGTAGTTCTTAACTTAGATAAGAGATGACGCTCAATCGGCGAAGCCTTTTTCCTAACTTTGTTACAGTCGGCTTCTAGTCTAACCAGTATTTTACATGGAGCGACTAACTATCTGACCTTTACAACCCAGTAACTGGGTAACACTTTACACTATGGTAACACCCCTTGGTAGGACTGGTTAACAGACTTTTGGGCTTCTGACTATCTTTATGGATAAATAAATACTCAAAGGTAATGACTCTCAAAGATCTACGTATAACAGCCGGGAGTTATGAGATGGCGCTAGTAGTATTAAATTCAGCGTAAAAAAACAGCGCAAAGTGTTCAGAAGCAAAACTTCCATTTATACATTTTAGAGATAAACTGAGCCGATGAATAATAGAAAAATGTTTTTAGACATTACAATAATTTATGCAACATAGAGAAAAAAAATATTATTTTATCAATTAATTGCTCCTATTCAAATTGTTAGAAATAGATATCTATTATTTTATGAAAGTCGTTATACTAAAGTCGACTGTACGTGTATGGTACCAATTTAATGTTGACAGCGCCATTATGTGGTAGTTGTAAGGACGGATTTCCTAGTTGAAGTTTTTCACTAAGGTGCTGCTGACCGTACCTACTTACGACATGGCAGTGTCGCATTCATAATATGTCACTGAAAAGTGTGGTCAATAAGTGGGAAAATCAGAAGGACTCATATAAAATGTTCGTGCCGTCACGAAAGAAAAACTTGGACGGGCCAAGTCAAAACTTTCAATGAAACCATTTACAGGCACTTTTGAATTGTCAAAGAGTCGGCCAGTAGGCTAGGCACGAGAACCGTAGAAACGCGTTTTGTCGACGGAAAAGTAGACAAAAATAACGTTTGCGTGTAGACAGTAAAACATTTTCGGTAGACAAGTGATTTCTTTTCTATAGTACATAGAAATAGAAAGCATCAAGCTAAGCCTGCAGTTAGTCAGAAAGTAGACCCGTTTCAAAACGAAGATCTCTATGGAGGAGAACGGGCAAAAAACTTAAACCCCCTCCTCCCCTAAATCTTCAAAATCTTGCCATACCTATAAGTACTTACAGGATGTAAAAAACCCATCACGAAGCCGAATTCTGTACACAAAACTAAGTAATTTTGTGCAAAAATAGATGATAGAAAACGAAGGTGTGAATATTCACTTATTACAGTAGTGCGCAATGCATTGTGCTTAATGCATGCAACGGAACGGGGATTGTGGTTATAACATTTATAACCGAGAGATATTCCAAACTACAAGCCACAAGACCGCATTCACCAGGCGCCAGTTCTACGTTGTGAGCTCTTTCATTTACAGCAACATTGCTAAAAGCATTCAATTAACTGGGCTAAATCACCATGAAGTCAAGGTTAAGGTACAAAATTGGCTTCAGGATCAGGACTACGTTCGAACGGAAGAACTACTCCACCTCCGGCAGTAGCCGTACAAACTTCTTCTACCCATTTTTATTAATCTAAATCTGAACAATTTCAGCAAGATACATAAATACCACAATACTATAACATTACAACACATATAATTATATGCGAATATATACACCCTCACGCATACTTTCACCCCCTCATACACACGCTCACTCTCGCATACACACCACCACGTCCACACACACAATTACACACGGACACACACATTACAACTCCGTTTAATAAATTCCTTTACTCGTAGTTTAATCTTTTTAAATAATTTAATTGTACTTTCAAACCAGTGTTTTTTGCCATGATTTTGTATACCTATAAAACACACTTTTTAGTAAAAGGTTTTTGGTATCATAGTGACAGCAGAACACTGACTCCTAAATCACAGGTTCTCCTAGTTTGGGAGTCAGGGTTTACTCTATCTGTATTACCTTTATTCAGTGTAATTCATGCGACCTAGTTTTTAAGCATTGTTGAAGGTTTTATAAATAAAGATTTTTATTATTATTAGTATAAAATAGCGGCCAAGTGCGAGTCCGACTCGCACACGAAGGGTTCCGTACTAGTTACCGTACAATAATTAACACTATATTTTTTTATGTATACCCCGTTTCGTTTTTAACTTTATTTTAGTTTTGTTATTATTGTTGGTATCACAATAATAATATTCATTTTCATTTCATTTACAGCTGACACCCTGGATTAACAAATAGGATTTATATACTTTTTAACCCGATATTCCCACGGGATCGAGATATAGTATAAATAATAGTAGGTATATAGTATAATAACAAATACTATAAATTATTAATTAACATTCCAAGTGAAATTCAAATATAGTGCGAACAGTTTTAAATATAATGTCAAACAGGTTTAAAATAAAATGTCAAACAGTTTTCAATATGTCAAATAGTTTTAAATAAAAAAAAAAGTTTATAATAATGTCAAAAAAAGTAAAAAAAAGGAAATCATTTATTATTGTGTGACATTAGTTCCGTTACATTATACAGACATTTTTCTAATAAAAGGCTTTTGATTTTGTTTTAAACATGTGGGTGCTATAAATCAGGATCCTTAGCTCGGAAGGCAACTTATTAAATATCTCTACAGCTTGGTACTTCGAGAAATGCTCTACTATATTGAATTTAGGTGCTATTAGTTGCCTAAAAAATTTCTTCGCGTGTTCTCTCTAATCTGACGTTCTTCAATAAAAATACATAAAGCTGTCACCGTATATAATTATGATTTTTTTTATTTATAACCTACTAGCTGCGCCCCGCGGTTTCACCCGCTTAAGACTCGATCCCGAAAACTAGCCTATGTCTCAATCCAGGGTGTCAGCCACCTCCATACAAAATTTTATCAAAATTGGTCCAGCCGTTTGAGCGTGAAGAAGTAACAAACACACACACACACACTCACAAATTTTCGCCTTTATAATATTAGTGTGATTTGTATTATTTCCGATAACACAGGTCGATCAAAGGTTAAGCTACGCTAGCCGGTGTCTTTCCGTAGATGGGTAACCATAAACAACATTATTTTTAGTATATGCGAAACCTGAATATAGTTTGTTCAGAATAAGGAACTGACTCGATTTCAATTATTTTTACACCATGTTATATTTTGTCCCAAAAATTTTTAAGAGTGATGGAACATGTTATCATAATTTAATTACTTACAATACAATCGCCGTACGGTTAGGTACCTACTGCCAAATTATTATCAATGAGCGCAAGACGACCCTGAAGGCGCGGGGGCGCCGTTAGCATGTTTTTGTACGGACAACCCGGTAACATAACAACCTTATAACTTTGTGATTTTTATTGATGCAGTTTTGAAATTTTGCACATAGATTCATTACATAAAAATACTAGACAGGTGTTTCGGGTTTCGCATACACTAAAACTAATATATATTTGTAGATTTTATTTTACCATTTTGCCGGCGTGATTAATATGTAATTATGTATTCCCATGCCAAATACAGCTTCCTAGTACTAAGAGTCTCTGAGCTAAGCCGCGGACAGACAGACATACAGACAGACGGACGGGCATGGCGAAACTAGAAAGTCAAAGACAAATTCAAATTATTTATTTCAAATAGGAAATAATACAGTTGATTCTAGTTGCCCTTCCAAAGGGTAGTTTCGTATGGAGAAGAATGGGCAAGAAACTCCACCGTTACTCTTTTATGTTTTACAATATTTTGTTTAGTTACATTAATTATATAATCATATGATTTGAACTAAACAAAATCTACTAAACAAAAGTGAAGACAACGCACCTAGAACAAAATTATCTACTATAGCTACCACAATAAGTAAAAATAATTAAAAAAGAAGCAATGACAGATCATAATTTAATTACCTATGTGATAGACACAGAGATGGTGCTCACACATATTTACAAACATTGTATATCTATGTTTTTCTTAAAAAAATAAAGTAATAAGTCAGTGTGTGAGTTAGGGTAATTAAAAAATGTTTCTAAATGTTTTATAAGGGTTTCTTATTGACTACGGAACCCTTTAGGGCCACCGATAACAGTTTACGAACGGATTTCACCTACTTTTTAAAGTAGGTGAAATCCTTTCCCAAAACTGTTATCGGTGGCGTTCAAAATTTATATTAATGTCGGTATTCGCATCTAGTCGTCATCATCGCATTACCACTGCTATCGCGCGCTCAGCACACTTTATGTCTTCCGTTTCCTGTGCTGCGCCCCACACATTCACATACATAGCTTAAATACATTTTTAAAATCATTTTTGGCCTAAATCAACTGTTATCCGTGGCTATGCAACCTGAGTGGGGTAATAATGTGCCATAAACTACGCAGCGTAATTTTGTAATATTTTTTACCCGATTGCGTCGTAATCCACAGCGTAATGTTTTTAACACCTATGGTAGTATGTGTGCTCATTTCTATGTTGACTGATATACGAGTAATCGGATTTTATATAATGAGGTATTATTGTTGCGTCATCATTTTAAATCCCGGATACTAATTTGACTAAAATAGACCTTGACTTTAAATACGAAATGTCAAAATCGAAATTGAAAAAACGAACATCAAATGATGATTGACTTCTTGGCGGGAAAGTGAAGCGTCATGTTAGCAGTTTTTGTTTTATTTTCTAAAATGTGTGTTTAGCCGAATATTAATGTGTAATAGTGGTGGATTATTAACCATTAAGTGTTCGTGAATCTGCATTAGTGTAGGCAAATGAAACAAAACAGTGCAACATCACTTTAAGTTCTCTCAAGAAGTCCGCGCGAGGTTTCAGTAAAGTGCCACGTCTTTACTGAAACTTAATGGGAGCGGGGCGGGATATCATCTATCATCTTTATCATGCATTGAATGGAGTTCATTTCATAATTATTTAGATAACTTTGTACTTGTTACCCAATTTTACATGACACTGGCTAAATGCACAAACCGTGCGAAGCCAAAAAGAAAAAAAAAAATAAAAACAACAAATGATGTCAAATTAGTCTTTGAGATTAAAAAACAAACTTCGATTTTCGAAAAATCCAACATGGCGGATTTCGCCGGGTGAAAACATTTGCCAATTGTTTTCCTGTGAAGAAACCTCGAAGAAACAAATGGTGTAAAAATTGTACCTATAATATTTCTATTTGGAAAATCCATCAATACTTTGCCTGACCTGACGACACCGTCCACGACCCCACGAAATAAGTAAATCTCCGAACTAGAATAAGAACTCAAAATATTCACAGTCACGTTTCGCCGTCCCGAATGATTCTCGAACCTATTAATAAATTGTTGTGAAATCAAGCGTATTCCATGTCGAATGTGTGAACTAGCTTCACTCAGGGCCTCTCACTAATTTCGAATAGCGATGCCCAAATGAGTTTGTGTAACTTGTTGGCGACGATTACGTGTTAAGATAGCAATAGAGTTTGGTTATGTCATGATATGGGTCGTAGGAAAAGACACCCCGTCCCCGAAGTTTTTACAGTCGATAAATTTAGAACAAAATCAATGAATCTATTAAAATCTATAGAGTCTCTATAATAGAAGATAGAAGTTTTATGAGTTACATATGTACTTTCGTCTTCTTCAAAAAAAAGCCCGAGAATGTCCCTTTTCAAAAAAAGCTGCTGCAAGTCCTTACGTTAGCAGTTGTAATTGCTTGACAAAAATGTTTACAACCACTTTTAATATTCTTTAGCTTGACATTTTGACGATAGGTTAGGCCCAATTTCGCCGAATTCAGTTAGATACTCCTTAGCGCCAGGTTCACCAAGCTCATTGTCTTTTGCCCGTTTTGCATAGTGAAATAGTACTTGAAAATGCTTAATGGTACATTTAAAAACTAGCAGTGTATAGGGAAACTGGATCTTAACACTCGTTCAGTATCCAAGAATTATGCTCGGGTCACATTATTCCGGTAGCGTTCCAGTCCAGCGATCGAAACCAGCGCTGGAATGTCACTGTCACTGGATTACTGGACTGGGATAATGTGAATCGGGTCTTAGTCACGTAATAGAACCTCTTAACTTGAATCGCCGCCAACGTACAAGATTCCTGAAGTTTGTTCATTAAACGGGCCATGCTGACCTGTAGTCAAATGTGAAAAGTTTAATTGTAGCAAGTGTTCCTGACTGTGTTATTATGTATATTAAGATGGCGGCCTATACAGGGTGACATTAAATTAGCTAGCGAAACGCAGACGAGATGGAAATCGATATCTAAACAGGATAAAAAAAAACTCAAATATGCTTGGAAATTTGAGCATAATTTTGACAACCTTCTTCGAGATAATCGAAATTGCTGTACTGGTCAAATGCATGCGAGCAGCGGCCGCCAGCAGTTGTATGAAAATCCTTAGCTGTCGTGGTTTAGCGGCCAAATAAATTAAATAGTAAACTCATTATCTATCGTGTAATTTAAAAATGGGACGATCTTTTACTCCGAAACATGGCAACCTAGGAGGTAACTTATCAAAGGTTTTATTTATATTTCAAACTGGCTTAGAAAAATAGAAAGCTGTTTATTAAAAAAAACAAATGAACATACTGGCGCGTGAAAAATGATCGTTGTTCGCAATTGAATCTGGAATATACAGGGTTACTGGTAATTCGACGTATATCCGGCAGGGGCTGATAAGGGGGCCAAAATGCAACAAATTGAACCCCCCATATGTATGGCCGAAATTCAATAGTTTTCGAGATATTAGAATTTTAAGGGTTTTGCGATATTTACCCAAAATTTGACATTTCATTCCAAATTAAAAAAAAACTACATATTTGAATGGGTACCATTAAAAATGATGTTGTAGCTGGCACTTCAATTAAGCTATGGACATAATTAAAACTACTTAATTTAACAAAATAATGAAAATAATGAGCTATATAAGAATAATATCTTACCAATATTTTCATTTTACGCTTCAAAAATGTTGTCTCGTCACAAAAATTTCTATGACATTAATCGTACAAATAACTAAAACAACTTGCTTATTCTGTAAGCTTTCCAGAAAGCTATAAAAGTCAATTTTAAAATACATAATTCGTGCCAAGGCATGTGTTTGAATCGGCGCGGGTAGAGAAAGGGTCATTTGTATTTGTATGAAATAAAATGCATAAAAAAATGTACATCAAATTTTATTACAAATTTTACACATCTTGTTCAAAATGAGCCCCTCGATTACGAATGCAGGTTCGAATTCTCTTCCTAACTTCGGTTTTTCATCACTCTTGATGTGAACGTTGTTCTCATCTGTTGCGCCGCGTTTATTATTCGCTGTCGAAGTTCTTCGACTGAATTTATTGGGGTCACATAAACTAATGGTGTCCTCTTCGTCAGCCGTGTACCGTCGAGGTCTGCCAGCGTTGAATTGTGCTCTTTGAACACTGCCAGTTTCAGACAATCGTCGATAGGTGCTCCCGAAAACAGTATCGTGGGGAAGTCGACGATCGGGAAAGCGGCGTTGGTATTCTCGCCGAGCCGCAGCCGCGTTTCCATCGGCAAAACCATAACAAAACATTATGTCTGCGTATTCGTTATTAGGATACGAAGCCATGTTATCCGAAATAACAATGATAACAAAAAGAATAACAAGAGAAACAAGAATTAACAATAATGATCGATAACAAATTAACGGGATGAGAGATTGGTAGCAAGATAACAACACACGTGCTTGCGCGGCGGAGAGTCAAAACTTACTAAGGAAGGCGACGCGAGCGCAGCAGCAGTGTTGCCGTTAGGACAATCTAGTTTGTGGCTACATTTAAGAAAAATGTTGCTAGTTTTGAAAATAAATCACTTTCGAAATTCCGCTAGAAGTGGCTAAAGTATTTTTGGGCTTACTATTCATATTACAATTTTAATATTATTTAGGGATAGGGATAAGTGGGTTTAATAAAACAATACTTAATAGTGTTTAAAATGTATTAAAAACTGCTTACAGTAAAGTTTTCACTAGGAAAACATTAAAATTACTGATAAATAGTGGTAAACAATTAAAAATCAATTTGAAAGTCTACAATATCATCTGGAAATTCTGAAACCTCTTCGCCAATGGATGATGATGTGGATGGTATTTCAGTTTGTTTTATTAGTTTAACCGTTTTTGTGACTTTGGTTAAAACTTCAGGTGGCAAAACATAATTGTGGCAAGCTTTTTTAATATTTTTAGTTGGTTTCTAATCATAATTATGGAATTAAGTGTTAATGCACACAGTCTGTTTCTCAATTTATTTTTTACTGTGTTCATCACGCTAAAAAGCCTTTCAACTTCTGCATTAGAGTGAGGAAGGGACAATACAGCAATAGCCAAATCGGCTATTTCTTGGAATGTATTAACTCCTGCTGCATTCTTGTATTTTAAAACTTGAGCCCAGAACTTAACACTGTCTCCTGAAGTATCCCATTCTGTGAAATGAATAGTTTTCCACTGTTGAACAATTTTGTCTATTCTGTGGTCATCAAATCCGAATTCTTTTGCCAATCCAACCAGTGCATGAGGATCTTTGATTTGTTTCAAAGTGTTTTCTGGACTTAAGAGTGTAACTTTCTTAAGGATCTCGTAATTAGCAGGTATTCTATGTTGTATTTCTTCTACCAACTTGACGTTGAAGTCGATGCACCGTTTCCTGATATTAGCTATTGATTGTGGAGATAACTGGCTTTTACTAGCATGAGATTCGAAAAGATGTCCCAAGTGTGCAACTGGATCTAGATGTTCTCCTACTTGGATTGTAAGGAAATCTTTGTCTGTTGTCGCAGCGCCCGGCATTATTATTCTAATGCAGACAGATCGTAACAAGGTCATCAGAGTTTCGAACAGTTTGACGGGATCCATATTTTCGCCTTCGAATACCTTTATTCCAATTTGGACGTCGTGAAGAATACTTTTCAAATAGCATAGATATAGCCGATTACCCTCGTCACATTACATTTCCCAAAGCAGTCCCGCTGTATAACACTTCTCTCTAGCCAAAGCAAAATGTAGTTTTAGCTCTTCCCACTGTGCCAATATTCTGACTACAGCAGGCTCTATGGACAACCAACGGGTGTCACAAACCTTTAATATTTTTAATGGATCATCCCCGCAGTTAATTGTTTGAAACAGTGCTTTATATTTATTCCGGCGTTTTGGAGAATTCGAGAACCAGTTGTACGTCTCTCTTATCAAAAATTCTATGTTACGCGGTAGATTGCTTTCAGAGGCATGGCTGACCGCCAGTTGCAAGGAGTGGCAGATGCATCTAACGAGGATCAAATTTGGTAAATTATACTCCCTCTTCAAAATTTCAATTACACTGTTATTTCGCCCCGTCATTACTGACGCATTGTCGGTGCCGATACCAATCATGTTTTGTATTGGAAGACTATGTGGCTCCAAACATTTTATTAAAGACGTGACTATACCTCTCGCATCAGCTCTTTCAATAGGCTCCAGAGACAGAAATGAGGACACAATGTTATTCATATTCAGGCTAAAATATCGTACAACTATTCCCAGGTATTTGGATACACTGACATCCGTGGACTCATCTAAAATAATGCAAATACACAATACGTACATAAGGCTTTCGTTGGGCTGTTCGGGATTGGCTTCATCCAATGTTTGAATTCTTCATTATTCTCCCATTCAGCCCGATATCTTTGAGTGTAACACTTTTTCTTTAACGGAACGTCCATAATTCACGTTCAAGTATTCACTTAAATAGTATACGAAAAATATCGAAGAACTGCCCGCGAGAGTCTTCGGCTAACTAACAATATTTCGTTTCGTTTGACATTTTGACACATGAGTAGTATTGACTTTATACAAAACAAACTATGCTTATCTAACAATAGTAATAACGTTCATTTTCATTCGATCAAATATGAATTACGTTAAAGATAAACATTTATTAGGGAATCCCCTGATGCACCGCGGACCTCGATGGTGTTGCCTGCAGTTAACTATTTTAGATTGGTGGGAGTAATAATCGTCGCTAGTCGGTAAATAAATGATAAATGATAAATGATTTATTTCTGTAAGTAGGTTTGTACAAACACTTTTACACGTCAATCATATTAAAAAAAACTAGATGAGGTCGGCGTTTCGTATCCGACTACTCTGAGAAGAAAGGCCGAAACAAACTCAGAGGTCACAGTCTCTTTTTAAAGTCCAGACATAATCTTGGTCAGATCATGTGAAGACCATGTAGATTGGTGCCTGAAATGATCTTTTGACGAAAGAACCACACAGGTTGAGGGGACCTGTCCAGTCAGTGCACGCATTTGTCAGTAGTCATGCAGCTCAACTAAGAACTTAAGGAGCTCAACGATTCAACGAACAATACCAAAGAAAGGACATTTGGGTAGGCCGCATAAAATCACTCAAACTGCCAGACTATGATAAAAACTAAATGAGAAAAAAAAGGAAAATGAACAAAAACCCACATAGTCTTCACATTTACAATACTTAAAACAATATAATACTTAACAAAGTAAATATTCATGTCATTGTATATATAAAATTAATCACTGTCAATGTGTATATAAAATACGGATATAATCTTGGTCAGATCATTTGAGAACCATGTAGATTGGTGTCTGACATGGTCTTTTGACGAAAGAACCACACAGATTTGAGTGGACCTGTCCAGTCAGTGCACGCATTTGTCAGTTATCGTGCAGCTCAACTCAAAACTTAAGGAGCTCAGCGATTCGACGAACAATACCAAAGAAAGGACAATTGGTTAGGCCGCATAAAGTACTCAAACTGCCAGACCTGCATTAAAATTTTTTTTGATTGAGAATAAAAATAAAAAAACAATTCATATAGTCCTCACAGTCATAATAATTAAAATAATATAATACTTTACAAAGTAAATATTCATGTCATAGTTTAGGTATTTAAAAATTTCAATCAAAAAATAGTATAAATAGTTGGCAAAAAAAATCAAATCAAGATTCACTGTAAATTGGAGCAGCTCAATCCCAAGCCTTTTTGTCCTCAATAAAGTCTTTAACAGTATAAAATGCTTTCTGGCACAGTTTCCGTTTTATAAAACATTTGAATTTATTAAGGCTTAATTCTTGAATATGGCTAGGAAGTTTATTATAAAAACGTATACACTGGCATCTAAACGAGCCACCTATTTTTTTAAGCCTGGTTTTAGGAACAACAAATTTGTGCTTGTTCCTAGTATTTACATTATGGATATCACTGTATTTTTTAAACAGATTAATATTTTTATGTGCATACAATAGATTTTCATAAATATACTGAGAAGCTACAGTCAGTATATTAATCTCTTTAAATTTGTCTCTGAGGGAGTGTCTGGGTACACTTCTAACACTAATAAAAGTAGGTAGTAATAATCTAAAAAGTAGCCAGAAGTAGCTAGATTCATTTTGGTGGCTAAACTAGATTATTTTTTGGCTAATACCGTTGAAAATCCGCTAGATCTAGCCACAAAGTGGCTAAAACGGCAACGCTGCGCAGCAGACGCCGTGTACTCCCCCGCCTGCACACCCCGCCCCATCGCGAAGAATTTCGCCAGGAAAATCGGTTGTTTTAGCGAGGATCATAAACTAAAAACACAGATAATTTCTCATCCCGCGCCGATTCAAACACATGCCTTGGCACGAATTATGTATTTTAAAATTGACTTTTATAGCTTGCTGGAAAGCTTACAGAATAAGCAAGTTGTTTTAGTTATTTGTACGATTAATGTCATAGAAATTTTTGTGACGAGACAACATTTTTGAAGCGTAAAATGAAAATATTGGTAAGATATTATTCTTATATCGCTCATTATTTTGTTAAATTAAGTAGTTTTAATTATGTCCATAGCTTAATTGAAGTGCCAGCTACAACATCATTTTTAATGGTGTTTTTTTTGGTGGTGATTTTTGTGGTGGCATTCAAATATGTAGTTTTTTTTTAATTTGGAATGAAATGTCAAATTTTGGGTAAATATCGAAAAACCCTTAAAATTCTAATATCTCGAAAACTATTGAATTTCGGCCATACATATGGGGGGTTCAATTTGTTGCATTTTGGCCCCCTTATCAGCCCCTGACGGATATACGTCGAATTACCAGTAACCCTGTATAAATAATTTACTTAGTTTGAATGTCCGCGCATTATTTAAGAAAAGCATTATACAAGCCTTGGCCGCAACCAGACATTGATGGACTCACGTAAGTGTGCCTCGGCTTCGCCTCGGCCCACATTGACCCATTCGTCCGTCAATGCCTCTTTTGCTGGCCGCTGCAGTAATGTACTATACTTAATTGATGAGTTTTTTTTGGGGTATCATCCACCGGTAGTAAAGTCACTTGAAATATAATTTAGAAAAAAACTGGTTTTTCTTCTTCTGTAAACTTCACAGACGTGTTGGGTATCGCTATATAAACACGATAAAATAAAATAAAAAACGGGTTTTCTCAACACATACTACCAGTAACAACAAAAACACCCCATACCCCTCGATACCCATCACATCTGCGGAGTTTCGCTAACTAATTTAATTTAACCCTGTATATATTTTGTATTCATATTATTTCTTTCACATAGGCTGTGAAAGAAAGAAATAAAAATTATTTATTGGGACACAAGGAAGACCACAAACTAAACTAAATACACCCATATAAACATAAAAAAACAAAAGTATCTATATAATGTAAACAAATCAAATCAGTTTATCGCAAACATGTTGTACAGAGGTTGGGATAAGATTATAAGTTTCAAACATGCACCCTGTAAGGAGAATTGAGAAATTGAGAATTGCAAAACAAAACAAAATAAATAACTTAAATATTTTATTTCATCTGTCATTTTTACAAAAAAAAAACGTAGTTCACAATAATAGAATAGAATAATTATTGTTTATTATTACTGTAGCTTTCAAATTATATTATTTATTATAAGAATAAAAATAAGTTAAATCAAAATAAAATGAATTACAAACAATGGTGAGCATTTCCATTACTTTTTATTTAATTTTTTCTTTCTAACAAAACGAGGAAGAAAATATAAATAGAAAGTCTTGTACGAGGGTAAAGTCTATCAAGGAAATGATGAGAGAAAAACCGGTGGAATTATGTTGGTCTGAAATCGTTGCTACATTGATTAAGCGTGGTCATTTATATTTTGTTGCTTAGATTCTATGACTTAGAAGACTGCCCCGTTGGCCTGGTCACTAGTGGTTGTAAGCTCGACTGCTGAAATCGAGTTCCTGGGCTAGATTTCCAGAGGGAGGGAGGTTTATTGGGCTTTACCATCGGGAACTTGTTAGCTTAGACTCCAAAGTCTGGATTTGTGCCCGGTTATAATCGGAATAGATGATGTAGGTTTACTATAATAGTTTCGTTTGAAAATTATAGACACTTGTACCCCAATTAACCAAAAAACCTTGAATGTAACGAGGCCCAGTTATAATAGATGTATATTTTGTATCAAAGCACAGTTTCCAAGCGACAGCGGAAGAATAGATAAAACACATTTGCCAAATACAGGATAAGAATCGTGTTAGCCATTATTACTTAAAATATTTTTGATGTTATTTAATTATATTAACATAACATAACATCACGCCTGTAATCCCCGAAGGGTTAGGCAGAGGTGTACCTATAGTTCACCCACGTTTCGCCAGTTATGTTTAAGTCCCATGTAATAGGGGGCGAGCCTATTGCCATCAACCGGGCACAAATCCAGACTCCGGGCTGCTACTGAGAAATTCCTGGTGGAAACGCCCAATAACACTTTGCCCGACCTGGGAATCGAACCCAGGACCTCGTGCTCGGCAGTAGCGCTTGCAACCACTAGACCAACGAGGCAGTCTAAAAACTTATATTAAATAGGTAATAAAGTAAGTTAAATAGGTAGTAAGTAGGTAGGTTAGTAGTTGTATACTTTATTACCATATTTTTAGTCTTATCTGTAAAAATCTGTAAACCTTACTTCGTTTACGTCGATTTCGGGTGACCACTGAAAATCGGCGCTGTGCTGTGCGTCCCTCATAGCACAGCATTATGCTTAGTGGGAGCCTTCTTGTCACAGTCACGGCGTGCAGCTGCCGATTATTTATGTTCTGTGTTCTTAAGTTTAAATCTGTTATTTGAGTCCTTTGCATGCATGTGTTTCTGTGACTAATAACTCTATTTTTCTTTCTTTCTTGCTTTGTATTCAAAAACATCAAGTCCCACGTCCCACTTGTTTCTTCTCGTTAACGATAGACTAACTCGTCTCGACGAAATATTGTTGTCAGCTTATGTCTAACAGTCCATACACACGTCACGTCACGTCAATGCCGGCTGTCGCTGAAAACCAGCGCTGGGGCTCTGTCTCGCATAGGGTCGCAGCATTATGCTGAGCGATGGCCGTTTTGCGTGAATGTGACGCATATTTTCCCTCAACTAGTTCTTTCGTGTTTGTGTTTTTATTTCTTTGTGTTATGTTTACCGCAAATAAACGTATTTTCTTTCTTTTCTTTCTTTATTTCTTTCTTTCTTTCCATAGATAATTAGTATGGCTCGCCACAGTCTCAAGTCCCTCTATTTTGAACGGCACCAATGGATTTGAACCACAGACAGTAATACTGACTGCGGCAAACGCAGCTTGACGTTTTATAACAATTGTACAGCTTTTATTTATTTAGCACCAAGCCCATTATTTATAACAGAACAACGATTCAGTAAACGTTTTCCAAATTAAATTTATTTCGATTGTTACTGAAGAGTTTCACGCGGCGAACTCTGTTGGGGGAGGGAAACAAATTAAAAATATAATTCGGAACGGGGGACTGTATTGATGCTGTGCGGTTCTCAATTAAAAATATTTATATACAGCCGCATCTGTCCCTCGATTCCGATAATACATTTGCCGTTGGATACCGTACATACACTAGGTTGCAGAAAATTGGGGAACTTTTTCTTTATTGTTGGAAAAACTTTCATGTTGGGAATGGTTTTGCTAATTGGAATAGTATGCTACTGGCATCTTATGCGCTGGTCTGGGATGTAGTACATATATACATTTATACAAAATAAGAGGAACATCAAGTGGTCGATTTTTTCCAAGGTAGTGTTTTTTAATTGATAATAGTAGATATGAATGTACCTATGGATTTGATTTATTATCGAGAAGCTGACAATGTACAATGTGACAATGTGTGTGTGTAAGATTGCTTTTAGCGATAAGACCGCCCATTGTGTTACCCTATGTAAAATTTCAACATTTATATCTGTATTTTTTATGGTGTACATAATAAAGAGTATTCTATTCTATTCTATGTACTTGAAGGTTCCGTAATAAATTGCCAGTGTAAGCGAATCTTCCCTCTTAGGTATGCAAACTACGTTATGTACCTACTTTGTTTCTAATTTTAATTTACTTAACTCAAAAGTGTGCCAACTATTAACTTATACAGATGAAGGTTATGAGATAGAATTAGTCAAAAGTTCTACTCATTCTGTAGTACACATTGATCACTGGATTGTATCATTGCATTACTATATATACAGCTACATATATTTTCTACGATCAATGTTCCACCATTCCGGGTTACGCATATCATTTTCCTACCAAAAATGTTCTAACTGATCAGCGTGAAGGATGAAATCTCTGATTTTTGTTGTAAGTAATATTTTTCCAAAAGATTATACTCGGTTCTCTTTTAAAATTCATTTTTTCTTGCAAACACATTAAGGCCGTCTTGTAGTGCGGTGTGTAGCCGGCTGTAACTGGCCGGCCGTTGCGAGCTCTTGAACTGCTAGATTTTGTGTATATTTGCTACATAGAAAAAAATAGTAAGGAAATTATAAAATGTGTTCTCACCAAGTACTAAAAAACAATAAGGCCTATCTTTTCGTATAACTTTTACATGGTTTAACGAAGTAATCTCTTCAAGGTACACGTTTTAAATAGCGATTTAGTGTCATCTTTGTGATTTTTTTTATCGAGCCAATTAATTTAATTCATGTTTCTATCTTCACACAGTGCTTGATAATATGTTCAATTTTCTTAAAATATTTTCTTTTTGCGCAAAATGTATATTTTGCTAGATTTACAGAGGTTTAAAAAAGTTAAAAAGTACTGCAACCTCGCCTTAAGGAGTTGTAAGCGATCAAAAGTTAGGGGTTAGGCTTCCCTCGGATGGAAACAGAGGAATTTTTAATTTTTCCTCTGAAATACGGGAGGTCGAGATTCTTTTTGTTGCGTTTATAATTTTCTTTTAATATTTTTATTGGTTTTTTTAAACGTTTACTTAACGTTTAGATTTCTAATATTACTTTTAAGAGGAAACGCGGTCACGTGCTTGTTGGCGTTCATTCCATACTTACATATTCCTCTGTTATCTGCCTGGTTAATGATACTAGTCTAAATATTTTTTACGATATAATGTATGCCATATCACAGCCATGTATGCCTCTATGTTTTGCTTTTAGGTGTTTTTTTCTTCTTTCTAACATTAATACAATTACGCCGTTTGGATTGCGTTTTTCATAGCAATGTATTATTAAATTGTAGCCATCAAATTAAGGAGGCCCATTTTTAGCAATTGATGAATGAACTTTATCTACTCTCTTAACATAATTTAAAAAAATTATAAATAATTAAATATTTTTTATGATTTTCCAGTATACGCTGACCTCTCATTGTATGAAAATCCTACACAATGTGAGATCAGCTAATACTGGAAAATTATAGCTTGATGTGTAGCCGTATGTACCTTCACGACAGACTTTACGCATCCATTATTTAAAAAAAAAAGTGCGTGCCTTACAGTAGTCCCATAAGATGTGTAACATCTTCATCTCACCTTGGTAATAGGCAACTGAGCAGCGACAGAAATTAATCTCAGAATTTAAAAATGTTATATACTTATATATTTATTCATTACTACTCCCACTGGTTGAAGTGCGATACCCTCTACTTACAATCTATATAGTACTTACTAATTCCATGAGTACACTAATTCCAAGCTATTATAAAGTACTTAGTAGCTGCGACTTCCTGTCACACACTTCCGTCCCTTTTCAAATCACTCCCACAGAAAACGAGAGCAAAGATGTTACACGTCGATAAGGGAGTTGCCCCTTAGTTCATTCATTTCATCATTAGTTCTGTAGTTTCTGCAAAATTCAAAAGAAAACAATAGAAGAATAGAATAAATGTTTATTGTCTCCAGTATTATTTATTTAATACGAAAATTATCTCTTTTGCTTAAGCATCTTTCTGTTACGCGGTCGTGAGTTTTGTTTACAAGCTCTATCGCTAGTTTTGCAGTTGAGTTTTAAATTTATAAGTCAATTTAAAAAGCAATTTAGAAGCATAGAGTTTTCATACATAGAATAAATGGAATAGATTTTATACGAGGAAAAATGAATGAGTCCGTACGTCTTAGCATTGAATTCTAAATTATTTTCTTAATTATTTTCACATCAACATTTGTCAAAAATCGAATAGGCTGTAAAGGCTGGTTTCTTTGTAAAAAAAAATATGTCCAGTTGCAAAAATGCGCCATTTTCTGAAAAATTTAATTAATTCTTTGATTTGTTTTTACTATTTCCCACAAGTGTATTGAAAAACGTCGTGTGATACACGGGTGTGTAGGTTATTGCAAACTCGTATCATTAAAAACCCTCGCTTTCTGCGTTTGCTACAACCTACTTTCACGTGCAGCTTATGGGTGAATCACACGATATGAAGCCCTCCGCGTCCAATATAACAACGCCTTCAGAGAGCTGATGTGGCTGCCGCGATACTGCAGTGCCTCGGGCATGTTTGCCGAAGCTAGGGTCGACTGCATCCATGAAACGATGTGTAAGCGGAGCGCGTCTCTGGAGCGCAGGGTGCGCGGCAGCCCCAACAGCGTGCTGATGATGATAGCGGAGACGCATACGAAGCTGACTTGCACGTCACCTACAGTCGTCAGCCTTCAATGTGTCAGTATTGAAAGCACTTTTGTTTGTTGTGTCAGACTTTTACTGACTAAACCCCACCCGTGTTCCTTCATTTGCCTGTGTGCCAGGGCCACGATATCCCTTTCGGACAAACTCGCAACCCTGGCAGGAGTAATGAAAGCACTGTGTGTGTTTGTTGTTTATGTAGTGTATTAAATATTGTCTAGACTCATTGTAACTTGAATTAATAAATTAATAAAAATAACCACACATTAATATTATTAAATTAGAAAAAATTAGTATATTAACAGTTTGTAGACACAAAAAAAACCTGTGTATATGTACTTATGCATGTAGCCCAGAGTTTGGATTTGTGCCCAGTTAATAGGCAAAAGTGTCAAAGAGCAATGGAGAGAGAAGCATGGTAGGCTCAAAGAGACAGGACAGAATTAGGAACACAGATCGCCGATCCAAAACAAAACTGGCCGATGTTCTAACAAGAATAGACCAACAAAACTGGAGGTGGACAGGCCACATGATGCGAGACGCTAACGGCAAGTGGACCAAGATAGTGACATAATGGTATCCAAGGGACGGCAAAAGAAATCGGGGAAGGCAGCCTACCCGCTGGGAGGAAGAAATAAAGCTGACAGCAGGTCCAAACTGGAGGAGAGTACCTCACGACAGACGTCAATGGAAATTGTTAGGGGAGGCCTATGCCACGAGGCACACCGAAATTCGAGACATCTTGTGATTTTTGTTTTAACCATTATTGTTAGTGTAATTGTAAATCGACATAAAATGCTTTATTATTATTAATAGGCAAAAGGTTCACCTAACGAACTTAAAAAACTGCCGAAATGTGAACAGTTAACCGCACACACTTGAACTACAAAAACCACCCTTACTACTCCGAGATAAACAAACTGTCAATATCCACGTTACCATGGACGTGCGTGTGTCCGTACTCACCACTGCCCACCCCTTTAGGGCAAATTGACGTGATGTTATGTATTAATTATTAGTATTCATGATCGTAAATCTAGTAGTCCACTATTTACTTATGCAGGCATATTTCACGACGCGATACGCTCCTACAAACGTATAATAAGCATAGACTATACCCAGTCGCTTACTTACCGAGGTTAGGGGTGGTCGCGTCTCGCCGCCCCATGTTTGACGAGAAAATATAACTCGGGGAAATAAAATAAAACTTCTAATAGTGCTGTGCGTGTGCTTAATAATTTAAATTGATTTTTAAAAGGATCGAGTCGTGTGGTGGTGTTTTTTTCTGAAGGGTGTAAACTTTTTTTCTTCATGTGTGTTTCTT
The DNA here is from genome assembly GCA_963921375.1 of Tiliacea citrago. NCBI lineage: Eukaryota > Metazoa > Arthropoda > Insecta > Lepidoptera > Noctuidae > Tiliacea > Tiliacea citrago. The sequence goes on from OY992783.1 coordinate 23,770,976, forward strand.
TTCAGTGAGTGAGTGAAAATACTTAGTGATTTTAAAGATAGCTGTTTTAGTGTCAATGTGGTTAAAATAGTACTTTTTGGAATTAAGGTGAGTAATAAAATTTATACATTTTGAAAAGGCAATTTGAAAAATTATTATTATTTTTATATGATTACCGTAAGATAATGTGCCATGACATTTTTTGTAATTAGATTACTAAAAGTGAGGGCAGTGTGTATTAATCCCAGTGGCTTAAAACCTACCTATTTTGATTCCGATCGTCATTAATATGAACACTAAATTCAATGCAATTGTCAATTTTTTTGATAGACATTGATGCACAAATTGATCGGCTACCAAATGCGATTCAAGTGATTGACAATATTAATATAATTACATATGAATGCAGTTGATACCTTACAATGAAAGGTGACATTAATAACTTGATAACTTTGACAAATATCTTAGTAATCTGTGTAACAATTTAAAAAAAAAATCTTTTTTAAATAATAGCGTCTAATTTCAACCCAAAATCACAAAAAAAAAAATCGAGCAAGCCTTACAGTAGTTACATATTATATAATGTGTAACGTCTGCCATATCACCTTGGTGGTAAGCAACTGAGCAGCGACAGAAATTAACCACAAAATTTAAAAAAGCAAAATTGTGAAATATTTATTCGAATAATTATTCATTACTAGTGGTCGCCCACTGGTTGAAATTAGACCCTCTCTACTTACAATCTATATAGTACTTGCTAATTCCATGAACACTTACTCGAATTCCATGCTATTAAAAAGTACTTACTTATCCCATGCTCAAGCTGCCATTTACTGTTACACACTTCTGTCCCTTTTCACGACATCACTCCCACAGATAGCAAGAGGATACACATCAATAAAATCTATCTGTGATCCCCAATCTGTTAACAGAGCATGATGTTCATGACAATCTCCTCTATGACCCATAATGCAGCGGTCAGTTTGTTTCTCGTTAACGCTAGTCGCAAGTGTCAAGTAAATTGCCGGCCGACCCCAGTTTAATGACCTACTTCTTAAGTACTAAGTTGCGGTCAGTTTAATAGGTATTATCTAAGTTAATCTTAGACACCGCTGACTTAGTTCCAAGGCAAACATTGTCGTAGGGAAACACGAGGACGAAAGCGTAATGAAAAGGTGACGTAAATTCGAACGATTTTACTTTGCCTTCATTTGCATAATATAAAAGCAAACAGTCTTAAAATAAACATAATAATATGTACATATAGATATATAAATAAACGAGCGAGCTTTACAGTAGTTTTATATGATGTGTAACATCTGACGTCTCACCTTGGTAATAAGCAACTGAGCAGCGACAGAAATTAACCTCAAACTTAAAAATAGCTAAATACTGATATATTTATTCAAATAATTATTCATTAGAAATTCAACCCCCTCTTCTTACAATCTATATAGTACTTACTAATTACATGAGTGCACTAATTCCATGCCAAAATAAACTTAGTAATTCCATGCTATTAAAAAGTATTTACATAGTCCATGCTCAAGCTGACACTTCCTGTTACTCACTTCCACCCCTTCTCACGAAATCACTACCACATAAAGCGAAACGAAAGATGATACACATCAAAAAGTGGAGAACGAATATATAAATATATTAAAAAATATATATATCAAAAAATTCGTCCGCATCGCTGTCAACAGGAAAAGTGCCCAAAAGGCTGGCAATATTGCAACGAATTATGAATCGAAAAAAAAAACTATCCTTTAGTATTTTTGGTATTTTATTTTTGCACCAGGCACAGTTAGTATCACCGATAGATATGAATAAGGTCCTAAAACTGAGTAAACTATTATTTGTAAAACGAGTATTTTCAATTTTAAAATCGTACGAGTTTACGTTTTGTTTACTCCGCGCGCTTGTGCTAAGCCCACTGATATTGACAGCCGAAAAAAACGCACTGTAGGTATAAACGTGGTGGTCAATGTTCATTATATTCTGTTTAAGAAAAGGCTTTTTATCATGCAGCGGGGTAAACACAAGCTAGCAAAAAAAAAGAAGAAAAGTGGAACATAATTTATTTAAAACGAGCTGCGCCCCGCGGTTTCGCCCGTATAAGTCTCGATCCGGTAGGAATATCGGGATAAAAATTAAATCCTATATCCTATCCCAGGTTATGGTCTATCCATGGTCCAAATTTCATCTAAATCCGTTCAGCCGTTTTAGCGTTAAAGCGTATGTAACAAACAAACGAACGAACAAGTAAACAAACAAACTCACTCTCGTATTTATAATATTATTTGTAGTAAGGAAGAATTGTAGGTATGTTTCTGTTATCCTGCACTTAGTTCAAAAAGTGCACAGCAGACACCAATAATACGTAGCATTAAGGGTTATCAAAATAGAAAGCATAAAATAAATAACGCCATAAATAAATTATTTATCAACTTAGAACGATAGCAAGGTAAAACCGGCCAAGTGTGAGTCGGACTCGCGCACTAAGGGTTCTGCATCGGAAACACTATTATCGTTTAATTTCTTTCGATTATTGACAAGATAAAGACCATAATAACACTTAATCTATGAAAATGTTACCTGGCTACTTATTCATAATAAAGAATTTTATATAAATGTTGATTTGGTTTACACGTTTAAAAAGATAGAAATGGATTACATGTTTAGAACAGCTCCACATCGCCACATGCGAACTTCGCATCACACTGACGTTACACAAAAATCCTGCATCGCGTAAGCAGTTTACCGCGCGATTAGCATATATACGACATCTCGACATCAATCGTCTGGAAGGCGAGAGGCCCTGCAGGCCCCTACAAAGTCCGGTGAAGCAGCAAAGGCACTCCAGAGCCACCTGCAAATAAGCCCGTATCAAAAAAACAAAATCCTCCGGCAGTAGCCCATCAGACACAACACCCGTCTGATCGAAGGTTTCTTCCTTTTCTATGGAGGATTTGTGCACTTTACACCCTGTTATTACCTATAAAGACCTGTGACAGACAGAATATCAGACAGACGAACGGACATATGGGTTAGAACCCTGAGTTAAAGGGTTATCATTTCAGCCGAACGACGGCCTCCCCCAAAGGGCTTAACATAATTGCCAGGCTCAGCAGGCGGGTTGGCGATCGCAGTATGGTGTTAAAATGCATAGATAACGTTGCTGCCCATTCTCTAGTAAGTCCCTTAGTCGCCTTTTACGACACCCACGGGAAGAAATAGGATGGTGCTATTCTTTACGTCCGGCATCACATGGTACGAGTTAAAGGGTAGGGTAAACCTTTTAGGTATGGAACCCTAAAACGTTGGCTGGCAAAACGTTATTTTTGTAACAGTTGCGTGACTGCACGACACTATGGTAATTAGCATGCAACGTTACAGTATGCAGGTATATACCTACTAATAATTATTTCACCTTTGAATTCTTTTGTCGCTATTTTGTAAATGAGAATATTATAACGTTTGTATGATCGTGGCGTTTTGATATATACAATAATAGTTTTAGTATATGCGAAACCCGAAACACGTGTCTAGTATTTTTATGTAACGAATCTATGTACATAATTTCAAAACTGTATCATGAAAAATCACAAAGTTATAAGGTTGTTATGTTACCGGGTTGTCCGTACAAAAACATGCTAACGGCGCCCCCGCGCCTCCAGGGTCGTCTTGCGCTCATTGATAATAATTTGGCAGTAGGTACCTAACCGTACGGCGATTGTATTGTAAGTAATTAAATGGTGATAACATTTTCCATGACACTTAAATATTTTTGGGACAAAATATAACATGGTGTAAAAATGATTGAAATCGATTCAGTTTCTTATGCATATATTATACTAAAAATAATGTTGTATATTGACCGTTTCGGTGAAAAAGCGATTTGGAAATCAAAATGAAAATTTTCAGCAATTTGTATACAAATTTTACAACCTTTTTGAGCAATCAGCGAAAATATTTTAATGAGCATAAATAATCACATACATTATGCTCCTGAATGTAGTTGGTTTTACGTTTGTTGAAATGATGATGTATTGATATATATATATATATATATATATATAATGTGTCTGTATACGGTGTGGCGAAAATTAAGGGTAACCATCAAACTGAACAACTTTCTCCCGGGGACCAACATCGTAATCATGATGGCATTCCTGAGAGATATTTCACGACGGCATATGAAGCCAAGTCAGAGGCCCACGGACGGTATAAAAACTCTGACACCTGGGGGCCGATCGCGCTATTTCTCAACGTAATTACCGTTCGAACGGAACGTTTTTGGTTTTAGTTTAGTTTTTCGATCGATCGTTCCTCCAACGTAACTTCCAAAGTAAAGCTAAATCGTTTCCGTTGAAATGATTAGCGCGATATTCACTCAACTTAATCATAGTTGTACCTTATTAAGTTAGTATTTGCAAGTTTTGCTCACCTTATTAAAAGTACTTATCTTGTTACAAACAGTTCTGAGAGGTCCAGGTAGTTTTAACAATCTCTGTTTATTGTGGAATTATTACTTACATAACAGATACTGGTGGGACACAGGCGTCCTCTTTCTGTGAGAGGGAGTGCGCTGTAATCAGCAGTGCGGGTTGATGGATGCCACATGTCTTCAAATTTTTAGTTCCAGGACATGCTGATTTCCTCACGATGTTTTCCTTCACCGTTTTGAGAGCAGTGTTGATGAAATAATTTACACAAACTATAAGCGCTTGTCTGGTTTCGAACCTACGACTCGTAAGTCGAGGCCGTTCTCACTGGGCCACCATTGCTCTACTTACATAACATCACACCTGTATTTCCCGAAGGGATAGGCAGAGGGGTCTGTTACACCCACATTTAGCATTGGAATTATCTTTATACAAGTATCTTAGACTCAAAAATGATTACTAAGACTTACAACTATATTAGTAAGAACTGACACTTCACAAAAAAAAACAAATGGTAGTGTATCACCGTTGTGGCAACCCATATGGAATGGCACAAGAGCGACCCACGAAAACACAGTCTAGACGACTTGAAATCATGCTTAGGATACTGTTGGAGCTGCCCCACACGCTGCATGCTGCATGCTGTCTGTATGTTTCAGTCCCAAGTAATAGGGCGCGAGTCTATTGCTAGTCACTAGACACAAATTCAATTCCGGGCTGCTAATGAGGAATTCTTGATGAAATCCCAATAACACTGCCTGACCTGGGAATCGAATCCAGGATCCTATCTTCCTGCCAGGGTTGCGAGTTTGTCCGAAAGGGCTATCGTGGCCCTGGCACATAGGCATCTGAAGGAACTTGGGTGGGTTTTAGTCAATAAAAGTCTGACACGTCCTCCCGCTGCGCCCAGAGCGGGAGAAGTTTTTGTGTAATTCCCCACTCAAAAAAAAAAGAAAGGATCCTACCTTAAAAGGTTTTATATTTATTTATCAACTTACATTTACTATTACAAAAACTTAATGCGATAAAATGCGCCTCTCCTAATTTAATCAAATAACATCAATAACAAAGTACAGACAATGCCTTTTGAATAGCCACTTATTAAATAGAATAGCCACTTAGAGAATAACAAAATAAATCCGTCTCACTTGCTATGAGAATGAGCGTGCGGAGAGCAAGCGTCAGCGGCATCTCCTTTAGAAGGTTGCTCTAAGCGAGCGGTTCCACATTAATCCGATCTAGCCTGTCCCTTGGTGTCCTCCTCTTGTCCTAAGCCGAGGTCCGTACCACACAGGGGTGTCCATAGCGTGTATAATCGCTTAGTTTATAATTGTATGCCCTGGCTGGAGGCCTTAACTTATTGAGGCACCCATAGGAAAGTCCGGTTAAGCAGACGACAACCTCCTAGGTTGCCTGCGAGATTCATATAAAAAAGTAGTTCCACTAGTAGAGGCGGCTACCTTCGTCGCCACACGTACCTGCCCGTCAGATACAGGAGCTAGTCGGCCTAGATTTTAGTATAGATTTGTTTAGTACATAGGGCAGAGCTATATGCAAGTCTGATAACCAGTTTGCCAAGGGGTATCGTGTTACCCAGTAACTGGGTTGTGGAGGTTCGATAGGCAGGCACTCCATGTATACAGCGTGCCGCTTTAGTGGCGACATTAATTTAATACACCTATACGGTTTCGCGTTTTCTTTTTATGAAGATATTTTAATTTTATTAAAAGGTATTATTTATTGATTTATTGTCAATTTTATAAAATTGCATTTTGGAGCAACCTGTACTTAAAGAACTGTAGCGCAGAGGTATTTTTTTTAATTTTAAACGCTGCTCCACACTAGGAATTTCTCCTGTATCGTGGGTGCGTTTACAAACATTTAAAACTCACATACACAAACAGCCAGACCCGGAACAACTACTTGTAGGTCATACAAATATTTGTTCCGTGCGGGAATCGAACCCGCAACACGCTGCGCAGGGGATAGGATCATAACATCGCATCAATTAAATTAAAAAAAATAACGTACAAAGAGTAGGCGAATTGAAGGAAAGAGAGAGCTATATTATTTAGTTTGTTTGAAAATGTAAATTTTTCAATATATGAATTATTTTATTTTATTATATTTTTTATGATTACTGGTCACTAAACCTACCCGTGTGTTAAATTAATGTCACCATAAATAGTTGTATAAAACTAGCTGCGCCCCTCGGTTTCACCCGCATAAGTCTCGATCCCGTGGGAATATCGGGATAAAAAGTATCTTATGTCTTAATCCAGGTCATGTTCTAATCACGTGCCAAATTTCATTTAATTCCGTTCAGCCGTTTTAGCATGAAAGCGTAAATAAACAAACAAACAAATAAACAAACAAACTCACTTTCGCATTTATGATAGTTAGGAAGAAAGAAAGAAAGAAAAGAAAGAAAAAGCATTTATTGGGACTCGCACAGATCACAAATTAAACTATACAAAAACACACTCATAGAAACATAAAGATCAAAAACAAAAAAAAAGTAAAAATGAAAATAAAAACAGAAAGTCCTGTACGAGGCCAAAAGGATATCTCATATATATCTCAGCATGATGCTGCGGCACTTAAAAAAAATATGTGTCGCAGCGCTGGTGGATAGGATAGTTAGGATACCTAGGGTACTGGTGTTCAGGTCCATCCGGTTAGATTGGAAGCCGACCCCAACATAATTGGAATAAAGCTAGGTAGATTAACATAGGGCAGAGCTAGTTCCTCATATTTTAGTTTCTTTAGGAAGGTAAGTAAAGTAGGTACCTATATTATGACCAAGGTTTTCTTTCGCCACGTAAGTAGTAACAAAACTATGTCATTGGAGCGGCTACCAACCTAGCACCCAACGTCACCGATTCTATTAACTTAGCTTTTACTAAAGTAAACGGATTCCTATGATAAAACATGGAATTTAATACCCTGGTAATAGCTTTAGATTTTTTTTGTTGGTTTAAACGGTTATGTTGCTTAGCAACCACATTGCCCAGTACAGAAAATACAAAATTGTCGATTCCTATCTATCTTATAACCGAACTAAAGCTAATGAGACGAGCCTTAGAGAATTACGGCGAAAATATGGTATGTTTTCTTGAAGTACCTCTTCTTCAGTATGTACAGTCAGTGCTCTGCATAACCTAACCAATTTTTCCCTCTTCTTCTTTGTAAGAGGGGTCAGATAATGCAGATCACTGTACGTACACAACTCAACTCAACTCAAAGCATTTATACAAAAAAAAAACCGGTCAAGAGCGTGTCGGACTCGCGCACCGAGGGTTCCGTACGTATATATGATGTTGATGATTTCTGAAAAACTGTGCTATTTAGAGACATCGTTTTATTTTTTCTGTAATCTTTACATAGTCGATCGTCGTTCGTCGTCGTTTTCGTTGGGATTTTCTATTTCAGATTTTTAATTATGCAAACTTTGGAGATAAGGGGGGACGGTATTTTTTTTACATTTTTCATAAAAAGTCGAAAACTATGCTGCCTAAAAAAAAAAGTTTAAGAATGGGCAAACAGCGCTCTTTCATATGATACCCCACATGCCCTAGTTTTAGTAGATGTTTTTTGCCCAACTATTTTGCAAACAAGAGACACCCTGGTTTTAAAAATTCTTAAAAAAAAATCTTAAAAAAAAAACAGTCCCTTTTACAAAAAAGATATATATTTTTTAATTTCTTTCTTGTTTGCAAAATAGTTGGGCAAAAAACATCTACTAAAACTATTCTAAATTTCAAGGTTGTTAGCATTAGTAGTTCTTGAGATATCCAGGTGTGACAGACAGACAGACAGACTTAATCTCACCATAAAGGTTCCTTTTTACCATTTTGGTACGGAACCCTAAAAACGACGGTCAGTCAGAAAGATGAAGCTAGTTGCCCATTCCAAAGCGTAGTAGGTTCCTAAGGAGAAGAACAGGCAAGAAACTCCGTGGACACTCTTTTAAATTAACAAAATATTGGTTACATCATTCATTTTGAAATTATACATGTGAGAACGATGCAAAACGTCAAAAGCGTAGACGCCAGCACATCAAGCTACTACAATCTGTCAAATTTCTTTAATAGATTTTCAACTTTATCGCTACTGCTTAAGGTTCAAGGTTGATTGGGAAAATTTGACAGTTTCGGGTAGCTTGACCTACTGGCGTGATATTCTTCTCACAAAAAATGGTAGGTGTCACCCAACTAGCATATTTCTAAGCCTTGTAATTATCACTTTCAACATGTAGAACTTTTTAGTTGATTTGTTGCTACCTTCGATACAAAGTTGAAATTAATGTCTTTTCGTGAAGACAATCATAATAATCTAACTAATATTTGTTGTTTGTTTGTCTGTTACGTTTTAACGCTAAAACGGATGAACGGATTTGGGTGAAATTTGGTACATTGGTAGACCATTACCTGTGTTACGACGAAGGCTACTTTTAATTTTGGATCGCGGACGAAGTCGCGGGCAATAGCTATTTACATAATATTATGTCAATGAATAAACATAAAATATTTTACTATGAATAGAGCTGAAATTATCTTTAATACGAGTATTAACATAATACATTAACATTAGTTGAAATCAGTGATGTGTGATTCGATTATAACTACTAATCAGCGATTTAACACTATTTGAACTGTCTATTTGGGCGATTAATGCACAATGGCGCGAAGTACTGATTATTCGAAATTATATAATATTTCTATATCTATTAATATTGGGTCCGCGCCCACTCGACCCGCTTAGTCGACCCTAAGGATAATACCAGATGTTTTAGTACCAATTCAGTGGCATATGTAAAGTCAGGCAAAGTGATATTAACTTATTATACATAGAATATTGAATATTTTGTTATGATAAATAATTTATCCTGGTAATCAGTGATTTCGTTTCAAAAATGTAGCTTTATAAAGAAAGTCTCTACCTCTAGCGTGCCACTAGCTTTAAGATTGTAATGATAATTAACAATAATCTGTGATTTTTACTACAAAGTACAAAGCGTATACTATATTAAAAAAACCGTCCAAGTGCGTGTCGGACCACGCACAATGAAGGGTTCCGTAGTTAGGATGAATTTATCCATAAAACAAAATTAACATTGTAGTTGAAAAACATGTTCTCCGATACATCGATATACGCCACGGTCAATTTTCCAACTGAAAATTTAAGTTTGTAATCGCATTTTGTTTTATGTGATAAAACTACAAATAAACAAAATTTTTTTTCTTCTTTTCTCTTTCAAATTTCGGGCTTTTTCCTTTACTTGTACTGTGAGACCTTGCTTCTGCCCAAATTTCATGATTCTAGGTCAACGAGAAGTACCCTATAGGTTTTGATTTATTTGCAAGTATCGAAATATGTCGCAATAATGTCGCTTATATCGCCGTATTTTTTTATTGCGTTGACTTGGAAGCTTGATTTTTTTAGAGCTTCAAGGGACCATAGACTTACGTATTTGATATTAATTGATACCTCTACGCGTTCCTGAGAAAAATGGTCTTGACAGACAGACAGACGGACAACGAAGTGATCCTATAAGGGTTCCGTTTTTTCTTTTTGAGGTACGGAACTCTAAAAAGGATAAGTACTTACTTGTTTAATTATTGATTTATTTATCCAAACATTATTTAAATTTTACACTCTCTGTGGTGCAAGTGTTAAATCGACACTTTTCTGTCTGACTATACATCGACGTTTTTACGCCTGTCAAAACAGAAATATCCAGGTATTATTCTTCGGGTCGAGTCTAAGCGGGTCGAGTGGGCGCGGACCCTTAATATTTGGACTGCCTCGTTGATCTAAGGGACGCAAGTGCTACTGCTGAGCAGGAGGTCCTGTGTTCGATTCCCAGGTCGGGCACAGTGTTTTTGGGTTTTTCTATCTGGAATTTCTCAGTGGCAGCATTTTTAAATTTTTTTTTGGGTGGGAAATTATCAAATAACTTCTGCTCTGGGCGGAGCGGGAGGGCGTGTCAGACTTTTACTGACTAAAACCCACCCGTGTTCCTTCATTTGCCTGTGTGCCAGGGCCACGATATCCCTTTCGGACAAACTCGCAACCCTGGCAGGCATTGGCCCTAATGGACCCCGTCAATTCGTGCTGACGTCTCTTGGAGGCGCGCGTGGAACACAACGCGTCGTCGACCCGGGCCTGGTCCTTATCGGACGGCGAGCTACCCATCGCTCACCGTCCGCAGGCCCGCGCCTACGGTGGCCGGAAATCGGCTTGCGACTCCCGACGCCCAGGGCGTCTCCTGCGGCGACTTAGGGGCGTGAGGGCGCAAACCCTGCCTCACCCTCACGCGTTCCGCCTCCTCCTTCGCGAGCATTACTGCTTCGCAGAAGGAGGTGACGGCCTCCCATGTACTCTCGCTCCGAACCATGGCCTGAACCAGGGCCGGACGCGAGAGATCGCCGCCGCCGATCGCCTCCGTGAGGACACGGCGGTGCTCCGCCCAAGCATTGCAGACCTCCACCGTATGCTCCACCGTGTCCTCCGGGCGATCCACACAGTGGTGACACCCGGGCGTTTCCTCCCGCTTTATCCTGAACAGGAACCTCCCGAAACATCCGTGTCCGGTGAGGACCTGCGTCAGGCGGAAAGTGAGGACGCCGTGGCGCCTCTCTAGCCACTCCTCAAAGAGGGGACTTATTGCCGCAATAGTGGCGTGCCCAGCGCTGGGTTGCGTCAATCGCACTCTCCATGTCGCCATGAGATCCAGCCGGAGCTCTGTCCACTGTGATTCTCGCCGTGATTTCTCGCGGCAGCGGAGTTTCGCCCCGGCGGCGTTTCGCATCCGCACGCATCGCGACACTCCCAGATGTGCACGAGGCTCAGTGGCAGCCTAGAGTCTGAATCCGTGCCCTGTTGATGGCAATAGGCTCGCCCTCTATTACACGGGATTTAACGTAACTGGCGAAATGTGGATGTACTAAAGGTACACCTCTGCCCAATCCTTCGGGGAAACAAGGCGTGATTTTATGTTTATACTATTAATATATCACTATTAATATAATTATCTACTTTAAACTTAACATCACGCCGTTTGCTTATGAGGTAAGGCAGAAATTATAGGAAGGTCCATCAGCAATATTTTAAGGTTTTTAATCTTCAATGTTTATTATTTTTCGACTTCTAAAAAAGGAGGAGGTTCTCAATTCGGATGTTTGTATTTTTTTTTTAAATGTTTGTTCGCGCATAACTCCGTCGCTTGTCAACCGATTTGAAAAATTATTTTTTTGTTGGAATGGGTATACTTCCCAAATAGTTCCATGAATGAATTTTATCGAAATCGGACAAGCGGTTTTTGAAAAATCAACAAACAACTAAAAAAAATTCTACATTGTCTACATTAACGATCTTTTCGTTTACTCTGCATAGCATTTTTTGTTCGCGCATAACTCCGTCATTTACGAACCGATTTAGAAAATTATTTTTCGGCACTAAAAAGTGAAAAATAAAAAACTTTTTCCAAAAAAAAAATAACCGACTTCCAAAAAAACACTACAAAATGAAAAATAACTTTAATTTCGGAAGTCGGTGGCATAAAACTAAAATACAGATCTAAAGACACCGACTTCCGAAATTAAAGTTATTTTTCACTTTGTAGTGTTTTTTTGGAAGTCGGTTATTTTTTTTTGGAAAAAGTTTTTTTTATGATTTTAGTGATTACAGTGACATCTGCCATAAAAAAAAAAGTTTAAAGCGATTGTAAATCAAATCAATCTGCCTAGCCTTTTCCCAACTATGTTGGGGTCGGCTTCCAGTCTAACCGGATGCAGCTGAACACCAGTATTTTACACGGAGCAACTGCCTATCTGACCTCCACAACCCAGTAACTGGGAAATACGATACCCCTTGGTAAGACTGGTTGTCAGACTTTCGGGTTTCTGACGACCCGTAACGACTGTCAAAAAGATCCACGAATGACAGCCGGGACCAACGGCTTAACGTGCTTTCTGAGGCACGGAGGAGTCTCGGTATGTAAAGATGGTCACCCATCCACGGACCAACCCCGGCAAGCGTAGCTTAACCTGATGGATCGACCCATGCGGCTGTTATTACTTAGCCACGAGCTTCTCGATAGTAAATAAAATTAAATTTTTCGTGTGGCGACATCTAGAATCATTCTCCTGCCCTTATCTCAATTGATTATTGGTCGGCGCAACATGTCCCTTTCTTCCATACTTTTCTATTAGTCGTCCTCTCGGTAGCCACTCCCTTTCACCTATATTCCAGCTCGCACACCTCACCATAACTTGTCTCACTCTCCGAGCTTGCGTCTTACGTCGCACCCACCCGTTCTGGTGCGACAACCCTTGTCCATTTCCCACAGAAGCCGGGTGCTGCATTTCTAAATTAACAGAATTTCAATACCGTCGTCTGAACTTCGCACCGCAACCCAATTTTACTTACACAAGCAAATTCTGATAGCCTATATTTAGTTAATCCTAACTTCTTTGAACAAAAATATAACATTAGCTTCAAGCAATCAAGCCTACAAAGACGAGATAGTACAATATACGTTTCCATGAGCCCCGAACACACAAGGTGAAAACTTTTCAAGTAAGACGAACTTCGTGAATAAATCCGCTGCGGTATCGTCACGCGATTCAAACATTACCAGCCAATGTTATTGGCAACATATGAAAATGTTCTCGTATCTAAAGTTTTGGAACTTCAGAAATTTACCACCTCGTGTGAAACGACTCGATATTGTGTTGTTAATGATCGAGTTATGAGTGTTTTAATCGATTTTTTTTGCTGAATAACGATTAACGAGATAAGTTTTAATTGGTTTGGCTTACTTTTTTTCGAGTAGGTAGGTAAGTAGCTTGTCATAGACAAGTAGAGATTAACTACGACAATATGGCCCGCACCTCCAAAATTCAAAACGTTTGAAAGTATTTGTACGCATGTGTGCGTAATGAGACGGCCGTCAAACAAAAACAAATTACTGATTTGTTACTCGATTATTGGCGTCATTAATCGCTCATTATTATTAGTATGGCGCTGAAAAGACACGTGCGTTGTCTTGTGCGATCGGCTAGTTATGATTAGTTGCCCAACAAATCTGGTAATAAGTGAGATATTACGAGTACTTACAACTACATACAAACTCTTTCGTAATGATGTGTCTACACACACTGCAACAGTAATTCGAGGGGCGAACCATGTTATCGTAGTTTATCTCTATCTTTTGGTATTTCACAGAACAGACAGACAGACAGTTTTAGATCGTTACAGACTTTGGTTAGCCAGGTCTGCTTGGTTCCAAACCTTATTTTTTAATCTTTTAATCTTATGCGAGCTTTTTCTCTGTTCTCACATAATAATTAGAAGCAATAAGAATAATGTACTCAGAATTTTGTAATATCTTGATTTAAAAGAGTGTTCTTGGAGTTTCTTGCCCGTTCTTCTTCATAGAAATCTACGTTTTGGAATGGGCAACGTCTTTAACTTTCTGACTAACTAACCGACTCTTTGACAATTCAAAAGTGTCTGTAATTGGTTTAATTAAAATAAATGCTTTGAGTTTGAGTTGGGGTTAAATGCGAAGCCAATTTTTTTGATGTAAGTATTTCTTTCAAGGAGAACCTTCTTATGCGATTTTAATGATAGGGACCATAGACTGTTCCACGAGTATTTCGGGTGTTTGGAAAAGAAAATAAAATAATGCAATAATCGTAACTTTAGGAAAATTTACTCTTTAATTATACGTTTCCCATTGTCGAGTAAAAGCCTCATCTCATACAAAGAAGAATTCAATGATAAAATAACTTAAATAAGTCACTTGCTTATTAATCAGAAACACGGCACTGTATATAAGTCATTATCTGCCTACCCTTTTCCCAACTATGTTGGGGTCGGCTTCCAGTCTAACCGGATGCAGCTGAATACCAGTATTTTACATGGAGCGACTGCCTATCTGACCTCTACAACCCTGTTACTGGGTAATTACGATACCCCTTGGTAAGACTGGTTCCTATAATATATAAGACTACGTGAAAAATTGACTCGAATAATATCGATAACTCGGTCAGAGTAAAACAGTCGACCCTTGACATCACAAAAGACTTTATTTGATCTGTGATTTGACATACCGAAGTCTTAGCACGAACGGGCGACGTAAACGTAATGTAAATTCAAACCATTTTTTTTGTTCCGTATGGTGCCGGACGTAAAGAATAGCACCACTTTCTCCCCGTGGGTGTCGTAAAAGGCGACTAAGGTACTTACTAGAGAATGGGCAGCAGCGTTTTCTATGCATTTTAACACCATACTGCGATCGCCAACCCGCCTGCCAAACGTGATGATTATGGCAACCCCCCCACCTTTGGGGGGAGGCCTATGTCCAGCAGTGGACGTCTTTCGGCTGAAATTAATGATGATGATTTTTTTAAATCGAATATGCAACTATTATAATTTTAGCATGTTGGTTTAATTTTTTGCGAAAAGTAGGACATAGAGATATGAAAAAAGTCTTACAACTTAGTAAATATTATCTGCGAAACGAGAATTTTTAACCGACTTCAAAAAGGTAGGAGGTTATATGTTCGTCTGTATGTGTTTTTTATTTTTTAATGTTTTTTGATCGATGTTTTCACAAATTGTGACCGGATTTTGAAAAATCTTTTTTTTATTTGGTAGAAGAAGTTTGTGTGGTGGTCTCATATAAATTTGATTAACTTTGCTTGGGAACTTTTTGAGTTAGCTTCGATAATATTTATTTAATCCACTTTGTGTATTTTGCAGATGATGTTATAATATTTCCTGTAACTGTTGTTTGCGTAGCAAGTAGTGGTATACGAATTGGTGTGGGGTAGGTACCATAACTAAAAAGTGAACAATATAAAAAAACTTTCTTACAAAACTAAACAAAAAAAAAAACAACCGACTTCAAAAATAAAAAAACACTACAAAGAAAGTCGGTGTCTCTAGATCTGTATTTTAGTTTTTGCCACCGACTTCCGAAATTAAAATTATTACACTTTGTGGTGTTCTTGGAAGTCGGTTGTTTAGCTTTGTAAAAAAGTTTTTAAAAACGTTCGACATTACGTTACTTTTACTCCGCGTGTTCGTGCTAGGTCCACAGTTCCCCTCGATAATGTCTTAATTCCCGAGACATAAAAAGTTACGAAGTATTCTTCACACGAGCAAGTTGGCATGACAGTTGAATGGACATGACCTTAAGGCCGTCTTGGGACTGTTTTGACGGTAAACGAGGAATCAGCGGACCTGAGCGAGGAAATACTTTTTCTTAACTTAGTTTTTACAACAACAAGGGAAATAGTGAAAAAGCTGACTTGTTGCAGAGAATGACTATGGTTATAAAAGCATTTTATGTAAATTTAAATAAATGGATCAGAAAACGTGATGACTGATGAGTGATGACCAGAGATCGGAATAGATAGAGCTTATTTACCTAAACTTCGAGGAAGGAAGAAACATAGAGTGGATAATGCCTCCTGTAACATCCCGGAATAATTATAATGACTTTAAAATCCCGGAATAATTACAATGACGTTAAAATCACGGGATTTAAAAACCACGTATTATTTATTGGACTTTATTTATAGTTACAAATGATTGATTTGAAGAATATAATATATAACTTTTTTTAGGGTTACGTACTAAAATTGTGTCAAATCCAAGTGTTTTGTTTTATGTAAGTAAAATAACATTAAGTTGGCTGGTTTATTAAAAGTTGTGCATCGAATACATATCTATATACATTTTGTTGTACAGATATTTGGTTATTCGTGCCCAGGAACAGGTAGCGGTGGCGGTTTCTATTGTTCCAAAATATCTTTCGTCACACAACTAAATATTATATGATATGATTTTTAGAATCAATAATTTGTAACTATAAATAAAGTCCAATAATTAAATCCCAGGAAATAAACGTCATTATAATTATTCCGGGATGTTAGAGGAGGTATTATCCACTCTATGTTACTTCCTTCCTCGAAGTTTAGGTAAATAAGCTCTACCTATTCCGATTTTTGCAGATGAGTGATGACCTATGAACAGGATTTGCTTACAGTTTTATCAGAAGCTTTTGGAACTTGTTTGTAAATTTATTTGTTGTGCATAAAACCTCGTTATGCATATTTAGAACGATAGAAGAACGTTAATGACGGCCATTTTAGACACAGTCTTTATATTACCCTGTGTAATAACATCTAATGCAACCTAACCCTTCGGGGAATGCAGCCATGATGTTATGTGTATAGGGCAGTAGGGAAAGAATCATGCAGGTTAGTAGGCCTGTTCTGTCCCGGGTTGGTACGTGTAGAAACAGTATAGTTAAGGACCTCGCAAATAGGATGTATGTTACCAAGACTTATAAGCGGTGGTTGGAAATAGCCGCCTAAATGTTAAAAATTAAGAAAGGCGTAATTTATGTTTGTTTGTAATTTTATTGTATTTTTTTCTTTTATATTATGTAACTATTTTATTGTGTTTTTTATGGACCTGTGGTCTGCAATAAAGATTTTAATAAATAAATTAATTTTATTTATTAATACATTTCAAGGTACTAAGTCACACCGTCCATCTAGCGCATATCATGTACCTATCTAACTAATAATGTAACTGGACTTACAGTTTCAAGCAAAAATCTGTGATTATTTCGATATTTTAGTACTCATTTAGTATTGGAACTCTATCAAATAATGTATTTTAGTACACATTTAGTATTGGAACTCTACCAAATAATGTATTTTAGTACTCATTTAGTATTGGAACTCTGTCTTCAAATAATGTATTTTAGTACTCATTTAGTATTGGAACTCTATCAAATAATGTAGTTTAGTACTCATTTAGTATTGAAACTATCAAATAATGTAATTTAGTACTCATTTAGTATTGGAACGCTATCAAATAATGTATTTTAAACGCTAAAAGAAAAACATAAAGTTTTCATTGATGCTCTTTTACTTTTGAATAAAAAAAACCAATAAAAAAATATTTTATTAAATGGGCACTTTTCATAAGTGCCCATTTAAAAACGTCAGAAGCCTTTTGCTCGTTTCCTATGGAGAAGAGCCGGGGAGAAACTCTTTTAAAAATAATATTGAATACTTACTTTTGATGTTGACTGTACCATTCTTCTACAGTATTGAAAAGCTAAAGAAAAAAATGAAAACACAATATCTAGAACGCACTTTCTCCTTTAAGAATATAACGACAAACGAGTCAATTTTTTTCCACAGTTTAATTTAAGGTGAATCGGCAGCAGTAGCCCGCGAATTTTAAATTTTCTTACGTTTTTTGCTATTTGCAGGTCAGTGTCAGCTTGTATCTTGATCAAAATATGTTTCGCGACTATAGCAGGATTATAATCATTAGAATAATTAATACTTCCCTCTAAGTTAGATTTGTTCCATTGAATGACTTTTTCACGAAATATCGACATTGGGGAACAAATCTAACTTAAAGAAATATATTCATGATTATAATGATAATAATTTTGTATTCGCGGGCTACAGCTTCGGATTCACCTTAACAAAAGTGGTCGCTTCAGACGAGATGAAACTGGCTAGAAACGAGGCATTTCTCTGCTACTGAAGTAAAAAATGTGACATTAATGTTAAACAGTCCAGGAACTAGCATTAGTTTACTTACGACTACCCTCGAAAATATCGAATTTGACAACACCCTAGAGGCGTGCCCGAAAAAAGTAGTGAAAACAAACTTTTCCGATTCGCTATAAAAACCGGTAAACCGTGCCGATCTCTATCGAAACTATACCGGATTTTTATTTATCGTTTCCCGTTTTACCCGCGAGCGGTGTTAGTACTGTTTGTTGTGAATTAAAAAAAAACATAAACGTTTTTATTCTTTTCATGTTTTTTTTTCGCTACCGTTGTTATTGAAAAACAATAACAACGGTAGCGAAATCAAAAGAGACGGCTTTTTCTAATTTTAAAGGACTGCGGTCTGCGGTTCAATGTTTTTGTTGGTATATTGGCGTGTGCTAGCTGACATAAATATGGCAAATAATTTCATTTAATGTTTTGTGTTTCGTAATGTTAATTCGTTTCCATACTATTGTATAGACTCAAGTTTTTCTAACTCAACAGACAGCTGTGCTGCTGGGGAGTTTATTGCGCCGCTTCTTCTTCCCAGCTACAGCACTTGGAAGTGGTGACTGTCTTATCCCCAAAACGATCAATCATAAACTCAAACTCAAAGCATTTATTTTAATTAAAGCATTTACTTTTGAATTGTCAAGGAGTCGGTCAGTTAGAAATATGAAGCTAGTTGCCCATTCCAAAGCGTAGTAGGTACATGGGGAGAAGAACGGGCAAGCAACTCCATCGACACTCTTTTAAATTATAATGTTTGTTATTGTTACATCTTTAGTGTTGAATTTATAACTAAATGTGAACACGAAATAATAATTTAAAAACGCGTCCATACGCGTACAGCAAATAGAAAAAAAAACAAAAAAAAAATAAGCAGCTAAGAGATGACCAGTCTCAACAGACAGCGGGGCGTTCACGAACATGACGCGTGGATCAGCACCATTCAGCTCAACCATTTTGAAAAGAGTTAAATGATCACAATTGATCAATTGCCATCAATGTCTATTGTAGTAATATTTTCAATTGCACTTGGTAGACAATCAATTTGTGCATCATTGTGTATCAATCGCGTAAAAATGGACAATTGCAATTGATCGTTTCGGGGACCATTCCAGCATGATAGCTGGTGATGCTTTGGAATCCATCTTCAACGCGTGTCACTAGTTTTTTACACCCTTCTTGAGCCTGATGCCGTAGTAATCTCGTCTCCGTACGACCACCTCCAGACTCCGCTTAGAACAATCGCAAAACTCCCGTGCGTTGTCTGATCACACCGCCGATCTGCCGTTTTTATACCGGCGCCACAGGGAAAAATCAATCTCCCTCTGTCTGAAGTTTTCCCCCTTTATTTCTGTGTCTCGAGCTCAGGGCCCATAACCACAGATATTTTGGATCTTTAACTTTATTAAAGAACAACTTGCAAATTACACATATTATAATGAGATGAGCGTCCGCCATTACACACTATTGCACAGAGCATTTCATCATAGACACATTACCAAAGCCAGAGTATTTTATTGCTAAATTCACAATTTTGACGTTCAAAAAGTGCTGATTTTCAACTTAGTTTGAATAAATGTCTTTTAATTTTGCAATTTAAAATAAATAAATGGAAAATGTATTATTATCGAAGTGAAAGCCGTTTTCGGTTTATTTATTACCCGATTTACATTTAAAGTGACATGTCAATATTAAGAATAATGTTTTTGCTATTGTAGCGACTGATGAGTGAGTTTGCGTATTTTTATAAAGACTGAGCTAATGTGGAAAAAACCGTTTCTTCCATTCCTCAGTTGCATGCATAGGGAGTGAAAAACTTTTTATTTTTATTTAATTATCCCATTGTTTAGCGGTGCACCTAATACACCTTTCGATATACCGATGCATCGTTATAGTGTCAATGGTCTCCGATTAAAATGGCTGTGTGTCATCCGGACAGACGGACAGACAGACATGACGACATTATAAGGGTCCCGTTTTTTCCATTTGGCTACGGAATCCTAAAAAGCAGCAAAAGGATAGAAAATCTTCTTTATAATATAAAAATCAATTGTTGTGCGTCTCGTAAAAACTTGAAAATGGCTCGACCAATTGTGATGAAACTTTGGTAAGTTCCTAACAAAAAAAAACATTGAATGAAAAAGGCATTGGGAATACATTTTTCTCCATGCCTACGTCTTCGCCCACGTGCAAAGAACACTCACAGTAATTCGTAATTTAATCAAGTTTTTAACAGTCTAGTAAACTCTAGTCGGTAGTGATTACAATATAGCTATTATTCAATATTACTCCAACAATTTATTACTTCAGCAACAAATCAGATACATGAGAGAAATACTACTTAACACATGAATAATTTTCAACGCGAAAATTAATTATTAAATTACGCAAAATGTACTAATTAAATTTAATAAAAATACATTAACTTATCAGTCTTAGCAACTCTATCTTAATTAAAACTTGTCAATGAAATCCTAAGTTTAACATTTAATTAATAAAATACATAGTCTCAGTCGTTACTTTATTGTAAGAATAAATTAAAGCTACAAAAGTAAAAAACTGTTTCGACTATTGTCAATTTGTCATCATAATTTCTGCTGAAAGACGTCCACTGCTGGACATAGGGCAGACAGGGGCTCCCCCAAGCATCACCACTTCGACCGGTTCCGTGCTTCTCGCATCTAGCGGATTCTTGCTACCTTCACAAGGTCATTGATAATCATCATAATCCTTGAATTTAAACTAGGTTAGGGTGTCGAGTCTTATCAAATTCAGCGGATTTATAATATTTTACATGGACCGATTGTATAGATTTTAAAATTATTAACATTTTACTTAAATATTCACTAGCTGTAATCCTAATCCTACTAATATTGTAAATATGAAAGTTTGTTTGTTTGTTACTCAATTACGCAAAAACGGCTGAACGGATTTCGATTAAATTTGTCACACATATAGTTTGTAACCTGGAAATACGTCCCTGTTTGATAATTTCCGAACTTCACACGGGCAAAGCCGCGGGCAGAAGCTAAAAAGCTTTTTTTTTAATTAAAAGCTCGGTGATCTGGTCCATCCATTTCCATTCAGGAAAAATATCGTAATTCTCAAGGATTTTTACTCATCTTCTAACGTATTACCATCATCAGCCACTGGATCATATCTCAAAATTACGTCACGATCCAGAGTATAAGGAAACGGAGCTTCGTCTAATTTTAAGGAAAACAGTATGGCCGCCGCGATAAGGGCTTGAATTTTATAAGCTATAATATTATAAGTAATCAGTCACTGCTTCCATCCCCTTATCTTACGAACCAAACTACGTATTAAATTAACTTTCTTTGCAAAAGGGATGAGGCGATTGTCAATCGAGTCGCCCGATTCATTCGAGAGTTTATTCGATTCTATTTTAGATGAATTTGAAATCGACTTTCGTGATTTCATTTTAAGAATGTTTTTCAAAATTCAAGTGTGTTTAGGATTTCAGATAGACTATGTCGTCCTCACGACTAGCTATTTAACTATTTAAATTTAACATTAAAGATGTAAAAATATTTTTGTATCGTTATAATTTAAAAGAGTGTCGATGGAACAACGGGCAAGAAACTCCATGTACACACTTAGCGTAGTAGGTACATATGGAGAACCATATGAACCTACTACGCTTTGGAATGGGCAACTAGCTTCATATTTCTAACTGACCGAATCCTTGACAATTCAAAAGTGCCTGTAAATGGTTTAATTGAAATAAATGCTTTGAGTTTGAGTTTGACTAATCATAGCCTAGAATTAAATATATCCAATCAATACTAACAAAAATAAAAGCAAAGCTTTTTCGATTAAAAATCGGTGCAAATCAATTAACTCCTCGAACTTTCGAGTGAAGTTGAAAACATTTTTTCTCACAATCGATTCTTTATTCCAAAATCCGTTTAGTAAATGACTCGTCTAATCGGCCCGTCGCAAACACGACCCAATAAACTCCTTAGAAAATCAATCTTCGTTTAATTAACTACTTTGAGACGGATACTCGTAAATCGATCGCGAGGAAACTGTCTTCCAATTTAATTTGACGAACCCAAGGTAAGTAAGTAGGCAATTGTTTTTTTTATCAAGATAAAACTTTGTGAAGAATTTTATGCGAAGGCAAGCAATAAAACCTCTTTATTAGAGGTTGTTTTTAATAACGTGGATTCGTCATATTTTTTATCGGAGGCATTTCTCATTTGTGAAGATTATGAGGACTTTTTTTCTATTTCTGTTTTACATAGTTACAATCTTAAACTTAAGCGTCGTCTAACGTCATCATAAATTGATGTTCGTTAAATAACCATACGTTTTAACCACTGAAGATACGTGTGAAAAAGAAATAAGAGAGAAACCCTTAAGACCAAATTCGCAGACAAAAACTAGTTCCATTTCTACATATACCGTTGTATCTCACACAACCTACCTACACATCGACGCATCCGATCGACTACCCTCCAATAGCCCAATCGTTACATCAAACACAATAAGTATACTCATATCTGTCGTCGAGAGAAGAAATAAGCAATAACCCCTCCCCCTCTCTCCACGTCTAGACCGTACAGGGGGTGGAGGGACGATATCTTGGCCGATATTTCAAACGGACCAAAGATAATAATTTGAGATGGGACATTATCGAAAAAGCCTTTGGACACGTCCGTGAGATCAAGTGGCAATTGCTTGAACGATTGTCAGGATTTTTTTTTCCTGTTGTTTGTTTTGTTAGTGGATGGCAAACTATAAAGCGAACCACTTGATGTCACGCTTGTCACCTGATTGTCTTGTTGTCATGATAAATCATTATCATCAGTCTAAAGACAAAGTTGATAGCGCGATGAATGTTGTTGAACTGTCGAAATGAAAGCCATTGCTCTGAGTTGGTACCTCTTCCTAACAAACAATTGAGCCATGCAAACTCACACATTAACACATACAAATACACACACACACACAAATACAATTACACTCACATACACTCTAAAACAGGGATGCACAGACTTATTAAGACTAGGGGCCACTCGGGCAAATTATGAACTGATGGCGGGCCGCCAGAAGTATAGGTAATTAAAGACAATAAAGAATTGATAATAATGTATTCAAATTGAAAAAGAATTTATTAATTTGAAGCGTGGCACTGCATAGTGCTTACAATCTTTTTTATATTTGGCTCAAATTTACTTGTAGCAACACGTAAAACTGCTTCCAAACTTTCGTTTGCAAGGCGGTTTCAATTTTTGTTTTATTATTATTTAGTATTGAAAAGGTTTGTTCACATATATAGGTAGAACCAAATAAGCTGGCACATTTCAGAGCGTTTATGCGCAACTCTTTGTACGTATTTTTATCAATGCAGCGGTAAAAGTTCAGCAAGTCTCCTTCGTTGAATTTGTTGCGTAAATCTTGGTCGTTTTGAATGTCGATAATTTCTAACTGCATTGACTCTAGCGCATTTTCAAATGAAATCGTGAAAGGATTGCTGAATATGTCCAACAGAGGTTTCACTTTTTAAACTCCGAAAATCTGTCTTGAAGACTGAATCAAAATATCTAGCTTTTCTACATAACTGAAATTAATCGCAGTTTTGTTGAATTTTTCAGCCATTTTCTTATAATTCGGAAAATGATTGTAATTTCCAGAATTCAATTGCGATCTGAAAAGTGTCAGCTTGCATTGAAAGGATGATACATGAGCGTAGAGCTGGGATATCAGTTGATTTTTGCCTTGAAGCCGTGTGTTCAAGACATTCAAATGATTTGTAATGTCAACTAAAAAAGCCGATCACACAACCAATCAGGATTTTTAAGTTCCGGGACATCCCTTTGATTTTCCGCCAGAAATATTCCAATTTCTTCTATTAAATTTAGAAATCGTTCCCGTGTCAATCCACGACTTAGCCACCTTACTTCTGTATAATACAATAAATCTCCATATTCGCTTTCGATGTCATCCAGGAATTGTTTGAATTGCCCGTGATTGAGTCCTCGTGATTTTATGAAATTTACAGTCGAAACTACCACTTTCATGATATTTTGAAATTCATTTTTTTTAGAACAGAGGGCTTTTTGGTGTATAATGCAGTGAAACTGCATGAGATCTTCAGCGTTTATGTTTTTTTCTTGCAGGTGCTTTTTCAGCAAAGTAACTAGCCCAGAATTGACACCAATCATCGAAGGAGCACCGTCAGTCGCAACTCCCGATAATTTTGATAAGTCCAAATCAGTTTTTGAACACTCATCCAAAAGTACATTGAGTATATCAACTCCTCTGGTTTGACCTTTCAATGAACACATTCCTAATAACTCTTCTAAGACTTCAAAATCTTAAGTAACACCTCGTATGAATATGAGAAGTTGAGCTGTGGAACTAATATCAGTGGATTCGTCGAGTGCTAATGAAAAAAATTCAATTAAACTTTTTTGCTGCTTCTGGACACATTTTCTTAGCGGCAATTTCTATGCATTCTTTTACAAAATCCCCATCATTGAAGGGGCGACTTCGCTTTGCTATCATTCGAGAAATTTCATAACTAACTTCTGTAGCTGTTTCTGAATCTTGAATGGGTTTTGTAAACATAGCTTGCTGACCAATAAGCTCCCGTTTTAAAGACAACATTTTTTGCTTTCTTAATTCGCCTGTAAACTTGGTAAAAGTAGGATGCTGCGTTTCATAGTGCCTTTTTACATTATATTCCTTTGCAATCGCAACAGAATTCTTGCAAATTAAACAAACGACTTTGTTATGCGACCATACAAAAAAGTATTTCTCAGTCCAAATTTCTTGAAACTGCCGATTTTCATCTTTAACCTTACGTTTTTTACTAGGCCCTGGCTTGTCCATGTTGCGTTCTAATCCTGGCTAGGATTAACACAGCACCTAAAAACAATTACAGTACCTACTTAAATTACCCATCCTTTTTTAAATTACCAAAAATAAATTGATTAAATATGTAGGGAAACACTTATTATTAATAACAGAGTTTTACTTACGATTTCACAACACAATTATACACGGCACTTGACGGGAAATCTACGTTGAATGTGGATCAAAATATATGACACCGGCTAGTCGAGTTAAAATCTACACTAGAACTATTGACACTTCACTCAAATTAATACCGAACTGTCGGTCGCTGCGGTTAGCGTGGCTTTTATACCGCGCGTATAGAGTCGAAAACTGTCTGGAGAAATCTCGAAACCGACTCTGGAAGCTTCGTGTATCTACCTACGCGAGCAATCGGGAATTCGGGACTATTGCTATCTCGCTTGCTCTAACAATATAACCCGTGGATAAGCCGCCACCGCGCTGCCGTCGTCGCCGCGCCGCCGGCCGCGGCGCTTCCTCAAGAAAACGAATTTAACCGAGATCGGCACAAACATTACCGACCGCTGTTACCGACGCATGCAAGGCGCACCGATAAGCGCACTTAAGAGCGCGCGCGCGAGATTCAAATTACTTTTCGAACATATTTTTTTTGGTTTTATTCTGGAATAGAATTCAATATTTTTCGAATGTACGAGAGTATTATTTTTGCTGTCGGCGGGCCACCAGTATTCGACCGGCGGGCCGCATGCGGCCCGCGGGCCGTGGTCTGTGCATCCCTGCTCTAAAACATACAATCACGCAAAAGCAGAACCAAAATTATTGTCAATTTCTTAAAAAAAAAAAAAAATGTTTGTCATTTTGTTCTTATTTTATACATGTTTAGAAGTACCTGCATATTATAAGGTGAAGTCTCCTTTTTTTTTTTTTTCCTTTTTATTTGTTTTTGCCTTGTCATAAAACAACTTTTGCGTCTTTTATAACGGGAGGACGCTGGCTCCTGCAACGCAGTTTTAACTAGCGCAAGAGTCAGAGTATTCTATTAATGTGTTGTTAAATATGTTTTATTTCAATAAATATTTTTTTTCTTTTCTTTCTCTTAAAAGCAGTCCACTGCTGGACAAAGGCCTCTCCAATCGCACGTCATTCATCTAGACTTTCGTCAATCTGTTCTCATCCAGCTGTTTCCAGGCACCATGCGAAGAGCGCTGCCCCACCTAACCTGAGGGCGTCCTAACTTACGTTTGAAAGCTCTCATGTCTTTGTAATTATATAGAAAGAAAATACGTTTATTTGCGGTAAACATAACGCAAAGAAATAAAAACAACAAACACGAAAGAACAAGTCATCGGCACTCATATACTTCAAACCGGAATACAGCAACTTTACTTGGCGGTAGATATAGATATAGTGGCAGTACTTTCCCTGCAGTTTCCTTGTAATATCCGAGTAAGGTAAGGTCCCATCTTAATCAGCCGAATCTGTATTTGCATTGAAAATGTCGTCGGAAAATTGTGTGATTCGTCATTATACAAAAGACGCCGTCCGTTTGGAAATGCTCGATGGTTTGTGAAATGCCGAAGGAAAATAAATGATACTTCTGATCGTATTCATTTTGCCAAGAGTAATTTTTAGGATAACCATGATTTAAAGATACATTATAAAAGTAGTAATATTAAATTGATGCTATAAAAACTTTAAATGATGTTAGTCTTTTTTTAGTCACTGATCTTTTTTAATCTTTTTATTAAAAAAATAATATCTGTACCTTCTTAGCGTAGTATGATAAAAAACCGGCCAAGTGCGAGTCGGACTCGCGCACGAAGGGTTCCGTACCATTATCTACAAAAACGGCACAAAAATCATGTTTTTTGTATGGGAGCCCCCCTTAAATATTTGTTTTATTTTAATTTAATTATTTATTTTTAAATTGAATACATAACGTGAATATTTCAAGCGTCTACCTGTTGCTGTTAACAATATAGAGCAAAAAGGAGCAAAAAAAACACGTTTGTTGTATGGGAGCCCCCTTAAATATTTATTTAATTTTGTTTTTTAGTATTTGTTGTTATAGCGGCAACAGAAATACATCATCTGTGAAAATTTAAACTGTCTAACTATCACGGTTCAGATACAGTCTGGTGACAGACGGACAGACAGACAGACAGACGGCGGAGCCTTAGTAATGGGGTTCCCGTTTGACCCTTTGGGTACGGAACCCTAAAAATGGCATTTTACATTTATCGACATGCAGAAATATTACGCGAATTCATGTTTTCTGGATCGATGTCCTCCCGAACATTCGGTTTATTCATCCTTCGTTTTGTACTGAATTATGAATTTACTTACATATCGTGTATTAGGAAACATAAAGATCCATGCGTGGGATGCTTCTTGTAAAAAGCGTGGGGTTATTATCGATAAAAAAAATTGGGATAAAGATTTACGAGTTTGTCAGGAATTGCGTAAATGCGTGGTAAACTCAAATCGTAGTCACAGTCGCTTTTATTTTGAATTAAAAATATACAAATTACGTTCACGTAGGTAGGTACATATTCAAAAATCAAAACCGCACAGTTTTTTTTGTGTTGTCAAAACGAAAACATCTGATACGAGTATTAGGGTATTAGGGTTTTTGTTTAGGTATAACAATGTGACGTTTTACAATACTTCTGTTAGAAGTTATTTTAAGACATCAATTTCTAAGGAGACGTACTGATTTATGCTCGTTCTTTTCCACTTGAGTTCTTTTGTACAGCGGGCACAATCACAACTAGGCTGATATCACAATATTCAACTAAATAAATGATTATCACTTTTGAAACTTCAATTTAATCAATTAATTCATTTCATCAATTTTTTCATTCATTTAATCAAATACAAAAGGAATCTCTTATAAAACAAGCATAATTAGCCTGCAATGTTCATACTGCTGGGACACAGGCCTCGTCTCTGTGAGAGGTAGTGGGCCGTAATCCACCACGCGGGCACAGTGCGGGTTGGTGGATGTCATAGAATTTTTGGGTCGGGGACATGTCGGTTTCCTCCCGTTGTTTTCCTTCGCCGTTTAACAGCTGCCACTGAAACATCCATTTAATTATACGGAAGAGCTACAGTTACAACTAGCTCAGGTAAATGGCGCTAAAGATTCAAAACGCATGCGGGTAAACGGCTTCTAAATATCGGTCTATGTGATGCGTAAACGTGAGGTGCGTCGAAACGGAGGGGTTCCCATAAAATATAACGATGTTAGGCTTCCGGGAGACAGGAATTAAATATAAAGGTGCTCGTGGCTGAGTAACAGCTGCGCGAACGATGGATCTGCAAGGTGGCCGCGGGCGTTCTGTTGATGGGTGACCATACTTTCGAGTCTCTTCGTGTCTCGTGCGCTTGACTAGGACAGTTGTAATTAGGGAAGTCCGAGAATGTTACAACTTGTTAAATCGAATATGTCATTATAGCCTAGTTATTGTATCATCAGGTAAAGATTGACGACTCCACCTTGGAGTGGAAATGTGGAGCTGTTCCACAAACGATAGGACACATAATATTAGTGTCCTGCTTGTTCTGAAGTCTGCACGTTGCACGTTTACTAAAGTTGTAAAATGTTACTCCATAATCTAACTGCACATATTCTATTAGGTACCAGATTAAATGTGTAAGAACTTTATAATGATACGATGGGAAGGCCTATGTTCAACATTGATGACGTCAATGTAATCTAAGGGCACGGCAGAGGTGTAATTAGTAGTCATAATTCGGTGGATATTTTTGCTCCCCAAAAATGTCTAAAACCTCTGTTTTCTAAAACCTCTCTAAGTTTTATTACAAAACCAGCCGTGCGCCCGGTGGGTTCCGAAAAATTACGAACTTCCATAGAAATTTCAATTTCACCCCTATTAAACCCCTTTAGGTATGAATTTCTAAAAATCCCCCTGATTGCCCGTCTTCGTTATACACTCTACTAAGCCCCGTTATTTTAGGCTATTAATTGTCAATGATAACCAATAAAATACAAAAAAAATATTGGCAAAAGAAAAGGTGATGACAGAAAATAAGCTTACATTCAACACAATTAAGTTTGTACATCACAATGATTGGAATAAATCATGGTTTGACCGTAATTTAAGATTTATGTTAAGTAGATACTTAGATACCCTTGCTGCACATCGATGTAGTGGCCGGATGTGTGTTTGCTAAATATTCCTGGGTTT
This sequence comes from Tiliacea citrago, assembly GCA_963921375.1. Taxonomy (NCBI): domain Eukaryota; kingdom Metazoa; phylum Arthropoda; class Insecta; order Lepidoptera; family Noctuidae; genus Tiliacea; species Tiliacea citrago. Next base: position 23,800,070 of record OY992783.1, read on the forward strand.
CTTTCCCGTATCGGTCTAAGTGTTATTGGAAAATTCTCAGTAACAGCCCAGAGTCAAGATACATAACATCGGAGCCGGCAGAGTTTCGTGCCGGCTCTTCTCCATGGGAAACGACCAATTGGAACCGTGCACCTAGCTTCTTCGTCGCAGCGAAAAAGTAAGGTGTCCAAACTTTCCTCGGAGACTCTTGGGCTTATGAGAGAAAGACGAGAGCTGCCATCCACGCAGCCGTCTTCATCAGTTAGGAGAACCTTAAACCTAATAATTAGGAAACAGACGTGACGCGACCTTCAGTGCTCCAACACGCGCGACATCTTGGTCGCGATTGAGCAGAACCGAGGGTCGAAAGTGTTCGCTCAGCAACTAGGGAGGTCTCATCTGACGAAACTAAGAACTGCGGATGGCAGAATCGTGACTTCGAAGCCCGAGATATTTGAGGAAGTCGATGATTTCTACGGGCACCTATACTCAACGCGGATGCTAAAGCCAGCGGGGCATAGTGCGGATGGCCATCGAGCCGAATTAACGCGCCACTACACGGAGGACATCCCGGATGTCGACCAGAGCGAGATTAGGGCGGCTCTCGAGCAGCTTAAGAACAACAAGGCACCTGGTGATGACGGAATAACGACAGAGCTCCTTAAAGCGGGTGGGCTCCAGTCCTGAAGGAGCTAGCGAGTCTCTTTAACTCCGTCATCCAAGAGGGTAGAACGCCCGAAGCGTGGAGCAGAGGTGCGGTGGTTCTGTTCTTCAAAAAAGGCGACAAAACCTTGCTGAAGAACTATAGACCCATCTCACTTCTGAGCCACGTATACAAGCTGTTCTCGAGGGTCGTCACGAACCGTCTCGCCAGGAGACTTGACGAGTTCCAGCCGCCAGAACAAGCCGGTTTTCGAAAAGGCTTCAGTACCGTAGACCACATCCATACTGTTCGGCAAATTGTACAGAAGACCGAGGAGTACAACCAGCCGCTGTGTATGGCATTTGTGGACTACGAGAAAGCCTTCTACTCCATCGAAATATGGGCAGTTCTGGCCTCTTTACAACGATGTCGAATTGACTGGCGCTACATAGAAGTGTTGAGATGTTTGTATGACGCTGCCACGATGACTGTCCAGATCCAAGATCAGAACACCAGTCCCATCCAACTGCTCAGAGGGGTGAGACAGGGGGATGTGATATCCCCAAAACTGTTCACTAATGCGTTGGAGGACGTCTTCAAGACGCTGGACTGGACTGTACAGGGTATCAACGTGAACGGCGAGTATATCTCACACCTTCGCTTTGCTGATGACATCGTCATAATGGCAGAGACGCTGGAACAGTTAGACCAGATGCTGCACAGCCTAAATGGAGCCTCTCGGCAGGTTGGCCTCGACATGAATTTGGACAAGGCAAAAGTCATGTACAATTCGCACGTCTTGCGGAGTCCAATCCACATCGAAGGGTCGCTTCTCGAAGTTGTGAAGGAGTATGTCTACGTAGGACAAGTCATCAAGCTCGGTAGACACAACTTTGATAAAGAAGCCGACAGAAGGATCCAGTTGGGTTGGGTGGCATTTGGAAAACTGCGTCAAGTCTTCTCGTCGCCTATGCCGCAATGTCTGAAGACTAAAGTCTTTAACCAGTGCGTCCTGCCGGCCATGACATACAGTGCCGAAACGTGGACACTGACAGTCGGGCTAGTCCACAAATTTAAGGTCGCGCAGCGTGCTATGGAGCGGGCTATGCTTGGAGTCTCTTTGAAGGATAAGATCAGGAATGACATTATCCGGAAAAGAACCGGAGTTACCGACATAGCTTGCAGAGTAAGCAAACTGAAGTGGCAGTGGGCTGGCTATGTTTGTCGAAGGACCGATGGCCGATGGAGCAAACGAGTCCTGGAGTGGAGACCGCGTATCGGCAAGCGTAGTGTGGGACGCCCCCCAGCTAGATGGACCGACGACCTTAAGAAGGTGGCTGGGTCAGACTGGATGCGGAAGGCGGAGGACAGGGTGTTGTGGCGCAGCCTGGGAGAGGCTTATGTCCAGCAGTGGACTGCGATAGGCTGAGTTGATTGATTGATTGACCTAGCTTCTGACGTTTCATAAGTGACCATGTAGGTTTACGTGTTTTTTTTAAATTTATGTTCCCCTAAGGGTTAGGCAGAGGTATATCTATGGTAAACCTACATTTCGCAAGTTATGTTTAAGTCCCATGTAATACGGTGCGAGCCTATTGCCATCAACCAGGCATAAATCCAGATTCCGGGGTGCTACTGAGAAATCCCATATGGAAAAGTCCACTAACACTTTGCTTGACCCGAGAATGGAACCCAGGACAGCATGCTCTGCAGTCGCGCTTGATACCACAAGGCCAACGAGGAGGTCAAGATTTGTGCTGGTTTAACAAACATGCTACTTAAAAACAGAACTGCGGAAAAGTTGTGTGTACCTTTGCTTGACCCTTTCAGGAATACAGGTGTGATGTAATATTCTGTGCGATTTTTTATTATGTGCGTTTTTTTCTACAGAAAATACTACTATTTATTTTCTATAGACACAGGTGGGGTTATATTTAAGGGTATATATAGTACAGACCATCAAACTGACAACTTTCTCCATGGGATCTACATTGTAATCGCGAAAAAAATTATCAACAGTCCATATACGCCAGTAACTCACCTCCGCCGCGAAACCATCACAGCGAAACCGCAGTAGTTCAATTCAACTGGCTCGCGTCATGGGATGCGCTAGTTGCATCCGATTCGAGTAGCGAAACATGACGCGAGCCAGTTGAATTAAATTACTGCAGTTTCGCTGTGAAGGTTTCGCGGCGGAGATGTGCTACCGGCGTTAAAACTTCAATACCTACTCAACCCAAATGTTTGGGATGGCTGATTATTTTTTGCGATAACGATGTTGGCCCCATATGACCACAGCCTTAAATATTCTATTAAATATTCTATTAATATATTAAATATCCTTTCTGTTACATGCTGTACAAAGCGTGTTATGTAATTAGCAAATTAAAAGTGATTAGAGCGTTTGCTCATTATCTACTATGGCCAAAATCTCCTTTTGGATGGCTAAATGAAGACCATTTTTTTTTACTTCCTCGAAAAGCCTTTTATTGCCACAATAAGACAAGGGAACCCAAAAAAACGTGTAGAAAATTGGGAATTTTGTTTAAACAACTCCGATGGGAGGGCCTCGTCGCTAACTAGCTATATAATAATAGCCAGTTAATCTACGCTTGCTGAGCCCAGTCCATGGATGGAACTGTTGGGCCCGACTGTCATTCGTAGATCTCTGACAGTCATTACGGGTAGTCAAAAGCCCGAAAGTCTGGCAACCAGTCTTACCAAGATGTAACCCAGTAACTGAGTTGTGGAGGTCAGATAGGCAGTCGCTCGTAAAATACTGGTATTCAGCTCCATCTGGTTAGACTGGAAGCCGACCCAAAAATGGTAGTGGAAGGCACATGACGGGGAAACTCCCATTTGCAGTGGTATTTATTTTACAAACTCAAGCGCAAAATGGTTATTTTCCATGTGGGCTCCAAAGAATCTATGTTGGCGTAATGGTTATACGATCTCCCTACATGGTTAATATAAACTAATGAGGCCCTGGCTATATTCCTTTGGATTTTCCAATTGAGATTGAGATTTTCATCATCCACAACATCATTGAATTAGATGATTTGATTTTTTTTTTGTTTTTTTTTTTATTTGATTTTGTTTGATTTGGATTTTTTTTTTTTTGATTTTTGTTCATCTCGTGAACTTATTATAAGTGATTTTATCCTAACAGTATTGGTTTGTGGTTAATTCTGTTTTAGTAATTAAGGCTATCTTTTCTGTACAAATTATGAAAGATTGTAAAGTTTTCTCTCGTATCGCATATATATTTACGGTTTTGTATGGAAAGTTAGTATGGAGAGAAAAGAAAAAAGAAAGAAAATTTTTATCGAATTTTTGATTGTGGTGCTTCCTCCAAAAAGGGGCAAAAAGGGGGCTATTGGATACTTCTACCTTATGTGATCCGAATTCAATGATTAAAAAAAAAAAAAAGTTAAAGTTGGTCTCATAGAAATTTGGTGAAGATCTGATGATTATCTTCGGCCTGATGAGCAGAATAGCTCTTCAAAATGCAGTAAATTGCTCACTTTTAGATTTCTACCAGTGGAATTGGCTGGTATATTAATTGTTGCAAAAAAGCTTGTGCTCGGGTAGTCGACTGTTCGCAGAACTACTGGTTATTAACAGAATCCGTCGATGGTCTCTTCTTAACACTAATAGAACTCACCCCATAATAATTTAGAAAGAGATGAGAACAAAGATTATGATTATACTGCCCTAATACCTATACTTACAACGAAAAAATCCCAACTAAAAAGTTTTAATAAATTTTTTGTACAAACCGACCCTTAGTTCGGGCGAAAACTATTTAAACTAAGAACATATACCTCTGCTTTTGACCGACCTTATAATGAATTAGGGCCAGCCGCTTTGTAAAAGTTTGGGCAAACAGCTAAACTTTCATGGGGTCTCACCTTCAGTGTGTCGGCCTGATCAAATTGGGACAACCTCAAAACTACTGCGTTCCTTTATGTTAGGTTTGAGGGTGCTTGATTTAATTATAGTGCACGTCACGGATTTGTAAGTTTTGAATGGTTTAGAATTTACATTTCCGTAGATTAAAAAAAAAATCAAATTCAAGTATGATAGTACACTATATGATATATACATGATAGTTACATTATAAATAAAAACAGCAGTATGATAGGTAAATTATAAATAAAAACATATCTTAAATGAGCTTATACTAACAAAAAATTCACAACACATCTGTGTCTGAACTAGATAAATCTGTATCTGTATCTCAGACACACCGCTCTTCCCTAAAAATATGCATTTAAAAGCTTACAAGTTCTTTGATTTAATAATAATATACATATTTTGTTATTTTTTGAACACCTACAAATAATGTAAAATGAAGTATAGTGGAGTGGTACGTAATGTTATAAAATGCAACGTGAGAGACGTTGCATATTATGTTAGTGCGCTTATAACTCGAGAACCACCAATCCGATTTTTATTTTTACTGTTATGATTATTTTTATAGGGTTGCTCCTATGACGTGGGACTTAAGCATACTGACTGGTGACTTACAAAACTTGCGAAATGTGGGTGTTCTATGTAGTTACAACTCTGTTAAAAAACTCTCTGTACAACTCTCTCTCTATATCTCTCTTACAACTCAACTGTCATTCGGGGTAAATAGATATGATGTTGTGTTACGTTATGTTTATGTGTATTTTTATTCATTGGCTTGGTGCTAAAGTGTTTGCGAGTGGAGCTGGTACTCTTTTTTCTTTTTTATCTATATTTATTTCAGGGATTTTAGTACGCATATGTGACGATGTCGATCCCATTGTGCTTTTACAATTAACAACTTACTTCTAAACTAAATTAACTAATCTTAGTCACACAAAACTTAACTTAATCTAATTTCTTATCTAAAAACCGGCCAAGTGCGTGTCGGTCCACGCACAATGAATGGTTCCGTAGTGGGGATTAATTATCCTACGAACAAACTTAACATTGCAGTTGAAAAACATGTTTCCTCATACATTCTAACTGCAAATGTAAGTTTGTACGCACAATATTGAGAGATTTACTATGTTATTCTAAGATCATAGACTTCCTATAGGTTTTCCTGTAATCTATAAGTAAAGAACTATTTTCTGTAATTTTTTCAAAATTTCGGCTCAGTTTCGGAGATGAAAGAAATAGATGAAAAATGATAATTACCCCTTGGTCAGGGGTAATGATCATTTTTCATCTATTTTCGTTAATAATTTCAAAAGTGTTTATTTTGAAATGATAAAAAAATATATCTGAAACCCTTACAATAAGCCCTTTCATTTGATGTATCGCACGGTACAGTTTGAAAAACTTTTTTTTAAATTTTCCAATTTGCCCCCCAAAAGTGACCCTTATATTCAAAATTCATTTATTTACGTTACACGTCCGTGTTTGGGTTATAGAGGTCCATATGTGTACCAAATTTCAACTTAATCGGTCCAGTAGATTCGGAGCAAATCGGCTCTGACAGACGGACAGACAGACAGACACACGAGTGATCCTATAAGGGTTCCGTTTTTTTTTGAGATATGGAACCCTAAAAACTATATATTATTTTTGCTGCTTCAGAAGTAGGCCTAGATAAAATACCGTGGAACATTCTGATATCTATTACCGACAATTTCAACGAGTTGAGAAATGCGTTCGTGGAACTATTGATACATTTATTATTAAAAAAAAGAAGATAAGAAAGAAAACCTTACTGCTGAACATTGATGTCCAAAGATATTTTTATCAAAATCACTTTTTTTTTTTTTACAACGTTGCCCCACACTAGGAATTTATCGTGGGTGCGTTTAGAAACATTTAAACTAACATACACAAACAGCCAGACCCGGAACAACTACCTGTAGGTCATACAAATATTTGTTCCGTGCGGGAATCGAACCCGCGACACGCAGCGCAGCAGCCAATCGCTTAACCACTGCGCCAACCGTGCCGTCATAATAGGTGCATCTATAGTACACCCCATTTCGCCAGTTAATGTTAAGTCCCATGTAATAGGAGACGAGCCTATTGCCATCAACCGCGTACAAATCCAGACTCCGGGCTGCTACTGAGAAATTGTGTATGGAAAAACCCAATAACACATTGCCCGACCCGGGAATCAACCCAGGACTTAACGCCCAGCGGTAGTGATTGCAACCACTAGGCCAATGAGGCAGTTATAGTACATTTTAATAGATGAACTAATTAGTGTCATTAAAACTTAGTTTTCAGGGTTCGTAACCTATAATAGTGACTTTATTTTGTCGTCAAAGTTAACTGTAGTCTTGCTCACTCCCTCTCACTGACAGGAGGCTTGTGTCCCACCAGTGGGAATATTATTGGCTGATATTGCTATAGTCTGTGTACCTACCATTAAGTATTTCAGACAGACTCAGAACGCGCATTATCGTCTGCATGCAGTACAATGAATAAAATGGGCATTACGTGACATTCCACTCAACCAGAAGAATCATAGAGGGTACATTTTGAATAGTTTTCTAGGAAACTGGCTGAGAGCCAGGGCCAGGCCGTGTCGCGTGACGTAACAGTGTTCCTTGTTTGTGAAGTCAGCCAAGTGCGTCCGATTAGGTAGGTAAACATCAGAAGGCTACGGCAAAACACTCGAGTTCAAAAAAAGACGCCGATATTAAGGTCTCCGTTAAAAATAATGTTATGAAAAATTGGCAGATTCCCCGTTATTTATGAAGGCGCACTGACTGTATTTAAACGTCGATTTTCCGTTCTGAGACGGGTAGATTTAGGGAAGGAAGTGCGTCTCTTTCTTGCTTTGTGCGTTAGAGAAAGATAGCAATATTATCAGTTTAGATTTCTTCACTATTTTTATATTCACTGAGTCAGTTTATTTTTTGTTCACAATAGACTTAGCGTTGCATTTCTAGTATACCTACATATTATTTGTAATACTAAGACCTAGGTGTCAATCCGCTAAACATGGAGGGACGAACTTTGACTCCTACCCAAGCAACTGGTCCGCAATGGCAAAGGACAGACACGTGTGGAAAAGGGAAAATAAAAAAAAAATAGATAGATGGATAGAGAGGCTTTAATCGGGTAAATAAAGTATATTTATTTATTTCATCATGATCATCATTTCAGCCAAAAGACGTTCACTGCTGAACATAGGCCTCCCCCATAGGGGGGGGGGGGGGGGTTGCCATAATCGCCACGCTTTGCAGGCGGATTGGCAATCGCAATATGGTGTTAAAATGCATAGAGAACGCTGCTGCCCATTCTCTAGTAAGTCCCTTAGTCGCCTTTTACGACACCCACGGGGAGAAATAGGATGGTGCCATTCTTTACGTCCGGCACCACACGGAACTTATTTTTGTTAGTTATATATACTTTATTGTGTACCAGATTATACATTACAAAAGAAAAAAAAGTAAGTTCTTGAGTTATAAACACTGCTGGTTTGTACAACGCTTTTTTCACACAATACTTTTTTCAAGAAAATGAGTCACATTCATTAAAGCACCAGGAAGTGGTGAAGGGTGGGCGTTTTTAGGGGACTGTCTTATTTCTTCCCGTGGGTGTCGGAAAAGGCGACTAAGGCAATTACTAGAGAATGCAGCGTTCTTTATGCATTTTAACACCATACTGCGATCGCCAACTCGCCTGCAAATCGTGGCATTTATGGCAACCCTTTGGGGGAGGCCTATGCCCAGCAGTGGACGTCTTTCGGCAGAAATGATGGTGATAATGACGCTTACTTTGTACACTTTTATTGTACACATTGTTTATTGTACAATTTTGACGTTAAAAAGTGTTTATTTCAAATAAATAATTTGACTTTGACACCAGATTATACATTACAAAAGAAGAAAATAGAAGAAAAGTAAGTTCTCGATTTATAATCACTGATAATTTTTACAACGCTTTTTCACACAACCCTTTTTCCTCGATATTGTTGAGTCACGTTAGTACATGTCTGAATTAAACTAGTAACCTGGTTTTCACAAAGCTGGTCTATAATCCATGGGTCCCCTATGTTGTTTCGAACGCCGCTGTTGCGACACACGCTGTTGCGAATTATTTTTCCACTGCCTCACAGGTTCGAAAGCTCACGGACTCGAATGAAGTAGTCGCGAAAGACGCTGTTTCGAAAAACATTTTCACTGCCTCATACGCTCGAATGCTTGTGATTTCGATTTATTTAGTCATAAAGTGTACAGAAAAGTATTTAAGCAGTAATTAAATAAAATCAACAAATTCGGTGTCAACATCATCATTTAATATAACGTATAGTAATTTAGTTAAATTGGATATTGATGAAGAGTTTTTGTTTTGGTAACTGAATTTACCAACAATAGAGGGGACCTCACGGTCACTGTTCTAACCTAACCTAACCCAAATGATTAAATACTTTTCTGTACACTTTATGACTAAATAAATCGAAATCACAAGCATTCGAGCGTATGAGGCAGTGAAAATGTTTTTCGAAACAGCGTCTTTCGCGACTACTTCATTCGAGTCCGTGAGCTTTCGAACCTGTGAGGCAGTGGAAAAATAATTCGCAACAGCGTGTGTCGCAACAGCGGCGTTCGAAACAACATAGGGACCCCATAATCCATAAAGAGACAGCTTTTAAATACAATATAAATTAATTATTAAACCAGAAGCTATTAGCTCTTTGCGGTTTTTGTGCACAAATTCTATGAAAAGCGGAAGGTTTTACATTAAGCGCTTCAGCTTAAGCGATTAAGCCGCTTTAAGCTGTAAGCGATCAAAAGAGTGTTGTTGATACATGGAGAGTATTAATGTATTTTAAATAGGTAGGCTTTTACTGCCGATCGCAGAGGGGGAAGTAGGGTTCGTTCCGAGGTAAAGACGGAACTCCACTGTTATGTAGGATTTGCTCGGAGAGGTCTGCTACATTAGTTGTGCGGTTCATTGGTTCACTTGCACTTGTTTCATGCGTGGTATGGCCGTGGGTCGCAGTGGATGATCCCACCTAAATTTTCATATAAAGAGAAGCTAAGTACACGTGCGTAGCTTAGCCTTGGTTAGCTATGGAACAGCGCCTTAATGTGAGCGACAATGTAAACAAAACGGTATATATCAGCCTTTCCCAAAGTGGGCGATAACGCCCCCTTGTGGGCGCTGCTGGCGTAAAGGGTCCTAAGAGACCCAGTAAAAAAATGGAGGCGTTGTGTAGAGGCTTGGGGGGCGATTTATAATTTCATCTAGGAGGACTCTTAGACACCGACTGAGCTCTCGACTCTCGACTACAACTTGTGAACATCAACTAATATTAATTAAGAGATTGCTCAAACTAACTCGGTTCGATATTTCTCTCCGCGTAGTTCATGTCTGTCCTGTTTTATTGAATAAATAAAATAAAAATCATGTCAATCGGTTGCTCAGTTTTATTTTTAATAAAAGATACTCTGTCTGAATACTATAAAGTTGCGTTTCAATAATCATTCTCATTGGCAGGTGTAGCCCGTAAGAGTTAACTTGAGACCTGAGCGCCATTGTGTACTAACTACTGCGCTCAGTTCTCAAGTTAATGTTTATTCTCCGCTAATATAGCTCACAATAATTAATTTAATTTGAAATTATAGTGGTTTTTAAGTAGGTGCAAAAATAGTGGAGCTAAAAAATAATATAGTCTCAAAGTGGGCAGTAGACAAAATCCCCCTTATTACAAAGGTTTAAAACATGGAGCCATTATGGAATTTCGAACTTTATTCCGACTATGGTAAAGTTCCTAAACACAAAACTGACAACTTAGTACCGAACTACGTTTTCAGTTTTGTATAAAGAACGGTATTTCAATCACTGTTACGTTCTTATTACAAACACTGGCTGCATGGTTTAAGCCATGTCAAAATATAAATCTTGTTTTGTAATAAGGCGGTATAAGTTTGGGAACCTCTGGTCTGTATGAATGAAATATAGAATAGCCAATAGGCAGGAGAGTTCTTTAATAACATAACATCACGCTGTTATCTGCCAATGAGTTAGTCAGAGGTGTATTATACACACAATTCAGCAACTTTGTTTTTAAGACCAAGTAATATGGGTGAGCCTTTTGAAACCGGGTTTTAACAAAAAAACACTTTGCCCGACTTGGATTTAAATTTTACCAGGAACATGTGCTCTGCAGCTCCAGTAGACAAACGAGTTGCCTGGCTAATCTATGTTTTTTTTTTTAATTTCATTCGTTTCGGACAAAGACATTCTATAAAAAAAACATAACCCTCCTTCTGAGGCAGTCGGGTAAAAATGCAATTAAATTTTTAATATTATATTTATAAAACAACTTTGTGGTTTGCTTTTACAGTCACAAACAAATATTTTAGTTATTGAAAATAATGTCTATTTAATGGTAGTCGCTCCATGTACTGGTATTCAGCTGCATCCGGATCGAATGTCTATTTAAATAATGTTTGAACAGGGAACAAAAACCTATAAAATAATATTCGCTTCGTAATTTCAAACTGTAAAAGTGAGCACGGATAGACCAAGTACGTACTTCATGTCCAGTGTAATGGCAATTTTTCTACTCTACTTTCAATTGCTATTTGTCTAAAATAAATATTTTCTCAGACAATGTCGGAGAGCAATACAAGTATATCATAGGGAATTATTTGACCACAACCGGACGTATGCCGCGCTGAAGATTTACCGGCTACGTGCACGCTACGGCGTAGCTCGTAGCACTCTCGTGGCTACGCCGTAGCTTTCGAGGGCCAGTGATGTATTTTATTTTATGTAACTTTTCTATATTTTTAAACTGTGTGGGATGGAGAGTACTAGAAAGATTCTAGTGTTTATTTTGTTAAAGTTTTCTTGTATTTTACGATTTTCTTCGTACAAAATGTAAGTATGGCGCACGAAATAAACTATACGTTCGGCAATACACCTCTATCTGCTCCTCCAGGGAATAGAGACGTGGTAGTAATATACATAATATATGTTACGAACTTCCAACACTGTAGAATTTTCAAACAAACATTTGCAAGGAAAAAGTTCCATGTTTTATTTTCAAATGTTGGCAAGAGGGCTATACAATAAATTTCGCCGCCCCATCTGCAATCATCGAGCGCATTTTGATAACGAGTTGGGGGTAAGGGGGGAGTACAGCAGCCAGCTTCTCAACTTCAACCGCATTCAAAGCTTTTACAGGTGACTGACGAGGCTCTGACGAGCTAGCTCTGCTAGAAAAACTTTGTAGGTGTCGTAATTTCAAAGTTTTCACTTAGACGTTTTGGCTACTTTGATCTTCTAGTAATATAGTATTGTTTCCGTTACCGTACTTTAAAATAGAAAGGGTATTAGTGTCATGTCATTATCAAGAACTAACAAGACTGGATTTATTGCCGGTTAATCACAATGGCAAAGGCAATAGGCTCACTCCTGGGAAAATGAGGGTGTTCTAAACGCCTGTACTTATTCTCCCTTTGACGGGAATACAGGCGTCATGTGATATGCTTATTAGGAACAGGGTGTAAAGCTCACTCATCCACCATAGAAAAGGGAGGATCCTCCGATCAGACGGGTGTTGTGTCTGGTGGGCAACTGCCCGACGATTGATGTTGGGACGTTCTATTTATACCAGTCGCGCGGTAAACTCTGTTTGCGCGATGCAGGATTTTTCGTGACGTCAGTGTGACATGCTAAACATGAAAACTGAAAAGGTTTTATCCCAAGATTAGGAACTCCAAAACCTTCAGATTAAAAGTGCTCGAAAAAGAATAAAAATTCCCTTTGTTTCATAAAGCAGCGTAATTATCCAGATGTCACCTCGAAACAATGGTATCACACAAAAGGATTAACGTCCAAATCCTCTGAATTGTGTACAACCAGAATTCTCATTGGAGTAATCCCCAAACGGTTTGAAGACTCGTCCCGCATTGGATGGCGGATTACGTCGACTTACTTATGTGACAACCACTGGTAATGTGATCCTGGTAGTCTTTTAACGCTGTGTTGACTACTTTCTAGCGAGAAGTCTAGCAATGCATCATTTCAGCCAAAAGCCGTCCACTGCTGGACATAGGCCTCACCTAAGCACCGCCACTCCGACCGGTTCTGTGTTTCTCGCATCCAGTGGATTCCTGCGGCCTTCACAAAATTATCGGTCCACCTTGTGAAAGGCCTTCTATGTCTTCCGGTAAATATGCAACAAAAGTTTAGCTAATGCCTGTAACGCGCTTTGAATTACCAACAACGGTTGAAATTACGTCGCGTTTTGGCGTAAGTAAGCGTAAATATCGTTTGGGCAGAAATTCGGCAACAGCGTTTCGTATAAGTATTGCGTCGCGTAATTTTTGACATGGAGTGTCAGAGCGATCGAATAATACTTTTGAAAACCTGTTTTTTTTTAAACTGTTTCGAGAAATACGCCTACTATTATTCCCGAACTCACTCCTAGTATTCACGAACGGTTAGGCAGAGGTGCACTTATAGTACACCCACATTTGATATACCTATCATGAGATCTCAGAATACCGCCTTTACGATACCCAAGAAAAGGCAAGGTTTTTCTCTTTTTTGCAAACCCTACACAAAGTGAAGTAAAGCTTTTATTCAAAATAGTATTCAACCACTAATACCCGTTCTCACTAACACTAAGCGATATACGCCTAAATAAAAAAGGCGCTGTTGGATTTTCAACTATCGGTACTAAGCCGAGCGTTTGAAATAACATAACTGTCCAACATAACTGTCTGAAGCGACATCGCTCGTTACAGACGAGCGTCACATATCATCGACCTCTGCTGATGGCAGTTGCCGATAACATCTGTCGTTCTATTCATAGAACCGTACTAGGTAAATAGTTTGACGCCTATGTTACTATGAACTGCTCATTTACGATGATTGGTACATAAGAGTCGTTACTGAGTCTGGTGAAAAGACCAACAAGGCAGTCGTTTTGTAAGTCTTTTTACTAGACCCAGAAATCACCTCTCTACTCTCGGCTCTATTGTTTGCAAGCACGATTGTTCTGCGTAAGACCCAAGTTCCGATTCCCAGGTTGAGCAAAGCGTAATTGAGGTTTACAAACCTGAAATCGTGAAGTGCCCAGTAGTTAAAGCCTCGTTTCTCTTGCACGAGCGTATGGGTTCAATCCTGGCTAGTACAAATTAGACTTTTTCAATTCATATGTATGTACTTTCTTAGTTCATCTTGGACATTATTGAAATCGGGGAATGAAAACATCGTGAGGACACCAGAGAGTCTACTCTGAAGCGCTAAACCGAAGTATCGGCCGAATATTCGGCCATTTTATAACTTCCGCAGTTTCCGTTTTTGACTTTCGAGTCCTTCCGACTTCAAGTCACAGTTTTGACTTTGGCTCTCATAGACTGTCTTTTATTTTTTCGCCGTAGTCAGTGATAGTTAGCCGTAGTAACGAAACGATCGAACATTCGGCCGATCCTTCGGTTTAGCGCTTCGGAGTAGACCCCCTGGACAGTTAATTTCAGTCTGAAGTCGCCAACCCATCTTGAGAAAGCGCGGCGTTCAATGCTCATGCCTTCTCTGTAATAATAATAATTTATGTGTCAGAATATGGTACATTATAATATGATTTTAAGATTAGTCAATGGTATGTACCATCACATTCTACTAAGTGTGACGTGCAAATATTAGTTAGATACAATTATTACAGAGTAGAGATTATTAAGTTAGTATTAACATTATTGATTGCATAATTACGAATTAAAATTACAATTCAAGGTATGTCAGTTAAAAATTATATCTTATACATACACAGTTTATTTAGGATGTCAAAGTATCATTTAATGTCAGAGTATCAAAGAGATATACGTCAAAGTATAAAATATTACAATTCATTCAAATAGTCGTTTAAATTATAATAATATTTATTTCATCATTTTTGTCTTTAAGTTTATTTTTTAAATTTAACTCTGACTGATTTTGGAATTTTGTTATAAACTTGCGGGGCTGTATGAAAATAAGCCTCTGTCCTGCAGTAATAGGCTGGTAACTCGAAATTAATGGCAATAGGCTCGTCTCCTACTAAATGGGACTACAACAAAATTGGGGTCAATACACATCTGTCAACCCCACGTGAAGTTATTTTTAAAAACTCAATTTAGCTGAATAAATTTCGATTTATGTTATAACAAACAAACCATTTCAGACACCAATCTACATGGCCCTTTAATGATCTGACCAAGATTACGAAACAGATTCAAAGGTCACAGTCTCTTTTAAAGTCCAGTGACTTTAAAAGAGACTGTGACCTCTGAATCTGTTTCGGCCTTTCTTCTCAGAGTAGTCGGATAGGAAACACCGACCTCATCTTGTTTTTAAAATATGATTGACGTGTAAAAGTATTTGTACGACACTTCTTACATCATTTATACATACATAAACTCACGCCTTCTTCCCATGGGGGAAGGTAGAAACTATAGAAGGCCACATGTTACGCTCCTTACATACTCCTTTTGCTACGTTTAAGTTCATACATTGATCATTTATCAAAAAAAAAAATACGGTTATAAAAAATGAACGCTATCCATTTTTGTTAAACCACATAAGTAACACCATAATGACTGTTTACATTTTCCTTGTCAATAACAAAGTATACTTCGAAATAAGGTAACAGATTCTTATCATAACTAACATGTACCAAATAGGGTCATATTTAGACCTTGGTTTTCTTACAATTTAAGTTTGGCACGCGACAGTTTTCTCAAGATTATTATAATTAGCTTCCCAAACACGGCATCCTTGACCGCATGGTGATTACGATGTTGTAAATGCTTTAATATTTGGGTAAGAGACGTTATTTTTCTGTTTATTTTTTTGTAAAAAACCTAAACCTATCTTTGTTGTCGCGCAGACGGGTAAAAATGGTTGAGATCTACAGTCGTTATTGTTTGTTGACAAAAAAAAGAAAGAAAGAAAGAAAAATGCGATTATTGGCAATACAGCAAAAAAAATAAGCCTTATAACTGTAAAAATAAAAATCAATTATTTTAATGCCAAAAGGGCCTCAGCTCAGTATAATGTCTGATGACAACACAAGGTGTACCACCTGACGTTGATTTTCAGCTGCAGCCCACGAGTGCCATTCGCTAGAATAATAAACACAAAGGGAAGAGTATGTCCGTTTTTTTTTTGACAAAGGTTTTGCTATGCAGAGGAACAGTTACATACATAGGGGCTGTTATTATTGCTACCCGCCTGATATCAACCAATAATGTCAGTTAATAATTGATTCTTATTAGAGACTAGCTTCTGCCCGCGGCTTCGCCCGCGTGGATGTCACGAGAACGTACTACCGGGGGTAGTTTAAAAAAACAATAAAAATCAAATTTTATAATTTACTTTCATGCCTAGTTTTAGGTTTCTTAACTCAAGGAATAAGATTTTTCATACAAACAAAGTCCCCCCTTTTCACCCCTTAAAGGTCGAATTCCAAAACCCCCTTCTCAGCAGATGCCTACGTCATAATTTAGAGTTAATCAAGCCACGCAGTAAAATCCTCCCTTGTCAAATTGACTACCCTTTTTCACCCCGTTAGGGGTCAGTTTCAGTGGCTAGAGAGGCGCCACGGCATCCTGTTATATCCACGGGTTCCTACTCTGGATAAAGCGGGAGGGAACGCCCGGGTGTCACCACTGTGTGGATCGCCCAGAGAACACAGGTGGAGGTCTGCCCGACTTGGGCGGAGCACCGCCATATCCTCACGGAGGCGACGCTGGTGGCGATCTCTCATCGGTCCGGCCCTGGTTCAAGCCATGGTTCGGAGCGAGAGTTCATGGGAGTCAGTATTGCTCGCGAAGGAGGAGACGGTACGCGTGAGGGAGAGGCAAAATTCATGCCCTCACGCCCTTAGTCGCCGCGGGAGACGCCCCGGGCGTCGGGAGTCGCAGGCCGATGCTCGGCTACAGAAGGCGCGGGCTTGCGGACGGTGAGCGATGGGTAGTTCGACGTCCGATAAGGACCAGGCCCGGGACGACGGCGCGTTGTGTTACACGCGCGCCTCAGTAAAAGTCTGACACGCCCTCGCGCTCCACCCACAGCGGGAGAAGTTATTTGATAATTACCCACCAAAAAAAAAGAGTTCAATTTTCGAAAAACTTTGATACATTTTATTCTAAATTTTTGTTTCTAAGAATAAATACTGAGTTTCGAGTTTATCGGACCGCACGTTGAAATTCTTCTATACAAACTTTGACATCCTCAAATCCCCTTTAAGGGGGTAGTTTGAAAAAAGTAAAAATTACAAACTTTATAATTTACTTACGTAAGTATACATGCCATGTTTTAGGTTTATTAACTCTTGGAATAAGATTTTTCATACAAACAAAATTCCCCTTTTTACCTCCTTACCTTCCCAAAAACCCCTTCTTAGCGGATACTTACGTCATAACTATCGATGTACCAAATTTCAGCCCAATCCGTTCAGTGGTTTGAGCTGTGTGTTGATAGCCCAGTCAGTCCCACGACCTTATATTTAAATAAATATTGTGTATTTGTATAAGTTGGAGTAACATTTTGTTTTATTTCATCGCAATCGCTTCATTCTATGAAAAGTTAGAAACGGTACACGTGTGCTTATATTATTTTTACTTGAATACAAAATTTAGCGAATGAACAACTTCAATACAAAACGTCATCCCCCTTTTCACCCCATTGTGGGTGGAAATAGAACAAAAAACAATGGTTTACGTTCTGTTAGTTTCCAACCTTAAGCCAAAATATTAGTTATTTTAACTTGAAAAATAATGAATTTCATCCCCCTTTTCACCCCTTAAGGGTTGAAATTCTAATAACACCGTTGAGTTAGCTTTCAACCATAAGCCTAGATAATAAATTTTGTGATTTTTACTTCAAAAATTAAGGTCTTTCCATACATAACTTCATCCCGATTTGTAACCCTTCGGGGGTAAAATTATCAAATCATCAGTCTAAACACAAAATTTGAAGATCCTAACTTCAAAACTGACGGACTTTCATATAAATTTCCATCTCTTATTTTACCCCTTTAGGGGTGGAATTCCCGAAAATCCGTTCTTAGTGGATACTAACTATCCACAAAGAACACACCCTCCAAGTTTCATGTCTCTAGGACCAGCGATTTAGGCTGTGTGTTAGTTTCCACCTTTTTTTTAATATGATTGTCGTGTAAAAGTGTTTGTACAAACTTACTTACAGAAAATAAATAATTTATCATTTATTTATCATTTAACCATAAGCCGAAATATTAGTGATTTTAACTTAAAAAATAAAAAAAACTTAAATTAAAAAGAACATTTCATCCCACTTTCACCTCTTAAGGGTTGAAATTCTAACAACACCATTGCATTTGCTTCCAACCATAACCCTAGTAGATAATATATTTTGTGTTTTTTACTTCGAAAATTAAGGACTTTGATACACAACTTCATCCCCCTTTTTAACCCTTCGGGGGTGGAATTATCAAAAACGCTGAGACACGAGTAAATTAATTTTCAATCATCAGCCTATACACCAAATTTGAAGATCCTAACTTCAAAACTGACGAACTTTCATATAAACTTCCATCCCCTATTTCACCCTCTTAGGGGAAGAATTTCGAAAAACCCTTTCTTAGTGCATACCTACTCTTTATAAACAACACACCCTCCAAATTTCATGTTTCTAGGATCAGCGGTTTAGGCTGTGCGTTGACATATCAGTCAGTCAGTCAGTCAGTCAGTCAGGACTTTGAATTTTATATAGATAGATTAACTACGATAATATGGCCCGCCCCTCCAAAATTCAAAACGTTCGAAAGTATTTGTACGCATATGTGGGTAATGAGACGGCCGTCAAACAAAAACAAATCACGAATTTGTTGCTCGACTAGTGGCGTCATTAATCGCTCATTATTATTATTATTATGGCGCTGCACTGACGTGCTCTATGAAAACGACACGTGCGTTGTCTTGCGCGATCGGCTAGTTATGATTAGTTGACCAACAAATCTGGTAATACGTGAGATATTACGAGTACTTGCAACTACATACAAACTCTTTCGTAAGGATGTGACTACACACATTGAAACAGTAATTTGGAGGGGCGTGCCATGATATCGTAGTTTATCTCTAACAGTAGACTCGCTTTTGCTCGCTTCGCCTGCATGCGGAGGTCGAGAATTATCCGTCGGGAACGTACTACCGGGGTGAAAGTATTCTATCACCTAACCATGTGCCAAATTTCACGAAAATCTGTTCATCCATGAAGGCGTGAAAAGGTAACAGACACAGTATTGACTATTGTGTCCGCGAATGTGTCTTAAAAGGTGTCTGTTTTCTTGGGATTACCTCACAACGTGCCTACCCAAAAAATACTTATTTATTTATTTATTTTCACAACACTCTTCTATCATAACAGGATATCCCAAAGCGATAGGATGGTACTTAATTCTACTTATTTTATAAATTGTAACATAAATGGTACGCAGTAATTCTTGCGAATTCATTTATTCATTGCTTAGCATAAGCATAACGTTCCCACTCCTGATAATGTTCCCACTGCTCGGACACAGGCCTCTTCTCTTCATGAGGGAAGGGTCTGCAATCTACCACGTGGGCCCAGTGCTGGTTGGTAAATGTCACATGTCTTCGTCGTTCTAGGACATGCCGGCTTCCTCACGAAGTTTACCTTCACTGTTTTGAGAGCAGTGTTGATGAAATTATTTACACAAAGTCTGCCTGGGTTCGGACCCAAGACTAACAACTCGTAAGTCGGGTCTGTTACAACTGGGTCACCACTGTTCAAAGTATCTTACATCTCTTTATTATACGTATTCAAAATCCAAAATACTTAAATTTGACCTTTGATGGACCTTTAGGGTTCTCCCTTTTTTCGGCCCCCTCTGACCCATGTTAAACGTCACATGTAATACGTAACAACTAGCCCTCGGGTCCGCCTGCCATTCATCATATTTTTCAAATGGATGTCAAAATGTATCGATTTTATATAGCACAATGATTGGGGTCTGGGTGGAAAGTTTAGTGTATGGATAATAATGTAACGGGATGTTATCTAATGAATTAGGTAGAAATAGAAATATTTTTAAAGTAAATACGTAAAACGGAGGTTAGTCATGCATTACCCATGCTGCCAGCCTTTTGGGCATTTTTCCTGTTGACAGCGATGCGGACGAATAATATATTATCTTGAAAACTGAAAGAAAAAAAAAATACAAAAAGAAATAACCGACTTCTAAAAATTTCACTTTGTACTGATTTTTTATGGAAGTCGGTTGTTTTATTTTTGTAAAAAGTTTTTTATTTTACACTTTTTAGTGGGTCAATTTGTAATTTATTTAAGTAACAATAGGCTAATGTCAACTGCTCATCACCTTTTACAAAATATTGCTTTTCCCGATGCAGTGACGTTAATTGTTGAGTTCCCTTGGTTAGAGTCAGGCGAACTGCCTGCCACATATTAAAGTACCGAATCGAATGGCAACCCGTTAAATGCTTATTATTAAGCAGTTCCGGTGGCCATCTTCATCATCAGTTTCACTACACCAAATGGTGCTTTCCGCGAGCAAATGCACGAGTTACTATAAAAAATACCCAAATCGCTATATAAAAATCGCCTATAGAATTCGAGGATTTCCCTCGATTTCCATAAGAACGTTAAAAAAAACGATTTCCATTAAAACGTTAGATTCTGACTTAGTGACAAAACCTCGGGAACATACCCTTTCAAACAAAAAAAGAATTTTCAAAATCGGTCCACAATTGAAGGAGAAATCGGTGAATATCGGTTTATATAAATAAAGAGACCTTGATTGTTAGTTTAAATGCTATTTTTGTATTTCTTGTGCGTGTCCCAAATTAAATTATATTTCTTTCTTTAAAAAAAACAGTAACAAACCGACTTCCAATACGTCAAAAAGGTAACGACTGCTTATTTTTATTAAACTACAGCAAAAAAATCGACTCAAGTAAATGATCGAACGATATCATAAAAAAACCTTGACTAGTTCATCTAATTTTAGAAGTCACATTTATTAAAGTTCGTCCCAATATTGACTTTTTTTTTCACCCGATACGACGTTAATAGGCTGCCGCAAAAAATGTGGTATTTGCTGGAAAAACGAGGAAGTTTGACACCAATGGCGATCCTACTAGTGATGGGGTAATTTCTGTTTAGTAATATTTACGAAAAATACATAAATATACTATAAATAAAAATGAAGACGGATTTAATCGACAGAATGTTTTCATAACTTTCTAGTAGTAGTAGTCTTGTTGGGTTTAAGGTTGTCTTGCTTTGTTGTTTTTTTCTGTGACAAATAAACCTATTTTTGTTTCTTTCTTTTCTTTCACTCTCTGTTCTGACAGAACGATTAGTTCAAATCACCTTAATAATGAAGTAATCAAAGCAAAAATAATTAGATTCTGTTCTTCTATCTTTTTGGTAGTAAAGTTTATTAAGAGCTTAATCAAGTTTCATTACTGAGAATTTGCTTTCGAGAAATTGTGCTAATAGTAGTTTACAAAATCTTGTAGTTGGGTCAGGTAATAGTTTACTATGTTGCTTTTTCTACCCGCTAGATAATCTCCGATATCGTGGTTATCCGTACAAGATTATTTTAATAAAACTATCCGTACTATAAGTTGTACGTACACTCTGGTTGATCTTATCAGTTAGGCGAAAGTCTGTAAATGAGTACCCTTGGAGTTTCTTGCCTGTACTCCATAGAGAACAATTTTTTGGAATGAGCAGCTAGCTTCAACTTTCTGCCTAACTGATCGACTCCTTGACAATTCAAAAGTGCCTGTTTAATTGAAATAAATGATTTGAGTTTGAATTATCTTGTACCAGAACTTCATATCAACAGGCAGAGGAGGGTTTGAACTCACAATTTCAGTAGCCATTCGATATCTTAAACTAAAAGATGCAATAAGCACTTATTAATAGGCAAGACAGCAACAGGCACTTTATGCAATAGATGGCTACACATCTGACCTAAATCTTTCCGTCACCAAAATCGTAGTCTACTTTTTAGATACACAGCAAATTGACTAACCGGCTTACGTTGTCCATCACTAAATTGAAACTCGAATGAGCCCAAACTAATCTCGGTAAAAAAACTACCACGAGCGAATTCTCCCGTAGGGTTCTCCCAAATATACTTAGTAATAAAATAAAGCTACGCCTCGATACTTTACGGCAAATAGAAGGTACTTTTGTTGCTTGCCGAATGTTTATTAGCTGTCAAATTGTAAATAAGAAATGAGACTTTTTAACACTGCCTCGTTGGTATTCGAAAGTGTGACTTTAAATCTTGAAGTCCTTGATTCGATCCTCAGCTTCATTAGGGTTTCGTACCTCAAAAGGAAAAAACGGGACCCTTATAGGATCACTTCGTTGTCCGTCTGTCTGTCTGTCTGTCAGCCTGTCAAGACTCTTCTTCTTAAGTACGCGTGAAGGTATCAAGTTGAAATTAATATCAAATACGTAGGTCTATGGTCTCTTGAAGCTCTAAAAAAATTATACTTCCAAGCTAACGCAATAAAAAAATACGGTGATATAAGCGACATTATGGCGTCATATTTCGATACTCGCAAATAAATCAAAACCTACAGGGTACTTCCTGTTGACCTAGAATCATGAAATTTAGCAAGAAGTAAGGTCTTACAGCACAAGTATAGGAAAAAGTCCTAAAATTGTAAATTTGTAGATTTATCATATAAAAAAAAGTCGAATATCTCGCACATAAATCAAAACCTATAGGGTACTTCCCGTTGACCTAGAATCATGAAATTTGGCAAAAAGCAAGGTCTCACAGCACAAGTAAAGGAAATAGTCCAAAATTATTAATTTGTAGTTTAATCACATAAAAAAATACTTTTTTGGTGATTACAAACTTATATTTTCAGTTGGAAAGTTGACCGTGGCGTATATCGATGTATACAACTACAATGATGATGATGTATGCAACTACAATGTTAAGTTTGTTTTAGGGATAAATTCATCCCAACTACGGAACCCTTCATTGTGCGTGGTCCGACACGCACTTGGCCGGTTTTTTTTCTCATTGGCAGCCCAGTCTGGATTTATTCTCGGTTGAAGTCATGTTATGTTTAATATGAATATCACCATGGAATTTTTGGGAGCTGTCTCCTAGGCAACTTTCAATAAAATACAAAAATACAACCAACTTCTAAAATAAATTATTTCAAATAAAAAAGGATCATCCAATTCTCGGAGGTATCTGGTAACCTACCTACATAAAAAAACGCACGAATTGAGAACCTCCTCCCTATTTAGAAGTCAGTTAAAAGCAGGTCGGTTTTTCAGTAAATGACTATTGGATTTGATTGAATCCCGCTTCTAATTACAAAACAAATAAAAGCAAAACCTGGAAGTTATTTAGAAAGTATCATTTTGCTCGTTTTGGTTCAGACTTCGGTGAAATCAATGATTGTGCCCCGCGGGTATGGGATTCAATTCCGGCGTGAAAGTATTGAGTTTCCGGTTACATTCATTTTTTATCATGCGTTCATTCAACCGGTCATTCAATCAGGTAACTTCATGGTCTTTTAGTGGGTTTACTGAACTGTGTGAAACTGTGCAGATTTATTGGAACTAATGTTAGTATAACATTGTCAGAAAAGAGACTAACCCTTTACTTTGAGTTTCAATCCAAAATATCTGTATTAAATATCAACGTACGGTTGGTATTTAATTAATAACGAGAACGTCTTATTTGTATGGAGAACTTGGTTGTTTTTTATTTTCGATTACTCAACTAATTTTTGAGTAAATAGATAGTTGCTTCATATTTTGCAATAAATTACAAGCGTTCTCTTTCTTTTGTATGCAGTCTGACAGTGACCGCGGTTTAGCTGCTGTCAGCGTCTTAATGCACATTATGAAGTTAATTTGTTCAGAATCGTTAACTGAATCGATTTGTCATTTTTAAAAATATGTATTTTATATCCCATAAATAATTAAAACTACGTAAATTACAGTCACAATTTCGCTGTACAGTCAAACCAAACCAAAATGGACGAAATACCTACTATGCTAGACCCGAGAGCGACTGTGTACGTGCGGAGATTAGTAATGTGAGCACAATTTTTCTCACAATAAGTACAACTAATTTAATAAATTTTCACTAATTTCGACGTGTGTCGAACTCTTGCGCCATCCCATCTTCCTGACTCCGCGTGCTGTGCTGGCATCTCAAGCGGCGAAAGTATAATAACCATATCGGTAGTTATATTTTCATGCCGTTTGGGGTTGAAACCCTCGGGCCGTGGGGTCCGAGTGCTCATGTTTTATTCAAAGAAATCTCCAAACGGCTGGTTGACACTTCTCGTGATCCAAGGGCTGGCTTTTACCTTGGCCAGAGGCTAAACATTGCCATAGAACGGGGCAATGCCGCCAGTCTCTTGGGTACATTACCAGTCGACAGCGATGCGGAGGAATTTTTTGACGCCATACTTTAGTTTATTAATATTTTTAGATTATATAGGATATGATTTTGTTATTTTTTTTAAATTAATTAGATATAAGTTGTTATTCATGTATCTATATAAAAATAAATTTAATAAATAAACAATGTTGTACAAAATTCTGTGTATGTATTATGATGATTCATCAGCTGCCTAGCCTTTTCCCAACTATGTTGGGGTCGGCTTCTAGTCTAACCGGATGTAGCAGAATACCAGTATTTTACATGGAGCGACTGCCTATCTGACCTCCACAACCCAGTTACTGGGTAATATGATACGCCTTAGTAAGACTGGTTGTGAGTCGTTCTTCTGGCTACCCGTAACGAATGTCAAAGACGCACGAATGACAGCAATGATTTTTATGGATCATAAAACTCAGTATTCAGCTGCATCCGGTTAGACTGGAAGCCGACCCCAACATAGTTGGGAAAACGGTAGGCAGATTGATTGATTTAATCCATGAAAATCAAAGTCAAAAGTCAGATAATTTATTTCAAACTAGCTGCCCGCCGCGACTTCGCGTGGTGTCCTACCCCTACCTTATCCTTATCCTACCCCTTAACCTTCGCGGGCGTATACTTACAGAAAAACTCATCAAAGTTTCATCAAAATCGAAAACAAACCAATGTAACCAATGTTTGTATATACAATATTAGTTTTAGTATATGCGAAACCCGAAACACGTGTCTAGTATTTTTATGTAAAGACTCTTTATACAAAATTTCTAAAATGTATCATGAAAAATCACAAAGTTATAAGGTTGTTATGTTACCGGGTTGTCCGTACAAAAACATGCTAACAGCTCCCCCGCGCCTCCAGGGTTGTCTTGCGCTCATTAATAATAATTTGGCAGTAGGTACCTAACCGTACGGTGATTGTATTGTAAGTAATTAAATGGTGATAACATTTTCCATCACACTTAAATATTTTTGGGACAAAATATTAAAATAAAAAAATATTGAAATAAATTCAGTTCCTTGTTCTGAACAAACTATGTTTAGGTTTCGCATATACTAAAAATAATGTGTGTTTTTTTTTGGGTGGGAAATTATCAAATAACTTCTCCCGCTCTGGGCGGAGCGAGAGGACTAAAACCCACCCGTGTTCCTTCATTTGCCTGTGTGCCAGGGCCACGATATCCCTTTCGGACAAACTCGCAACCCTGGCAGGCATTGGCCCTAATGGACCCCGTCAATTCGTGCTGACGTCTCTTTGAGGCGCACGTGGAACACGACGCGCCGTCGACCTGGGCCTGGTCCTTATCGGACGGCGAGCTACCCATAGCTCACCGTCCGCAAGCCCGCGCCTACGGTGCCCGGAAATCGGCTTGCGACTCCCGACGCCCAGGGCGTCTCCTGCGGCGACTAGGGGCGTGAGGGCGCGAACCCTGCCTCTCCCTCACGCGCTCCGCCTCCTCCTTCGCGAGCATTACTGCTTCGCAGAAGGAGGTGACGGCCTCCCATGCACTCTCGCTCCGAACCATGGCCTGAACCAGGCCCGGACGCGAGAGATCGCCGCCGCCGATCGCCTCCGTGAGGACACGGCGGTGCTCCGCCCATATATACACACCGTGGCATTTTAATCATCACAGGCTCATAAAAGGCACTTTTAAACGTCAAATATACAAGAAAATAGAATTGATTCTAGTTGCCCCTTTCAAAAGGTAGTTTCGTACGGAGAAGAATGGGCATTCATAGTTACTTTTTTATTGAAATGAAAATGTGTATGACCTGGTGATTGACGAATAAACAACCACATACTCCTTGGTTCTATGTAAGGATTATCGCATACGGCGCTCTGTAGTTCCTGCAAACCCTCATGGAAAAATTCTGACTACGTCCTCCCCTCCTCTCCTCATACCTATGTATGAAAAGGTAGGACAACTCCCCAATCCCAAACAAAATGACATTCGTACTACACAATTGCGAATATAACAATAGTTCGGCCGAAAATCGAAGTGAACAGGCACTTCTGAATCGCATTTAAGTTCTCGTCCGACGCAAGAATTTGATTTATCTCCATACATCTTTTATATTGCAGGTCACTTCAATCTTAAGATACAAACAACAAGGTTGATATTGGTTTGTCTCAGGTGCCAACTTCGTGGGATACGGGACTTGCATGAAGAGAAAAATCCTGTATTGTCTGTATACATAAGATGGGCTTGAATCCGACTGTAGAAATGAAAAGTTATGTGTTTGTATTATTGGGAGGTAGCTTTGTAGATATGAAATAACTTATTGTTTCTTGTGGAGTAGGTAAGTGAAGTAAATGCAACAAATACTGAATGTAAAGTCATAATTGGAACGTGGAAAAAAACAATTGCCACCAATTTAAAAATGCTAACAACTACTGGTAGTCTTACAGTAGTCGCAAATGATGAGTAAACATCTGACATCTCACCTTGGTAATAAGCAACTGAGCAGCGACAGAAATTAACCTCAAAATTAAAAAAAAGTTAAATACTGAAATAATTATTCATTCATAATGGTCGCCCATTAGTCGAAATCCGATTCCCTCTACTTATAATATATATATTACTTACTAATTCCATGAGTAGATTAATTCCATGCTATTAAAAAGTACTTCCTTATTCCATGCTCAAGCTGCCACTTCCTGTTACACACTTCCGTCCCTTTTCAAGAAATCACTCCCACAGAAAGCAAGAGGAAAGATGTATAATGTAAATTGAACTTTAATCATCGGAATAAAGGTAAAACATAAAACATAAACACAAAATAAACAAAAAACAAACAAAAAAACAAAAAAAACAAACAATAAACAAACAAAACAAAAAAAAACAAAAAAAAATAAACATAAAATTTTGAAAGTAGTTGACATATTTCACAAATATTTGTTGCTCTAGCTATAAAGCTGCATCTCTGCCGATCCCAAAGGGTTCACTAATGTATACCTTGTAGGTTTTCCCTGCGACCCCGTTATTTGCACCACATGTACAATGTCCGAATGCTTGTCCTTGGTTTCGGTTTCGCCCCGCAATGCGGCAGGCCACTTTAATATTTTAGTTATTCGTGACACATTGTCTCGAGGACCCTCCACCCTATATCCTTGCTAGTCCTACGAATGGCGTGTAGACTAAAAGGATACAATAAAAATGATATATTTGGTGGTGTGTTGTGTTATGAACAGTTTGGTGCCAAAATGTTTGTCGTTGCTCGATAAGTTATTAACATGGATGCGTAGAGTAATGTAAGATACCTACTCTGATGTGCTTCGCGTTTTGAATTTTACCAAAAATACACCGCTTTTGCTATCCACCCGGTACTTGAAAACAGCCAAATAAAAACTTATATGAGTTTAATTAACAGTTTATACAATATGCTTTAAATTAAACTAAAAAAAAAAAACAAGTAATTACTACTCAATATTACTAACATACGTTTAAGTTAAACATTTATTAAAGAAACAAAAAAAAACGTATCAACTACACTTTATAACGGTCATATTCTACTGACTATCGATTAACACATTCTTCATCGTCCGTCGATCGTTAATTAATACAACCCGTCTCCTTTTTGACAGCCCGTCAGGCATCGCCGACGATCAACGAGAGCGAAAACTGGCGGCGGCGATCTCTCGCGTCCGGCCCTGGTTCAGGCCATGGTTCGGAGCGAGAGTGCATGGGAGGCCGTCACCTCCTTCTGCGAAACAGTGATGCTTGCGAAGGAGGAGGCGGAACGCGTGAGGGTAAGGCAAAGTCAACGCCCTCGCGCCCTTAGTCGCCGCAGGAGACGCCCCGGGCGTCGGGAATCGCAGGCCGATTCCCGGCCACCGTAGGCGCGGGCTTGCGGACGGTGAGCGATGGGTAGCTCACCGTCCGATAAGGACCAAGCCCGGGTCGACGGCGCGTTGTGTTCCACGCGCGCCTCAAAGAGACGTCAGCACCAATTGACGGGGTCCGAAAGGGCCAATGCCTGCCAGGGTTACGAGCCTGTCCGAAAGGGATATCGTGGCCCTGGCACACAGGCATCTGAAGGAACACGGTGGGTTTTAGTCAGTAAAAGTCTGACACTCCCTCCCGCTCCACCCAGAGCGGGAGAAGTTATTTGATAATTTCCCACCCAAAAAAAAAAAAAAAAAAAAAAAAAAGGCATCGCCGACGATCAACGAGAGCGAAAACTGGCCAAGTGCGAGTCGGACTCGCGCACGAAGGTTTCCGTACCATTGTCTATAAAAACGGCAAAAATATCACGTTTGTTTTATGGGAGCCCCCTTATGATTATCTGGTTTTTAGTATTTGTTGTTATAGCGGCAACAGAAATGCATCATCTGTGAAAATTTCAACTGTCTAACTATCACGGTTCATGAGATACAGCCTGGTGACAGACGGACAGACAGACAGACGGCGGAGCCTTAGTAATAGGGTTCCCGTTTCACCCCTTGGGTACGGAACCCTAAAAACGGTTTGGCGAGCAACAACTAGGGAGTGCGCGACGGCGACGAACAAATAAAAAAAAAAAAAAAAATGTTTATTGCAATTACATACAATTATAACACACAATGAGTTGGAGATCACCTTTTAAGCAAGAAGATGCTTGTGTTAGCCTCAGAACAATAACACGCTGTTATGCATATATACCAAGCAAGAGACTCTCAGCGAGTGTTCTGCCCGCCAAGCGAGTGTCGCTGAGCGAGTACTCTCTTGGACAGCTCTTGTTGCTGCGACAAACTTTTTGTTCGTTTCTTAATTAGTCTCTTCCTCGTTGACGGTCAGAACCCTGCACCTCATTTTCTTTTAGTTCTTAAATTGCTGTCTATCTTTCACGCCAGTGTGTATCAAGACGCAACCGTTAAAAGTGCGAAGTGGATTGAATCGTAAGAACTTAAAGTAACTAGTTAGTAACATAGTTACCGATGCGTGATCATTAACGAATTTCCTTCTTTAAGTTAGGGGTCTCCTATTTAATTATTAGGGGTTGTAAGAACGACGGTGAAGTTTTATGTTCATAATATTAAACGGCCTCGTTGGTCTAGTGGCCACAAGCCCTACTGCAGAGCATGAGGTCGATTCGAGGTTAGATTCTCGGGTCGGGCAAAGTGTTATTGGGTTTTTCCATCAGGAATTTCTCAGTAGCAGCCCGGAGTCTGGATGTGTGCCCAGTTGTTGGCAATAGGCTCGCCCCCTATTACATGGGATTTAAAGATAACTGGCGAAATGTGGGTGTAGGTACTATGGGTATACATCTGCCTAGCCCTTCGGGGATTGCAGGCGTGATGTTATGTTACAAATAACATTTTATTGAAAACGTACTTACAATAACATCATTACGAACTGTCTGCGGTCTCAAATGAGCTAAAAAACAAATGAACGCGTTTAATGGAACGCATTCATTTGTTTTCGCAAGCGTGCTGTTTTAATATTTAAATAAAATAAAATGACTTTAGCTAAATGTCGTATGTTTGCTATTAAAATGACAACTTACAAGATTCTAGCTTTATAGAATAGAAAATACTACCCTCCCTTCTCATATAAGGCATGAGGAATATGTCAGAAAGATGGTTTTCTTAATTCTTCACATACTACATAAATGTCACAACTGAGAACGGGGTTCACAATTGGTATTATAATGATGGATCGTGTTATTTCAGGAAGTCGGAGAATCTTGCAGCCCTTCCTTAAAATTCGACCTTCGTTTTTACGACACGCAAGTGTGACGATATCACCCAATTCTTCGCCAAAAATACACACAAAACCTTTCGTTCTCAAATAAAACTAATACATCAATGTTGTTATTTCGGAGTGTTTAAGGATTCGTAAATAGCTACACCAACGACTATCTACTAACTGTCACTCACTGTATTCTACTTACTATGAATGGTAAGGAATACTTGTCAACACGGTCTAAAAAACAGCCTGTGGGTAAAAGGGCGGGTTTTCCAAACGCAGTATTTTCCGGCCATGGACCATTTAGCAGCAGGTAGGGTAGGCTTAAATGGCGTAGACGCAGGGCTGCCAAATCGAATTCGGGTAATGGACAAAACATTGTAATTTGGAAGGACAGAGTTATTGGAGCGAATTATAATTTTATTACAGGGTTTGAAATAGGAAGTTTTTTGGAGTGTTTCAATGAGGTTGCCGGCAAACATTTTGATAGCCATACGTTTGTGGGTTTCCGAAAGCCGATTAAGGGATTGTAGGAATGTTGCGTGCAATTGGAGAGGCCTATGTCCAGCAGTGGACTGCTATAGGCTGATGATGATGATGATGATAAGTTAAACCAACCAGAAAGGTTGCTATCAGATCCGACAGCCGAAGTTTCCCCAAACGTACTCAAACTTTGTCAACGGACATTAAAAACATAGCATTCGTTGGTAACCCTATAAACGTATTCCATTAAGTGGAATGAACGAATTTTATATATGCAGGCACCTTGAGGTGAGCAATCAATATTAAAGGGACCTTTTTTAGCAGTGTGTCGACACGCAGTTGTGTTTGGGAGAATTGAACTTGTGAGAAATGGTCTTTCTTTGGATTAGAGCCACGGGGTGTGAAGTGTACTTAGTGCTATTAATCGTGATAAAATGTAGTACCTATTACGTACTTTGTTTTTCCTTGACATTACGAGTATGTAATAATAGCAGGCTGTATTAGTTTAATTGCATGGGGAGCAGTGGTGGTCCAGCGGTAACGGCGGCGACTTACAAGTTGTACGTCGTAGGTTCGAACCCAGACAGGCGCTTTACGTTGTGTAAATTATTTCATCACCACTGCTCTCAAAACGGTGAAGGAAAACATCGTTAGGAAACCGGCATGTCGTAGAACTAAAATTCGAAGACATGTGACATCTACCAACCCGCACTGGGCCCGCGTGGTGGATTACGGCCCATTAGAGGGAGTAGGCCGAGAGGAGACCTGTGTCCCAGCAGTGGGGACATTATAGGCTAATTATGTAATTACAGCACGGTTTTAGGGTTCTACTAGGACTCCGCTGTCCGTCCGTCTGTTTGTCCGTCTGTCACAAGGCTGTATCTCATGAACCGTGATAGACCGTTGAAATTTTCACAGATGATGTATTTCTGTTGCGGCTATAACAATAAATACTAAAAAACAGAATAAAATAAATATTTAAGGGGGCTCCCATACAACAGACATAATTTTTTTGCCGTTTTTAGGGCTCCATGCCCAAAGGATAAAACAGGAACCCTATTTCTAAGGCTCCGCCGTCTGTCTGTCTGTCCGTCTGTCACCAGGCTGTATCTCATGAACCGTGATAGTTAGACAGTTTAAATTTTCACAGATGATGTATTTCTGTTGCCGCTATAACAACAAATACAAAAAAAAACAATAAAACAAATATTTAAGGGGCTCTTCCATGGGTACTTCTCTATTAGTCTTCGTATCGGTAGTCACCCCCTTTCTAGCCGTATCATGTATTAGTTTATTTGCAAAGCAAAACCATCCTTTTCTTTTAGGTATAAGCGTTGACCTTGCTTTCTCATTGAGTGTTGGTTGTTGATAGAATTGTCATTGTCCGTGTTGTGCCGGACGTAAAGAATAGCACCATCCTATTTCTTCCCGTGGGTGTCGTAAAAGGCGACTAAAGGACTTACTAGAGAATGGACAGCAGCGTTCTCTATGCATTTTAACACCGTATTGCGATCGCCAACCCGTCTGCCAAGCGTGACGATTATGGCAACCCCTTCCTTTTGGGGGAGGCCTATGTCCAGCAGTGGACGTCTTTCGGCTGAAATAATGATGAATAAAATTGTTGCCATCATTTCCAAAATTATGACCTTGATTTAGTCGAAGTCCATATATAATTTGTCCAAAAAATTATTTTATAAATAATAAATATATATATATTTTTTTACATTGATTGTCACCAATACGAGATTGTGACTATATTTTCAAGGTTTTGATTAAATACGGGATTTGGCCTTCTAGTTTCAAACCTGAAACCTGATGATGAAAAGTCTCCGCAAACTAAACGCAACCACGACAAAAACTTGAATTTAATAACGTAAATAAACTCGCCCCATAATAATCTTAATTACCTTTAAATTAAAACAAGCTTTACTTTATAAGATCCACTACGCCAATTGAATTTCGTAACAATTACAGAAAACAATATTACATGATTTCCATAATAATTTAAACAAGGGTAATAATAGGTCGTTTGTCGTGACCTGAGGCTATTAGAGGCTCGAACCTTCCTCATAGCGTAGTTTACCTACTTACTACGCGTTAATGAGTTTTACCTAATGCAAAAGGTAAATTTTTGTTGTTATCTTAATGGAAAAGGGAGGGAAAGGTATTTTAGGTAATCATTTAGCTATACTACGTGAAAGAGTAATACAGAGAAATATAGGTACCTAGCATAGCATTGAAATTTCTGCAAGAACAGGTGCCGGTAAAATTACAGGTACAGGAAACTTTTCATCTTTGACTTGGCCCTTTAAAAGAGACTGTGACCTCTGAGTTTCTTTCGGTGTTTCTTCTCATAGTAGTAAAATAGGAAACACAGAAAAAAATATTGACATTAATTAAGGAGTTACATTTTGATTTGAAGCCCTGACTCCTGTGCTAGGTGGTACCTGTGTTACAGGAGTCAGTGTCTTCCCCTGTTTTTGGAACAATAACAATAAATGCAATAAATCATCAAGTTTTTAAAATATTTTTGACACGTGTTTGTACAAACCTTGTTACAGAAAGCCCTAACCAAACCTTCTTATGGTGAAATATGGCGGATCTTTAATGTATCATAACACCTATTATGTTTATTCCATATTTGCAAAATAAATGTCTATTCTATTTTAAATAAAATCATTTATTATTTAACCCTTCCACATGTTGGTAAGAATCTACATCTGATGGCAGTCACCAACAAAAGTGGTCAAGCGTGCAGTCCATTTTTGTCTCTTGTTAACATCGATGAAAATCAGTTCGGATTGGCGGGACTTGGTTATGCTTGCAGCGATAGAATGTTGGTTTTACTGAGTTTTTGTGGGACCTCTGCTTTAAAGTATTCTTCATCATCAGCAGCTTTGTAGGCCTCCTCCCTTTTGTTCCATGCTTCCTAGTTTTGTCATTAATGTTCTATTTTCGCCGTCTTTTGTCCGCCCAGTTTATTATCGGTCATTTGTGATACCCAGCGTTTGTTTGAAGCTTGGTCTCTGTCCGACATATACTTCTGTCCATACATTTTGTAATAGTGTGTATATAAGAACAATATCCCCCACATTCGCAATTTATTCTAAGCGGAAGTTATAAAAGGCCGCTAATAGCGTTACGGTGTTGATGTAGTGTTTGCGAGCGTGCAAACTGGTAATAATGTGTACGACGATATTTGGTTTTTAAACTATATGTTGAATTATAAAATAGCAATCCGCCTTTTCATAGGTACCTACAATAGGAAGTGTAAAAAATATCAGCTGGCCCATATATTTGGGCCGATACTCGTATTGAACTTTTGTATCGGGGAGCTGATTATCGCGATTACAATGTCGGTCCCATGGAGAAAGTTGTTCAGTTTGATGGTCTGTAGGTACGTTGTATTGTCTGTTTGTGTCCCTTAAATATGACCACACATTTCTGGTAGCAGACGAGTCCTAGACCGCGTATCGGAAAGCGTAGCTACATGGACCGACGACCTTAAAAAGGTGGCTGGAACAGACTGGATGCGGAAGGCGGAGGACAGGGTGTTGTGGCGCAGCCTGGGAGAGGCCAGGAGGTCC
The DNA here is from genome assembly GCA_963921375.1 of Tiliacea citrago. Classification (NCBI taxonomy): domain Eukaryota; kingdom Metazoa; phylum Arthropoda; class Insecta; order Lepidoptera; family Noctuidae; genus Tiliacea; species Tiliacea citrago. The sequence goes on from OY992783.1 coordinate 23,833,832, forward strand.
AGCAGTGGACTGCTATAGGTTGAGTTGATTGATTGATTCTGGTGACCTGTAATACAGGTCTTTCCTAAAAACCTACTTCAGGCCCCAGCTCTCACAATGTTATTTTTTATATAGTTCCAAACTGTTAAGTGATACAAAACCATTATGAGAGACAAAACATAAATTTATTATTGATTGATTTCTGATAAGTACACGCTGTATATGACACATCGAGCTTTAGAAAAAGACTGTCAAACAGTTATGAGTGACCAAGATGGCGCTCTACGAAGTTTAGGATAGATAGCATCTGTGAAATCTCTAATATTGCAGATATTATGTATTTGCGCCAGTGAGTGACCACTTATGCTCGATTGCCACCATTAACACATAAAGAAACATAAGTAGTCTGTACCTAAATAAGTTATACTGAACTAGCATTTGCCTGCGGCTTCGCCCGATTGGAGGTCGGAAATTATCCATCGGGAACGTACTACCAGTCCTTTGCTCTAACCTATGTCATGGTTTACGTGTGTATTCAGCGTGAAAAGGTAACAGACAAACAGACAGTTACATTTATAACAATATTATTCATTATTATTATTTACAATATTAGTATATATTAGAATGTAAGCAGATGTCATACTTTTCGTTCTGCCTTTCTATAAAAGTCAGCGCTCCTTATCCTTATATAGAATCAAGTTTTTCAAACTGAACGGACAGCTGTGCTGCTGGGGAATTCGTAGCGTCATTTTTTTCCCAGCTAAAGCACTAGGAAGTGGTGAAGGGCGGGCGTTTTTGGGGGACTGTCTTATGTAATTTTGACGTTCGAAAAGTGCTGATTCTCAACCTACCCAAGTGCCCCTGCCCCTCAAATAAGTTCTACTAACTAACCTAGAAACATTATAATCTATTATTATAGCCTTAAATAATAATCGTTTAAGTTCTAACAGTTTATTCGAGCTTGAAGACAAAGGCTTTCTTAACAAAAGCGTCGCGTGTGAACAAAAAACAACTATAAATTAACATTTAATCAGTTTCCCTTAGCATAAACAAAACTATTTTCCATACAAATAACAGTTATTTTTTGTTTAGTATTCAAAAGTTGGTAATCATATTCGTAGGGGCCACGCCATCCACATAAAATAGATTAGTTTTTCAATGCGTAATCACGAGGTAATTTCTCTATTATTGTGAGAACGACGTATATTGGGGTCGGGCTTCAAATTCGTTGGAATCTGAATGGTTTGTTGTTCGTCAGTTTTTTGTTTTTTATAATTCCACCATTGAGGTTCTAATGGCTAAATAATAGCCATTTCGATCAGAATATTTATTTGATGAAGGGCAGACTTTGCCATCATCGGATATCTTTTATCCGCAGAATAACACTGAAGATTGACAGTTTCTGTTGTTCGTTGAATCGTTGAGCTCCTTAAGTTCTTAGTTGAGCTGCACGACTACTGACAAATGCGTGCACTGACTGGACAAGTCCCTCTATCTGTGTGGTTCTTTCGTCAAAAGATCATTTCAGGCACCAATGCACATGCACATGTGCACATGCACAAACAACATGGTCTTCACATGATCTGACCAAGATTATGTCTGGACTTTAAAAGAGACTGTGACCTCTGAGTTTCTTTCGGCCTTTCTTCTCAGAGTAGTCGGATACGAAACACCAACCTCTTCTAGTTTTTTTAAATATGATTGACGTGTAAAAGTGTTTGTACAAACCTACTTACAGAAATAAATCATTTATCATTTATCTGTTGGAATTATAGCTTTTTTATATATCGGAAGATCCCGAGCAGCAGTGTTTTTAAAAATAGTGACGTCAGCAGCGCTGACGTCACACTCCTCCTCAAACGGACCATCCATTTGGGGTTGCTTATCCATAGTAGCAGTGAAACTCAAGATAGTGTTCAACTGGTTTATTTGCGAATACTAGGAGGTCCGCACAGTACGACGGCTCGAACAATAATGCATCACATCTCTTTTTTTTCTTTTTTTTTTTGTGTATGGCATCTCGCAGTTGACCTTGAGAGGCCGTGACTGCTTAACCGGTCTTTCCTGTGGCTGCCCTAAGGTATTAGCTTAAAGCCTCCAGCCAGGAGCGTAAATATAAGTATTAAAAACTAAACGACAGCGCTCTAAGGGCACCCCCTGTGGGGTACGAACCTCGGCTTAGGGCGTCGTTGGGGAAAAGCAAAGCAAATTGGGGACGGGCTGGATCGAAAGTTTAAATTCATGATTATTAACGGGGATTACTATTAAATGCTACGGCTCACTCAGCCTCGGGGCTGGCGGTTCGACGTGCAAGGGACGGGGGGAACAATTTATTCTTGAACTTCGCGTGGTACCTCGGCGGCGAGGACGGAATGACGGTTTGTGTTTGTGCACTGTACTTGTGGCCCTATTGCTTTCCTGAAGGAGAGTAATGGGGTCATCCGGGTCTGAGAGAGTATGCCTAGGTCGGCGAGTCTGACTAATTTGAGATGGCCTATAGCTAGCTGCCTGCACAACCAAGGGGTTGCGATGTCTATCTGCGGACTCGAAGAAGCGCGAAAATCTAGTCTGCGTCTAGTTTAATATTCTGAACCTAGTATTAGGTAATGACCTAAATGCGTGTTTCCATTAGTAAGTTGACTGAACACTTAAAATAATTCGAGTATTCATTCAAATTAATCTATTTATAGTTTTTGTTAAAGTTGATTTTGCCTGTTCCTATATCAATAACGAATAGTTTAATTTACCGACAGCTATATTATTTTGGTGGTGCCAAAATCTTTACTTTGCTCTCATTTATTTTTATCAAAAAGTTATTTTAGACAAAAAAATATAATATCTCAGGCTTTTAAATAAAAAATCGCACCCTGACCAGCTAGCCCCGTTATCAACATTCCGACTGGTAACAACTGGGACAATGCGAAAGATATGAGTACGAAGATGAATAAAAACGTCTTAATCCAACTGGATTTTAACCATATCCTTAAAAAAATCTAAAGCCACACCATAAACAAAACTTTTTTAACACTAAAGACATTATGATAATCCATAATCGAACGTTCTATGAAACCTAATGAAGCAATAAAATACGTATTTCGATCTAAATACATAATATGATTTATAACATGAAATAGATCTTTGAAAAACCTCGCGGCTTTCATGAATCGAGTAACATCTCATTTGTCAAACACGGGCTTTACGAGAAAGTAATAATGTTTCAAATAATGTATTGAATAAGCGTGTACAACGTCACAGCAACTTAAAAAACGAATGAATGTGTGTCAAAGGTTAAACTTCTTTTGTGAACTTGAATGTAAATTAGAGTATACATCAAAATAATATTAAATATGGCCTAAAACTTCCGCTGCTTTGTATACCTAAGCTACAAACATAAGATTTCATCACGCCTGAATTCCCCGAAGGGTTTGGCAGAGGTGTGTTTTAGCAGTTATGTTGAAGTTCCATCTACCTAGCATGATTACGTACGTACGGAACGTATGTTTATATGAATATTTTATTATAATATTTTTAGGTACCTACAGTCACCTGATAAGTTAATTATGGCCTTATATACGATAATTATACCGTAATAATATTTTAATTATGGCTTGAATTGAAAACTTTCGTAAACTAAAACTTGCTCACTAAACTACCTACACCACAGGTAATATGAATAGTTTTATTATCAATAATTATTAATAATTGGCTCATTATTCTTTTGTTTCACAAACTATATGAGAATGGCTTATGCCGTGGTAAAAATATTAGCCAGATATTATAATTATAGTATCGCCACTTGTCTAGCCTTAGTTTTGAAAATGCCGGAAAAAATTACCGGGCCTTGTTGGTTAAGGCAGTTTGCGAAAAAAAACTGTAGCTTCACTCTAGTAAAAAAGAGAGTACGTGATTATGACCACGCGATAGAAAATGAGAGAACATTTACGACTAGAGCCGAGTATACGCGATTCAGCGTCACCGAGCGACTGGAGCCGAGCATACCCGATTCAGCGACATCGACCGACTGGAGTCGAGAATGCCCAATTAACTGTCACCGACCGACTGGAGCCGAGTATACCCTATTCAGAGTCACCTTCCGACTAGAGCCGAGTATACCCGATTCAGCGTCACCGACCGATTGGAGCCGAGTATACCCTATTCAGAGTCACCTTACGACTAGAGCCGAGTATACCCGATTCAGCGTCACCGACCGATTGGAGCCGAGTATACCCTATTCAGCGTCACCTGTCGACTAGAGCCGAGTATACCCGATTTAGCGTCACCGACCGACTGGAGCCGAGTATACCCGATTTAGCGCCCTCAACCCGAGCGTGACGGTTCAGTTTCTTTCACTGTTCAGAAAGAGCACAAAGTCAGTCTAAACAAGTTTTCACTTCAAAACTCACAACACATCGTTGTATCAATCCCTAAGCAGAGACGTCTTCTCAAAACGCATAAATAATAAATGTTATCTTTCAGTTCTCGATACATTATTATTTAATGTTTCATGTCAAGAGCCAATATTCTTTAAAAGGGTACTTTAGGCTTTATAAGAACAGTGTTGTGACAATACACGGGTCACCAAGGGTATCGATTGTTGAACTGTCGACCTTCGTCCTTTAGCGAGTTTTAGGACCAAACTGTTGTGAGTTTTTTTGTAGTCTGTCTGTCACAGGGGTTATGGCTTTTATATTTTTAACCGCAATAGGTACCCAGTTTGAAATTTCACACAATACGTGTTACCTATCAACACCATCATCATAATCACTCTCATGGCCTTATCACAACTTATTTGAGAGTTCCATAATTCTCTATTTAGTCGTCACCTCGGTAGACCTCTTTCTAGTCTATGATAGTAAAGCTTTTATTTTTAAACTTTATTATTAGGTAATCAGTTTCATATTTTTCAGAATACGTGTTTCTACGTCACGCTGCTTTTGTTAAATAATAAAAAAAAGAAGGTAAGCTATAATTACTATTCGTGGTTCCTATTCCGGAACCTTTACCTTTTTTGTTGGTATATTGGCGTGTGCTAGCGACATATTATTATGGAAAATAATCATTATAGGTTAAGCAAAAACTTTGTTACCCCATTTTACGAAAATAACGTGAACGGAGTAGTTTTGGCACAGTTAAAGTTTATATGAAGGAGGAGTGCAGAAATAAATAAAAAAAAAACATTACATACACTACCATGCGTTTGACACATACACACATAGTACCAGGGCCTCATAACTTAGAAGGTTGATAGGTGACAGAAGTGACAGCTTGATCACGGAATAAGTAAGTACTACTCATGGAATTAGTAAGTACTATATAGATTGTAAGTACCCTTTACTTAGTCCCTTCCCCTCCCCCCTTTACTTACTTAAATGTTTTGTGTTGCGTAATATATATTTTTGCATTTTATTGTATAGAATCAAGTTTTTCTAACTGAACAAATGGCTGTGCTGCTGGGAAGTTTGTTGCACCACTTTTTCTTCCCAGCTAAAGCAGTAGGAATTGGTGAAGGGTGGGCGTTTTTGGGGGACTGTTATATGTAATGTTGACGTTCGAAAAGTGCTGATTCTCAGCCTAGTTTGAATAAATGACTTTTTATTTTGTCTGACTCACACTTGCCCAGTTTTACAGTAGATTTTTGTCAACTTTGTCAAAGACTAATGCCCGTTTTCACTAACACTAAGCGACACTTAAATGTGATGTTATGTTTTTGTATTTATTTTGTATAGTTACTTAGTTAGTCATAAAATTTAGTACGTAATGTAATTAGTTAGTTCTGATAAATATTGCAAAAAAAAGGTTTTGGCTCCTTAATAAAAAATCTTGAGTGAATAAATGTAATGCCTGAATATTATTGCGCGTTGAATTTTCTATTCGCGGAGCTAAGCTTAGCTTTGAAAATAAAACAGTTTCACCTAGTGTTAGTCAAAATGGGCATGAATTATTTGTTTCTATAGAGAAACATGCCGTCTAATAAAGTCTTGATTCAGGTCCGCGCCCAACCTTAGCTGCAACATTATCTTTTATTATTAACGAGAACGATGGTTTTCTGAACCTTAATGCCGTTGAAATTACCTCCAATTCAGAGCTATAAACCATTTTCATAAAATAAACGAATTTTTAAATAATTGTACGGTGTTTTAAAATAAAATCACGTATTTCGGATAAGTGGTCCGCGAGTTACTCGAGTTAGGACAGACAGAGATACATTGCATTTAATAATATGTATGTATTTTAATGTAATACTTGTTTTGATTAGTGCCTAAGTAAAGTTGTGGCTGAGTAATCAGAAAAACTGCCACACGGGTCGATCGATCAGGTTAAGCTACGCTTGCTGCGGTAGGTCCGTGGATGGGTGACTATCTTTACATACCAAGACCCCTCCGTGACGCGGAAAGCACATTTAGCCGATGGTCCCGGCTGTCATTCGTGGATCTTTAACAGTTGTTACGGGTCGTCAAAAGCCCGAAAAACTGACAACCAGTCTTACCAAGAGGTATCGTATTAACCAGTAACTGGGTTGTGGAGGTCGTATAGGTAGTCGCTCCATGTAAAATACTGGTATTCAGCTGCATTCGGTTAGATTAGAAGCGACCCCAACATAGTTGGGAAACGGCTACTAGGCAGATGATGACTTGTTTTGGCTAGTTTCTGTTAAATGGATCGGTTTCAAAACTAGCCGTATATAATACATAAAAGATATGCAATACCTACTCGAACCAAATTAATGGGAGAGCTGATTATTTTTTCACGATTACGATATTGACTCCATGGAGAAAGTTGTTCAGTTTTATGGTCTGTAAACACACCCTTAAGGCTCGTACGACTGGTGCGATATTGCGGGCGCGACAGGCAGCGCAACCCTTGTCGCACCCGCGATATTTATTTATTAATAGTTTAGCCTACAATTGTTTACACATTTCATTTCATGTAAAAGTACACGCTATACATTTATAAGTGCAACGATTACTTACAGGCTAACACCACATGCACTATATGTATACACCGTGGCATTTTAATCGTCTTAAAACGGCAGCCCACTTCGTGTATCCAATGGCTACTAATCATTGAATATTTATGAAAAAAAGTATATGTTATGGGAACAAGTCTGATGCCGAAAATATAGTCTTTGGATTTTTTGTCTATTGGCTGGATGTATGTTCCGGATTAGCGCAAAAATGCCTGAACGGATTTGGATGAAATCTGGCACACAGGTACTTTATAACATGAATTAACACATGGGGCACTTTTAATCCCGCTTGTATGTTCCCGTGGGATATTTTCTGACATCCACTCAGGCGAAGCCGCGAGCAAAGGCTAGTATAGCGAATAACCCTCTCGATACGAAGAAATTGCGCAAAATATAATACCAAGAAACAGAAAATCTTTCGCTCCGAACAATTTTCTACCTCTCGCAGTAAATACAAAGGTCTATTGAGCTCCAGTGTTCCGGAATGTGAGCCTGATCTCATAATAGATCTATTGTTTTTTAAGTGTCTGCTCAATTAAGAGAATCAATTCCTAAAGGATTTCACCATTAATTGGTGGTATAATAAAATTAATAGCTAAACCCATTGTGTTTGTCTAGGGATTGAGTTGAGAGAAATCCTGGTTATTTCAAGTTTAAAATGATTGTTGATTTCACGTGAAATGTTTTTGAATTATTTTCTCTAAAGGCTCTTAATGCTCTACTAGGTCCTTAAAGTTATATTAAAGTACTTGCAGTTTTTGATCTTAACAAATAATCAAAAAAAAATTGTTAGGTTAGGATATTATATTTTATTTTAATGTTAGTATGAATAATAATCAGGTTTTAAGCTTTTAAATAAACAATTAACAAAACTTGAAAATAAACTACAGATCATTAAAAAAATATAGACAGAAATATGTTTCGATAGTCTAGGGTTCGAAAAAGCGACCTTTGACAATATAGTCCAGCGTTCGATCCAATTTTTGGCAAAGTTGAGCTAACAATATCAAGTTTTTTTTTTCTGGCTGGAAATAGCTTATAACGCTGATGTGGCTTCTGGCATTAGGTACGGAATCATTTTCTGGGGCAACTCCACTGGCATTGCTTTTAAAGCTCAGAAGAAATGCTTGCGATCGTTTACCAAATTACAATTTAAGGAACTTAGTTTGCTCACTCTACCGTTTATGTAAGGAATGAAAATGTTTGTTCGCTGTAACCTGCTTTATTTGAAAAACTGCGCTCTCGCCGTTTTCAGAATACCATCCATGTTACCTCTCATAAACTGCATTTTACGGCAAAAATGTGCTAGGTATGGCCCCAAAAATATCCAATAGTATACCAGCAGCTATTAGGAATAAAGAGTGTCTGGGATCCTTTAAGAGGTCTTTGTTTAAATTTCTTATAGATGGTACTACTCCATCACTGAGTTTACTACTAATAAATAGGTTAACTAGTAGAAAATGCCTCAGGCATTAAGTCCGCCTTTGTACAGTGTAGTTTTTTATTTGTGCATAAAGTTTTAATAAATAAAAAATAGAGATATGACGATTCCGACTTGCTAATGATTTTATTTATTGATTAAGTATAAATGTGTTTATTATCTAAAATTGTAATGACCTGTTTACCTAACAGCCATATTTTAAATTGTTTTTTTTATGTAATCTATTGGCATGCCTCCTTAATGTGATTGCTTGTTTATGTTAATTTTGTATGCCATATATTGGCAAAACATAGTGCACATATTATTTACACACAATATACTATCTGTAACCATACCTATGTTTAACAAAATAAATGATTGATTTATTGATTGAAAATGCTCATACTACAACAACCAAATTCCACGCAACTTTTCAGTCACCGGTTTCACTTTCAGACTTCCTCTTATGTACTCATTTCTTATAATATCCATTCGCGTAACAATATGTAAAGTGTAACAATGAGTGGCTACAATTATCCTAACCCAATGTTTAAAGGCTCGTGCAGACTGGCGCAATATCGCGGGCGCGACAGGCAGCGCGACACTTCCCATCAAGTTTGAATAGAAATTGTGCTACTAGTGTCGCGTCGCGTCTGTCTGCGGTAGCCTTAATATGTTTTGTAGTTACACTTTTTGAGAATGAAAAAAAAGAAAAGAAAGAAAATACGTTTATTTGCGGTAAACATAAAAATAAAAACACAAACATGAAAGAACTTTTGTGAAAAGAAAGTTTAGCGAAAATATGCGTCACATTCACGCAAAACGGCCATCGCTCAGCATAATGGCTGACTGTATCTAACCTCTGCCTAACCCGTCGGGGACTACAGGTGTGTAACTTTCGTTTGATATTTATTCGCGTATCTCTTTTGAACTGTAACTTGAGTTGAACTATGAAAGCAATACGACTAGCTAGACTTTCAATCTGTTGTGTAATTGTACCAGGGCTGAATTCCGACCTATTTCGTTGTTTTAATAATTAATTTTATCACAACCCACGCAGTAGTAACTTGAACTAAGACATTACCTATTAACTAAACTTTCATGGCCTCGCCTCGGCCTCTCCGGTTAGTGGTCGCAAGCGCTACTACTAAGAATGAGGTCCTGGGTTCGATTCTCAGGTCGGACAAAGTGTTATTGGGATTTTCAAGCAGAAATGTTGTCAGTAGCAACTCGGAGTCTGGATGTATGCCCGGTTGATGGTAATAGGCTTGCCATTACATGGGACTTAAATACACCGTGGCATTTTAATCGTCTTAGAACGGCAGCCCACTTCATGTATCCAATGACTACTAATAATTGTAGACTAGGCAGATTCTAGATAAAATAAAACTGGTTGCTATTTTAATTGTATAATTTGTTATTTTTAAGATATTGATTTTACATTCTGTGATTACCTATACTCACACACTGACTTATTATTTTAATTTTTTTTAGAAAAACATGCTTGTAAGATGTTTGTAAATATGTGAGCACCATGTATCTATCTCATAATTAAGTTATTTTTCATTGCTTAGTTTTTAATTCTTTTTACCTATTCTGGTATTAGTAGGTTATTAACCAAGGGGATAAAGCAGTGTCTTCTGTCGCGGATGATGATTTCACCCAAGACTAAGACAGCTTTATCACCGAGGAAAATACTCTACTTTTCGTAAAAAAAAATTTACACGAAAAAATTAACACAATAATAATATAAGATAAGCATTTATTAAAAATAATGACAATTAAAAGTAAAAGTTAACATTCGAAACATTGGTCCAATTATTGATAGAGATAGTTACATTTTTGTTTGGTACATTTATTGTTGATGAGTTGATTTGAGTATTTCTCTGTTCTTGCGTCTGAGGAACTTGCGTTTCATTGTAGATAGTATACGTCGGAGATAGTGGTGGTGGTGCATCGTGAGTTACGGACGAAGATAAGATGCCGGAAGTTGATGGTTGTGGCTCTGATGGATTAAGTTATATATTTTTGTTAATTTTACTGCTTAATATGGTTTTATTCGCCATTGAGCTTTCGATATAACCCTCAGCTACTCTATCAGAGCTCCAACCACCGTGTCTTTTTATTGACGTAATATCCGCCCCTGAATCCGCCAAGAAAGTCGCCGAAGTTCTTCAAAAGCAGTGACCGGTGTAGAGTTCAACATCTTTAAGTTTTTAATATTTAGCAATTTCCTTTGGCATATTGCTAATTTTATTTTTGCCGATGGCTTGTCGAGTACATTTCCCATTCCGATAGTTTATAAAAAATCTATTGTTTTCCATGTTGGTGGGACGTAATGCTTGGTATTTATGAATGATTTTAGTATATTGTCCTTGTACAATGAATTACCGATTTTTCTTTGTCTTAGTTTCCTTTACATTAATCAGCAGTAACTCATTGGAATGATTTTCAACGTCCTCCACCTTTAAGTTTACAAGTTCACATCCGCGGCAAGCACCATTGAGTCCAAAAATTAAGGCCACCTATAACAAAGATAAAAAACAGGTAAATATATAGAATAATTACCATTACTAAGATACGAAATATTCATAGTTAAATCATGTATACTTACTTTTGTGGCCAGAAAATTTTCGTCAGGAGTTATTTCACATAAACCTACGTGGGCACTTATGAAACGTCAGAAACTAGGAGCACGGTCATTAAGAATTTTTTCCACATTTTGAGTCGTAAAAATTTTAGACTTCTTTGCGCAATGCCCTTCTGATTTTCTTTTTAAAAAAGCCAGTAATTTCGTGAATCTATTTATTTCAATGCTGTGTTTGATGCTTATTGTAGCTTTCAGTTTTGAGTATATGCACCAAAGTGTATTCGGATTCTTTGTCTTGGATAAATAATCAAAATAGACAAGAAGTACTGATTCTGAAATTGATAGGCCTTTCGCACTTCTCCACGTTGAAAATTCTTCATAAGTTTTTAAATAATTTTCCTTGGATTTTGTTGGAAGCAAATTATTTATAATTGCGGCAGCATTTGCACTGATGGAATCCGACAATTCACTGTCACTGTCGCTTTGATTTAACATCGTAAAGTATTTTTAGAACATTAACTTATTTATAAAAATAAATTAAAATAAACTTAACGTTTATGTATTTGAAGAAAACAAAAACGCGGCAAATTCCTAGACTAATATTTTTTTGTCGGAAAAGCAAAGGCATCAAGCTCATACGGCCTCGTCGGTTTTCGTAATTTTATTTAATAATCATAACTGCATAATAAATGCGTATTCCTTTTTCAAAAAGATGTATAATGCTTTATATACAAACTCAATGGTGTAAACACAGATGTAGTTCAATATAAATTTCGGTAAGTACTCCAAATTTAAATCACATTCTCCCCCTAGAGGATGAATGAAATTCAGTACAATTTTCTTTCCCTGTTTTTAACAGATTAAAAATGACTATTGTTATGTTCGCTTTTTGTGGCATAGAATGTCACTTTTTGAGCAAGTGGTACGAAAAGTAATTTTATTCTAGGTCATTCGTCTTCACATATAATATAATTAATGTACTCAAACAAAATAGTGTAAAATTTTATAAAAATAGTAACGGTGGAGTGTTTCTTGCCCATTCTTCTCCATACGAAACTACCTTTTGGAAGGGGCAACTATAATAGAATCAATTCTATTTTTTTGTAAATATTGACGTTCAAAAGTGCCTCATATATAACTTGACTTTGATATTGTTACATTTTTCCTGGCTTATAGTAGGAGCAGACTTCAAAATTCTATAAATAATAATTAAATTGTTAAGAGACATTACACGTGTAGGTACCTATTCCCCGAAGGTGTGAGCATACATAGGTGTACTGTTCAGTTCACCTACATTTCGTCAGCTATATTTATGACCCATGCAACAGGGTGCCAGCTCAGAAGCCATGCTCGATAAATTGACCCTAAAATTATATAAAAATAAATTAAATAAATAAAATGTTTATTTCTTAAAAAATACAGATTTAACATGTTTTACATGTCAATCAAAATGAACATATTTTATTTCACATAACAACATAGCTTCTGACGTTTCATAAGTGCCCATGTAGGCCACTTATGAAACTTCGGAAGCTAGGTGCACGGTTCCCTATGGAGAACAGCCGGTAAGAAACTCCACGGTTAGTTTTTTAAAAATAATTGGCTTTTACAAAAGTTTCAAATTACAGTGTTAATAAGTATGGGAGGACAGTGTAGGTCCGTCAAAAGTACCAGGTACTTAACAAAATAGAAAATGCTCTACAAATCTAAAGTCTATTAAGCCTACAACGTTCTCGCATTCACAAAATATTAAAAAAAAAACTATATAAAATATTATTAAGATATTAAAAGTTAAAACCTTGTTGAAATTAAAATTGTAGGTAAATACGAGTATGTACCTAGGTATTAGTAATACTTAGTAGTAGCTAGGTATTAGTACTAGTGGTTTAGAACACTAGTACTATAATTATTTCATATATATTTCATAAAATTGCGACCCGAATTCGTTTGGCGAGCGTAAATAGTGATTACGGAGCGCAAAGCAGGCTAAATCGTCCAATGTTGGTTCAGACTGCTAATCATATGCTTGTGAAATTACATGCTGATACTCGTATTATTTGTATTCTAAGGTCCTTTCAAAATACAGCAATTTGGAATGTATAATTAATATTCATACATACATAAACTCACGAGGAGCTCGTGGTTATCAGGCGCACGGATCGTTCTATCGGGTTAAGCTACGCTTGCTGGGATTGGTCCGTGGATGGGTGACCATCTTTACATACCGAGATTCCTCCGTGCCTCGGAAAGCACGTTAAGACATTGGTTGTTGCTTTCATTCGTGTGGATCTTTAACAGTCGTTACAGATCGTCAGAGGCCCGAAAGTCTGATAACCAGTCTCACCAAGGGGTTTCATATTACTCAGTTACTAGGTTGTGAAGGTCAGACAGGCTGTCGCTCCATGTAAAATACAGGTATTCAGCTGCATCCGGTTAGATTGGAAGCCGACCCCAACACAGTTGGGAAAAGGCCAGGCAGATTGATTGACATACATAAACTCACACCTGTTGACCTGGTGTGGAATTAAATAACGTCACCTACTACGGTAAATAACGTAATAAAGTAAAAAAACAATAAAATAAATAATTATTATTATATAAATTAATATTGCAGCATCAATGAAAGGCGAGGGTTAGCAACATACTAATTTATTGAACAAGTTATCAATCTACCCACCACCATACAAATATCATACCCGCAGTCATGCAATAACGGTACAAATATAATTAGTCCTAATAAAAAACTTTTTACAAAAAAAAAAAAATTACCGACTTCCAAAAAAACACTACAAAGAGAAAAATAACTTTAATTTCGGAAGTCGGTGTCGTTGGATTTGTATTTTAGTTTTATGCCACCGACTTCCAAAATTAAAGTTATTTTTCACTTTGTAGTGTTTTGTTTTTGAAAACAGTTTTTTATTTTTCACTTTTTAGTGCCGAAAAAGAATTTTCCAATTCGGTTCGTAAACGACGGAGTTATGCGCGAACAAAAAATGCAATGCAGAGTAAACGAAAAGATCGTTAATGTAGACAATGTAGATAAATTTTTAGATGTTTATTGATTTTTCAAAAACCGCTTGTCCGATTTCGATAAAACTTTCATGGGACCATTTGGGAAGTATACCCGTTCCAACAAAAACAGAATTTTTCAAATCGGTTGGCATGCGACGGAGTTATGCGCGAACAAACATAAAAAAAAAAATACAAGCATCCGAATTAAGAACCTCCTCCTTTTTTAAAAGTCGGTTAAAAATAGGTAACATTCCAACTGTATTTAAAAATATATTTTTTTCAATTTTTTTTGGTGTTTATAAGGTAACGGATTTCTACAGATTCCGTGTAGAAAATCTCCGTGACAAGTGACAATCAAAGTTCATGGCTAATGTTATAAAAAATCATAGATGTTCAGGTATGTGCAGCCTTAGTTATTTATTGCGCTATAAATAATCTGTTATGGCATTGTTAGTCACAGAATTTTGGCATTAATGAAGCTAATTAAGAGTCAAATTAAGCTCACTATTGAACTCGCGCTCAAAGGATGTTTGATGTTAAACGCTCGTTTTTAGGGTTCCGTACCCAAAGGGTAAAACAGGAACCCTATTACTAAGACTCCGCCGTCTGTCTGTCTGTCTGTCCGTCTGTCACCAGGCTGTATCTCATGAACTGCGAGTCAAAAAAGGAATTTTGTAAGTTATAAAACGGCCGAACAATCGGCCGATAATTCGGATTAGCGCTTCGGAGTAGGTCTCCAGGATGAAAATTAGCCTTTGTCCTTCTCTAGGTCATGGTCTACTCATACGCCAAAATTCATCCAAATCCGTTCAGCCATTATAGCGTGAATACGTTACAAATAAATAAACTCACTTTCGCATTTTTACTATTAGTTAGGATTAAGTTAGGATGTGATTCTCAGAGGATACCTCCCACACAGCACTTTTATTTTTTCTGTCCTAATTTTGTAATGCAAATTAATGTTGATTCTTAATCACGGGTACTTAGTCCCCTCTGCCCACGTGTTATTAAGCCCTAATGAATAAAATCACGCTTAGTTTTGCTTGGGTTTTGTTAAGCCTAACTAGTGTACACACTGTGATAAAGTTATCAAAAGTTTTCTCTTTTGATTGAACTTTTCTACTATTTATTTTATTCATAAAGCAGAGGTTAGTCGAAACGCTGGGACGCGGGACGCTGTAGGACATATAGTGACCAAATTGGTGATATTCTTCAGAAAGGTTAGGTGCGTAGTACTTGCAACCGGCGAGCGTGTATGATCAGATGTATGGACGTAGGCGAAGCAAAAGGAGTATGAGGAGTAGGAGTATGTAAGGAGCGTAGCAGGTGGTGTTCTATAGTGTCTGCCCCCATGGGAAGAAGGCGTGAGTTTATGTATGTATGTATGTATTTTATGCTTTTGTGGTCGGTTGATGGCAATGAGCTCGCCCCCTATTGCATGGGACTTAAACATAACTAGCGAAGTATGGGTGTAATATAGGTGCACCTCTGACTAACCCTTTTGGTTATACAGGCGTTATGTTATGTAATATGTTTTATTATTATTGTAATTTAAATACATATTTCTATTTTTCTGAAAGAAAATAAATGTTGATAGTATGAAAAGGGGGGAACATGTTTAAGTTTGGACTAAAAATATAATCGAGCTATTTAAAATAAAACCTTATTTTGTTATAACACGAAACTAGTATTAGTAGCAATGGTAATCGTCACCTTATTGATGATGTTCTTTAGAAAGGTCAGGTGCGTAGTACTCGCAGCTTAGCACCAGAACCGTAGAGAAGCGTTTTGTCGACGGAAGAGTGGACAAAAATTACGTATCCGTGTAGACAGTAGAACAGTTTCGGTAGACAAGCGATTTCTATTCTACAGAAGAGTAGAAATAGAAACCCTAATGTTAAGCCTGCAGATGTGTAAACGTCAACGAAGCGAAAAGAGTATGTAAAGACCGTAGCAGGTGGCGTTCTGTAGTTTATGTACAAGAAAAATTTTAAAACCAATGTCTTAAATCAGAGCCTAAGCGTGGGTTTAAACCATGGTTTAACTCATTTCTTGTAATGAGGCCGTATTATTTCCACAGTTAGTAAAGTTAAAAACCATTGATATCTGTATAAATGTATTATAATCTATGCTTATTTAATACTTTTTAAAATTTTCAAAGAATGACATAACAATTTCATTGCATGTTAATAACTAATTTTGTTCACCACTACGTGGTCAGATAAATATGTGGCTTTATAACATTTTAGCCTTTTAGTAACATTAATTATTATATATACATAAAATATTCACTTTTTTGCGAAATATATTATTCTGTAAATCTGAATTCCTATTTATGTATAACATAAATACTTATAAAGGGCTCGGGGCTAAAACGGGGATCGGAGGTCATGCTAAGGTTGCCGCGGTTGGATCGTAGATGGGTGACCATCCACTACATATCGAGACTCGGAAAGCACGTTAAGCTGTTGGTTCTGGTTGACATTCGTAGATATTTGACAGTCATTACAGGTAGTCAGAAGCCCAAAAGTCTTTCAACCAGTGTTACCGAGGGGTGCCGTGTTACCCAGTTACTGGGTAATGGAGGTCAGGTCAGATAGGCAGTCGCTCCATATATAATACTGGTATTCAGCTGCAGATTGATTGTGCGTTATTGATAATTTGACTGTTCTGTCAATTTGCGGCCGTTGTTATCTGCGTCGTCTGGTCATAAACGTCAGTAACAATAGGAACGTGCCAACAACTTGCGAAAAATCGATAGTTCAGTTGGCTACCTGATTATGCGCGGTCTATTAGTAACACACCTATAATCATTTCATTGTATATATGTCAAATCTATTACATTGTAAATGGCTTTTTGTAGGTACCGGTAGAACTCTACTTCCTAGTTAAAAATGTTCAATTCATCGATATCTACTCGTTACTATGTACGCAAGTCACTATATGGCGCTCCATAAGCTCAATGAGTGCGAGCGAGACCTCCGGTGATAAGGGCCGTACTATAGTTTCCACGCGTCATGTGCCATGATCCACATGGTATAGAACTGTCCAAACCCTTGCTGAATTGTGCAAAATCAGCGAATCGGAACGTGCATAGTGCGGTTGAGTTCAATCTTGTGTCACTGGTCAAGATCGAGTTGTCACTTTGCATATGCAGCACTAGTACGGACATCACGTATTATAGGCTAGTACATATTACAGTCGCACTGGGCCACAACGCATTGCATTGCAAAACAGAACAGCCCGGTCCGCTTGTACTGTGAGATAGTTTATACAAAGAAAGCGATGTAGTAGGATGTTGTAAAGCGTTGCGGCGCATGTGGGCTAGGCTTAAGCCACAATTATCGTGTCGTCATCTAAAAATTTTTGTAGTAATATTTTATATAGATTCTTTTTTAATTTGTGAATGTGAGAACGTTGTAGGCTTAATAGACCGTAGCTTTGTAAACCATAATGTTCTATTTTGTTACGTACTTGGTACTTGTTGACGGGCCTACACTGTCCTTCCATACCTATTAGCACTGTAACTTGAAAACATTGTAAAGCCCACTTTTTTTTAAAAGAGTTACCATGGAATTTCTTGCCGGCTCTTCTCCATAGGAAATGACCAATTGGTACCGTGCACCTAGCTTCTGACGTTTCATAAGTGCCCATGTAGGTTTATGTGAAATAAAATATTTTGATTTTGTAAGTACTCATACATTTTGTTTTTTAAAGTTCTATGTGAATGCTAGAAATGCCACCTAAAGTGGAGTAAGTGCAGGAGCGAACGATGATGATGCTGTAAGCGTGCTAGAAACTAAACAATATTTCTAGAAATGTATAAGGATGGTTAGCAAAACCACGTTGCTTTAAAGTTACAAGTCGAAAATGCATGATCATTTTAGTCTCTAACCTAACAGATTGCTTCATTGGTCTAATGGTCGTAAGCGCTACTGCTGAGCGAGACGTCCTTGGTTCGATTCCCACGTCCCAGGGTTGCGAGTTTGTCCGAAAGGGATATCGTGGTCCTGGCACACAGGCAACGGAGGGAACACGGGTGGGTTTTAGTCAGTAAAAGTCTGGACACGCCCTCCCGCTCCGCCCAGAGCGGGAGAAGGTATTTGTTAATTTCCCAACCAAAAAAAAAAAAGGCAAATTGTTATTAGGTTTTTCCATCAGGAATTTCCCAGTAGCAGCCCGGAGTCTGAATTTGTGCCCAGTTGATGGCAATAGGCCCACCCACTATTATAAGGGACTTAAACTTATGCGTGGTCTAACACGCACTTGGCCGGTTTTTTTTAAATTAATTAACCTGTAAAACTTTTTGATAAATATCTGATGATATGTGGGTACAGTTCTGTCTAACGCTTCGGGGAATGCAGATGTGATTTTATGTTATGCTAACCTACCAAAATAGCATCGTATTTCTTACAAGATGCCACTGATTACCAATATGTTGCTAGGAGCGACTGTCATCCGACCTCCGTACTTCAATTGGGAAGTAATCGGTAGATTACCCCGGCCCCCGACTCCACGTAACGACTTCTAATGGCCGTTTCCTCTGACGTCTTATTAGGCAACTGCTAACTGTGAAATGCTTAAAAATAACATTACGCATGTATTCCTTGAAGAGTTAGGCAGAGATGCACCTATAGTACACCCACATTTCGCCAGTTATGTTTAAGTCCCATGTAATAGGGGGCGAGCCTATTTCCATCAACCGGGCACAAATCCGGCTGTTACTGAGAAATTCCAGATGGAAAAACCCAATAACACTTTGCCTGATCCGGGAATCGAACCCACGATCTCATACTCAGCAGTATCGCGTACGACCACTAGATCAGCAAGGCAGTCAGCTTTGAACTTAATCAAGGCCATTTTATATTAGATCGGCGGTTTTTAAATTTATAATTTCAGCCGAAAGACGTCCACTGCTAGTTATAGACTGCCCCCAAAGGGGGTTGCCATAATCGCCACGCTTGGCAGGCGGGTTGGCGATCGTAGTATGGTAGTAAAATGCATAGAGAACGCTGCTGCCCATTCTCTAGTAAGTCCCTTAGTCGCCTTTTACGACACCCACGGGAAGAAATAGGGTGGTGCTATTCTTTACGCCCGGCACCACACGGAACTAACAACACGGTACACGGTTTTAAAATATTATTTAAGAAAAATTGGAAACACGCATATTGTTATGAATTTTGTGGGATATTAGGTGTGACGTAAAAAATATGATTGGGTACAAGATAACAATGGCTGGCTGTCACTTTGTCCTAAATACGGCCCTGGGAAAAATCACCGTCCATTGAATACCTCCAAGTACTTTTATTTTATTGTAATTCATGGCAGTATTATATAATTTTTCTCGTATTTGGAATAGTTATTCAGGGCGTTGGGTGTATTTTTGTTTACGTGACATTACGATAGTTATACATAGAGTTGGTTTCGTATTGGTATTTTAATGTATTTTTTAACTCTCATTTGAGGTTTTTGTTGGTTTATTAAGTTTATAGATATTTATAATTTTTGGCTTAATAAACTCGATTGACAATTTTGAATACCTAACTACTTTTTAAAGCACGATTTAAAAAAAGCAGTCTTCTTCTTCATCGTCGTATCGATGATTCCCTTTAATTAATTACATAAGCTCTGATCAGTCTCTGATCACACGCCATCAAGGCATGAGTTGCTACGGCGTAGGTAATCTGCAACGGCGTAGTGATCGGCTACAACTGCTACAATATCGTAGCAGACAACTGATGCGCTACGTGTCGGCCGTCAAGTCATTAATCTTTAACATTTTGTATGCAGTGGACGTGTGTCGTGCATTCAGTTGTTCCTGTTTAATTAGAATAAATAAACAGTTTACGTTTTCAAAGAGCGGTTTCACTAACTAAAATGCACATTCCGTGTTTTTCTTTCATCAGATCAGCGTATATACGAGAAACATGAGCAACGCAATCCCATTAACTGCTTACGTAATTCAGTGCAGTGTTTCTATTCTAATTAAACGCATATTCCCGTTTGTACTGGCGACGAATGTAAACCCCATTTAGTATTAATGCGGCTGTTTCGTCGCGCCTTAATTACAAGCAAACTTGCTGCGAATTATTCAGTTTTTAATTATAATACTGGATTAAGGAAGTGACCGACTCTGTGTTGGTGACTCTGTGTTGGTGTTGTAGCTTTATTTTGGGTGCAAGTCTGTTTATTTTAACTACGTAATCATCAACGTATTATATCCTATCGTTATAATATTGCGAGAATAATATTGCTTTAGTAAACAGATAATATATTTATTATTAAATGTGGGTTTTGTGTATCCACATATTGACAGCCACAATTACTACGCCATTAGCCTAGTCGGGTTAACCAATTCACAATACCCTTCTGTTTCTTTCATGATTTCGGTCAAACTATGGAGCTAGGTTTGGTAGAATTTTTCAACTTTGTTGGGGCCGGCTTCCAGTTTAATTGGTTGCAGCTGAATACCAGTATTTTAGATGGAGCGACTGCCTATTTGATCTCCACAACCCAGTTACTGGGTAATACGATACTCCTTGGTAAGACTGGCTATAGACTTGTCTGACGACTCGTAACTACTTTCAAAGATACACGAATGACTGCAGAGACCAACGGCTTAACGTACTTTCCGAGGGACGGAGGGGTATGTAAAGATGGTCACCCGTCCACCGACCAACCGTGGCAAGTGTAGCTTAACCGGATCGATTAGCCCGCGCGGCTGTTATTACTTAGCCACAAGCCCCTTTTTCAAGTCATAGTTGTATAGAAATTGAAAGCATTCATCCGGGTATTTTTTTAAATGCCTATGAACGCCGCCTTTCTAGTCCCGACTAATCTCCTAAAAAAACTAAGTGAACAACACAAAATAAATGACAAACACAAACTTGCTAACTACGTTTTTTCTGTGGTTACTGGGTCAGTACTAAAATTCTGTTGGCTCATAAAGAATTCCATTCACTTTGTAGGAGAAAATTTCAGCTGTATACATACCTACGCGAGCACGAAAAATCTGGAATGTGCTTTTCAGGGTGCATAGGATTTATAATTTAAGTCTGGATTCCCGAAATGGTAGTTTTATCGCTTCGGGCTATGAGATTAGCGGGGGTAATTTTTAATATAAATTTTATTTTAGAAATCATTAATAGAGCTCTTTTTGAAAGGTATTTTAGGAACATGTGATATATCAATTTAATTTTTAAGATTGGGAGCACATCATCAAACCTCTTGGGTTTTTGCTTGCCACTAGGTAGGGATAGCCAAAATCATTAGGTAGGCGGTCGGCCTTTTTGCCTATGGGTTTTGATATGTGAAGAACTTAAGCACATTAAACTTACTTTAAACTTACCCTTCATCTGCACGTAGCTAGCAATAGTGGCGAGCGTTTGGCAGTTGTTTCGCATTGTTTGTGTTATTTTTATTTTTCGTTGTTTGTCATTGGTGTAATTTCAAATTATTATAACGCTCATACCATTAGTTTATCTTTATTTCTCTAATTGCCGTTAAATGACTATCACAGAGTACTTTTTATTGTATCATTCACTATAATACTGTAGCAATAAACAGCCGTAATGTTTTTTTATTTATTTTTGCCGGATTATCGGCGCCCGCGTCTCTTTACTAGTCACAGCCACAGAACATTAATATTCCGAGGTCACAGCGATACCATAGAACACCACAGACACAAAAGGCACTGACAAGTAACTGATGTTACGTCGGGTTCACACACGCGGTGCACGTTTACAATTACAATAATTTTATTAAATAATTATCTTATTTTTATTATGTTATTTCACTAATCTATTTTTATTTTATTTATTTCCGTATCTGGTATATCCGTGACATCAGCGGGCCCTATCAGAATACCACCGCTGCGACACTTATTTTTTAAGTGCCGCAGCATCATGCTGAGATAGGGGGCCTTTTGGCCTCGTACAGGACTTTCTGTTTTTATTTTCATTTTTACTTTGTTTTATTTTTGTTTTTATTATTTATGTTTCTATGAGTGCGTTTTTGTATAGTTAAATTTGTGATCAGTGCGAGACCCAATAAATGCTTTTTCTTTCTTTCTTTCACATGTGTTAAAAAGATCGTAATTATCAATACGGATCATGAGACGTATTTCTGCGTATCCCGTAAATAACTTATCATACTATCACGCCTTGTTTCCCCGAAGGGTCAGACAGAGGTGTACCTGTAGTACACCCACATTTCGCTAGTTATGTTTAAGTCCAATGTAATAAGGGGCGAGCCTATTGCCATCAACTGGGCACAAATATGAACTGAAATCTTCAAGATTCCTCACATATCACAGAATTGCTGTCCCAAGTTTCCAACATATATATATATTTTTTTTATATCCAAGGGAATAAACTCGCAGTTTTATTTCCTTGAGGCATGCCACTGATTTCCTTCTAAGGAAATTGTATAAATTATTGCACATGTAGAAGAATTACTTTCGGTAGTAAATCTAAAGCTGTCGGGTAGAAAGATCGATAACTTTAGCTGTATTTCTTTTGAAAGAAATAGAATTTCATTTTATGCTAGTACTATAGCTTCTATTTGTACTTACAAATATATTTTATTCGCAGTTTTGTTTGCACTCCACAATGTAAGTTTACAGCTTTGACTAACCCTTCGGGGAAACAGACGTGATGTTATTATGTGTGTTTTCTTACCGACTTATAATGTTAGAGCTAACTAATCTATCTAAGTATATCTAGAAAAAAAGAAAGATATCTAAGGAAAAAAAAAGTAAAAGCGCGGGCGGGACAAGAAATTTCACGCGCACGAAGGCACGGGCAGAAGCTAGTGGTGTTATAAATTCGAGACTTCGTTTATTTGTTGCTGTTATAACTCAGTAACTGCTTGACCAGTCGTAATCGTATGTTTTAGCAAGGAAAGTTTTATGAGTGAAAATAAAAAGCTGAGGTATATGGCAATCTATAAAAATCAATTACCGCATGTATGAAAGAACATCACTTGAGAACGGCTTGACCAATTTGGATCATGTTGGTAGAAAGGAATTGTTTTGGAAAATCTACCAGAAACACCCGGGCGACGACGCCGGGCACGGATAGCTAGTGTGTAATAAAAACTACGTGGTGCACAGTAAAAGAATAAACATTATCTGTGTCTGGAGTATTTAATCGTAAAAACCTACACGTCAACTAAATTATGTATTGACTTATTTAACAAATTATTTTCTTTCTCAGATTTCTGGATTGCAGAAGAGAACGGACAATTGATCGGTAAGCTTGATTTCTATAAGTAGTAAATAATATTATCTTTAATCCATTTAAATGCCCGTTCAATCAATCAATCAACTCGGCCTATAGCAGTCCACTGCTGGACATAGGCCTCTCCCAGGCTGCGCCACAACACCCTGTCCTCCGCTTTCCGCATCCAGTCTGTCCCAGCCACCTTTTTAAGGTCGTCGGTCCATCTAGCTGGGGGGCGCCCCACACTACTCTTGCTGATACGCGGTCTCCACCCCACTCTCGTTTGCTCCTCCTGTCATCAGTCCTTCGACAAACATGGCCAGCCCACTGCCACTTCAGCTTGCTTACTCTGCAGGCTATGTCGGTAACTGCGGTTCTCTTCCGGATAACTTCATTCCTGATCTTATCCTTCGATCTCTTCCTTCCTTAAGAAACTCCGAGCATAGCCCGCTCTATAGCACGCTGAGTGACCTTAAATTTGTGGACCAGCCCGACTGTTAGTGTCCACGTTTCGGCACCGTATGTCATAACGGGCAGGACGCATTGGTTGAAGACCCTAGTCTTCAAACACTGCGGGATTGACGACGAGAAGACTTGAGGAAGTTTTCCAAACGCTGCCCAACCCAACTGGATCCTTCTGTCTGCTTCCTTCTCAAAGTTGTGCCTATCAAGCTGGAAAACTTGCCCTAGGTAGACACACTCCTTCACAACTTCGAGAAGCGACCCTTCGATGTGGATTGGACTCGGCAAGACGTGCGAATTGTACATGACTTTCGTCTTGTCCAAATTCATGCCGAGGCCAACTCGCCGAGAGGCTCCATTTAGGCTGTGCAGCATCTGGTCTAACTGTTCCAGCGTCTCTGCCATTATGACGATGTCATCGGCAAAAAGAAGGTGTGAGATGTACTCGCCGTTTACGTTGATACCCTGTCCAGTCTAGTCCAGCGTCTTAAAGACGTCCTCCAACGCATTGGTGAACAGTTTCGGGGATATCACTTCCCCCTGTCTCACCCCCGTAGTAGTTGGATGGGGCTGGTTTCCGAAATGCCCGTTAAAACCTTCAGATTAAAAAAAATCAAATTCAAATCTTTATTGCTTCGTTACCTTCGTTTCTGGACTAAATTAAAACATACTGACCGCAAATCGAACCCACAGCCACGAACTACAATTTATTTATTGTACAGGAAAAAGCTCAGTCAGGGCGCTACCCCGAGCCAAACATTGTAGTACCCTATTCTTCGATGATAAATCGTTTAAATCACGGACAAACCCAGTGTACCGTCAACATTAAAAGTAAACGTGATAACTTAATTGTAATAAAAAAAACTGATTGAATATTCTAAAGCTTTTTTATCAATAAAAACGTACTAATTGTATTGTTTTGTCAAATAATATGATAGAGCTTATTACAGATTAGCAGGTTTTAGAATTTCGTACCCAAACGGTGCCAACAAAACCTAGGTATACCTAGGCAAAATGAGTCACTAAAAAGAAAATATTGAAATGTATCTTTCGATCACTGGGATATGTATCACTCTTTTATATCCTTATGTATCAGTAGTAGTGCGCGCAGTCGCGCACGACCGATAATAATGGTCAAACAACTCACTCTCTCCGTCTTGCGAAAGCGCGACAGAACATTCTAAATAGGGAGGTGCGAAAGAGACGTCTGGACTTTCCGAAAATTTGTTTACGAGTATGGCAGTGGCTGGCTATGCGTTGCGATACAGATTGAAGAAAAAGGCCGTGAGTGAATGAGTTTTAAAGATACACTGATACATTCGGATGTGAATGGATATAAAGAGTGATTGATGGAAACTGATTGATTCATATCTTTTTTATCTATCTCTCCTGAGTTACCCATCTCCATACGAAACTGCCAAGATTTGTTTTCACTTAATACTTTCCTGTTACTAAGACCTTTAGCATAATAATAGCAGCCTATAATGTTTCCACTGCTGGGACACAGGCCTCCTCACGGTGAGAGGGAGTGGGCCGTAACCCACCACGCGGGCCCAGTTCGGGTTGGTCGATGTCACATGTCTTTGAATGTTTGGTTCTAGGACATGCCGGTTGCCTCACGATGTTTTTCTTCACCGTTTTAATAGCAATGGTGATGAAATAATTTACACATAGTTAAGCGCTTGGCTGAGTTCGAACCTACAACCTACAACTCGTAAGTCGCGACTGTTACCACTGGCCACTACTGCTCTTGACCTTTATCTAGGCAAAAAATAAAAATGAGGTAAAGTATACTTAGGTAGTTTAGGAACCTTATTTTTTTGGTAACCGCACGTTCGATTTTCATGAAGCATATTAATTAATGTTTACATTTTATTCATAAACTTTCGCTGTTGACTGTACACCGAACTTATTAAAGCACGTTTCGTGGCCAAACGCGTAAAGGGGCTGGTACCATTAGCAGATTTCACTTATATTACGAGTTTCTTTACAAAGCCTGCAACTGAGAGGTTCTTAAGATAATCACTCTGAGCTTTGTGTAAAGTTTATTTTTGAGAAAATTCAGCGCGCTGCGGTACCCGCTAAGTGCGCCGAACGAAACAGTATTTAGTCGCGTGATAAAGCTCCTTTGGTTTTCATTAACGGAGTTGTGGAGTTTGTTAGCGATTGTTTTTGGGGCGATATTTGATTGTAATCGATGAGGGGCTGGTGGCTAAATGATAGGTAATAGGTAAAACGGGCTGGTTTCTGCAACTCCACGTCAATATGCGCGTATTTTGCGTACGGGTGGGAAAATCGGTTATTCGATCCACCCCAGCTCCCCAAGGAAGGCCAGCAACGCTTTGGTGTTACTGACAGGCTTACGTAAGATACCTGGGTTACCGAAGTACTTTGCCCTGTATGTGGCGACCACCGGGCAGTTTAACAGCACATGAGCTGCTGTCTCGTCATCCTCCATGCAGGCCCTGCACAGCGGACTATCTGTGACTCCTATGACAAAGGGGTGTTTATTAAATGACTCATGGCCATTATAGCCGCTGTAACTGTACGCAGCTGTTGTTTAGTTAGTCGTAGAACCTGTTTCGCGAGGCGGCCGTCGATAGTAGGGAGTGGCTAACTGATAAATAATAGCTGCACGGGTCTATGGAAGGTTAATCCGCTGGTCCCGGTTGTCATTCCGGGTTGTTACAAGCCCAAACTCAGACAACCGGTCTTACCAAGGGGTATCATGTCACCCAGTAACTAGGCCGTGGAGGACACATAGGCAGTCACTCCATGTAAAATACTGCAATTCAGCTGCATCCGGTTAAACTGAAAGCCGACCCCAACATGGTTATAAAAAGACTAGGCAGATTAATTAATTTGTTTTTAACTTAACACTGTTCCGTATGGTGACGGACGTAAAGAATAGCACCATCCTATTTCTTCTCGTGGGTGTCGTAAAAAGCGACTGAGGGATTTACTAGAGAATGGGCAGCAGCGTTCTCTATGCATTTTAACATCATACTGCGATCGCCAACCCGCCTGCCAAGCGTGGCGATTATGGCAACCCCTTTGGGGGAAGCCTATGTCCAGCAGTGGACGTCTTTCGGCTGAAATGATGATTATGAACTTAACACTAAACGGTCGTAAGCCAATTACATTTGCTTTTATAAAGTATGTCTATTTTTACGCGCCATTACCTATGTTTCGATTAATTTCGATCGAAGACCAATCCTCAATTGGTATGATTATATTGTCAAATCATTAAAGCGGGCCAAATGTACCGTGTAGGTCGACAACTGTGCTACAATTAGACTCTCAGACCAGCAAACGTGTGAGAGGGAAATACAATTTTATGCACTATTTACTAGCTTTTGAGATGAGAGAAAAGAAAGAAAATACTTTTATTTGTGGTAAACATGACGGAGAAAAGGAACACAAAGACAAAAAATAACAAGTTGGGGGAAAATATGCGTTACATCCACGCAATAAGGCCATCGCTCCGCATAATGTTTATTACATTAGTAAATTCACAACACTAGGTTCTCCACGTTCCGCATCTAGTCTGTCCCAGACGTCCTTTTCAAGATCGTCATAGGCCAAATAAAAAAATAATTAGAAAATACACACAAACTTACCTAAAACAACCCAAATTGAATAAAATAGTTTTAGAAAAACGTAGGTAACGTAATAACGTTATAACACAATATGTTAAAAATACGTTCACCCCTCGGTACGGACTATACAAATAGCCTAAGTAAATCTCCACTCCAGTACCTTCATAATAGGCGCTTAAAATTCTAAATTAGTGTTGGAATACCCTCACTAATTTGATACAATATGTGTATTACAAAACGTTGTAGGATGAGGATTTATGTAAAATTCTAGTTTGTTGTGGGTGAGAATAGACTGGGTAAGTAGGTACTCTACTTGTAGTAGACACGCGCGAGTATAGTCTGTTTCAGAAGTACCAGATGAAAATATAAACATAAGGATCAGAAAACCTACCTGTGGATGCCAATGAATGCCAATCAATTCAATTTTTTGTAAATTTTGACGTTCAAAAATACCCTTTAAGTACATATTCGAAATAAATAATTTGACTTTGACTTTGACAATGTGCCACTTAAAAATTGAGTGCTTTGATTTGATTTAGTTGAATACTTAAACCTGAAATTATAATTTTAAATCACTTTAAATATGTTTTCCATTTAAGTCAGGTTAATTTTATAACCTCAATTTTTGTCGGTGATTTTTCAATTACAATTCAATAATGTTATCTATGTTCCATGTGGTGCCGGACGTAAAAAAATAGAAATAGGATTGTGCTATCCGTTCTATTTCTTCCCGTGAGTGTCGTAAAACGACGAATGGCGACTAAGCGTTTTTGGAGGACTGTCTTATGTAATTTTTGACTTCGAAAAGTGCTGTTTCTCAGCCTAGTTTGAATAAATGACTTTTGATTTTGATGGGAATCACTAGAGAATGGGCAGCAGCGTTCTCTTTGCATTTTAACACCATACTGCGATTGCCAACCCGCCTGCCAAGCGTGGCGATTATGGCAACCCCCCCTTTGGGGGAGGCCTATGTCCAGCAGTGGAAGTCTTTCGACTGAAATTATGAATGTTATCAAACAATTTTTAAGTTGAAACCTTCTAAATACATATTATGAATTTACCCTAAACAGGGTTTGTTTATACTTTTAGCTGATATATTGGAAAGATCATAGATGCCTTACATAGGTGGTTTATGATTGTTACGCCTTTTTTTTCTTGTGGATATCCTCATGGATGTTCTCCACCCAGGGGTGGATGAAGGGGTCTGTCAGACTCTTACTGACTAAAACCACACGGTGTTCTGTTGCTACCTTTAGCTGCGGTGCTGGAGTGCTTGCACATTTCGTCACGCTCCCCCATCTAGGTGTTGGTCCGCATGAAATCATGCGGACCCAATCACCCTCAGCGACCGCATACGGCCGCAATTCTTCTAGATAGTGGGCCGTCTCGGCCCTTCCACTGTTCAGGCAACAAACTTCCCAAGTTTCTGTTGCCTGCAGGACTCACCTTAAGGCGGTCGGAGATCGTCGCCCGGTGAATTATTGTTACACCTACTATGTGTTTGTCAGAGTAGGTTGACTACTTTCGGACTAATTCAAATAGGTACCCATTTTAACCTTTTAAACCTTTTATTTTTAACCTTTTTAAGCCTAGCTAGATAGAGAAGGCCTATGTCCTAGCAGTGGGAACATTATAGGCTGATTATGATTAAGCTTAGTTTAACCTTCGCAATGCAACATTGTCTAAATCATTGTTGTTTCATTCTTACTACTCGCTGGCACTTCTGCATTTTGTGACAAGTTCTTGCGTTGAGTGCATAAATTGTTTACATAAATGAGTCTGGCACAAGTCCTGCATTATTTTCAACAACCTTTTCTGTGCAAGATGCACACACACTAGAATAACACAATGACGTGGCGCAGGTGTAAGACGTAGCTGTCACGCATACCAGCATATCAAAGTTGGGTTGATTGGTTGGGTTAGTTCCTTTGCAATACGACACTAACTAGACATATAAATAATCAAAGAAGACAGCTTTCTTATCACATCCAAAGTACCTAGAAGAGTGTGTCTAGACTACAATAAGAAGATGTATGTAACAAAAACCCTGTTGTTCCTTTGAGGGACGTATACATTTACCTATCAGCACAACATTGATGGAATTATAATTTTAAAAAATTAAGCATTGGCTAGTCGAGAGGTCAAAACCAAATAACTATTAAAATTGACACATTCGAAAAAATGTTTAGAGTATCTGATTTTACAAATACATCTTTGTTTCGCTAAATAGCCTACGGGTCCCGCGGCTTTTTTTGATGCGTCAGAGGATGCCGTCAAAACCTACCGCGGCTCAGCGCACGTGCCGCGGGTCGGTACCACGTGCCTACCCACCCCTTTACTCTGCCACCCACCGCCCTGCGAATTACTTCCTTAGTCTCCCGCGCAGCTTACAGTTATCGAACGGACGTTATTGTTGATCTGCGTAGTGTAGTGAGTGACTTGTGTTTTGTTTACGTAAACGTTGACCATGTCTTATACTAATGTAGAATATTTTAATATGTTGATGTGTCTTCGGAAATGTGACTGCAATTATGCAGAAGCACGCAGACTCCAAGAACATTTTGCGAACCTTACGAGTTTAAAATAAATAAAATAAATAAATAAAACTTTATTTCAGACTAAGGTCCATAATATTGTCAGTATTTTGGTGTTAGTAACAATAGTGCTTAGGTATATAGGTTAATGTAGTGAAGTGTTAAATGTAGTTTTAACAATTATCAATTGCGTATAAAAATAACCTGTAAACCAACATTTTCAAAGATTCATTCGTTAAAGTCATAAACAACAGCTGACAAGGTCACGAACTTGCGTAGAAATATAGGTAGTTAGGCGGTGGCGGTGCACAGGCACCGATCAAAGAGAGTGGCGGGAATGTTTTATCTACCTATTTTTTTTTCGGTTTCGACGCGAAACCATGCAACGAAATCATGCAGAATTGCAGAGGTAAGAAATCAGTTAAACATTACAAACATTAATAATTAAATATTTATTTTAATTATTTTTGTTGAACAGTTTTTATTAATGACTTGGTTTATTACGTATGTATACCGATTCTTAAAACGTAGGTAGAACGAACGGTTTTTGTAACATATTGTATAAATATAGAATAATATCCGATCAATAACAAATTACCAAAACTTATAAGTTTTTCATAACAACCCTCAGACGTCCTTCCATCAGAATTTAAATTAGCCACCCATATAAAATGATCCATAGAATAATTTCCAAGTAACTATAGAGAACATTCACTTTAGTTTACGAGCCGTACCAAAGTATAGAGAAAGGATCGAGTAAAAATAGGCCTTCAGACACTTTATTAATGTAGGCTTTCGTAATGAAAAAGGGGTACAATTATTGGTAAGTGACTTTTTATTTCTAGACTGATTTCGAACCTAATATTCTTGGGTTTTTCTTTTTATTAGGCTGGGTAAATAATGGATACTGACAGTTTAATTATATAAGTTTTGTAGGTCTCTTGACTGTTTCTAACTAAATTATAAATGTGAAAGATTGTGAAGATGTTTGTTACTCTATCACGTACTAACCGGATTTCGATAGAATTAATTAGGCACAGAGATAGACCATGACCTGCGTGTCGATTTTGTGACCTTCTGACCTTGAAAACTTACGTCAAGTGAGCGTGGAGTGAACTGTCAGTGTCATCCCATCTGATGCTAGGGATGGACCAAGTATTACATTTACAATCATAATCGAGATTTTAATAATATTTTTAATGCTAATTCTGTTGGTCGTTTTATATTATTTAAAAAAAAGGAATAATATAGCATGACATTTTACTATTGATTGTTTAAATTAAGAGAGTGGTATTTATTTTTCTTAAGATTTCTTTACGTATCCCACTGAATAAGTTGCTATAATTAGGTACCTGGCTGCTACAAAACAGATTTATTATTACTTCTAGTTATGTATACTTATTGCTAGTTATTTTTATGCTAAAGTATAGTGTAAGACTTTATGATATTAAATGTATATCATACATAATTCTTGGTAGTGAAATCGCAGGCAGCAATATTCTCAACTAAAGTGTTCTTGTATGAAAACTACTTACAAACATGTTTAACTGCTCTATTTCTCCTTTTATTGCTATTAACTAACAATTTTCCGCCCGGTTTTCTTCTCTCACTAGAATTTATATTACTTATTCAAATTAAAAACGTTTCCCAACATAATATCGAAATTCGCGGTTCCCACTAAAAATATTTCAGGTTGCTTCCGTTCCTACGTCTTTGAAAAAATACGTATTACAACGCATAGCTCAGGCGTTTACGTCGGCACGCTAAGCGGTTGCCAAGTACGGTCGGCATAACAAACAAAAGTCACAGAAAAAGTCATCATTTTCGCAAATAAAAACCATAGCTGAGTTTAACCTTCCAAATAAGTAAAAAAACCGGCCAAGTGCGAGTTTGACTCGCGCACGAAGGGTTCCGTACCATTATCTATAAAAACGGCAAAAAAATCACGTTTCTTGTATGTGAGCCCCCTTAAATATTTATGTTTTTCTGGTTTCTAGTATTTGTTGCTATAGCGGCAACAGAAATACATCATCTGTGAATTTAAACTGCCTAACTATCACGGTTCATGAGATACAGCCTGGTGCAGACGGACAGACAGACAGACAGATAGACGGCGGAGCCTTAGTAATAGGGTTCCCGTTTTACCCTTTGGGTATGGAACCCTAAAAATGATCATTCTCTTGTTCTTATCCCAATTAACTTGGCAACAGTCGTAATCGCAGTAGTCACCCCCTTCTAACAGTATCATCTTTCACACAGTCCATAGATCTTTTCCTACGTTTTCACTACTCTTATAGCACACTACGTTTTCCTCATACATCCGCATCGCGTGTCTATACCATGCCCACCGATTTCCTATATAGTAAAAATAATCTATTGGAAAACCTTAGCTGTGTTAAACATTCTCAAAAGGGAGTAATTAAACTTTTTGATTTACCCCGGTTACCCCAAGTTTTTTTTATTTTTTTTTATTTATAACAATCTTACCTACACTATCATTACAGATCTATGATCCAATGCGACAGAGTGGCCTTACTAACTAAGTCCTAAATCTACACCTTATACCTAGTTAAAAAAGATCTTAATCTAAATAACTTATTCCATATAGTGTAACTTTTGCGAATTCACTCAAGTTGCACCACAATACATCAACCCTCCCGTGAACCTCATTCACCACCATTTTTTTAAATCGATCGAAGTCATTCGCTTAGACACGACAGTTTAAAAAAAATATATATTCGGGTCAATTCTTCAAATCAAACTAAATATGATATTCAGTGAAAATTGTCATGATTTCATTACCGTGCAAATAAAAAAAACATTTGACCCTTAAACATAAATACATATTTTAACGAACCAAAATATTGTATTTTAAGATTCGGTTCTTTATCGATAAGTTTTAAATTCTGTCCCTGAGCTGGTTTCCAAAATTGTTTTTAACTCTACTATAGTCAAAAACTTATCAAAGTTAAAACGTAGGCGTTTATTTTGTTAAGTGATTTGTGTTGCTGGCTGTATCTGACTTTAATTATTCAGGGCGGATTTCACCAATGAAACTAACTGCGATCAGCGCAATATCTAAACCACGTTCAAGAGCTGTCAGTCTCTTCATTGTTATGAAATATAGACACTGACAGCTCTTGAACACATTTTAGTTTAGTTTAGATAAAATATGCTGATCGCGTTCAGGTTCAATGGTGAAATTGGCACTCAGAAGCATATTTATTTTTTATTTTTAAGTGTTTGTCGGGAAAAAGTATCTATGTAATTATCATTACATGAAACGTTCTGTAGTTTATGCCTACTTATATAGGAAAAGGACAATGGGCAACTTTGTATTGGCTCCGTCCCATATGTAATATTAAAGGTCTTAATAATAGCATTATTTTATTATAAAACACCAACAATGGGGCACGTGCAGGCCAAAAAAATATGAATTATTTTATTGGTAGTAGTAGTAGCGGTTTAGTACCGTAGTAGCTGCCTAGCCTTTTTCCCAACTATGTTGGGGTCGGCTACCAGTCTACCAGTATTTTACATGGAGCGACTGCCTATCTGACCTCCACAACCCAAAGACCCGTAACGACTGTCAAAGATCCACGAATGTCAGCCGGGACAACGGCTTAACGTGCTTTCCGAGACACGGAGGGGTCTTGGTATATAAAGATGGTCACCCATCCACGGATCAAACACCGCAAGCGTAGCTTGACCTGATCGATCGCGGTCGTTAACACTGGGCCACCACTACTCAACCAAAAAGTCGAAGACATGTGACATCTACCAACCCGCACTGGGCCCGTGTGGTGGATTACGGCCCACTCTCTCTCACCGAGAGAAGCTTGTGTCCCAGCAGTGAGAACATTATAGGTTTATTATGCATTAAGTATGTCATAGATTCTTGTTATACATGTTTTTCATTTTAGAACGCTATGACAAACCGATTAGTAACAGTTTTTCATCTCATGAATTAAATTAAAGGAGACATCACGACGCGCGACGGGGTGAATATAAAACGTATCACAAATGATAGTGTAGTGTCTGGAATCTAGAATAAGTCAAGAAACACAACTATATAATGCGTTTAATTTCAAGCTCCTTGGTTTATGACAAGTTACATTATTCACAAGCAGCCTTTTTTATTTTTTTCATGAGATTTTTAGGGTTCTTTACCTCAAAAGAAAAAAAAAACGGAGCCTTATAGGATCACTCGTGTGTCTGTCTGTTTTTCATAGCCGATTTCCTCCGAATCTACTGGACCGATTATGAAATTTGGTAGACATAATTATGAACTTATGTGACCCAAACACGAGCGGGTAACGTAAATAAAGTTCACTGGACATATCATATCCTAATCCTAACTATATCACATCACACTAATGTTATAAAGGCGAAAGTTGGCGAGTCCTGGAGTGGAGACCGCGTATCGGCAAGCGTAGTGTGGGGCGCCCCCCAGCTAGATGGACCGACGACCTTAAAAAGGTGGCTGGGGCAGACTGGATGCGGAAAGCGGAGGACAGGGTGTTGTGGCGCAGCCTGGGAGAGGCTTATGTCCAGCAGTGGACTGCTATAGGCTGAGTTGATTGATTGATTGAAAGTTTGTGAGTGAGTGTGTATGTTTGTTACTTCTTCACGCTCAAACGGCTGGACCAATTTTGATAAAATTTTGTATGGAGGTAGCTGACACCTTGGATTAAGACATAGGCTACTTTTCCGATATTCCCACGGGATCGAGACATACGCGGGTGAAACCGCGGGGCGCAGCTAGTAATATTATAAACGCGAAAGTAAGTTTGTTTGTTTGATTGTTACCTTTTCACGCCTAAACCACTGAATCGATCATCCTGAAATTTTGCATATACGTTGTCAGGTGTACAGAAACGGACATAAGTTTTGTAAGTATTTTTTTTTTAACTTAGTAAAGAAAATATATATTATGAACATTTACCATTCCGCTCCATATCTGCGAAACTCCTGAGCATAAAATATTGAAAAAAATACAGAGAATAGTAAGTTCTATACTTATAGATTACAGGAAACTTATAAGGAGTCTATTGTCTTACAGTAACATGGTAAATCACTCAATAGTATGTACAAACTTATATTTGCAGTTGGAATGTATGGTGGTATATGTTCTTCAACTACAATGTTAAGTTTGATGTTGGTATAAATTCATCTCAACTACGGAACCCTTCATTGTGCGTGGACCGAAATGCACTTGGCTGACTTTTTTTCATATTCCTGCATTTTTTACATTTTTACCCGACTGCGGCGGAGCCTAAAAGAAGGATAATGTTTGCACCAGGCATGTTTTTGAATAATAATTCCAGAGCTATAGGTACCTTATATTAATGCTTAAACAAATTCGTACCGCTATAAAATATACTTTCAATTATTTATCCTTTAAGTCGATTATACTAAAAATGGGCGCAGCAACACGATAATATCCAGCAAAGCAGCTTTTTTGTCATAAACATAGCTGTTGTATCGTATTTCAAACAAAA
Organism: Tiliacea citrago; assembly: GCA_963921375.1. NCBI lineage: Eukaryota > Metazoa > Arthropoda > Insecta > Lepidoptera > Noctuidae > Tiliacea > Tiliacea citrago. Next base: position 23,869,117 of record OY992783.1, read on the forward strand.
GTTGAACACAGCTGTGGTTGCGGCCTCAGGCTAAAGTTTTTTCACAAGGAGTGTGCTGTGGCAAGCGAGACTGGCGAGCGTCTATGAATATAGCTGGATTAAAAATATGCGTAGCATTTTGTTAGTGCTGCAAGGCTCAATTATTGACCCATCAGTTTTTCTGTAGAGAAAATAAATGTCTCTAATATACAGGGTGTCCGGTAAAGAATGGATAATCTTGAAATATTATATATTAGACCTTATGGCCATTCTAAATAAAATACAAAAAAAAATATATCCCAAGATACGGTAAGTACCTAAGATACGGTTTTTTAAGAAAAAATATTGTGCATTATCTAGTCACATTATTTGCTACCGCTCTGTCGGTATAGTCAACGTAGAATATTATAACAACAAATAACTAATTTATTTTATGAAGCGAATTGTTTTTGACTAATGGAATCCATTCATTTGTGATCGTGATGAAGAAGAATGTAAAATAAAGATATTTTTTTTTTCTAAAAGATCTTAGGTACTTACGATATAATTTATTTGTATTTTTTTTAGAACGGCCATAAGATCTACTATATGCTCTTTCAAGGTTATCCATTCTTTACCGGACACCCTGTATATATAAAAACATTTATTTTCTCTACACAAGTTATAAACTTCGTCTGAACCATACCTACTTCTGTCACCTAACAGCGTTGCTGTTTTTGGTTAGAAGTTTAAGGACTGTGTGACTATAGACACATCAGAGATTCCAGTTTTGTCTCCATTTGGTATGGAGTGTAACGCCCCTTTTTTTTTTTGGGTGGGAAATCATCAAATAACTTCTCCCGCTCTGGGCGGAGCGGGAGGGCGTGTCAGACTTTTACTGACTAAAACCCACCCGTGTTACTTCCGTTGCCTGTGTGCCAGGGCCACGATATCCCTTTCGGACAAACTCGCAACCCCGGCAGGCATTGGTCCTAACGGACCCCGTCAGTTTGTGCTGACATCTCTTTGAGGCGCGCGTGGAACACAACGCGCCGTCGACCCGGGCCTGGTCCTTATCGGACGGCGAGCTACCCATCGCTCACCGTCCGCAGGCCCGCGCCTACGGTGGCCGGAAATCGGCTTGCGTCTCCCGACGCCCGGGGCGTCTCCTGCGGCAACTAGGGGCGCGAGGGCGCGAACCTTGTCTCACCCTCACGCGTTCCGCCTCCTCCTTCGCTAGCATAACTGCTTCGCAGAAGCGGTAAACATCCATGTCCGGTGAGGACCTGCGTCAGGCGGAAGGTGAGGACGCCGTGGCGCCTCTCCAGCCACTCCTCAAAGAGGAGACTTATCGCCACAATTGTGGCGTGCCCAGAGTGTAACGCCCTGCGATGCCTCCGGATTTTTAGATATGAAGAAAATGGGCAACCACCAGGTCGGCTGTCTGCTTTCTTACCAAATTTTTCTATCAAACTTACCCAATGTAAGATGTGCTGTCGCTATAATGTCGTCTTAAGAGATCATTATCAAAATTGTGATTGCAGTATTTAGAAGGCTGCAAGTCTGACAACCAATCCTACTAAGGGGTATCGTATTACCCAGTAACTGGGTTGTGGAGATCAGATAGGCAGTCGCTCCATTTTAATTTCAATACTGGTATTCAGCTGTACCCGGTTAGCCTGCAAGCCGACCGCAACATAGAATATAATAGAATACTCTTTATTATGTACACCATAAAAATTACAGTTAGAAATGTTGAAATTTTACATAGGGTGACACAATGGGCGGTCTTATCGCTAAAAGCGATCTATAATAATCTATAATATAATAACATAGTTGGGAAAAAGGCTATGAAGATGAAATATGTAAGATAATTGAGTAACACACATAAAATGGCAATTGACCGTCAAAGTCTTTCATTTGAACAGTTCAATCACGATCATTGCGTTATTAACATTGTTGAGCAGATGAATATTTCTAACCAATGGATTAGGAATTTCGTTCAAAATCCTTTGAATTGTGAAAGAAAGTCTGTTACGTAATTGAGGTGCTGGTCAATTCTGCGCGAAATTCTCCAAAAGCATTATCATGATTAGTAGACCTGACCTGTTATTCAAATACATTTGGCCAAAGTTTAGTGCCCAGTGCTTGGAGCAAGGATTATGTCCGAAACGCCTTAAGCTTGGCTCTCGAGTGACATTTGTGTCCGAGTTCCCTTGACACTGTAATCTGTCTGGTGTCTGTCTAGCAGCTGCCTAGCTTAAGTTGTATGACCGAGTAGGTTTATAGTAAAAGTGTAGGTATTGAGAAACTAAGAATGCAATGAATTAGTCTCTGGATTGGGTGCTTCATGGGAATTAGAACTAATTAATGCCTGGTAATAATTTTCTAATCTGAGAAAAAAAAAACTAGATTAGATTAGTAGAGTTAAAAGTTACTTTCAAAAAAGTTAAATTAATTAAGTACGTACCTAATTAGTTTTTACATTTTTTTTAACTTTAATACCAACTTTAAATAAAATTCCTTTTGAGTAAGAACCTCAAGGCTATAATTTAAAATAAAGATATGTTAATCCCCCAAAATTACAACAAAGCAAGAATACACAACTTTTCTAAAAGTGTCAGTTACACATCGGACACAGCAAAATTCAATGCCTAAAGTTTTTTGGCAAAAAGCAAAATAGATGAAAAAATTAAACAATTATTCTTACCAGGAAGACCTTAATTTTCGAGATGAAGAGCGCTCCAGCACTTATATAAATACTTAACATTCTGTGGCTAAAACTAAAGTTAGTATTGTTGAAATGAAAGCAAAACAATTTACGATGAAGGAAAATGGGTTAGTGTTCCGATCGCTGGCATCAAACTAACAAAGGCAAGGAAGCTGCCAAAAGATTATTACACATTCGTCTGTTTTTTCTTCATCCTGTAGACTATCTGGCATATTGCCATGGTCATCTTGACTTAAAAGGATAGAGGGTCTTGAAAGCTATCTTGCAAAGTCACTACGTCTATCCTAATGATAATTTCTTGATGACCTGTATCTTTTATTTCTTGTGAGACACTATCAGTGCTCAGCGGTAGGGCAGTGTCAGCTTAAAAAAAGCTATCGTCATTCCTGTTAACATTATTATTTAGCCTCGCTGACCTTGCTTAATCAATTGTTAAGTGGTTATTAAAATTCGTAGCAATTTGCTAAATACCATAGTATTGCTCCATAATATTCGATTGCCTTTTGCATTATTTAAAAGTAAGGTATGTTATAAACTACATATGTGTGCCAAATCTCATCCAAACCCGTTCAGTAGATTTTGCTCCAAGGAACATACATCCAGACAAACACACAAGTTCTAAAAACTATATTTTCGGCATCAAACTTGGTCCCACACCTCGTAGCAATTACTTTTTATATTCAATGTATAGTTTTCACTTCGTTACTATTTTATTATAATTGTATTGATAGATTTCAGCGGAAAGAAGAAACAAAAATATCCAACAAAGCAAGTTTCTTCTAACTTATCCCACACACAGATTACTGGCCTTCATATGGAACATAACTTCAGCCATATGTTCCCTTTTTTACTATATAGTCTTTATGCAGATCCGTCCTTTGTCGAGGACACGAAATTATGGCTCAGACAAAACTTTTGTTGCGATGTTATCCTTTCTACTTTCTGTACCACGTTAAATGTTGGCGTTTACCATATTCCGGCCAAGGACGGCTTTAATGGCTCCTGTCTTTTGGATAGTTGCTTTTTTATTTGTTTCACCCGTTTCTGTTTATGCATTTGCTTTTGCTTCTTCTGATTTTCGGGCCGATGTAATTTATGTATTTGTATTCAATGAGTATGGCCTGGTAGGTGGCCACGTTAATCGTGGAATCAGTGGCGTTTTTAGGTCTTCAAAAGTGCTGGTGTATGGACTATCACAGGCACCCAAATCGGACCACTGTAAGGACTATTACTGCTTGCAGCGCTGGGCCGCTATTCCTATTGGTCTTAAAAGTGTCAGACGGGTGATCATTGTAAAAATTTATGTGTGATCATTGATGGGTCGACGCAAACAGGGGCGGTAAACAGATGTGGACGTCGCCGTCGTGAGCATGGAATTTTGTTTTGAAAGTGGTCCGCTTTTGGTGCCCGCGGTAGGATGCTTGGGTCACTCCAACAAATGGGGCATGATTTGGTCAGGAGCACTGCAATCGCACTAATATCAGAGGGATCTATAATCTCCTATTTTGCTAAATTGCATTTACAGCGACCTACTTGGGTTGTTTGGTTATCATCTTTATTGATCTTGTTATGCTCATTAGTTTTGTTTGCTGGTCTAGACTTAAGAACACTTCTGTCCAGAAGTGTTTTAAAAATAATTGCGATCTATTTCTGTTCTGAAGAGAAAGGTAAATTAGATTACCTTAATCCTGTTCAGATTATGGTACTTTATCAACTTTCAAGGAAAGTTTTGTCAAGTTTTAAAAGGACAATTTTGGAGATGACTTCGTAGTTTCATCTTGCTATTAATTTGAAATACGTCGTTTTGTGATTGATGACGATTCTTAAGTTCTCTTTAGGGAGTAGTAACTCAAGATAAAATTGTTGAACAAATTATGCTAGAAACTTAATTAATTTTAACTCCTAGTCTACACTTTACCAAGGAGTATCGTGTTACCCAGTTACTGGGTTTTGAATATGAGATAGGCAGTCGCTCCAGTTTCAATACTGGTATACAGCTACTTCTACTACTTAGCTGGAACAGTTATTACATATTTTCAGTTAATTTATCAATTGCCGGTTACCCAATTTCGTCAGCACATTCAGTGCCATTTATGGTATCCTGCGTTCGCAAATGACATAATTTCCAAAAATGTAAACGAATATGTGTTTTTGGAATAATAGTTTTAACACCTGAACATAAAGCTCAGTTTGCGCTACAACTTTCTTTTTTTCATCACTTTTTCAATAGTACTAGGCATTCTGAAATTAACTTATTGTGCACTAGTGTAAAGTTGCAATTTGCCAAAGTGAAGGTATCAACAATTGGAAACAAGGATTTGAAAGAGTATTATATTCTATTACAATGTTGAATAAGCACCAAAGACTACCTAGAAAGATCTATAGACCAACGCAAGCCTTCAAAGATCTGACTGACATCCCTTTGATAACAAAAACTTCAATGTCCTTAAGATAGGGCCTCAAATTGACGATTCAGGTAGACCTTATTCAAAGGATAAGTACCAACCCTAATCTTTTCCCTCTAGACGAACAGCCGAGTGTAATTTTCAAAGGAGACGTACCTAAAGGGTATTATAAAATTCAGAGAATTGGTATTATGTTTCGCGTAGGCGTAGAGTGAAGTAATAGTACATTTATTGGAGGTGGAAATAAAAGATACTTCAGTTGTTACTGAAGATACAGCCGGTCATTCTGTAAAAATCTCACCGTGAAAACTTAGGTGAGGTGAGCTTGAAGTGAGCTATCATTTATTTATTTAATACTTTAAGCACACAAATGTACAGAGGCGGACTTAATGCCATAGGCATTTTGTACCAGTCAACCTTTGGGCGATGCAGAGACAAACAGTGGTAGGTGCAATAGCGAGAATCGGGGAATAAATAAAACCTATTAAAAACTATAAACATAATACATACATATACCTATTAAAAACATTAAACATAATATATACATATACCTATTAAAAACTATAAACATAATATATACACCTAATTATATATAAATCTAGGCACAAATAAATATACACAAATATATTCAAACAAATAAGACAAACAATGGGAAAACATTACCGTTGTGATGATACTGCCATGGCCACCTTCTTGTAAATGTGCTCGCGAACTTTAACTTTAAAGGATAATCGTTGGTGTTTCACCCATCACCCATCCATTCATTTCACCCGATGCTAGGAATTGACAGCACAATTATATACAAAATAGACTTGCTATATCTAGTAAATAATTATCGTACCTACACCAGCACAAAACAAACAAAAACATTTCATCGTAGCAATGTTTCATCTTTTCACACAGAGCACTCCAAACTCAATGCAGCAAGTTTCTGCAGAACAGAAGACAGCCCTTTATGTCTTATTGCAATCTTTGAAACCGCTGCCACGTCTCTGAGACACGTCTTTGCACTCCATTCAACAAAGCACTGTTTTCTACATTGAATCAAAATATTGTTTTAATTAATTATCTTGAATGTTTGGAGCTACATGAAGTTGGAATCTGAGGCGCTTTATTGTTAATTGTTGAAAATTGCTCCGATTCTAGTAGCCGACGTGCATGCAGTTAGATTTTTCAACTCAGCGCGGATTCTGATTCATAACATAACTTGCTACATACCACCTCTGCAATCCTTTCATGGAGTATAGGCGTATGTATTTTCCTATGTTATTATTGCTTAGCAGATTGACTCACTACATGAATTTGCAGTATTATAGCCATTTTATACGACTGATTATGAGCCTATACTACCTCAAATGGCTTAGCATGATCGTCCGTTATGTCGAAAAAACTGCAGCATTAATTTTGAAATAAATATATGGTAAAGTTGAGGATTAATTTTAAGTACAATGTTTAACGAAAACACGATTCCATAAAATTTTCTCAATAGAAAAAAAATCCAAAGTTACCTCCAAACCAAACAATAAGCTGGTATTCAAAAAATACTTCATATTAGATAATGAAACTCTGCATATTAACTCAATTATATAAAGCAGGTCTTATATTATTTATATTGATTAAATTACCATTATTTTCACCATAAAAAGAAATAAACTAAATTATCGGTGCCTTGGAGCCTTCTCCCTGTCACCCTGTCTCGCTTGCACGCTTGACCGCCAGCAGTAGGTGCGAGCGAGATAAAGAGTGAGGTGGCGCTGAGGTAGTATAGACTCTTAAAGAATGAACATTGTGATTTGAATATACGGACAGATTAAGTTCTCAGTAAATTTGGTAACGTATGTTTCTCTGTAAAAGGAAAAATCAAAAAGAGTATGTAAGGAGCGTAGCAGGTGGCGTTCTGTAGTTTTTGCCTACCTCCATGCGAAGAAGGTGAGCTTATGTATGTTTCTCTGTCAGTACCTACAGAAAAGGATATAAAGTTAAAGCCTACTTATCGGTATTTTAAGTACTTAGAAAATAAACAAGAACTATCAATTTAGATTGAATTTAAAATTTGCAAACTGGACTTAGATTAGCCGATTTCTATGAATATAGAATCGCTAAATAAACATTTTTTGTCAACTAGTTTCATTCGCTTGAGCTCGACATTTCTTTTGTATCTTTTTAAAATGATTATAACGCACTATTTTTCAATTAATTTAATTGTGCTCCTGAGTGGTTTTATTATAAACTAGCGTTTCCCCGCAGCTTCGCCCGCGTGGATGTCGGAAAATATCCCACGGCAACATACATTTCATCCGAAGCCATTCAGCGTTATTTGTGCCAATTCGGGACATCCAGACAAACGGACAATTAATCTAAAAACTATATTTTCGGCATCAGACTCGTTCCCTAACCTTGTAGCATATTGCATAGCATAGCAATATTAAATGTACAGTTTTGACTTCATTACTAATTTAATATATGTGTACATGATACCCTCTATACTAACTATGTATATATTATTAATGTATGTGAAAGTTAGGCAATTCTGCTAATTATAACGCAAATGTTGTTTCAACACAAATAGGCACAACACATCTGTGGGTAACCTAAACCTCCAGGCAAGTTTTTGATGTAAAGATAATTATTATTACAATGAATTTTGGTTTAGAACTTCTAGCTATGTAGGTAGAACCATTCTTGGTAGTTATTAATAATTTTGTTTTTAATATTCAGTGTTTTAATAGCGGTAACAATTTATTCATAAAATATTTGTATTCTTTTTATCTGATTTATCTAACTAAATCTATAAATAAAATACTATAACATCGTATGGTTAAAATAAACTGTGCGTTGGAAATATTTTCACGAAAATTGGCTTGGAATCCTAGAATTAAGCAATACACCCCGAATTACATTAAACATTTTTAGGGTTTATTTCTGAACGGCTTAACGGAATTCAACGAAACTTTACATAAAATCACGCCTGTTTCCCCCGAAGGGTTAGGCAGAGGTGTACCCATAGTACACTCACGTTTCGCCAGGTACGTTTAAGTCACATGTAATAGGGGGCAAGCCTATTGCCATCAACAGGACACAAAACCAAACTCCGGGCTGCTACTAAGCAATTCCAGATAGGAACACCCAATAACACTAATACTTTGCCCGACCCGGGAATTGAACCCAGGACCTCATGCTCAAAAGTAGCGCTTGCGACCACTAGACCAACTAGGCAGTTTTTTTATCTCGATTTTTTGGTAAATTGATTGAGTGGGTTGTTTTTGTTAAGCTAAGCTTGCCACGGTTGGTCCGTGGATGGGTGACCATCTTTACATACCAAGACCCCTCCGTTCCTCTGAAAGCACGATAAGCCGTTGCTCGAGGCTGTCATTTGAAGATCTTTGACAGTTGTTAAGGGTTGTCAGATGCCCGAAAATCTAACAACCAGCCTTACCAAGTGGTATTGTGTTACCCAGTAACTGGGTTGTGGAGGTCAGATAGGCAGTCGCTCCACGTAAAATACTGGTGTTCAGTTGCATCCGGTTAAACTGGAAGCCGACCTCAACATAGTTGGGAAAAGGCTAGGCAGATGGTGATGTTTTGGTAAATCCTGAAATACATTTTGACCCACAATGTATGCAATTCTTCACAAAGTATATATATGTAGTTCTACTCGTATATATAGCATAAGTCGTGATCTTGTTTGTTCTCATTGCTGTTTCCCAATTTCCGCGCGAACGGGATCACGTGCACAGCTAATCACACCTATTCAATATTTATCATAACCAATCTCCTACTACAATTAAACCTGTGGTTGTTTACGCCCCAAATATCAAACATTTACTCCGTGCATACATTTTCATAAAAAATACATGAAAGCCCCAAACATCACGCTTACTTATTTATTTAGGCGACCGCAAAAATCAACGGCATCCATCTTTGAATAGCGGAATGACCCTTTAATATGGCGGCGCCGGCCACGAATAAATTTTCCATTGAAAGCGTAGAGAATCAAAACCCTTCGTGAAATCTACAAGATTTACTTAAAGCTGAAACTCCGTGAATGCTATAGTAATGTAGGAAAACGATTTAGATTGTAATCAATGGAATAATACGACATTGAAGGAATGAGGAAAGCATTTGTTAGTGGAAAGAATTTACTGGTATATTATTAAAGTACTCAATGCAATTTCGACAATTGTTAATCTGATTTGTAAATGTACGTTTCATAACGGTGAGTTTACTGAATAAGCATAGCGATAAATTGGAATAGAAATTGATTACATTTATGGGAATGAAACCACGAAAAATATTGGTTGAGTCATCCTTGGTTGCTTTTCAAACATTTTTGAGGGTAAAGTTAAAATTGTTCTCAATTTGGTAATCATTGTAACAATTAAAATAATTTTCAACTCTATCTCCCGACTTCGTTCGGGTGTAACTCGTGAGAAATACAATATTCTAAAATCACAGCAAGATTTTTATAAAACTCTAAGCCCCTGAGCCACCGCGTCGCATCGCATCGCCCGCCCGCGCTTATACTTAGTTTTCGCGTACTTTCTGGTTTTTTCTTTTTGCTCGGCTCCTAAGGATCGTAGCAAACTCAAACTCAAACTCAAAGCATTTATTTCAAGTAAACCATTTACAGGCACTTTTGAATTGTCAACAAGTCGGTCAGTTACAAATATGAAGCTAGTTGCCCATTCCAAATAGTAGATTCCTATGGAGAAGAACGGGCAAGAAACTCCACAGACACTCTTTTAAAATAAAATATTTGATACAAAGTATTGGTTACATCATTCTTATTGAAAATATACATGTGAGAACGATGCAAAACGTCAGAAGCGTCCGTGATAAAAAAAAAACAATTCAAAACTAAAATAATTAAAAATAAGCCGTGGCAGCTAAGAGATGACCAGTCCCAACTAACAGCGCCCGTTCACGAACATGACGCATGGATCAGCACCATTCAGCTCAACCATTTTGAAGGGAGCTAAATGATCCAACACACACGCCACCATCAGCGAGACATCTGAGTGAGCATGACATACTCTCAGCTGCCAGGACATATTCAAGTCAATGAAAGACATATTACCCGGTAAATGGTAGCTCTATTGTACATAGTACTCACACCTGTGTTATGCAATTATATAATACAAAGGTGATTGAGTTTATATAATGAAAAGATAGTCTTACAATCTTCAGCAGCTCCAACAGTATTTTCAAATGTTAATCAATTAGTTGACGTTGTGGAGCAGGACCAGCATTGAGCCAAGCATTTCTATCAGCGATGTAATCCCCCAGCCCATAATATGCCTGCTTGCATAGTGTGCGTTTTATACAAGATTTGAATTTCGTCTCATTCAGTTGAAGTATGTGGGGAGGAATTTTATTATAATTTTTTAAACAGTACCCCATGAAAGATGAGTCTACTTTAGTCAGTCTGAAACCTGGTTGAGCTAATAGATCCCTACTTCTAGTACTATAATTATGACTTTCGCCTCTTTTACTAAAAAGATGTAAATTTTTTCTTACGTACATGATGTTTTCATAGATATATTGACAAGACACCGTCATGATGTTAATATTCCTAAACAGTTCCCTAAGAGAATCGCGCCTGCGGAGATTATATATGGCTCTGATGGCTCTTTTCTGCAGAATAAAAATAGACTCGATGTCTGCAGCCCGTCCCCAAAGTAAAATACCGTAAGACATGATACTATGAAAGTAACTAAAATAGACTAGCCTCGCGGTATCTACATCAGTAAATTGACGGATTTTCCTGCTGCTGAACTTAGCCGTCCTGCAAGAGATGTTAAATGAGGACCCCATTGAAGCCTAGAGTCGAGCGTGATCCCCAGGAAAACAGTTTTATCGACGAATTCTAGTTTCTCTTGATTCAATACTATCTCATAATCACTACTTTTTACATTTGGTAAAGAAAATCGTATGCACTTAGTTTTCTTTCCATTTAATACTAAATTATTGGCAGTGAACCAATTTTGGACCTGCAGTAGGGCGTTATTTACGTCGACAAAATTTGTAGCACGTCTATCTACCTTAAAAATCAAGGAAGTATCGTCAGAAAATAACACCATTTGTGGTTGATTTTTTAATAAATGGAGATGATCATTAATATACACTAAAAATAGGAGGACCCAATATCGAGCCTTGAGGAACACCCATTTTTGCTTTTAGCGATGTCTTAAATAGCCATATTAGACCATACTGAGGCAGTAGTGGCCCAGTGGTAACGGCTGCGACTTAGGAGTTGTAGATCGTAGGTTCGAACCCAGACAGGCGCTTTACTTTGTGTAAATTATTGTATCACCACTGCTCTCAAAACGGTGAAGGAAAATATCGTGAGCAAACTGGCATGTCCTAGAACCAAAAGTTCAAAAACCGTCATCTTAAAACCGCACTGGGCTTGCGTGGCAGATTACAGCCCACTCCCTCTGACCGAGAGGAGGCCTGTGTCCCAGCCGTGGGAACATTATAGGCTGATTATGTAGACCTTCCTCAAGAATTGGTCTACCAAATGCAAAAAGATTTTTTTTTAATCCGGCTGGTAGTCCCAGAGATTAGCGTGTTCTAACATAAAAACAAACAAACTCTTCATATATTTATTACTAGCTTTTGCTCGCGGCTTCGCCCGCGTGTAGGTCAGAAATTATACTACGGGAACTACCGGAATAAAAATAATATAATTCAATCATGATTCGAAAGACACGTGCCGCCATCTGTTATCATAAGAACGCTATTGTTGTTTTCCTCGGGAACAATATTTTTTTCGGGATGAAAGGTACCCTATATCCGTTTCTGTACCTGACAACGTATATGCAAAATTTCCGGATGATCCGTTCAGTGGTTTAGGCGTGAAAAGGTTTAACGCATTTATAATATTAATTAGGATATTAGTATAGATGATGAATGTAAGACCTGAAAGAATAAGTAAGTGAAAAGTCGCCCGAATTTATGAAATACAGAAGTAGTTCGCCCTATCTTTCAAAGAGAATGTGAGAAACAAAGAAATCCAGTAAATCAACGTCCATTAGAAAGAAACGTTCTTAAGAACCTTCATCAAGTGACTAATGAGGTGAATACAATCAATTGCTATCCCAGAATCGATAGTAGTTAGGGAAAATGGGCCCTTTATTGAACCTTAATATAATTAACCCAAAGGATCGACAATTCAAAGGTAATTAATAGTAATAATGAGGGCAAGGGAACTAACGTGGTACTCGTATAACGTAAATCTTAGATAAACGACATAATATATGTTATGATAATTATTATGGACTGTAGCTTTGAGTGGACTATATACATTTATATCTGTATTTTTAGGGTTCCGTACACAAAGGGTAAAACGGGAACCCTATTACTAAGGCTCCGCCGTCTGTCTGTTTGTCTGTTTGTCCGTCTGTCAGCAGGCTGTATCTCATGAACCGTGATAGTTAGACAGTTGAAATTTTCACAGATGATGTATTTCTGTTGCCGCTATAACAACAAATACTAAAAAATAGAATAAAATTAATACTTAAAGGGGCTTCCATACAACAAACGTGATTTTTTTGCTCGTTTTTGCTCGATATTGATAACGGCAACAGCTAGACGCTTGAAATATTCACAGAATATTTAGTTATACATTCACTTAAAAAATAAATAATTAAAATAAAACAAATATTTTTAAGGGGGGCTCCCATACAACAAACGTGATTGTTTTGCCATTTTTATAGATAATGGTACGGAACCCTTCGTGCGCGAGTCTGACTCGCACTTGGCCGGTTTTTTATGGTATACATAATAAAGACAATAACTATGGCTATTCTATAATATTAACTTCAAGAAATGATGGGTTATGAAAGTGACATTCTATGACCTCAGAATGCGTTAGTATTTGCTGAGACTCAGAAAGAAACAAATAATTTTAAAAATTAAAAAACACGCTTGCCATATCAAAACATGAACTAAAAAATTAAAAAAATTATATAAAAAAAAAACAAAAACCCGACTGCAAAAAAATGAACTGAAAAGATTGAAAAAAGATGAAAAGAAAACCAGTCAAAGTCAAAGTCAAAGTCAAACCATTTATTTCAAATAGGCACATAAGAGGCACTTTTGAACGTCAAAATTTACAAAAAAATAGAATTGATTCTAGTTGCCCCTTCCAAAAGCTAGTTTCGTATGGAGAAGAATGGGCAAGAAACTCCACCGGTACTCTTTTAAAAATGTTTTACAATATTTTGTTTGATTACATTAATTATATGATTATATGTGAAGACGATGCACCTAGAATAAAATTACTATACCATAATAGGTAAAACGAATTAAAAACTAAGCAATGAAAAATAACTTAATTATTAGATAGATACGTGGTGTTCACATATTTACAAACATCATACAAGTATGTTCTTCTAAAAAAATAAAACAATAAGTCAGTGTGTGAGTATAGGTTATCACAGAATGTAAAATCAATATCATAAAAATAACAGATTTTACCATGAAAATAGCAACCAGTTTGATTTTGTCTAGACTCTAGATTGTCCTATGGAGCTGGACCAGCATGTTTCCAAGCATTCCTGTCCTGGATATAATCCTCTAACAGTATCCTTTAAGTACCAAAAATAAAAAAAATGCAGTCGGAGGAGGCATCTAGGATGTTACGAACGCCTTAAAATTTGCCTCCGACTGCATTTATAGACTGCCTCGTTGGTCTAGTAGCCGCAAGCGCTACTGCTGTGCATAAGGTCCTGGGTTCGATTCCCAGGTCGGGCAAAGGGTGAATGGGATTTTTAATTAGGAATTTCTCAGTAGCAGCCTGGAGTCTGGATTTGTGCCCGGTTGATGGCAATAGGCTGGCCCCCTATTACATGGGACTTAAACATAATTGGCGACATGTGGGTGTACTATAGGTACTCTGCCTAACCCTTCGGGGATTACAGGTGTGATGTTATGTTAGGTAAATGATAAAATTAAACGCTCTTATAAATTAGGAAAAATATTGCAATTCAAAACCTACCAAAAAGCCTTACTAACTCAAATCGCTCCGCGGATCGCTTCTCTCAAATAGCATAGTACCCGCAACTTACATATTCAGTAGGGATCCTGCAACGGTAAACTCGGGTAAATGAAATATGGTTTTAGGAGTTATAAGGGCCCCCACTTAAGGCTTGCCTTGCTCGAGGCGTTTTAGCAAGTAGGGAACAATAATAGGGCCTTAAGTAAGGCAGATCAATAAACAAAAGAACTTGGACTATTAGCTTGATGAAGTGACTTTTGGGGCTCTAGAGTGGATTTAGAACAAAGCCATGTGTGTATAAGTTGATTAAGTTTGCGATAAATCAAAGGTAGGATGCGAACTGGAGATTGTTGTTTATGTTGATGACTTTATTGTATACTTTTTTTGTAAAAAGAAAGTTAATCCGAATAACCGATTGAGGTATTATACTAGAAACACAATGGTGGTCACTTCTGACAATAGTAACGAATACTTTTATAGTTTACATTTCAGTTTTATTGTTACTCCATAAAAAACGAGGACACAGACAGCTCATAACAGTTTATTTAGTCAAACAAGACATACATGGCTACTAAATTCATCATCATAATTTCAGCCTAAAGACGTCCACTGCTGGACATAAGCCTCTCCCAATGAGGGTTTTTTGCCATAATCGCCACGCTTGGCAGGCGGGTTGGCGATCGCAGTATGGTGTTAAAATGCATAGAGAACGCTGCTGCCGATTCTCTAGTAAGTCCCTTAGTCGCCTTTTACGACACCCACAGGAAGAAATAGGATGGTAAGCGAATCACTAATTCGTATAGAAGTTCAAGTACTCAATAAACATTTACATTCATATTTTCTAACCCACCACTAACGTGTTTAACGTATTTAATTTTTCATTCTATAAATAAAACGATCTATTCCAGTAATTGTATTGGACAGCGAACAATTTATCTTCGATTGAGTGACTCTATTGACAGGTTATTAAAATAACTGCCTCGTTTGTCTATTGGTTACAAGCGCTACTGTTGGGCATGAACTCCTCGGTTCCATTCCCGGGTCAGGCAAAGTGTTATTGGGTTTTCCGTCTGGTGTCTCGATTTGTGCCCGGTTGATGGCAATAGGCTCGTCCCCTATTGCATGGGACTTAAACATAACTGGCGAAATGTTGGTGTACTACAGGTACACCTCTGCCCGACCCTTCGGGCAAACAAGGCGTGATGTTACTTATGTTATATCATGTTATGTATCTGTCAGTAAAAATTGATTGTATAGTCGACCTTTTAAGTGCGTGACCATTATTGACAACAATTCTCATTAATCTCACGAAGGTTTCAACATAAACAAAGAAGAAGTTGGGGGAAAATAAGCGTCACATCCACGCAAAACGGCCATCGCTCAGCATAATGCTGCGACCGTATGCGAGACAGAGCCCCAGCGCTGGTTTGCAGTGACATATACAATGAGACGACGATACGATACGACACGATACGTGGTGGACTATACAACTATTTAATAAACAATATTGACATAGAATACTGAGAAATTGGATTACAGTGGGATCCAATATTAATTTATTACAATTGTTATTGTGTTTTAGTAAGTTAAATTGGTTTGAATTCAGTGTCGGTAGATTGCCATCGAATTTCTTATTGTTATTGGTTCTAATATTAGTTTGTTTATAGTGTTTAATTTATAATTTGTGTGAGAATGGGTAATGGTGATATGCTTATGGACGATTATATTTAAAATTTACTAACCACTATTTGTTAAATAATTACTAATAACACCTATAAACAACAGTTACAAAAGTAAACCACAATCACTAATGTCTGTAAATACATCAAATGTAAGACTGCCTCAGCTAGACGGCAACGGGGTGCGTGCAGAAAACCTCCCCGTATGCCTGATGCCTGCTGGTCCCTTATGAATACGTTCGAGGGGAAGAGCAGTCGTCGGGCCGGTGCACCCTGGGCATGGACAATACTCTCTTCGAAAAAGGTTGTGGAGTTTTTCGGAGAGGGTATTGTTTATGGCGAATTTCTGCGAGGGGGAGAGCGTAATGCTCCTCCTGGGTGGACGGTGGCCTACTCCTCTCTCTGCTTACAGAGGGATGGTTGAGTGGGCGCAGGTTAGGACCTGAAAAGTCCGTGGAAGAAGGGCCCAAAGGCCGAAGGAGGACGCTTCTCCATGAGTGAAGAAGCAGGGGCGGTGCTCGTTGTGCACTTACCCTGCCAACGAGCTGGCAGCGGGAGAACTGATTCTCCTGACTGCACCCGTCGAAATCGTAATCCGGAAAGAGATCACGGTCATGTTTTGTGACTCGGAACGGGACGAGGATCTTGGCTTAGTCGCCCGGATCGCGAGGACGATAACCTCTATAAAAAATCATCTAATACCATGTTTTGGTGCGTGGCGTGACTCCTCAGCTATTCATACCCTATGAATAGCTGAGGAGTAGTGCCATCTGTAACTTCGTAGTTGCAGGTGGCGCATCAGTCGTTAGCGCACCCCCAGCCAGGGACCAGTCGAACCTATGGTTGGGAAACAAATGTAACCCGACTTACACAGGGGGTAAACCTAGGAATGACGTTTTATATCCCCCACACTCGTGGGATTCAAAATGGAAACTTTAAAAACCAAAACCCAAAAGACGACAGGAGAGTATGAGAGGAGTGATGCGGGGTCGGAGTCCGACGCCGCATCTGGGGCGAAGAGCTCTTTTAAGAGCCCGGAGCCCGTGGAGGTGGGGGCTGCTAAGAACGCGAAGTTCTTGAAGAAGAAGCGGTCCAAACCAGGGGACGGCCAGGGGTCGTCCTCTGATGGCAGCTTGAGCAACGCCCGCAAAAAAAATAGCAGGCGGGGCGGGGTTCGGGAGCGGGGGGTGGGTAGAGGGCTCTGTGAAATGAAAGAATGGCAAGTAGCCGGGGAGAACAGGAAGGCGGGTAAAGCCAAAAGGGCGGCCAACAGAAAGGAGAGGCGGCAGCGGCGCAAGAAGCGAAGCGCCGCGGCTAGGCTCCGCGCCCCGAAGTCCGCAGCTGTAGTGATTACACTACAGCCGGAAGCGGAAAAGAAGGGCGTGTCCTACCGCGAGGTGCTCGCTAAGGCGTGGGCGGCAGTGAACCTGGAGGAGATCGGCGTCGCCGATGGCTTCCGGATGAAGGTCATTGCGATGGGGGCCCGGATGCTGGAGATCCCCGGTGCGGCCAGCGGCCCGACCGCTGATGCCCTGGCTGAAAGGCTTAGGGCGTCCCTAAATGCGGATGAGGCCCGGGTTTCCAGGCCTACCAAGTGCGCTGACATGCGCATTCTGGGCCTGGACGACTGCGTGACGGCGGAAGACGTTGTGGCCGCCGTGGCTAGGACTGGAGGGTGCTCTGCCGAACAGGTGAGGGCGGGCACCATCCGTCCTGACACCACGGGGATGCAAACCGTTACGGTGAGCTGCCCCGTGTCGGCGGCCAGTAAAATAGCCGGGGAGGGCCGAAGGCTCCGGGTGGGCTGGGTATCTGCGCAGGTAAAACTGCTGGAACCCAGGCCTCTGAAGTGCTTCCGCTGCCGGGTGGGCAACCACGTGGGAGCACACTGCACCTCGGAGGTTGACCGCAGCAACGATTGCTTCCGCTGTGGTCAGCCCGGTCACAAGGCCGGTTCGTGCAATGCCACGCCGCATTGTTTTGCTTGTGCGGCGGCTGGTAAACCGGCCGATCACCGGGCTGGGAGCAAGGCCTGCGCTCCAACCACCAAACCCAGGGGCAGGGGCAAGCCCTCCGCCACCGCCGTCACCGCCGCAGCCGCCACGATTGCCGCCGCCGCTGCCGCCTCCACCGTCGTTGTTGCCGCCGCTACCAACGTGGCAGGGCCATCCCAGAGGGCCCGGGAGGAGGCTGATATGGAATGCCAATAAATGGCCCCATTACGCCTCCTCCAGGCGAACATCAACCACTGCGCCGCCGCTCAGGATCTGTTGCTCTAGAGCATGGCGCAGTGGTCGATTAACATCGCCGTGGTCGCTGAGCCGTACTTTGTCCCGCCCAGGGATGACTGGGTGGAGGACCTGAGCGGCTCAATGACCCTAATTTCATCGGCCGCCGCCGGTACCCCGTCCATCGAGGCCGTCAAGAGGGGACAGGGTTGCGTGGCAGCACGGTTCGGGGAGATTGTCGTGGTAGGAGTTTACTTCTCCCCGAACCGAACTCTCGCCAAGTTCCACAACTCCCTTGGGGAGCTGAGAGTCGTCGTCGTCGGGTACCATCCCCACACGGCGTCCTCGGGGACTTCAATGCCAAAAACGTGGCTTGGGGTTCCCGGTATACGGACACGAGGGGCAGGATGGTGGAGGACTGGGCCCTGGAGACAGGCCTGGTCGTCCTAAACCGGGGTTCTGTCCCCACGTGTGTGCGGATGCGGGGTGAATCAGTGGTGGACATCTCGTTCGCCGGCCCCGCTCTGTCGCCGCGTGTGTTCGACTGGCGCGTCATGGAGGGGGTGGAGACGTATTCCGATCACCGATACATCCGGTTTAACGTCTCCGCCCAGACCTGAGGCGCGCTGGTCCGACGGACCCCGAGTGGTCCGCGGTGGGCGCTGAAGCAGCTGGACCGGGAGCTTCTCCTGGAAGCCTCGATCGTGCAGGCCTGGGTGTCATCACCAGACAGGCCTGCCGACATCAACGACGAGGCGGAGTGGTTCCGGGAGGCCATGTCCGAAATATGTGACGTGGCAATGCCGCGGGTCCAGCCCGGACGTGCTCGGCGCCAGGTGTACTGGTGGTCGCGTGAGCTGACCGCTTTACGCGAGGCGTGCGATGCTGCGCGCCACTGGTACTCCAGGCACCGCAGGCTCCGTATCCGCCCTCCGGATACGGAAGTCATTCAGGCGGAGCTATACGAGGGGTACAGAGCGGCGAAGACTGCCCTCCGAGCGGAGATCCAGCGGGCCAGAGGACTGGCCCGCGAGGAGACGCTGGAGACTCTCAACAGAGACCCGTGGGGACGCCCCTACAAATGGGTGCGAGATAAACTCCGCCCATGGGCTCCCCCGCTGACGCAGAGTCTCCGGCCCCAGCTCGTGGAGGACGTGGTGAGCGCTCTGTTCCCTTCGCGAGGGGAACATACTCCCCCGCCCATGGCTCCGCCTCCTGCAGTGCCAGATGCGGACCACACCGACGACGACGATGCTCCAGAGGTGACCGAGGTAGATCTGAGAGTGGCGGTACGTAGGCTGAATGCCAAGAATACCGCCCCAGGACCCGATGGCTTGCCTGGAAAAGCCTGGGTTCTGGCCTTAGAGGCTCTCGGGCCTCGACTAAGGGGGCTCCTAAGCGCATGCTTG
The DNA here is from genome assembly GCA_963921375.1 of Tiliacea citrago. NCBI lineage: Eukaryota > Metazoa > Arthropoda > Insecta > Lepidoptera > Noctuidae > Tiliacea > Tiliacea citrago. The sequence continues at coordinate 23,888,528 of OY992783.1, forward strand.
GAGAGGGGCCAGTTCCCACTTCGTTGGAAGACGGGGAAACTGGTCCTCATAAAGAAGCCAGGGCGCCCGGCGGACTCTCCGTCCGCTTATCGGCCCATTGTGCTGCTCGACGAGGTGGGCAAGCTCTTTGAAAGAGTAATTGCAGACCGCCTTGTCGGGCGGCTGGTGCGGGTGGGGCCGGATTTGGCGGAGAGCCAGTTTGGTTTCCGCAAGGGACGCTCTACAGTGGATGCCATCATGCGCGTTCGAGCCCTCACGACGGGGGATGCTGTTGCCCGGGGTGGGGTTGTCTTGGCGGTATCTCTGGACATCGCCAATGCCTTTAATACCCTGCCCTGGAGTTGCATTGGGGAGGCACTTCGGTATCACCGGATGCCGACCTACCTCTGTCGCGTGGTCGAGGCCTATTTGACGGACAGGGCCGTCATCTACCCCGGTCACCAAGGAGAGTGGAACCGGCGAGAGATGTCGTGTGGTGTCCCACAGGGATCGGTCCTGGGGCCGCATCTGTGGGACATCGGGTACGACTCGGTGCTGCGCGCCGACCTGCTACGTCTGCTACGCTGACGACACGCTACTCCTGGCACAAGGGAGTTCGCATCAGGCGGCGGCCGAACTGGCGGCACGTGGGGTTGCGACAATCGTCGATAGGATCCGGCAATTGGGACTTGAGGTGGCATTGCATAAGTCCGAGGCCATGTGTTTTTATGGTCCTCGGAACGCGCCACTGTCGGGTTCCCAGATAACGGCGGAGTTCACATCGGCGTCGAGTCGACGATGAAGTACCTGGGACTCGTCCTCGACAGCCGGTGGAACTTCGTGGAGCATTTTCGACGTTTGGCTCCCAGACTGGAGCGGGCCGGGGCTGCTTTGAAGCGGCTCCTGCCCAATCTAGGCCGTACAAACGCCTCCTGCCGGAGGCTCTACGCGGGGATCGTGCGGTCCATGGCCCTTTACGGGGCACCGGTGTGGTTGCGTTCTTTAAGGCTTCGACCAGCACAGCGGTTGAACGCGTCCCAGAGGGTCATGGCCATCAGGCTGGTACGGGGTTACCGCACGGTCTCCCGTGAGGCGGCGAGCCTCCTTGCCGGACTGCCGCCATGGGATCTGGAGCCAAAAGTCCTCGCACACATCTGGCAGTGGCGCGAGGAGGCGAAACGCCGGGGTGAAACTCCGCTGCCGCGAGAAATCACGGCACGGCGGACAGAGCTCCGGCGGGATCTTATGGCGACATGGAGAGTGTGATTGTCGCAACCCAGCGCTGGGCACGCCACAATTGTGGCGATAAGTCCCCTCTTTGAGGAGTGGCTAGAGAGGCGCCACGGCGTCCTCACCTTCCGCCTGACGCAGGTCCTCACCGGACACGGTTGTTTCGGGTGGTTCCTGTTCAGGATAAAGCGGGAGGAAACGCCCGGGTGTCACCACTGTGTGGATCGCCCGGAGGACACGGTGGAGCATACGGTGGAGGTCTGCCCAGCTTGGGCGGAGCACCGCCGTGTCCTCACGGAGGCGATCGGCGGCAGCGATCTCTCGCGTCCGGCCCTGGTTCAGGCCATGGTTCGGAGCGAGAGTGCATGGGAGGCCGTCACCTCCTTCTGCGAAGCAGTTATGCTAGCGAAGGAGGAGGCGGAACGCGTGAGGGTGAGACAAGGTTCGCGCCCACGCGCCCTTAGTCGCCGCAGGAGACGCCCCGGGCGTCGGGAGTCGCAAGCCGATTTCCGGCCACCGTAGGCACGGGCCTGCGGACGGTGAGCGATGGGTAGCTCGCCGTCCGATAAGGACCAGGCCCGGGTCGACGGCGCGTTGTGTTCCACGCGCGCCTCAAAGAGATGTCAGCAAAAACTGACGGGGTCCGTTAGGACCAATGCCTGCCAGGGTTGCGAGTTTGTCCGAAAGGGATATCTTGGCCCTGGCACACAGGCAACGGAAGGAACACGGGTGGGTTTTAGTCAGTAAAAGTCTGACACTCCCTCCCGCTCCGCCCAGAGCGGGAGAAGTTATTCGATGATTTCCACCCAAAAAAAAAAAAAAAAAAGCTAGACGGCAACATCTTTTTCGTGCTTCGCATATCTATAATAAGATAAACAATGCCCTACTGATTGACCCATTCTCTAAAAATGAAATTAAAAAGAAAATAAACACCTGGCTACAAACATTGGTTTACATATATACTGAAAAAATAATAACTTAAACTCTGCAATTACCAGGTCCCATTAAAAACATGCACGATAAATATATAATTATATACGATGATATACATTTACGCGTACGCTTACGCATCCTCTCACACACACAAACACACCCTATCTACCCTCACACACACCTCAAGCAGGTTTTGTATAATTTAAAATTGTTAAAATTTTATTGCTTAATATCTGTGTAAAACTGCTGGGAGAAGACACTGATTCCTGTAACACAGATTACAACCTAGCGCAGGAGTCAGGGCTTCCATATAAATGTAACATACTTTTATGTCATTAAAATATTATTATATAATTTAAGACTGTTTATAATATATTATAGACCTCAACTTTGCACAAAAGATCCTGTGATGGCCCAATTACCATTGGAAATTAATTATAAACTAGCTATATTTATTGCCAGCGACCCTCCCCTGCTTTTCACCGTTTTTACGACTTAACAAAACATCGAGAGATCATTTTATTACATTTAACTTCAATGTGAATTTACGGTTTACGACATTTATTCCTCAAAAAGAATACGATTCATTTAACATGAGAAATACGTTAATCTTAAACTAAATAAGTAAGTACTTGTAGTAATTTATTTTTATATACATGAATAACAACTTATATCTAATTAATTTCTAAAAATAACAAAATTATATCCTATATGAACTAAAACTATTAATAAACTAAACTAGGACGTCAAAAAAATCCTCCGCATCGCTGTCGACTGGTAATGTACCCAAGAGACTGGTGGCATTGCCACGTTGTACGGCACTGCTTAGCTTCTGGTCAAAGTAAAAGCCAGCCCTTGGGCCACCCCGGGTCTCACCACTGTGTGGATCGCCCGGAGGACACGGTGGAGCATACGGTGGAGGTCTGCCCAGCTTGGGCGGAGCACCGCCGTGTCCTCACGGAGGCGATCGGCGACCTCCTTCTGCGAAGCAGTTATCCGATTTCCGGCCACCGTAGGCGCGGGCCTGCGGACGGTGACGACTGCGGACGATTTTCCACACAAAAAAAAAAAAAAAAGCCCATGGGTCACGGGAAGTGTCAACCAGCCGTTTGGAGATTCCTTTGAATAAAACATGAGCACTCGGACCCCACGGCCCGAGGGTTTCAACTCCAGTTAATCTTAATACTAAATAAGTTAATCTTAATACTAAATAAGTTAATCTTAATACTAAATAAGTTTTTCTTAATACTAAATAAGTTTTTCTTAATACTAAATAAGTTAATCTTAATACTAAATAAGTTAATATTAATACTAAATAAGTTAATCTTTATACTAAATACACGAACTTATGAAGAAACGGTAGGTGTACTCGTAAATAATCTAAGTGGTATATTGTATGTATATCTTTTTTCTAACTATGTTGTGATCAAGAAAAAGTGAGTGTACAATATATCGTTTCTTGATGCCAAGTCAATAGCAATTACACATTGTCAATAGTAGCAAGCTATCTGACTTTATTATTTATATACCTTCCGGAATAAATTCTCTAAATTATGGTACCTGCACAAAAATGCGTTGCTTAGCTTAGAAGAATGACCTTATTACTCGTACTATAAGAAGAAGAAACCAAGAAATGGCCAGGAATCCTGAGGGAACCTGAAATCTCATAGCTCAAAATTATTTCACTCGCGGAGATATATTCAAGAGAGATAAATCATAATCAAAATTGGACCTGCTTGTGCAAACAGGAACCAATCCATACACATGCCAAAATCGAGTAAGAATAAGTCACAAAAAGCGTTCAAAAATGCACCTTAATATTATATTTGCATACATAAAACAAATTATTTTGTACAATATTGTAAATGAACTTTATTCAAAATAACAAACAATTTAATTTTACACAAAATTTTGACAAAAACGGCTTTTTCTCAAAACTGTCATTGTATGGGACGATTCCGTTTTGCGTAAGTACTGCAAAAAAATCGATCAATTGTAGGACTGCCGTTTGAGCAAAGTATAAAAATAATAAAATTATGATTTGTATCTATACAACGCACGGTGGATCGAAAATCGGCTGTAGAAGACATAGGATCACGATTTCTTAAATGTTATTTTTTTGCTGGAAATGACTTCTGCTGATCATTACTGTTCTATAAAATGTCATATGAAGTAATTGTGTGCACAAATGGAAGAGTTATAATTTTTATAAGAAAAAAATGTATGGAGCTGACATGAAAAATGAGGATATCTCTGGAATCGCAAGGTTGGCCGTTATATCCTTGCACACTGTTATAGTACTATTTATTTGTGAATTTTTGACATCACCAAAAAACCGCCTTGCTGTGTTCCCGTCGTTAGTTGTGCCTGATCCTTGCTTAACGATGTCAATTAAAAGGTTGAGATCATCTTTGAATCGATCTTGAATGAGTTTTTTTCGTGAATGCAATAACTCTTGATGACCTTCTCCTCTTGCAGACCACTTTTTGAAGTCGAGACGATACGCTATGTGTAGAAGACATTCCATCACATTAATGCGGGCATGAAGTGATGATAATCCGAACTCATACACACCAGAAGAAATGGTTTTTGACGCAATGACATCTAACTTATTCATTTCTGTAGGCTTAGCCAAACACAGGTAGCAGGCCGCATTTGACTTAGCTTCAGACAGATATGTACAAATTTTGCCGTCAATCATCGTCATTATTAATTTGTGACTAATTTCATGTCCTTGACATTTTGAGGGAACGAGAGCTTCAATTTCGTTATCCATTGCAGTTTTTTTATTTATGACAACGTCTTTGGTTTCTCTCACAAAACTAAACTGGACTGGACGGCAATACCTAGGTGAGCAGGGTTTTGGATTCACCCATACGGTATCACCGTCAGCTGTCAACTTTAATGGAACCAAAGAGGTCATAAATATGCTGGAATCATCTTGACCACTCTCTATGTTTTGCTTATATCTACTTTGGTTAGATGCACCGTCAAATCACTTTGATATTAATATCAATTGTTTATCTTGTATCGCATCAGGACTACGAATAGTTTCAAAAATTCTGTTCACTGTTAAATCTAGTAACGCTTGTAGTGCAATCTTAGCAGATGAATCTGTTACAGTCACAAATGTCTTCGGAGGGTAGCACTGTAGCTTAGCTTTTTGCACTTTATAGTTAGACGGATATATCTCCTTTGAACCTTCTCGAATAGTCGTTTCCCTTAATGTGATATATTGCCATTTCGATAGTTTTAATGAAAGTAGCAAACCCAGTGCTTTTTCTGGTGAAAATATCGTTGAAGGAGCTGGTTTGTTCAACATTTCCTTGATTTTTGCTGCTGCTTCTGGATTTTGGAGCATATGTTCAATAACAGATGCAATATCCTCACGACCATCTCCTTTCAAAAGTGCTGCAGCTGAATAAGCTACTTCATTAGGGTCATCGCCTATATGTTCATCAGATCATCTCTTCTTCTGCTTGTTACTTAGATCTTCAAACGGCTTTCAAGATCTTTTTGTCATCGTTGAAGTTGATTTCATTGTTGAAGTTGATGGTACAGGTTCAGGTACAGGTTCAGTAGAAATATTTTCACTTGTTGATTCTTGAATGAGCAAATTGGTTTGCACGCAGTTTGGCCAGTCAATATTTGCCTCAAGCCAATTACTGTAATCACGTCTAAAAACTTCACTTTTTCTGTGGGATCGTAACCATCTCTTTTGAACTGCCCGTGTAAATCTTCGACAAAATTCTTTCACGGTAACACTATCTTCATCTGAAAGGCTAGAGCCCAGTCGAATAACAAGTGTGTTGAACAATATTTCATGATCGAAAGACGAAGCATCCTGATTGCTCAGAATAACAAACAAATCCAAATTTGTAATAATGCTTTCCATTATTCACGATCACTGAGTAAAAAGACACGGTAGGATAGATGTTAGTATTAGAAATGCTCTAAATGAACTGAAGTTGTGAATCCAATGTTTGACTATTTATTGTTATTGACTAATGATGGTATCACATTTATCTAATTACTTTTATTAAGTTAATCCTGCACTAATGGCTAAATTAGCGAGTACCCCAAATTATTTTGGTACACGTATCCTTTTAACTAGGTATATAGGTATTAAGTTTTATTAATCATTAGCTAATGTGGACTTGAGGCATTAGACAAGATTACGTATTACGTAATTCATAATTACCATGTCATTTCAAATGAAAATCACAAAGTAGGTAATACGACTTTGTGATTTCTTAGAATGTTTTGGTCTAAGCATAAAAAATATTGTAAATTAGACTTGGTATAGCCATATTTAAGCATTAAAATGTATCATATACATTTTTTTTTTAATTTTGATGATTTAAAAAAAAAAAATCGCACGTGATGCCGCGATATTAAGTATGTCAAAAATTCACAAATAAATAGTACTATAACAGTGTGCAAGGATATAACGGCCAACCTTGCGATTCTAGAGATATCCTCATTTTTCATGTCAGCTCCATACATTTTTTTCTTATAAAAATTATAACTCTTCCATTTGTGCACACAATTACTTCATATGACATTTTATAGAACAGTAATGATCAGCAGAAGTCATTTCCAGCAAAAAAAAAATAACATTTAAGAAATCGAGATCCTATGTCTTCTACAGCCGATTTTCGATCCACCGTGCGACGGCAATGTTAAATTACTGAACAAACAATCATAAAACAACTCGTCCCGTCTGCAAACATAAAAACAAATGGTGGATAAAAACAATTTTATTTAATTCTCACAACATGGAACTGAGAATATTATGCAAGGACATTTTGACCCGAATGATTTTAGAAATATTTTCTTCCAACCATATAATTATACACCGTGGCATTTTAATCGTCTTACAACTGCAGCCCACTTCATGTATCCAATGTGTACTAATCATTAATGAAAGTCAAAAAAATATTTATTAACATTAGAATAATTAAAAAAAAAATATTATTCATTATGACGCATGATGTAAGTAGTTTGGAACATCCTGTTATGAGCGCGGTGCGAGCCTTGCACTCCATTCCGCGCCGCCGGGTTTCAGCTGGTGAAACCCGGGCCAGCCGGGTGTCATGCGTCATAATGAATAATTTATACAGGCTGGAAACTTTCAGCGGGGCAGTAAGGGGAAGTACCTTATCAGTTGCAGCTACGCGAAAATGGTCTTAGGAGACTATCCTTATCTTTTTGAGAAATTTTGATCTGCATTCACAGATTTTGAAAAAAATATAGTCAGCAGGAAAATAAGCAATTTTCACAAAAACTTTTTTTTATGCCAATCGATCCTCTTTCTTATAAGGGTTAAAAACCTCTATTGGACCAATTGAGGTTTGAATACTAGAAAAGTCATAAATCGCAAAAAACTTTTCCCATACATTTCGTAGGAAATGAGACTCGAACTTACATTTTTTACCATCGATAAACTGGCCACTACAAAAAAGACTGATCGAAAAACAAATACAAAAACTATAACTTCTACTTTGGGTATTATTTCACCTTAAAATTAAAAACTTAAAACTTTACATTTGGACTCACCTAGAAATTTTACTTTTGTGCTCTAAGTTAAGAAGTGTTGAGAATGGTAGCTGTTTTGACGATAGGTTTTTTCCCTTTACTACAGAGTGGGTAGCAGCTGATAATGTGCTAGGATTAATTCCATAGAGAATCGTGGTAAGTAAATCTTTGAGTTCCTGAACACTGTTGTATTCCTTTTTATAAAGTTCGATTTTTAAATAGCGCCACATAACAAGTGTAGACGCGTGAGATCTGGACTGCGAGGTGGTCACGTTAAAGGACCATCATTATGTTGGTATCCACTGCCTTGCGAATTGCCGGAATTCGATTGATGCGATTTTGAAATACGAAGTTTTTTTTTTTGTTTATTTTTGGCTAGTCTTCATTGTAGCGGTCAATTTATCCATCATAAAAAAACTAAGTTGGAGTATCATTTCTTACGAAATGTATGGGAAAAGTTTTTTGCGATTTATGACTTTTCTAGTACTCAAACCTCAATTGGTCCAATAGACGTTTTTGATCCTTATAAGAAAGAGGATCGATCGGCATAAAAAAAAGTTTATGTGAAAATTCCTGCTGACTGTACATTTTTTTCAAAATCTGTGAATGCAGATCAAAATTTCTCAAAAAGATAAGGATAGTCTCCTAAGACCATTTTCGCGTAGCTGCAACGGATAAGGTACTTACCCTTACTGCCCCGCTGAAAGTTTCCAGCCTGTATATATTATTCATTATGACGCATGACACCCGGCTGGCCCGGGTTTCACCAGCTGAAACCCGGCGGCGCGGAATGGAGTGCAAGGCTCGCACCGCGCTCATAACAGGATGTTCCAAACTACTTACATCATGCGTCATAATGAATAATATTTTTTTTTTAATTATTCTAATGTTAATAAATATTTTTTTGACTTTCATTAATGATTAGTACACATTGGATACATGAAGTGGGCTGCAGTTGTAAGACGATTAAAATGCCCCGCTGAAAGTTTCCACCCTGTATATATTTTTTAATTATTCAAATGTTGATAAATATTTTTTTTCTGTCATAAATGATTAGTAGTCATTGGATACATGAAGTGGGCTGCCGTTATAAGACGATTGAAATGCCACGGTGTATAAGGAGAGTGAAATAAAAAACATACATGGTGGCGGGTGTGTTGGATCATTTAGCTCCCTTCAAAATGGTTGAGCTGGATGTTGCTAATCCATGCGTCATGTTCGTGAACGGGCGCCATCAATAAGGACTGGTCATCTCTAATAGCGGCCATGACTTATTTTAATTTTAGAATTGTTTTTTTTATTATTTTTATTACGGACGCTTTTGACGTTTTGCATCGATCTCACATGTATAATTTCAACACAATTGATGTAACCAATATTTTGTAACCATATGTCAATTTAAGAGTGTCCGTGAAGTTTCATGCCCGTTCTTCTCCATAGGTACCTACCTACCTACTAAGATTTGGAATCGGTAACTAGCTTCACCTTTATGACTGACCGACCCCTTGACAATTCAAAAGTGCCTGTAATTGGTTTATTTGAAATAAATGCTTTGAGTTTAATACTGAAATGGGTTTATCCGGGTCACACTAATTCTCAGGTAACACAGAAGTACGTATAACAAACTAATTTCAACAATAATTCAGGGCACTGGTTAAGAAAGTGTCAAAGGACTACCCTCATCCAATTATCACTGCTTTCCCTATTATACAGACGTATCAAAACAAGACCCACATTTTGATGTTTTAAAAAATATACGCAAACAAAGAAACTTCTACAACGAAACCATTTAAAAAATCTCATCTACACACGTAATTTCACGTTTTTTTTCACTCGAATAATTCCTTTCATTATAATTACAATCTTGGGGTGGCTTTCGCGAATCTCAGGGGTGGGATAGACCCCTAGAATCCGGGGCTTACTTTGAAAAGGTTCACACGACATGACCTTAGATCCAACTCCTCCCGCTCTCGAGGGTCCATGATGAGTTTGGGAGCAATTACAACCCAAGATATGGAAATTAATCCCAAATAAGAGATACCAGCACGTATAATTACTTGGAGTCGTAAAAATTATAATGAAGAGTAAATTCTCTTAGATTTCACTTTAATGATAGCATTAATTTTGCTGACTAAGACCTTTTTTCCTTGGCCTAAAGCGGGTTTCCGTTAAGGGAAGCTTGGTTAAGTCATACTTATGTTTTTTATTCTCGCCTCGAGCCTTTTCGGGGAAAATTAAGATTTATGGTCAGGTTTTCCTTTTAGGATTTAACTTCTGTCTTATAAATGTGGAGGTATGGTCTCGGTTTATTCTTCATCAGGTTGAAAAGGAACTAGTGGAACAATCCTGACGTATATTGCTGCCGGTTGTCTGGAACTTAAGTGACGGGTTTCCGGCTCAGGATATTGATTCCCGCTGCTCCGTTCCCTCTAAGAATAGCATCTCTCACGGGTGTCGTAACAGCGGCCATTTGTATATTGATATCTAGAAAATCTGGTGTCCCTAAGGTTTACGTCGGCGAAATGACGGTAAATCCGTGTAAACCTTACTATTTTATAGATAAAAGAAATGATCTTATAAGCAGGGTGGATCCCGTAAATACATTCGAAGAATCCTTTAATGAAAAAGAGGTAAGTAATAGGAAATATAAAACAAAAGCAAGCTACTTCCAACTCGTTATTATTCAATAAAGCTTGCATGATTAGAAGGCATTAGGTACTTTTTGCATGCTGGCTAAAAATGTGTGGGATAAAAAGCCGATAAAAAAACCGTTTCCTAAATATGACAAGGCCATTTTGCACAGGGATTCTAAAACGGGCTGTTTCGTAACCAGGGCAAGGCTTCATCGTGTATTTGATGTATCGCCATACCGTGTTGTTCTGCAAATCTGTCATACCATTTTTGGAGCATAAATCAGTGCCCCTCACCATGACTACAAGATCCCAACTCTTCATGATACGATAATGCGGTCTATGACGTATGACATACGAATAAAGAAATTCTGGAATTTTGTCGGAACGATTCCATTCCAACTTTTTGTTAGGATCGCAAAATTTGGGTCCATGATGAATACGTTTTTTGCAGATATCGTATTTTTTTGCTGTAACGCTGCGTTTTATGCTCACGTTGACGTTTTTAATATATGTCATCAAAGGCTTTTGGGACAGTATGCATAACACACAGTTTTCTCTATTCAAGTTTAAAAATCTCTTGTCTTACGAGATAAGTGAACTTAATTCTATACGTTTTTTGAGTTATAGCTCAAGATTTAAAATTTATTAGGTTTATGGCAGCTTTAAAATATGATTTTATTTGTCGCACGTTTTCTCGCTTTTAATGTAATATTTCTTATCTAAGTTAACCTTAAACCGCTTAACCTTCAAAGTGCGAAGTTACGGGTACTTATTTTTTATGGTGTGACCTTTAATACCCCATGAAAACACATAAAAGTCTGTAGCTACGAGTACCATATAGTAAGTTTTGCGTGTAGAGAAGTTGACAACGCAGGCAGTCGTTGATTTATTGGAAAGGATCCTATAATATGGGGTATTACCCCCATGTAAGTGGGCTTTATGGACTGTTAATGGTGTGTAACAACGTAGACATAATGGAAAGTTGACAGAACATGTTATTTCCTCATTTGGTTCTTTGTCGATACTTTAAGGCTATATTTTAAGAAATTGCCTGTGATCACGGTTGACAACTTTGTTTGCGAGGAAATTACTTTTGTATTAAGTAGCAATTTTCAAACTTGTGCCATGGCAGTATTAGGTTCAATGCCCGGGTGTAATATGTCACATGGAGTTATCGCAGCATTAGTCTGAGATAGGAGCATTTTTGGCATCGCCTTGATTGCTTTTTTTTTGTATAATAGTTTTAAATGCTATTTTTGTATGTCTTGTGCGTGTCCCAAATTAAATATTTTTCTTTCTTTAATGAAAAAGTATGGCCTTAAGCGACGTTACTGTCGGTCATGTGTGGGACTGTAATGGTCTGTCAGCAAAATCATGATCAAAAATCAAAATATTTTATTTCACATAAACCTACATGGGGACTTATGAAACGTCAGAAGCTAGGTGCACGGTTCTAATTGGTATTTGCCTATGGAGAAGAGCTGCTAAGAAAATTCACGGTTACTCTTTAAAAAAAATGGCTTTTACAACATCTCTTAATTACAGTGTTAATAGGTATGGGAGGACAGTGGGCTTAATGGACTGTACTCTATTTTGTTAAGTACCTGGTACTTGTTGACGAGCTGACTGTCCTCCCATACCTATTAACACTGTAATTTGAAAACATTTAAAAACTTATTATTTTTAAAAGAGTAACCGTGGAGTTCCTTGCCGGCTTTTCTCCATAGGAAACGACCAATTGGAACCGTGCACCTAGTTTCTGACGTTTCATAAGTGCCCATGTAGTTTTCGTTACTCAAACTCAAAGCATTTATTTCAAATAAACCAATTACAGGCACTTTTGAATTGTCAAGGGGTCGGTCAGTCAGAGAGATGATGCTAGTTGCCCATTCCAATGCGTAGTAGGTTCCTATGGAGAAGAACGGGCAAGAAACTACATGGACACTCTTTTTAATCAAAATATTGTGACGAAGTATTGGTTACATCATTCATGTTGAAATTATACATGTGAGACGTGCACGTTAAAAGCGTCCGCAATAAAAAGATAAAACCATTAAAAAAAAGTTAAAATAAGCCGTGGCAGCCAAGAAATGACCAGTCCCCACTGACGGCGCCCGTTCACGAACATGACGCATGGATCAGCATCATATAGCTCAACCATTTTGAAGGGAACTTAATGATCCAACACACACGCCACCATCAGCGAGACATTTGAGTGAGCATGACACACTCAGCCGCCAGGGCACATTCAAGTCAATGAAAGACGTATTTAGTAAATGGTAGGTACATAGTGCTCACACATGTGCTATGCAATTATACAATACGTTACGTTTCATAAGTGCCATGTGAAATAAAATAGTCTGATTTTGAGTGTAGGCCTGTCAATGTTGCAGTAGGTACAGTCAATGACCAGCATTACCTGACCTCTCTTACAATGAAGAATAATGGAAGAGGGGTCAGATAATGCTGATCTCCGACTGTACACCTTAACGTTACGGGGAATTACTGAGCGACTACTTAAATTGTGTTGTGTTTAAGTATTCGGCTGTTAAGGTCAGTTTCTACTTTTCTTTGTACCTACTGACCTTATCAACATAATAATATTTCTCTCAACATAATAATTTCCCCCCCCCCTTTACAACCTTCAACAAACACGTTCACTGCCACATTTCTGTCCCAAAAATGCCTTCAACAGACTGAATAAATTCAAAAAATATAATAATTACAACCACAAAAGAGTACAGATTAAATTCAGACAATTACGTCTGTTTCGTAATCAGGCAGTCGTTATCTCAAAACGGGGACTCTTGAAAATTTGACATGCGTGCGTTGAATTAATTAAATATTCTCTCTTTTGTAATGTTTTCGGGTTTTCTGTATGTTTTAACTACGTTTATTAGTGTTATACAGGGTTATTGACGGTTGCAGACCAAAATAGTTCTATTAGAGGGGCGATTTCCCAAAAACTTAATGTTTTTATTAAGCACTGGGAAAACTTGGGTCTAAGATTGGTAGGTGCTCGAATTACAGCATTTTTCACCATCATCATTCTCCTTAATTCCGATTTATTTGGGGTCGTATCCATTTATCATTTTCCATAATATATTTATATCTTTTTCAACCGCCAGCTAGCTATGTATATCATTGTTCACACAATCCGCGTCCACAGTTTCTTATTATTTTTAGGGTTCCGTACCTCAAAAGAAAAAAAACGGAACCCTTATAGGATCACTCGTGTGTCTGTCTGTCTCTCCATCAGTCACAGCCAATTTGCTTCGAATCTACTGGAACGATTAAGTTGAAACTTGGTACACATATGAATTTCTGTGACCCAAACACGGACGTGTAACGTATATAAATAAATTTGAATATGGGGGTCACATTTGAGGAAAATTAAAAAAAAACTGTGCAATTGGTACCATGTGACATGGTATCAAATGAAAGGGCTTGATGTAAGGATTTAACATATATTTAAAAAAAAATCTTTTGAAGTTATTTAAGAAAACAGATGAAAATTGACCATTCCTCCACCTTATCTCCGAAACTACTGAGCCTTCAATTTTGAAAAAAAAGCAGAAAATAGTTCTTTACATGTAGATTACAGGAAAACCTATACTCGTAAGAAGTCTATGGTCATAAAATAACATGGTAAATCACTCAATATTGTGCGTACAAGCTTACATTTGTAGTTGGAATGTATAAGGGAACATGTCTTTCAACTACAATGTTAAGTTTGTTCTTGGGATAAATTCATCCCAAATACGGAGGGTCAGACCACACATAATGAAGGGTTTCATTGTGCGTGGTCTGACCCGCACTTGGCCGGTTTTTATTTTATTTTTTGATTATACCTACCTATATTATTTTCCTATCGCTTTTACTTAATTTAAAACCAACCGTGATAATCTCTTATAAGAACAAAAAAAAACTCGTTTCATTTTTAATTATGTCCTTGGTCAAAGGCTTTCCCACAGCAGCCATGGTCATTAGTGGCAGACCATAATGACTTAATTCTATATCGGCTGTACATCAATAAACGTCTCGTGACCGTTATCGCCATCTTGGAAAACCCGAGTTTTCATGGCTTTATCGTAAAATGCAGACTTTATTTTCGTTCAAGCACTTATATACTTTTATTTTAAGTAGGGCTAGCTTTTATACTGAGCTGAGGCGATAAGTTTAGGGTATAAAAGAAAATTGTAAATCCAGACTAATATCATATACGGGAAAGTTTGGTTTGGATGTTTGTGAGGTAATAATGTCAATGTCGTAACTCAATATTATAATGCGAACGTGAGTTCGTTTGTTCGTTATGCATTTGGATGAAATTTGGCACATGGTTAGACCATGATCTGGGTTAGAAGATATAATAGTTTTTATACCGGTAGTATATTCCCGTGGAATAATTTTCGACCATAAAGCGGACGAAACCGCGGGCAATAGCTAATTAATAATAAATTCTTTCTTTTTTATGTTAGTGAGAATATAATTGTACTCGTATGTACAAATAGAGAATCATTGCTTCAGTAAATACATAAATTGACGCCTTCTTTCCATGGGGATAGGCAGAAACTACTGTTGCTTCAGTATTCCAGCCGAAATTCTAGAGCAAAGATTCAACAGTCCAGCCTAACTGCAATCAATGCTCGGTTCTTCTTTGCAAGAAAATGGCTTTTTGCTCTGCAATTTAGACATTTATAGACAATGCCTATAATATCTCACTGCAGGGCAAAAATGTATATCTGGATTAATATTGAACTCATACCTACATGCAATATTTATTCTAGCATATCACGCACACTTCATCATCATTCTCCTGCCCTTATCCCAATTGATTTGGGGGTTGGCGCAACAAGTACCTTTCTTCCATACTTCTCTATTAGTCGTCATCTCGGTAGTCACTCCCTTTCTAGCCATATAATTTTTCACACAGTCCATCCATCGTTTATTTGGTCTTCCCCTACTCTTCTAGCCATCGACGTGCATACTCAAAACTTTCCTCACGACATTTTCCTCATTCCTCCGCATCACATGACCGACCCGAACCGATTTCCGCACAACTTTTCAGTCACCGGTGCCCCTTCCAGACTGCCTCTTATTTACTCATTTCTCATTCTATCCATTTTTGTCACACCACACATTCCTCTGAGCAATCTCATCTCAGCTACATGCAATTGCCTTTCATTCATCCCTTTTGTGGCCCAACATTTTGATCCATACAAGACAGCAGGTCTAACCATTGTTTTATATACCTTCCCCTTAAGTTTAAGAGGAATGCGGGAGTCGCAGATTGGTCACATGACCTGCCGCCATTTCATCCATCCAGTGTTAATCATATCACGCACACATAATAACAAAATATTATATTCTTGTTTATTATGAGGTTTAATTAAAGTTCCAAATAGTTTAAAAGCATCACTTGGTTCAGTATAACATTTATGTAGATAACAGTTTATGAAGCAGCCTGCGTAAATACAGCGTGGAAACTCTATAATAATAAGGTATATTCTCATACCAACATAAATGTTATGTTATGTTGGTATGAGAATATACCTTATTACACAACAACAAACTTACAGACGCCTGTAATCCCCGAAGGGTTAGGCAGAGGTGTACCCATAGTACACCTACTAGGGCGAGCCTTTTACCATCAACCGGGCACAAATCCAAACTCCGGACTGCTACTGGGAAATTCCTAATGGAAGCCTTACCCTGTGGGTGTACTATATTCTCATACGCGCATTTATCGCATTGAGTTATCCTGTAATGGTAAATGCAAGAAAATAAAATAAAAAAGATGTTTTATTTAAATTAGTGAATTGATTTTATTTGTTTTGTTTTCTCTTCTACTCTTACACACGGTGTCTACATCTCTTTTTAACTACTTTCCTATCGCTGGTGCCCGAAGAGTTTTCGTTAGAAATAAACATTACCATTGTATAACGTATTTTTCTAATCCTTTCTTCTTGGCTCTATTTATGTACTCACATATAATATGTGAGTACCTACATAGATGGTTAAATAAATCAATTAATGCGAGAATTAATGTGGTGTTCGCTTAGCCCATTGGCTAAGGCATCGGGTTGTGAAATGACAAGACTTGAGTTCAATTACCGATGCAATATTACGCGTTGCTTTGTTTTTATTTCCATTCTACTTTTTTTTTTACTGTTTTTGTTTTTTATGTTCTTATGAGTGTGTTTTAGATTAATTCCTCTGTTGAGTCCCAATAAATATATTTTTTTCTTTCTTTCTTTCCTTCAATATTAACGTGAACCTACTTCTATAACAATATAAAAAAAAACTGCTGCGCTATACATTTATGTTCGCATAACACGACAAAATGTAGGGAGGAGCTGTATTTTACGGTTCCGTACCTCAAAAGGAAAAAACGGAACCCTTACAGTATGTCTGTCTGTCACAGCCGATTTTCTCCGAATCTACCGGACCAATTAAGTTGAAACTTGGTACACATATGAATTTCTGTGATCCAAACACCGTCCGTGTTTGGATCACAGAAATTACCACCGTTACCGAAATTAGTACCGTAAATAAATTAATTTTGAATATCACTTTTGGGGGCAAATTATAAAATAAAAATAAAGTTTTGTAATAAAATTGGTACCATGTGACATAATTATCAAATGAAAGGGCTTGATGTAAGGATTTCAGATATATTATTTAAAAAAATTTAAAATAAATACTTTTAAACATATTTAAGAAAATCGATAAAAAAGTACCATTCCTCCCTTAATCTCCTTCAGCTTAGTAGAAGCTACTAAAATTAAAAAAAAAATACTGAAAATAGTTCTTTTACTTATAGATTACAGGAAAACCTATACAAACTCTATGGTCTTAAAATAACATGGTAAATCACTCAACATTGTGCGTTCAAACTTACGATTGCAGATGAAATGTATGGTACAATAGTATAATTTTCAACTACAATGTTAAGTTTGTTCTCCGGATAAATTCATCCCAACTACGGAACCCTTCATTGTGCGTGTTCCAACACGCACCTGGTCGGTTTGTTTTTCACCATTTCCGGGTTGGACCCATAGTAAAAGTTGTTCATAATGATGCGCACAGTACAGTGACCCCTTATGCCTTTTAGTCTGTGCTAAATAGATGTATTTTCTTTCTTTCTTTAAGGCTTAAGATGTTTTTAGTTATTTCAATTACATCTTGTGTTTGGTCAGAGGAACTACGGTAATGTGACATGACTTGCCTTAAAACACAAAAAAAAAAGTAGTGCAGTGCAAACCGCGGCAAAAAGCAGTGGATACTGCTTTATTTACATTTGTTTTTTAGTCCCAAATCATATAAATTAAATGATTTTTTGTACTTTATTCACGCAGAAATCGCACGTACAATAGTGAAAAATCATGCACTTTATAAGGAATTGATTCCGGCATTGTCGAAGACAATGTGTGTGCGTTCCGTTCCACCAAACAAGCGCAACATAAAATATGGAATTCTAAAATAAGTAATGCATTAAAAAATGTAAAAAAAATAGGAATTTGTTTCTTGACTCCTACACAATGTATATTTAAATAATGGATAAGTTTTGAACATAACATAACATCATGCCTGTAATCCCCGAAGGGTTAGGCAGAGGTGTATCTATAGTACACCCACATTTCGCCAGTTATGTTTAAGTCCCATGTAATAGGGGCGAGCCTATTGCCATCAACCGGGCACAAATCCAGACTCCGGGCTGCTTCTGAGAAATTCCTAATGGAAAATCCCAATATCACTTTGCCCGACCTGGGAATCGAACCCGGGACCTCATGCTCAGCAGTCGTGCTTGAGCCCACTAGACCAACGAGGCAGTCAATAATGGATAAGTTTTGAATTACGTGCATATATGCCCGATTGTTTATAATTAGTTACAGATGTTAGTATCGATTGTGTTAGGATATGCTCATTTATCGCATTGAGTTATCCTGTAATGGTAAATGTACGAGTAATTTGATAAATAAATAAATAAATAACTTGACAAAATGTGTTCGATAGCAGGGATGGTCCTGTAGTACAAGCTATTCATATTGATGAGTACAATGACCCCTTTTCAGCTCCAAAACTATTTTTAACACCTTGTATACTTAGGTAGGTACTAGGGCAAGTTTGTATAGACCCTAAGTCTCGCTACATATTGTGCAAGTACCCGGCACAAGTCGAGAAATACTTTCCAAACTTTATGACGTGTAAACACACTCGTGACCAGCCGCCAAGCAGTGCTGTAACACAAAGAAATGACCACCTTTCCTTTTCAAGGCAGTGTACCAACAGCTGAGACTAAAGACCGCAAGAAATAAAGATATCTATACAAATTACCAGGTTACAGCACTTTCGTTTTACAGGAAGCGAATAATTTTACATCAGCCTAGGCACCTGACCTATTTCTGGGGGTAAAATAAATGTTTCCGAGCCAAAAGAGGAGGGAGGGAAATCTTCGTTACGTATTCATGGAGTTTATATTTTCATGCGGCGAGTTAAGTGAGTGGCGCAATTTTTTTGTCACTAAGTGTAAGTACACGTCTGTGCAAATATATTTATCAAGCTGGCGGTTTTGTGGCTTATTTTGGCGATGAAGTAGCAAGATTTTAGATTTATCACGAAGAACGAAATTTTGCTAGTGAGTGATTCCAATACTCAATATCTTTATTGCTTTACCATAATGTGTACTTAGGTGGTAACTATATAAATTAGATCATTATGGACCCTGTAGGGCACAGCAAAAGGATACGAGAGAGGAAGCCCTGTTTTAGGAGATCATTAAGTTGTTGTTGTTGGGAACAAGTTTTAATTTACATATTTATAATCATAGGCAGGAGATCGCGAAAAGGATACTAGAACATTTCGCACTATTATTTATGTATTAATTTATCTGCATTAATTTGTTGTATTAATTTATTCCATCATCAGGCTGTTTATAACTTCGAACAATGAATAGAGCACAACTTCTTTAGAGTACGTGTAGGTGACGTCACAGGCGATTAGCGGGTTGTGATAAGGGATCATCTGATTTCTTGGTCTATATTATTGACCGGACAAGCGAAGTGTCTCTGCTTCAAGTCTAGCAATATTTGCTTTCCTCTGTCAAGTTTGTTTGTCCTCCTCTACAGGTCGTATTTTACAACCGATGTAGACGAAACATGTTATACAGGTTTTACGACTTTTTAAATTTTTTATATTCGGGGATTTTTGATTGTAGGGGGTATCTCTGCCTTATGAGATCCGCTTTCGATGGTTCTTTTTTATTTGAAAGGTAGTAACTTTAAGTTGGTATCATAGAGATTTGATGAAGATCTGATGAGGATCTTCGGCGTTATGAGCAGAATAACTCCTCAAAATGCAGTAAATGGCTCACTTTAAGATTTCTACCAGTGTGCAGGGGAATCAGCTGGTATATTAATTGTTGCAAATAAGTTTGTACTCGCGAGGTCGACTGTTCGCAGAACTTCTAGTCTTTAAAATACCCAATCACAAAGCCCAACCTCGTTATAGAACCCAGGACCCACACTCAACAGCAGCTCTTGTGGACAGTAATATATATAATTTGATAACGAAAAAACGTTGTGCGTACCTGTCTAATGGATACAGGAGTACAAAAGGTCCAACATTTACGAGCCTGAAATCAGAATGCTCAATGATGCGTCCGGAATATTAAAGTGTTTACGAGAGGTAAGTGGAATTTCAACAGGCTTCATGATAAAAAATAACGTACTTACTGAAAAATATGACGTGAAAAATGTTTAGAAAAAAATACAAAGGCTATTGCAATTATTTGAGTGGTGTATCACATTATCATGGCCGCTACCATGTCTGCAAAGGCTTACCCAGATCCACACGCCAGTGTTGCAAATCCTAAAATTAAAACAGGCCAAGTGCATGTCGGACCACGTAGAATGAAGGGTTCCGTAGTTGGGATGAATTTATCACAAGACAAAACTTAACATTGTTGTTGAAAAACATGTTCTCTCATACATTCCAACTGCAAATGTAAGTTTGTACGAAGACTATAGAGAGATTTACCATAGGCTGCTTATCGATTTTCCTGCAATCTATAAGTAAAGAACTATTTCCTGTATATTTTTCAAAATTTTAGGCTCATTAGTTTTGGAGATAGGGTGAATGATAAATTGTTGTCTATTTTCTTACATAACGTTAAAACTATTTATTCTAAAATTATAAAAAATATATATCTGAAATCCTTACAACAAACCCATGATATGTCACACGGTGGAGTTCGCAAAACTTTTTTTTTTAGTTTCTAATTTGCCCCCTAAAATTGACCGCTATTATACGCAAAAGTGACCGATATATCTAACATTTATTTATTTACGATACACGACCATGTTTGGGTCACAGAATTTCATATGAGTACCAAATTTCAACTTAATCGGTCCAGTAGATTCGGAGCAAATTGGCATTTAACATTATCTGTAAAAATTTCAACTGTCTAACTATCACGGTTCATAAGATACAGCCTGGTGACAGACGGACAAACAGACATACAGACACACGAGTGATCTTATTTATGGGTTCCGTTTTTAGGGTTCCGTACCCAAAGGGTAAAACGGGAACCCTATTACTAAGGCTCCGCCGTCTGTCTGTCTGTCTGTCACCAGGCTGTATCTTATGAACCGTGATAGTTAGACAGTTGAAATTTTTACTGATAATGTATTTCTGTTGCCGCTATAACAACAACTACTAAAAAACAGAATAAAATAAATATTTAAGGGGGCTCCCATACAACAAACGTGTTTTTTTTTGCTCGTTTTTGCTCGATATTGATAACGGCATTAGGTAGACGCTTGAAATATTCACAGAATATTTAGTTATATATTCACTTTAAAAATAAATAATTAAATTAAAATAAAACAAATATTTAAGGGCTCCCATACAACAAACGTGATTTTTTTGCCGTTTTTATATATAATGGTACGGAACCCTTCGTGCGCGAGTCCGACTCGCACTTGGCCGGTTTTTATCATTTTGAGATACAGAACCCTAAAAAGAAGTATATTTATGCGAAAAATCCTGGAGACAGGGAAAAAAGAAGGAGTACCGGACAATTGGCTGTCAGTCTCACATACTTTTTTTATTCTGTTTGTTTTTAGCTGTAAGTCTTCCATAATTAATAAATAAATAAATATGATCTACATGACCAATAACAACTACACATATTATTATAGTATTTTAATGCAATTACTACTATGGCGGATCAAATTACTGTGTAAAAAGAAATACGGCAATCTTTCGAATGACTGACTTGGACGGTAGATAACGGAATCCTTGGATGACTACTAGTAAGTGTCTTAACGAGACCTGGGGGTCTACTCCGAAGCGATAATCCGAAGTATCAGCCGAATGTTCAACCGTTTCTTGACTTCCAGTTTCCTTTTTTGACTTTGATTTCTTAACTGACTTTGATTGTCGTTTTCTTTCTCTGTAGTCAGCCATAGCCAGCCGTAGTCTGGAAACCTTCGGAGTTAAACCCCTGTTCATTTTACGATGTTCGATGAAAAATTCTCAACACCAACAGCGAGCAGTATGTGTTAATGTTTAGTAGTAGACCCCAAGACCAACGAGTCAGTCAAGCAAAAGAAAAAGATGTGCAAAAATATACTTTCAGTCAACAAATCGGTTTACGTCAACGGCAATAGTGACATACGTTACATAGATTGTTCATGTATCTCCCTCCTAGATCAACGTGTAAATAAATATATGTTTACATTTACATATTATTCTACGAGGTACGCGTATTTGTCATTCCTTACACGATGTGATTCTCGCTTCAAAGGTAAGTAAGGTCAGAAGCTCAGGTGACATTAAAAATAGCTTGTTATAATGCATCATCTGTCTTTGTCGTGTGGGCTATTTGGAACATAACTCGTCGGGGATTAGGTAGTTAGCAAGGATCAACGTTGCTAACTGGCTAATCCGCAGAACTGTCTCTAAGAGCCTACATCGGCCTCGTAAAGGTCATTCCTTGAATGTGAAAAAAATGACATTTGCTGCAAATCGTCATATTTTCTCAAAACAGTCGAGTGCAATATTGATGTTTTAAATGACTATAATTTTGTAATATTCTATCATAATTGTCGTAAATTTATTTTCATCAACATACGACGGGGAACAGCGCTGCAATTTACAAAAATCGTAAGAAATTTTGATTTTTTGTGGGTTCTTTAATGCTCTTTGAATCTATTTGTATCTTTCTTATCATAAACAATACGTAATTGGCTTGTGGTACCAAAAATTATACTCCGATCAGTCATCGTCAGCCTTGTTCCACTCGCTGCTGTGAGTATACGTCTCCTCCCTTTTGTGCCATACTTCCCTGGTTTGTGCGAGTCTCATGCCCCAGATCTTCCCCGCAATATTCTGTAGGCTCCAATGTTTCTGTTTTAATTCCAGTTCCATTAAGTATTACTTTACATAATTATTACTTCTGTTATAATATGCGAACAATAACAAGTTCCCTAGAACAGTTTCACAATAAATATTTTGACATTATATCGACGTCCGCTAAGTCTTCTAGAGATCCAAAATAAAGCTTACAAGATTGCATACCTACTTGAAATTGTAAATTCTCGAGACAAGCATCCTGATCAGTTTTTAGGGGTGACAAAAGAGCTGGCTAAGCGATATTGTCGGTACGATGAGTACTACCCACTTGTTAAATATAAGGGTCGTTGTGGAGATAAGTCACTCTGAGAGAGAACAATCAGATATCTCCACTTACAAAGGGGGTGGAGATGAAATATAAAAGAAATGGTGATATCCCGATGTACTTTTATTCCATGAACAATATCTCGAGTAGATCAATCTACTACTTAGACTTAGAATGAATAGAGGTGACTGTTGTATGAAGGTAGATCTGTAATAAAAAGACAGCGTGTATCAGAAAATTGTGGATCATATTTAAAAGTGAAATATTAATCATCAATCCCATACAGAACTTCAATACTCGAACCAAATGTATGGGACAGCTAATAATTTTCTCGCGACTATGATAAAGGCCCCACGGAGAAAGTTGTTCTGTTTGATGTGCTTTACCACACCCTTTAATATGGCCAGATCTTTTTTATACACACTATATATTGAATCATTATATTAATACGCAAAGCGAAAACTTTGTACCCCTTTTAACCAAATTTAGGTGAACGGAGGAGTATAAAATTTGGCACAGTTAAACGTTGCCCCACACTAGGAATTTCTCCTGTATCGTGGGTGCATTTACAAACATTTAAACTCACATACACAAACAGCCAGACCCAGAACAACTACTTGTAGGTCATACAAATATTTGTTCCGTGCGGGAATCGAACCCGCGACACGCAGCGCAGCAGTCAATCGCTTAACCACTGCGCCAACCGTGTCGACGAAGTTTATATGAAGGAGGAGTGCAGAAAGCTAATATTTTTATATAATATGCATTCGAAATAAATTAAAGTAATAAAAAAAAAAACATTACTACCATGCGTTCACACCCATAGTACCAGGACATCATGACTTGAAGATAGAGGGGTGACAGAAGTGACAGCTTGACCATGGAATAATTAAGTACTTTTTAATAGCATGGAATTAGTAAGTACTTTATAATAGCATGGAATTAGTAAGTACTTTATAATAGCATGGAATTAGAGTATTTATGGAATTAGAAAGTACTATATAGATTGTAAATAGAGGGGGTCGTAATTCAACCAGTGGGCGACCACTAGAATTGATAAAACCATCCTGCATGCCTCAACTTTCTTAGGTTTCAGGAATATTTACTTAAAGATTTTGACTAGAAGGTTTTTGCGATTTTCAAGTCAAGACTATCATAACATTCCTATATATAACTAACATAATATAACATCACACCTGTATTCCCCGAAGGGTTAGACAGAGGTGTACCTATAGTACACCCACATTTCGCCAGTTATGTTTAAGTCCCATGTATTAGGGTGCGAGCCTATTGCCATCAACCGGGCACAAATGCAGACCCCGGGCTTCTACTGAGAAATTCCATTAGGAAAATCCCAATAACACTTTGCCCGACCCGGGAATTGAACCCCACGCTCAGCAGTAGCGCTTGTGAGCACTATACCAACAAGGCAGCCCTTTATAACTACAATAACAATAATGCAGCGTTTTACAATTCAAATAGGTTACCACCTCAATTCACGGCGTTACCTTCACGAGCGATTACTTATTCAATTTAAAAAGTGATAATAAATAAGTTTCGATTTTTTGAAGGATGAATGTCTTGACTTACCGACCACAGTGGCAATGGGCCTCACTAGAAGGCTGAAAGTGAAAAGAAATCGTTCAAAATTGTGAAAGTAGTAAAAATTTGGATTGAAAATTTGACTCAAATTAAATAAAACAGACTTGATTTTCTGCCTTCCCCGTCACTCATAGTTCCTACTTAGTATTGCAGAACTAGCTTACCGTTCGTTACACTTTCATAGAAATATGTTACAGCGCTGCGACATAAACTTTATTGTTGCCAAACTAGTTTTGCCTCTCTAGGTAAGGGGTTTCAGGTAAAAACAGAATTTACTGACATAAATATTGCAGAGGAAGAGGTTTGATGTTCCGGATTGTTTTAATACATATATATGTAAACACATTATAAATTGAAGTCACTTTTTTATGTTTGTCAGGTTTGTCTGCGTCGCAACTGATTTTGATGCGGTTTTCAACATCTTTTAGATAGTTTATTCCGGAAGGTCTATGTGTACTAGTGGTCGCCCATGGTCTAAATTCGACCTACTTACAATATATATATATATAGTACTTACTAATTCCATGCTATTAAAAAGTACTTATTTATTCCATGCTCAAGCAGTCATTTCTGTCACCTATCTATATTCAAGTCATGAGGCCCTGGTACTGTGTGTGTGTCAAACGCATGGTAGTGTGTGTAATGTTTTTTGTAATACCATAAAATTGCAAATGCCAAACTGAACCCGGTGATGGATAGATTAACTTTTATTAATTAGTTAATATCTAATTTTATACGATTTTATTTGCATTTTTACGCCATACGTTGTGTTATCGCGCATCTCTTTCTTTTGTATGCAATCTGACAGTGACAGTGGTTTACCTGTTGTCAGCCCCTTAAGAAATTATCAGTAGCAGATCGGAGTCTAGTTTTACAAAATATACATAATCAGCCTATAATGTTCCAACTGCTGGGACACAGGCCTCCTCTTTCTGTGAGAGGGAGGGGGCCGTAATCCACTACGCGGCCCCAGTGCGGGTTGGTGTATGTCAAATGTTTTCGAATTTTTTTTTCTAGGACATGCCGGTTTCCTCACGATGCTTCACCGTTTTGAGAGCAGAGGTGATGAAATAATTTACACAAAGTAAAGCGCCTGTCTGGGTTTGAACCCACGACCTACTTACTACTCGTAAGACCACTTACCAGTTACCAGTTACCACTGGGCCACAACTGCTCATGTCAGTCTCGATTTATGTCCGGTTAATTGCAATAGGCTTGCTGCTTATTATGGCTCGTACAGGCTGGTGCGATATTGCGGGCGCGATGCGACACTAGTAGTACAATTGCTTTCTTGGTGCCTGTCGCGGTCGCGATATCGCGGAGTCTGTAAGAGCCTTTACGTGGGACTGATAACATAACTGCCGCAATATGGTTGATCTACTCAACTCTGCCTACGTCTTTCGGGGAACACAAGCGTGATGATATTTAATCTTGATTTTCATACTTCAGCAGTCGGCTTTCAGAACTGTCTACACTAACACTTTCATGCAAATATGTTACTTGAATGGCATCATAAAGTTTAAATTCAACTTTTTGCTTCTTTGCATAGTTTAAACTACAGTTAGCGATGTAGCAGTAAAATGTAAAACAGGGATGCGGGTTATAATTTATTTTCGTGAAAAAATGCTTCGGAGAGTAAAATTAATTTTGTATTTCTGCCTTCTTAGTTCCTTTGGGTAAAGTGAAGTACCTAAGTTGTGTCGTTGCTATTATACTCGTACAGTTCTGTAATATTGGAGTTATTTTTAATACTTTGTATAGTCCGCTAAGCTTGCCGAGGCCGGTCCGTGAATGGGTGACCATCTTTACATACCGAGACTCCTCCGTGCCTCGGAAAGCACGTTAAGCCGTTGGTCCCGAATGTCATGTGTCGATCTTTGACAGTCGTTACGGGTCGACAGAAGCCCGAAAGTTTGACAACCAGTCTTACCAACTCGTATCGTATTACCCAGTTACTGGGTTGTGGAGGTCAGATAGGTAGTCGTTCCATGTAAAATACTGGTATTCAGCTGCATCCGGTTTGACTGAAGGCCAACCCCAACATAGTTGGGAAAAGGCTAGGCAGATTGACATTGTAGAGTCCGGGAAATTAATAATTTATCAAAATGAAACACGATGTATTTACGTATTACTATTCTATTTTTCTCTATGGCAATGGTGCCGATGTCAAAATACACACTACGTAAGATTGCTGTGTCATAGCCATTTCATATTACAGTAAAATAAAGAAAAGAAAGAAAATAAAAAAGCATTTATTGGGACTCGCACAGATTACAAATTCAAATAAAACACACTCATAGAAACATAAAGAACAACACCAAAAAAAAAAAACAAAGTAAAAATAAAACAAAGTCCTGTACGAGGCCAAAAGGCTAACCTAAGACCTACAAATCATAAGTCGGTGCCGTTACCACTGCGCCTTCCCTGCTGCTGGGCCAGTAGGTTTGTTTAAACAAAACGTTTTAATAATCATAAAATCTAACTTAATCCTATAAAAACATCCCTTAAACCTTTTAAATCAAAATAAGATTTTTGCGCTCGTAAATATAATTCGATTGAAGTACTCTTACCTAAAAGGCAGACATATTTCAGTAGTAGCCTGAAATATTAAATTCGTCGTTTGGTCCGACGCCGCATGAATTTAAATTTTAGCAAAAAATCTGTAACATAGCTTTTGATATTCAGTTAAGTGATCAAGAAATAATCGCGAGTTCTTTGGATACGTTTCGCGGCGCGGATTTTCCTTTAAACGCAAGAGTTTTTGAAACGCCGCGGTCACTGGAAAAAAAAAACGCTGCGAAGGGCCGTAAACCAATTTGATCTTCTTCTTTTCGAATCGATGTAAAAATATTATATTATGTTTTTTTTTTTTTTGGGCCCAGTAGGTGGCTATTCCAATCGCGGCATCAGTGGCGTTTTTAGGTATTTTATGAACGCATGGCAGTAATTCCAGTAATCGTCACTCAATGTATACAGTATGATGTATGGCCGTAGGCGGAGCAAAAGGAGTATGTAAGGAGCGTAGTAGCTGGCGTTCTATAGTTTCTGCCTACCCCAATGGGAACAAGGCGTGAGTTTATGTATATGTGTCACTTAATGTTTTCTACTGAATATTCCAAATAATCTCTATATTTGATTTTCTGAGAATTTTATTATTTAAATTACACACAGATTTATATAAACAGACAAGAAGAAAATAACAGAAAAATACGTCCATAGGTGATGCTTATTTCTAAAGAAATCTCTTCCAGCATACCTGCGATAAAGAGATGTAGACCACAACGTGTATACAAGAGAAAATAGAATACTTAAAATCAAAAACAAATCACTTAATAAAATAGTAATAATAATAATAGTGGAACGGACTTGTGTAAAGTACAATCAACACTACTCTAAGTTTTAAAATAAATATCACGTAAAAAATTAAGTTTTTTTTTTCTTTTAAAAATACGTTGCCCCACACTAGGAATTTCTCCTGTATCGTGGGTGCGTTTACAAACATTTAAACTCACATACACAAACAGCCAGACCCGGAACAACTACTTGTAGGTCATACAAATATTTGTTCCGTGTGGGAATCGAACCCGCGACACGCAGCGCAGCAGTCAATCGCTTAACCACTGCGCCAACCGTGCCGTCAAGTTAGATTAAAATTACTTATTAGTCTTATAGGCTAGATTGTTATTATTAAGAACCTGGTGCTTTTTAATAAAGGATAAAAAAAAAAAAACTTAATAAAATAAAACAATTAATATGAGAATATACTAAGACAAACACAAACATACATACTTCTAAAATAAATATCACTAGAATAATAATAATTATAATGAAATTGTATTGTGATGATGATTTTATGTAAATGCAGACTGGATATTTTAACGTTAGCCCGAGCAGAGCTCCGGCGGGATCTCATGGCGACATGGAGAGTGCGATTGTCGCAACCCAGCGCTGGGCACGCCACAATTGTGGCGATAAGTCCCCTCTTTGAGGAGTGGCTAGAGAGGCGCCACGGCGTCCTCACCTTCCGCCTGACGCAGGTCCTCACCGGAAACGGTTGTTTCGGGAGGTTCCTGTTCAGGATAAAGCGGGAGGAAACGCCCGGGTGTCACCACTGTGTGGATCGCCCGGAGGACACGGTGGAGCATACGGTGGAAATCTGCCCAGCTTGGGCGGAGCACCGCCGTGTCCTAACGGAGGCGATCGGCGGCGGCGATCTATCGCGTCCGGCCCTGGTTCGGAGCGAGAGTGCATGGGAGGCTGTCACCTCCTTCTGCGAAGCAGTAATGCTCGCGAAGGAGGAGGCGGAGTGTGTGAGGGAGAGGCAGGGTTCGCGCCCTCACGCCCCTAGTCACCGCAGGAGACGCCCTGGGCGTCGGGAGTCGCAAGCCGATTTCCGGCCACCGTAGGCGCGGGCTTGCGGACGGTGAGCGATGGGTGGCTCGCCGTCCGATAAGGACCAGGCCCGGGTCGAGGGCACGTCGTGTTCCACGCGCGCCTCAAAGATACGTCAGCACGAATTGACGGGGTCCATTAGGGCCAATGCCTGCCAGGGTTGCGAGTTTGTCCGAAAGGGATATCGTGGCCCTGGCACACAGGCAAATGAAGGAACACGGGTGGGTTTTAGTCAGTAAAAGTCTGACACGTCCTCCCGCTCCACCCAGAGCGGGAGAAGTTATTTGAAAAAGCCCAAATATGGTCGGCTTCCAGTCTAACCGGATGTAGCTGAATGCCAGTATTTTACATGGAGGTAAAGCCTATCTACTTCCACAACCTAGCTGTCAATAAATGGGAGAATGTAGTAGTTTGTTAGTGTACTTATATAGTACATAATGTAATAAACGCGCTCATTTAACGACACCAAACACTAGCTTCTCAGCTTTTGACCAAGAGCAGGAAGAATTTTGTCCTCGAAACAGCAAAAATAAAAGCATAAAATTCAGCTTTAAGCGCACTGCAATGTTACTGTTTATGACTTCAAAATCGCGTGACGTAGTTTTACGGTAGTTGGTAGTAGTTACAGTTTTAGTTTTTATTACTTTTGAACAACGTGACATGAAAATTAAAAATACAGCTTTACTAGAACTAACTGAATATTTTATAAGTCATTTCGTGATATATTGCTGACTTCTCGGATTAACTGCACCAAGGTAGTTTAACGTTGTTAAATTGTGCTTGCATTTTTTATTCAATATTGCTCCGATTTTCAAGAAATATTGTACTACCGGGCGTCATACTTTTATTCCATGTGGGGCGGACAATACGACATTAAATGGAAACATTGGTAATACTAATGCATGGTATTTTGAAATTATCAAATAAATCCTAACATCGAATATAAAAAACCGGCAAAGTGCGAGTCGGACTCGCACACGAAGGGTACCGTACCATTATCTATAAAAATGGCAAAAAAATCACGTTTGTTGTATGGGAGCCCCCATAAATATTTGTTTTATTTTAATTTAATTATTTATTTTTAAAGTGAATATATAACTATAAATTCTGTGAATATTTCAAGCGTCTACCTGTTGCCGTTATCAATATCGAGCAAAAACGAGCAAAAAATCACGTTTGTTGTATGGGAGCTCCCTTATATATTTATTTTATTCTATTTTTTTGTATTTGTTGTTATAGCGGCAACAGAAATACATCATCTGTGAAAATTTCAACTGTCTAACTATCACGGTTTATGAGATACAGCCTGGTGACAGACGGACAGACAGACGGCGGAGCTTAGTAATAGGGTTCCCGTTTTTCCCTTTGGGTACGGAACCCTAAAAAGTGCTTTTTCAAACAAACAAACAAACTACATAAAAGTTATGCGCCGACTCTGTGTTTTGCTGATCAGCCGACTAGCTATAGTGGCTATTATATTAAATTGAACTAGCGGTTGAAATTCGTAAGTACGTACGTACACACACTCACGTACGTGCACGTTCATAGTTCGTATATTACTACCAGCTGCGCCCCGCGGTTTCATCCGCGTAAGTCTCGATCCCGTGGGAATATCGGGATAAAAAGTATAGCTTATTTATATTAATACAGGGTGTCAGCTACCTCCATACAAAATCAACACACACACTCACAAACTTTCGCCTTTATGATATTAGTATGAAGTGTGATTATATTTACAACACAAGTACACAAGTAATACTCGTACTACACAAGTACTTTATAGATTCTAAGATTCAAGATTCTTTATTTGTGGAAACATGAGTACACATACAGAGCATGCAAGTTATTAAATACGTTGTAGTTTATGACCAGTCATGTTTGGCCTTAGTGGCGTACAAATATTTAAATTTCAGTACCTAATAATAGTTATTGGATAAGTTTGAACAATTACTTAAAAAGCGGGAGGAAGGGGGAGGGGGGGGCTCTAAGTAGAGGGGGTCCAATTTCGACCAGTGGGCGATCACTAGTAATTAAATTATTCGAATAAATATTTCAGTATTTAGCTGTTTAAATTTTTGAGGGTAATTTCTGTCTAAGGCTGGCTTTTTTTCGATTTCTTCATACTTTTAAAACATTATTAGTAACCCACGCAATGAACGCAGCGCTTTTTAAGTCCAGTGCGTAACCACTCACTACGAGGCTTTCTTTAATCCCCCTCGTGGGAAAATAAAAGGCTCTACCTTGTCTCTTTTTTATTCGTCTGTAATTTGTACATTTCACGCCACACTGACTTCGACTGCTTGAAATTCAACTTAGATTTTTTTCTAGAAAATTCTTATTTTTGGATAACTGGCCCATTATTAATTTTTAATCTAATTGTTTTTTTTAGGACAAGTAAGAACATAGTAGGTAATGGATGTTAACATCATATTTTTTTTTTTCTTAGAAGATTATTCTTATTAAAGTCAGAGAAATTAATTGTATACGACTTATATGGATACAATATAGGGACTACTTATATGGGTAGGACTTTCTGTTTTTATTTTCATTTTTACTTTGTTTTATTTTTGTTTTTGTTCTTTATGTTTCTATGAGTGTGTTTTTGTGTAGTTTAATTTGAGATCTTTGCGAGTCCCAATAAATGCTTTTTCTTTCTTTCTTTATACCAACCAAAATTGTCCGTATATACAAATCACAACTGTGTTTTTTTGAAAGGTGTATGTGAGATGTTTTGCAGTTTGGCAGACTTTATGTATGTAATTGTTAATACAGATTTTGAATAAATAAAAAAATAAAATAAAAAATAAATGATTATAACATGTCAAACTGACGTGTCAAGTTGATAAGCAATTAACTTCCCTGACTGTGGATTTAATATAAAACCGATTTGTACAATCATAGAAGTACAATACATAACTGATATTGGATATCTCTTTATTTGCTACAAGACGGGTGTCTGGTTAAAATTCTCCGCGAGACAGACTCGACTGGTGGGGAACAAATCGATGCTGCATCCGTTCAATCTGGTACTGACACTATTTCTGTACGCTTTCCATTAGCATCGTTACTCTTGAACAAGTTATTTGTACTATTGAGATGTTTTATAGGTCTCTTACTACGTTTAATTTTAGAAAAACTCCGTTTTTTTCTTCTTGAAATGTCATCTCATCATCATCAAAATCAAAATCAAAATATTTTATTTCACATAAATCTACATAGGCACTTATGGAACGTCATTTTTTATTTGTTTATTTTTTCTAAAACACCTAGCCTATTTTACAATTTGTTTTTTTAGGCTCACAGCGAAAACGTCACAGGGTTTATCTGTGTGCCGGCAAGCCGTTCCTTGTATAAAAGTTTAACATGTTATTTTTAAATGTTAATTACTACAATGATAATTATATTTTATAATCATGATATTAAACGTAAACTAATACATACATACATTAGGTGACATTTTGTCTATGGAAACGCTTTGATTTCAATTTCATGAGCTAAGGGCACGGTTCCAATTGGTCGTTTCTTATGTAGAAGAGCTGAGTTTGTTTCGGGCATTCTTTTCAGAGTAGTCAGATAGGAAACGACCTGCATAGCAATTCACAACCATTGGACAGGTTGTCGTAAATTACACATTTTCAATTATTGATTTGCCATGCCCCCGACAGCAAGACAGCAAATAGCAGTCGAAATAATGGCGGTAGTCTGTTTGATTTAAACTGACAAAATGTTCGTGTATTGGATTTGAGAACTCCTTGGATAACATTGATCGTTGCTCGATTCGGCACGAAAGCGTATCAAACGATTGTTAATATCTGACCTAGTTTTAGGCTGATCTAGTTTTTAAAATATGAATGATGTGTAAAAATGTTTGTACAAACCTTCTTACAGAAAAAAAAACATTTATCATCCAATTTTTTATCCAGTAAGGCAATATTGTCTTTAAGTTTTTGCTATCCATACAAATAATAGAAATGTATTAAAAACGTTGCCCCACACTATGAATTTCTCCTGTATCGCGGGTGCGTTTACAAACATTTAAACTCACATACACAAACAACCAGACCCGGAACAACTACTTATAGGTCATACAAATATTTGTTCCGTGCGGGAATCGAAACCGCGACACGCAGCGCAGCAGTCAATCGCTTAACCACTGCGCCAACCGTGACGGCTTGACGGGTGAACGAATTTTGCTGAAATTTGGCACACAGGTAGACCATTACCTCGTCCACGACCATGTCCTGTACCGGTAGTACGTTCGCGTGAGATAATTTGCGGCCTCCACGCGGGCGAAGGCACGGGCAAAAGCTAGTCATCAATACTTAAAGTGGTCATATATACAGCGTGCTGCTACAATAGCGACATATTAATTTAACACACGGGTAGGGCTAGTGTCCAGTAATCATAATAAATATAATAAGCTGAAATAATCATAAATTGAAAAATTAAAATTTTCAAACAAATTAAATAATAAAGCTCTCTCCTTCCTTCAACTCATTGCACGGTATTCGTTTTAATTTCAATGATGCGATGTTTATGATCCGTGACCCCGGAAAATGACCTCTCCGCTACAGTTCTTTATGTACAGGTTGCTCCAAGATGCTATTTTAGAAAATTGTAATTATTCAATAAATAATAACGTTTCATGAAATTAAAATATCTCCATGAAACGCAATGCAGAAACCGTATCATCATCTGCCTAGCCTTTTCCCAACTATGTTGGGGTCGGCTTCCAGTCTAACCGGATGCAGCCGAATACCAGTATTTTACATGGAGCGACTTCCTATCTGACCTCCACAACCCAGTTACTGGGTAACACGATATCTCTTGGTAAGACTGGTTGTCAGACTTTTGGGCTTCTGACGACCCGTTACAACTGTCAAAGATCTACAAATGACAGCCGGGACCAACGGCTTAACATGCTTTCCGAGGCACGGAAGAATCTTCGTATGAAAAGATGGTCACCCATCCACGGACTAACCGCGGCAAGCGTTGCTTAACCTGATCGATCGACCCGTACGGCAGTTATTACTTAGCCACAAGCTCCTCAAATGCAGAAACCGTATACGTGTGTTTAATTAATGATGCCATTATAGCGGCACGTTGTATACGGAACACATTTTTTTTTTACCCAGTCCATTTCCATATACTGGTTGGATGCCACATACAAATAGAAAACAGATATATTTTCTGTTAGCCCGAAGGCATGGGGACATTTACCGAAATAGCAGATGTTATCGCCCTTACGGCTTTGCAGAGGTTTTGAATACTGCGTGGGTGCCACTGATTGCGTAGGAACTTCCCAAATTGACCAATAGGATAAACATCCTACAAAAAATATCCAACAAAAGTATATCGTACGAACGTACGACATGCTTTTGTTACGTTTATAAACAAAAATATGTTAGGCTGGGTTTGTGATGTCTCGCTCTCTGTGGGAGTGATTTCGTCAAAAGGGACGGAAGTGTGTAACAGGAAGTGACAGCTTGAGCTTGGAATAAGTTAGTACGTTTTTATAGCATGGAATTAGTAAGAACTTTATAATAGCATGGGATTAGTGTACTCATGGAATTAGTAAGTATGCTGCTCAGTTGCTTATTACCAAGGTGAAGATGTCAGATGATACACATCATAATATGCAACTTTGACGGCATGGTTGGCGCAGTGGTTAAGCGATTGACCGCTGCGCTGCGTGTCGCGGGTTCGATTCCCGCACGGAACAAATATTTGTAAAGTATTTATATTGTATAAGTAGTTGTTCCGGGTCTGGCTGTTTGTGTATGTGAGTTTAAATGTTTGTAAACGCACCCACGATACAGGAGAAATTCCTAGTGTGGAGCAACGTAACTACTGTAAGGTTCGCTGTTTTTTAGGGATCCGTACCTCAAAAGAAAAAAACGGAACCCTTAATGGATCACTCCGTCTGTCTGTCAGTCTGTCAAGACCCTTATCAAGTTGAAATTAATATAAAATACGTGAGTCTACGGTCCCTTGAAGCTCTAAAACGATCAAGCTTCTAAGTCAACGCAATAAAAGAATGCGGTGATTTATGTGACATATTTTGATACTCGCAAATAACTCAAAACATTTATAGGGTACTTCCCGTTGACCTACAATCATGAAAAAAAAAAAATTTAAAAGAAATTGGGCAAGAAGCAAGGTCTCACAGCACAAGTAAAGGAAAAAGTCCGAAACTCAATAATTTGTAGTTTTATTACATAAAAAAAAATCGATTACAAACTTTAATTTGCAGTTGGAAAATTGACCGTGGCGTATATCGATGTATAGGAGAACATGTTTTTCAACTTCAATTTTAAGTTTGTTTTTGGGATTAATTCATCCCAACTACGGAACCCTTCATTGTGCGTGGTCCGACCCGCACTTGGCCGGTTTATTTTTACTGGAACTTAATAGTTTGCTACACGTGGACAAAATTCGTAATAAATGTGAAACACAATATTACGTACTCGGAGAAAAATGTCTGAATGATTTGGGTTAAGGTACTGAGCAGAGACAACAACATGGTTAATGGAGCTGAAGTTACCTACTTGCCTCTTTTGTGGTCTGAACCTACGGGTAGGTACATACATAATTCACATAACGTTTCAACATACACACTCGACAGAGTAAACGAAGCCGCGAATAGCTTGCGAAGGTAGAGAGCACAAAAAGACTCAATATTATTCATGAACAGTGTGTTAAAATGTATGCCTGCAAAAACTAAATTCGAAAGCGATTTTCTTCGAAATTATCTACTAGAGTTGTTTAGTAAATTATTTGTGGAATGGTATTTGAGAACTGCGTACTCCGAATTGAAATTCATTTTTAATGTAACATAACATCACGCCTGATATCCCCGAAGGGTTAGGCAGAGGTGTGTTTATAGTACATACACCCCTGTTTCGCCAGTTATGTTTAGGTCCAATGTGATAGGATAGGCTTTTAAATTTATTTATTTAACTTACATAAGATGGTTCCTACATTAAGAAAAATGCTGAAATGAATCAAAACGTATAAAATCTGTAACACAATTATAATTTATTTTTCACTAGCTGCGCCCCGCGGTTTCACCCGCGTAAATCTCGATCCCGTGGGAATATCGGGATAAAAAGTAGCCTATGTCTCAATCCAGGGTGTCAGCTACCTCCATACAAAATGTTATCAAAATTGGTCCAGCCGTTTGAGCGTGAAGAAGTAACAAACATACGCTCACACACACACTCACACACAAACTTTCGCCTTTATAATATTAGTGTGAAGTGATTCAACTACGTAGTAATGTTATTATTAATCACTACAAACCCGATCACAAAGCACGTATTTTTTGCTTAGAACCAACAGTGCAACAATGAGAACTCATACAACATTTCTGCACTGTTTTTATTTAGATATAAATTTACTACAGAGGTTTAATGTCTCTTATTAAGTTTAATACAAAATGTATGCATTAAGTAAAAAAGATACAGGCTGAAAATAAAAATCGGCTGAATAAAACGGACTTGGTGTAAAACTTTGTTTTCATTAACTTTAGTTTTTATTTTGAGTAGGTATATTTTAACACCACCCCTTAGGGGGAGGCCTATATCCAGCAGTGGACGTCTTTTGGCTGAAACGATGAATGATGATGATGATGTTATTTTACCACGGTAGGTAGATTTCACTCGTGCTAATTTAGTGCCCTCGCTTGCGCTCGGGCACCAACATAACACTCGTGCATTAATGACTCACTTTGGGCTCGGTGCAACAATCTACTATTATGCTTTTGATAACAATTATTATCATCGCATGGACACTTGAAAAACTCGTAAATTTTTTAAACACTGCAACATTTCCATAACACTAAAATTACCGAAAAGCAAAAAAATCGTCTTATCTCAATTTTCCGAAGCACAGAAATCTCAAAACTTGAAAAAAAAAACTTGAGCTAACATCGGAGTTTTGAAAAGCTAGCAAGTTGCTATATAAATATTTTTATTTGGATCCTCGGAAAGTTTTCAAAGGAAGCACTCATTATGTAAACACGCCTTACTGAATCCATTTCTTGGAGTTTTCAAGAAATCCTGGAGCTACAGAATACAAAGGAATTAGAGTTCAAAATTTTTGAAGTTAATTTAATTTGCTTTCGATGCAATCGCGAGTTTGTATCGAGTTGGAAGTGTTATGTTTGTTTGAGAATTGTTCGCGGTATTTGGACACTCTGAAGTGTTATAGGAATGGGGTTCATTAAAAGAGCTGCCACGAACGAGGACCCCGACGCGATAATCAGTAGGATGGTAGCAGGTCTCTACCTATAAATATGCCTATATGCGCTGGATGCTTTTCTGCTAATAACACCATACTCTAAACAAAATCATATATTCAAATTACGTTTAGGATCAGTACTTTTTGAGCTTCATTGTGTGTGTGGTAAAGACCACACAAGAAGTTTTATGTAATGAAATAAAACAGTCCCCCAAAACGCCCGCCCTTCACCACTTCCTATTCTTTTAGCTGGGAAGAAGAAGTGGCGCAACACACTCCACAGCAGATCACTAATTCTCTTCCTGCCAATCGCGTATATATAATATTTGTGTATCAGAAGATAAGAATACAAATACAATACAATACAAAATAATAGTTTGTTTGTAACGCGCGACTTTAGAATTCCCCGCGGCATCGAGTGCCGCATTGAGCGACACTGGTCGGCGGAACGCGCGCCGCTTTAGATTATTGCCGGCTCCAATAAGGTGGGTAATGTTTTTTATTAATTTAATTTATTTCTTAGGCATATTATATAAAAATATTAGCTGTCGACTCTTGCATATAAACTTTAACTGCGCCAAATTTCATACTCCTCCGCCCGCGTAATTTTCGTAAAAACGGGTGCAAGGTTTTCTATTCAAGTATATTGATAAATGCCTGCATTAGGACACTCTCCTCTTCCGCAACTTAGATTTACGTAATGTACATTCACATATCAAGATTATGCCAATGTATTTTACTATTATATAATTTTAAGAAAGTAAATTAATTAAAAAAAAAATAGAAAACGAAGAATATCCACTACAAGCACTGAATAAAGTGCTAGTATCACCACTTGCACGTACTAACCAGATAGTATTTATTTATTTTTAGTAGTAAACAAAAGGACATAATTATACAGAAGAGAAGGGATTTATTTATTTATGGAGTGATCAACTCCTTAAATTAAATCCCTTAGGTATCCTAGAAATAATATAAAGTAAAAACATTTCAAAGCGAAACCAGTAAATGTTCAGTGCTGTGCAACCTTGCTTACTAACCTGTAATTAAAAGTTAACTGAGAAAAGCGAGGTATTAACTAAACCCATTTATTAGTTCTGCGGTCTCTTGTAAAGGAGACCTGGTGCCGTTTTATGACGTTTTAGTGTCATCGTCATTCCAGTGCAAGAGAGAGATGGATCTATACATGACCGCTAGCACCGTCCCTTTTTCGGTCTGGAATCATAATGGCATTTATACTTCATAATACGGCCGCTGTTGCTATTTGTATTTGGTAACTATAAACGCATTTCTTATAAAGTTTGTCCCACAATATTACATAGGACTTAAATATTGACTGCCCGGTTGCTTAGGATGCTGGTGGGGCTGCCCCGCTTCTGTAGTGCGTCGGGGATGTTCGCAGATGTGCATATAGATTGTTTCTACACAACCATGCGCAAAAGATGTGCTTCCATGGTGCGCAGGGTGTGGGGCAGCTCTAACAGTATCCTAAGCATGAGTTCAAGTTGTCTGGACTGTGTTTTCGTGGATCGCTGTTGTGCCATCTCACATGGGTTGCCACAACGGTGATTCACTACCATTTGTTTGTTTTTGTGAAGTGTCAGTTCTTACTAATATAGTTGTAAGTCTTACTAATCATTTTTGAGTCTAAGATACTTGATTAAAGATAATTCTATTCTATTCTTAGCCGTCGACGATTGCTTGAACACGTGATGTCGGGTTCGGTCCCCAGGTGGTGGTAAAGTGTTATTGGGTATTCACAATAGTAATTTGATGTCGATGGCAACAGGTTCGGCCCTATTAAGCCGGATTTACATTACGAACCTAATTGCGCAAATTTTGTTATTCATTGATAGTTTTACGTATAAATAGATAATTATCTACATGTGAAACTATCAATGTATAACTAAGTTTGCGTAACTAATTCGGTTCGTCCCCCTTTGCTCGACTTGTAAAATACCTACTAAAAAGTTTCGCTATGCACAAAATCACATTCGCGGGCAGTGATGAAGAAAACTGTTACAGTGTAATATTTTATTTAACCATTTAAAAAGTAAATTAAAAAAGCCTAGTATGTAAATGTACCTTCCATTGTTTACGTAGAATCGAAGAATTGCGTGCATAGCGAAACTATTTAGTAGGTATTTTTCGACTCGAGCATAGCGGGACTAGAGCATAGGGGGACTAACCGAACTAATTTCGTAATATAAATTCGGCTTTACACCTAATATCAGACTTTTAAATATATCGTGCGACATGATACTATTCAAGATACACCTCTGCTTACTTCTTCGCGGGATACAGTGAAGTTTTATTATATGTGGGCGTCCAAACAAAAGGGTCCAGTAGTGGTGTATTGAGTTACGACTAGATTCGGTATCTAGAATAGTCAATTGATAATAAGGATTAAAAAAAATATTAAAAAACCGGCTAAGTGCGAGTCAGACTCGCGCATGAAGGGTTCCGTACCATTGTCTATAAAAAATGCAAAAAAATCACGTTTGTTGTATGGCAGCCCTTAAATATTTGTTTTATTTGAATTAATTTTTTTTTTTAGTATATAACTAAATATTCTGTGAATATAACAAGCGTCTATCTGTTGCCGTTATCAATATCAAGCAAAAACGAGCAGACGGACAGACGGACAGACAGATGGCGGAGCCTTAGTAATAGGGTTCCCGTTTTAACCTTTGGGTACGGAACCCTAAAAACTGGCACATTTTTTTAATCAGACTTTTGAAGCCGAAACTCTGAAAATGCTTGATTTGAGTAAAACTGTATGAACTTGTAGATAATTGAGCATTATTTAAATCAATAAATTAAAATCACGAAATGCAATTTTTCACACATTTTAACAAAACTGCGTATATCTCGGAAAGCAAATGCCGAGAACTGGACCCCTTTTTGCTTGACACCCACATATTAACGTATCAACTATAGTTATGAAGCAAAACTCGCACAATGGAAACAGTTTTGTCGCCCACTTCAAAACAGTTTCAACAAAAATCCGTTAGATTAGGATTATCTGGGATATCGAAAACCGAAGCGAAATCTCTGTGAACGGTAAATGCATTTTCTCTGCACTTGTATCTTCAATCCGTTCTAAAACGAATATCGACAAACTAAATTGTTTCTTCCAATAGCTTTCACACTTTTGGAAGAAAAGTGGGTACACAATTTTTAGTCAACATTCATCATCATTTCAGCCGAAAGACGTCCACTGCTGGAAATAGGCCTCCCCCAAAAGGGGGGGAGGTTGTCAGTGTCACAATGTGGTGTTAAAAAGCATAGAGAACGCTGCTGCCCATTTGAAATGAAATGAAATGAAATCATTTATTCTGTAAATAGGGTATCGGAATCACTTTTACACGTCATATTAAAAAATAAGCTAGATGTGGTCGACATTTCCTATCTGTCTACCCCTGAGAAGAAATGGTGAAACGAACTCAGGGGCAAAGTCTCTTTTAAAGTCCAGACATAATCTTGGTCAGATCACGTGAGGACCATGTAGATCCGTGCCTGAAAAGACCTTTTGAGGAAAGAACCACACAAATTTGAGTGGACCTGTCCAATCAGTACAAGCATTTGTCAGTAATCGTGCAGCTCGACTCAAGACTTATGGAGATCAACGACTCGACGAACAATACCAAAGAAAGGATATTTGGGTAGGCCGCATAAAGTGCTCAAAATGCCAGACCACCATAAGAACTGAGAAAAAGAGAAAAAAAAAATAGGAAAATATTTAAAGAAAAAAATTAAAAATGATTCACATAGTGCTCACATTCACAATAAATTAAAGCAGTAAATATAATATAATTCTCTAGTAAGGCCCTTAGTCGCCTTTTACGACACCCACGGGATGAAATAGGATGGTGCTATTCTTTACGTCTGGCACCACACAGAACATTATTTTTAGTAGCTATACGTAACTGTTACTACCTTGATCGATATTACAGACACGAATCTGAAATAAATAAGAATAAACATGATTTTTTTGTTCCTCGAATTAAGATGAAATAAAAAACCGGTCAAGTGCCAGGTGAACTCGCTTGGTGAGGGTTCCGTACAACGAATGTGATATAGAATCTGCCATGTTTTTTATCCCAAGATAATTTATGTTAAGAACAAACTTAACATTGTAGTTGAAAAACATGTTCATACATTCCAACTGCAAATGTAAGTTTATACGCACAATATTGAGAGATTTACCATGTTATTTTAACACTATAGACTTCTTATACGGTTTCTGGTAATCTATAAGTAAAGAACTATTTTCCGTATAGTTTTCAAAAATTTTGGCTCAGTAGTTTTGGATGTAACCAGGAATGGTAAATTTTCATAAATAACTTTAAAAAAATTATTTTAAAATAAAATAAAAATATTTGAGACTCTCACAACAAGTCCTTTCATTTGATATGTCACAAGGTATAGTTTGTATTTTTTTTAAGTTAAGACAGACAGAAACACGAGTGATCTTATAAGGGTTCCGCTTTTTCCTTTTGAGGTACGGAACTCTAAATATATCAAAATTCGTTGAAAACTGGCAGTTTTCGATAGTTAACTCACATTATAATGGACCCCAAATATATTACAACCTTTACCTAATGTTAAGCGGGTAAAAGCACAACATACTCCCAGCAGCCTTCAGCCTTAAAATAGTCATCACATGTCTAGCTTTTTCCCAACTATGTTGGGGTCGGTTTCCAGTCTAACCGTATTCAGCTAAATACCAGTATTTTACATGGAGCGACTCAGCCTTAAAATAGTATTGAATGCAAAAAGTAATTAAATCCCTAACCTCATTATCACAGAAATGGCTTCAAAAGAAAATCCAGTATTTATTAAGTAACAAAATCTCGTTTGGAAAAGCGTAATTAATCCATGAAGTAGCATTAAGACGAACGCTTTACTGAGAACTGCCTGTAGTGAAAGACGGTAAGGCATATCGTCCACGACGCTGCGCAAAAGTAACTCTAATGTATGCTATATTAATAATTGGACGGCACGGTTGGCGCAGTGGTTAAGCGATTGACTGCTGCGCTGCGTGTCGCGGGTTCGATTCCCGCACGGCACAAATATTTGTATGACCTACAAGTACTTGTTCCGGGTCTGGCTGTTTGTGAATGTGAGTTCAAATGTTTGTAAACGCACCCACGATACAGGAGAAATTCCTAGTGTGGGGGAACGTTTTATAAAAAAAAAAAAGTAGGTACTAGTGGTCGCCCACTGGTCGAAATTCTACTTACAATCTTTAAAGTACTTACTAATTTAATGAGCACACTAATTCCATGCTTTTATAAAGTACTTACTAATTCCATGCTATTATAAAGTACGTACTAATTTCATGCTTGCACTATGTGGGTGTGTGTCAAACGCATGTGTGTGGAATGTTTTTTTATTACTTTAATTTATTTCTAATGCATATTATATAAAAATATTAGCTTTCCGTACTCCCCCTCCATATAAACTTTAACTGTGCCAAATTTCATACTCCTCCGTCCTCGTAATTTTCGTAAAAAGGGGTACAAAGTTTTCGCTTCACGTATTAAGAGCAGGCAGTCTTAATCAAATTTCCACACAAACTCCGCCCCTTGCTACGCCACTCCGCTATGTGCTAAACGCTAACACATCAGTAATATAGTTGAATATCGCGTGCGCACTTTAATCGTGTTCGAGCACGAAACTAAATAGCGTAAGTCTCAATTCTTATTTCTTTTATAACTAAAGTGATAATTGATCCAGAGAAAAAATATCTGGTGGGTGGATAATAAGCTATATTTTCTTGCTGTGAATATTTATTATAGACATAAAAGCCAAACAATCTTGTTTGTTTTTTTATAATTATCCTTAAAAAAAGACATGATTTTCTAATAAAAAAATTATCGAGAGAAAATATTACAATTATGCAACTGTCCTCAACATGGAAAGAAAAAGATCTAATAAATCATATACAAAAGTTTAATTTTGCTTGTATGATTGACTGTTTCAGAATATTCATGCAAATTAACATAAAATAGAGTGCCTCCTCTTAATATAATAATACTAGTATTTAGCTTCAGTGCTCTAGTGGTCGCAAGTGCTGAGCATAAGGTCCCGGGTTCGATTCACAGTTCGGGAAAAGTGTTGTTGGGTTTTTCCAATAGGAACTGGCGAAATATGGGATTCGGGGAAAACAGTTGTGATATTATGTTAGTATTTCAATGGTGGTCCGTACACGACCCGACTTTCTAATGTGTTATTAACTAGGTTGTCATTGGTTGCGTCGTGTAAGGACCGCTATTAAAATACTAGTGCTGTGACATTCCGGTTACTCACTGCTGATTTGAGTTTCTAACACGTTACTTTTGAGTAGCATCGTGGACGATAGGCCTAAGGAAAAAAAGGTTTCTGACAAAGATTAGTTATGCAGAAGGGACAGAGGATAGGGATTATGTAAAGTAGGTGGGATGAGAACTAATCCTTTGTATTTGTGAAATAAACCAGATGTAGCTATAAGTTCGGACTTGCGAGCGGACGCCTGTGAGTTAATTGTTTGAGGCCCAAATTATTTATTTACTGGGTCAATCAAAATCATCATTTTATGAACAATTGAAACAGTAAATGGTAGTCCGGAGTCTGGATTTGTGCTCGGTTGATGGCAATAGGCTCGCCCCTGTTACATGAGACTTAAACATAACTTTCCTTATGTGGTCACCTCTGCCTAACCCTCCGGGGAACACAGGCGTGTTGTTATGTTATGTGAGTATGTTCAACTTCATTTTCAAGGGTGAACGTACCGTGCTCAAAAGGCTTTAAAAGAGGTAAACAGTTAAATATAATATGTCCCAAAAAATGTATTTTACTTAATATTAATAAGTTTAAAAAAAACTCACCTTTGTTAAAATTTAGAAACGCATAGTATTTCAAGTATTCAAAAGCAACATTTTGACTCGTCTATACGAGTATCAATTTCCCAGTTACTCTGGTGTGAGGGAGTTATAATAATAAAACATTCATGTGTTGTGACTACCCTTCATTTGTGACGTAATTTTGTCTCCTGAACATTGAACCAATGTTTCTCGAAGGGGAAGGTTGATTTACATTTTCCATTTTTATGGAGTTTTGTATGTGTCATTCTACATGGTGTTTGGGGGGTTGGTTTTAAGTTTTAACGCATATTGGGTAGGTTTCGTATTAAATAATAGGAATGTTTTTTTCAGTATTTGACTCCACCTGTGGATTTCATTTAAAAAATGGAAGGGGTGACAGAGAGATGATTCCTCGGATCTAATACTATTAATAACAATAAAATACGATGACCAATACGGTTTATCCGATCCAGCCTGTCCTC
The DNA here is from genome assembly GCA_963921375.1 of Tiliacea citrago. Taxonomy (NCBI): domain Eukaryota; kingdom Metazoa; phylum Arthropoda; class Insecta; order Lepidoptera; family Noctuidae; genus Tiliacea; species Tiliacea citrago. Next base: position 23,933,088 of record OY992783.1, read on the forward strand.
CCCCAGCGGTGCCCTAAGCCGAGGTCCGTTCCACACAAAGGGTGCCCTTTAGCATGTAGTTGCTTAGTTTATAACTTTATGCCCTGGCTGGCCTCCAGGCCTTAATTTATTGAGACACCCACAGGAAAGTCCGGTTAAGCAGACGACATTCGACAACTTCCTAGGTTGCCCTACGAAATGCCCTATAAAAAAAATACCAATACGGCTAACAAGGTTGGTTATTACAAAGATTTTAACTAAAAATACAAGAAAATATCATAAACAATTACGAGAGTCGACATGGTGTGTTTTAGCATTGAAACTTGGCCAGTACCAAAATGTAATTTAATCCATTTTATTTATGCGAAGTTTTAATTTACCCTGATTTTGGATACTCCTTGAAGACCGTTTAGAATCACCAAACATTGTAAATGTTATCGTCATGAAAATCTGTGATTTTGGATACTCCTTGAAGACCGTTTAGAATCACCAAACATTGTAAATGTTATCGTCATGAAAATCGGTAATTTTCACCAGCAAGAGGCAAATAACCAAAGTAGGCTTGACTAAAAAAACAATTGCTATATCTATATAGTTTGTGGTAACGGAAAAGATATATATTATTCTTAAACATATATCTCAGACCATGGTTGTTACCAAAACAAGTTTAGAAAAAAAAAAACTATATACCTACAAATTCACGGTAAACAAACCTTTTACTTTGAGTTACAATCCAAAATACCTGTATTAAATATCAACGTACGGTTGGTACTTAATTAATAACAAGATCGTCTTATTTGAATGCAGAACTTGATTGTTTTTTATTTTCGATTACTCAACTAATTTTTGAGTAAATAGATAATTGCTTCATATTTTTCAATAAATTACAAGCGTTGTGTCATAGCGCTTCTCTTTCTTTGTATGCAGTCCGACAGTGACCGCGCTTTAGCTGTTGTCAGCATCTTAAGATGTCGAAAACGCTCTTTATTGGGACAGCCGTTATTGTCACACAATGACGGCTGTCTAAATACAGAGCGGTCACCGCTTTCTTAGGAATCCAAAGTTTAAGCAAACGTGGTGATATGTTCTTTCTATAGCTTCCAGAGCTTTACAGATCTTCTGGTTAAGTATTAATAGCCGCAAGGGTCGATCGATCAGGTTAAGCTACGCTTGCCGCGGTTGGTCCGTGGATGGGTGACAATCTTTTCATACCAAGATTCTTCCATGCCTCGGAAAGCACGTTCAGCCGCTGGTCCCGGCTGTCATTTGTAGATCTTTGACATTTGTTACGGGTCGTCAGAAGCCCGAAAGTCTGACAACCAGTCTTACCAAGGGATATCGTGTTATCCAGTAACTGGGTTGTGGACGTCAGATCGGCAGTCGCTCCATGTAAAATACTGGTATTCAGCTGTATCCGGTTAGACTGGAAGCCGACCCCAACATAGTTGGACAAAGGCTAGGCAGATGATGATATTCGTTCCATAAATGTATTACAAGAGCCCTTTGATCTGCATTGGCAAATGCTGGCTACGAGTATTTTATTTATATAAAGTAGGATACTCTACAAAGATGGGTGCAAAAACTTGCAATTCCTTTAAAATGACATCATATTTCAATGTTGAAAGGCAGAGGTTGGCAGCGTGCACGCATTGCATACTGAACTTCTTATAGGTCGCAGAGTTATAACGTATTCTTGGCATCGCTTCAGCTGTCTGAAGAAAATATGCGATTCATAAAATTGAAAGATGACTGCCTATTATAAAACTGCATAGTAACGCGTGTTGCTGTTTCAGTGTCCAGAGTAACGTATTAAAAACTAGCTTCTGCCCGTGACTTCAAAGCTAGCTTTTAATACGTTTTTCTGGACACTGAAATAGCAACTTAACTAGATGGAACACAATTCAATCAATCAATCTATTAGAATAGATCACTTGAGCGATGATCGAAAACTCGTACATGCGGCAATTGATTTTTAGAGTTCCGTACCCAAAGGGTAAAACGGGAACCCTATTACTAAGGCTCCGCCGTCTGTCTGTCTGTCCGTCTGTCACCAGGCTGTATCTCATGAACCGTGATTGTTAGACAGTTGAAATTTTCACAGATGATGTATTTCTGTTGCCGCTATAACAACAAATACTAAAAAACAGAATAAAATAAATATTTAAGGGGCCTCCCATACAACAAACGTGATTTTATTGCTCGTTTTTGTATATATTTCCTGTTGCCGTTTGATAACGGCAACAGGAAATATTCAGACGCTTGAAATATTCACAGAATATTTAGTTATATATTCACTTTAAAAATAAATAATTAAATTAAAATAAAACAAACATACAAAAAACGTGATTTTTTTGCCGTTTTATAGATAATGGTACGGAACCCTTCGTGCGCGAGTCCGACTCGCACTTGGCCGGTTTTTATTTATAGAGATTATAGTTTATATGGTATGAATTCTGAAATCTATTCTAATAGAATGATTGATTGATTTGTTTTCCATCTGGATAAGTTCCGTGGGCCGTGGTTCGTTGTTCCATGGGCTATAATTTTAGTAAATTGTTGGAAGTTAGCCCCCATTTCTTCTAAACTATCGACACGAGCTATTAATACAAGAGCTTAGTGGTGCTACTGAGCAATTTTATTCACGTTATGTATTTATTTATACTACTGGTCGCCCACTGGTCGACATTCGACCCCCTCTACTTACAATCTATATAGTAGGTACTCACTAATTCCACGATTATACTTATTCCATGCTATTATAAAGTACTTACTTATTCCATGCTCAAGCTGTCACTTCTGCCACCTATCTATCTTCAAGTCATGAGGCCCTGGTAATATGTATGTGTAAAAACGTTTTTATTAATTTATATTATTTCTAATGCATATAATATAAAAGTATTAGCTTTTTGCACTCCTCCTCCGTATAAACTTTAACTATGCCAAATTTAATATTCCACCCTCCCTCCGTCCGCGTAATTTTCGTAAAAACGGATAGGTACAAAGTTTTCGCTTCACCTATTAATATAATGATGAAGTCTAAATCTTTGTAATCATTCCAGCCAAGAGATTTCCACTGCTGGACATAGGGCTCCCCCAAAATGAAGGGGGGTTGCTATAATCACCGCGCTCGGCAGGCGGGTTGGCGGACGCAGTATGGTGTTAAAATGCATAGAGAACGCTGCTGCCCATTATCTAGTAAGTCCCTTAGTCACCTTTTACGACACCCACGGAAGCAAATAGGATGGTGCTATTCTTTACGTCCGGCACCACACGGAACACGAATCTTTGTAATAGTATAAAGGATATTTCGATATTTCTTCCCAGAGGTTATAATGAAGACAAACTAATTTGAGAAGACAAATAATATTAAAAAAATATAAAGTAATATTTCTGCTACCCCATTTACCATCTCATTCTGACAAGTCAGACAATGGCAGAACAAAAGCACTGAATGCAGATGATAAGTCCTCAGAATTTCCAACGTTTTCTTAGCACCAACTTAGTTTCGGCTTCAGCAAAGAGATATTTCAGAAAGTTTGGTACAATTGTTAGTTAGGTACCTACTGCGCTCCTGAGATTTTGCTAGACGAGCTTTGTTTTAGTATTATAAAACAAACACACTTCTACATCTATTTACTTCAAAAATATCAAAGTCGTTTTGACACAAAACGCCATTTGCAAAAATTTAAGCATGTTCTGTTATGGTGATTACTTTTACGCTACCCTGTATAATAAAAGGGTCGCCCGTATTTCACGGGACTTACAACACCTTCCAAAATGTACTACTACACCTCTGCCACTGTCTACCCTTTCGGAAAATGCAGGCGTGGTAATATACTTATGATGTTATAAATCAACCAGTCAAGCATACCCTAACAGGCTAACCATACTTCCGATGTGAAGTAACCATTTATACCCAGATCATTCGGAACATAAAAAAATCCACAAATTACCTTCCCTTAAAACATTTAATTAAATGTTTTCCCAAAATTCCGCAGCGACATTGTAACAGATCTCAAATTAGAAAAAAAAAAACAAACACGTTTTGTATAAGTATAATTTTATTTGTGAAGAAAACATTTTAAGTGGTATATTAAAATGTCGCTTGTATGAAAAAGATATATTACATGGTTGGAACTTTTTATGGATAGGTTTAACTTGGTTTACCATTATATTGTCTTATTTCAACATACATAACATCAACACTGTATTCCCTGAAGGGTTGCAGAGGTGTACCTGTAATACCCACATTTAGCCAGTTATGTTTAATTAATTTCCATGTAATAGGGGGCGAGCCTATTACCATCAACCGGGACAATTCCAGACGCCAGGCTGCTACTGAGAAATTCCAGATGGAAAACCCAACAACACTTTGCTCAACCCGGGAATCGAACCCAGGATCTCATGCTTAGCAGTAGCGCTTGCGACTACACGACCAACGAGACTCTCTTTATGATAATAATAAATATAATAAAAAAAAAAAAAAAATATATAATATAATTATCAACTTCCTATAAAACGAAAATGCCACTTAAGACTTGAGGACTCCTGTATTTACTTATGAGTTATGATGAAACAAAGACTGGCAAGAAATCCACAGTTTATACATCATTCCAGCCGAAAGACGTCCACTGCTGGATGCATAGTGGACGCTGCTGCCCATTCTCTAGTAAGTCCCTTAGTCGCCTTTTACGACACCCACGGGAAGAAATAGGAGTTTATACAGTGTACCGGAAATATAACTGTTGGTGGTTGAGAGTCACCAAGGATTAAGATAAATGGCTTACGATAAGAGAGGCTCCGTGTGGTGCCGGACGTAAAGAAAAGCACCACCCCATTTCTTCCCGTGGGTGTCGTAAAAGGCGACTAAGGGACTTACATAGAGAATAAGCAGCAGCGTTCTCTATGCATTTTAACACCATACTGCGATCGCCAACCCGCCTGCCAGGTGTGGCGATTATGGCAAACACCCCCCCCCGTCTCCCTTAGGGGAGGCCTAAGTCTAGCAGTGGAAGTCTTTTGGCTGAAAAGATGAATGATGAAGAGAGGCATATGTCCAGCAATGGACTGTTTTGGCCTGATGATGTATATGTCCTAAAACCTTCGTTCACGAGGCTACTGCTGATTATTTTTTGACCCCAAATGATCTGCCTGGTCTCTTTCCAACTATGTTGGGATCAATTTCCAGTCTAACCGGAACCAGCTGAGTACCAGTATTTTACATGGAGCGACCCTCAAAAACCCCAACTGTGGCTTTTTATTATCCAGCATCAACACATAATCTAAAAAATTATATAAACAAATCCACATACAAAATACGACCCCCCTTCAGGCGCGTTCACTAACACAGATACGTATGTCAACATTAAAATGCTTCAAAGGGCGAAAAAAATATGTTTATGTTTATTCGCTACCGGAAACAGGGACCGTAATCATTCGGTACTGACCTCGCCCCTCGTGAATTCATAATGTTGGGACCAGAAACAATGGGTGCCGGCTGAAGATTACAAATTACGTCACAATACGGACTTACTCTTTGGATCTGCGCGGTCATTTCCGGTGAGTCTAGAGTAGAGAAAAGAAAAGGTGGCCGGCTCATTGTTTTGTTAATTTTGTGAGTGATTTATGAATCGGAAGTACTATGTATGGGTATCTACCCCTTCCCTTTTGCTACCTTTAAAAGGAGGGTCGAGCGTTATTAATGTATGTGTAGATCAAGATGAGTTGAGAAATTTACGCTTGATTCCATTTAATTATTATTAATCAGTTTATTTTAGATAAAATTAATCCATACAATTAAAAATTATAAAAAATACTTTGATGAATACAGAGAAATAAATAATAAAGTTTAAATTACGGACCCCGGGTCCGACACCTACGTTCATCAGGAAGGTCATTGGACCTATTCGTCGGCTCCGGGATCCGGGACCCCTAAAGTCCCTGGCGCCCATTTTTAAACAATAACACTCATATTAACTGGAAGGTTATAACCTTATAATTCGAATTTATTCTTAATATTTAATTTAAATTTCTACACGGAACAGTACTCGGTTTACCACCAACCCCCTACGAACCTAGTTCTTATCAACTGGAATCTAAGCTGGATGGGATACCTTAGGTTACGGTTATTGTCACCTACTTAATTTAAGTTATGCTATATTTTCATAAATATATATATTGTTTGAGGCATTTGGTAGTTTCATTGTGTTCTGATACGAACCCTCCTTACATCAGAGCTTTTGTTCCTTTACCACTAGAGGGACAAAATCTAAATTGTTACAGTGGCAGAAAAATAAACGATTACAATTATAGTTACCTATACATAATCAGCTTATAATGTTCCCACTGCTGGGACACAGGCCTTCTCGCTTTGAGAGGGAGTGAGCCGAATCTACCACGCGGGCCCAGTGCGGGTTGGTAGATGTCACATGTCTTTGAATTTTTGGTTCTAGGACATGCCGGTTTCCTCACGATGTTTTCCTTCACCGTTTTGATAGCAGTGGTGATGAAATTATTTACACAAAGTAAAGCGCCTGCCTGGGTTCGAACCCACGACCTACAACTCGTAAGTCGGGGACGTTACCACTGGGCCACCACTGCTCTTAGTTACCTATTGTGTCAGTAAAATCTTATGCACTAAGTTAGTTAACACCCATCATAATATGCATCCATTTGTTCTGGATAGGGCAGTCCGCATGAGATACAACCATCTGCAGGATACTGTTACTACTGCCTGGCATGCGTTGCAACAAGGAGGCCACTTTCTTCCGTATAACTGCATGAAAGCCGTCCGTTCGCGCCTCCGCAAACATTCCTGACGCACAAACATTATGACATGTATTTAATCGATTCCTATTTTGTGGTCCTATACGAGTATAAATATAATAAATAGCCAAGTAACTGAAACCAAATTGGATTCAGCGCAGTTGGTTACAATTCTAAACTAACCTATCCCGTTTGGTCGGGGTATCCTAGCTATGTTACTGCAACCAACTGTAAGGAAAGGCCATAAATTTAATAAGAAGCTCGTTTATTTAAACAAGTATGAATCATTAGAAGCCCAATAAGTTTTTAGAATATCGGTTTCATTATTTCGATTGAACTCATTATTTTATAGTCCGAATGCAACGAAATATTTGTGACTCATTTTGAGCGTCTGCAATGATTGGGTACCTCTCACTCATACAAATTCCAAGAAAACATAGTAACCAATCGACAAAGTCTTCTGTACAATACCACAGATATAAAAAATGTCAAATCTATATAGTTTGTGGTAGCGGAAAAATATACGAGTATGTTATTCTTGAACATATTACTCAGAACTAGACTGTTTGACAAAAAAACGTTTAGAAAATAAAATCTCGATACAAATTAACGGTAAACTAAGCCTTTACTTTGAGTTACAATCCAAAATATGTGTATTAAATAACAACGTACGGTTGGTATTTAATTAATAACAAGAACGTTTTATTTCTATGCAGAACTTGGTTATTTTTTATTTTCGATTACTCAACTCAGTTTTGAGTAATTATATAATGCTTCATATTTTGCAATAAATTACAAGCGTTGTGTCATCGCGCTTCTCTTTCTTTTGTATGCAGTCTGACAGTGACCGCGGTTTAGCTGTTGTCAGCGTCTTAAGAAATAAAGCAGTTATTATAAAAAGGGTAATTATACACGCGGTTTTTTAATGTGACGTTGGTTGTAATGGAACGCACGGGAGGATCAAGTAGAGATCCCTATCTATAGTTTTCTTTATAGATGGGAAGAAACATACTGTCTATCATCAACAACGATCTATCTTTCACTGAAGATAGGTTATTGGGTTCGGCCGTAAGTGCAGTTACAAGTGACGTTACTTATGTATGAAGATTATGTAGAACATCATTCACAGTCAGGTATACCTGTAGTACTATACCGGTACTAGAGGTATACCTGTGATCGGCACTGAAACGTAACGAGTGATTTAAATTTCATGAGTTGCTTTGAGGCGGCCATTGTACGTTGATGCAATTTGTATTGCGATTCGATCTTGATGTGTGGTATTTTTAATGTGTTTCAGCTGGGTCTTGAGTTGGTTTGTGGTTGTTATTCGATTAAGTACTATAAGAGCTACCTAAAATGCACACTAAAATATAATACTCTTTATTATATACATTTAGTACGCGTAATGTGGGACGCCCCCCAGCTAGATGGACCGACGACCTTAAGAAGGTGGCTGGGTCAGACTGGATGCGGAAGCCGGAGGACAGGGTGTTGTGGCGCAGCCTGGGTGAGGCCTATGTCCAGCAGTGGACTGCGATAGGCTGAGTTTATTGTTTGTTGATTGACATATACATTTATATATAATTACAGATATAAATGTTCAAATTATACATAGGGTGACACAATGGACGGTCTTATCGCTAAAAGCGATATTTTACAGACAACGTTTGGATCGATTAAAGGGAGAAGGAGAGACAATACTGCAGGTAGTCAGTGGTGTACCATTTACATATACAATAAATACATAAAGCATATACTTATCTATATAAATATACATATATAAAATAATAAACATGAAACAAGAGCAAGAAACTATATTATGTAATGATGATGTTTAAGGACGAAGTGTTTTTGTACCAGAATTTTAAAAGTGGACAAAGATTGAGCACGCCTTATCGACACGGGCAAGGCATTCCATAACCGTACTGCTTGAACTGTAAAAGACTTGTCATAAAGCCTGGTGGGATGCATCGGCATCTCTAGCCTCAAGTTGTCCGATGACCTCAGTATCTATTATGTGTGGCATAAAGGAACTTGAAACGTTCTTTAAGATATGAGGGGGTTGTAGGATTTAACAGAATACTGTAGAGCTGAAACAAGATACGAGAATTCCGGGGAAGACGTATACCTTATTACGAATATTTTTTTTATATCAAAACTTCTGTCTATTTCTCTGTACCAAATGTCACCAATATCGATGCTTTATGTATACATATATATCGCAGAACAGAGCATTATCTGATTATGTTAATGAGGATGATTTTAAACTTAATTGTTCACGTTTGTGTTTTAGAGTACCGGGATTAAGAAATAAAAACCGTAATATCTATAATCTATACATACAGGGTGTCCCGTAAATAATGGATCAAACGTAACGGGTAGGTAGCTTACCTCATTACCAACAACTAATTTGAACAGTAAAAAAAAAACCGATAAGGTAACCAAGATTTTTTTTTTTTTCGATTTTTACTATTTTCTGTACCAGCATTCAGTGTTTTTAATGCTGTTGCTGCAAATGGTATCATATTTAGGTGTGATTTTTGTCAAACATTTCTGAATAGTTTACTAATGTTATAAGATACCATTTTTTTAAATAACATTTTATTTGCCTTAGAAAAAAAAATCTTGAATTGAAAAGTTTTGTTTTTACGATGAAAAGACCAGAATTGGAAAAATTCTCCTGTAAAAAAAATGTATGACACCAAAGTGTACCATTATTTTAAAAACTTGTAAAATTACTAAGGTTTGCAAATTGGTATAAAACTTACGCCTAGTCTTTGTCGTTACAAAGATATTGCTATGAATCTGACAGAGGTGCCAAATTACGAAATAAAATAAAATTTGAAAAAGTGTGCACAATTCAACTATTTTCTTAAAAATGTTTAGGTATCTCAGCGTATGAAAAAAATTAGGAGGTTAAATTAAAAAAAAAATACAAATAAATGTTTATTTTGTTTTTACAGTAAATGTTCAAACTGACGTCCCCCTACGAGAATGAAAAGTCTGCACCTCCTAATAAAGGAAGCTCTTATCCGACGGACAAAATGGCTGTTGTTTATTTCTGATACAGCAGATTGGATGCGCTGACGTAATTCTTCTTCCGACGTTATTCGTTGTTTGTAAACTTTGTCTTTTAAACATCCCCAATAAAAAAAATCTAAGGGATTTAAATCCGGAGATCGCGGAGGCCACAAAATTGGTCCTAATCGGCCGATCCATCTGTCAGGGTAAGTTTCATTGAGTTGCGCCCTTACTGCCGTCACATAGTGAGCGGGGCAACCATCATTTTGTAACCACATTGCTTGCCGCACGTCTTCTGGAATATTTTCTAATAACGTTAATTTTAAGGAACACAACAGTTAGGCACAGCGGGAGCGAAAGTAGTCTGACGTACGTATCAACTCGAAGAGAGATTCGTGTCAACTAAACTCATGTACAACAAATAAAATCATGCAACAATGAAGCCCTGTATGAGTGAAGGGTGAAGGAAAAAAAATACCTGCACAAAGACACCGATTTACCAAAAATACAAAAGCGGCGCTATCTATCCCTTTCACACTGAGTGAGGTGCAACTCCGCAGGTAGCGGTCCCAAATTCCGAACAGATGACGTCATCGGCTCGGAATTACGCTACACGCTTAACCACATGCTTAGATTACAAGCATAAGCCATTACGAGAAAGAAAAGTTAGATTGTACCATTTTAATTTCTGTTCTGTCTTCTTCATCACATTCATAGCAATATCTTTGTAACCGCAAGGACTAGACGTAAGTTTTATACCAATTTGCAAACCTTAGTAATTTTACAAGTTTTTAAAATAATGGTACACTTTGGTGTCATACATTTTTTTACAGGAGAATTTTTCCAATTCTGATCTTTTCATCGTAAAAACAAAACTTTTCAATTCAAGATTTTTTTTCTAAGGCAAATTTAAAAAAATGGTATCTTATAACATTAGTAAACTATTCAGAAATGTGTGACATAAATCACACCTAAATATGATACCATTTGCAGCAACAGCATTAAAAACACTGAATGCTGGTACTGAAAATAGTAAAAATCGTAAAAAAAAAAATCTTGGTTACCTTATCGGTTTTTTTTTTACTGTTAAAATTAGTTGTTGGAAATGAGGTAAGCTACCTACCCGTTACGTTTGATCCATTATTTACGGGACACCCTGTATAATAAAATGGTAACGAAGTCGAAACTGAACATTGAATATTTTTGAAAAATGTAATTGCTTCGAACAAGTCTGATGCCGAAAAATATTTTTTAGAATTTTTGTCGGTTTTTCTGTTTGTCTGAGTGTATGTTCCGGATTGGCGTAAAAACGAATGAACGGATTTTGGTGAAATTTATCAAACAGATAGTTTATAACCACCCACCAATAGGTGACATTAATATTATTTAAAAAATGTCTTGGACATATCTCGGGACCCTGGGATTCCGGACCTTTGAAAGGCTTACGAGGGGCCAAAGCCAACTCGCAGAGGCCCCTTAGACAATTTTAAATGATGAGGCACCAACCTACGATTATCCCTGTATGCACTATGCAAGTACATCCAAGGACAACCCCCGGTTGGTGCAGGACTATTGCAGAACACAAAACATATTGGGCTATGGGTTTGAGTGGCTATAGTGGATTAATTGGGAACTGAGCTTTGTAAACCATTTTCTATTTTGTTAAGGACTTGGTACTTGTTGACGGGCCTACACTGTCCTCCCATAACTATTAACACTGTAACTTGAAAACATTGTAAAAGCCCCATTTACCATCTCATTCTGACAAGTCAGACAATGGCAGAACAAAAGCACTGAATGCAGATGATAAGTCCTCAGAATTTCCAACGTTTTCTTAGCACCAACTTAGTTTCGGCTTCAGCAAAGAGATATTTCAGAAAGTTTGGTACAATTGTTAGTTAGGTACCTACTGCGCTCCTGAGATTTTGCTAGACGAGCTTTGTTTTAGTATTATAAAACAAACACACTTCTACATCTATTTACTTCAAAAATATCAAAGTCGTTTTGACACAAAACGCCATTTGCAAAAATTTAAGCATGTTCTGTTATGGTGATTACTTTTACGCTACCCTGTATAATAAAAGAGTCGCCCGTATTTCACGGGACTTACAACACCTTCCAAAATGTACTACTACACCTCTGCCACTGTCTACCCTTTCGGAAAATGCAGGCGTGGTAATATACTTATGATGTTATAAATCAACCAGACAAGCATACCCTAACAGGCTAACCATACTTCCGATGTGAAGTAACCATTTATACCCAGATCATTCGGAACATAAAAAAATCCACAAATTACCTTCCCTTAAAACATTTCATTAAATGTTTTCCCAAAATTCCGCAGCGACATTGTAACAGATCTCAAATTAGAAAAAAAAAAAACGAACACGTTTTGTATAAGTATAATTTTATTTGTGAAGAAAACATTTTAAGTGGTATATTAAAATGTCGCTTGTATGAAAAAGATATATTACATGGTTGGAACTTTTTATGGATAGGTTTAACTTGGTTTACCATCATATTGTCTTATTTCAACATACATAACATCAACACTGTATTCCCTGAAGGGTTGCAGAGGTGTACCTGTAATACCCACATTTAGCCAGTTATGTTTAATTAATTTCCATGTAATAGGGGGCGAGCCTATTACCATCAACCGGGACAATTCCAGACGCCAGGCTGCTACTGAGAAATTCCAGATGGAAAACCCAACAACACTTTGCTCAACCCGGGAATCGAACCCAGGATCTCATGCTTAGCAGTAGCGCTTGCGACTACACGACCAACGAGACTCTCTTTATGATAATAATAAATATAATAAAAAAAAAAATATATATATAATATAATTATCAACTTCCTATAAAACGAAAATGCCACTTAAGACTTGAGGACTCCTGTATTTACTTATGAGTTATGATGAAACAAAGACTGGCAAGAAATCCACAGTTTATACATCATTCCAGCCGAAAGACGTCCACTGCTGGATGCATAGTGGACGCTGCTGCCCATTCTCTAGTAAGTCCCTTAGTCGCCTTTTACGACACCCACGGGAAGAAATAGGGGTTTATACAGTGTACCGGAAATATAACTGTTGGTGGTTGAGAGTCACCAAGGATTAAGATAAATGGCTTACGATAAGAGAGGCTCCGTGTGGTGCCGGACGTAAAGAAAAGCACCACCCCATTTCTTCCCGTGGGTGTCGTAAAAGGCGACTAAGGGACTTACATAGAGAATAAGCAGCAGCGTTCTCTATGCATTTTAACACCATACTGCGATCGCCAACCCGCCTGCCAGGTGTGGCGATTATGGCAAACACCCCCCCCCCCCCTCCCCCTTAGGGGAGGCCTAAGTCTAGCAGTGGAAGTCTTTTGGCTGAAAAGATGAATGATGAAGAGAGGCATATGTCCAGCAATGGACTGTTTTGGCCTGATGATGTATATGTCCTAAAACCTTCGTTCACGAGGCTACTGCTGATTATTTTTTGACCCCAAATGATCTGCCTGGTCTCTTTCCAACTATGTTGGGATCAATTTCTAGTCTAACCGGAACCAGCTGAGTACCAGTATTTTACATGGAGCGACCCTCAAAAACCCCAACTGTGGCTTTTTATTATCCAGCATCAACACATAATCTAAAAAATTATATAAACAAATCCACATACAAAATACGACCCCCCCTCAGGCGCGTTCACTAACACAGATACGTATGTCAACATTAAAATGCTTCAAAGGGCGAAAAAAATATGTTTATGTTTATTCGCTACCGGAAACAGGGACCGTAATCATTCGGTACTGACCTCGCCCCTCGTGAATTCATAATGTTGGGACCAGAAACAATGGGTGCCGGCTGAAGATTACAAATTACGTCACAATACGGACTTACTCTTTGGATCTGCGCGGTCATTTCCGGTGAGTCTAGAGTAGAGAAAAGAAAAGGTGGCCGGCTCATTGTTTTGTTAATTTTGTGAGTGATTTATGAATCGGAAGTACTATGTATGGGTATCTACCCCTTCCCTTTTGCTACCTTTAAAAGGAGGGTCGAGCGTTATTCATGTATGTGTAGATCAAGATGAGTTGAGAAATTTACGCTTGATTCCATTTAATTATTATTAATCAGTTTATTTTAGATAAAATTAATCCATACAATTACAAATTATAAAAAATACATTGATGAATACAGAGAAATAAATAATAAAGTTTAAATTACGGACCCCGGGTCCGACACCTACGTTCATCAGGAAGGTCATTGGACCTATTCGTCGGCTCCGGGATCCGGGACCCCTAAAGTCCCTGGCGCCCATTTTTAAACAATAACACTCATATTAACTGGAAGGTTATAACCTTATAATTCGAATTTATTCTTAATATTTAATTTAAATTTCTACACGGAACAGTACTCGGTTTACCACCAACCCCCTACGAACCTAGTTCTTATCAACTGGAATCTAAGCTGGATGGGATACCTTAGGTTACCGTTATTGTCACCTACTTAATTTAAGTTATGCTATATTTTTATAAATATATATATTGTTTGAGGCATTTGGTAGTTTCATTGTGTTCTGATACGAACCCTCCTTACATCAGAGCTTTTGTTCCTTTACCACTAGAGGGACAAAATCTAAATTGTTACAGTGGCAGAAAAATAAACGATTACAATTATAGTTACCTATACATAATCAGCTTATAATGTTCCCACTGCTGGGACACAGGCCTTCTCGCTTTGAGAGGGAGTGAGCCGAATCTACCACGCGGGCTCAGTGCGGGTTGGTAGATGTCACATGTCTTTGAATTTTTGGTTCTAGGACATGCCGGTTTCCTCACGATGTTTTCCTTCACCGTTTTGAGAGCAGTGGTGATGAAATTATTTACACAAAGTAAAGCGCCTGCCTGGGTTCGAACCCACGACCTACAACTCGTAAGTCGGGGACGTTACCACTGGGCCACCACTGCTCTTAGTTACCTATTGTGTCAGTAAAATCTTATGCACTAAGTTAGTTAACACCCATCATAATATGCATCCATTTGTTCTGGATAGGGCAGTCCGCATGAGATACAACCATCTGCAGGATACTGTTACTACTGCCTGGCATGCGTTGCAACAAGGAGGCCACTTTCTTCCGTATAACCGCATGAAAGCCGTCCGTTCGCGCCTCCGCAAACATTCCTGACGCACAAACATTATGACATGTATTTAATCGATTCCTATTTTGTGGTCCTATACGAGTATAAATATAATAAATAGCCAAGTAACTGAAACCAAATTGGATTCAGCGCAGTTGGTTACAATTCTAAACTAACCTATCCCGTTTGGTCGGGGTATCCTAGCTATGTTACTGCAACCAACTGTAAGGAAAGGCCATAAATTTAATAAGAAGCTCGTTTATTTAAACAAGTATGAATCATTAGAAGCCCAATAAGTTTTTAGAATATCGGTTTCATTATTTCGATTGAACTCATTATTTTATAGTCCGAATGCAACGAAATATTTGTGACTCATTTTGAGCGTCTGCAATGATTGGGTACCTCTCACTCATACAAATTCCAAGAAAAGATAGTAACCAATCGACAAAGTCGTCTGTACAATACCACAGATATAAACAATGTCAAATCTATATAGTTTGTGGTAGCGGAAAAATATACGAGTATGTTATTCTTGAACATATTACTCAGAACTAGACTGTTTGACAAAAACACGTTTAGAAAATAAAATCTCGATACAAATTAACGGTAAACTAAGCCTTTACTTTGAGTTACAATCCAAAATATGTGTATTAAATAACAACGTACGGTTGGTATTTAATTAATAACAAGAACGTCTTATTTGTATGCAGAACTTGGTTGTTTTTTATTTTCGATTACTCAACTCAGTTTTGAGTAATTATATAATGCTTCATATTTTGCAATAAATTACAAGCGTTGTGTCATCGCGCTTCTCTTTCTTTTGTATGCAGTCTGACAGTGACCGCGGTTTAGCTGTTGTCAGCGTCTTAAGAAATAAAGCAGTTATTATAAAAAGGGTAATTATACACGTGGTCAAGTAGAGATCCCTATCTATAGTTTTCTTTATAGATGGGAAGAAACATACTGTCTATCATCAACAACGATCTATCTTTCACTGAAGATAGGTTATTGGGTTCGGCCGTAAGTGCAGTTACAAGTGACGTTACTTATGTATGAAGATTATGTAGAACATCATTCACAGTCAGGTATACCTGTAGTACTATACCGGTACTAGAGGTATACCTGTGATCGGCACTGAAACGTAACGAGTGATTTAAATTTCATGAGTTGCTTTGAGGCGGCCATTGTACGTTGATGCAATTTGTATTGCGATTCGATCTTGATGTGTGGTATTTTTAATGTGTTTCAGCTGGGTCTTGAGTTGGTTTGTGGTTGTTATTCGATTAAGTACTATAAGAGCTACCTAAAATGCACACTAAAATATAATACTCTTTATTATATACATTTAGTACGCGTAATGTGGGACGCCCCCCAGCTAGATGGACCGACGATCTTAAGAAGGTGGCTGGGTCAGACTGGATGCGGAAGCCGGAGGACAGGGTGTTGTGGCGCAGCCTGGGTGAGGGCTATGTCCAGCAGTAGACTGCGATAGGCTGAGTTTATTGTTTGTTGATTGACATATACATTTATATATAATTACAGATATAAATGTTGAAATTATACATAGGGTGACACAATGGACGGTCTTATCGCTAAAAGCGATATTTTACAGACAACGTTTGGATCGATTAAAGGGAGAAGGAGAGACAATACTGTAGGTAGTCAGTGGTGTACCATTTACATATACAATAAATACATAAAGCATATACTTATCTATATAAATATACATATATAAAATAATAAACATGAAACAAGAGCAAGAAACTATATTATTTAGGTAATGATGATGTTTAAGGACGAAGTGTTTTTGTACCAGAATTTTAAAAGTGGACAAAGATTGAGCACGCCTTATCGACACGGGCAAGGCATTCCATAACCGTACTGCTTGAACTGTAAAAGACTTGTCATAAAGCCTGGTGGGATGCATCGGCATCTCTAGCCTCAAGTTGTCCGATGACCTCAGTATCTATTATGTGTGGCATAAAGGAACTTGAAACGTTCTTTAAGATATGAGGGGGTTGTAGGATTGAACAGAATACTGTAGAGCTGAAACAAGATACGAGAATTCCGGGGAAGACGTATGGGAGCCACTTGAGCTTCTTACGAAAACCTTATTACGAATATTTTTTTTATATCAAAACTTCTGTCTATTTCTCTGTACCAAATGTCACCAATATCGATGCTTTATGTATACATATATATCGCAGAACAGAGCATTATCTGATTATGTTAATGAGGATGATTTTAAACTTAATTGTTCACATTTGTGTTTTAGAGTACCGGGATTAAGAAATAAAAACCGTAATATCTATAATCTATACATATAATGAAATAGTAACGAAGTCAAAACTGAACATTGAATATTTTTGAAAAATGTAATTGCTTCGAACAAGTCTGATGCCGAAAAATATTTTTTAGAATTTTTGTCGGTTTCTCTGTTTGTCTGAGTGTATGTTCCGGATTGGCGTAAAAACGAATGAACGGATTTTGGTGAAATTTATCAAACAGATAGTTTATAACCACCCACCAATAGGTGACATTAATATTATTTAAAAAATGTCTTGGACATATCTCGGGACCCTGGGATTCCGGACCTTTGAAAGGCTTACGAGGGGCCAAAGCCAACTCGCAGAGGCCCCTTAGACAATTTTAAATGATGAGGCACCAACCTACGATTATCCCTGTATGCACTATGCAAGTACATCCAAGGACAACCCCCGGTTGGTGCAGGACTATTGCAGAACACAAAACATATTGGGCTATGGGTTTGAGTGGCTATAGTGGATTAATTGGATACCTTGAACTGAGCTTTGTAAACCATTTTCTATTTTGTTAAGGACTTGGTACTTGTTGACGGGCCTACACTGTCCTCCCATAACTATTAACACTGTAACTTGAAAACATTGTAAAAGCCCATTATTTTTAAAAGAGTAACCGTGGAGTTTCTTTCCGGCTCTTCTCCATAGGAAACGACCAATTGGAACCGTGCACCTAGCTTCTGACGTTTCATAAGTGCCCATGTAGGTTTATGTGAAATAAAATATTTTGATTTGAATTGAGTAGAACTATTTCCCCTGATTGTCCAATGTTATTTATTATAAACACATTATTATAACCAGGATTATCACATAGATTACTTTTGATCCCGGTAGTACATTCCCGTGGGATATTTCCGACATCCACGCGGACAAAACTGCGGGTAAAAGTTAACTAATAATAACATATTAAGATAGTTATTTCTATTAATCAATCTACTCAAAGAGATTTAAAATAGATACTATCAAAATATAGAGAGGCTATCAAAATTAATGTTATAGAAAAATTGTGATCCCATGTCTCAGTGACGCCATCTAGCGTAATATAGCAAAATTACATAATAGCTATGTTTGACACGTTTTACTACAAACGAAAATATACCGTGGTTAAGTATAGTCGTTTTGTCACTACGTGATTTACAATACCATAATGCACAATTCAGTATATTATTATATACCTACTTCGAACAAAAAAAAAAAAATGTTTAATACAAATTTGCTTAAATCTACGTAAAATTGTATTGTATTATGTGCCTGAACTAGGTTATCCTGTGTTTCAGGCGAGGCAAGACATACTATTTCTGAATAATCACATTAATTATAAAAATCAAGTATCCGAATAAGTATTTAAAAAGGTGTAAATAGTACAAAAATCCTACTTGCTAAAATACTTAGCTAAACTTAATTAGTACGCATACAACTTTTATTTAAATACAACTAATAATTTCTCAAATAATTTTCATTTGGTGGACACGAATGTGACTTGACATGCAGGTGTGAGATTAATCTACTTGGCAGAGCTAAAAATAATGGACGTACAAAGAGTCAAAGAATTTATTTATTTAAAATTCAGATATTTAAATTAGCTATTTGATAATTAATTATTTGTAAGGGATTTTCACTAATTTTTAGTAAGCTGTTTAGTCTAGGTATTTATTATATAGAAATATTACATACTTGTATTGTACATCAAAGTTTGAAGTATACTCGTACACATGAATTATACAACAAAAACATATTAGCAAATACTTACTAAAAATACACATAAAAAGTTAACCAACAAGATAAAGCTTAACTTAGGTCCGTTCGGTGTGACTGCTCGGGAGCGACTGTGCCGATTACGTTTTTTTTTTAGGTATGGCATCTCGCAGTTGACCTTGAGAGGCCGTGACTGCTTAACCGGTCTTTCCTGTGGCTGCCCTAAGGTATTAGCTTAAAGCCTCCAGCCAGGAGCGTAAATATAAGTATTAAAAACTAAACGACAGCGCTCTAAGGGCACCCCCTGTGGGGTACGAACCTCGGCTTAGGCCGTCGTTGGGGAAAAACAGCAAATTGGAAATTTCGAAATAAAAAAATACTAGCCATTATTTATCTCTATGAGTAGGTATTATTAAGCCCAGGGGGAAGGTCGCAATGGTCTCGCTCGATTGCTCCGATCAACTGCACGCAAAAACATACATAATTGCCTTTTTCCGTTGCTCGTATATAAAATATAAGCCCTGTAATAGCCATATTAGAGTAACAAAAGAAGGTTCGCTCTCATCTGTGGGCCACTTTAGGTGAAACAAAACTTCAGGTCTGTTTTCTCTAAGGACGTAGGCAGAAGTTTATATTATAGTAAGCCCACATTTTGCCAGTTTAGTTTTAGTTCCATATAATATGGTGTTGATGAAGTTGTTATGAACGAATTAAGTAGATATTTGGCAACACCAGAACACCACATTTAGCATAATATTTGCAGTATATACATTGAGGCTTAACCTATGAAAGCACGTTTGCAAACCTGACACATAATTATCACATAATGACAACAAACAATGACAATGAAAATGTGTCTTTTAAAATACCTACGTTGTATTTTAAGTTAATCAAGAAAAAAACTTGCATCGAAAAGACTGACCTAGAAAAAAAAGCTGAAAAATTGACTACAAATTATGATCAATACTATAGTTGTTGCGTTTTAGCATGGCAATAGTGGTCATTGACCCACCTATGTTTTTTTACCACTTTTTATTTAAATAATTGAAATAAAGTCCATTAACGTCCTCAATCAATATCAATTGTGATCTTCAACAAGTTCAGTGGGTGCCAGGGTATTATGGTTTGGGTCCCTACTGAGAGATATTACGAAAGGGCAGCGGTTATTGCCTTTTAGTAATATCTCTCAGTATTGGCATGCTAAAACTCGACAGCTAAATACAACACAAAACATCACAACAACAACAACTAAACACACAACAACAACAACTACACACACAACAACAACAACTACAACACAACTTAACTACACTGCACTACTACAACTTAATACTATAGTAATTTATCAATTTAAAAACCTTGCCCTGCTTTGGGACGATTGAATTCTGTTTTATTAACCTTCTGCCTATTTTTTCCATTGTGACGGCCACAACGACCCTTAGATTAAAAGGTTTAATCGTTCAAACCCCCCGACTGACGCTCGAAAAGCCTAACGGATCGTATTGACACATCCCAATTGCTCGGCAAACAGCTCCGATGGCAGACGACAGGTTAAAACATTATTTTGAATGGAGTCAAGCTTATCTAATTGGTAATTATTGTTGTATAGTCTAAAGAAATTATATGTGTAAGTATATTTTTAATTGTTTTTAGGATTCCGAACCCAAAGGGTAAAACGGGAACCCTATTACTAAGGCTCCGCCGTCTGTCTGTCTCTCCATCTGTCACCAGGCTGTATCTCATGAATCGTGATAGTTAGACAGTTGAAATTTTCACAGATAATGTATTTCTGTTGCCGCTATAGCAAAAAATGCTTAAAACCAGAATAACACAAGTCTAGACTAGCACTTGACGGTTTTTATTTTGTTTTCTTTTCTTTTTTAGGGTTCCATAGCCAAATGGCAAAAACTGAACTTTTATAACTACGTCATGTCCGTCCGTCCAGGATAACATAGTCATTTTACTAGGAGACTTTTAGCACTTTAACGATGAAAATTGGAAAGAAGGTGTTTTCTGTGCACCGCTATACAATGTTGCAGTTAAATTAGGAAAAACATAACATGATAGACTTTTTTTTTTTAACACAAGTCTAGACTCGCACTTGATGGTTTTTATTTTGTTTTCTTTTCTTTTTTAGGGTTCCATAGCCAAATGGCAAGAACTGAACTCTTATAACTACGTCATGTCCGTCCGTCCAGGATAACATAGTCATTTTACTAGGAGAATTTGGCACTTTAACGATGAAAATTGGAAAGAAGGTGTTTTCTGTGCACCGCTATACAATGTTGCAGTTAAATTAGGAAAAACATAACATGATAGACTTTTTTTTTTTTTGGGTGGGAAATTATCAAATAACTTCTCCCGCTCTGGGCGGAGCGGGAGGGCGTTTCAGACTTTTACTGACTAAAACCCACCCGTGTTCCTTCCGTTGCCTGTGTGCCAGGGCCACGATATCCCTTTCGGACAAACTCGCAACCCCGGCAGGCATTGGTCCTAACGGACCCCGTCAGTTTGTGCTGACATCTCTTTGAGGCGCGCGTGGAACACAACGCGCCGTCGACCCGGGCCTGGTCCTTATCGGACGGCGAGCTACCCATCGCTCACCGTCCGCAGGCCCGCGCCTACGGTGGCCGGAAATCGGCTTGCGACTCTCCCGACGCCCGGGGCGCCTCCTGCGGCGACTAAGAGCGCGAGGGCGCGAACCTTGTCTCACCCTCACGCGTTCCGCCTCCTCCTTCGCTAGCATAACTGCTTCGCAGAAGGAGGTGACGGCCTCCCATGCACTCTCGCTCCGAACCATGGCCTGAACCAGGGCCGAACGCGAGAGATCGCCGCCGCCGATCGCCTCCGTGAGGACACGGTGGTGCTCCGCCCAAGCTGGGCAGACCTCCACCGTATGCTCCACCGTGTCCTCCGGGCGATCCACACAGTGGTGACACCCGGGCGTTTCCTCCCGCTTAATCCTAAACAGGAACCTCCCGAAACATCCATGTCCGGTGAGGACCTGCGTCAGGCGGAAGGTGATAACATGATAGATAAAACATTTATTCAGTGCACACAAAAGACATAGCACAACACAATAAAATAATAGATAACAACTTAAAAGAATTTATATAAAAAACAATAGGCAAAAAAGAAGAACATACTAGAAATAGTGACACTATGACTTAATTCAAATTAATCAATAGTACCTCTTTTTTTTTTTTTTTTTTTTTCTTTTTGGCTTCGCACGGTTTGTGCATTTAGCCAGTGTCATGTAAAATTAAGTAACAAGTACAAATTATGAAATAAACTCCATTCAATGCGTGATGATGATGATAGATGATATCCCGCCCCGCTCCCCTTGAGTTTAACTAAAGACGTGGCACTTTACTGAAACCTCGCGCGGACTTCTTGAGAGAACTTAAACTGATGTTGCACTGTTTTGTTTCATTTGCCTACACTAATGCAGGTTCACGAACACTTAATGGTTAATAATCCACCACTATTACACATTAATATTCGGCTGAACACAAATTTTGGAAAATAAAACAAAACTGCTAACATGACGCTTCACTTTCTCGCCAAGAAGTCCTTCCAATAGTACCTATTAGGTGTGATGTGCGTCTAAAAGTTGCACCAAATGGGATAAGGTTTAGGTTTTTCATATTAAGGCACTTTCCAATACATGTAAACTATGAATAAAAAAATAAAAAAAAAACAATGCACATAAGCGTTAAATCCCCTAAAAGATTATGATGCTGCTAAGTAACTTTTTTATTTAAGTCAATAGTTTTAAGATAAAGTATATGTTCGGTTACAACCGCAGAAATGCCTTAGTTTTTCATAGTTTTTTCAAGAAATACTATGAAATACAAACTTAATAACAAATTGGTCGATAAAATCAATACTGTGCATGCGTAAATATCCAACTACGAACCCTTTACCATGCGTGATACGACACGCACTTGGTGGATTTTTATATTTCCGTGGAAAACAGGCGTGGTTTTATTTTTATGTTAATTATTAGTTATTTATTAAAACTTGTAAATCCCTATTAATATGTATTATTAGACGAGGAATTCTAATTCATTATGCGCTATTTATAATTCATTATCTTCAGTCGTATTTTGAACGAAAATGAATTATTTAGTAACGTACCTTCCACTCATTTTACGTAGGTTTATACTACCTATAACGCGGCGGAAAGGAATGGAAACGATTTTTTTTGTACAAAGCATAATGAACTTTACACGTAAATAGTGTTACGTACAAACTAGATACAAGCCAAATAACAGGTCGCGCGTTTTCTGGAGAATTCTCACGCATTCTTGGTTATTCCCGCAGTTACAAGCTCGTATCTAGTTTTGTACGTTACGCCAAGTGACATAAAGTTAATTTTGCTATGTACAATATCGTTACAAAAGCTCGCTTCCATTCCGTTCTGTGGCAATGTAAATTGAGCCTTAGGCAGAGGTGGATAGTAGGCGCAGTAGGTACACTCACCCGTTACTTTTAAGTCACGTGTTACAGAGAGCCAGTTTATTGCCAGGCCAGGCATAATATAAATCCAGTCACAGGGCTTCATCTGCGAAATTACTCGGAAAAACATATTATCACTCTTTGCCCGACCTAGGAGTCTTTCTAAGCAAAAACATTTAAAAAACCGGTCAAGTGCGAGTTGGACTCGCGCACGAAGGGTTCCGTACCATTTTCTATAAAAACGGCAAAAAAATCACTTTTGTTGTATGGGAGCCCATCTTAAATATTTGTTTTATTTTAATTTAATTGTTTATTTTTAAAGTGAATATATAACTAAATATTCTGTGAATATTTCAAGCGTCTATCTGTTGCCGTTATCAATATCGAGCAAAAATTTGCAAAAAAATCACGTTTGTTGTATGGGATCCCCTTAAATATTTATTTTATTCTGTTTTTAGTATTTGTTGTTATAGCGGCAACAGAAATACATCAACTGTGAAAATTTCAACTGTCTAACTATCACGGTTCATGAGATACAGCCTGGTGACAGACGGACAGACAGACAGATGGCGGAGCCTTAGTAATAGGGTTCCCGTTTTGCCCTTTGGGTACGGAACCCTAAAAATACGTTATATATCCCTTCTTTTAAGGTTTTTTTACCCAAAACAGAGTTCAAGAGACTATACGAGTACCTATTGTTATTACAGAGCTGGATAAAAACACATTACAGAATCACCTTTTTTCCTCCAAACATCTTTTGATATCCAAAAACAATATTTTACGTACATCATAATAAAACATAAAGCCAACATTACTTTATAACACGAAAAGATAATAAATGTATATCTCATTGAGTGGCTATAAAGGAAAATTTAGTTTTTCAGACGTTACCTGTACCACAAAATGTTGAAGACCCCGAAATACCTTTGAGGCGATTTATTTTTTTACGTGAATGTTACCAGAGAAAAATAAATGCAAAGCACTGGAGAGGTCAATTTATATCCTACACTTTATTAAGGAGAGGACTTTGTATAAATCGGTGGTATTTTTTCGAATGAGAACACAGAATGCTGGGCCTTTCAATGTCCTCTAATAAAAGGGATTTTCTGTATGGGACAAGTTATGATCTGGAATACTGTGGTTCTGGAAGTAACGTGAAACTGGAAGTAAGCATGGATGATGAAATAAATAAAAGGGGAAAAGAAATAAAAATCAAATCAAACAAAATATTTTCTTTCACATAAACCTACATGGGCTCTTATGAAACGTCAGAAGCTAGATGCATCCAATTGGTCGTTTCCTATGGAGGAGAAATGGCAAGAAGCTCAACGGTTGCTTTTTTAAATAATTGGCTTTTGTAATGTTTTCAAATTACAGTGTTAATAGTGTACGCCTGTCACAGGTACCAGGTAGGTAGTTAACAAAAAAGACAATGGTCTACAAATCTACAGTATATAAAAAAAAAAACATTTTAATTCAGGCATTGTACACATAATATACGCCTACCATGTTCTAACATTCACAAAATGTAAAAGAATCTAAGTAAATAAAATATAATTAAAAAATAAAAACCTATTTAAACCAAATGACATGATTGCCATTACAACTGTAACAGATCTGAATTAATACCATGTCCACAAATCATTGCGTATTAAAACTAAACACTGAAGTTTATTTGACAGTTCCAATCTTCTTGTCGGTCACCATCTTTTTCTCGCTCATCCTCTTAGTAAAAGTTTGCAATACTTTCATTTTAGCTTAGCACATGCACAACTAAACCAGCGCTACTTTTACTTCAGTCAATCATCATCATTCATCATTAATCAGCCTATAATGTTCCCACTGCTGGGACACAGGCCTCCTCTGGGAGAAGGAGTGGGCCGTAATCCACCACGTGGACCCAGTGCCGGTTGGTAGATGTCACATATGTTCGAATTTTTGGTTATAGGACATGCCGGTTTCCTCACGATGCTTTCCTTCACAGTTTTAAGAGCAGTGGTGATAAAATAATTTACGCAAAGTAAAGCGCCTGTCTGGTTTCAAACCTACGACCTTGTAAGTGGGCTTGTAAGTCGCAGTCGTTACGACTGGGCCACCATTGCTCTCACTTCAGTCAATGCCAATAACAAATTTGGACAATCGGATCTGAACCGCTCATCCTACATTTTGTACCACATCACAAAGACTCCATTCGGACAAACAGCGTAATAGAAAATTTGCCGTGTACGGGCTCCGGTTAAACGCACCGCCCCGGTCTTCTCGCCTCCCATTTGTGAACACTTTGATGTCCAAATTGTTGACAATTTTTTTGACAAGCACCCTTTGTGAATCCAATAACGATTTATTATGTAAATATGGACTTTCGCAATTATATTTTTGGGATTTTTTATCAAAGTGATTTGTACCAAAGAGAGTCGGATGAAACTGTGGAAAAATGTTTTTGAGGTGACGGTTTTCGGCTCAAAGAGTTTAAACGAAATCATTGAAGAAGTGAAAAGTTTTGGAAAGGATTTTTGTAAACGATCCATTTATTATCGTTTGTTAAAGGTTTGTTCGTGACTTAGTTAGTAAAATATTTTTTTCATGAATATATAAAAAGGATTCACCGCCATCTGTCGCGGGACGTACCTGCTAACTCGCACTAAACACGCATTTTTTCGACTTTTCTATTGATAAACTTATAAAAGATCTCTCAATTTTACTATATACGATTTTTTTTTAAATATAGTGAGTTACAAGCTCACACTATTATAAATCTTAATTAAACAGACCAATTTCTTTGACCCTTCCTCAAAGGTTTTTCATTTAACACATCATCAAATATGTACACTCTAAAATCGTAATATATACCTCGAGTACAACTCGACGAGTATTACTTAGTTCCTTCCCCTAATTAATACATTACCATAATTAGCTGTTAGGTAGATAATACCCGGATAATAGATGGTATCTACCTAACAGTTGACTCCAAACAGTTGATACGTGCTATGGAATTTTCGATAATAGTCCACAAATGTTAGTTTCTCACGGTAACGGTCGAGATTTATATTTAATTCATGTCGTTTCAAAAATATATGGTATTGAATGTATATGTATTTTTAGAAATTTATAATTAGAGGAAGCTATGATAAATCACAGTAATTTGCTGAGAATTCGAAAGAGAATTTGGACAATTAATTGTCGAAAATCCTGTGTTGTGGGGTGGGAACAAAAATCGGATATTACAAAATTCGATTCTCGAGTTTTAACGATGTATTATTATACTTTCTTTTTTTTGGGGTGGGAAATTATCAAATAGCTTCTCCCGCTCTGGGCGGAGCCCGAGGGCGTGTCAGACTTTTACTGACTAAAACCCACCCGTGTTCCTTCAGTTGTCTGTGTGCCAGGGCCACGATATCCCTTTCAGACAAACTCACAACCCTGGCAGGCATTGGCCCTACCGGACCCCATCAGTTTATGCTGACATCGCTTTGAGGCGCTCGTGGAACACAACGCGCCGTAGACCCAGGCCTGGTCCGTATCGGACGGCGGGCTACCCATCGCTTACCATCCACAAGCCCGGGCCTACGGTGAATCGGCGCCGGTAATCGGCCTGCGACTCCCGACGCCCAGGGCGTCTCCTGCGGTGACTAGGGGCGTGAGGGCGCGAATTTTGCCTCTCAGTCACGCGTTCCGCCTTCTCCTTTGCGAGCGTTACTGCTGCGCACAAAGAACTGACGGCTTCCCATGCACTCTCGCTCTGAACCATGGCCTGAACCAGGGCCGGACGCGAGAGATCGCCGCCGCCGATCGCCACCGCGAGGAAACTGCGGTGCGGCAAAGGATTGGTAATCTAGAAAGCCTCGGGCGAAGTGCATAAATTATATTCTATTCCAGAAACCACATCCTCGGGCTAATTTCTTTCGATAAACAACATAAACTACATTCTTCATCTCCATCACAAAAAACAAGTATTCAAATACTTAGCACAAAGTTTCGTCTCATGATAATTAATGTAACTCACAATTTATGGATATGCGGAGCAAGTTGTATTAACTAGATTTTAGGATTTTGAAATTATTCATCATTGATTCTGGTTTAAATTGCTAAGGGACTTCCTTGACGGGGTACTTAATGCCTTAAGGGTGAGTTTTGACAGGCAATTTGTTGAACATATTGCGTATTTTCGTGGCTTAGGCGATTCGCATACTGCACCGCATTACGCAACGTAGCGCGGGAGTAGGTACGTGTTCTTACGTTGCTTGAAAGTATCTCTCTTTGCATTGAAAACACGCGTAGTGCAACACACAGAAAACGCATTCACGCGCAGTGTTGCAGGTCACGCGCCTACATGCAGAGAAATACGCGGCCTCGCGCGTGGGTGCGGCAAGACGTAAAGTATGGCACACCGAGTGTTGCAGTATTATGCGTGATTTTGACAGAGTAATATTTTGAAATGGATCTCGCTGTGAAATAAGGCCTTTGGGCCACCGTATACTATACTGCAGCTCCGCGCGTTTGTGCGAAGAAATCTGCATGATGGTGCACATCTGCACCACGCGCGCGATTTCGTCACCACGCACCCCGCGGCGTACAGCGGGCCAGTGTGTGAATCGCCTTATATTTTCTTTAGTCGTGTGTGGATTTTCTATTTTTCAGGAGTGGTTTTTTGGGTTCCGTACCCAAAGTGTGCTAACGGGACCCTATTACCTTATTCTCCGCTGTCCGTCCGTCTGTCACAGGGCTGTATCTTTTGAACCGTAATAAGAAGAGTCTTGATGTTTTCAGTGTGTATTAACTATGGTCGCTAAAATAACAAATACAAGAAACGTGTTTTTTTTCGGAGTTTTTTGTTCGACTAAAGTATTTTATTTAATTATGTAGTGTTTAATATTGCGGAACCAGTCGTGTGGACTTGGCTGCTTTTTTGGTTGTCAAGTTTCTCGTTAAGAAGTGCTATGGATTGTATCCGTGATTGTAGATGGGATTAGTGACATTTTTTTCTTCATCTTTCTATTTTCAATCATTATTATCTACATTTACAAATAAATAAAATCGAAGTATCTGTTTGTAATGTCAAAATAACAGCTGTTACTAAATGCATAATTATGAAATTATATACCTACGGTACTTATACCAAAAAACCGGCCAAATGCGTGTCGGACCACACACAACGAAGGATTCCATAGTTGGAATGAATTTATCCCAAAACCAAACTTAACATAGTCATTGAAAAATATTTTCTCCCGTACATCGATATACGCAATTGTCAATTTTCCAACTGCAAATGTAAGTGTATAATCGCAAAAATATATTTTTTGATGTGATAAAACTACAAATTAATGATTTTCGGACTTTTTCCTGTACTCGTGGTGTTAGACCTTGCTTCTTGCCAAATATCATGATTTTAGGTCAACGGGAACTACCCTATAGGTTTTGATTTATTTGCGATTATCAAAATATGTCGCATAAATCGCCGTATTTTTTTATTGCGTTGGCTTAGAAGCTTGATTTTTTTAGCTGCAAGAGACCGTGGATCTACGTACTTGATATTAATTTCAACTTAATACCTCCAAGCGCTCCGGAGAAAAAGGGTCTTGACAGACAGACTGACAGACGGACAGATAGACAGACAGACCGATAGATAGACAGACAGACACACGGACAACGAAGTGATCCTATAAGGGTTCCATTTTTACCCGACTACGGCGAAGCAAAAAGGAGGGTTATGATTTTGACCGGTATTTTTATTTATTTTACTTTAACATAAAACGGCCAAAGGCCAATTACATCAGTTAAAGGCACAACACATTATATAAGTACAAAAACAAAAATAATACAGCTACTCGACAGTCATACACTCATCTCACAATACTCCAGACATGATGACAAGATCTTCTTCCATTCATCCGCGAACACATCACAGTGAGTCTTAGCGTCCAAGAGAGCGTTGAGCGCAGAGAGTGTGCGAGGGACAGGAGACTGGGCTCGAGCAACGGTTCGACTCCAAGGCACGGCGAAAAACCTGTGTCTCCTGCTACGGTTATAGTTAATCGGAGCAAAAAGATGGGACAGTTCGTCATGCAATTCAGGAGCATCTGTTTTTCCGCGAAGGATCTTACACATATTAATAATTTGGTAATTTTTTCTTCTAACCTCAAGAGAATTGTAACCTAAACAGCCTAAAAGAAAATTCGAAGGGTACATAAACGGATAATATCCATTCAAACGTGTATATAGATACCTAAGATAAGCCTTTTGCACCTTTTCTAAGAGTAAAGTGTACTTCTTTTCGTGCGGGTTCCAGACGCATGCACTGGACTCCAGTTTGCTACGAACAAGTACACTAAAAATAGATTTAATAGTGCTGATGTTGCTAAAATCTTTAGCATTGCGCAGAATGAAACCTAATCGCCTAAATGAATCTTTTGCTACCGTTGCCATGTGATCATGAAACGTTAGCTTGTTGTCAAATGTGACACCTAGATCCTTCATTCCAGATGTTCTAGCAATAGCGCTACCATTCATTTTATAAGTGAAGGTGATAGGGTCTCGTGCTCGAGTAAAACTCATGACGAAGCATTTGGAAGAATTGAATTCCATTTTGTTCTTAACACCCCACTCCAATATTGCCTCAATATCACGCTGCAGTGCCAGACTGTCGACTTCAGAATTAATTTCGGAAAAGAGTTTTAAATCATCTGCATATAATAGACTTCTGGCATGATGAATAACTGAAGGAAGGTCATTAATCATTATCAAGAAGAGAAGCGGTCCTAGAATTGATCCTTGACTGACTCCGGAACGCGTATAATAGCGCTGGGATTCATAAAGGCCCAGTCTGACAAACTGCTGATGATCGCGGAGATAGTCAGCGAGGAACCGTAACAGACCTGGCGGAAATCCGATGGCACATAGCTTTTTCCAGTAGGATATCATTATTGACCCTATCAAACGCTTTCCGGAAGTCAAAGTACAAGACATCGACCTGACCCCCACGGTCCAAACGTTTAGATAAGCAGTCTACTAGGGTAAGAAGGTTAGTATTTACTGATCTCCTTGCCCTGAAACCATGTTGTTCGTTACACAGATACTTTTCAACTTGGGAATAAATATAATTATGTAGTATGTTTTCAAAAACTTTAGCTGGTGATGACAAAATGGCAATGGGACGGAATTCTTCTACCAATGTTTTATTCAAACTCTTGGGAATAGGAGTGACCCTTGAATTCTTCCATTGTGGTGGGTATATACCGGTTTTTAATGATAGATTAAAAATATGAAATAGAGGTAAGCAAAAGTGTTTTTTATAACTCTTCAAAATTTCTGGAGGGATGCTGTCAGGCCCTACCGAACTACTAATTTTGAGTTTACCTATTCCTGACATGACATCCTGAGGAGTGAATTTAAATATATTTACATAATTACTGCTAACATTAGTATCAAAATGGGAAGCCTTTTCAACATCAAGTCGCGGAACATCGGGAAGATAAACGCTAACAAAGAAATCAGCGAAGGCATCAGCCGCATGAACACCTGCAAATTTTTCACCTTTGTAGGTAACACTCGGCTCAAAATCACCTTTTGAGCGTAAACTGGCTATATGTTGCCAGAAATCACGCGGATTGGCTCTTAAATTATTTTCAATCATTTTGGTATACGATGCATAGGCAAGTGCCACCCGTGTTTTAAGGCTAGCTCTCAAATCTGAAAAATTCTTGCGGGCTACTATACATTTAGTGCGCTTCCAAGCACAATGCCACTTGAGCTTAAGTCTAGTGTCCTGAATTATGTCTTTTGTGAACCACACTGGATAACGCCTATCAGTGGTTTTACATCGTCTTTTCTTTTGCACACAAGCATCGAAGATGGTATAAATTAATTTATAAAAGTACTCTGTAGCTAGATATACATCGTCAGTCTCTATAACCTTCTCCCATGAATTTTTTGAAAGTAAATCAAAAAGCTTATCTCGGTTACATTTTTTTAAATTCCGGTCTTTACTGGTATCAATGTTACTTGGTTTATGGTATGTAGGTTGGTATGTGTGTATGTATGTATGTATGTTCATCTGTTCCCTCATTACTTCTAAACCGCTTGGCATAATTTGACAAATGAGGTATTGTTGGAAGCGTCTTGATCGTCCGCTGGTTATAGGCTATGTGAAGTCACATTAAATTCAATATGGCGCCCTCTAGTGGACATAAAGTCAAAGCCTAAAAACAAAAAATTGTTTATTCATGCCGTGTTGGGTATCAAATGAAAGAAAGAAAGAAAGAAAAGAAAATTTATTTCACTCAAAAAGAATACAATTATTCACTTCTATGAGGAAAAACATAATAATTAAGATTAAGATAAGCGACGGTTTTGCTGGGTTATACAGTTCAAACACCATTCAGAACATGGTACTTTAATAGCCTTTTAAAAGTTGGAAGTGATTTCGATTCCCTCATTACTGATCAAAACAAACAAAAGAAAGGCCTTAATTAGCAAATTTCAAAAATAGATATATTGTCAGCTGTTGCTCATGGCTTTGCTTGGATGCACCCAATAATTAGGTATAATTTCTATAAAATCATAAGCAACAACAAACATAAATTTTCTCTCCAAACCTACACATAATACATAATTATATTATAATAAATACGTATTTTAATGTGGCCAGGAACTTAATATGGCCTGGTCTTCGTCGTGACCAGCTGGAGCATGTAGAACAGCCAAGTACAGTTCTTATACAATTCGATGATTGCACTATAAATGCTGATGAAGATGGGCTTGTTAGAGTTGAACCTTGTCAGACTGAATTTGACGGATTAATAGGATCGGGAAAAATTCAACGCAAAATGTTACCATTAATCCTTACTTGGGCAGTTACTGTACACAAGTTGCATGTGTGCACTCTAGATATAGCGGTAATTGATTTAGGGAAGTCACTATTCGCTAAGGGACAGGCCTATGTTACCCTCAGCAGAGTCAGATCCTTAGACGGCTTATTTATTTGTTCCTTGGATCATAACAAATTGCTGAAAAATCCTCATTACTCACGATCTCTTCAGGACTTAGAAAGGTTAAGAAGTCTTTCAAATTTGAAAACATAAACCTATGGTATATGTTTGGTATATTACGCAGGTACATATAAAACATTAAACCTAATGAATTAATGAATGAGGTGCACTCGAATGAACCTTACCAAAAAAAATTTAAAGCACCTCTGCAAATACTTTATCGCAAAATTATAACCCCAAAATAATTTTAATAAAAAATAAGTTCAAAAACTAAAACCCGACTACTGAAAAATCACGCTCTAAAAAGTATAAAACAAGAAAATATTCTCATCTGAAATTATTATGTACAAACTATTCAATATTTATCGTGTATTAAATAAACAACTTACACCTAATATGTTTTAATGTATTTAATACATATTCATAGTGATGTTCAGAAGACGGCCGTGGTCGCTACCTAACCTATTAAAACAACACATTCTAACAGTAGTAAGCGATCATAATCTTTAGGGCAAAGTGGCATACGACCACGGCTGTCTTCTGATACATTAAAATATATTACGTGTAAGTTGTCTATTTAATAGACGATAAATATTGAATAGTTTGTACATAATAATTTCAGATGAGAATATTTTCTTGTTTCATACTTTTTAGAGCGTGATTTTTCAGTAGTCGGGTTTTAGTTTTAGAACTTATTTTTTTTCCTTTTGAGGTACGAAACCCTAAAAACAATTTACTTATTTTTTACTGCCGGTCTGTTTGTTTCGGCTAATCTGCGAAACGGCTGAACCGATTTTGACAGGACTTTCACTTTTGTTATTTTTATTTTAGAAAAAGCCAGCTAGTGTATGATAGTTATTGTTATTATTATTCACTAGCTGCGCCCCGCGGTTTCACCCGCGTAAGTATCGATCCCGTGGGAATATCGGGATAAAAAGTAGCCTATGTATTAATCCAGGGTGTCAGCTACCTCCATACAAAGCTTTATCAAAATTGGTCCAGCTGTTTGAGCGTGAAGAAGTAGCAAACATACCGATATTCCCATGGGATCGAGACTTACGCGGGTGAAACCGCGGGGCGCAGCTAGTCACACTAATATTATAAAGGCGAAAGTTTGTGAGTGTGTGTGTGTGTGTGTGTATGTTTGTAACTTCTTCACGCTCAAACGGCTGGACCAATTTTGATAAAATTTTGTATGGAGGTAGCAGACACCCTGGATTAAGACATAGGCTACTTTTTCCCCCATATTCCCACGGGATCGAGACTTACGTGGGTGAAACCGCGGGGCGCAGCTAGTAATATTATAAATGCGAAAGTAAGTTTCTTTGTTTGTTACCTTTTCACGCCTAAACCTTTTCACGCCTAAACCACTGAACCGATCATCCTGAAATTTTGCATATACGTTGTAAAGTGCACAGAAACGGACATAAACTTACATCCCGAAAAACGGTACTGTTCCTGAGAAAAACAACAATAACGTTCTTATGGTAACAGATGGCGCCACGTGTCTTTCGGATCATGATTGAATTGCGAGTGAGTTTGTTTGTTACGCTTTCAAGCTAAAACGGCTGCATGGATTTGGATGAAATGTGGCACATAGATAGACCATGGCCTGAGTACTATATGTTACTTTTATCCCGGTAGTATGTTCCCGTGAGATAATTTTTGACCTCCTTGCGGGTGAAGCCGCGGGCAAAAGCTAGTGGTGAATATATTTTGTTTGTTAAAAGAACAAACAAGTTTTGTTGGATGGCCTTAATTGCTGCCTACCACGGCATAGCTGCGTCTCATTAAAGATACGGCATCAACTTTTGGGGAAATTCTACTGATGTCAACATTGCATTCAAGGCCCAAAAGAGATGCATTAGGTCAATGCTAAAGACTGTTGAGACTTGTAAACCGTATTTTTACCCGACTACGGCGAAGCAAAAAGGAGGGTTACGATTTTGACCGGTATGTATGTATGTTCATCTGTTCCCTCATTACTTCTAAACCGCTTGTCGTAATTTGACAAATGAGGTATTGTTGGAAGCGTCTTGATCGTCCGCTGAGGTCACATTAAATTCAATATGGCGCCCTCTAGCGGACATAAAGTCAAAGCCTAAAAACAAAAAAATGTTTTTTCATGTCGTGTTGGGTATCAAATGAAAGGCCTTAATATGCACATTTCAAAAATATACATATTGTCAGCTCATGACTTTGCTTGCATGCACCCAATAATTAGGTATAATTTCTATAAAATCATAAGCAACAACAAACATATTTTCTCTCAAACCTACACAAAATACACAGTTATATTATAATAAATACGTATTTCAATGTGGCCAGGAACTTAATATGGCCTGGTCTTCGTCGTGACCAGCTGGAGCTTGGAGAACAGCCAAGTGCAGTTCTTATACAATTCGATGATTGCACTATAAATGCAGATGAAGATGGGCTTGTTAGAGTTGAACCTTGTTAGACTGAATTTGACGGATTAAGAGGATCGGGAAAAATTCAACGCAAAATGTTACAAATAATCTTTACTTGGGCAGTTACTGTGCACAAGTTGCATGGGTGCACTCTAGATATAGCGGTAATTGATTTAGGGAAGTCACTATTCGCTAAGGGACAGGCCTATGTTACCCTCAGCTGACTCATATCCTTAGACAGATTATTTATTTGTTCCTTGGATCATAAACAATTGCTGAAAAATCCTCACTTCTCACGATCTCTTCAGGAATTAGAAAAGTAAAGAAGTCTTTCAAATTTGGAAACATAAACCTATGGTATGTGTTTGGTATATTACACAGGTAGGTATATATAAAACATTAAAACTAATGAATGAATGAGGTGGACTCGAATGAACCCAACCAAAAAAAAATTTAAAGCGCCTCTGCAAATACTTTATCACGAAATTATAACCCCAAAATTTAAAAAAAAAAAAATTAAAAAACTAAAACCAGACTACTGAATAATCACGCTCTAAAAAGTATGAAACAAGAAAATATTCTCATCTGAAATTATTATGTACAAACTATTCAATATTTATCGTCTATTAAATAAACAACTTACACGTAATATATTTTAATGTTGCCACCTAACCTACCAAAGCAACACATTCTAACAGAAGTAAGCGATCATAATCTTTAGGACAAAGTGGCATACGACCACGGCTGTCTTCTGAACATTGTTATGAATATGTATTAAATACATTAAAATATATTACGTGTAAGTTGTTTATTTAATAGACAATAAATATTGAATAGTTTGTTAACTTTGTTAACAATTAATTAACAAGCTAGCTAAAAGTTGGAAGGAGCTAAATACGAGTATCAATGCGTTCAAACGTCAGTTGATAGTGTTTTTATCGCAAAAAGCGTATTACAGTGTGTCTGAATTTTTAGTTCAAAAACTTGTCTGATATTAATTTTATTATAATATAGTTGTAGGCCAGGGGGCTGGCCTATTTTTAGCACAAAGAATCAGTGTTGCCATCCAACGTGGCAATGCTGCCAGCGTTTTGGGCGCTTTTCCCAGCAATTTTTGACAGCAATGTGGACGAATTTTTTGATGCCCAATGAGCACTTCCCCCTTTTTAATTATTTTATTATATACCTATTTGTACATATTATACTATACATATTTTAGAGTAAGCTTGTATATTTTAATTAAGGACCAATTGTTATAAATAAATTTTATAAAAATGCTTGTATTTGAAAACCAACAGTTGTAAGTTTGACAGCAGTTTGGTTAATTTATTTTTATACTTAATACTAAACATGATTGGACTTTATTATAATTTATTATCATCTTGCATGCTCTTGTGTGTATATACCATGTTTATACAAATAAATGAATCTTATCTTATCTTAAGGTGTGATAAAAAATAAACTTTTCGGCTATAACTATTAAGGTTCACAACGTTCTGCATTATCTGCCTACACCCATGGAAAGCAGCCACGACTTCATTCCTTAAAATAACATACAAGAGAAAATAAATATAAAGGGGTCTTCATATAAAAACACCAACGCGACGTTATAAAGTCGTCACACAAGACAGACATTATAATCCTTTGAATACGAAATGTTATCAACTAAACGTATTTTTTCTTCACATCTAATGTACACACAACGCCTTTTCAAGCTCCTACTCCAGTTTAACCTAACCTCTCATTTGTACAGAAACCCCTAAACAATGCCAGGTCAGCTTATACCGGACTCATGTCGCTTATACCAACCGTTATGAGTCTTCGTGTGTACTAAGAATGTTATTTTTATGAGTCCTCTCTCATTATTTTTCAATTCGATTCGTGGGAGAACGACAAACGTTGGGTATCAATGTGGACTCGTAAAATTTGATACATTCCCGTCACCGTTTTGAGCCAATAGCGTCAGTTTAGCCGTGGATCGTGACCTGAATAATGTGTTTGGCGATCATTTTATGAGCTAAGGTTTTCGATTATGTACGACATACTTATTTCATGAGAAATTGTGTCACGTAAGTTCTATTCTATTCTATTTTTGTTGTATGGCAAGCAAAGCCGGTGTCGACTATTCTGCCAATGTCTAAAGTGAGTTGAGAAACCAAGTGTGCATGAAAATAAAAATAAAACAATTATATGAAGAAAATAAAATAAAAACTAATAAAACTCTTCGATTGATTGATACTGTTGAACACAATGTAGATCTTGTTGGATTAGTACGGGACTGAAACAAACAAAAAATAAATAAATAAATATTATAAATGTTAAAACATAAAATATACGCATACCACAACCACACAAACGTAATAGATCATAACTTTATGTTATTGTGACGGATGAAGGTCATCAGCGCCACAAGCAGATCTTGAGAGGAATATGTTAGTAAGGAAGAAACATTAGTCGGAAGAGGGATCTTAAATTTAGGGAGGCGACTATATAAATCTAAAGGTGGAATGTTGTTCGAGCACTCAAAGAAGATGTGGTCCAGGGTGCCCTCTTCCAACCCGCACTCGCAGAGAGAGGAGTCCCGAACACGGATTTTGCGCAAAAAAACGGGAGTACAACTAAAACCTAAACGAATTCGACAAAGAACGGATATAACGGTTTTGGAGACTTTTTTGTAACTGTGGAACCAAGGCTTTGTTTTTATGACTGGTTGTACTGCATAATAAAACTTCCCCTTTCTTCTTCCAGTGATATTCCATAGTTCCTGCCATGAAGAGTCACGTAAGTTAGAAAGAATATTCTGACTGTCAATAAATGAAATACTTTACGCACATCATAAATGTTGCCATACTTGATTGTTCTCGATTGGCTTTGCCTGCGTGAATGAAATGAAATCGTTTATTCTGTAAATAAGATATCGGAATCACTATTACACGACATATTCAAAAAAAAAGCCTTATGGAGTCGACATTTCCTATCTGACTAACCCTGAGAAGAAATGGTGAAAAAAACTTAGGGGTTCAGGTCTCTTTTAAAGTCCAGACAGAATCTTGAGACACGGATCTACATGGTCCTCACATGATCTGATCATGTGAGGACCATGTAGATCCGTGTCTAAAATGGTCTTTTGAGTAAAGAACCACACAAATTTGAGTGGACCTGTCAGTGCAAGCATTTGTCAGTTATCGTGCAGCTCAACTCAAGACTTAAGGAGCTCAACGACTCGACGAACAATACCAAAGAAAGGACATTTGGGTAGGCCGCATAAACCGCTCAAATTGCCATTTAAACTAACTGAGAAAAGAAAAAAAAGGAAATTTAAAGACAAAAAAAATGACCCATGTGGGTCTTTTTTTTCTTTAAATTTCCTTTTGTTTTTGATCTCACATTCACAATAAATTAAAGTTATAAATATACTACTTTTCAAAGTATCTAGTATATATGTCGGTTAATATCCCACGGGAACATACTACCGGGATCAAAAAGTACCCTATGTGCTAATCCAGGTAAACAATGTATTAATTCCATAATACATTGTATTCATATAGCTCTATTTGTTTACGCGGCGCACGCCATTGTAAAGCTCCCAGTGGTCATGATTTTTCCCGACATCTTCAACAATAATCGTCATATTTCAGCCAATTTAAACAAAACCTTAATGAATTATACACTGAAACCTTCCTCATGAATCACTCCGTCTATTGGTGAAAACCGTATGAAAATCCGTTTGGTAGTTTTTGAGTTTATCGCGTTCAGACAGACTGACAGATAGGTAGACGTGGCGGGGGGACTTTGTTTTATAATATTATGTAGTGATGAATTTCACATTCTAAACATAAAATTACGAGGAGCTTGTGGCTAAATAATAACTGCCGCATGGGTCGATCGATTAGGTTAAGCTGCGCTTGCCGTGGTTGGTCCGTGGATGGGTGACCATCTGTTCATACCAAGATTCCTCCGTGCCTCGGAAAGCACGTTAAGCCGTTGGTCCCGGCTGTCATTTGTAGATCTTTGACAGTTGTTACGGGTCGTCAGAAGCCCAAAAGTCTGACAACTAGTCTTACTAAGGGATATCGTGTTACCCAGTAACTGGGTTGTCGAGGTCAGATAGGCAGTCGCTCCATGTAAAATACTGGTATTCAGCTGCATCTGGTTAGACTGGAAGCCGACCCCAACATAGTTGGGAAAAGGCTAGGCAGATGATGAAACATAAAATTATACTAACTATCAACAGGATCACAGATAGCGTAATAGTAAAATAACGACTGCCTTGTTGGTCTAGTTGTCCAAAGCGCTACTGCTGAGCAGGAGTTCCTGGGTTCGATTCCCGGGTCGGGCAGTGTTATTGGGTTTTCTTGATTGGAATTTCACGGTAGCAGCCCGGAGTCTGGATTTGTGCCCGGTTGATGGCAACAGGCTCGCTCCCTATTACATGGGACTAAAACATAACTGGCGAAATGTGGGTGTACTATATATAGGTAGACCTCTGCCTAACCTTTCGGGGAATACAGGCGTGATGTTATAATAATAACTATCGTAATAATTGTGAATGTTACTGACAGCCTTATAAA
Organism: Tiliacea citrago; assembly: GCA_963921375.1. Taxonomy (NCBI): domain Eukaryota; kingdom Metazoa; phylum Arthropoda; class Insecta; order Lepidoptera; family Noctuidae; genus Tiliacea; species Tiliacea citrago. The sequence goes on from OY992783.1 coordinate 23,972,413, forward strand.
ATATATAACAAAAACCCTGTTGTTCCTTCTACCTACGTTTTAAGAATCGGTATACATACGTAATAAAGCAAGTCATTAATAAAAACTGTTCAACAAAAATAATTAAAATAAATATTTAATTATTAATGTTTGTAATGTTTAACTGATTTCTAACCTCTTACATTCTTTGATTATGACTTCTCGACTAGCCAATACTTATTTTTTTTTTATTATAAATCCACTAATGTTGTGCTTGTAGGTAAATGTATACGTCTCTAAAAGGAACAACAGGGTTTTTGTTACTAATGTCAACAGTATACTTAACCAGTTTAGCTCCAAGAATCTGCAAAAGTATAAAAAACACCGCACTGGTGCGGTATGTGGCTTCAACTGGTTGGTAATAAAATGTGCATAAATGCTAATTAATATTATAAATGCGAAAGTGAGTTTGTTTGTGACGCTTTTTCGCTAAATCGGCTGAACGGATTTGGCAATGGGTTGGACATGACCACCTAGGTTATGTCCAACCCATGCTGTAGGACATAGGATACTTTTTATCCCGATATTTCCACAGGATCGAGACTTATGCGGGTGAAACCGCGGGCCGCTGCTAGTAAATAAATAAATTCGTCATCATCTAGCCATTTTTCAACTATGTTGGGGTCAGCTTCCAGTCGAACCGGATGCAGCTGAACACCAGTATTTTACATGGAGCGACTGCCTATCTGACATCCACAACCCAGATACTGGGTAATGCAATTCCCCGTAGTAAATAAAAAAACAGTTACACTCGTACCGAGACAATTTTTAATTTGACCTAAATCTTTTATTATTTAATATTAACTCAAGTTTCAACTATTCACAAGTATCTTTACAGCTGTTGTAAAATTAAAAGAAATCATCAACAAATAGTGCAATATAAACTTTGATGTTTCCACTACATTTCATAAATAAACATGGTTCATACTGAGACTTGGTGTAACCTAATTCAAATAGCACTTCTACTCTTTGGTACCAAGCTCTTGCTGACTGTTTTAATCCATATATTGCTCTTTTAAGTTGAATGACTTTATTTTCATAGTCTGGAAAATTAGAATAAGCTGGTATTTCCATGAAAATAGACTCATCTAAAAACTATTCAGAAATGCGGTTGGAACATCTAAGTGAATTATATCTAGGTTTTGATCTACACTTAATGCAAATACTAATGTCAAAGTAGAGGCTCTCAATTCTCAGAGCTTGAGCATTGGCGAAAAAGTTTCCTTAAAGTCTGTACCTCTTTTTTGACTGAATCCTTTTGCTACTAGCCTAGCCCTGTACCTCACTTCACTTTCACTATTGAATTTTTTTTTTAACCCATTTGCACTTAACAATTGTTTTATTCACTGGTTTTTCCACTAATTCCCATGCATCTCTGTCATTGAATGACTGCAATTCTTCTCAGATTGCATCCAACAATTGCTTATTTTCTCAATTTCCGGCATCACTGAGCGATATTTCTTCTCCAGAAAGTACATCCATAACACACAGGTTAGCATAACTATAATATAGGTTTGACCTCTTTTGTCTTTTTGCTGAGCTATGACCTCTTTGTCAATTGACGTCAATGTTATTGATTCATAGAAGTTGTCATCTGAGCTACTGCACTCTTCTGCAGGTATATATGTCAAATGTGGTTTATCAGTATGTTCTTCACTCCCCATGTCAGAACCTGATATATTCTGAACAGATTTGAACACCCTTCCCCCACTGAATCCGGAACATTCTCACCTTTTTCTTGTACCTGTGACGTAAGGCTGTCATTTTCCTGTTACATTACTATGTCATTTCTTACTACTGTTACTTTGTGTGTCAGGGGATCGTAAAGCCTGTATCCTTTAACATTGTCAGCGAATCCATCAAGAAAAAGCTTTTTTGCATTCTTGTCCCATTTGAGACGTTTTTCTTTTGGTATATGTGTCATGACTAGACTGCCAAAGACTCTAAGATGGCTTACATCTGGCTTTTTACCCATCCATAACTCAAATGGAGTTTTTTGATGAACACCTGCAGCCGGAGAATTGTTTTTTAGGTATACTGCAGTATGGACTGCCTCCGCCCATAGCATTTTCTCGAATTGTGCATGAAATAGCAGGCATCTGGTTTTCTCTACTATTGACCTATTATATCTCTCACAAAGCCCATTCTGCTGAAGAGTATATGGGTTTTTTTGTATGTATAATGCCGCACTGCTTCAGATAGTTCTCCATAACTGCTGAACAAAATTCACCGCCATTGTCAGTTCTCAAAATCTTTAAACTTTTTGACTTCTAATTTTCTATTAGATTTTTGAAATGTTTGTAGCAGGTGAATGTCTCATCTTTGGACTTTAGAAAGTATACAAAAGCCATTCGACTATAGTCGTCCACAAACAATAGAAAATGTCTGGCCATGATACCGAGTGACTTGGTTTCCATAGGCCCCCACACAGGTTTGCATGCAAATTCAGTACCTCTTTGCTCCTTGACAACAGCTTGTCAAGGAGCAAGGAGGTACTTAATTTACTGTAGGAAAACTTTCCCTCCAGCAAACTGTGCAATTACTTTTGTCAATTTCTACCTTACTTTGGAAATTCAATCCCTCTACTGCACCATTTTTCATAGTGTTCAGGTCATTATTATTTATGTGAGCAAAACGCCTGTGCCAAGTCTTGCTGATAGCTATTGCCATTCCTGCTACTAGCTCCTCTCACTTAACAGTGTTTAATTTTTATTCACCATTCACTTGCTTGCTTCCCCGATGCATTCATTTCTTTGGTTATAAATGTAACATACATTTTTCTTGAACTCAACTCTGTTGCCATTTGATATCATCCTGCACACGGATAGAAGATTTGTAGTTAAGTTATGTACACATAAAACATTGTTTACTTTTATGTTGTAATGTGAATTTCCAACACATGATGTTATCTGCAGATCTCCAGAACATAAAACCGGCACACTTTCTTTATTTGCAAGTACGATGTCTCGAGTTTCTGTATTATACGAGATGTTTGTTAACAAGCTTTTGTTTGATTCAGATATCAAATGAATACTCGTGCTCGAATCCACATACCAGTCTTTATTACTGTATTCGCCAGACAGGAACATTGCACTAAATGCGTTTAATTGTTTTTCGTTCTGTGTATTAGAATATCGACACTGGTTCTTGTAATGTCCGGTTCTTTTATATTTGTAACATTTAATGTTGTTTTTTACCGGCTTGTTCAAATTGTCCATAGTGTCCTTGTCACTGACATGGTCGACGCCATTTTGATTTGTCGCTTTGCTAGTCTGGCGCGTGTTTTTATGATATGCACTTTTTGCAATAAAAGCGCTTTCGGACTTCGTATTTTCAACATCTGCACTCATATGCAGTAATTTCGTCTTAATAGCGTCTGCACTAATTATCCGTAATGCCAGTTTAGTATGGTTTGTGTTCTATTGCCATAATCATTGGCGAGAACTTATCTGGCAATCCGACTAACTAAAGCGAATCTCGAGTCCCGTGCCTTTAATTTTCTGTGCTGTATCAACTAACTGTATCACGAACGCAGTCATCGAGTCACAATTTTTGTGACGAATGGACATTAGGTTTCTGAGTTGACTGATGCGGTGGGTGAAACCAGAGTCGTCGAACAACGACTTCAACTTAGTCCACAAGCTATGCACTGTAGTTTCACTCTGATGTGAACATACAGAGTTGGGTTTATTGTCATCACAATTTTAGCTTTAGCCTTCCTGTTGTCTTGCTCACTTAATGATTCGCTTTTGCTTATATCGCCCTCCAGAATCAGAAAAGTTTCCACGGCGAAAGCCCAATCGTCGTAATTATCTCTGCCCTTGAGCTTAGGGACACTCGAGGAATAATTTGCTAGATTTTTATATTATAACGTGAGTCGGCTCATATTTTTTTAAAACTCGTGGTGTTCGGTAACGTATTCACTTTAATAGAAAAAAAGGCATAGAGTAAGAGAGAGTAGAGTAAATCACAGACAATACACAGTAGAAAGTGCTATGGCTAACATATTATTGTTTATACTAAGTAAGTATCTACGACAGATTATAATCAACAATCAAGCGACATTGGCACTTTTACTTATTGCTTTCTGAGAATATATTTTCAACGATTAATAACGTACCTAATATAGGCACAATGGTCCTCTATCAATACTACCCAAAATAAACTTATATTGAAGAAGCAAATATCAATTATATATTACTTCAGTAACTTCCAATATTGTTTCAGAAATGAGACCTATGATGAATACATACACTGTTTTTATAAAGTTGTAGCTCCAATCAGAATTTAGTAAATAATAAACTTTCTTACTCATATTAATATGTTCAACTTAATTGTTGCTATATTATTTATATAGTTTGAATTGTTGCCTATATTTCTTTCTTAGCCTAAATTCAATTTTGGAAATTTTGGATTAGTACAATGTACAATGTTGATGGCAACTGGCTTGCCGCCATTACATGGCACTTAAACATAACTGGCGAAATGTGATTGTACTATAGGTACACCTCGGCCTAACCCTTCGGGGCGTGATGTTATGTTATGTTACAATGTAAAAAGAAAACAAAAACCACTTTAGGGGTCAAATACGCCACAAACATAAGTATGGGAACAACTTTAAATATCGTTAAAAAAAAACAGAAGCATTAACTAAAATGTTTGTGGCGTATTTGAGTCTCCTTTATAATATTTTGGTTGGAGAGTTATGAACATCAGTCGTGGTCCGTTGTAATACTAGCTGTTGCCCGAGACTTCGTCTGCGATCTAGCATGAAAAGTAGCCTGTCTCCTTCTCCAAGTCCCAGGTTATACCTATATGTCAAACATAACGATCGGTTCAGTAGTTTAGGTGTGAAAGCTGACAGACAGACTTTCGCATTTATAGTACGGATAGTGTTAGTAGACCAAAATACATACAATATAATATATCAGCGTCGGGTATATTTGCTTGACACATGCTGAGCTGGACTGCCATTTGGTGCAACCTTGAGACGCACACCGTACCTTGTATATTCGATAATTGATTTGAAGTATGTCATAGTGGTACTCTATTTCTCGTATGTTTTTCTTTTTAGGGTTCCGTACCAAAATGGTAAAAAGGAACCCTTATGGTGAGACTAAGTCTGTCTTACTGTCTGTCACAGCTGGATATCTCAAGAACTACTAATGCTATCAACTTGAAATTTGGAATAGTTTTAGATGACGTTTACCCAACTATTTTGCAAACAAGAAAGACATTTAAAAAATATACCCTTTTTGCAACAGGGCCTGAAAGGTGGTTTTAAAAATTCGAATGGAGTCTACTAGGGCATGTGGGGTATCATATGAGAGAGCGCTGTTTGCACATTCGCAAATATTTTTTTTTAGGCATCATAGTTTTCGACTGTTGATGAAAAATGTAAAAAAAATACCGCCCCCCCCCCCCTGCATAGAGAAAAATCTGAAATTATTCTAAGTGATAGAAGTTTATGTAAAAATTACAGGAAAAATAAAACGATGTCTCTAAATAGCACAGTTTTTCAGAAATCATCAACATCATACATACGTACGGAACCCTCGGTGCGCGAGTCCGACTCGCTCTTGACCGGTTTTTTTGTATATTGGCACCTTGATTTTATAATTATATACTCCTGTCATTTTTATCTATTAATTGTGTTATCTATGTCTTTTGAGTGCACTGAATGACTGTTTTATATTTCTATATGAAAAAGTCTCACATTTCACGACGCTAGCGGTAAGCGGTGTGACTCCACAGAACGATTAAGGCGATACCAAAATAAATTGGAGGCGTTTTCGTAACCATTTATTTCACTATTACAGCATTTATGTATTTAATTTTTGGGATATCTGTTTATTGACTACTTGATTAATACTCTGACTGAAGGAAAACGCAATTGGGTTAAATTTCCTCGAAAGAATTTAATTCCGAAAAAACCTCTACTGTTTTATATTTTTTTTCTGTAATTATAAAATCCTAAGTAATTTCATTACGACATTGCATTCAAAATGTGCGTATTAGGTAAAACTCTAGCTGAAAATATTTTTGATACATAGCTTAATTTATTTTTAAACAATTTTAATTTGGTTTGGGACTCCTACGTTGTTTTATTTTGGTTCCAGCGCATTATAACATAACCATAACCTGTTAAATTAAACGAGGTTTTGATAAAATAACAGTGGTATATTTAACAATAGTAAAAATAAAAGAGCGACACATGCGAACTATGCAATGGCAGACGTGCAAAAGGGAAGAGCGAGCTAGCACATCAAGAACGAGTTGGCTATATAACGATGCTCACAGATTAGTATAAATAGTTCTAATGTCATGTAAACAAGGCTACAGATTTACAAGTATATATTCCAACACTCCCTCTAAATTTTAGCCTTGCTTATTCTAAACAATAACAACAACAATAGCAAACAAAATCTTGACTCTAATATACACATTGAACCCTAACATTTAATTTTCGGATTTGCAACAGCACCAATTTGTTTTCTTAAGGAGATAAATTTGACCCTATTCAACGGTTTTGTAAAAATATCAGCCAATTGCTGGTCGGTACAAACATATTTTAGGTCAATTAGTTTTTCTACATATTTCTCCCTTATAAAATTAAATCTGACATCAATGTGTTTGCATCTCTTATGATGATCATTATTTTTAATAAGGCATATAGCACTTTGGTTGTCAATATTAAGAGTAATACAACCTTGTTTAAAATGGTTCAAATCGAGCATGAGTTGTCGAACCCAAAGAGCTTCCTTGGCAGCACAACAGGAGGCCATGAACTCGGCCTCGGTGGTAGAGAGTGAGACAGCTGGTTGTCGTTGACTGCACCACGTCACGGCGGCCCCGTTTTTCATGAAGACGTATCCCGTAGTGGATCGTCTTGTAACTGGGTCGTTGGCATAGTCAGCATCAGAGTAACATTCTAAAATGCCACCTAAGTTAGATCTGAAACAAAGTCCAAAATGACTGGTTTGTTTTAAATATTTGAAGATCCGCTTGACTGCATTCCAGTGCGTTTCGTCATAGCTATTAAGAAAGCGGCTTGCAGTGCTTACTGCATACATTATGTCTGGTCTGCTTACTATGGCAGCAAACATTAGAGATCCTACAGCTTTTCTGTAAGGTATCTTTGTCTCATTGCTAGACACAGAGCTTTTCACAAGTGTTACATGTGGATCTGCAGGTACACTAATCGGATTGGCATCACACATACCAAATTTTATTAGTAGGTTCTCAATATACTTTGTTTGATGAATAAAAATGTAATCAGTAGTTTGTTCTATTTGCATTCCGATGAAGTTGGATGGTTTGCAAATTTTAATACAGAATTCATTCTTCAGTTCATCCAGAACATCAGTAAGTATGGTTGAATCTATTGATAGTAACAATCCATCATCAACATAAAGTAATAGGTAAACTTTTGTTCCTCTGATGCAGCTTTTGTACACACATCTATCAGCATGACTGTTCACAAAGCCATATTTCTTCAACACCGAATCAAACTTAGCATTCCAGCACCGGGGTGCTTGTTTCAAGCCATACAATGATTTTATAAGCTTACAAGTTTTATTTTGTTGAACGGTAAGGCCCTCTGGCGGCGTCATGTAAATGTGTTCATGCAATTCACCGTATAAGAAAGCAGTCTTAATATCAAATTGCATCATAGTCATACCTTTCTCTGCTGCAACAGATAGCAATAAGCGAATGGAGTCATACCTAACTGTGGGTGAGAATGTTTCAGTGTAGTCAATGCCACTTTTCTGTGAAAATCCTTTAGCACAGAGCCTTGCTTTGTACCTTGGTCCTGTCGGTTCGTCCTTCACCCGAAATACCCATTTGCATCCGATAACTCTGGCGTCGGGTGGCTTCGCCACTAACTGCCAGGTGCCGTTGTCACTGTGTGCCTTCAACTCTTCCTGAATGGCTGCAGTCCACAGCTGAGAATCATTACACGACAGCGCTTCTGTGTATGTCTGTGGAACATCATGAGACAACACATCGTTATTACAAAGGTAAATCTTTGGTTCAGGATTTGTGTTCATTGGTTTCCGAGAACGAAGTTTCATATTTAATTTTTGAGGACTCTCAATTGGCTTCTCAGGTACATACTCAGAAGTATCAGAGTTAGAGGCATCACTGAATTCAGTAGCTGTGTGAGTGGACATTTCGGAACTACAATCATCATTGTCAGATAGACCATCACTTACTTGTTGCTTTTCGGAGCTTGACAAAGAAACTGGTACCATGTCTCTTTTTATAGAACTCTCTAAGAATATGACATCCCTTCTTTTTGTAACAGAACTTGTTTTACTATCAAACAGTCGAAAACCTTTAGTATTCTCACAATAACCTAGGAAAATCATCTTACTTGATTTGGAATCCCACTTTTTAAGCTTCTCCTTAGGTATTTGCATCATTACCTCACATCCAAACACTCTCATGTGACTTATGTCAGGTTTACTGCCACTCCACATTTCTTCAGGTGTTTTGTAGTCTAGGGCTCGCGTCGGTGAACGGTTGACTATGTATGCTGCAGTCATGATGGCTTCAGCCCACAGATGTTTCTGTAAGTTAGCATTGATTAGCATACTTTTAGCTTTTTCAACTAAAGTCCTATTCATACGCTCTGATAAACCATTCTGTTGGGGTGTATAAGGGTTTGATGTTTGATGTATAATTCCAGAAGACTTTAAATATTCAGCAAAATTCTTATTGGTATATTCAGTGCCATTATCGGTTCTTAGAGTTTTAATTTTTCCATCAAGTTGATTTTCTACAAGCCGTTTGTACTCTTTGAACTTATCTAGGCATTCAGACTTTGAGTTTAATATGAATACACATACCTTTCTTGAGTAATCATCGGTAAAAGTGAGAAAATACCTTGCACCTCCAAGTGACTTCACCTCCATAGGCCCACAGACATCGGAGTGTACCAGTTCTAGCAGTTGACTTGCTCGGGAACATTCACTTTTAAATGGTAACCTGGCCTGTTTTCCTTTGATGCATGAGATGCAGGTCATCTTGTTGCTCGGAGATATTTTCACACCCTCAGTATTATCTTCCAGCTTCTTCAGATCAGCAAAGTTAAGATGACCCATCCTTTGGTGCCATAGATAAAAATCATTATTAGTACTTTCAGATATAAACGCCTGAACGGAGGCAATATTTAGCTTGTACATATTATCAACAAGTTTTGTTGTAGCTACTTCTACATTATCTTTATTGAATATACTGCAACCTTTACTGTCAAACTTTATGTTACATTTATTCTTGATCATCTGACTGACGGAGAGAAGACTAGCGGCTAACACGGGTACAAAAATGACATTTTTTACCTGTACGGTACTTGCGAAGCCATTTTTCTGTATAACATTTATGTTCACCTTACCACAGCTCTTGACATGTAATTCTTTATTGTTAGCAACTCTTATTGTTTTGACTGGTGGTGGTGACTCATCATATATCCAGTCCTGATTCATTGTCATGTGCATTGAGGCACCCGAGTCAATGAACCACCCGGAGTTGTTGCTACTAGTCGCTGAAAAAACGGCTACATAAGAGTTGTCACTTTGTTTCTTAGTCTTCACTTTACAGTTTTTACTGACGTGCCCGTATTTGTTGCACGTGTAACATCTCGGTTCTTTTTTATTGGATGGTTTGATATGTTGTTATTCTTTGCGTTATTAGCAAACAGTACACTAGTATCAGAGTAATCAGAGATCTTGACTTCCTGTAACAGTTTTGTTTTGACCAAATCAGCTGTTATTTTGACACCGGAGCTTTCAAATACCATAATCATGGGTTTGTAATGATGCGGGAGCCCGGCGAGTAATAGTGTACCCAACCACTCATCATCAACCTGAAACCCTATGTTGCGGAGCTTGTGTGCAGTTGTCATTATCTTATTAACATAGTCCTCTATGCTTTGGGTACTATTTAGTGTAATTGGTATCAGGTCTCTTAACAACCCAACTCGACGCATAAGTCCTGAATCGTCGAACGCCTTGCAGAGGTTGTCCCAGACCTCTTTAGCGGTTTTGACATCCTGCACGTGGATATAGTTTATCGGATCCACTAAAAGGATAATTTTAGATTTTGTTTTTAAATCCATCTTTGGATCTACGGTGCCGGCGCCCGCCACGCATTCCCAGAGTTCTTCATGTTCGAGGTATGTTTGTACGGCAAACCTCCAGCTCGCAAAGTTATCTCGAACGGTCAATTTCTCAATAAGAGTCATGTGGTTATTCGAAGACATTTTTCAGCTTGATAGAAAGAAAACAAATGAAAGTTTTTTTTTTCACACGCGGTGCCAGATATAAAGTGAGGTTAGATTCGAGATTTTTACTAAATTATCAATCACTGAATTTACGGAAACAAACTCGCGGACTTTTATGTTAGAGCATGTCTGGGCCCATAACCTGTTAAATTAAACGAGGTTTTGATAAAATAACAGTGGTATATTTAACAATAGTAAAAATAAAAGAGCGACACATGCGAACTATGCAATGGCAGACGTGCAAAAGGGAAGAGCGAGCTCGCACATCAAGAAGGAGTTGGCTATACAGGGTTACTGGTAACTCGACGTATTCCTTGCGGGACGTCATAGTATGGTTAAAATGCAACAAATTAATTCACTAAATGTTCTACCGAAATTCAGTAGTTTTTGAGTTACTAAGGTTTTTAGTTGTTTTATGAAAAATACCATTTAAAAATGATTTACGGTGCGACTATACTGGAATTTAATGTATTATCATAGCTGATGCCGTAGCAAATCTTTGTTAATAATTAAAAAATCCAAAATGCCGAAAACTTGGCAGATATCACTAATTAAACATTTTATTTTTCGTAATTTTTGTCATTACTTTAATTAAAAAAACTCAAAAACTACTGAACTTCGGTAGAACATTTGGTGGCTTAATTTGTTGCATTTTAACCTTACTATGACGTCGTGCAAGGAATACGTCGAGTTACCAGTAACCCTGTATAACGATGCTCACAGATTAGTATAAATAGTTCTAATGTCATGTAAACAAGGCTACAGATTTACAAGTATATATTCCAACAGTTGCGCTCTCTTTTTGTCATGTGGAAGTAATTGACTCTGTCACTTTCTAATGCCCGCCCAGTTTGTTATAATTTATTTTTTACGTATCACCTTAATCGAATTATAATTCAGCCATGAGCTCATAACTGTCCCGAACTTTCATTCGCCACACAACTCGTGTACCCATCCCAAACTTTATGAATTCTCCACCATTGACGCCCAGCTCATACAATTAATTTTAACCAGTTAAATGTTCATACACGCTTCTATAAATGCTCCGACACACCAGGTACAAGGTTGCCCAGTGGTTACGATACACCTCAAGTCCCAAGTATTTGGAAAACCACTCGCGCGTTGGCAGCAGTTAGATTATGTTTTTAAGTGATTTCGCAAACTTTCTAGTTCCGAAGTTGCGGAGAGTGATTAATTAATCAACTGCGTGTTAAACGGGGAGGTTATTAATCTTTGATTAAGGCTGAGTTTGAAGCATGTGAATGAAGCTTTTTGTTGATGTCAGAGTAAAAACTGTGTAAGCTGAAAAAGTAAGAAGTGTAAAGTCAATACAAAAATAGTATGGTTTAGTAACATGATATTATTTTCCTATAACTATCTCGGTCATGGAAGTTACAAAATATACGAAAATATCGTCTAAAAATATATATATATTTTTGGGTATTCGTCATATTCTAAAACGTATTATTAGGCCTGACATTTGACTAGTCTGATTTAAATGACCATGTTTCTTCAAAACTGTTTATTTGATTATCTTAAATACATGTTTATTTGATTTCAGATGTCACAACATAAAAGTGTTTTGTGATCTGATGAGCTACAACCTAGATTTGTTGTAGCTGAAAAATCACCCTGTATACTCAAAGTAGGTATACCTGCGTTGAATAATTATACAGTATGTTTTTTGAAGTATCACTTCTTTACGCACGCTTGACTTGGGGAGTAAGCTGGTGAATGCGTGACGAGAGCGTTACGGAAGCGAGCGAACAGAAGTGGAAAGGGAGATATAAGTTAGTGAAGATAGAAAGAGAGAGAGAGTTTTTTGTAAGTTTTACTTCACTCGTGTGGTTTTTTAGCTTTGTTGGCTTATTTATTTTTAGGCATTTTAGCTATAATGTTTTTTCTGCAATCACAATACAGAAAAGCACAAATACAGATTAAGGCGACGATAACAGACTTTTAATGATTTTATACTGAAGATCACGTCTAAACGACTAGTGTTAATGATTAAAAAAAAAAAATATGTTAAATTAGAGCATTTTCTCAATAATTTAATATACGAATATTTTAGATTATATTTATATTACATAGTGAAATTAATTTGTAAAGTTATGTCTAACGCGGATAAAAAACTGAGAATGGTGCAAAATCTACCAAGCGTACTTTTCTGAAACCTTAACCAATTTAAAGATAATTTAACTATTGATCTTTTAGTATACGCGTTTTATTAAAATACCTTTTGTTTTGTGTATAATAAATTAATAATGCGTCAAATTAGGGACAGCGCTCCTTGATGGGCGAGTCCTATTACTGGCTGAACGTACGACACGTTGCGTGAGCTCAGTACAGAACACGCAAGCTAACCACTCAAGGGCACTGGCATATATGATCTGCGTCTTAAGATTAATTATAAAAAAACTTGAGCCACGATAACAAACAACTAATTTCTTTTTAAAATACTCCTCTTTCAACTTACGTACAAATGCGCGTTGCATCTATAAAGCCGTCGCCTGCTCACATATTAATGAAACTACGTGCCGGTAACAGAATACTCGCTCCTCTTTATCTAAATTACTAAGAACAAGACACGCCTTCCGCGTTCTCTGTCATTACCGCATTTCATTAGGAAACTGGCACAATGAAACTATCAAGAACTGAGCTGAATTGAGCAATACCTACTTGGAGTAATGATAGTTGGTCTAGTGGTCGCAAGTGCTACTGCTGAGCATGAGGTCCTGGGTTCGATTCCCAAGTCACGCAAAGTGTTATTGGGTTTTCCCATTAGGAATTTCTCAGTAGCAGCCCGGAGTCTGGATTTGTGCCCGGTTGATGGCAATAGGCTCGCCCCCTATTACATGAGACTTAAAGATAACTGGCGAAATGTGGGTGTACCTACTATGTGGACACCTCTGAGTAACCCTTCGGGGAAACAAAGCGTGATGCTATGTTATAATTAATCGCCAAAAATATAAAACGAGAACAAAAATCGATTAGTCATTTCATGAAATGACTGATTTCGTAAATCGACTGCAGCATCTCTATGAAATAATTTATGCTGTAGGTATAAAGGTGACCCTTTCAAGGATAAGTGGGGCCCGAACTGTGAAGCATCCCTAAAGTTACTTGGAATATACAGGCTGTTTTTGAGAAGGGATTGCCAAGCCCAAAATTGAGACGGAAATAAGACAGGAGATCCAAGATAGTAAAATTGCATTTTGTAAATCAAAAGTGAGATAAAGAACCGTTCGATTAAGTTAAGCAAATATGTTGAGGTCGGCTTCCAGTCTAACCGAATGCAGCTGAATACCAGTATTTTACGTGGAGCAACTGCTTGTCTGACCTCCACAACCCAGTAATGGGTAATACGATACCCCTTGGTAAGATTGTTGTCAGACTTTCGAGCTTCTGACTGCCCGTAAAGACTGTCATTGATCTACGAATGACAGCCGGGACCAATAGCTTAACGAGCTTTCTGAGGCACGGAGGGTGCTCGATATGTTATGAATGGTCACCCATCCATGGATCGACCTCTGCAAGCGTTGCTTAACCTTCGATCAACTCGTGCGGCTGTTATTATTTAGCCATCTAAAGATTACATTTAGAATTTAAATAAATACTAGATATTCTAGTTAGATCATGTGAAGAACTTCAATTGAGAATTAGAAAACATTTTCGTTCAACCCGTTTAAAAACGCAATTGCTTCATTCTTAATTCTTTTTTACCTATTGTGGTATAGTACTTTTATACTAGGTGCATCGTCTTCACATATAATTATATAATTAATGTACTTACACAAATTATTGTAAAACATTTTAAAAGATTACGGTGGAGTTTCTTGCCAATTCTTCTCCATACGAAACTACCTTTTGGAAGGGGCGAAAATTTTAACGTCCAAAAGTGCCTTTTATGTGCCTATTTGAAATAAATAATTTGACTTTGACTTTAAAGAAAAATTAATATGTACAAATAGTCTATCTATCTGTCCATTTAGCCTGCTGATCTCCATTTCCCATTGCGGGCCAGTCCATTCAGTAGGAGTCAAGTTCGTCCCTCCATCTTGGTCTTGGTCTGCTGCAATGTCGCTTATATAATGTACACATGAAAAAAAATACATTGACACGGCATTGCAAAAATACACACACAGTAAAATAAAACTCACGCACACAAACATAATTATTTTTATTAAATTCCTTCACGAGTTCAACGAATTACACGTCAGGCGAAAATAAACTGCGCGTTGTTAACATTATAATTTGGAGGATAAAGTGTTGTAATGCTGAAAATCTTGGCTAAAACGCGTATTCCGCTCACGAAATGAGTGGGCCGGATGTGTGATGCTCCTAAGGATTGTTTTCGTGTGAATTTTTACTGAGCTTTTAATTTTGTGCAGTATATAAGATATAATAAGTTGTCATTATTTTGTGGTACGAAGTTTTTTGTATAACGTTCGACAATTTTTTTCTCTCTTAGAAGAGCAGTACTAAAAATTACAAAATATGGAAAGGTGGAAAGTACTTTCAATTCTTTTAATTAAAGTACTTTCAAGAATTATAAAGGAATTGAATTGGAATATAAATTAGCCTGCAAGATCAGAAAATCTAACATGCATATTAAAAATGAATATGGATCAAAGTAATTTTAATTAATTCAAATAATTATATCTCGTCAAATTGTAATTAATAGAAACAAATTGTAATAACTAGAGAACGAGCAGCAGCATTCTCTAAGCATTTTAATACCATACTGCGATTGCCAACCCGCCTGCCAAGCATGGCGATTATGGCAACCCCCCTCCCCCCCTTCGGGGGAGGCCTATGTCCAGCAGTAGACGTCTTTGGGCTGAAATGATGATGATGAAATTGTAATTGATATAGCAATGAAAATACGCTTCCTATCTTAAAAAAATAAATAAAATGCAATTATTTTATCAGGTACATATTATTATGTAAGTCATAAATTACATTTAGTCTATATACTTTAATGTTATACAATATTAGTTTTAGTATATGCGAAACCCGAAACACGTGTCTAGTATTTTTATGTAAAGAATCTATGTACAAAATTTCAAAACTGTATCATGAAAAATCACAAAGTCATAAGGTTGTGTTACCAGGTTGTCCGTACAAAAATATGGTAACGGTGCCCCCGCGCCTCCAGGGTCGTCTTGCACTCATTGATAATAATTTGGCAGTAGGTATCGCCGTACGGTTAGGCGTACGGCGATTGTAATGGTGATAACATTTTCCATTACACTTAAATATTTTTGGGACAAAATATAAGATGATGTAAAAAATATTAAAATCGATTCAGTTCCTTATTCTGAACAAACTATATTTAGGTTTCACATATAATAAAAATAATGTTGTATATAAAGAGGTATTTGTGAGTTTGTATGTAGATGGGTAACCTTCGGAACTGCTGATCCGATTCCGAAAATTCTTTTACGAATGGGCAGCTACAGTATTGCCGAGTGTCGTTTTTTTTTTTATGTTAAAATAAGAAATTTTACGCGGACGACGTTCCGGGCAGAATCTAGTCTATAATAATCATATATTCATATTCATTTATTCACATTTAAATAGAGTAAGTACAATCATATCCATTTGTCCAAATAAACACATCCATGACTGACTGACTGACATAAAATGAACAGCTCAAACCACAGACTATAGAAAAGTAATGGCGTGTACACACGAACGAACAACGAACATCGAACAACGAAAATCGAACAACGAACATCGAACAACACTTTGTTCGCATGTGCGTACCACTAACGAACATCAAACACTGTGTTCGTCAAAAATGTTCGTGGCGATCCAATTTCGTTGTTCGATGTTCGTTCACCATGTTTTGTCGCTCGTACACGGCTTAAGATTCGGATATATTGTTATGCCATACCCGTAATTCCTAACGGGTGGGCAGAAGTCCAAGCCCAAACAGTGTTGGCGCAACTCAAGACACCGTGTAGTACTAAATGTTTGAAGACAATAACCGGGCTGTAACATGTTGCCACTCGTTTACGACCAATAACCAGTACTATCACGTCCCGAGACAAAGTTACGAGTACATAATAGCTCGTATTTCCTTGTCTTTCTATTTTCCCGGGGAAGAAACGATTTTCGTGTAGGTACAAGGTGGTTTTTGAGTCTGGTAGAAAAGTTGCTTTTAACATAATAATTATTTGGTTAGGAAACTTGCTTATTCATAATGACACAAATCGTGCGTAGCACTCATGTTATCCACGCGTGCCTCAAAGTGATGTCAGCACCAACTGACGGGGTCTGATAGGGCCAATGCCTGCCAGGGTTGCGAGTTTGTCCGAAAGGGATATCGTGGCCCTGGCACACTGGCATCTGAAGGAACACGGGTGGGTTTTAGTCAGTAAAAGTTTGACACGCCCTGGCGCTCCGCCCAGAGCGGGAGAAGTTATTTGACAACTAGCTTCTGCCCGCGACTTCGTTCGCGTGGAAATCTTATTCGAACCACAGGTTTGCTAAGCAGTCGTCGGACCACTAAGCTATTGGCTTTGTTGAAAGTTGACTAAAATAGCCGTTCATAAATATGTCATGATTTACTGCTTAGCTCCGTAAACATATATTTTTCAGACATAGTCCATACATTATATAAACCATTATTCAACCATTATTTATATCAGCGCTGTGCTGTGGGTCCCCCATAGCACAGCATCATGCTGAGTGCAAGCCTTCTTGTCACAGTCATGACGTGCAGCTGCCAACTATTTGTTTTACCAGTTTATGTTTTTATATATCTTGCACGTGTTTCAGTGAGAAATAAAATTATTTTTCTTTCTTTCTTTCTTTATATAAAAATTAAAATAACATTAAACATATAGCGTGTAAAGATATAGCATGACGATAATCATTTAAAAGGTTAATCTGATAATTTCCCACCCAAAAAAAAAAATGTTATGACCAATTATCCAGAACTTGAAAAATTGAAAATAAGGGTAGCAGCCGGAAGTTTGTATTTATTATAATATTACATGTATGCCACTTAAACATAACTGGCGAAATGTGGGTGTACTTTATAATACACCCATTCACCAGTTATGTTTCTCTGTCTGCCTAACCCTTTGGAGAATACAGCCGTTACGTGCTATGTAAGGTGTAAGGTGGTAGGGTTTGCCGATGAGTGTTTTGAAATGTTAGTGTCAGTGTTTTTAGTCGACATACGTGAGTGAAACCGTTTATGTTTTTAAAAAACCGGCCAAGTGCGAGTCGGACTCGCGCACGAAGGGTTCCGTACCATTATCTATAAAAATGGCAAAAAAAAACACATTTTTTGTATGGGAGCCTTAAATATTTGTTTTACTTTAATTTAATTATTTATTTTTAAAGTGAATATATAACTAAATATTCTGTGAATATTTCAAGCGTCTACCTGTTGCCGTAATCAATATCGAGTAAAAACGAGCAAAAAAAATCACGTTTGTTGTATGCAAAGCAGAATAAAATAAATATTTAAGGGGCTCCTTAAATATTTATTTTATTCTGCTTTTTAGTATTTGTTGTTATAGCGGCAACAGAAATACATCATCTGTGAAATTTTAAACTGTCTAACTATCACGTTTCATGAGATACAGCCTGGTGACAGACGGACAGACGGTGGAGCCTTAGTAATAGGGTTCCCGTTTTACCCTTTGGGTACGGAACCCTAAAAATGAATATGTTTCACGAAAGTTGTAGGTATATTATCAATGCTAGAGCCTCTTTGTATGAAAATACCTTAGCACCGCAGTGGAACCATAATAAGCTGGTATCGGAATTACGACAGGACAATGATGAAGGAGATACCATTATTTATTCGTATTCCTCAGCAAGTTGATTAAGTTACAAGATTAATTTGATGGTTTTCGGAATAAACTCATTAAACGTTCATTATTCTCTTTGATTTACTTTAATTACCGTATTATGTTCCTGATACACAATTTCTTAACTTAATCTCGCGATAAGTTAATAGGATTTATTATTTAAACCTTGTTTGTAACCTAGTTAACTGCGGTTTGGAGATTTTCTTACGAAATAAAATTATTTTATTTGACAATAAATTACATAATTATTGACAGGAGCTCAACGTTTCATTCGAAAATCAGTATGTCGATTCTGTAAAAATCTCACCGTGAATTCTTGCGTGGAGTGAGTTGTCAGTGTCATTCCATCTGATGCTAGGGATGGACCAAGGATTACATTTACAATCATAATTTTGATTTTAATAATATTTTTATGCCAATTCTATTGATCATTTTTTATTATTTCAACGCTATTTAAGTGTCTAAACATTACTATTTAAATAAAATAGGTTTTTTTAAATAAAATAGCAAAACAGAAATTCAGTTAGAAACGCAATTTTGTATTTTGTCCATTTTTTTTCCTAGATTAGTCCTTATTTAGCCTCATGCGCAAGCACGTCACGCACGTAGGTATAATAAATAAAATAAAACGTAAACGTACAAGTTAGCTAGTACAGAAAATGCACATTGACATTGTTTGTTATGAATTAGTTTTTTTGTTAACTGATTAAATAATCGCAATCCAATATTATTAAAATCTCGATTATGATTGTAAATGTAATTCTTGGTCCATCCCTACATCAGGTGGGATGACATTGACAGTTCACTCCACGCTCACTTCACCTGAAATTCACGGTGAGATGGTTAAAGAATAGATCGATAGTAGGCGTATTCTCAGAATTTCCTTTTCAAAAACTAAATGGGGTGTTTATGTTGAGTCAGTCGATTTTTTTTATATTACGATGGTTTCTGCTACATCAATTATATACAGCGTCAAATTAAATTAGCTAGCGAAACTCCGCAGACACGATGGGTATAATATTATAATATTATCATAATCGATATTTAAATATCGATTTCGAGTTCGCGTACCTACATGATGAAACAAAAAATAAATTAATTCGATGAATTTTTTTTTGGGGTCATTGACCTCAGTTGGTGACTTGAATCGAGACCCTGTATAATGTAGCTATTACACTTTTAATATGCGTAGCCTATACCTACTTGTGACCTTAAAATTCCATTTTCGTTATTAGGTACCTCATTAGATACTTAAATTGCATATGGTTTATGATACAAAAACATGTTTATATCAGGTAGAAACAAGGTTATTCCCATCAATCAAATCACTCAACATTATCAAAGAAAATCATTATTCTTAATTCCATTCGCTCCATTGCTGTAGATAATACCTACTCTTTTACTAAGTAAATAATAAATGTAATCAAAACATGTTTATGGTTAGTAACCCGAGGGGAGTGTTTGGGGGTACAAGCTAAATTGTATTTGTGAGGGAAACACTTTATCTTGAGAGAGAACAGACTTCTCACCATCATATTTTATTAATCCCTTGCCTGATGTAAATGCGCCCCTTACAAGTAAGGGCGATGCGCATTTGTAAGCGGAGAGCTGCTGGTGTGGGAACGTACTACCGGGACTAAACGTACCCTATGTGTTAATCCAGGTTATAAACTATCTGTGTGCCAAATTCCATCAAAATTCGTTGGGCTGTTTTTGCGTCAATCCGGAACATATAAACCAGCAAACGGACAAAAATTCTAAAACTATATTTTCGGCTTCAGACTCGTTCCCAAACCTCGCAGCAATCCTTTTTCAAATATATTCAATGTACGGTTTTACTATTATACCTCTTCGCACTCCGCCAAGCAAACAATCGACTACTTGGCGACGTCAGACGTGGAATTACTGGGTCACCCGCCGTATAGCCCCGACCTCGCACCTTGCGATTTTTATTTATTTCCGAAAATAAAAGAAAAACTTCGAGGAAAACGTTTTATGGACGCCGAGGAAGCAGTGGCTGCGTTTCAAAATGCCGTCGAAGAGACCCCTAAGGACAAGTGGGCACAGTGCTTTTCTCAGTGGTTCCATCGGATGCAGCGATGTATTAATGAAAATGGACACTATTTTGAAAAGTTATAATAAAACTAATAACTTGCTAGTTTGTTCAGTTATTGATATTCTCAGAACTTTCAGTGTCACCCTCGTATGTATCTCATTTCATATTTCAACACGGTGACATGGTAACACATTTATTCGACAGACTATGTCTATTTGTGTATGAAAATAGAAGCAGACATGATCCAAAAATAATCACTGTCAATACTCAATATTTGAATTATAATGTTTAATGGAAAAGTAGGGTTTGGAAAAATGTCTTGGTCGTTTTTTAGGGTTTCGTAACTCAAAATGAAAAAACAGAACCCATAAAGGATCACTCGTGTGTCTGTCTGTCTGGCTGGCTTTCTTTTTATTTGTCTGTCTGTCTGTCTGCCCATCTGACACAGCTGATTTTCTCTGAATCTACTAGACCAATTAAGTTAAAATTTGGTACACATATGTGTACCAAATTTCAACTTAATTGGTCTAACTTCAGTGACCCGAACACGGACGTGTACCGTAAATAAATGAATTTTGAATATGGGGTTCACTTTTGGGGGAAACTAGAAAAAAAAAGTTTTCCAGACTGTACCGTGCGACATATTAAATGAAAGGGCTTGTTAAGGATTTCAGATATTTTTTTTTAATAATATTAAAATAAATACTTTTTGAAAAATTTTCTTTACTTATAGATTACAGAAAAGTCTTTAAGAAGTCTATGTTCTTAAAATAACATAGTAAATCTCTCAATATTGTGCTTACAAACTTATATTTGCAGTTTAAATGTATGAGCGAACATGTTTTTCAACTACAAAGATAAGTTTGTCCTTTAGCCGGTTTTTTTTTTGTTCAACGTGAATTATCAAGGATTGGTTTATGAGATTCGAAAAGCAATCAGACTTGGTACATAATAATATGTACGTAGTTGATAAGTTGGAGAAGAATGGGCAAGAAATTCCACCGGTACTCTTTTAAAAATGTTTTACATGTGTACATTAATTATATGTGAACGATGCACCTATAATAAAATTATTATACCATAATAGGTAAAACAAATTAAAAACTAAGCAATGAAAAATAACTTAATTATTAGATAGATACATGGTGCTCACATATTTACAAACATCGTAAAAGTATGTTTTTGTAAAAAAAAATAAGTCTGTGTGTAATAGGTTATCACAGAATGTAAAATCAATATCATAAAAATAACAGATTTTACCATAAAAATAGCAACCAGTTTGATTTTGTCTTTTTCAATTATAAACTTTATTATGACATATTCAAAGTTCAAACTTTAAAAATTGACTTTATAACCGAGTCTAAGTTGACAATTTCGTAATAAAAACTTTACCTCAGTTGGAACAAGGTTGGGAATAAAAAAAATGGTTCAATAAAAAGCTTAGACTTAAGTTAGAACTAGTTTTTAACCGACAGCCAAAAAGGAGGAGGTTATGAGTTCGGCTGTCTTTTTTTTCACACTAATATTATAAAGGCGAAAGTTTGTGAGTCTGTGTGTGTATGTTTGTTACTTCTTCAACTCAAACGGCTGGACCAATTTTGATAAAATTTTGTATGGAGGTACCTCACACCCTGGAATAAGACATAGGCTACTTGATACCCCGATATTTCCACGGGATCGAGACTTATGCGGGTGAAACCGCCGGGCGCAGCTAGTAAATTATAAATTAAAGACACTGATCACGTTGTAGTGTTTTTTTGGAAGTCAGTTGTTTTTATAATATCTTCTTTAATTTTCAATTATTTTCTTTAATTTTTAAAGAAGAAGAAAAAGCAAACAGAAAAATATTTTTAAGATATTTTTTTAAGATAATTATGTTTTATTTTGAACATTAGATCTCTGATATTTGATTGAGTGACATACAAATTAATTTAATTTTTCTATTTGTTTCAGATCCAGATATTCGTGAATATTCATAACAGTAAGTTAACAGAAGCATTCAGCATTTTTTTTCTTGTAGTATTTAATTTTATCACTCTCACGGAGAAGCGGCCTGAGTCTCAGCGGTAGGAACATTATAGGTTTTTAGACTACAATGACTTAGCTGCCTCGTTGGTTTAATGGTTGCAAGCGTTACTACTGAGCATGAGGTCCTGAGTTCCTTTACCTGGTCGGTCAAAGTGATATTGGGTGATATCAGGAATCTCTTAGTAACAGCCCGGAGTTGTGATTTGTGCTCGGCTGATGGTAATAGGCTCTCTATTACATGGAACTAACTGCAATAAATTCACGTAAGTCCAATAAATTTAATTCCCAATTAGAAGTAATGCTGTCACTTTCTGATACGTTGCGTTAGATTAATTATTACGTTCCGTTAGATTTATATTACACCTACATTCATTAATGAATTATCTGAGGGAATAATCGATCGTGTCAAAAGTAAAAACCACCTAAAAAGTGTCCTAAGGAAACATTATCTGTCGATGTGTCCATAGTTGCTGCGATCGTTCGGCGCCTCGGTCAGCTGATGTCGTGAGTCCTAATCCCTACGTTTGCTTACCATAAACAGAGTAGGTACTATGGGATGCTCCCATGACATTTGTTGGCTGATGCCGCAAGTGTAGTATAGTAATCTAATAGTATCTGTATTCACATACGGAGTCTTTGCCTACAGAGCCATGCAGTCTAATCTTAGCTTCAACTTGTTTTAATTTTAATGTGTAATCAAGTAATGATTCGTGCAAAATCCACGAGAACCTACTACCGATAAATTGCTTTGCAGTTTGGCAGGTGTTATGTTAAACTAAAACTGTAAAATTATGGATTAAACAAACAAAACAAAAAAAAACGATAAAGATGCATTACTTTTAATGGGGAATTAAATTTAATGGACTTACGTGCAACTGGCGGTTTATCATAACTGGCAAAATGTATATACTATTAGGTGCACCTCAGCTCTGCTCTTCGAAGAATACAGGCGTCGTTTTATGTTATGTATGCAATATTATTTATTTTGTGTGCGGGTGCGCAGGACAGGGTGCAAGCGAGACAAAACACTTGATAGTCCCGTGTAACGATTGAAATAAATGTTTTAGGTAGGTTTACCTACTTTATTTATGCATGGTGATGCCAGCGGATTAATTTTTGGGTTTTTTAATCATATTTATTCTTATATATTTGGTTGTATAGGCATTCTATTCTAAGTACTGTTTGTTTTATTTTATTTTGGCATGTATTTAACGCGGCGGCAAATTAATCTGAATTTGGGATTAAAAAATAATTAAAGCCGGTAGCAAAAATAATAGGTTGGCAGCAAAAATAATAGGTTGGCAGCTACAGCGAAGTATTATTTTAAGTAGAAAGTAGCAGCTCAATAATCAGTTTTTAGCTTTATTTTAATTTAAACTGGCATCGAATTTTTGTTTTGGTAACTGAATTTACCAACAATAGAGGGGATCTGGCGCTCGGCGGCCGCTACCGCGGCACGCTCGCTTCGCTCGCTCGCCTTCGCTTGTTAATGGTTCTAACCTAACCTTACCCAAATGATTCAATAACAGTAGATGACTTTGCAGCGATTAAGAAATAATATTTAATCGCTGCCAAGTTATTATTTTAGTAGCAAATAGTTAGTCGCCCTTTAAGTTATTAGTCGCCAAGTTATTATTTTAGTAGCAAATAGTTAGTCGCCCTTTAAGTTATTAGTCGCCTGGAAAATTATTATCCTTTTATTTTGTTAGCTATTATGTACAACTCATTAAACCTGACTTATGCCTATAATTATTAATTTAAAAGACAATTAATTTTATGGAAAATATATATATATATTCCTCAGAATGCACTAGGATATAATCATGTTATTGATCTCTAAAAGATAGTTGTTCATCAAACAACACGCCGAGATCACTGCCTACGTGCTGGTTCCGTACGTATTTTTCGGGTGACCACTGAAAATCAGCGCTGTGCTGTGGGTCCCCCATAGCACAGCATCATGCTGAGTGCAAGCCTTCTTGTCACAGTCATGACGTGCAGCTGCCGACTATTTGTTTTACCAGTTTATGTTTTCATATATCTTGCACATGTTTCTGTGACAAATAAAATTATTTTTCTTTCTTTCTTTTTTTTCAATAACATGTATTTTTTTTTCCTTCCAGAAGTTAGAACTTAAACCTAAGTTACCTATTACTTATTTGTTTAACTTATTTAGTATTAACAGGTATTGTTAACTTATTTTGTAAAAATTCTCATAAAATTATAAAGTCAGGTGCGTAGTACTCGCCACAACGTGCGTGTATGTCTAGATGTATGAACGTAGGTGAAGCAAAAGGAGTATGTAAGGATCGTAACAGGTGGCGATCTTTGGTTTCGTTAATTTCTTATTCTACATTACATATTATTACAGTTTTTAATCATAAGTTTGTTTAATTAAATAGATTAAAAAAAAAGATTGAGCCGTCACGGGATGACTGGCAGATGTGAAACAGCGCACTACACACGCATTTACACACTACTACATATACTGTATAAGTGTACAGTGGCCGATCGCCACGCGGCATGCGTCGCCCCGCCAGCAATCGGTTTTACGTGCATCTATAGATGTTTCACATCAAAAATTACAAAAGTCCTGTTAAAATATTGCTATTATCAATAAACGTAAGTTCATCTCTCCGTATAGCATGAGAATATTACTTACCATTAATAAAGCACAAACATAATTTTTCTACTGTCTATCTGCCTAGCCTTTTCCTAACTACGTTGGGGTCGGCTTCCAGTCTAACCGGATGCAGCTGAATACCAGTATTTTACATGGAGCGACTGCCTATCTTACCTCCACAACCCAATAACTGGGTAATACCTACTGGTTGTCAGACTTTCGGGGTTCTGACGACCCGTAACGACTGTCAAAGATCCACAAATGACAGCCGGGACCAACGGATTAACGTGCTTTCCGAGGCACGGAGGAGTCTCGGTATGTAAAGATGGTCACCCATCCACGGACCAACCCCGGCAAGCGTAGCTTAACCTGATGGATCGACCCGTGCGGCAGTTATTACTTAGCCACGAGCTCCTTTCAATTTTTCAACTAATAATCTTAAAATAATTATAACAATAAGTACATGTAAAAATGCGGGAGGAAGAAATCATAGGGAATCAAAAAAATCCTCCGCATCGCTGTCAACAGGAAAAGTGCCCAAAAGCCCAACTAAGTATTTACAAACCTAAATAGCGATTATATCAAAATAGACTATGTTAGTCCATCAACAAATACATTCGCGGTTTCTAATTAGGCGATAGAAGGTGTTGCCTAAATAATTGGCTCAGCCTAAAAGCGGCGCGCCTTTGTTGATCGGCTGGTCTTAATTAACAGGTTTTTCATCCGCTAATTACTGTTGGGTTAGGTTAGAGTGATAAGTTTAATGTATAAAAATAATGTTGCTAAGCGTCTTTACCGTGTTTGTTCGAGTATTTTATTATATATATAATATTATGATTATTATAATATGAAAAGGGAAATATTTAGCTGATGCTCTAAAAACTTATTGCCCTTCTAATGATACACACTTTTTTTTAAATAATTGAGCGTCTTTTTAACTTCCTGGCTGTTTCTCACAGTTAGTCTCAGTAACTAAGTTAACAAGGTATTCCGACCAAATGGGTTAGGTTAGAACTGTGAACCAACAGCGCGCGAGCCGAGCGAGCGAAGCAAGCGGTGCCGTGGTAGCGGCCGACGAGCGTTACATCCAAGTTGGCAGTTCTTGTCTGCAGTTACATGGCTATTTAGTATTTTTAGAACCTCAAAATAGGAATTATTTGAGATTCACAAAAAGAGTCAATCAATATATTAGTGTTCAATAATATTTTTAGGAGCACAACATGGGAATTATTAGAGGTTCAGTTAAACACATACAAAACACTTTGTGATGACCTTAGGACCTAGACAAGTGACAATTGCTTTAAAATCGTTTCATATTTCCACAACGACTTTCAACAGGATTGACATAAGCTTTTCAGGAGCGATGTCAGTCCCATACATTTTTGAGTTTTCCATGATCATTATCCCTGATAGAATGACTAGGCCCTCTTGTTTATTCATTGTTATTTCCTATAATTAATTTTATACATACAAACTATAATTTTAAATATTAGAATATAAAAAAAACATTTAAAAATATAATAAAATAGTAGCACACCGGTATCGGGAACAAGGTCCAAAAAAAGGCGGTCAGGGTTTCAGAGAGCAATGCAAGCCGTACGAGAAGTACCGCTTTTATTGTTATTATTATTTATGTATGTATGAATTAAGTATTTGTCTGTAATTTTTTATACGTTAGTTGTGGTCTTAACTTTTCTATTATACCGTACATCATTAATTTAGTTGTTTAGAAAACAATTAGTTGGTTTCGTTCAAATATTAATTTTATTACACAATATTATTAAACTACATCATCATCTTGGTCTCGTACTTCTTTACTGAAGGTTGTGTCCCTGAAAGGCCTTCGTGGCTATACATATGTATGATGTTCTTCCACTTCGTTCGGTTCTTCGCCTGTCTCAGGGCGGTCGTAACAGAGAATCCAGTAAGGGAGGTTACTAGGTCCGACCAGCGGTTACGTGACCGGCCGCGAGGTCCTTCCACATTTACCTTCCTATAACCACCGACTTTTCAAGATTATCTGGGTCCCGACGAGCAATTTGACCAAAGTAACCGGGAATCCTTTGGTAACAGATCGAGGATAGTCTATTTCTTATGCGTAGTTTTTCGATAATAGGTTTATTCGCTCTCTTGCGACAGTCCATGGTATGCGGAGCATTCTTCGCCAACACCACATCTCGAAAGCGTCTATCTTCTTCCGTTCTATTCCTCTAAGGCTCAGAGTTTTAGATGGTGCAGCCATCTAAAACTCTGAGCCTTAGAGGAATATCAAGAAAACCAGTGTCCGGACTAGCCTTACGTTGGTGACATTGGATACCTTTCTCTCCTGCCAAATACGTGTTAGCTGACTCATCGCTGCTTTGGCCACTTAAGTCCTTCTCTTGATCTCTCTTTCGTTTCGTCCATGGTCAGTAAGTAGCAATCCGAGGTATATAAACTCGCTGACAAAATCGAGATCTGCTAGTTCTCCCATTTTGGAGAGTTGACGTTGTGAGAGTTGAGTCCCGCCAGTTCACTCTCGTATTCTACTCTGCAAAGCAGATCAGCTAGCTCCTTTTCTGAAGATGCAAAAAGTTTAGTATCGTCCGCATAAACCATCCTATTAAACTATTAGGTTGGGGAAAAAGTCTTTTCGCATTATAGTATGTATGAACTTGTAATAAAATCTCTTTGGCTATACTATTTGTATCAGGCTGGTTTTGGTATCATTGAAAGTTTAAATTTTAAAGAACATAATTCTAAATTCAAATTAGGAAAATGTGTGATTTTCATTTATTTTTCGTACTGTCAAGATGAGTGAATCTAATGAAGAAATTCGATACATTTTAAAATTTTACTACAAAAAAGGTAAAAAAGCAAAGCAAGCCGCGAAAAAAATTTGCGATGTTTATGGACCGAGAGCAGTGTCTGTGAGAGTAGCACAAATTTGGTTTAAGCGTTTTCAATCCGGAAATTTTGATGTCAAAGATGCACTTCGCTCTGGTTGGCTCTGCTATTACGGATAAAATGGATGCCATTTTTTAAAAAGTGGAGCAAGATCGGCATATCAGTAGTTACGACGTAGTTGAAGAACTGGAAATTGACCACAAAACAGTTTTGGCACATTTGAAAAAAACTGGGTACACAAAAAAGCTCGATATTTGGGTACCTCACGAGCTCACTGAAAGAAACCTTATGAACCGTGTACTCATTTGTGATTCTTTATTACGACGTAATGAAACCGAACCGTTTTTGAAGAAGCTGATAACTGGTGATGAAAAGTGGATCACGTACGACAAGAACGTGCGAAAAAGGTCGTGGTCAAAGGCGGGTCAGGCTTCACAAACTGTGGCGAAACCCGGGTTAACTCGCAACAAGGTGATGCTGTGTGTGTGGTGGGATTGGAAGGGCATTATTCATTATGAGCTGTTACCACCAGGCAGGACCATCGATTCTGAAATCTACTGCGAACAACTGATGAGATTAAAGCAAGAAGTTGAGAGAAAGCGGCCGGAATTAATCAACAGAAGGGGTGTGGTTTTTCATCATGATAACGCTAGACCTCACACATCTTTAGCCACTCAGCAAAAATTAAGAGAGTTTGGCTGAGAGGTGTTAATGCATCCGCTGTATAGTCCTGACCTTGGACCTTCAGATTTCCACCTGTTTCGGTCTCTTCAGAATTCTTTAGGCAGTGTCAGGTTAACATCACGAGAGGACTGCCAAAACCATTTGTCGCGGTATTTTGATCAGAAGTCCCAAAATTTATATAGCAATGGGATCATGTCCCTACCTACAAGATGGCAAAAAGTTATCGAACAAAATACTTTAGTTAAATGTAAATAAACTATATTAAAAAATGTTTTGAATTTTCTTAAAAAATGCGAAGAAACTTTTTCCCCAACCTATTACATAAAGAACTAAACATAGTATTATACCTTCATAATCCATATTTAAACTGCTAAAAACACTGGATTCATTCAGGTAAAGTTGAACCACAAGAAGTCACTTATATAGGCGTAAATAATTTTCGTTCCACCAATTCGAAAGCATAATTATATATTTAAGAAAATCGTCGCTTCATTGAAATCAACAAACAATGCTTCAAAAGCGATTTCAGTCCTGACTGTGAGACTGCGAGTCAAATATAGACAGCGCTGTCTATGAGCGCTGCCAAATATGTCAGCGGCGGGACGTCACATGATAAAGACATTTACGGTTATTGCTTTGTATTGAGGGGAACAGACTGCGAGAGTATTTTGAGATATTTGAATGAGTGAGCTTGTAAAACCAGTGTATTACCTCATTTATATAATGACTGCCTGGTTCGTCTAGTGGTCGCAAGTCTCTACTGCTGAGAATGAGGTCTTGGGTTCAATTCCCGGATCGGGCAAAAGTTTTTCCACCTGAAATTTCACAGTAGCCAACCCGGAGTCTGGATTTCTGTCCAGTGGATGACAGTAGGTTCGCCCCCTCGGCAAAATATGGGTGTACGGTATACGTGCACCTCTGTCCAACCCTTCGGGGAATACAGGCGTGATGTTTTCTACACAAAAAGCTTTAATAGAAAAAGCTCAATAAAACTGCAACCCCACTGAGAGATCGATCCGAGAACGAAAAGTCAGTACTGACTAAGAATAAAGTGTAAACTTCGCCATTTTGAATTTCCTTTGACATTTCACGAAAGACAGTGGTTGAAAAAATGTCAAAACTATTGATTTATTGAATTCGGCCCAGCAGGTTAGGCCGTACGTAATAAAAACTAATTCAGATACACAAAAACGTGCATAGCCTGTGAGAAACGTAACCCACCCTTTTTATATTCACCTGTAATGTAATAGTCGGTTAAATCGAAAAAGATAGTACACAGATGCAGACATACTTACAAAATGGTTGAGAATATTCCTTAATGTTAATCTACTAGAAGGAAACCACTAGAACAGTCCTTGATTTAGGTACTAAACTAGACAAAGTACCGCTAGTACCTATTCCGCGCAAGCTGTGTGAGCCAGTCCATAATAATATCCAATTTTAGTGGTAATAAAATATATCTGTTCACGTTAGCACAGAAAATATTATGAAGCTTGCAAATTCTAGAATAAATCTCAGTTTAGTTCTAGAAATGTTTCGTATTTCGTGGTTTAGGATTATGGCTGTAGTGCATACTGCATAAATACAGATTTTAATAAAGTTGTATTGTGTTAGAGTTTTTGGATTTCACGAGCGCTAAAGTTATTGTTATTTGAACCTTACGTATACGACATAAACGTCACATGACGCGCACCCGTAATTTGCTACGACTCATCACAATAAATCTCATCTCCGTCTCCCGGTTTAATTGGGGTTTGGCGCACCGTATCTTTTTCTTAAATACTTCTCTGTTAGCCGTCAAGGCTCATTTTCATTGGTCAAAAAGGCTCATAACGGGGTGCGGGGGATTTCTGTCCTGCGTGCCATAGGGCCCGCATGCAGGGAACCGTTTTCATTAGTCGATAGCTGCTGGAGATTTCAGTGAACCTTATCATAGGGCCCGTATTCGGGGAACCATTTTTATTAGTCAGTAGGGAACGGTGGTGGTATACTGAGAACCTACACCGCACGTTTGGCAATTGCTATGAAGGCGTATTATCATTTGCTATTTTCATTGGATGTGAGTCTCCGCACGCTTTTTATCGTCCGATGAATTTCATTGGTCGCTATGCCCGCTACGGGGAGACTCCGCATGCTGTATATCGACCGAGTTATCGATTAATGAAAATGAGCCATCATCTCGGTAGTCTTTGTGAAAGATGAGGTGCCTTTCTAGCCATATCGTTTCACACCGTCCATCCATCTTTTCTTAGCAATCGCAAATCGTAATGTCTTTGGTTTCCCTTGACAAGACCTGACACTGACATCAAGCAATGGACGACATTGTCAAACTTTTAACTTTTAAGGTTTTGAATACTAGGCTTCTAGCAATTTTTTTTTCTTATTTTTATTTCTGTATAATATTTACATCATAGTCTTAAAATATGATTGTAATTGGCTCCTTTCTATTAGCGTGTGTGTTCTTGTCAATTTTTTTTTTTTTTTAATCTCTGTTAGGTGAGTCTTGTTTGTGTAGAATAAACAATTTTTCTTTCTTTCTTTTTCTTTCTTAGGTCTTCCCCTAATCTTATAGAAATCCACATTCGTACTCAAAACTTTCCTCACGACATTTTCCGTAATTTGCAATGACTATAGCCTAAATATCATCAACTAACAAACTGTATGAAGGCATCGATGTCTCGTTCACAAGAACGACACTTCGAAGCCTTCATCAACTTTGATTGTGTACATGCGAGAACTCAGGATTTACAAACACCTTTTCTACTAGCATATAATCGAAAATACCAGCTCTCTCTCAACAAAACTTCTAACCAAAGTTTCTCAAATAAGATACGTTCCAACTAACCAATCTTTCATTCAACTTCGGAGCTCACAAGGCATCAGATAGTCAGACTCAACGTATATTCTCTGCTTAATAAACTATTTACGAGACCGCTAGAACGTGGTAGCCGCGATTTATAAGATACAGACTTGAATTATTGCCGCTTCGTATTAAATTAGTAGTAGAGCTCTTTGTGAAGGAGCGCGTCCGGGGAAGTACTACCATTGTACCTATTTATGCCGCCAAGCGGTGTTGCTGTATGCCGGTTTGAAGGGAATGAGTGCTGGTGTAGTCAGCGTCAGCTTTAGGGTTGGGTGACCGGAGCTGCCGCTCGGGGCGCCGGCG
The DNA here is from genome assembly GCA_963921375.1 of Tiliacea citrago. Lineage (NCBI taxonomy): Eukaryota > Metazoa > Arthropoda > Insecta > Lepidoptera > Noctuidae > Tiliacea > Tiliacea citrago. The sequence continues at coordinate 24,003,991 of OY992783.1, forward strand.
ACTGAAGGGTGCCCGGGCATACAGAGCGCTGCACGCGCCAGCTAAACTTACCCACTTAATTTGAATACCTCAATCAATCAATCTGCCTAGCCTTTTCCCAAATATGTTTGGGTTGCCTTCCAGTCTAATCGGATGCGGCTGAATATCTCACCTCCACAACCCAGTAATTGGGTAATACGATACCCCTTGGTAAAACTGGTGGTCAGACTTTCAGGCTTCTGACGAACCGTAACGACTGTCAAAGATCCACGCATGACAGCCGGAACCAACGGCTTAACCTACATTCCGAGGCACGGATGAGTCTCGGTATGTAAAGATGGTCACTCATCAATAGACAAACCCCAGCAAGCGTAGCTTAACCTGATGGATTGACACGTACGCCTGTGTATTACTTAGCCATATCATCATCAGCCCACAGCAGTCCACTGCTGGACATAGGCCTCTCCTATTGCACACAATTCAGCTCGATTCTCGGCGCCTTTATCTCTATCAATCCAACGACAAACTAAATACAGCGTATTAACTTTTATGAACTTATCTCGTTGGAATGAGTATTGAGAATTTACCACCACCACCTGTCATTTTGTTGCTCGTCGTGTCGTATCCCTCATTAACTTAAGTAGGATGACAGAGAGACGCACTGAGCGACAGGCGACATTGTTTTTCATTATAAGTTTCGTGACTAACTGACACACAATATAGGTAGGCTGACACACAATGTACATATGTATAGCTACATTGTTTAGATAATGTATGGTTAAATATCTTATTATGGCGCGCGGCGCGGCGCTTAAGTCGTTGCCGACGCGCGACGTCATTTTAAATATTATATTTAAACAAACATTTAGAACTAAGTATTGTATTTATTTTATTTTTATCTAACGAAGTCATCACGTCAACGCCGGCTGTCGCTGAAAACCAGCGCTGGGTTCTGTCTCACGCATAAGGTCGCAGCATTATGATGAGCGATGGCCGTTTTGCGTGTATGTGATGCATATTTTCCCCCAACATGTTGTTTCGTGTTTGTGTTTTTTTCTTTGCGTTATGTTTACCGCAATTATAGGTATTTTCTTTCTTTTTCTTTGTTTTTCGGCACTTACGTATATATGACGGCGCGCGATGATTTAGTCGATTTATTTACACTTTTTAAAAGTTGTAATCGATTATTTGTACTCTGTGGTTTTGAATTTATTTCTTTGGTGGTATTTTTATTTAGAGCAGTTAACACCGAATGGGTTGTGAGTGTCATGGCGGCGGAAGGATCACTCTCTTTATGCGATCGTTACGCGGTGCATACGCACAAATCCATTGGCTATAAATGCAAGCTTAAAAAAATATTGTGAATTGACTTAAGGCTTGTACAGACTCGCGCGATATTGCGGGCGCGACATGCAAAGGAATTGTCTTTGTCGGTGCCTGTCGCGCGCGCGCTATCGCGTGAGTGTGTAAGAGCCTTTAATCAGTGAAAATCATTATAATCCTTATTTTTTATGATTAAATTTTGTGGCGATATTTGCAAGTAAATTAAGTGTAAAATCATTTTAAATTTTCATAAATGGTTTCTTAACTGAAAAATAACTTAGACCGTCTTTATTAGGTTATCAAAGGTAAGTTGCAAGCGCCCATCATAGCCTGTTTAATATGGCTAGACTTAGAAGTTAATTGGCTTCAGTAAATTCAATGTACATAAGAACAAAGGACTAAATATTTTTTTAATGACAGGTCCTTTATGTTTTAGTATAGGTATTTAATTACAACTTGTTGTTGGGATAATTATAAAAACAACATTAATGATGTGACTAATATTTTGTAATAATATAATTTAAAAGAGTGTCCATGGAGTTTCTTGCCCGTTCTTCTCCATAGGTAGGTCCTACTACGCTTTGGAATGAGCAACTATCTTCATATTTCTGACTGACCGACTTGACAATTCAAAAGTGCCTGTAAATGGTTTAATTGAAATAAATGCTTTGAGTTTGAGTTCTTTATAACCGACCAACCAATGGTTTTTTTGTTGTTGAAAAAAAGGTGGGAAAACAAAGGTGTTCAACCCGCGGCCCGCGGTGGCTATCTTGGCGGCCCGGCAATAGCTTGGCAAAATTAAATTTATTATTACTATTCATGTCTAGAAATTAAAACAAAATAGACAGACACTAACGAAAAATGTTTGAGAATTGTGACCAACGACCACTATTGGGGCAAATATTGATAAATTAGCTCAATGTTAAACATTACAATCGCAGTTGGAGTGTAAGTGGGAACATGTTTGTCAACTACAATGTTAAGTTAAGTTGGTTCTTAGGATAAATTCATCCCAACTACGGCACCCTTCATTGTCCGTGGTCCGACACGCACTTGGCCGGTTTTTCACTTTAAAGTCTGCCACTGTAGTAATGTTCCATAGATGTCTGACAATAACGGAATTAATATTATAGTGGTATCTGCATTTCCTACTTGCAATTTAAAAATATTGCAGTATATTTTTGCCAGTGAGAGTAGTTTAATTATAAAAAAACAAGTTTATAATTACACTGTTGGGTATGGGAATAAGCCGCCTCGGCAGGCTGTCCGTCCAGTGTCCAATTTTCTGAACTGCATACAAGCGAAAATTATTTCAACTTTGCATTTTAATACGCAATTATTTGCTGCTTATAAATTTTAAATTATGATGAATACATCATAACGGTGAAAGAAAACATCGTGAAGAAATTGGCATATCCTAGAACTAAAAACTCGAAGCATATGGCTTCGAGTTTTTAGTTCTAGGATATGCCAATTTCTTGTGACATCCACCAACTCCCACTGGGCCCGCGTGGTGGATTACGGTCCACTCCATCTCCGGAAAGAGGAGGCCTGTGTCCCAGCAGTGGGAACATTATAGGCTGATTATGTATGTGTATGTGTGTGTATTCGTTCATTTGTTGCAAGTTTATGATAAAATTTTACTATAAAGAGTTAAGTTGTTATGCTTTGTTTCGTTTATGTTCTAAGAAAATAGTACTCTCTCTTTTTAGGGTTCCGTACCTCAAAAGGAAAAAACGGAACCCTTATAGGATCACTTCGTTGTCCGTCTGTCTGTCTGTCTGTCAGTCTGTCAAGACCATTTTTCTCAGGAACACGTCTATAGTCCCTTGAAGCTCTAAAGAAATCAAGCTTCCAAGTCAACGCAATAAAAAAATACGGCGATATAAGCGACATTATTTCGACATATTTCGATACTCGCAAATAAATCAAAACCTATAGGGTACTTCCCGTTGACCTAGAATCATGAAATTTGGCAAGAAGCAAGGTCTTACAGCATAAGAATAGGAAAAAGTCCGAAAAACGCAAATTTGAATTTTAATCACATAAAAAAAATTACGAATATCTCGCACATAAATCAAAACCTATAGGGTACTTTCCGTTGACCTAGAATCATGAAATTTGGGCAGAAGCAAGGTCTCACAGCACAAGTAAAGGAAAAAGTCCGAAAATTGTTAATTTGTAGTTTTATCACATAAAAAAATCATTTTTTGCGATTACAAACTTAAATTTTCAGTTGGAAAGTTGACCGTGGCGTATATCGATGTGTGGTTTTTCAACTACAATGTTAAGTTTGTTTTAGGGATAAATTCATCCTAGTTACGGAACCCTCCATTGTGCGTGGTCCGACACGCAATTGGCCGGTTTTTTTTTCTTCTTAGCGTACCGCAGTGTGCAGAACTAGTCGTAAAACTATGTTGGAACATCAACACGTACTATTTGCGACAGAAACAGGAACTTGTTGGCCCTTTAACCCTCTTCTGAATAACTATAAAAAACATGTAAGTTTCTCACCAAATAAAAGTCATCATTCATCATTTCAGCCGAAATCGTCCACTGCAGGACATAGGCGTCCCCTAAGAGGGTTACCATAATCGCCACGCTTGGCAGGCGGGTTGGCGATCGCAGTATGGTGTTAAAATGCATAGAGAACGCTGCTACCCATTCTCTAGTAAGTCCCTTAGTCGCCTTTTAAGACACCCACGGGAAGAAATAGGATGGTGCTATTCTTTACGTCCGGCACCACACGGAACCAAACAAAAGTAGTAGCTGTGAAAATTGTTCCTAACACATTTTTTAAGATAAAGAGGAATAGTAAGTAATATGAACAATTTTGTAGGACTAACTACAAGGAGCTCGTGGCAAACGATAGCCGCACGGGTCGATCCATCAGATTAAGCTACGCTTGCCGGGGTTAGTCCGCGGATGGAAGACCATCTTTACATACCGAAACTCCTCCGTGCCTCGGAAAGCACATTGAGCCGTTGGTCCCGGTTGTCATTCGTAGATCTTTGACAGTCGTTACGGGTCATCAGAAGCCCGACAGTCTGACAACTAGTCTTACCAAGTGGTATCGTATTACCCAGTTACTGGGCTGTGGAGGTCAGGTAGGCGTCGATCCATGTAAGATACTGGTATTCAGCTGCATCTGGTTTGACTGAAAGCCGACCCCAACGTTGCAGATTGATTGTAGGACTAACTATTTTTATTTCCCTAGAAAACAGGTTTTTTACATTTGTATTTACGACTTTTTGGCCTTACAGGTACATCATTTCACGCCTTTTGCCCATGAGGTTTGGGAGAAACTAGAAATAACGCCACCTGCTATGATTCTTACATCATCCCCCCCATCATCTCCTGCCCTGATCCCAATTTATTTGGGGTCGGCGCAATATGTCTTTTTCTTATACTTCTCTATCAGTCGTTATCTCGGTAGTCACCCCCTTTCTAGCCATATCATCTTTCACACAGTCCATCCATCGTTTCTTTGATCTTCCCCTTCTCTTACAGCCCTCCACATTCATACTCAAAACTTTTCTCACGACATCTTCTTCATTCCTCTGCATAACATACCCTGTCAAACGAACCTTACATAATCTTATTATATTTTTTGTGGATTTTCACAAGAAATGCAACCACCTAGTATTGACAACCCATACCCAATGTAAACGAGGTAAACTTATACATTTTTAAAGCCAATCTAAATTCATGTACACAATATGCCACGATACATGGCAAGTTTCGGTCGCTACGTGCAAAATTTACGTAGTTACAGAGCCGGATTGGATACTAAAAAATCCACGTGACTGGGCTACATTTTTTGGCTTTTTCTGTACGGTTATTTTTTGCTAATCCCTGAAGTGGGACAGTATTCTTTTGTTCGTACACATTTGCAACTAGGTATATGGAGTTCCAATGTTTTAGAAAGTATTTTAAGAATGCTGGGAGTTTTAGTATTTTTGTGTGTTGTGCTTGTTCATAAAGCTACGATTTCACGCTTCATAATTTTTACTTCTGTTTTTATCAGGTATTTAATAACTATTTTAATCATAAATTTAATAATTATTTTAATAACGAATGTAACTACTATTTTACTATTTTTAACCTTCCAAAAAGGAGGAGGTTCTCAATTCGGCGGTATGTTTTTTTTTTTTTGTATGTTTGTTACGCGATTACTCCGTTAATTATGGACCGATTTTGAAAATTCTTTTTTTGTTTGAACGGGCATACTCCCGAGGTAGTCCCATTGCTACCAAATCAGAATCAGATGAGGGGATCCCATGGAAATCGAGGGAAACCCTCAAATTTTATAGGCAAACCTAAAGCGATTTGGGTATTTTTTATAGTAACTCGTGCATTTGGTCTCGGAAAGCACCATTTGGTGAAGTGGAACTGATGATGGAGACCTTATATGGCCACCGGAACAGTATAATAATGAGTACCCATATTTAACGGGTTGCGATTGAGCAATTTATGCTCGCTATGCATATGGTGAGTGCTAGTTCTCCTGGTTCTTACCAGGAGAACTCCTCAACAATCAACGTCCCAGCATCGGGAAAGTATATATTTTGTAGCATGATGAGCAGCTAACATTAGGCCATTGGAACTTAGATAAATTCAAAACTGACCCACTAAAAAGTGTAAAATAAAAAACTTTTTACAAAAAAAAATAAGAACAGACTACCAAAAATAACATTACAAAGTGAAAAATAACTCTAATTTCGGAAGTCGGTGTCTTTTGGATCTATATTTGAGTTTTTGGACACCGACTTGCGAAATTAAAGTTATTTTTCACTTTGTAATGTTATTTTTGGTAGTCGGTTCTTATTTTTTTGTAAAAAGTTTTTTAAGTATAACTTTTGTTTGTCGTAAAGTAAATTGAAACGATACATCATTTCAATTTACTTTACGACAAACAAAAGTAGTACAATAAACATAAACAATATACATATTGCTTAAAATCCAGAACATACTATTTGGTAGAAGACACTGACTCCTGTAGCACACCTGTGTTACAGGAGTGAAGTCACTTTGATTGTACAGATTTTTATGCCAATAAATAATTTGTTGTTTATTTATTATTTCCCATACGAGCGGTAGCAGCCACATAGCGTCTGCAATTTACCGGCGGACGATTTTTTTTTCAGTGAAACGTTCTTTATTAAACTTACCGCTTTCGGTCTGTGGATGAGTAACCATCTTTACATGCCAAGACCCCTCCGTGCATCGGAAAGCACATTAAACCGTTACTCCCGGCTGTGATTCGTGGATCAGTGGCAGTCGTTGCGGGTAGTCAGAAACCCGAAAGTCTGACATCCAGTCTTACCAAAAGGTATCATATTACCCAGTAACTGGGTTGTGTAGGTCAGATAGGCAGTCGTTTTATGTAAAATACTGGCATTTCAGCTTCATCCGGTAGACTCGAAGGCAGAAAAGTCTAGGCGGATGATGATCATTTTCCTGACAGCCATCACTGCGGCTGTTATGTGGCGGCCACCGCTCTTATAAGAAAAAGGTTAAAAAGAAAAGAAAGAAAATACTTTTGTTTAGCACCGAACAAGAGGCACACAACACTACTATTATAACTACAAGTAAAACTAAGGAAATTTCATCATCATCATCAATTCAGCCGCAAGACGTCCACTGCTGGACATAGGCCACCCCCAACGGGGGGTTTGCCATAATCATCACGCTTGGCAGATGGGTAGGCGATCACAGTATGGTTTAAAATTGCATAGAGAACGCTGCTGCCCATTCTCTAGTAAGTCCCTTAGTTGCTTGTACGACACCCACGGGAAGAAATAGGATAAATGACGGACAATTAGTTAAAAGTTATAAATAGTGTCATAATGTTACCCTGTCTAGTTGTACTACAGGCACCATACCTTCGTTCCATTTTTATGACTTCACATCGAAACTGAGAACCCACTAATTTATGAAACAGCAGATTCTTTTATTAATTTTCATCTCAGAGACACAAATTCAATACATTTATTTCAAATAAACCAATTATAGGCACTTTTAAATTGTCAAGTGGTCGGTCAGTCAGAAAGATGAAGCTAGTTGCCCATTCCAAAGCGTAGTAGGTTCCTATGGGAACAACGGGCAAGAAACTCCACGAACACTCTTTTAAATCTAAATATTAAATGATTAAATAAATGATTTTTATTTCTGTAAGTAGGCTTGTACAAACACTTTTACACGTCAATCATATTTTAAAATCTTGATGAGGTGTCTTGTGCGTTTCCTATCTGACTACTCTGAGAAGAAAGACCGAAACAAACTCAGAGGTCACAGTCTCTCTTAAAGTCCAGACATAATGTTGGTCAGATCATGTGAAGGCCATGTAGATTGGTGTCTGAAATGGTATTTTGAGGATAGAACCACACTGATTGAGTGGACCTGACCAGTCAGTACACGCATTTGTCAGTAATTGTACAGCTCTACTCAGAACTTTTTTTTTTTTTTTTGGGTGGGAAATTATCAAATAACTTCTCCCGCTCTGGGCGGAGCGGGAGGGCTTGTCAGACTTTTACTGACTAAAACCCACCCGTGTTCCTTCCATTGCCTGTGTGCCGAGGGCCACGATATCCCTTTCGGACAAACTCGCAACCCTGGCAGGCATTGGTCCTACCGGACCCCGTCAGTTGGTGCTGACATCTCTTTGAGGCGCGCGTGGAATACAACGCGCCGTCGACCCGGGCCTGGTCCTTATCGGACGGCGAGCTACCCATCGCTCACCGTCCGCAGGCCCGCGCTTACGGTGGCCGGAAATCGGCTTGCGACTCCCGACGCCCGGGGCGTCTCCTGCGGCGACTAGGGGCGTGAGGGCGCGAACCCTGCCTCTCCCTCACGCGTTCCGTCTCCTCCTTCGCGAGCATTACTGATTGGCAGAAGGAGGTGACGGCCTCCCATGCACTCTCGCTCCGAACCATGGCCTGAACCAGAGCTGGACGCGAGAGATCGCCGCCGCCGATCGCCTCCGTGAGGACACGGCGGTACTCTGCCCAAGCAAGGCAGACCTCCACCGTGTCCTCCGGGCAATCCACACAGTGGTGACACCCGGGCGTTTCCTCCCGCTTTATCCTGAACAGGAATCTCCCGAAACATCCATGTCCGGTGAGGACCTGCGTCAGGCGGAAGGTGAGGATGCCGTGGCGCCTCTCTAGCCACTCCTCAAAGAGGGGACTTATCGCCGCAATAGTGGCGTGCCCAGCGCTGGGTTGCGACAATCGCACTCTCCATGTCGCCATGAGATCCCGCCGGAGCTCTGTCCGCTGTGCCGTGATTTCTCGCGGCAGCGGAGTTTCACCCCGGCGTTTCGCCTCCTCGCGCCACTCCCAGATGTGCGCGAGGACTTTTGCCTCCAGATCCCATGGTGGTAGTCCGGCAAGGAGGCTCGCTGCCTCACGGGAGACCGTGCGGTAACCCCATACCAGCCTGATGGCCATGACCCTTTGGAACGCGTTCAATCGCTGGGCTGGTCGCAGCCTCAGAGAACGCGCCCACACCGATGCCCCGTAAAGGGCCATGGACCGCACGATTTCCGCGTAGAGCCTCCGGCAGGAGGCGTTTGTACCCCCCAGATTGGGCAGGAGCCGCTTCAAGGCAGCCCCGGCCGCTCCAGTCTGGGAGCCAAACGTCGGAACTGCTCGACGAAGTTCCACCGGCTGTCGAGGACGAGTACCAGGTACTTCATCGTCAACTCGACGCCGATGTGAACCCCTCCCGCCGTTATCTGGGAACCCGACAGTGGCGCGTTCCGAGGACCATAAAAACACATGACCTCGGACTTGTGCAATGCCACCTCGAGCCCCGATTGCCGGATCCTATTCACGATTGTCGCAACCCCACCTGCCGCCAGTTCGGCCGCCGCCTGATGCGAACTCCCTTGTGCCAGGACTAGCGTGTCGTCAGCGTAGCAGACTACGCTGACGCCACTAGGGAGGTCGGCGCGCAGCACCCAGTCGTACCCGATGTCCCACAGATGCGGCCCCAGGACCGATCCCTGTGGGACACCGCACGAGCCCTACTCAGAACTTAAGGAGCTTAACGATGTAACGAACAATACCAAAGCGGCCTACCCACATTTGGGTAGGCCGCATAAATTACTCAAACTGCCAGACCATGATTAAAACTAACTGAGAATAAAAGAAAAAGAAAAAAACAGTGATCCACATAGTCTTCACATTTACAATCACATTTATTGTTACAAAACTAAAACTACAGCAGTATATCTTTCGCCAACACGTGTGACCTACGCGGGGTAAGGTGACATTTCGTCCACGATTTATTAAAATTTAAAAAAGTATTATTCTTTAATATTTTGAATAAACCTGTTAAACCCAAGTTTATATTATTCTTAGAAAGTTTCAGTCACATTCATTCAAATTTCGTTGTAAGTAATTTAATTTCAGCTTAGGTGGTAAAACCCGAGCATTTACTAAACTGTATTTAATAAGAATAGTTTTACCAAGGAGGCTTTGTTTGTGCCGAAAGCCGAGTGAGGATTTAAGCATTATAATAATAATAGTTTATTGTCACAAAGAAACATACATTAGTATACACTGATTAACAAGATGCTAAGTACGCTGCATAATTCTGTATACAGATATTGTGAGCCCTGCCTCTCAAACTAGGATAACCTGTATCTTAAGAGACAGTGTTCAGCTGTGAGGTTACTTAAAAATAGGGATTATACAATTGCGGACAGTGCCAACCTATTGTTAGTGTTAACAGTCAGATATTTACTTTAAACATATTATATTCTAAGACAATTGAAAAATAGTATAAAATAACAATTAAATAGCCATGTATCATGAATGAGTGAATGTGTGTGCATGTGTATAGGTGTATGCGTGGTGAGTTTTTGTATGAAAGCAGTGAGTGTGAGGTGTTATATTATGTGAAAATATAAGTACAGAGAAATGCAATATTAGGCAATGTATTTGAGTAGTGGTTCAGTTTGAACATAGTCCTGTTCAATTAGCCATTCCATAACCTTAGTTTTAAATTTAAATTTATTGCAATCGAGTATATTTAGTTCTTTATGATTTTTTTTGTAGATTAGTAAAATAATGTGAAGTATTGGTGGTTGGCAAAAGCTGTTTTGTGTGGTGTACCTGGGGGAATATTGGTTCGTTTGTTGGGATCAGACGGAGGGACACTGGAGTGTCTTCTGAGAAAGGATTGCAACACGAAGAGCTGACGAACTGTAAGTACCTTACAATCTGAGTAGAGTTTGGATAGCGATAAGGTTTTCGTAGCATCACTTTCAGTATTGCTCTCTGGGCTCTCTCCACTCTAAGAGAAGTAGTTTTAGCTGCACCGCCCAATACATTGATGCAGTACCCAAGAACGGACTGACACAGAGCATAGAAAACCATTTTTAGAGTATCAGGGTTTGCAGAAACTCTAAGTTACTTGAAGGTACATATTAGTCTCAGCGTTCTCGAGGTTAGGACATCAACGTGTTTATTCCAGCGTAACCTATTTGAACACCAAGGTATTTGACGTGATCGGTGCGCGTGGGTGTTGGACATTAGCATGAGGATGACAGTTGTGAACATGTATGCGCTATTATAGAAAGGGTGTGGTTTGGTGCGGAGCTCTGACGGATAGCGAATGGAATACATGAAGTCTTGTTACAGTTGAGGGTAAGTAGGTTTAAGTGGAGCCATTTTATTATTTCATGTAGTGCCAATTCCGCGCTACTTTTAACATTTTTTGCTCTGATACATAATAAAACATTTGGTTTCGTAAAACAGTAATTAGTTGTTTATCAAATTAACTCTACGTTGTTCAACCATTTTAACGCCATTTCATACAGCTAGCTATCAAGAATGACAGTTGTGATTTCAATTTTATTAATTAACTAGCTGCGCCCCGCGGTTTCACCAGCGTAAGTCTCGATCCCGTGGTAATATCGGGATAAAAAGTAGCCTATGTCTTAATCCAGGATATATGGTGTCTTAATCCAAAATTTTATCAAAATTGGTTCAACCATTTGAGCGTGAAGAAGTAACAAACATACACACACACACACACTCACAAACTTTCGCCTTTATAACATTAGTGTGATTTAATGGACAATTTAAGTTGGCAGTCAATTTGATTAACAATTATTTTCCCTGACTTTCCATAAAATATATGTTTTGTTTGAGGCTGCGGAGAATATTCTAGACATTGTAGGTCAATTAATCTGCCTAGCCTGGGTCGACTTTTATATGGAGCGACCGCCTATCTTACCTCCACAACCCAGTTACTGGGCAACACGATACCCCTTGGTAAGACTGGTTGTCAGACTTCTGGGCTTCTGACTACCCGTAACGACTGTCCAAAAATTACGAATGACAGCTGGGACCAACGGCTTAAGGTGCTTTCCGGGGTGCAGAGATGTAGGTATGGCCGAGCTAATAATGATCAATGGGTAAACATTATCCATATTATTACAAAACTAGTTCTAAGTTTAGTTCAAGCTTTTTTCTAACCAGTTTTTTATTCCGAACCTTATTCCAACTGAGGTAAAGTTCTTATTCCGAAATTGTCAACTTAGACTCGGTTATAAAGTCAACTTTAAAGGAGAGGTCAAAATTGGTATAATATTCCGACGATTTTTAAACGCTAATGTGATGTACCTTATTAGAAAGCTTATTTATTATGCTACTCGATTATAGTTAAATCAGAATCAGGCGCCCGTTTTTGTGAAAAAGTGAAAAATGTTTCAATACAAACAAAACGCACATAGTCTTTATTTATTCATTTCTATGCAATATAATTATTTTATGTGGCTAATGTTTCCGTTTCTATTAAATACTTTGAGATTTTCTTATAATTTTAGCTGCAGCTCCATGAAATTAAGACAAAAAATATTGATTATCATGGCAATGCAATAACAAAACGTATCGAAAAAAGTCAAAGCTGTAAACTCGGATTAAATATCCGTTGTAAATGTCAAGCCGAGTCCTGCTGACTGACTTTGTCATTGTCACGTCATTTGCCACAGGGCTGACATCCCTAAAATATAAATAATGCTTGTAGAACATTTTATTTTTAACACTTGTTTAAAAAAAAACGGGCGGCTGTAAAAAAAAAAAAATTAAATGCCCAGACATCAAAATAATTACCCTCTTTCAGCCTATATAGGTCAGAAGGCTGTTTAAATTTTCAATTATTTTAGTACCAAGCCCCATACATTTCGTGAACGTCTCCTTTGTCAGAATAAAGTTTATAAAAAAAAAAATGCTCGCTGTTTTAAATCTGGGGCTAAAAGTAAACCTTGTTTAGTAACAATCCCGTTTAACGATTATTTGTATTGAATGAAGACAGGGGCAATTCTCGACGAGAATTCGTGAGTTCAATACCTCCGTTTCTTTATCTTTTCTTCAACATTCAAACAAGGCTCAAAATAACAAATTCCCTTCATTGTCAATATTTTTCTTTTCAATACAAATCAGCATTCCAAAATTTGCATTCACTAAATATTCCACGACGGTGTTCCAGAGTTGAGAAAAAGTAAAAAAATAAAATATATTTCGTTCGTCGAAATTCCAGAAAAATATTTAGGAGAAATGGCCAGGGAAGCATTCTACGAAACAGTTTTTATGCACGCAAGGAATATTATTAACCCGTTGATCTATAGTAGTTTTTTCTACGAAAAATTCTGGGGTTTTTAGAGCTGACACTGGGGTGGGTTTTTATCGGTTGTTGACGTGAGGAGATATATCATTTTTATCAACGCGGGTGTCTTAGTATAGACGATCAATTCTGTTTACTATGTTATTTAGCTTTTTTGTCGTGTTACATGTTATTCACATTTTAGGGCGAAAGCGCCAGGGTAGCCCGGAAAATACACAGGTCAGTATCGGGTTGCATGTTTATCTTAATATGATTGACAACCGTAACAAATATGTATTAAAATTATCAAAGTTCATAATGACCATTTGAATAATAAATGAAATTAATTGAATTACTACTATTATTTTATTAAATTACAGTTTAGACCAATTCTAACTTAAGGAGTTAGTTGTATTGCTAATTCTAATGATTGTTATTCTGTAACTAGTTAGTCTTAAATACTTATCAATTTGACATTAATAATACTCTTACTGACATAATTAATTGGCTTATTTATTTATTTATTTATTTAAGTTCGGACAACAACATGGTCCAATTGTAAAATACCTTATCACTAGTGTTAGTAGTACACAAAACAAAAACAAAAATAACAATAGGTTGTGACTGTGGCAGGATGTGCAGAGAACGATAAAGCAAGGAATATGCTACATGTTGAAAGCTCAGGTTGAAAGCCAAACTGTGCATCATGCAAACACAAATACTTCTTCAGGCATGAATCAAGCATACTGTCCAATACTTTAGCCGCTGTGGTTGCAAGGGAGATTGGACGGTAGTTACCCTTATCCGAGATATCCCCTGTCCTGTTTTTGACTATAGGTGTTACAATAGTTTGCATCAGCTCAGCAGGTAAATGAGAGTGACTGATGCACATTGTGTAAAACCAGGACAGGACCCTCGGCAGGTGACCTCCCGCATGTTTGAAATGCTTGAATGACCGAGCTGACTTGTTTAGCTGAAAAAAGTGTGAGTGGTTGCGCCCCCCCACTGTCAGACTCAGCATCGGCCATTGCAACTGAAGGGCCCAGTGGAGATTTCACTTTAAAATGTTCCATAAACATATTTGCAATCCCCCCCGGGTCATTGGTCCCACCTACGCTCACCGGTAGACCAGGCCTAGTATCCAACTTACGTGTCGACTTCCAAAATTTACTAAAATTTTTCGTGGCTCTTTGCTATTTTTTATTATGAATAATTTAATAATTAACCTTAAGAAAACCAAACTAATGCATTTCCACCAAAGAATTGCAGCTCCAAAAATTTGTGTCAATTACAATGGCAACGAAATAGAAGAAGTAAAAGTAAGTGTGTTTTTAGGTATCCATATAGACAACAACCTTAATTGGAAAGCTCATATTGAACAGCTATGTAAAAAAATAAATAAATCTGCCTATGCACTTTTTCAATTGGCTAGAAAAGTAAATATAGACGCGTTACTTGTTGCCTATCATGGTCTAGTAGCCTCACTTCTACGATACGGAATTATTTTTTGCGGTAATTCCCCGGATAAGGGATTACTATTCAAGGCACAAAAAAGGTGCATTAGAGCCATGTGTGGTCTGAAAACAGATGATACCTGTGCACCGTACTTTAAATCACTAAAAATACTTACGCTACCGGCAATATACAGAAATGTATTAGAAATTAGTATCTTCGTTAAAACAAATCCCAACCTTTTTGAAAAAATGACAATGGTACGAAATGTTCCAATTCGTAGTCAGTACAAAAATTCTTTTAGTAATTATAAATGTAAAACTGCATTAGTAAAAAAAAGCGTCCTGGGTATGGCTCCACGCATTTATAACAAAATTCCAGACACCATAAAAGAATTAAATATTACACAATTTAAGAAAAAAATGGAATTGTTCTTAATTGATAAATTTTATTATACTATTGACGAATACTTTAATGATGAATTAATTTAGAATTACAATTATTAATACTGACATTAACAATAATTTAGACATTTTAATTTTTGACATAGATTTTTGACAATTTAATAATTCCTCATTAAGGTCTGACATCATTAGAGTATTGAATAATATTTTGTAATTGTTCAATTTATTTTCTAATATGATACCATAATTATGCATGATTTTCAAATATTTTTAGTAACTTGTAATCCTCAGCTAGATTTGCACACCATATTTGTACGCATCCTGGCATATCATAGCGCTCTATTCATCAAACATAAGATCTGTATTTCTTTACCTATGTTAACAAATAAATAAATAAAAAATAAAGTAACCTGAAAAGTGCTAAAATCGTAGGAAATTTTAAATTTAGTTTGCAATTCTAAAACATTCCCATTTAATAAAAGAGAATTACCAAAAATTATGATTATGACAATTAAGACCGTTGCCTCGTCGATCTAGTGGTTGCAAGTGTTGCTGATGAGCATGTGGTCCTGGGTTCGATTCCCGGGTAGGACAAAGCGTCATTGGGTTTATTAATTTGGAAGCTCAGTAGCAGCTCGGAGTCCTGGCCTTATGCCTTGTTGATGGCAATAATAAAATGGCCGAATGTTGAAAATCAAGTACACGTTTTTCTAACGCTACTGTAGACAAGCACGCGTGCGTATGGGGCTTACATCATATACCCGGCCTGTGCTCGTGGTTAAATGTATATCTATTTTGTTCTTTTTTATTTTTCTTGGTTATTCAAGTTAACTGATCTTTTTTGTGTTTCTGTGACAAATAAACGATTTTTTCTTTCTTTCTTAACTTAATTATTTCTAGTTAGTAACTGTAGTGTAGATCATAGTTAGTGAGACAGACCTCAAAATCATGTTTAGGGTCTAACTTTTACTGTTGAACTTCTTCAAATAAATTATATTCTGTTTTAACGTGTTCTTCCAGATCATGAACATAATTATCACCCTTGCATTGTCGGAAAAACTTAAGCATGCTCAAACAGACGATAAGAGAACGAAATTATTTATTTTCAACAATAATCACACTATATCACATCACACTAATATTATAATGGCGAAAGTTTGTGAGTGTGTGTGTGTGTGTGTGTGTGTATGTTTGTTACTTATTCACGCTCAAACGGCTAGCCCAATTTTGATACAATTTTGTATGGAGGTAGCTGACACCCTGGATTAAGACATAGGCTACTTTTTATCCCGATATTCCCACGGGATCGAGACTAACGCGGGTGAAACCGCAGGGCGCAGCTAGTAATTCATAAAGAGCTCACGCTGGCCGTGCCCATAAAAAATCATCTCACAAATAAGTGAGCATAGCACGTGCCTAGTGTGAAAGTCACACTTCTATACATAATTATATTAAAAATACGCTTTGTGCATCCTATTGGTCAAAACGCCTGTATCTGGCGATTGAGTCGTGAGCTGTGCTATGCGATTATTGCCTTAAAGTGAATCCGTAGCTGTAGCCCGAGACATTCAACTTTTCTTACGTTTTTTGCTATTCAAAGTCCAGTCAGGGTCAGGTTGTATCTTGATCAAAATATGATGCGCGATTATAACAGACTACCTGCGCCCCACGGTTTCAGCCGCATAAGTCTCGATCCCGTGGGAATATTGGGATAAAAAGTAGCTTGTTCTTTCGTGTTTGTGTTTTTATTTCTTTGCGTTATGTTTCCCGCAAATAAACGTATTTTCTTTCTTTTCTTTCTTTGCTTATATGTTAATTCAGGGCGTCAGCTACCTCTATACCAAATTTTATCAAAATTGATCTAGCCGTTTGAGCGTGCAGAAGTAACAAACACACACACACTCACACATAAACTTTCGCCTTTATACTATTAGTGTGACATGTATTTACAGAATTATAATCATTAGAATCATTAATACATCTCTCTAAGTTACATTTGTTGCATTGAATGACTTTTTCATGAAATAATGACATTGGTGAACAAATCTAACTCATATTACACACAGCAACACATTATCATTATTACAACATCATAATTATTTTGATCAAGATACAACCTGACACTGACCTGCAAATTGCAAAAAACGTAATAAAATTTGAATTTCGCGGGCCACAGCTGCGGATTCACCTTAAAGGTGAGCATGCGGAAGTTTGGCCGATAGTACACACGCATGAAATTCTATAATTTCTCTCTAACCTCCCCAAAAAAAAAAAAAATGAAAATCCATGCCTATTTCCCCCATGTTATTTCTTCGAGAGTAACGACCCCATTCGTCCCTGCGCACGTGGTGTGACCCTATGTAATAAATCAGTGTATGGCGTCACGTGACCTCAATTTTTCACCTCGTAAAATGTAAAGCTAGTCGCAATATTGTATTTGGACATGGAAAAGGGGTAACGCTCTTGTAATTTCTAGTTTTTGGTTAATAGTTTTTTTTTCCCAAAAGTCCTAAGACTACATCATACTGAGTCTGTGATATTCTTCACTCGTCTCTGTCACTCCCACCTGTGTCTCTTTCTAAAGCTCGATGTGTCATTATGACGTCAGAGTACCTATTGTATTTTTTCAGATGTCCGCATTTTGAAAATATTTGTAACTAGCTTTTGCCCACAGCTTCGCCCGCGAGGATATCGGGAATTATCACATAAAAACGTATTCTCGGGATCAAAGTACCTTATGTGTTAATCCAGGTCATAAACTATCTGTGTGGCAAATTTCATCCAAATCCGTTCAGCCATTTTTGCGCCATCTTCAACAATCATCGTCATATTCGCCAAAACTAATCCTTACACAAAAAAACAACATAGATTTTCTCATCTATTTTTAATTTCCCCCAAGATGGTTGATTATACCCGAAACAAAAACTAACGTCGGCGTGATATAGACTAAGTAAGGGTTGGATTACCTCAGTCAAGGTGAGCTCCGGAAAACTTGATTTAGGCCGCATCTGTTCCTGAGATTTCATTATTTTCGGGGTTCCCTGGACGTACCTATACCAAAAGCAGGTCGTTAGTTTAGCCTTGGCGTTTTTACATATGAGATAAATCGTGTAATTTTGGCGCAATTAGTTTGGCTATTGGCTTTTAAAATATAATAATCATAGGAATCGCTTATAATACCTACCTTTCTAAACCAACAGTTTTAATCGAAACAGTTATTCTAGAGTTTCATTAACTATCAATTAATTCGTAAAGATTAAATCTAAACTACTTTGTTAGCTCCAACGGAACCCAGAGTGCCTCTTCCAACAGACAATTGACCGGTTTTTTCTCTCTTAATAGAATTGCAATACAATTTGTTTGTCTATTTATCCGGATCTAGTTGTTTATGTACCAGATAATCCGGAAAACGAATAGAACTGGATTTAACCAGAAATAAGTGGAAAAATCCGGTAGCCAGCAATCGAATTAGGTCTTCAGTTTTACCTTATAATCAGATTAGGCTGGATTAATGTCAATAGTTTCGAAATGTTTTTGATTTTTGTCGCTTTGTTTTTTGATTTTGGGCACAAATAGTTTCCGCTTGGATCCAGAAGGACGTATTTATGTCTATTTTAAGGCAAAATAGCGTGTCTTTCGCTAACGTAATATTTACCTAGGAAGATCTCGTGTATCAATCACTGTTTGGATTATAGCAATTTCTGTCTGTCTCTGGAAATATCATAGGTAGGGTAGGGTAAAAAATTATGAACCGAAATCTAGTAGGTATCAGTAATTTTATTTATTATTTACAACTATTGATCCTTAATTTGGGGGAGGCCTATGTCCAGCAGTGGACATCTTTCAGCTGAAATGATGATGATTATGATCCTTAGTTGAAATACACTTACTAACACTAATATATATATTATATAGTATCTACAAGTATATAATAAAAAATGAAAAAGGGGGAAGAGCCGATTGGGCATCAAACAATTCGTCCGCATCGCTGTCAATGGGAAAAGTGCCCAAAAGGCTGACAGCATTGCCACGTTGGATGGCAATGCTGATTCTTTGGGCTGAAAATAGGCCAGCCCTCTGATCACATGAAGAGTCGAACAACCGCTTGGCAATGTCCTGAAATACTTGATGAGCACTCGGACCCCAAGGTGTTTCAATCACATTTTTTTTTGGTGCTAACATATGGCAAAAAATGTAATTTAATGTTTTTTGTTGTGTAAAAAAAATGTATTACACAACAAAACAAATATTACACATATACACAACAAAAAACATTAAATTACATTTTTCGGTAAAAAAAATTATCTTATAATATTGTATAGAATCAAGTTTTTCTAACTGAACAGACAGTTGTGCTGCTGGGGAGTTTGTTGAGCCACTTGTTCTTCCCAGCTAAAGCACTAGGAGGTGGTGAAGGGCGGGCGTTTTTGGGGAACTGTTATAATGTAATTTTGACATTCTTAAAGTGCTAGTTTGAATAAATGACCTTTGATTTTGATTTTGCCAAACCGGTCAAACATATAGCTCGCAATAAGGTTGTAATATTTGCGCCGTTTGAGGGTTTCTGCTCCTGAAGCAGCCGCCCCAGCACATCCCGCCGTGCTAGGAAGACGGGATGGCGCGTGGGTGTCGACACAGGTTGCATCCAATACCAAAGGTCTACCCAACTTCCACAATATTATGAGAACGTTGTAGGCTTAATAGACTGTAGCTTTGTAAACTATCTTTTATTTTGTTAAGTACTTAGTACTTGTTGACGGGCCTACACTGTCCTCCCATACCTATTAACACTGTAACTTATAACATTGTTACAGCCCATTTTTTTTAAAGAGTAACCGTGGAGTTTCTTGCCGGCTCTTCTCCATAGGAAACGACCAATTGGAACCGTGCACCTAGCTTCTGACGTTTCATAAGTGCCCATGTAGGTTTATGTGAAATATTTTTTTTTGATTTTGATTTTATGGTAATTCCATCTGGCCTCTTCCCATCGTAGCGTGCCAAGCCATTGGGTTCTAAAACAGCTAGCACCTCGGCGGTGACAACCCGACGGATGATGTCGTTAAATAATAAATACAAGTAGTGCTAATATCTATTAGGTTTCATAGGTATATTAAAGTCAATTACATAGCTATAAAACAACAGTAGGTATCATAAAGCATTTTATTTGGCTAATAAGCTCAAACATTCAAACTTATTCCTGATGTTTTCTGTAATTATTTTTAACATAGTAAGCATATATTGATATTCACCTTAGAACATACAAACTAACACTGGGTCTTCGAACATGTTATCTTCAGGTCATTGCGCCTTGTATAAACATCACAGAATAGTAGTAGGTAGGTATACGTATATTGGGAATGCCGTTCGCGTCTGCAACAACAATGCGAGCCTTTGTCCTGTTCTCCACTAATTTGCTTTGAGAAATATCTTCAGACTCCCCCGGATCTAGTAAATAATGTAGCTTTACTTGTAACATTGAGCAGCATACACTTTAATTTATTCAGGTAATATCGACTATAAATGATAAATGATTTATTTCTGTACACGTCAATCATATTTTAAAAACTTGATGAGGTTGGCGTTTCCTATCTGACTACGCTGACAAGCAAGGCCGAAACAAACTCAGAGGCCACAGTCTGTTTCCACTCCAGACATAATCTTGGTCAGACCATGTGAAGACCATGCACATTGGTTCCTGAATTGATATTTTGATGAAAGAACCACACAGATTGAGGGAACCTATTCAACCAGTGCACGCATTTGTGCAAATTCCAAATTCAAATTCCATGAATTCTACAAATAGTGCAAATTGATTGAAAAGACTAGGAAATACTTTGCCCACAATCTTTTAAATACGAAAATGCGCCCGCCCACGCCTTATGTTATTAAAAGTCAGGTGGTTCAAAATAATATATTTGTACCAGTGGAATTGGCCCTTAATTTGGTAACTACTAGGTGGGGATTGATAGAGCAACTGGGACCACCTTCTCATCACAAAACCCTAGGTCTTCAGCGTTACCTCTGCAAACTAAAACCTATTAGTTATTTATTATGAGTGAGTGAGTAAGAGGCCACCAGATTATAAATGGGTAAATAACCTAACTTAGGTACCGTCTTATAATCCTAACTAAAAAGTGTCACATAAAATTGCCTTCTTCTATAGTGCTACTAAAACTGAATAAAAATAACATGAAACAAGTTTTCATGGGTCTCCTGTGTCCCGTTAAAACACGGCATTTTTACTTTAAAACGCCGCTGACGTGAGCCACTTTTGCATTCCAAATTCTTTCATCCCTTAATCCACTTTCAGAAAAGAAGTGTGATCGGGATTTTCGAAACACCGCAGAATACATTCTCTTTTCCACTAAGTATATAACATTTGGTAGTGATAAACTTCTGACCCCGAAAGTTTAGGGTCAAAATAGGGAATTTTCCGAGCAGTGTACATGGACCGATTTAGGGAATCCCCATCGACTTTTGAGATTTTAAGTTGGTTAGACCTTGTTCCGGTTACGGATTTCGTATTTTCAGGTAGAATGGAGGTTGTTCATTAACTCAATAATAATACAACATAATGCAGTTTGTAATTGAGGGCCCTTTTCAAATAAAATGTCTGCTAAACTTATTTCTGAGATAGATAGAATTTTTATTTTTCAATTCAGTTTTCTCGATTTCGAAGATGATTTACGTGATTTTTTTCCCTTCTTTTAATGAGAAGAAACCGTTACTCTGTGTGAGACAGATACAATATTAGCCACCGTGGCTGGCAAGTGCATGACGTAATCTGGAGGTCAAAATTTCACACACTCTTCGCTGTAAATCAGACTGTATTTAGAAAGACAGAAAGAAAGATAACAAACAAGAAACTCATTACAAAAAAATAAAACTAATACAAAGTAGCCAAAAATATACTACTACATATTCAATGCAAATGGCAATAACGCGTCGAGTGTTGGCATCCAACTGCTCCAATGTTACTGGTCTATCGGCGTAGACATGCAACTTTATATAAAACTAGCTTTTGCCCGCGGCTTTGCCCGCGTGGATGTCGCAAAAAATCTCACGGGAACGCACTACCGCGATTAAAAGTATTTTATGTGTTAATCCAAGTTATAAACTATTGTGAGCCAAATTTCATTAAAATCCGTTCAGCTGTTTTTGCGCCAATCCGAAACATACATACAGACAAATGGCTGAACATTCTAAATACTACATAGTGATGGGAATGTTAATATTTACAGACCAATCCGTTTAGCGGTTTGAGCTGTGGCGTGAGTCAGTCAGCCTTTCCTTTTATATATATGTTACGGCTAATACCCGAAGTGCGGCTACACCTAGTTTTAGCCGGTTAGAACTAGGTGTAGCCACTTACTCTTGGTTAAACCTAGTACGAGCCGATTGTTTTCGGGTAAAATCATTTGGGTTAGGTTAGGTTAGAACAGGCGAAGGCGAGCGAGCGAAGCGAGCGTGCCGCGGCAGCGGCCGCCGAGCGCCAGATCCCCTCTATTGTTGGTAAATTGGTTTTATCCAACAGGGATTGTCTGGACCTATAATTCTAACCGGCTAAAACTAGGTGTAGCCGCACTTCGGGTATTAGCCATAACATATATATATACATATATATATATATATATATATAGATGATCTAATAGCATCAAATCGCACGAAAGTGGTGGCCAATTTCGTGAAATTAATCGTTCGTCAAATGGTTATTTTAGTCAATTAAGCAAATAAAACAATTAAGCTTTCAGTAAATTAGGCCTTAGCATCAGCCGCGGCGGCCACATGCCGTAAATCATATTTAAACATTAATGCCATAAAATTATCTGTCAAAGCCAATTTCATGGTTATTAAAAACAGTTTTATTTCAAATTAAAGTTCTCCGCCTTTAAAAAATACTCGATTTTACCTACAACTTAACTGTAAGTAATGTGCAAAACGAGTAGGTAAAGTCGACTGCATGTCGGCGGTAACACTTTGACCATGAGCTAGACTAGCGTAGTACGGAGTTTCAATACAAGAAGAAGCCAGCTCATACTGGTTTTTAGGGTTCCGTACCCAAAGGGTAAAACGGGAACCCTATTACTAAGGCTCCGCCGTCTGTCTGTCTGTCCGTCTGTCACCAGGCTGTATCTCATGAACCGTGATAGTTAGACAGTTGAAATTTTCACAGATGATGTATTTCTGTTGCCGCTATAACAACAAATACTAAAAAACAGAATTCAATAAATATTTAAGGGGGCTCCCATACAACAAACGTGATTTGTTTGCTCGTTTTTGCTCGATATTGATAACGGCAACAGGTAGACGCTTGAAATATTCACAGAATATTTAGTTATATATTCACTTTAAAAATAAATAATTCAATTAAAATAAAACAAATATTTAAGGGGGCTCCCATATAACAAACGTCATTTTTTTGCAGTTTTATAAATAATGGTACGGAACCCTTCGTGCGCGAGTCCGACTCGCACTTGGCTGGTTTTTTTACTAATGACGTGCGGCCTACTGTAAATACTACTCTCTTATCTACTTTAAAGACTATTTACTCCTCACAGACCTAGGTTGCAAAGCCGCTATAGTATAATCATGGACGTATAAAACTTCGGACGGATTCTCGCTTACAGAAAACTGTGTCACTCAGAGTCAGCCAGCTCGCTGTACGTACAGGCCCCCCACGCACACATTCACAGCATACTCACCCATTACGCGTGCAAACGTCAACACAGTCGACACGTCTATGCGGCAAAAAAAGTATTGAAATACAGCATGTCTTGTGTGGTGGAATGTTGCAAAAACTGTACCGATCGGAAGAAAAAAAATACAGGAATCACGTTTCATAGGTAAATGAATAATTCAACAACTTAGTTCCCGATTTTATAGATTACAATCAATCTTTATTCACCAGAACAAAATAATTCATCACAAGGCCAGTGTTGCCAATATTCACGTGTGCAAATTACACTAAATATACGGGAAATGAATATATTTTTAATCAATTCAATTATTTAGGTTAATTATTACTAGTTGTTTTATATTCTTTCTACTAGATTTCCTAAAATAATTGAAGTTTGGTTAAATGATTGGATTGAAAAAATTCGAAATTGTAACTGTCAAAATGATTGGATTCTAAACAAATACAGTGCCATTTGCAGTTTACATTTTGAAACGAATGAATTTTATACAACTAAAGGAGGACTCCGGCGAGTTGTTACATATGCAGTACCTCAAATTTGTATGCCGACCTGTATTTTTCTTAAAATAAAACAATATTATGTGGGTAATTTTGGCTATCATGACAACCCTAAATTCACTCATACATAAGACTTGCCGCCATTACGGGACACAGTTTTGTCTTAGCGGGAGTTCCGTCTGACTTTTGTTATAAGTCTATGAGTATAATATTATAAATGTAAAAGTGAGTTTGTTTGTTTGTTTGTTACGCCTTCACGCTAAAACGACTGAACGAATTTGGATGAAATTTGGCACATGGGTAGACTAGGAATAGGTAGAATACATTTTATCCCGATATTCGCACGGGATCCATACTTATTCAGGCCAGATTTATACATAGATACCACAAATATACCAGATCATGTACCATCTGACTGATTCCTGGGTTCGACAGTGGTTTTCGAAAGAGCATCGTATACATTGAAGGATAATATTATGAAGCGACATTGTATGACATGTGGCGGCGGGTGCTAGATGTGGGTACAGTTGGAAAAACAGGCGTAATTAAGTAAATAAATGTTTTACACCCCGTTTCTGATTTGAGAATTCGAAGTTGACAAACTCTATTTCTCCAATGTAGCCCGCGGCATTCATAATTTCTCACGCTATTTGCAAATAAATTTTGAGTTTGGTGTAAAACATTTATTTACTTAACTACGCCTGTTTGCCAATTGTACCCTTTTTTTTTGTTGCTGGGGTGGAAAATCCTCATGTCCTCTGCCAGACTCTTACTGACTAAAACCACCCCAGTATTCCCTTCCCACACTTGCACCGGGGATCTTGGGATTTGTTATTACTTCCGTGATCCCCGGCTAGTGCCGGCCTGCCTTTGCGGGCCACCTCAAGTCTGGGGGGGGGGGGGGGGTGTTGGACCCCGCGTGACGTCTGAAAGGGGCGCGCGTGGAACTGCCACCTCGGGTCCAGTGTGATAGGGGGCGGCGGACGTCAGCCAATTGTACCCAACCCAACCCCATCCATCCATCTCTTGACATGTTCAATTCTTGACCCGGGTATTTGTGGCCTGAAGATTTAAGGACGCGCCAAGATCAAATTTTTACTAAGTTGCAATTACATATCTATCACTTACAAAAGACTAATATGCATAAAAAAGGCCCGTTATGAACAAAAAAGAGATACCTGTTATTAAAAATGTTGGCATGCGATTTTGTTTCCGATAGCATGCACTAGTAGACAGATCATTCTACCGTGATACCAAGAACGCGTGGTATCATGATAAAAAACCTAACAAATCACGCGATTCGCATGAAAACACAATAAATCAACTCTTGCTGTCTCTACCAGAACATTAACTGATTTCTAAAACAGTCATTTTGTAATAAATATTTTTGAAGAATTCACCAGGATTTGTACTGCATGTACAAAGGGTATCGTGTTATCCATAATTGGGTTTTGGAGGGTAGATAGGAAGCCACTCCATGTAAAATACTGGTGTTCAGCTGCATTCGTACGGAAGGCGACCCCAACATAGTTGGAAAAAGGCTAGGATCATGATGAGGATGATCAGGATTTGTACTAGGAAGACTTTTCATCAGCATTGGAAACCCATCAGCCTTTAGTATTGTCTCACTTTTTTAGGGTTCCGTAGTCAACAAGGAACCCTTACAGTTTCGCCATGTCCGTCTGTCTGTCTGTCCTCGGCTTAGCTCAGAGACTCTTAGTACAGTCGGTGCTCTGAATAACCCGACCCCTTATCTTCTTCTTTGAAAGAGGGTTCAGATACTGCAGAGCACTGACCGTAGAAGAAAGTTGCAATTTGACATAATAGGTTGGGGAAAAAGTTTCTTCGCATTTTTTAAGAAAATTCAAAACATTTTTTAATATAGTTTGTTTACATTTAACTAAAGTATGTAGGTACCATTTTGTTCGATAACTTTTTGCCATCTTGTGACATGATCTCATTGCTATAGAAACTTTGGGACTTCTGATCAAAATACCGCGACAAGTGGTTTTCGCAGTCCTCTTGTGATGTTAACCTGACACTGCCTAAAGAATTCTGAAGAGACCGAAACAGGTGGAAATCTGAAGGTGCAAGGTCAGGCTGATGCATTAACACCTCCCAGCCAAACTCTCTTAAATTTTTGCTGAGTGGCTAAAGATGTGTGAGGTCTAGCGTTATCATGATGAAAAACCACACCCCTTCTGTTGATTAATTCCGGCCGCTTTCTCTTAACTTCTTGCTTTAATCTCATCAGTTGTTCGCAGTAGAGTTCAGAATCGATTGTCCTGCCTGGTGGTAACAGCTCATAATGAATAATGCCCTTCCAATCCCACCACACACACAGCATCACCTTGCTGCGAGTTAACCCGGGTTTCGCCACAGTCTGTGAAGCCTGACCGGCCTTTGAACACGACCTTTTTCGCACGTTCTTGTCGTACTTGATCCACTTTTCATCACCAGTTATCAGCTTCTTCAAAAATGGTTCGGTTTCATTACGTCGTAATAAAGAATCACAAATGAGTACACGGTTCATTAGGTTTCTTTCAGTGAGCTCGTGAGGTACCCAAATATCGAGCTTTTTTGTGTACCCAGTTTTTTTCAAATGTGCCAAAACTGTTTTGTGGTCAATTCCCAGTTCTTCAGCTACGTTGTAACTACTGATATGCCGATCTTGCTCCACTTTTTCAAAAATGGCATCCATTTTATCCGTAATAGGGCGACCAGAGCGACGTGCATCTTTGACATCAAAATTTCCGGATTGAAAACGCTTAAACCAAATTTGTGCTACTCTCACAGACACTGCACTAGGTCCATAAACATCGCAAATTTTTTTCGCGGCTTGCGTTGCGTTTTTACCTTTTTTGTAGTAAAATTTTAATATGTATGTACGAATTCTTCATTAGATTCACTCATCTTGACAGTACGAAAATCAAATGAAAATCACATATTTTCCTAATTTGAATTTGGAATTATGTTCTTTAAAATTTAAACTTTCAATGATACCAAAACCAGCCAGATACAAATAGTATAGCCAAAGAGTTTTTATTACAAGTTCATACATACTATAATGCGAAAAGACTTTTTCCCCAACCTAATATTAATCACGCCGACAAAGTGGTATAATTATATCAATTTTTTTTTAGGGTACCTCCCTTACATGTAAAGTGGAGATGATCTTTTTTTTTTCTCTTCTATCCCATGTTATGGGGTATCGTTGGATAGGCCGTTCAAAAAGATTGAGGGTCTGTGAATCATTTTTCGATTCAGGGATTCGTTTGCGTAATATTAAGCTTTAAAGTTCACATTTTTGCTAGTTTCAAGTGCCCCCCCCTGCCATCCAAATGGTTGTTTTTAGATATGTGAAAGAATTCATGGCAGTAGTGTATAACGAAATTAAAAGGAAAACTATCACAGCTAAGTAGGCTTTACAAGTTAACGAGTAATAGTCGACCAACTTATATTTGCAGTTGGAGAATTGACCGTAAATTATCAATGAATCGGAGAACATGTTTTTCAACCACAATTTTGAATTGGTTTTTGGTATAAATTCAGCCCAACTACGGAACCCTTCATTGTGCGTGGTTCGACACGCACTTGACCGTTTTTATAATATAAAAAAGGCTTGAACGTAAGATCATTGATCACTACACTCTGCGTGCTAACCATTTCAGACGTTGATATAGATTATTTTTATAGTGTCGTGCAAGGGCAATTGAATAAAGTCGTAAGTGAACTATTCAAACTTTGGTTTGTATGTGTAAGTAATAATTCAATCTTAATTTGAATGAATATCAGTATCTATAGCAAATATGGCATTAACCTATAAACTAAAAAACTGATTCATAAACATCACACGCTGGCATAGAATACTAGTTTAACGGGCTTAGAACAAATTAATTATCTTTAATTAAACTTCTAACTAAACCAGTCCAAGTTCTTGAAGAATACAAATGTGTCCATTATCTTCACAATCTAGTTCTAAATGAGATGACTAAAATTCTAAGTCAGTTTTATACTAGAAGATTGCTAAAGCCCCGCACAGACCAGAGACTTTTTGCCTTAAAATGTTTGATAAGGCAGCAAAACTGACTCGAGCATAGATTACAAGACACAAGCTGACATTTTGCATAAAAATGTCAGCTCGGGCCTGATATAAAGCCTCCAGGTCTTTTAATAAAAGCTACCAAGAGTAACAATACTTAAGTATGTAATTCTTAACTTGAGAAGTTACCTACTTACCTTACTGATGGAGTTATCATTTTACTATATCACTAGCGACCCGCCCCTGCTTGGCTCGCTTTTTTACGACTAGATAAACATTGAAATATCTTTATTATTATGTAAGTTGAATACTAATGTATCATAAAATATTAGTTTTAGTATATGCGAAACCCGAAACACATGTCTAGTAAAAATTTTGTATATATTATAGATTCTTTACATAAAAATTTATGAAAAGAATCTATGTACAAAACTTTTCAAAATTGGCAGTAGTTAGCTAACCGTTAGGCGATTGTATTGTAATTAAATGGTGATAACATTTTCCATCACACTTAAATTTTTTTGGGACAAAATATAACATGGTGTAAACATTATTGAGATAAATTCAGTTCCTTGTTCTGAACAAACTATATTCAGGTTTCGCATAAACTAAAACTAATGTTGCATACACACCGTGGCATTTTAATCATCACAGGCTCATAAAAGGCATTTTTAAACGTCAAATATACAAGAAAATAGAATTGATTGTAGTTTCGTACGGAGAAGAATGGGCAAGAAAGTCCATAGTTACTCTTTTATCGTCGCATTTTCACATTGCTCGAATATATCAGAACGCGAGAACAGCTCACTAATCAATAAAGTGATTTTTGTAAAAGGCTTATCAAAATTGTTCAACTGACAAATTCGAAATTGTCAATCCAATCGATGTTGAACATTTTGGCATGTACAATTTTGACATCAAAGCCGACAGTCGTTCAACAAAAAATTGGTCGTGTGGCCGACCCTTTTGCCAATTAAGTTAAATGGACCTGTTTTAGGCCCGGGTTCCCCACAATAGTTCGATTGGGTTGGATTTGGAACCGCAAACTTTCGATCGGGACCTCGTTGGGTTAATGTCTCCAGTTGAAATGATGACAGTTTTGATCACAATTTCATGTGTTTTATATTACTATTTCGTTACAAACGAAGCAAAAGGTATATGAATATATTATACGTGGTTTTATAGCTGCTAAGTGTTTTTTAATTTTAATTTATTTAATCTGTACAAATTTTAAAACCTGACTTGGTTTCCGTAAGTCATTAAATCTTAAAACCTGACTTGGTTTCCGTAGGTACATAATTTTTTTGAAACCAAGGCTCGGCTAGTATGGAATGATAAACATTGAAGCGAATACCTAGCCATAGACGTCATTATCCGAGGATTTAAGGAAAATCTGGTAAAGCGGACCAGTGGCCCCGGAGTTGTAAGAGGACAGACAGAGAGACGTTGCTTTTCTAAGATCAGCGTATGACTGTCGTGTGATGGTATGTTTATGTATGAGAAGTAAAAAAACTACCGACTTGCAAACTGTACTTGCTACATACTACGCTCATGCATGCTCAGCTATGGAATTATAATGTGGGGAAATAGCACAGATGCGCCTAAGCTTTTTATTCTTCAGAAGAAATTAACTCGGATCATAGGCGACATATAACAAACCGATAGCTGTAAACCTTTTTTTGTTCCATTGCCACCAAATCAGAATCTGTTGAGGGGATCCCATGCAAATCGAGGGAAATCCTCAAATTTGATAGGCATACCTATAGCGATTTGAGTATTTTTTATAGTAACTCGTACATTTGCACTTGAAAAGCACCATTTGATTAATTGGAACTGATAATGAAGACCACAGATGGACACAGGAACTACTTAATAATAAGTATTTCACCATTGCGATTCGATTAGGCACTTTAATATGGTTGCTAAACAATTTATGCTCGTCAAAATGCATATGGTGAACTGACCATCAGTTCTCCTGGTTCTTACCAGGAGAACTCTTTAACAATTAACGCCACTGCATCGGGAAAAGCAATATTTTGTAAAAGGTGATGAGCATTTGACATTAGGCTATTGTAAATTAGATAAATTACAAATTTACCCACTAAAAAGGGAAAATAAAAAAACTTATTACAAAAAAAAAAAAAACCACCGACTTCCAAAAAAAACACTACAAAGTGAAAAATAACATTAATATCGAAAGTCGGTGGCAAAAAACTAAAATACAGATCCAAAGACACCGACCTCCGAAATTAAAGTTATTTTTCATATTGTAGTGTTTTTTTTTGGAAATCGGTTGTTTTTTTTTTCTAAAAAGTTTTTTATTATTAAACATAAAATACTCACCTTACCATCTATCTATATCCTGGAAATATGCAAATTTGTAAAAAAAGTATATGAACTTTTAACAGCCCGCGGTGACAAACATACCGACCGATCTGTCAGATATAAAAATATGTTAATGTTACCCTCTTCGCGCATGAAACTACATTCCAATAGCCCCTACGTAATGTCCATAAAAGTAATTTAATAAAATACCAGATGCACTAAAAGACGAAACCAGCGACATGACATTTATAAATAAGCTCAAGCAAATATTAATTCAAAAAGCATAGTACACAATAAACGACTACACACATGACAAAAAAAAATATTTAACACAAACTGACAACACAAACAGTCGTCAGACACATGCATGCATACATAGATAAATATTATAATATGTGAAATGTTTAATTGACCTTTTGAAATAATTATTGTACAACCTATGACTGATCTCAATAAAATAAAGTTTATATTTATTTAATTAACGTTAATAATCTATTAAAATATTATTGATTGCTAATTGTTTCCTAATTTTATTTTATTTTTATTTTAAGAATTAATTTTATTATACCTTTTGCTGTGCCCTACGGCGCCCGTAATTGTACCTTAGGCCATTAACACACGGCACCGCGCACCGCCGTGGTAGGCGGTGAAGCGGATCTCATGTCGCATTGGCCTCTTATAAATCCGTTGATGCCTAACACACGTATACCGCCCGACCGCGCGGTCGAGCGATGCTCTCACCCTCTCCGACCGCGGCGCGGCGGCGGTGCGCGGTGACGTGTGTTAATCGCCTTAGCTTTAAGCCATTGCAACACCTTTAATACATTATGGAATGCAAATAAATATTAAATATGTCTTTAACTTAATTATGTTATTGGCCTTTTTGCGTGTTATGTCAGAGTAAAAAAACCGGTCAAGAGCGAGTCGGACTCACGCACCGAGGGTTCCGCACGTATATATGATGTTGTGGATTTCTGAAAAACTGTGCTATTTAGCGACATCGTTTTATTTTTCCTGTAATGTTTACATAAACTTCTATCACATAGAATAATTTCAGATTTTTCTCTATGCAAATTTCGGAGATACGGGGGGGAGGGACGGTATTTTTTTTTTTCCTTCAAAAGTCGAAAACCCTACATGCCCTAGTAGACTCCATTTGATTTTTTCAGGCCCTGTTGCAAAAAACGATATATTTTTTTAAATTTATTTCTTGTTTGCAAAATAGTTGGGTAAACGTCATCTAAAACTATTCCAAATTTCAAGTTGATAGCATTAGTAGCTCTTGAAATATCCAGCTGTGACAGACAGACAGACTTAGTCTCACCATAAGGGTTCGATGTTTTCCTGCACCGTTTTGAGAGCAGTGGTGATGAAATTATTTACACAAAGTAAAGCGCCTGCCTGGGTTCGAACCCACGACCTACAACTCGTAACACAGGGTAGTTACCACAGGGCCGCCACTGCTGTCAGCAACATTTTTAGGACCAGAATAAACAGTGCCAATTAAAAGTTTCTTTCGCGTATAGCACATGGTCTCCAGTAAGTTACCGATGGTAAACATGCCTGCGAGAATACCGCAGATTCACCGTGAACGAGCAGAAATTAAGTTACATAAAGAAAGAAAGAAATAATAAAATTTATTTGGACACAGTTTGTGAAACACAAAATACAAACAATAAAAGAAAAACAGTGAAAATAATGTTTTAACAACAATAGTGTGTCTCACGGTTGCGCCAAAAAGGTTCATTTCAGCATCAATGCCAGGCAGATGCTGTCTGATGCTGGTTTATTAAATATGAACACAAATGAGAAATTGAAATTTTTGTAAATATTTTTAAAAATTAGAAATTAAAATTCACTCGGTTTAAAAGTAAAAATGGGTGTTCCTCAAGGCTCGATATTGGGTCCTTTCCTCTTTTTAGTGTATATTAATGATCTTCTCCATTTATTAAAAAATCAACCACAAATGGTGTTATTTGCTGACGATACTTCCTTGATTTTTAAGGTAGATAGACGTGCTACAAATTTTGACGACGTAAATAACGCCCTACTGCAGGTCCAAAATTGGTTCACTGCCAATAATTTAGTATTAAATGGAAAGAAAACTAAGTGCATACGATTTTCTTTACCAAATGTAAAAAGTAGTGATTATGAGATAGTATTGAATCAAGAGAAACTAGAATTCGTCGATAAAACTGTTTTCTTGGGGATCACGCTCGACTCTAGGCTTCAATGGGGTCCTCATTTAACATCTCTTGCAGGACGGCTAAGTTCAGCAGCATATGCTGTCAGAAAACTCCGTCAATTTACTGATGTAGATACCGCGAGGCTAGTCTATTTTAGTTACTTTCATAGTATCATGTCTTACGGTATTTTACTTTGGGGACGGGCTGCAGACATGGAGTCTATTTTTATTCTGCAGAAAAGAGCCATCAGAGCCATATATAATCTCCGCAGGCGCGATTCTCTTAGGGAACTGTTTAAGAATATTAACATCATGACGGTGTCTTGTCAATATATCTATGAAAACATCATGTACGTAAGAAAAAATTTACATCTTTTTAGTAAAAGAGGCGAAAGACATAATTATAGTACTAGAAGTAGGGATCTATTAGCTCAACCAGGTTTCAGACTGGCTAAAGTAGACTCATCCTTCATGGGGTACTGTTTAAAATGTTATAATAAAATTCCTCCCCACATACTTCAACAGAATGAGACGAAATTCAAATCTTGTATAAAACGCACACTATGCAAGCAGGCATATTATGGGCTGGGGGATTACATCGCTGATAGAAATGCTTGGCTCAATGCTGGTCCTGCTCCACAACGTCAACGATTTTTTTTTTTTTTTTTTTTAATTAAAACTTTAAACATTTGAAAATACTGTTGGAGCTGCTGAAGATAGTAAGACTATCTTTTCATTGTATAAACTCAATCACCTTTGTATTATATAATTGCATAACACATGTGTGAGTACTATGTACAATAGAGCTACCATTTACCGGGTAATATGTCTTTCATTGACTTGAATATGTCCTGGCAGCTGAGAGTATGTCATGCTCACTCAGATGTCTCGCTGATGGTGGCGTGTGTGTTGGATCATTTAGCTCCCTTCAAAATGGTTGAGCTGAATGGTGCTGATCCATGCGTCATGTTCGTGAAAGGGCGCTGTCAGTTGGGACTGGTCATCTCTTAGCTGCCACGGCTTATTTTTAATTATTTTAGTTTTGAATTGTTTTTTTTTTATCACGGACGCTTCTGACGTTTTGCATCGTTCTCACATGTATATTTTCAATAAGAATGATGTAACCAATACTTTGTATCAAATATTTTATTTTAAAAGAGTGTCTGTGGAGTTTCTTGCCCGTTCTTCTCCATAGGAACCTACTATTTGGAATGGGCAACTAGCTTCATATTTGTAACTGACCGACTTGTTGACAATTCAAAAGTGCCTGTAAATGGTTTAATTGAAATAAATGCTTTGAGTTTGAGTTTGAGTTTGAAAAGTTTTATACTTCAAAATAAATAAATACACTAGTAACACAACATAATATAAAAAAAGTTTCGCGGAATTTTTTTTAAGTCAGGAAAAACTGAACATCCTTTTTCAAAAATATTTGTGGACAGGACAACATCTGTCAGTATTAATATAAAACAAGCGACTGTGATTTAGCCACGAAACCCAATCACAAAGATACTTTTCATATGAAAACAAAAGTTCCTTTTTTCTATCCCTGCTACATGCATTCAAAAAACCGCGAAATGAATTCGGAATCAGTTTTAACAGCTGCAAACCAGTTTAGTTGCCAGTGTTGCCACTATTCATTTTGTTGACCGTACTAGGGTATAAAGGAAGCATGGCCGGATATCGGCTCTACATCATACAGCCACTCGATGCTAACGTGTGGCGTTTTTGGAGTTTTCTCTATGTAGGTACATATCTTTTTGAATATCCAAAGGATTTTGTTTGCCTTTTTATTTTGTATTAGTAAGGAGTCGGATTCGATGGAAAGGTCGCTAGTGGTGGTATTTCGTGTCATCGTGTCATTTTTGAATTTCAAACCTAATTCCGACTGAGTTAAAGTTCTTAATACAAAAATTTTAAACCCGAGTCTAAGTTGTCAACTTTGTATTATGAACTTCATTGCAGACAAAATAAGGTTCGAAATTAAAAAAAATGACGCGATGGTTTAAACCTGGGGCCTTACTCCCGACAGCATCGAGTACTGAATCAATCGAATTAGATTCGAAATAAATGACGATCCATACTCTTGAAACCGACACTAGCGCACGATCGTGCGGTGGTTCAAAACGACACTAATTTCGATCGAAAGATTCGTTAGAATCGAAAAGTTCGTACTCCACACGCCATCTGACAGTTATGTATCGAGTAGTTGAATCAAAACTAAACGTCAAATAACTCGATAGCAAAGAAGCTACTTTATGAAGATCGAGTGAGATTTTTTTGTGTTCTTTACCTACTGCTTTATTTCTTCAAAATCTTTATTATTATGGCTCGCCTTACTTTCTTTTTCAATGTTCTTGAGAAAACATCGTATGGATCTTCGTGCGAAAAGAAATATGAATCGATATAATACCCGGGGCTATAGAAATGGATTCGGAAGAATTTCGAAGAAGTTATAGTTTCTCGAAGGAGTTGTTTAATGTGTTGGTAGAAGATTTAACACCATACATGAAGAAATTAACCAGACGAAGTGACATTTCCATTAAATGCAAGGCGAGAAGCCCGAAAGTCTGACAACCAGTCTTACCAAGGGGTATCGTATTACCCAGTCACTGGGTTGAGGAGGTCAGATAGGCAGTCAACATAATCAGCCTATAATGTTCTCACTGCTGGGGCACAGGCCTCCTCTGTGTGAGAGGGAGTAGGACGTAATCCACCACGCGGGCCCAGTGCGAGTTGGTAGTTTTGACATGTCTTCGAATTTTTGGTTCTAGGACATGCCACCGGTGGCCTCACGATGTTTTCCTTCGCCGTTTTGAGAGCAGTGGTGATGAAATAATTTATACAAAGTAAAGCACCTGTCAGGGTTCGAACCTACGACCTACTCGTAAGTCGCTGTCGTTACCACTGGGCCACCAGTGCTCTCAAGTAGGCAGTCGCTCCTTGTAAAATACTGGTATTCAGCTGCATCCGGTTAGACTAGAAGCCGAGCACAACATAGTTGGAAAAAGAATAGGCAGATTGGTTGATGTTTTTCATAGGGTTTTATTTGTTAAGTTAAAATAAAGCACTAGGGTATCGTTTTTTACGTGAGAAAGTGATAGAGAAGTAAATAAATTCAACCACATAAAAGATTCTAACCACAGACATAAGACACTTGACAATGACGTAATCCACGAATGATAGGATATAGACAATGACAGGCATAACGACGCTGATAATACTCGAACCTATGTCGATCTTGGTTTACGATTCGATTTGGTTCGGGAGTAAGGTTTTAAATCGAGTTCAGATCAGAAACGAGTTCGAATCGAAAACAAAATCAAACTCGAATCGTTTTCGGGAGTAAGGCCCCTGGGTCTAAAGATAATCCTTGTTTTGTAATGAGACCGTTAGACTTTAGCGCAATATCTTTGTCTGATAGTCTGAATGAGAAACCGCAGCTAAATAAAAACAGCCGCACGGGTCGATCGAAAGCTAAGCTTTGCTTGCCGCGGTCAGTTCGTGGATGGGTGACCATCTTTTCCATATCTAATTTGCCTCCGTGTCTCGGAAAGCACGTTAAGCCGTTGGTCCCGGCTGTCATTCGTAGATCTTTGACAGTCGTTACGGGTATTCAGAAGCCCAAAATTGTGACAACCAGTCTTTCCAAGAATCGTCGTGCTACCCAGTAACTGAGTTGTGGAGGTCAGATAGGCAGTCGCTCCATGTAAAGTACCAGTATTCAACTGCGTCCGGTTAGACTGGAAGTAGACCCCAACATAGTTCAAGGATAATTTTACTTATCGTGGTTAATAATTATTATTAAAATCGTTGTTTCATGTAGAATTTATATGAAATAACAGATAATTGGTCTTCTGATGATGATGATCTAATTTATAACAAAAAAAAAATAGGTCAATAGCGCAAGCTTTATTTATTTTCTTGTAGCTTAAAATCTGTAAAATTATTTATTTATTTTTATATTATGTCTTTTGTCCTTTATTCTAGAAAGAATAAAAATAAAAATATGATCTCTATGTGCGATAACTGTGATACAAAATATTATACTTCAATGTTGCATCCTCGAGATTTAACTCACATGGTAGTATCGTTTCCGAATGTACTACACTGCACACTGTGTTGAGAGACTAAATTATAATTTAATAGTCTGTGTCATCTGTCAACTCTGTCACCCAAACCTCATTCGTTCTTAGTGTGTTGCACTGTTACGCTGTGTATTCAATAATTCAATCTACATCCTTAAAAATCTTTATATTTTCATTGCGAAAAGTATAAAAAAGTGAAAATTAGTCATGGGAAACGAAAAAAAAATCATTAAGACCTATAACTCTATCGTTATCTTAATGAGATAACACGTGATGTTATCCTGATAACAAAATGGTATTTTTTAGCGAGGTAAGACGCGATGTTATCCAGAAGTACAATAACTACTTTCTCGATGAGGTAGTACGTGATACTATCCTGAAAGTAACTTTCTTTTTGTATCGGCTTTCAGAAAGCCCATCATTGCGATCTTTAAGCTCATCGCCTTATGACGCATATCTAAGTTCTGTTGAAAACAACAGAAATATCGATGAACCACAAGAGGATGATGAAATCCCAGTAATCAAATCGGTCGTTAATTCCGCGTCTCAAGAAAATTTCCTTGTCCTTGCTACAAGGAAAACTTCGAGTGCGCCGAGTGTGGTTAGTGAAATTTCTACTGTGGATATTTCCACAGAAATTCTTGAGTTGCTTGGCGAAGCTTGGCTGCACTCGGAGAAAAAATACCCAATGAAGTCTCTGAACGTTGGGGAAAAATACTGCTCGATGGATCAGATAAAGAACACAAGGAATCATTAAAAGCAAAAATGCTTGTTCCTGAAAATTTCACATTAGTGCGTGCACCAAAATCATTTGGAATCAGTGAAAAATCAGCTTGGTTCAGGGATCGCTGGCCTCGTCAACCTAATGAAGGACCTCATACAGGCCCAATCTTCTGTAAACAAACTTGATATTCTGAAAAGAATATCAGAAATCAGTCAATTGCTTCTTTATCTACACCCCGACTCCAGCGAATACTACAGGCAACCGGAGAACCGGTTTTCAGGCGGGAAATGTGCGGGGTCCTCTTCGATGAGCAAACAATATAACTGCAGCACCATCCACAAGTCGACATCAACTAAAACCATCCACATCTTCGGCGAGGAGAACCAACTACTCAACCCAACGCAGTCGGCAGTCTGTCTGCCGACTGCGCTGGGTTGAGTAGTTGGTTCCATCAAGAAGAACGACGAGAAGAACCGCCGTTAAAGGTACCGCACGCCGGTATAATTTGATATTTTATAAAACTCTGGATGTTGTTAACCGATGATCCCATCATACTAAATTATGTTAATGGTTAAAAATACCGTTTATTGGGAAAGTGGTTCAATACACTGAACCAAAAAACCCACTATCTCATGGAGAAATGGAATCTATATCAATATTCAAACTTATTGATTTAGGGGCAATTTCTAAAATGTTCTGATCTACCACAACAGTTTATTTCACCGGTATTCTTAACGCCTAAGAGTACAGGCGGTTATAGATTTATCTTAAATCTGAACACCCTTAATAAGTTCTTACCAGCCCAACATTTTAAAATTGATGATATACGTACCGTATCAAAATTAATAATAAATAATGCATTCATGGCAACAATAGACCTAAAATAACCTTACTTTTAATGCTTAAACACATCTCACATAGAAAATATTTGAGACTAGCTGCCGCGGGTTCACCCGCGTAAGTCTCGATCCCGTGGGTATATCGGGATAAAAAGTAGCAAGTAGCCTATATGTTAATCCAGGGTGTCAGCTACCTCCATACAAAATTTTATAAAAATTGGTGAAGCCGTTTGAGCATGAAGAAGTAACAAACACACACACACACTCACAAACGTACACCTTTATAGGTAATATTAGTGTGATGTGATTCCGTTATTCAATTGCCATTGGTATAATACAAAATTACTCAAACCAGTTTTGTCTTGTTTGAGGTACAATTGCCATACAGTAGCATCTTATTTGGATCACGTAATTTGTATAGGAAATACTTACGACTCATGTATCAGGACTGTAAATTCAGTAATACAAACATTTGATAAATTATGTTTAGTTATCAACTTAGAAAAAAGTTCTCTTCTACTAAATCAGATTTGCAAATTCATAGGAATTCTCAAAAAATATTTAGAGTAATAAAATATTAAGAGTTGATCTTAATATTTTATTACTCTAAATATTTTTTCTTGGGGTAGCTGTAAACATATGGAGTGTTCCATATGTTT
This sequence comes from Tiliacea citrago, assembly GCA_963921375.1. NCBI lineage: Eukaryota > Metazoa > Arthropoda > Insecta > Lepidoptera > Noctuidae > Tiliacea > Tiliacea citrago. The sequence continues at coordinate 24,042,820 of OY992783.1, forward strand.
ACAGCTACCCCAAGAAAAAAAACAAAGAATAAAGGAGCTAATCCATAAATACCGCCGCCGCATAGATACTGTAGTTATCAGAGATTTTGCAAAACTAAACGGTACGTTATCAGCAGCGTGCCCAGCCATTGCGTATGGCTAGGTGTATACCAAACGGCTAGAATGGGAGAAATGTTTAGCACTTTGAAGTCAAATGACAACTATGATACAAAATAACTGTTTGTACTCTCTCACAAGAAGACTTGGTGGAGTCAAACGTCGCACAGAAATATGAACAAACTTCGTGATTGCTCCTTTCAATGGGAAATATTCACAAGACTCCTCACGCACAGGATGGGGGACAGCCTGTGAGTGAGGAGGCAAGTGAAATTACTAGAGGTCTTTGGTAAATCAACGAAAAAAAACAAAAAACACCACATTAACTTTCTCGAGTTACAGACAGCATTGATGGGCCTAAAAGCCTTTTGCAAAAACAAAACAAATGCAGATGTTCCTCTTAGATAATACTATTGTCATTGCTTATGTCAACAAAATGGGTGGCACGCAATTCCCTCATTTAAATGATATCACTTGGCAAATATGGCAGTGGTGCAATAAAACAATAACATTTATTTATTTACACATCGTATATTAAATCCAGAGAGAACACTGACGCGGACCTAGATTCTAGGTACTAATTTTGATACCGAATTGAAGTTAGATTCACAATTATTTAAAACTATTACCAAAAAATTCGGTAAACCTGTTATTGTTTTTTTTTTTTGCATCGCGCCTTGTCAAAAAATGCACAAAATATTTATCCTGGAAACGTTACCCAGACGCCTATGATATAGATGCATTTACAATAATAATAATAATAATTTTCGAGAGCAGCGAGAATCTCGCTGATACACATTCGATCCTGTATTGCGCAGCTGTTGCGGCATATCGTTTAGCAAACGTCAAGTTCCCAATCTGGGACGGAGCTACTCGACCAAAACCAGCCGTACCAGCCTGGCAATGCAGGATCGAGCGTCGTATCGATGGGACCAGGGCACTCATCGGTAAACTATACTGCTTCAGGGAGGGCAATACACGACCACGAGTGATGCGCTTTGTGAGGCGGGCATTCTCGGGGACTGGAATCAGCCCTCGAGAATACATGTCCCATGTCACAGAGCGCATCGACTTCCTGAAGCAGAAAGTTTGTGCATGGGCGAGCCGTATTAGGCGGTATAAGCGGCGGGTTGATCGGTACACGCAGAATCGCATGTTCCAGAGCGATGAAATGTGGGTATACAGAGCTTGGGAGCGACCTAAACAAAATGTGACAGACGTTTGCCATCCGGATGATGCCGTCACGAGTGAATTCTGGCGCAGCATCTGTTCGGTGCCTGTCTGTCACACTGAGGCTGGTTGGATGCGGGATGTCGAGCGAGTGTGTGAGACTATACCAGAAATGGAACCAGTACTGATTACACCATTAGACGTAGCTAAAGCAGTCCGCCCATTACCGAATTGGAAATCACCGGGACCGGACGGGCTGCACAACTTCTGGTTGAAATGGTTAATCAGTTCACACACTTGCCTGGCATCTCAGTTCCAGTCATCCTTAGAGTATGGGTCGCTGCCGCAGTTTCTAACAACAGGCGTTACCCACCTGCTCCATAAGTCAGGTAGTCACGCGGAACCCAAGAACTATAGACCGATTACGTGTTTATCGACGGTCTATAAACTTCTTACATCCATTTTGAGAGAAAATTTTGTTGAAAATTAATACGCACATTGACAATAACTCGATTATGGCTGCCTCTCAAAATGGATGTAGGAATGGGTCCTGCGGTACTAAGGAGCTACTCCTCATCGATATGGCCATTAGCCAACAGGTTCGTCGATCCCGCAAGGATCTGTCGACATGCTGGATAGACTATAAGAAGGCCTACGACTCGGTGCCACATACATGGCTCATGAGGGTGCTAAAGTTGTACAAGATAGATGCAACTCTACGCACTTTCCTGATGTCGTGTATAGGGCAATGGAGGATGGTCCTTCGCTATCCAGGATATCGACAGATGCAGGGGAATGATGAGCCTGTATGGATTAAGCGGGGAATATTTCAGGGCAACAGTTTGAGTCCACTTTGGTTCTGCTTAGCCCTGAATCCTCTAAGTACACTGCTGGAGGATTCAGGTCTAGGCTCGATAGCCTACCTCATCCCCCTCAACCGATGTTGAGGAGAGAAGATCAGGTTATATCTCACCTCCTCTACATGGATGATTTGAAACTCTTTGCCCCCAGCAAATTGCGACTGATCGAGCTACTGGAGGTAGCTGAAGCATTCAGTAGCGCCATCAGGATGGAATTTGGTGTGGATAAATGTGCAGTCATGCATGTAAAGCGAGGGGAGATTATGGAATCCGAGGGAACTCAACTCTCGGATTCCATACACCTTAGATCCCTCTCCTCATCCGAAAACTATAAATATTTGGGTATGTCAGAGCATTAGGGATCAACGTTGCTGACATGAAGCAATCGCTGAAGGAGCGCTTCTTTGGTCGCCTGAAGAAGGTACTTATTAGTCTTCTTTCGGGCGGGAACAAGGTGCGCGCCTTCAACGGTTGGGTCATGCCAGTTTTGATGTACTCTTTTGGCATACTCAAATGGACTCAAACCGAGCTGGACGCCCTGGACAGGAGGGTCCGTACACTGCTGACCGCAAACCGGATGCACCACCCACGATCATCGGTGATGAGACTTTAAATCCCGCGGAAGTGCGGGGGTCGAGGCTTTTTAAATGCGAAGACCCTCCACAATCGCGAGGTGTGCAGTCTCAGGGAATATTTTTTTAAAGCCGAACTGGGTATGCACCGTGATGTGGTGGCAGTTGACAAGGGACTCACCCAACTCTCCATGGCTAAAGAGAACTGGCGTAAACCTATAGTACTTACTACCGATGACCGCAAGGAGATATGGCAAAGCAAGGAGCTTCACGGACGCTTCTATCGGGCTCTTCATGAGCCCGGTGTAGATTTCTTAGCGTCCGTATCCTGGCTACGTTTTGGTGACCTTTACGGGGAAACTGAAGGTTTTGTCTGTGCAATTATGGACGAAGTCATCTTGACGAATAACTACCGGAGACATATTATTATGGAATGGAGTAAACAATGAGCTCTAAAACGAATGAGGTTTGGGTGACAGTTGACAGATGACACAGACTATTAAATTATTATTTTTTTAGTCTCTCAACACAGTGTGCAGTGTATTACATTCGGAAACGATACTACCATGATGTGAGTTAAATCTCTTCGGATGCAACATCTCGTATAATTTTGGTTGAAGTTCACTTAAGGTAAGTTCAATTACCCATAAATAATATTCTGTAGATTTCTTCTTTCTGTTGACTAATAATAAAAATGCGAAAGTGATTTGTTTGTTTCGCTTTTACGCTAAAACGGAATTAAGATGAAATTTGTCACATAGGTAGACCTGACCTGACCATACCCGGCAGTACGTTCCCGTGGAATAATTTCCGGGCTCCACGCGGGTGAAAGCTAGTAACTATTATTAGGTAGGTACACTCAGGCCCGGGTCGACGGCGCGTTGTGTTCCACGCGCGCCTCAAAGAGATGTCAGCACCAACTGACGGGGTCCGATAGGGCCAATGCCTGCCAAGGTTGCGATTTTCTCCGAAAGGGATATCGTGGCCCTGGCACAGAGGCAACGGAAGAAACACGGGTGGGTTTTAGTCAGTAAAAGTCTGACCCGCCCCTTCGCCCAGAGCGGAAGAAGTTATGTGATAATTTCCCACCCAAAAAAAAGAAAAGGTACATTACAAACACAACATACAACAAGAAAATTACTATTTCCAAAACGCGATAAAATCACAATATACTCGTATTGGAACAACTAAAACTATTACAAACCCAATTAAAACATTATTCATAACCATAACTAGGGATCTCTCCGATAAAACAAATAAATCATTAGCTGTTAATACAATACTAACTGGCCACAAATAACAGTTCAATTAACTTGAGTTGAGTTAATCTGTTTGTGGTTACAGTGCATGTAGCTGTAATAGGATCAAGATTGTCTAGACTGAGTGGTGATCTGTTAACGGAGTTATGAAGTTTGTAATTAATAATCTAGATCTTTGCTTAACCCTAAAACCGTACCCTTTTTTAATTTTTTTTGGGTGGGAAATTATCAAACAACTTCTCCCGCTCTGGGCGGTGCGGGAGCGCGTGTCAGACTTTTACTGACTAAAACCCACCCGTGTACCTTCAGTTGCCTCTGTGCCAGGGCCACAATATCTCTTTCGGACAAACTCACAACCCTGACAGGCATTGGCTCTACCGGACCCCGTCAGTTGGTGCTGACATCTCTTTGAGGCGCGCGTGGAACACAACGCGCCGTTGACCCGGGCCTACGGTGGCCCGGAATCGGCCTGCGACTTCCGACGCCCAGGATGTCTCCTACGCGAGACTGCGACTAGGGGCGTGAGGGCGCGAATTTTGCCTCTCCCACACGCGTTCCGCCTCCTCCTTCGCAAGCATTACTGCTTCGCAAAAAGAGGTGACGGCGTCTCATCCACTCTCGCTCCGAACCATGGCGTGGACCAGGGCCGGATGCAACAGATCGCCGCCGTTGATCGCCTTTGCGAGGACACGTCGGTGCTCCGCCCAAGCTGGGCACACCTCCACCGTATGCTCTACCGTGTCCTCCAGGCGATCCACACAGTAGTAACACCCGGGCGTTTCCTCCGCCTTATCCTGAAGAGGAACTACCCAAAATAACCGTGTCCGGTGAGGACCTGCGTCAGGCGAAAGGTGAGGACACCGTGGCGCCTCTCTAGCCACTCGTCAAAGACGGGACTTATCGCCACAATTGTGGCGTACCCAGCTCAACCGATTTGGCAATGTAATAAGGCATAAAAAATGGAAAAAGGCATAATCTTTGTTATATTTTATATATATAAGTTTACGTACCTATATGATGTTGTGTTTTGGTAGAGGTTTTCTGTGCAGAATTGCACTGACAGGATTCGTAGATAGATTGATTGACACCTCTGAAGTTTTACAATAGCTACCGCTTCTTTTAAACCTAGGTACAGCCAGGTAACAACGTGAAATATGTGGAAAATATGTGGAATTCAAAAGTAATGACGTAGCGTTTGACGTTAACTTTGTGCAAAAATAATTGCTGGGAAACGACCCTGTTATCACATCACACTAATATTATAATGGCGAAAGTTTGTGAGTGTGTGTTTGTTACTTCTTCACGCTCAAACCGCTAGACCAATTTTGATAAAAATTTGTATGGAGGTAGCTGATACCCTGGATTAAAATATAGGCTTCTTTTTATTCCGATATTCTTACGGGATCGAGACTTACGCTGGTGAAACCGCGGGGTGCCGCTAGTAGTATCATAAAATCGTACAAGTAAGAAGATTCGAAATAATAATTATTTTATAATAAAAAACAGCTATATTTGTTCAATCAATTCAACTACAAGTTGAAAACTACAAAGTTTGAAATATATATAAATATACTACAATAACCAAAACCTCATATTTTTTTTTATAATCGATACCTCTTGTTACTATACTCTCTTCTTCTTAGCGCATCGATGGCAAAAAGTTCAAACATCTTTGGCCTAAAATTTGGCTACGCGAACTCCGCTCACTGACGCAGTTATAAGATTATCAAGAGCACAGGTGATATGCTTCGTATACTTTCTGTACCAAGCCAACGTGAAATTCAATTAAGACAGACTTAAAACTTTGCTTTTTGGCTACCACCCTTCACGACTTCCTTTGAGTTTAAATTAAGCTAAAACAGTACTGAAAGTTTTCATTTAATTTATTTACTAACATTCAAATTCATAGCAGTACCCTTCTTTGTTCACCAAACCAAAAAAGTGACTCAATTTAAAGAAACAAATTTCTTAATCCTAAGGTGTTTGAACCACGATCATTTATCAACTACAGTCAACTACTAAATTCGTGTACCTATCTTAATTTAAATCTAAAAATTTAACAATTAATCAGTAGTCATAATACTTCTCTGCGAACAAGGCAGAATTTTATTACGTTGCAACACAACACTTTTATAGTTTTAATAAAACATAGTGTTGCAAGAAACGTGCGGCTTCAGAATAACAAATTTCGGATCTTTCTAACTTTAAATCTTCGCTGGAAACTTTCGAAGTACATTGGCGTGTAAAGGAAAACTAAAGAAACCCCTGAGGTGAGGTTGTGACGTATATTTACGTCTGTTCGCAGTGCTCTGAATCCGAGGAAATGCTGCAGGAAATCAATGTTGACGGCCCGAATACAAATCGGTTGGAGTGCTTATATTTATGTTTATAGACTTATTTAGATATACCTAAGCTGCTAGAATTATTTAAAGCCTATTTAACAAGTGTCCAAAAATATAACGTTTATCAATATTACTCCGAAAATAAAGATTATCTTATTACCAAATACAGCGAATTTTGTCAATGCTGAACGTTCGTACGAATACCCTTTGAAGTTTGTGCAATCATGTTTTTTGTTCTTTTGAGCAATAAACTTTCCGCTTTACCACCACATTTATAAAGACTTAATTAAAACTTCTCCTTCGCCATAGGTACCTACTAGGCTTTGGAATGGGCAAATTTATATTTCTGACTGACTGACTCCTTGACTATTCAAAAGTGCCCGTAAATGGTTTAATTGAAATAAATGCTTTGAGTTTGAAAAGACGATACAAATTTCTCTTTAAATACAAATTCATCGTTCTAAGCCCGCACTTTCCGCTAGCTTCTTTCACCCGGGTGCACTCCTTTTATTTATTACTGCGCGGTACACTCCGACTCTTAATGTCACCCAGTCACGAATTGAGTTATACAAGTTGTGATATTTTTCTTTGCTGATAACACTGGTGGATTTTATTTTCTTTATGATAATCAATGAGAGACATGTTTCGAGTTTTAATGTTTAGGAATATTGATGGTGTATTTTTTTGCTTTTTAGGGTTCCGTAGCTCAAAAGGAAAAACGGAACCCTTATAGGATCACTTCGTTGTCTGTCTGTCTGTCAGTCTGTCAAGACCCTTTTTCTCAGAAACGTGTGTAGGTAGCAAGTTGAAATTAATATCAAATACGTAGGTCTATGGTCCCTTGAAGCTCTAATCAAGCTTCCAAGTCACCGCGATAAAAAAATAAGGCCATATAAGCGACATTATTGCGACATATTTCGATACTCGCAAATAAATCAAAACCTATAAGGTACTTCCCGTGGACATAGAATCATGAAATTTGGTAAGAAGCAAGGTCTACAGCACAAGTAAGTGGATAAAGACCGAACACAATCACATAAAAAAACTATTATGCGATTACAAACTTAAATTTTCAGTTGGAAAATTTACCGTGGCGTATATTGATGTATCGGAGAACATGTTTTTCAAATACAATGTTAAGTTTGTTTTAGGGATAAATTCATCCTAACTACGGAATCCTTCATTGTGCGTGGTCCGACACGCACTTGGCCGGTTTTTTGATAGATTATTTTATTTCTGTAATTAGGTTTGTACAAACACTTTTACACGTCAATCATATTTTAAAAACTAGATGAGGTCGGTATTTCCTATCTGACTACTCTGAGAACGAAGGCCGAAACAAACTCAGAGGTCACATTATTTTTTTAAAGTCCATTCATAATCTTGATCAGATCATGTGAGGACCATGTAGATTGGTATCTGAAATGGTCTTGTGAGGAAAGAAGCACATGGATTTGAGTGGGTCCGTCCAGTGAGTGCAAGTATTTGTTTTTTGTGTTTGTTGCAACTCAACTCAAAACTTATGGAGCTCCACGATTCGCCGAACAATAAAAAAAATACTTTGATTATTATAATTGTCATTACAAATGATGAATAAGGTCTTTATCAGGTATTGTTCGCATTCCAAGCCCCTTGCACTACAAATCGCTAAATAAGTTTAGCGCTAAACAAATTTCAAACATGGTTCTGTCTCTGTCAATCGTTTGAAGATGACAGAGACAGAATTATGTTGTAAATAATTGCCAGAATTGTGTTTATGAATTGTTGTTTGTTGTTTTAAATATGTTTAAGCATATACGCTTTACGCATTTAGTGATTTGAGGTGCCAGCGAGTCTAGATTCTCTAGGTTATTTTAGCAAGTTCAATATTCAGAGCTGTAACTTTCGCTTAAGTGGCCCCGGAGCAAGACGAAAAATGGGGCCCCGTTAATCAACAATTTTCAATGCTTGGAAGGGAACAAAAAATATTTTTTAATAGGCATTATTTATTATATTGATACTTATTTTCGCACTGAGACAAAGCTCAAAACTGACAGTGACTGACACTGTCACAGTGACCTTGACAGTGACAGGTCGTCTATCTCGACGGCGACTGCTAGATAGCATCAATTGCAGAGCTGCACAGCTAATATGCGCGAAATTTTAATGGATGAGACGCGAAATTCAAAAAGGAAATTCAAATGACGTTTTTAAATTTAATATAATATAATAGAAACAATATTTACAATAAAATTATTTAAGCTATATTTTAAAAGTTCGTAGTTGCTGATGTAGCGTTTTCTCTTCACAATTTGTCTCTTACAATCTACTATTATTTCACTTCATCACAATGGATTCACTAACAAGCAGCCTGAGAATTAAAGGAGTTGTTTCACACAAAGATGTCCGCCTTTGAAGATGACCTACAGAAGGCCCCTCCATCACCTGTCACAACTCCTAGCCTGGCTGTGGAGTTTACAATGTTCCGGACACTCAGGCTCTCAACAGTGTTCAGCAACAGGTGGAGCTACTAGCTCGTAGTGTCAACTAAATTGAGATGCGGGGACGACGGAAAATCTTGATTTTGCATGGTGTTGGTGAGGAGCAGAAGGAGGACACCGCCAAGATGATCACTGAGGTGATTTGAAATAAATTACAGCTGACTGACTTTACTGTTGCAGACACCCGATGTTACATGATGGGACGTGCCGTAACTAATAAAACCAGGCCTATCCTGTCCGTGCTTGGCAGTCTTGCGGTTCGGGATAAGATTTGGTTTCCAAAGCCTACTAAAGGATACAGGCGTCACCATGCCCAAGTTCCTAACAAAGGCGGCATGATGTGTTCTTGGCTGCGAGGGAAAGATGCGGTGTCACCAAGAGCTGAACTAAAGCTGACTGCGTGTATGTCCTTGGTCCCAATGATTCGCGGCATCGGGCTGAGTCCCTCGTTGTATTGAACAAGATTGCACCGAATCCCACTGAGCCCGAGCAGAGAGACCCATTATCGGATGTGCCAGCCTGTGACCGAGTCGTTGTTGATGCGAAGACCGCTAGGTGGAAGCGTGCTGCTGCTTTAAAGAAGTGATTTCTTTGTGATGTTTTATTCAAAGTTCGGGTAATATGTTTTGTTGTTTTGATTTACCTTTAGCTATATTTTAATGTGCTACATTAACAATTTACTTCACTAAAAGTAATGTCATGTCACAATGTTGTCACTGTCAGAGTAAGTCAATACCCATGTCAGTTTCATTCGGTGTGTTCCGTTTTTCGTGACGGTGGAATGGCAGACTGTGTTTTGTTTTTATTTAATTTGTTTCTTATTGCGTTTTCTCCTGAAATGTAACACTTTATTTCCTATGTATTTTTAACTCTTGTTACCCGGAATGCGTAAGTAGGTTTTAATTCTTTTAATTCAATAACGCAACCGGCAGTTATACGTAAATGGTTTATTTTAATTATTTTTAGGATTTTTTTTATTTATTTTTTATTAAATTAAGTAAATATTTATATAGTATATCGATGAAAGCAATAGTAGATGATAATAGTAGTGTTTAGGGTTCCGTACCCAAAGGGTAAAACGGGAACCCTATTACTAAGGCTCCGCCGTTTGTCTGTCTGTCTGTCTGTCTGTCCGTCAGTCACCAGGCTGTATCTCATGAACCGTGATAGTTAGACAGTTGAAATGTTCATAGATGATGTATTTTTGTTGCCGCTATAACAACAAATACTAAAAAACAGAATAAAATAAATATTTAAGGGGGCTCCCATACAACAAACGTCATTATTTTGCTCGTTTTTGCTCGATATTGATAACAGCAACAGGTAGACGCTTGAAATATTCAAAGAATATTTAATTATATGTTCACTTTAAAAATTAATTAAATTAAAATAAAACAAGTATTTAAGGGGTGCTCCCATACAACAAACGTGATTTTTTTGCCATTTTTATAGATAATGGTACGGAACCCTTCGTGCGCGAGTCCGACTCGCACTTGGGCGGTTTTTTTCTCTACAACAAGAACGACGACAGTTTCGTGAGTATTCCTTCTCTTGCAGACTGTCTTGCAGCACAGTTTTCTGATGTTCCTAAGAATTTTAACGTTATACCTATTAACACTCAGAGCATTCCCACTCATTTTCACGTTATGCTGGCAAGCTTTGACTGTAATAACGTACATGATATTCTTATTACCGAGTTATGGCTTAATCCTTGTCTCCCTTCAACTAGTTACTCTATTCCCGGCTTTCAGCTTATAAGAAACGTCCGGTCGGTTGGTGGTGTTGCCATAAATCGCCGTACGCATATTCCCTACTCTGTTGTCAATGGTCAGAGCAGCCACCAACCGACCGGACGTTTCTTATAAGCTGAAAGCCGGGAATAGAGTAACTAGTTGAAGGGAGACAAGGATTAAGCCATAACTCGGAAATAAGAATATCATGTACGTTATTACAGTCAAAGCTTGCCAGCATAACGTGAAAATGAGTGGGAATGCTCTGAGTGTTAATAGGTATAACGTTAAAATTCTTAGGAACATCAGAAAACTGTGCTGCAAGACAGTCTGCAAGAGAAGGAATACTCACGAAACTGTCGTCGTTCTTGTTGTAGAGAAAAAAACCGCCCAAGTGCGAGTCGGACTCGCGCACGAAGGGTTCCGTACCATTATCTATAAAAATGGCAAAAAAATCACGTTTGTTGTATGGGAGCACCCCTTAAATACTTGTTTTATTTTAATTTAATTAATTTTTAAAGTGAATATATAATTAAATATTCTTTGAATATTTCAAGCGTCTACCTGTTGCTGTTATCAATATCGAGCAAAAACGAGCAAAATAATGACGTTTGTTGTATGGGAGCCCCCTTAAATATTTATTTTATTCTGTTTTTTAGTATTTGTTGTTATAACAAAAACATGCTAACTACGCCCCCGCGCCTCCAGGGTCGTCTTGCGCTCATTGATAATAATTTGGCAGTAGGTACCTAACCGTACGGCGATTGTATTGTAAGTAATTAAATGGTGACAACATTTTCCATTACACTTAAATATTTTTGGGACAAAATATATAATCGTGTAAAAATTATTGAAATCGATTCAGTTCCTTATTCTGAACAAACTTTATTCAGGTTTCGCATATACTAAAAATAACGTTGTACACCTGATTAGTATTACTATTTGTATGTTTTACTTCAGTCGTATGGTCTAAAGCACACTCGTGTTTTTAATTTATTCGTCTTCTGTTTCGTGTCGATGGTTGATTTGAGCTTTTAGTAGTGTAACAAAGTTAAGTGCACTCCGGTCATTTCTCGCTCAGTTTTGTAACATCGTCCTTGAATAAGGTCGACGTCAAGGGCACTAACAGAGCACAATGAGACCATGTGTCAAGGGCATCTTAAGGTTGTTAAAAGGTATTTTAATTGCATGTCGCATGACTTTTAAAAATGCTTGAAAGTTTTATTGGAGCAATAAAATGCTAGAAAATAGTTTAGATTTGGATTTTATTTTAATCGAAAGTACAGTTGAACAGTGAGATGGCATAAAAAAAAATGTAAATTTGAATGTTTAAATTTTGTTAGATTTGATTGAGATTGTGACTTTTCAAGTTTAAATAATTTGTTTTTCAAAGCTAGTTTTTATTAGTCACGCAGAACCAAATAAATAAGAAAAAGTTTCTTATTTAAAATAAACTTATCGCCGACTGGTGGACACTTCATGTGATCATAGGCCTGGCTCGTTCTTTGGTCAAAGAATTAGCATTGCCATTTAATGTGGCAATGCTGCCAGTCTTCTCGGCACGTTTTTGGATGACAGCTATGCGGACGGTACCCGTCCGGATCGCTGTGCTGTGCCTTCGACGCCTAAGAGTGCTTTTGTTTATTTATTTATTTGTACAGTTAGTCAGTTAGTCTGGTCTAGTACCTAGTGTAAATAGGTAGCTGTGTTAAAGATTGTAAAAGAAAAAGTAAATAAGACTGGCTAATCTTTTTACAAAGAAATTAGATATTGTCGTAGGTATACGACCTGTCTCATAAGATACAGGTTTACCTAGTTTAAGAGGCAGGGTTATAATTATACTTGAGTTCAGATTTATTAACATAGAACCAGATGTTACAATGTACACTATTTATAATGAATCACGTAGGTTCCTATCTGTATTTTTATGGCAAATAAATTTATCATTATCATTTATCATTTATAGTTTATTCCTATAGGTACATGAAAAGTAGGTAATAAGAAAAAATAATATCACACTAATATTATAGAGGCGAAAGTTTGTGAGAGTGTGTATGCGTGTATGTTTGTTACTTCTTCACGCTCAAACGGCTGGACCAATTTTGATAAAATTTTGTATGGACGTAGCTGACACCCTGAATTGAGACATAGGCTACTTTTTATCTCGATATTCCCACGGGATCGCGACTTACGCGGGTGAAACCGCGGGGCGCAGCTAGTGTTGACATAAATAAATAGAAGACGACTAATGGAGAAGTATGAAAGAAAAAGACATGACACAGGAGAATGATGATGGTGAATTTGTTGCACCTTCTCGAGAGAGCCAACGTTGTCCTTGCGATGGACACGCGACACGAGCGCGGCTCTGCTGTGTGATGAGGTGGATGGTGCTGCCTTGGTGGCCAATGATAGCGGCGACCATGTCGGTCTGCACGAGCAGCCGCAGCGGGAAGTCAGTGGGTCGCGAGCCGCCGCTGCGGGTGTTCTGTTCCGCCGCTTCAACCTTAATCCGACTTCCCTCCAGTTCGCATCCGTTTAGCCCATTGATGTCTCTGTAATAAGTTGAGCTCGTGTAAAATACAAATAACGCTAAGAGCAAGCAAAACAGCACCACCCATGCGTATTCTATGACTTGCAATTAGGTATAAGAAAAGCAGAGTTCTCAGTATCAATGCAATTCAGTGAAAAACCGCAGAAGAAAGGAAAGCAGAATAATACATAACATTTCTAGAAATGTTATGTGTGTAGATTGTTGAGGATTGTTGATGTCAGCAGTTTGTATGATAAAAACAAATATGCACCAATACAAACTGTTTATTACCACTTTAATATTACACACTTCACAATGGTATTGGGTGCTTAATTCCACAGTTTTAAATATAATTATACAGAGCGCTTGTATGTCGAATGGCTGTACCAGACAGAGAGAGAGAGAGACAGTGAGAAAGGGATGTATAGATGTAAATATAAATTACTATGGCAATAAATAGGTATAATTAAGAGATTCTGATAAATAGATCTTTGACCTTTTTGATACCGGCTGTTCACTTTTTCTTACATAACAGGGACACATTTATAAAAACAAATTAGAAAATATTAGAAAGTCAGCATGGTGATAGTAGTGCTAACAGCCCAATGCGTGCTACACGTAGATGAAGACAGGGAAATTAATTGTTTAACAAAATGACTATCATGTATTGAAATCACAACTGCCACTCTTTGATAGAGAAAATGGTGGCCTATTGGAAACGGCCTCGACTTACGAGCAGTAGGTAGTGTGGGTTCGAACCCAGACAGACGCTTTACTTTGAGTAAATTATTTCTTCACCACTGCTCCCAAAACGGTGAAGGAAAACCATTGTGAGGAAACCGGCATGTTCTAGAACTAAAAATTCGAAGACATGTGACCCCCACTAACCCGCACTAGGCCCGCGTGGTGGATTACGGCCCACTCCCTCTCACAAAAAGAGGAGGCCTGTGTCCCAGCAGTAGGGATATTAAAGGCTGATGATTTGACAGTTGTATGAAACGGTTATAACATGTGTATTAATTTCCCTGACTATAAACATAGGTATCCCCATACTCGTAGCGTAGAGGTTATTTTATTCCCACAAAAACAATTTAAAATAGGTAAAATAAATATGACACAATGACACTGATATAAAACCGGTGTGAGTACGTACTTATAAACTTGATATTATTTTTAAGAGTCAGTTTGGAGATCCACTCGAGTTTCCCAGCGAACCATGATCATTTCGAGAGGTTTTCATATAAAAATAAATTGATGCAACGAATGGTATCGTTCATTTTACGTTATGTATTTATACATTAAGGCTCTTACACACTCACGCGATATCGCGGGCGCGACAGGCACCGACAAAGACAATTCCTTTGTCGGTGCATGTCGCGCCCGCGATATCGCGTGTGTTTGTAAGAGCCTTTATACGTTAATGGAGTAGATTTAGATATTTTTAACCTATTTAAAAAACCTTTAAGTAGGTTAAAAATATCTATAATCCATTTGAAATAAGATTATCAATTTAAATAATTCTTTGTTACAGTCCGTTTAACCGATTTTGAATTCTATTACGTTGGTGGCATGACAAATGGCGTTTATTCCACTCTCGGCCCGTCGACCCCTAAAAATAATGTGTCCACAGGACAGCTAACTATAGTTTATTCTATAGTGGATTTTATTTTCCAGTCAAGTTTTAGTTTCTTCTCGACCCCGATAGTACAGTCAACAGTACCCTATCGTTGCATATTATTTAACTAAAATACCCTCAATATAATTTTTATAATACTTAAATCATTTGCGTTCTAGTAGTTATCAAGTGATTGGTGCATGCACAAGTTCTATTCGTAAACATGTCTGATATTCCGACTACAAGTGATAGTAGGTTGTATTAAAAATGTATAACTTCCCAGAGAGGAGGACTTATTGGGACATATAGCGGTGTATTAATAGGCCTATATACCACGGAATTGTGACAGTATTAGAAATGGACTATAAGTATTCTCTAATATTGGTCGTTTATTTTTTTAATATCAGTTCTCAGTGCTCAGTTGTTTATTCAAACTCAAAGCATTTATTTCAATTAAACCATTTACAGGCACTTTTGAATTGTCAAAGCGTCGGTCAGTTAGTCAGAAAGTGGAAGCTATTTGCCCATTCCAAAACGTAGATCTATATGGAGAAGAACAGGCAAGAAACTACAAGGACACTCTTTTAAATCAAGATATTACGAAATCCTGGGTACATTAATTCTTGCCGCTTTTATATGTGAGAACAATATAAAAAAACAAAAAAATATATTTAAAAAAATAATTCAAAATATAAGATTAAAAGATTACAAAATAAGCCAGTTAAGACATGACCAGTCTCAACTGACGGCGCCCGTTCACGAATATTACGCGTGGATCAGCACCATCCAGCTCAACCACTTTGTAGGGAACCGAATGATCCAACACACGCGCCACCATCAGCGAGACATTTAAGTGAGCATGACCTTCTCTTAGTCTGTACCTTACTGTATAAAAATATTAATTTTAGGTACTTACCGAACTGGGCGGTTGAAAGTGGACGAGGTAGGCCTGTCCTTTGTATGAAAATTCAGTCTCGACCCTGGGAGTCAAGTGTGAACCATGTTTAAGGGTTGAGAGGAAAAAAATAAACAAATATTTTTTAGGGTTCGAGAGGCCGAGAGTGGACTAAACGACAAATAGCAGCTCTAATAAAGAGGTGGTAATGTAAACACGTTTTCACTTTTAATGCCACCCTTATGCTTACGGAATAGAAGTGAAAATCGGTTGAACGGACTGTACAAGCGGTTTATTTAAATTTCTAATCTAATTTCAAATGGAGAAAAGTGAAATAATTGTGTATAATCAACCTCGTAATTACGTTATCAAACTAAGGTATAATGTCACTTGCACGTCATAAAACGACCAGGTATATATATCTATGCAGCCAGTTAGTTTTAACCTTAGTGAAGTTTTGAATTTTCTGGGTATTGCTGTCAAAAGTGGTACAGAAATTATGAGGTTGACGATACAGTCTAGCGGTTATTAACCCGGCGCCAATGACGTGAAAATAATAACGCGGACTATGACACCGGGTCATGGTGACCCGAAGTTTACCAGCATTTTTCAAAATGTTATGTAATGTTATCAGACTATTTTAATGATTCAAGTATTAGTTTGTGTTATTTACTGGATAAAATAACAAAAATGCCAATATATTCATAAAATCAACTTTTATTAACTTTTTTCAGAACACATGCAAAATCAACTTTGAAAACACAACTTGAGTAATTGTTAAAATTTTCATATAGAAAACTTACTAAAATAACAAAACAAAAATCTTATTTAGTAATAGAGAGATCATACGCACTTAGGAACTTCAATTAAACTTATAATCAGTCTTCAGTTTCCTCATACCTAGCCATGGAACTGCTACAATTTTCGCAGTATAGGATGTAATGATCAGGGCATATGTATATCTGGCAAGCATTGCAAGTGTGGTTAGTTTTCTTATCCTTTTTTGAAGGGCACACCTGACATCTCCTACGAGCTCCAGGAACCTTTTGGGGAGGCTCTTCAGAGGGCACCCCCGCGAAATCTATGATTGTTTTGCGCAATTGCCGAGGCAAATTCACTCGGGTTCTTCGTTCCTGCACTGTTGGAATCCGATTCCTCTAAGATCTCTAATATTCTTTCAGAGCGATTTGTGAAAGACATATTTCCCAAATTCCTAAAAGCAAACAAGAAAATGAACAAATAAACACAAAAAATACAAATAAAAATATGTCACGAAAATAGTACGCCACTGATGACGTTGGGTCATATTTACCCGTTTTTGCTTGACGCACGTGTATCTCCCTGCGCAGGCGACGTCGCACTAAGTTCACTAGCGGTGCGGGTGGAGGGGTACTGTATCTCCAGCTACTAGAACGTTTAAAACCACAATGCACGTAAAATACAAAATATGGCCGTTTGAAATCACCTCGGGCCAATATGACCCAGCGTCATTGGCGCCGGGTTAAATTGTAGATGCAATGATACTCATAGTGGGGAATGAATGGAAGTCAATCATAATAACTGTTCCCCAAATAGATATATAAGATGTTTCAAAATTAACCCATTTAGACTATCGTACTGAATAACTTTTGCTATGGAATCAACTCCGAAATTGCGAAAAAAAAGTTTTCTTTCATTCAGTTCGATGGTCTTAAGCACTCCTTAAAGGTTGTCGGGTTAATTTTGAAACACCTGTTAAATTAATTTCATTTATTACATAGAAAATAATATGACATTTTTCTGGTCTAATCGTAACTTAAGTGAAAAACTAAAGAGGGCGCGACTGTCGTGTGCGCAGACTTCTAGAGTATTTCACGCTGATGTCATTCGTCGACGGCATATGTGTGCATGTACTTGAACACAGATGCGAGGCGTTAACAAAATACATCAGGTCATTAGTTTTAGTATTTTATTTATATACCATTGTGTTAATCAAGGTCCTTTGTTTAACAATTTAATTATAGTATTATCATTTTGATCGTACATTTAGCAGTCATTTTTTAACCGACTTCAAAAAGGAGGAGGTTCTCAATTCGGCAGTATGTTTTTTTTTTTGTATGTTTGTTACGCGATTACTGTGCTAATTATGAATTGTTTTGGATGATTCTTTTTTATTGAATGCTTTCGAGGTGGTCCCATTGCCACCAAATCAGAATCTGATGAGGGGATCCCATGGAAATCGAGGGAAATCCTCAAATTTTATAGGCACACCTATAGCGGTTTGGGTATTTTCTATAGTAACTCATGCAATTGCATTCGAAAAGCACTATTTGGTGAAGTGGAACTGATGATGAAGACCACAGATGGCCACGGAACTACTTAATAATAAGTATTTCTCGGATTCGATTAGACACTTTATAATGGTTACTAAGCAATTTATGCTTGTCACATTTCATATGGTGAAGTCACCATCAGTTCCAGTTCTCTTGGTTCTTACCAGGAGAACTCCTCAACAATTAACGCCCCTGCATTGGGAAAAGCAATATTTTATAAAAGGTGATGAGTAGTTAACATTAAGCTATTGTAACTTAGATAAATTAAAAATCGACCCACTAAAAAGTGAAAAATAAAAAACTTTTTACACAATAAAAACAACCGACTTCCAAAAAAACACTACAAAATTAAAAATAACTGAGAAGTCGGTGGCAAAAACTAAAATACAGATCCAAAGACACCGACTTCCGAAATCAAAAGTTATTTTTCACTTTGTAGTGTTTTTTTGGAAGTCGATTGTTTTTATTTTGTAAAAAGTTTTTTTTATAATAACAGCAGATTGCAGATTTGCTCATAAAAAACCTAAAACCACTTTGCCTACTTTTCCGTTTTGTGGAAGATTTATCCGTGGATAAATCGAAAAACACTTGCACTATGCTTTACCCGGGGATGGAACCCAGGACCCCACGCTCAACTGTCTCACTTATACCACTAGGCCAACGAGACTGTTAATTGATCATCTTTCTCTTTTTTTTTCTTATTGGCTTCGCACGGTTTGTGCATTTAGCCAGTCATGTAAATTGCGTCATGTAAAATTAAGTAACAAGTACAAATTATGAAATGAACTCCATTCAATGCGTGATAAAGATGATAGATGATATCCCAGCCCGCTCCCCTTGAGTTTAAGTAAATACACTGTGGCACTTTACTGAAACCTCGCGCGGACTTCTTGAGAGAACTTAAACTGATGTTGCACTGTTTTGTTTCATTTGCCTACACTAATGCAGGTTCACGAACACTTAATGGTTAATAATCCACCACTATTATTACACATTAATATTCGGCTTGACACAAATTTTTGAAAATAAAACACAACTGCTAACATGTCGCTTCACTTTCCCGCCAAGAAGTCCCATCTTTCTCTTTCCTATTTAATTGGAGACTTCGTCTTATACAGCGTGGCGCTTTAGTGGCCACATTAACTTAACACACGTATACAATTTCGCCTTAGCATAGAATAGAATAGAATAGAATACTCTTTATTATGTACACCATAAAAGTTACAGATATAAATGTTGAAATTTTACACAGGGTGACACAATGGGCGGTCTTATCGCTAAAAGCGATCTTTTACAGACAACCTTTGGATGGATTAAAAAAGAGAAGGAGAGAGTACTGCAGGTAGTCAGTGGTGAACTATTTACATGTACAATAAATACATACATACACTAAGCATAACTTATCCATAATATATATATACAATAATAAACATGAAACAAGATCAAGGAACTGTATTCTGTAATGATGCTGTCTAAGAACAGAGAAAGTGTTTTTTTACCAGAACCTTAACGTTTTATGAAAATATTTTAATTTCATTGAACGTTATTATTTATTGATTTATTTTCAATTTTCTAAAATAGCATCTTGGAACAACCTGTACTTAAAGAACTGTAGCGCAGAGGTATTCAGCCGGAGTCATGGATCATAACATCGAATCAATGAAATTAAAACAAATAATGTCAAGGAGTAGGCGAATTGAAGGAAAGAGAGAGCTTTATTATTTAGTTTGAATGATTGATTTTTATTTTTCAATTTACAATTATAAATAATTGTAAATTGAAAAATAAAAATACATGCACACGTGCACGTGTTACGTGCATTGTAATATATTTTAAAAAAAGTCGCCATTGTGGCGGCACGCTGTATTCTAATTTCTAATTCTTTCCATTCGCGTAATACCACAAATCTCTATTAGCATTAACATCTCAGCAGCTCCATGCAATTGCATGCAAAGCCTTTCGTTCATCCCTTTTGTGGCCTCACATTCTGATCCATACAAGATAACAGTATTAGTGGAGGAGCACAGCCGTTCAATGATTTACCGGAAGACATAAAGAAGTGTAATAATATTAACATATTTAGGAGGAAACTCAAAAAACACGTATGTACCCTTTAACGTCACCATCGCCCCAGAGGCGACATTGCAATTATTATAAAGAAAAAAAATTGTATCTCATTATAAGTGAACTATTCTATATACTAGTGAAGTTCTTATGAGCAATAAATATCTTTAAACCTATAACAGTTAAATGGTAGAAAAAATAAAAATGCAATAGTAATACATTCACCAATAAGTTACTTACTCTTTTCG
Organism: Tiliacea citrago; assembly: GCA_963921375.1. NCBI lineage: Eukaryota > Metazoa > Arthropoda > Insecta > Lepidoptera > Noctuidae > Tiliacea > Tiliacea citrago. Next base: position 24,062,993 of record OY992783.1, read on the forward strand.
CTCACAGTAGGTACAATATAAGTTGTAGCGAAATAAACTATCTGTGGCAGAAATGAGCCGGCGCAATACCATGTAATAGATAGCTCAGAAATAATAGCATTGTTTGCAAGCATTGTTAGATGTTGTGACCATGAGGAACTGAAAGTGGGATGTTGTGCTGAAATATTGCATTAGTTTTAAATAACACTAATGGTCGCCCACTGGTCGAAATTAGACCCTACTTACACTCTATACAATATTAGTTTTAGTATATGCGAAACCCGAATCACGTGTCTAGTATTTTTATGTAAAAAATCTATGTACAAAATTTCAAAACACAAAAGAAAACACAAAGAAAAAAATCACAAAGTTTTAAGGTTCTTATGTTACCGGGTTGTCCGTACAAAAACATGCAAACGGCGCCCCCGCGTCCAGGGTCGTCTTGCGCTCATTGATAATAATTTGGCAGTAGGTAGCTAACCGTACGGCGATTGTATTGTAGGTAATGAAATGGTGATAACATTTTCCATCACACTTAAATATTTTTGGGACAAAATATATAACATGGTGTAAAATTTTTTGAAATCGATTCAGTTCCTTATTCTGAACAAACTATATTCAGGTTTTGCATATACTAAAAATTATGTTGTATAGTACTTACTAATTCCACGAGTAGCAAAGAAAAAAGAAAAAGAAAGAAAAATTATTTATTCTGCACAAACAAAACGCACAGTACAACAAAATAAGTCAAAAAAAAAAAAAACATACAAAGTAGCCAAAAGCACTTTCTTATTCCCTGGTTCCATGGTGTTTTTTTGAAGGATAAGATCATAAATGAAGTTATCCGGAAGAGAACCGGAGTTACCGACATAGCCTGCAGAGTAAGCAAGCTGAACTGGCAGTGAGCTGGCCATGTTTGTCGAAGGACCGATAGCCGGTGGAGCAGAGAAGTCTTGGAGTGGTGACCACGTATCGGCAAGCGTAGTGTGGGACGCCTCACAGCTAGATGGACCGACGACCTTGAAAAGGTGGTTGGGACGGACTGGATGCGGAAAGCGGGGGACAGGGTATTGTGGCGCAGCCTGGGAGAGGCCTATGTCCAGCAGTGGACTGCTATAGGCTGAGTTGATTCCATGGTCAAGCTGTCACTTCTGTCACCTATCTATCTTCAAGTCATGAGGCTCTGGTACAGACAGTGCTCTGCATTACCTGAACCCTCTTTCAAAGAAGAAGAAGAGGAAAAAAGGGTCCGGTTATGCAGAGCTGTGACTGTACTATGTGTGTGTGTCAAACGCATGGTAGTGTGTGTAATGTTTTTTTTTAATTTCATTTTAATGCATATTATATAAAAATATTAGCTTTTGCACTCCTCCTCCATATAAACTATAACTGTGCCAAATTTCATACTCCTCCATCCGCGTAATTTTCGTAAAGAGACAAGGTTTTCGCTTCACGTATTAATATAATGATAATGAAAATATTCATTTATTTATCAGGGATTTTTCATTTATAAAGATAGAAAGTTCTTTTAAAAGCGTATTTAAATGGCGCCGACCATAAAACATAAACCTATATTTCCTACCACGTTGAATTGCGATTTTGGGGTTGTGGCTTCGTTCGTTCAGAAATCATCTTAATGTGAAATAAAACATAACCTTAAATGAGACAACTGTAATTACTTTTATTATCATCGTGTATTGGAAGAGCAGATGTTTTAATAAAGAACCCGCATTTATGAATGCGATATTATACTTTGATTCTTAATGAAAACCTTTTTACGTTCATACACATTACAGATAAAGGCTTTCGTATAAACAAGCGCATTATCGTAACACATTTGTGGACCTTTTTCAAACACAAAGCTGAAATAAAATCTAATTCCCAAATTGACCTATGTAGGTATAATCCTCGACGAAGAATAGATTATCCCTTCCGAAAGTGATACCCACCACTTTGATATTTGACAAAAGATTTTAAGAGCGTGGGTGTCTGTTGACCTGTATTGATACCTAATATCAAACTACCAAAAGGATTGGATAGATTGTAATTATTTTTCGCTGGATGGAGCTAAAATAATATTTAAATTGTGTTTAGGTATTTTTCTTGTATTCTTAGAATAGTTAATCATTCCCTATAACTTCAAAAGTTATTTTTTATACGAGTACCCTGTATATCTTGGGTTTAATAGTGACCCCAATTAATAGTATTTATTGATGTAAAGCCAATTTGAAATCCGAATTTTATTGATGTCATTTGAAGATGGTCGACAGAGTAACGAACAATGCTGATTTATCAAAAAATAATTTTTGACTGCCGACAGTTATTAAAAAACCTACTTACAAAATAAAATAACAACCCCTTTAGGGGTGAAAAGGGATATTACAGTTTATATCGTAAAATCTGAAATTTACGCCGTCAAAGTCTTGGCAAAACCGCTAGTTAACTATAAAACTTACCCCCAACAAATAAAATAACAAAGCCTCCTTCATCAGATATATCGATACAGGCTACAAGCAAGCTTTTGTACCAGCCTTGGACAAAAGGCGTACGTAGAAGTTAAGCAAGCCAACCTGTATATTACGTGCTCTCCGGACACCTGCATAGCAAAATTTCAATTTATTTTACGGCCTGCCTCGGACAGGGATAGCTGTTGCCAAAATGAAGAACTCCATAGTCTACGTACTTTGGTTATCGCGTGCGCCGTATTTGTGCATTTTTTTTCGGTATTCAGTGTGTTGGTCAATTCTTTTGTTGGTGAAAATAGGTGGCAGGGGTGAAAAGGGTGAGTAAAAACCTAGTCTTTATTTTAGTGACTACGGAAAATTAACTGACAAAACCAATGACTGTTGTTGTTGTGAAATCGAACCAAAAATTATATTTATTTAGCTTATAATATAATATTTATTTGGCTTACTTAAAAAAAAAGTGCGGTCTCTTAAGAGGGTATGAGCACCAGTCATCAACAAAATATTTTTGGTCAGGTTAGGTATATTTCAGTGAACATAATTTTTTTGCTGAGACGATTAAACGACACGACATAAACGTTTCCATTTTCCTTGTCCATTGTCTATTATTCGTCGACAGATTTTGTAAGAGGAGATTTTGTGAAAGGTGTCGGATGTCTTAAAGAACAATGGGAAAATGTCGCAAAACATTGATAAAACATAACATGTCTTGTAAGCTGAAGTGGTACGCAGATGTTTAAACATTTTTTTTTACAAATTTAGTTAAACTTTTTTTAAACAATTAAAATAACCATATTTTAAACCCCTAGTGTGTTAGTTATGTTTAAATCCCATGTAATAAAAGCTGAGTTCATGGCCATTAAACGAGTGGAAATCTAGGCTTATAATACTGCCAGGGCCGAGAAAAGAACCCAGACCTCACGCTCAGAACTGCACTTCTGACCACTATACCATCGAGCCATCCGAAATGAATAAACAATACCCTGATTTATTCTACTCTTAGTTTACCTTTTAAACAAAAAACATAAGACCTTATTAAGAAATAACCTTGTTAAAGACTACACAGAGATGCTAAGTAATTAAAAAATAAAATAAAAACCCCTTTGCTATCAAAAGGCCTCTAGTTGTCCAATCTTCTGTCAAGCCTCATTAAAAAGGGCTTATGTACAAAGTAAGACAATATTTAAACAAGGACTTATCCCTTCTGAAGTAAGGCCATTCTACTTCAAGCTTTATTGAATAAAGTACATAATAAACTGAGTACAGTTTATATAAAATGACCTTTGAGAGACCAGCTTCGAAATGAAATATAACTGGAATTGTGACATTGTTTTATAGTTTTCAATTTTCGCTTTGGAACGCCGATGTTTAAGTGCACTCCTCTCTTGAAGCTTAGTCTCTTAGAGGAAGAGGTTTTATTATCTCAGATATTCTGTTATAAGACGTTGTCTATTTTGAAATTAATTATTTTAGAAAATAATTTATTAAGGGGAAATTGCAGAGTTATTACAAAATAAATAGTCTCAACACGTCTATCCCTGGAACTTATATGCTTCAACTTTGACGTTCAAAAGTGCCTTATATGTGCCTATTTGAAATAAATAATTTGACTTTGACTTTCAATCAATCTGCCTAGCCTTTTCCCAACTGTGTTGGGGTCGGCTTCCAGTCTAACCGGATGAAGCTGAATACCAGTATTTTACATAGAGCGACTGCCTATCTGACCTCCACAACCAAGTAAAAAAAAATGGCTAAGTTAAAATAATTCAAACGAAACAAATCAACATATTTATGAAGATTAGTCAAAGCAAGTTGAACAAATAAAATCTTTTACACATTGCTTTTTAAAATAGATTTGATTCAAATGGACTGGCAGTCTTTGAAAGTACCTACTGTTCTTTCTAGCAGAAACATATCTGTAGTATCGCATTCAATACTCAAGAGAAACTGCCGATAAATGACAAAACAAACATTTTAAAGTTGACATCAAAAGTACATATATATATTATCTTATCCGAATGGTTTCCATTACTACAGAGCACACTTTAGTATAATGAAGGGAATCAAAGGGAATAGAGTCGTTCAGCCGCGAAATGAGACGCCATCCAGAAATGACAGACATTTTAGTTGATGCCTTTCGACATTTTTGTTGTGAACACAGAAGGTTGGGTTGGGTTGCGAGCCTGTTGGAGGATTTGTTGGGTCCTAGATAGATTAACTGTGGGCGTCCAAGCAAAGAGGGTCCAGTTCTCGGCATTTAGTTTCAGAGACATACGCAGTTTTGTAAAGTTGGGTGAAAAAATTGCATTTTACGATTCTAATTGATTATTAATTAACGCCCAATTATCTACAAGTTCAAATAGTAAATGACTTTATATGATGTTTTTAAGTACTGAAGAAATTTTAAAGAAAAGTTTAGTAAAAAGGTACCAGTGAGTGGTATGTCAAATTTGAAAATGCTTTTTCTCAAATCAAGCATTTTCAGAGTTTCAACTTAAACCGTCTTATTACAAAACAAGGTTAATGTTCAGACCCAGGTTTTAACCATGGAGCCATTATTGAATTTCGAACTTCATTCCGTCCATGGTAAAGTTCCTAATACAAAACGGACAACCTAGTACCGAACTAAGTTTTCAGGTTTGTATAAAGAACGGTATTTCAATCACTGTTACGTTCTTATTACAAACACTGGCTGCATGGTTTAAGCCATGTCAAAATATAAATCTTGTTTTGTAATAAGACGGTAAATGTCTGATAAAAAAATGAGCCAGTTGTTGATTTTTTTTAATCCTTATTATCAATTGACTATTCTAGATACCGATTCTAGTCTTAACTCAATACCTCATAACATCACGCCTATATTCAAAGGGTTAGGCAGAGGTGCACCGACAGTACGACCTACATTTCGCCCGTTATTTTTAAGTCACACGTAATAGGAGGCGCGAAAGCAGTATTGGCCGCGACTTACGAGCTATAGGTCGTAAGTTCGAACCCAGAGAAGCGCTTTACTTTGTGTAAATTTTTCATCACCACTGCTCTCAGAACGGTGAAGGAAAACATCGTGAGGAAACCCGCATGTCCTAGAACAAAAATTCGAAGACATGTGATATCTACCAACCCACCCTGGGCTCGCGTGGTGAATTCCGACCTCTCACCGAGAGGTGGCCTGTGTTATGCTTAATAGGGGGCGAGCCTATCGCCATCAACCGGCCAAAAATCCAACCTCCGGGCTGCTTCTTAGAAATTCCAGATCTAAAAACCCAATAAAACTTCAGCCATCCCGGGAATCGAACCCAGGACCTCATGCTCTACTGTAGCACTGGCGACGACTAGACCAACAAAGCAACCAACGATTAACTTACAGCCGTTGAGCTAGCAAACGCAAAAAAATAAATCTTATACTGCTGGTAGTTCCAAAGATTAGCCCATTCAAACTAAAAGCAAACTCTACAACTTTATTATTAGTATCATCACCATTATCATTTCAGCCGAAAGACGTCCACTGCTGGACATACACCTCCCCAAAAGGGTTTGCCATAACCGCCACGCTTGGCAGACGGATTGCCGATCACAGTATGGTGTTAAATGCATAGAGACCGCTGCTACCATTCTCTGGTAAGTCCCTTAGTCGCTTTTTACGACACCCATGGGAAGAAATAGGATGGTACCATTATTTACGTCCGGCACCACACGGACTATATTATTAGTATATATAGATAGATTCATATTAAAATTAAATATAATAATGAAATCACGATGTTTTATCAAGATTTAATGGGTCGCTAGTACACAATAAACACAGCTCAGCATTGTCCCAATGTCACATCGTATTAGTTCTTCTCATAACATCTTTCCGGCATCAAGTCTGCTATCGCAACACGCTGTGTGTCATGTGATCATGTCACAAACCGCAGTGTCAACGCATAGTGTGTTACGCTCTTAAGTAAACTCGAATGCTTCTTGTTTCAAACGCACTGTTGGCAAGGTACATACGGACGACTTTGTTACGCGACGATTTTTTATTGCGCACTGAATTTTCAACTCTGGGAGATAAGCCGTACGTTCAATATCCAGAGCGCGATAAAAAATCGCCCGTGGGTATGAGGGCTTTTCACTAAAATTACTATCGCCGATAATTTTCGACTCTGTATAGCAAAACGCCTCTGTATCTAACCCTACACAGATTCAAGCCTTTTTTTTTTTTTTTTTGGGTGGGAAATCATCAAATAACTTCTCCCGCTCTGGGCGGAGCGGGAGGGAGTGTCAGACTTTTACTGACTAAAACCCACCCGTGTTCCTTCCGTTGCCTGTGTGCCAGGGCCACGATATCCCTTTCGGACAAACTCGCAACCCTGGCAGGCATTGGTCCTGACGGACCCCGTCAGTTTGTGCTGACATCTCTTTGAGGCGCGCGTGGAACACAACGCGCCGTCGACCCGGGCCTGGTCCTTATCGGACGGCGAGCTACCCATCGCTCACCGTCCGCAGGCCCGTGCCTACGGTGGCCAGAAATCGGCTTGCGACTCCCGACGCCCGGGGCATCTCCTGCGGCGACTAAGGGCGCGAGGGCGCGAACCTTGTCTCACCCTCACGCGTTCCGCCTCCTCCTTCGCTAGCATAACTGCTTCGCAGAAGGAGGTGACGGCCTCCCATGCACTCTCGCTCCGAACCATGGCCTGAACCAGGGCCGGCCGCGAGAGATCGCCGCCGCCGATCGCCTCCGTCAGGACACGGCGGTGCTCCGCCCAAGCTGGGCAGACCTCCACCATATGCTCCACCGTGTCCTCCGGGCGATCCACACAGTGGTGACACCCGGGCGTTTCCTCCCGCTTTATCCTGAACAGGAACCTCCCGAAACAACCGTGTCCGGTGAGGACCTGCGTCAGGCGGAAGGTGAGGACGCCGTGGCGCCTCTCTAGCCACTCCTCAAAGAGGGGACTTATCGCCACAATTGTGGCGTGCCCAGCGCTGGGTTGCGACAATCGCACTCTCCATGTCGCCATGAGATCCCGCCGGAGCTCTATCCGCCGTGCCGTGATTTCTCGCGGCAGCGGAGTTTCACCCCGGCGTTTCGCCTCCTCGCGCCACTCCCAGATGTGCGCGAGGAACACAGATTCAAGCCTAACGCCATGTTTAGACAACAATTAAATTACCCCCAACATGCTAGCACAATTTCCCGTCCATAAATCGAGCCCGTCAATACGACACGTAATTCCTGATGAGCTTAGGGCTAGGATCGCTTTACACAACACGATCTTTTATTCATTATGTTTTACGTCACGACATCGCGACGATGTCCCTCAGGGTTTGTCAATTGTCTTGTTAGATCAGTTATCCGTTTTGAGACATTGGAGACTGGAAACATTTGCTCGGTTTTGGAGTTAGGAGACATGCGATCGATCGAGCTAGAATAGATTTTTCTTTAATTACTTTTAAACAATAAAGATACATTGAGAAATCGTGTTTTTTTGTCTAACACTCAAATTCAACAAAAGTAATACACCTATCCACAGAAATACTTAAACCAAAATAAATACAAAACACCATCTTATATTCCCGATAATTTCCGCTATTTTCTAGCTGTTTACCGGTCCTATCCGGTATGAAGCGGTTTAAACTGGTTTAGCGACGGCGTGGATATCAGGATAAATCCGGTTCTGCGGTGTATTCAACGGTCGAGAGGCAATAAACGTTAACCCTTTGTTGAATAGTAAATACGAATACGGTGTTTTATCCAGTTTATGTATGTGAGGATTTTTCGCAAGGTTTATTTTCTGTGTTATTGCGAGCGTAGCGTGCGTAGTCGGAGATTAACTATTTATACTAAAGAAACGTAAAGGAAGGAAAAATAAACACTGTAGAGGCTGGCTTGAATCAAGATACTCGGACTTTTGCAGAGGCAGATGTGTGAATAAAAGAGTATTTTTTAGATGTCTATGTTTTTTTAATATTAAAGAAAAAACAACCTAAAAGTATATCACATTCAAAACCTTAGACATTCTAATAAGTTTATAGATTTTAATTATGTTGGCCAAGATCCAAAAAGCAATAAGTTTTGTTATTAATGAAATTACAGCTTTTTTATGTGATTGATGAATTTTTAAGATTATATCACATCTAGTATGATATACGTCAGAATACAAAAAATTACAAGATGTAGAATATTAAGAAGGTTTCTTGCTGTCTTCCTTGATAAAATCAGAAACTTTTTCCCCAATCATAATCACAGGACCGTTGGTATTCCCTCTTGTGATAACAGGCATGATACTGGCATCAGCTACTCTCAGCCGCTGTACGCCGATCACTCTCAGTCTACTATCAACAACACTGCCCATTGCACAAGTCCCAACGTAATTACTCAATCCAGAAAACATGCAGGAAGCATAGCATTTCCAATACTCATCACTGCCTTTTTCAAATTCACTGCAGCCTCCTGACGTAGGGTCAATCATATCTGCTCCAATACTTCTGAAATATGTTGTATTAACTACGGGAACAAAATCTTTTACATATTTCACCAGGTCGTCAAGGTCAGCCTCGTTAGACAAATACCCAGTAGTAATCATTGGAGAATCCATTGGATTCGAGCTCCTTAGTGTAACTTTACCTCTAGATTTCGGGCGTAAATTGATAATTTCATTGAACAAACCCATTTTTTCCATCATTTGTACATAAGTTTTGTCACATATATCGTAACTTAGCCTATATCCGAAGGAGCAAAAGTATAAAATCAAGTTTGCGTGTGCCGAAAATGACATTGTTTCATAGTCTGGATAATTCTGACTTTTGTCTAGTGCTGTAAATCCCATCAAAGGAGAAGCTGGTAAAATGTAAGGGTTCAAAGGTACTGGCTCGCTTTTTTCCATGGAATGAAGTATAACGACTCCAGTATGGTCTTGCAAATTCTTTCCCACTGGGAGATCTGATAAAACATCAACGTTTTTGCCTTCTAAATCTTGTTTAGGACCGAGTCCTGATAGTAAAAGTAGCTTAGCAGAGTTAAATGTACCAGCAGAAACGATGACTTCTTTGGATGCTTTTAGATTTATAGTTTCGCCATTTTCTAATATAGCTTCTACTCCTACGGCATTCTTGTTTTCGTCGAAATTAACTTTTGTGACTAAAGTATTTTTAAGCACATGGAGATTTTTACGGTCTTTAACTGATTTTAAAAAGGCAAAGGCGCTGCTTTGTCGACCACCTGTCGCTATATAAATAAATGCTTTGGAATAGCCCAGTGCACTTCCTGGATCATTAATAATATCATTACCAAGCTCGTTGAAGCTTTCTAAAATGTCGTTTACGTTTTTGCGAGAATCTTTTGTAAGTCCTACTAATCCACTGATGCCATGATTAGTGATATCTGGTGACATGGCAAAGTCTGCGTCTTCGATTCTCTCACTTTTCTTAAAGTATGGAAGCACGTTCTCCCATTCCCAAGTAGGGTCCTTAGTTATGCTTGCCCAATTTTCGTAATCTGTAGGATGTCCTCGAGAGTAGAGCATATAGTTGAGAGAGCTGGTACCTCCTAACATCTTGCCTAAGCTCGGCTCAAAGAAAGGCTTTTGATGACATTTTTTTGTTTGCTCATCGTTTTCTGTTGTGTAGTTCCAGTCAAACCGAGACCTTTTTAGAAATAAAGTGCACCCTGGTACCTGAAAAGAAAATTATATTAATACAGATCAACACAGTTTGAAGTTGTTAGATATTTTTTGATAATTACTTGCGAAATTTCACTCCCTATTTATTCTTTACTGGGGCCCAAATGTCATGTATCTATTGGTTAACTTATCTTTATCACTATAAGGCATTCTAACCAACAGTTTCGTCTACAGTTGCTAGAACATTTTGTTCTTACATATCTACATGTACTGACTGCTTCGTTGGTCTAGTGGTCGCAAGCGCTACTGCTGAGCATGAGGTCCTGGGTTCGATTCCCAGGTCCGGCAAAGTGGTGAGACAAGGTTCGCGCCCTCGCGCCCTTAGTCGCCGCAGGAGACGCCCCGGGCGTCGGGAGTCGCAAGCCGATTTCCGGCCACCGTAGGCGCGGGCCTGCGGACGGTGAGCGATGGGTAGCTCGCCGTCCGATAAGGACCAGGCCCGGGTCGACGGCGCGTTGTGTTCCACGCGCGCCTCAAAGAGATGTCAGCACCAATTGACGGGGTCCGATAGGACCAATGCCTGCCGGGGTTGCGAGTTTGTCCGAAAGGGATATCGTGGCCCTGGCACACAGGCAACGGAAGGAACACGGGTGGGTTTTAGTCAGTAAAAGTCTGACACGCCCTCCCGCTCCGCCCAGAGCGGGAGAAGTTATTTGATAATTTCCCACCCAAAAAAAAAAAAAAAAAAGGTCCGGCAAAGTGTTATTGGGATTTACCATTAAGAATTTCTCAGCAACAGCCCGGAGTCTGGATTTGTGCCCGGTTGATGTCAAAGTCAAAAGTCGAAGTCAAACCATTTATTTCATGAGAGGCACTTTTGAACGTCAAAATTTACAAAAAAAATAGAATTGATTCTAGTTGCCCCTTCCAATATATGTCAATAGTCTCGCTCTCTATTACATGGGACTTAAACATAACTGGCGAAATGTGGGTGTACTATAGGTACACCTCTGCCTAACCCTTCGGGGATTGCAGGCGTGATGTTATACATATTGATAGACTGAAAACTTACAACGCTTTCGACGGGAGCATTTCCACCAGCTTCAATAAGAAGAACATTGACATTTTCATCTTCTGTCAATCTGTTAGCTATCACACTGCCGGCTGTTCCAGCGCCTACTATTATGTAGTCAAAACTGGATCCATCTGAAACATTATAGGTATTTGATTGCTGAGTTAGCGCAGTAGTGGCCCAGTGGTAACGTCCCCGACTTTCGAGTTGTAGGTCGTGGGTGCGCGACCCAGGCAGGCGCTTTACTATGTGTAAATAATTTCATCACCACTGCTCTCAAAACGGTGAAGGGAAACATTGTGAGGAAACCGGCATGTCCTAGAACCAAAAATTCAAAGACATGTGACATCTACCAACCCGCACTGGGCCCGCGTGGTAGATTTACAGCCCACTCCCTCTCAAAGAGAGGAGGCCTGTGTCCCAGCAGTGGGAACATTATAGGCTGATTATGATGATGATGATTGCTGAGTTACTGTTTAAACTGTCGTTCTGATTACACATTCTTACATAATATTATATCAAACATGATGAATCGTGTTTTTTAGGATTCCATACCTCAAAATGAAAAAGCGAACCCTTATAGGATCACTCGTGTGTCTGTCTGTCTGTCACAGCTAATTTGCTCCGAATCTACTGGACCGATTAAGTTGAAACTTGGTACACTTATGAATTTCTGTGACCCAAATGGACGTATGACGTAAATAAATGAATTTTGAATAAGAGGTCACTTTTCAAAAGTTTTGCAAACAGTATCGTGTGACATATAAAAGAAAGGGCTTATTGTGATGGTCTCAAATATAATTTATTTATAATTTTAGAATAGTTAGTTTTAAAGTTATTAAAGAAAATAGCTGAATATTGACTATCCCCCTTTATCTCCGAAACTACTGAGCCTCAAATTAAAAAAAAAATACAAAAAATTGTTCTTTACTTCTAGATTACAGGAAAATCTATAAGAAGTTAATAATGCCATAGGTATTAAAATAACATGGTAAATCTCCCAATATTGTGGGTACAAAGTTACATTTGCAGTTGGAATGTATGCGCGAACATGTTTTTCAACTACAATGTTAAGTTTGTTCGTAGGATTAATTAATCCCAACTACGGAACCATTAATTGTGCGTAGTACGACGCGCGCTTGGTCGGTTTTTTTTTGTTAGGATCCAAAGTAATATTTAATTACGAATCGTGATTATGTATACTGTATAATATGTTCGGACTTTGAGGGCAACATAACAACATAAAAAAACCGGCCAAGTGCGAGTCGGACTCGCGCACGAAGGGTTCCGTGCCATTATCTATATAAATGGCAAAAAATCACGGTTGTTGTATGGGAGCCTCCCTTAAATATTTGTTTTATTTTAATTTAATTATTTATTTTTAAAGTGAATATATAACTAAATATTCTGTGAATATTTCAAGCGTCTACCTGTTGCCGTTATCAATATAGAGCAAAAAGGAGCAAAAAAATCACGTTTGTTGTATGGGAGCCCCCTTAAATATTTATTTTATTCTGTTTTGTTAGTAGTTGTTATTATAGCGGCAACAGAAATACATCATTTGTGAAAATTTCAACTGTCTAACTATCACGGTTCATGAGATACAGCCTGGTGACAGACGGACAGACAGACAGACAGACAGACGGCGGAGCCTTAGTAATAGGGTTCCTGTTTTACCCTTTGGGTACGGAACCCTAAAAATGACGGTGACGATGTCAATGTGTTGAAGTACTGGTATTTTATCGCCATGTACTATTTCTAAGAAAGTACAATGATGTCAATGGCACGGTGTATATGAAGAAGTTCTCATTAAACTAACCTTTAACAATAGCTTGAGGGGGCCACAAGTATGCAGTGAATTGTAGCAAAGCCAGGTATTGTAGGCCCGTTTGAATGGTCTTGATTTTGCCCAAGATACCCGCTGAATACATGGCTCCAGTCAGACCTTGAGAGAAAAGAGAAGAATTATAATTGTTATGAGCAGCAGTGGTGGACACGTGCAAATGACCGTGTCTTATCATCATCTTCTTGAGGACCAAAAATTCGAAAACTTGAGTCACCTACCAACCCGCGCTGGGCCTGCATAGTGGGTTACAACCCACTCCCTCTCAGTGAGAGGAGGCCTTTGTCCCAGCAGTGGAAACAGGCTGATTATGCTTAATTGCTAGAAGGCCTTTAAATATTTTAATAGTAATTCTGTGAGTGCATATTCATCTTACAGGCAATTTTTTTAGCTAGTTTCTCAAACTGGAGAACAAAAGAACCGGCAACCGCAACTAGCGTGCGTGTATTGCCAGATCTTTATTTATTTTCCTTGTGGTTAGTGACTAACCTGGTGCTAGAATTTTTATGCCGCCCATGCCCATGGCCTCTGACTTGTCTTCACATGCCGTCGAGAAATCTCTCTCAGGCATTCCGGTTTCCTCACGACGTTTTCCTTCACCGTTTTTAGCAAGTGATAATTTACAATACACACATGAATCCGAAAAGTCAGAGTGCGGGCCTTGGGTTGGAACTCGAGAGGTAAAAAGGAGTATACAACATTATTTTTAGTTTATGCGAAACCTGAATCAATTTCAATAATTTTTACACCATGTTATATTTTTCCCGAAAATATTTAAGTGTGATGGAAAATGTATTCACCATTTAATTACTTACAATAAAATCACCGTACGGTTAGATACCTACTGCCAAATTATTATCAATGAGCGCAAAATGACCCTGGAGGCGCGGGGGCGCCGTTAGCATGTTTTTGTACGGACAACCCGGTAACTTAACAACCTTATATCTTTGTGATTTTTCATGATACGGTTTTTAAATTTTGTACATAGATTCTTTACATAAAAATACTAGACACGTGTTGCGGGTTTCGCATATACTAAAACTAATATTGTCTAAGGGTATCGTAACAGGTGGCGTTCTGTAGTTTCTGCCTACTCCCATGGGAAGAAGAGGTGAGTTTATGCACGCGTGTAGAACAAAAGAACATAAATAAACACAATAACTCCCAGTATTTCGGCGATATAAAATAGTAAAAGTCACAGTGGCACTGCACAGAATAAGAACGAACCAACCAACACGACAAAAGCCAAGTTACAGATAAGAACATCAATCAATCTGCCTGTTCGGTCGGCTTCCAGTCTAACCGGATGCAGCTGAATACCAGTGTTTTATATGAAGGAGCTGCTTATCATTTTATCATTATAGAATTGAATGGAAACCAAAAACAGTATTCTGGTCACGACAGTACTAACCAATAATCTAACAAAAGTACTAGGCTTGCATAAATTCACTATAGTATTTCAATCAGTAGTATTATGCTACTAATAGGATTTGGATGAAATTTGGCACACAGTCCACAGATAGTTTATAACCTGGATATACGTATGATACGCCGGTGGACCGTTTTCGTGGGATAATTTCCGACATCTACGCGGGCGAAGGCCCAGGCAAAAGCAAGTAGATATTATAGATTGTCTGTGTGACCGCACTGTTCTTCAAAGCTATGCAACAGACTTTGATGCGGTTTTCACCGTCATTTATAAATAATAATAAAGAAATCTCCAAGTTTTGTCAAGTCCTTAAAACCGTGCGAAGCAGGGGCTGGTCGCTTATTAATGAAATAAAGTAATTACCTTGTTATGTAAGAAAAATTGTGTATCCTAATCAAGCTGCTCAAAGTCTTTGAATGGCTCGTATTTCAGATTTTTCGATGTATTTATATGTTATGATATTTTTTTCTAAAATCTGTTTTTTACTTGACTGTTTCTACAACAAAAATAAAAGGTTTACTAATCCTAGTTCACGTATTAACACATTTTATAAGTATTTGTTTTTTTGTTGTTGGAGCCAATACTTACAGGTTGATGTTTTTGAGAATAGCATGAAAAATAATAATTATGCTAAAAAAACCGCTCTTTCCCAATCATTAACCGTCTTTAAAAAAGAGGAGCGTATGCATTCTATGAGTTTTTTTATTTTAATTCAATCAATCAATCATGATTTGTTTCATTTCGATTTCGATAAAAATATTTTATTTCACATAAATCTACATAATACTTATGATACATTAAAAGCTAGGTGCACGGTTCCTCTTTTAAAAATAATTGGCTGTTGCAATATTTTAAAAATGCCGTGTTAATAGGTATGGGAGGACAGAGTAGGCCTGTCATCAAGTACCAGGTACTTAACAAAATAGAAAATGGTCTACAAATCTAGTCTATTATGCCGACAACGTTCTCACATTCTCAAAACATAAAAAAATCTATATAAAATATTGTTAAAATAATAAAAATAAAAACCTATTTCAACCAAATCACATGGTTGCCATTACCACTGTAATAAATCTGAATTAATATCCTGCCCACTTCCACAGTTACACAATTCACAGTTATTTATTATGTTTTCTGGTCAGGTTTTTGGTATTGTAAACCCACAAGCATGAGCCGGCAGTACAGCTAGTCACTAATATAGGAACATTGTTTTTTTAGTCAGCATTCCAGAACTTTCCATTATTTCTTTATGTTACCGGTACAATTACCAATAACATTGCTTTCTTTGCAAAGAAATATTCACTTAGCGTAGAAATTAATGTGAAATGTCCCGCCTTTGTACAGTATTTTTTTTACTTGTGCATCAAGTTTTAGTAAATAAATAATAAATGTTAAGTTATTCTTACAAACATGCTGTATAATGACGTACATTAGTTGTATGTACGTCATTATGCAGCGTGTTTGTAATATCTCTATCACTTAAATATCTTTTCTCATACATTTGTTTTACAATGGAGTATTACGTCAAGAAACATTATAAACAATTACATTTTGTCTAATAATGTTAATGTATTTTTTATTTTATTTAACATTTGTATGCCCACACAATTATGTTACCTATATTATTATTGTTTTTTTTTTAATATTTTGACGCTTAAAGAAGCAAAAAACTTTTATTTGTATAAGTTCGTACAGTAGGCAGCACGTTAGTGATAACACTTTGACCTTGAGCTGGCCTAGCGTAGTACGGGTTTTCAACAGATTATGAGGTCAGTTTATATGTTTAAAGATATTTATTCTCAAAAAAGACACAAAGTCGCTTACGTGAGAACAATGCTTAGCATAAATTTTAAAGTTCGTCACAGACGTCGCGGTAGCAATTATGATACACCCATCCCATGCATTCAGCTTTTAGGAAGGCTGTTATTTGTAATTAAATATTCAGATAATTGAGTTTTTAATGCATGAGCATAATTGTTTTATACATGAGGGAATTTTGTTGTATAATTGTACACCTTCCAAAGTTATCTTTTTTTTTTGCCAAATTTAGTTCTAAAAATCAGAAAACTAGCACGGCAGCTAGTTTTATGATTTTACGTTTATTTTAGGTTTTTTTTTTCGGTGAGTGCTACGTTGGGTTACTTGTTTTACTTTAGTAAACGATAAATTAGTCTGTATACTTTTGTTGAATGCCTTACGAATGAAAATACATGTATTGTATCTATAGTTCTGTCTAATGTTCTTTATTTTGGTTTCTTCATAAATTTTGCATGTTGATGATAAATATGGGTAGTAAAAAATCATTTTTATTATTTTGTTTTGTGCAACTTGGAGACTTTCTAGCTTCGTCTTAGCCGAACTTTTACGGGCCCAAACAACCAGATATAGTAGGTGTGGTTTTACTAAGACGTTATAGATGGTGTGACGCAGTCTATGCGGAATACATCTAACTATGTTTCGGAGGGATCCAAGTAGTGACGTATGCTTTAATTTTATATAATCCATATGAACAGCCTACGTCAGAGAACTATCCTTTCTCAAGCTAAGATATTTCACAAGATTTTTGCTGTAAGGGCACATTGTTAATAACTAATAGATTATGTGCAGGTATTATTTTATTTTTTACTTTAAACAAGATATATCATGTTTTAGAAGTATTGATCGTTAATAAGTTATATTGAAATCATGAAAAATTGTGTTTAAATCATCTTGAGCCTGGGAAACTAAATCATGAATGGATGATCCGAAATAAAACAAGCAAGTGTCATCAGCGTATAGAGTAAGATGGCCGTGTAGTTTAATTTCCTAGATAATATTTATGTAGATAAAAAAGAACAGGGGTCTTAGAATTGAGCCATGGGGAACTCCACACGTTATAGGTAATGCGCCACTTTGATATTTATTATCCGTCCTAATTAACTGCGACCTGTTTTTCAGATAGGAATCAAACAAATTGAAAGCACTGTCGGTAATTTTGATGGTTTCTAGCTTTTTCTGTAGCAATTCATTACTTACGGTGTCGAACGATTTTTTGAGGTCAATAAAGATACCAAGGACTATACCTTTACCGTCTACATTTTGCTTAATTTTAGTAACAAGGTTGACTGTAGCTGTTATCTGCTGCTTTTTGGTGTAAACCCGTATTGTCTGTCTGAAAGAAAGTTATTAGAAGTCAAATATTTATATAATCGGTTGTGTAGGATTTTTCTAATATTTTGACAATACAGGCAACACTTAAATAGTTCACTAGTTACCTGGGTCCATTTTTGAACACTAAATGTAAATGGGAGTTACCTTCGCCGTTTTCATGGTATTGGGAAAATTACCTTCAGCTTTATACTGGTTTTGTTACTATTGATCGTACCTACCAATTACAGGATTCTATCCTAATCCAAACTATTATTATAAATGCGAAAGGAAGTTGGTTTGTTTGTAACGCTTTCACGATAAAATGGCTGAACGGATTTTGATGAAATTTGGCACATAGACCAGATTTTTGGGGTTCCGTACCTTAAAAGGAAAAAAAACGGAACCCTTATAGGATCACTCGTGTCTGTCTGTCTGTCTGTCCGTCTGTCACAGCCGATTTACTCCGAATCTACTGGACGGTTTAAGTTAAAACTTAGTACACATATGAATTTCTATAACGCAAACACGGACGTGCAACGTAAATAAATTAATTTTGAATATGGGGCCGCTTTTGGGGGGCAAATTAGAAAATTATAAAAAAAGTTTTGCATTTGGTACCATGTGGCATCAAATGAAAGGGCTTAATGTAAGAATTACAGATATAGTTTTTAATAATTTTAAAATATATACTTTTAACTTTATTTAAGAAAATCGATGATAATTGACCATTCCACCCTTATCTCCGAAACTACTAAGCCAACATTTTTGAAAAAAAAAAAAATATTTCTTTACTTATAGATTACAGGAAAACCTTTAAGAAGTCTATGGTGTTAAAATAACATAGTAAATCTCTCAATTGGAAAGCATGTTTTTCAACTACAGTGTTAAGTTTGTTCTTGGGTTTTAAATTATCTTGGAATCAAAAACGTGGTAGATAACATATTTATTGTACGGAAAACTCACCACGTGAGTGCAACGCGCACTTGTCCGTTTTTTTTTTATTATTACTTCCTCTTCTCAAACAGAGCACCTGCCATCTTATCTGTTTACCAGTGTTGGTTGACTGGTAGAGAATCCCTAGAATGGCATTAAGTAGGCCTTTGTATCCGAGAAGAGTTAATTAAGTGGGATATCTTATGAAAATACTTAATTTGCATGTTACACGATAATATTATTTGTAATTTATGCAGCATTGTTCTTGGCCTATAACAAAAAATCTTTAAAAATACCATTAATAAAAATGTTCAAATTCGTGAGACATTCATTAAAGCCGGATATGGAAATTCTTCTTATGTAGATTTTTTTAACATAATATTTTAGAAGAACAATGGGCTCAATTGAGTTTCACACCACTGGTTCACCACCGAAACTACTTACGCAATCTTACTTACTCATTGATCATTTCACGTGTAAATGGATAATTATATACACGTGACACAATGCCGCTTCTAAAGTGGTTGCATATACGCCAGCGCAGAGAGCAAAGGACGCTGACCACCTTGTTTCCATTTCTTGACTCTCCCTCTTCCCCTAATTATCTAGCCCCCCACTTTCATGCACCCACCACAATAAAAACGCACACAATCATCTTCTTCAATGTCCCACTCACCACACAGAATTCATTCACTCTTCCTTCTTCGTTCAGTCTACCTCTCTGTGGAATCCGCTCCCCCAGGAAATCGGGATGGCCCCCAACCGATTATCTTTTAAACTTAAAGTTCACGAGCACATTCGCAAGAAGCTGGCAGAGTTTTATGCGAACGTGCTTGCGAACTTCGCGGTCAGCGCCCTTTGCTCTCTAACCGTGTATACCGTTAGATAGATATCTTCTTTATTATTATTATTTACTGTTAACTATTGCGATTAGGTGGCTACCCGTACGTACGACAGCTAAAAATCAAATATGCTTGGAAATTCGAGCACTGTTTTGACAACCTTCTTCGTGATAAATCGAAATGGCTGTACTAGCCATATACATGCGAGCAGCGGCCACCGAAATTTGTATGAAAATCCATATTTGTCGTGGTCGGCCAACTCTTAAATAACATAGTAAACTCATATCTATCGTGTAATTTTATTTAAAAATGGAACGATCTTTTACTCCGAGACATGGCAATCAAGGAGGTAACTTATCAAAGGTTTTATTTAAATTTCGAACTGGCGTGCAAATAGAAAGCTAATCTAAGAAAATATGACCATGTGTCGAGTTACAGGACTGAGCTCAAATGGATGTCCATTCGCCAGAGAAGAAGTTTGTGCGCTTTGACCTCACTTTCTCCCTTCTCGACTCTCCCAGCCCTCCTTCTTATCTTAAGTCTCACTTCCAGTATCTATGTTCTTCACACGCTAAGAGTCTGCGTTCTTCCAACAATCTTCTTCTACTCTGTCCTTCTCATAATTCTGACTTTGTTCACTCATATTTAGTCCATTCTTCTCTGGAATGCGCTTCCTCTTGATATCAGGACGGCCACCAGTCAGTATGATTGACTCACGTATGTGTGCCTCGGCATGTTCACGTTCGTACATAAATGCCCCTATTGCAGGCCGCTGCAGTAATGTACCATACTTTCGACAATCGCTTGTTGCGGCCACAAATATGCAGTGAAATGCAGCCAAATATTGCCAAATATTTAAACCAATTTGTACGGTTTGAATTTCTTCCGCGATGCTCGCGGAATACTTGGCTAATTATACACAAAAATTTATATCAATACTTGATACTATAAAGTTTACAGCCTGCGTTAAAATAGACTCCATGAGTAACGATAAACAGTAGGTACCTACTGTAATGTACGAATGTAATGGTGTAACCTGCAAAGAAATAACTGATTTAATCTAGGGCAGTCAGTCTCGGTACCACCGAGCTGAATGGCTAGTCTTCGTAAAGTTCGTGTCGACTCGAGCGAAGATAACTTAAAAAATATATTTCAATATAAATGTAATTGAACAGTTTATTTTGATATATACATTTCAACTCCAGGTTAATCCACGATCTTCTTCTCATTTAGTCTTCTAATTAAGGTGAATCCGCAGGTGTAGCCCGCGAAATTCAAATTTTCTTACGTTTTTTGCTACTTGCAGGTCACTGTCGGGTTGTATTTTGATAAAAATATGATTCGCGACTATAACAGATATGTATTTACAGAATTATAATCATTACAATCATTAATACATCTCTCTAAGTGAGATCTGTTCCATTGAATGACTTTTTCATGCAATCATCACATGCGCCACCGTATACTCACGGAGACGATCGGCGGCGGCGATCTCTCGCGTCCGGCCCTGGTTCAGGCCATGGTTCGGAGCGAGAGTGCATGGGAGGCCGTCACCTCCTTCTGCGAAGCAGTAATGCTCGCGAAGGAGGAGGCGGAAGGCGTGAGGGAGTGGCAAAATTCACGCCCTCACGCCCCTAATCGCCCGGGCGTCGGGAGTCGCATGCTGATTCCCGGCCACCGTAAGCGGCACCGTAGGCTTGCGGACGGTGAGCCATGGGTAGCTCGCCGTCCGATAAGGACCAGGCCCGGGTCGACGGCACGTTGTGTTCCACGCGCGCCTCAAAGAGATGTCAGCACCAATTTTTTTATTGAGATTGGGAGTTTGCCCGAAAGGGATTTCGTGGCCCTGGCACACAGGCATCTGAAGGACCACGGGTGGGTTTCAGGCTGTAAAAGTCTGACACGCCCTCCCGCTCCGCCCAGAGCGGGAGAAGTTATTTGATGATTTCCCACCCAAAAAAAAATGTAAGATAATAATTGTTTAAATACACGTTTAATTTACTTAATAAAGACACTGTATAATTAAGCTCTCATAGAATAATTATATTATAATGGTGTAGGTTATGTAAATTCATATTATTATTTCTTTGGTAGGAATTTGAGGTTACACAGAAATCTTTGCAGTCTTTTATTTTTTTTAATGTTAGTATTACGTTACTTAAAAACTAAAATACCAGTAAAATCGCATCACTTTATCCCGCGGCGGTAACATTGCATTGGCCCAACTCGATAGTCTTTCGATTCCTGCTAGTTCATTCGTTGAAGTCCATTGAAAACTCACAAATGTAGACGCAGCCCCGTGGGCACAAGCTACACGCGTCTTGTAACAGCGACCGTGGAGAAAAAAAAACTAAGAAGTTGTGAGTGTGCCGTGACGAGACTTGGGGAGCGACGCCGGACGGAAGCAGCTGGTGACGTGCGCGCGTGTCGCTTGATACGAGTCGCGTCGTTCGAGTCCGTGGTCGGGGTCTAATATAATAACTATCGCGATGAGTTGATGACTTATCATTATAATAGAATAGAATAGAATAGAATACTCTTTATTATGGTCTCTTGATTACTCTTTGTTATAATTATATTCATCAATGTGAAGGAAGCGCCCTCATGTTTGAATACCCTTCATTTTAAGGCTATCACCACACAATTATTAGCAAAGACGTCTAGAAACAGTAGCTTAGACAAACACGGTGTGAATGAGTGCGTGTCGGGTACTGCGTAGTGAATGAGTTTGTGTGAGTGTGCAAATGAGTTGTTAACACAAGTGGTTTGTCTACGTAAGTTGAGCAAATTACTGTTCTAGTTTACAGTTGGTCGTATTTGCTTATCTTTCAGTTCAATTTCCGTAGGGCGAGGGATGGCACAACGGTAAGTAATTTATACTCGGTTGACTTTGTCTTTATTATTATTTATTTTAGATTTTCTTTTCGCATTTACTTAGGACTTTCACAGTTAGGTTTGCTACATTATTAACCATTATTTTCCTTATAATACATATATTCTGTTGTTTTACAACTCTACACAAAAGCCTCGTTACATGCCTACAGATAACAAGCATTTAAGGCTCGTACAGACTCGCGCGATATCGCAGACGCGTACAGGCACCGACAAAGAAATTATGCTACTAGTGCCGCGTCGCGCCCGCGATATCGCACTAGTCTGTTCGAGCCTTGATAGTTTGGTCACTGTTGATATTGTGGTTTTAGAACTTTTCCGATTTCAGGTCATACTTACTCACTTGCAAAAGTATTTCATTTGCTTGGTTAAGATCCTACAAATACAACCGAGTCCCTCCTCATCACACCATAATACACTTAGGTAAAGTCTTTACGAATACAAATCTACCTAATAATAATAATCCTAATCATGAGTCGACATGTGGGATGTGGACCCAGCGATCATTGTGCCGATAGTCGTATATCAGCCAATTGCTTAATTGCAAAGAGCCTCGACCAACACCTAAGGATGCTCTCGTTGGGCAGCTGGATTAAGGGCTCGATTTAGAAAGCGGTACTTCTAGACACGGCTCGCATTGTTAGGAGGTTCCTCTCTCTGGAGCCCTGACCTGCTTGGACAACTTGGACTCTGTTCCCGATACCGGTGGGCTACTAGTTTTTATATATTTGTAATATTCTATTCTATTTTTTAATATATTTAAATATATAATTTATAATTATGTACTCTAATGGAATGAAGGAAAATCCTAATCATAAATCAAAAATGTTGGTATCTTTTTTATACTTTTTTTCTCACAAACAATGCACCTGCTATGTTATCTCTCCACCAATCATAGTTGACAGGTAGATGCCTAAGGCCTTAAGTCCGCCTTTAATACCTTTAATAAAATAATAAAAATAAAAACCTTTAATTCAGACCAAATTTGGTCCATATTTTGTTAGTCTTACATTAATTATGTTAGTCATGACACGATCAATTAAGGTCCCCGCACACGGGCCACCGGCCACAACCACAAAACGACGCCACCGGCATATTTCCTGTAGTTTTCATACATTTTATATGGACTCGCCGCACACGGTTGACGCCGGTGGCCGCCACACGCTACTGATACTATACTTAAACTAGCTCCTCGTGGCGGCGTTTGTGGCTGTGGCGTGAAGCCCGTGTGCGGCGACCCTAACATAAAATCCAAATATGTTGCAAAAAGTTTAATAAATAAAACAGCCGCACAAGTCGATCTTCAAGGTTAAGCAACGCTTGCCGAGGTTGGTCCGCGGATGAGTGACCATTTTGACATACCGAGACTCCTCCGTGCCTCGAAAAGCACATTAAGCAGGTGGTCCCGTCGGTCCTTCAGATCTTTGACAGTCGTTACGAGAAGCTACAACTGAAAAAGTCTGACAACCAGTTTTTACAAGGGGTATCGTGTTACAGTAACTGGGTTGTGGACCTGAGATGGTCAATCCATGTAAAATAAGGGCATATAGCTGCATCCGGTTAGACTTGGTAAGTTTATATAATCCTATAAATGTGAAAATTTGTATGTTTAGATGTTTGTTACTCAATGACGCAAAAACGGCTGAACGGATTTGGATGAAATTTGGCACACAGATAGTTTGTAACCTAGATTAACGAAAAAAACTTTTGTTTATTTATTTATTACTTATGCACAAGTAAAAAAATACTGTACAAGGCAGACTTAATGCCTGAGGCGTTTTCTAACAGTCAACCTTAGGATGATGCAGAGACATAACATGGTTGGTGCAACATAAGGGGGTTTTATCCCGGTAGTATGTTCCTATGGTATAATTGCCGACAACCACCCGGGCGAAGCCGCGGGCAAAAGCTAACAACTTAATCAATCTCCCTTAGAATAGTGTCGAAGTTTCAAAACATATCTCATCCAGTAAGCAATTAAAATATAAAATGAACATTTGTATTCTACATAGATGAACTCCTAATTAGGTGCAATAACTTCACACGTCTCAAGAGTGTAATTCCATTAAAGTCACTGCTTTTACTTAATGATAATATGTATAATTAAGGTTGGGTTGTTTAGAACCGACGATTTTCGTATTTAATGTCGGTTATTTTAGTATTACGTTTGATCTTTAACATGTTAGCTTTGGTTAACTGATATAGAAATTGTGTCAGACTGTTTTAGGGTTGCGTAGATAAAGATGGCATAAATGGAACCCTTATTATTCCGTCATGGTTCGTCAGTCCATCCATCCGGATGAGGTACGCCTTTTTTACTTGGAGACCATTGTCATTATCAATAAAACATTGAAAGACGGTTTATTCTATGCACCGTGTGTCCGTCGATTACAGTGGATTCTATCAGAATACCAGCTTAGCGAACTTTTTAATTTTTAATATGGCATCATTACGCTGATACAGGAGCCTTTTGGTTTCGCACAGGTAATAATTTTTTGTATAAATTTTGTACAAATAATTATGTTAATTTTGTTAGTTTTTAAATTCTCCTTTTTTACTTTTTGTATTTCTTGTGCGTGTCCCAAATATAATATTTTTCTTTCTTTTATATCTTTCACCGCTAAACAAGAAATTTCGAAAAAATAATAATAAGTGTGGGACTCCCCTTACATATAGCCGAGAGATGAAAAAAATAATTCAATGCACATAAGCGAATGCAATTTCGTTGGATCCCAAATTAAAAAGATGATGATTATTCTACGTAACTATTTTATTAGCTCAACAGCTTGTGAGCTTTTGGATGTTTCTGGTAACAACCGCAGAAATAAACACACAAAGTTTATTTTGCTGTTGATAAAATCGATATTGTGTATGCGTAAATATTAATCTCAAGTACGAAACCCATCACTGTGCGTGGTCAGACACACACTTGGGCGGTTTTTTCATTAATTCGTTAGTAAATAGAACAGTCAATTTGATGAAAAATATTTACGGCCGATACGCACTGACAGTACCCCGAGGCGTGTGCCGATGTGTAGCTACCTTATGGACAAAGCGGATAGTGTCTGTTATATGTGTAACATGTTTCCTCTTTCTTTGGGAGTGATTTCATGAAAAGGGATGGAAGTATGTAACAGGAAGTGACAGCTTGAGCATGGAATGAGTAAGTACTTTTTAATAGCATGGAATTAGTAAGTAGAAGGGTCATTTCTGTCGCTGCTCAGTTGCTTATTACCAAGATAAGACCCCTGATGTTACACATCATATGCCACTACTGTAAGGCTCGCTCGTTTTTTTACCGCATGTTTTTCATACGCACACAGCAATGTTTGGTGGCATAAAGGGGTATGGTAGAATTTATTCGCCGTACGAGCCCACTAAAACTATTGAACAACGTTTGATATTATTTTTAGTAAACACTAGTTTTTGCTCGCGGTTTGCCCGCGTAGATGTCAGAAAAAATCTCACGGGAACGTACTACCGAAATTAAAAGTACCCTATCAGTTAATTCAGGTTATAAACTATCTGTGCATCAAATTTCATCCAAATCCGTTCAGCCATTTTTTGCCAAACCGAAACATACTTCCAGACAAAGAGACAAATGGACAAAAATCTAAAAACTATATTTTCGGCATCAGACTCGTTCCCAGACCTCGTAGCATTAATTTTTTTACCCGACTGTGGCGAGGCCAAAAAAGGAGGGTTATGTGTTTGACCTAAATGTATGTTTGTATGTATGTCTGTCCCTATGTTCCCTCGTAACTACTAAACGGCTGAACCGATTTTGATGAATGATATGTCGTTAGATTCGTCTTTATTGCGCGAGTGTCATAGGGTATATTAAAATCATTAAAAAATCCAAAATGACGGGTTTTTGGCGCCAAAAGGAGTGTCTTCGAAAAAAAAATATCTCCCAACCCTATCGAGTGGGTTATCAACATGAAGGGTTGAAAGGTGATTACAAAAATATATACATATTATATGTTTAAAAGTAATTTAAATGAGAAATTATAAAAAAATATCCCGAACTTTTGGAGTGAGCGAGTAAGAGGTCGTTATCACCCGATTATAAGTGAGTATATAACCTAATTTACCATCTTATAATCCTAACTAAAAAGTATAAAATAAAAAAAGTTAATTAAAAAAATCAAAAACCCGACTGCGTAAAAAGTGAACTTAAAAAAAGATGGAAACAAGATTTATATAAATTAATAAGTACTATAAACAATCTCATGCAGTTGGAGGCATCTTCCTAACAATAACGACCTATTGCCTCCGACTGCATGAGATTGTTTATAGTACTTATTAATTTATATAAATCTTGTTTCCATCTTTTTTAGGGTTCCGTACCCAAAGGGTAAAACGGGAACCCTATTACTAAGGCTCCGCCGTCTGTCTGTCTGTCTGTCCGTCTGTCATCAGGCTGTATCTCATGAACCGTGATAGTAAGACAGTTGAAGTTTTCGCAGATGATGTATTTCTGTTGCCGCTATAACAACAAATACTAAAAAACAGAATAAAATAAATATTTAAGGGGACTCCCATACAACAAACGTGATTTTTTTGCTCGATATTGATAATGGCAACAGGTAGACGCTTGAAATATTTACCGAATATTTAGATATATACGTGATTTTTTGGCCGTTTTTATAGATGATGGTACGGAACCCGTCGTGCGCGAGTCCGACTCTCACTTGGCCGTTTTTTTTAAGTTCACTTTTTACGCAGTCTAGTTTTAGATTTTTTTTAAATATATTTAATTAACAGTTTTGACTTCGTTACTACTTTGTTAAATGTATAGAAAACAATTATGCAAGTCTATACAAAAGAAACAACGCCGAAGGAAGTTCTCATTTACAAGTAGGTTCGAAACAAAACTTTTTAGACATGATAACAAAAGCAGCACAACATTTATTACGCCATATATCTTTCAAAACCCGTAAGAAAGGCTGAACTTCCCCTTTAAAACTTGGTAGCCGCTTTGTACAATTCATTAAACGCGAGAAATATTACCATATATACCCGACGAGGCTAGAATTCAAACGTTATTCATAAAAAAATGAACCTAAAGTGGGTTTTAGTGGGAATTTTGCATGCCTGCTTTGGTGTTTGGCCCAATTTTTGCAGCGACGAAAAGTATGAAGTATTTGTTACTCCCGATAATTACGATATGCCGTCCTACTTCCACGGGTCATCTAATAGTATGACATTGTGCCGTTTTTAACTGACTTCCAAAATGGAGGAGGTTATATGTTCGGCTGTGTTTGTTGTTTTTGTGTATTTTCACCGATTTCTCTGTCAATTATGGACCAATTTTGAAAATTATTATTTTTTGTTTGAAAGGGTATACTCCCAAAGTGGTCCCATTGCCACCAAATCAGAATCTGATGTGATCCTATGGAAATCGAGGGAAACCCGCAAATTTTATAGGCAAACCTATAGTGATTTGGGTATTTTTTATTGTAACTCGTGCATTTGCTCTTCGAAATCACCATTTGGTGAAGTGGAACTGATGATGGAGACTACAGATGGCCACCGGAACAACATAATCATAAGTGTTTAACGGGTTGCGATTCCATTAGTAATTTAATATGATTGATAAGCAATTTATGATCGTTACAATATGGTCAGTGGCAGTTCTCCTGGTTGACACCAGGAGAACTCCTCAACAACTAACGTCCCAGCATCGGGAAAAGCAATATTTTGTAAAAGGTGATAAGCAGTTGACATTAGGCTGATTATTGTAACTTAGACACTTAAATTTAAAACTGACCCACTAAAATGTGAAAAATAAAAAACTTTTTATAAAAAAAAACCGACTTCCAAAAAAACACTACATAGTGAAAAATAACTTTAATTTCGGAAGTCGGTGGCAAAAACCTAAACTACAGATTGAATGACACCGACTTCCGAAATTAAAGTTATTTTTCACTTTGTAGTGTTTTTTTGGAAGTCGGTTTTTTTTTTATAAAAAGTTTTTTTGAAGATCGAATGTTGGGTAGGTAACGTATCTACCACTTTTAACATAAGTTAATGAATCAATCTGCCTGGCCTTTTCCCAACTATGTTGGGGTCGGCTTCCAGTCTAACGGGAGGGAGCGACTGCCTATCTGACATCCACAACCCAGTAACTGAGTAATACGATACCCCTTGGTAAGACTGGTTGGCAGACTTTCGGGCTTCTGACGGCCTGTAACGACTGTTAAAGATCCACAAATGACAGCCGGGCAACAGCTTAACGTGCTTTCCGAGGCACAGAGGAGTCTCGGTATGTAAAGGTAGCTTAACCTGATGGATCGACCCGTGCGGCTGTTATCACTTAGCTTATCTATACATATAATAAAATCGTAGGGAAGTCAAAAATACACCGTGGCATTTTAGTCGTCTTACAACGGCAGCCCACTTCATGTATCCAATGATTATATCCATTCATGAAAGTAAAAAAAAAAATATTAACATTTTTTTTTAATATTATTATTTATGACGCATGATGTAGTTTTGAAACATCCTGTTATGAGCATGGTACGAGCCTTGTGCTCCATTCTGCGCCACCCTTGGAATGTAAGGGTCGCACCGCGCTCGTAACAGGTGTTTCAAACTACGTCATGCGTCATAATAAATAATATTATTATTTTTTAATTATTCAAATGTTCATAAAAAAAGTTTTTACTTTCATGAATGATTAGTAGTCATTGGATACATGAAGTGGGCCGCCGTTGTAAGACGACTAAAATGCCACGATGTATACATTGAATATTTTTGAAAAAAAGTAATTGCTACGAGGTCTGGGGATCGATTCCAAAGCCGAAAATAGAATTTTTGTCTGTTTGTCTGAATGTATGTTCCAGCATCACGCAAATTGTACCTGATAGGTTCTATTCAAATTGTGCATTATATAATTCTGGTCAGTCGGTATGCTATATATTATCACGCTATTTACTATAGGAGATGAGCAATATTGCATTATGTTTGTATTCCTCTATAGTTTACAGTAAATTGTAATAAGACGAGCCAAACAGTTGGAACATTGCAGATAGTTACAGATTTAATTATCACGCTATATCTTTATGGGTCTAAGCTGTCAATCATCATGTAATATTCAGGGTGGATTGAGATGGGGCAGTAATACCTTAACTGTTGTAGCTACATGAAATTGGTCTTAGGAGACTGTTCTTAACTTTTGGGAAATTTTGATCTGCATACATATATATAGATTTAGAAAAAAAATATAGTCAGCAAGAAAATAGGCGATTCTCACAAAAAAATATTGGTGCCAAATGATCATGTTTCATATGAGGATCAAAAAACTCTATTAGACCAACTGAGGTTAGAGTTCTAAAAGAGTCAAAAATCACAAAAATCCTTTTCCCATACATTTCGTGGGAAATGAGACTCATACTTACTTTTTAGGGTTCCGTGCCTTACAAGGAAAAAACGGAACCCTTATAGGATCACTTCGTTATCCGCTCGTCCGTCCGTCTATCTGTCAGTTAGTCAGTCAAGACCCTTTTCACAAGAACGCCTGGAGGTATCAAGTGGAAATTAATTTCAAATATGTAGGTAGGTCTACGGTCCCCTGGAGCTCAAAAAAAGTCAAACTTCTAAGCCAACGTAATAAAAAAATACGGCCTTTTATGCGACATATTTTCGTACTCGCAAAGTAATCAAAACCTATAGGGTACCCGTTGACCTAGAATCATACAATTTGGCAAGAAGCAGTCTCACAGCACATGTAAAGGAGAAAGTCCGAAAATCGTTAATTTGTAGTTTTATTACATCATCATTATTTCAGCGGAAAGACATCCACTGCTGGACATAGGCCTCCCCCAAGCATCGCCACTTCGACCGGTTCTGTGCTTCCCGAATCCAGCGGATTCCTGCGGCCTACACAAAGTCATCGGTCCACCTTATGGGAGGCCTTCCAACGCTAAGTCTTACGGTACCCAGTCGCCACTCCAGAAACTTTCGGCTCCATTGGCCATCGGTTCTGCATAATCTACTGTTATATTATTTTAGTGATATTCATTCATCAGGAATAATCTGTAAGAATGCATCAGTCAGTGTATCAGTTTTGTGACATTAGGTAGTATAACCAGGAACGCAAGCGTTCCTTAACTCCCGAAAAACGAAAAACTTCGTAAGCAATGGGAAATTGCTACCTCAACCTCAGGACTAACTGCTTCTCACACAGAAAACTACGTGGCTTGGTCCCGCGTCACCACTCCTGAGTCTGTGTATATTTTGGCTGCTGAGACCTTAATTACAAACGTAGTATACAGGGAAGTTTTATAAAGAGTAAAAGCGGGAAATAAAGTGAATTGTACTATACTATACATGCGATTGTGACCAACCAGTCGATGCCCAAAAAGGCTCGACTGGCTGTTCACAATGGTGTGCTGGTCTTACGCTTTTATTTATTATTATTTATGGAAGTGAATGTTGAGTGTGGTAAAAGAAGCATGAAATTGGCCAGTTATGTTTAGGTTTCATGTAATAGGGGGCGAGCCTATTGCCACTAACCGGGCACAAATTCAGACTTCGGACTGTAACTGAAAAATCCCAGGCGGAAAACTCAATAATACTTTGCCTGACCCGGGAATCGAACCCAGGAGCTTATGCCCAACAGTAGCGCTTGCGACCAATAGACCAACGAGGCAGTTTAAAAAATGTGTGTTATTTGTTTTACGACTGTCCACTACCATTTATGGTGTCTTACAACTGCCACGCGAACGAAGTTGCGAGCAGAAGCTAGGAATAAATTAAAAGGTAATAATGTTTAAATGACAATTATTTGGCAGTAGGTACGCTTAAATACCTGTGGAATGAGTATGTGAAAACGGTTATATGAATGTGAATGGCTAAAAATAAGAGGCCAGAGTAGAAATGAATGGTGGATTGAGTGCAAGACGATACTTATGGCCAGAAAAGAAGTGTACACTGAGATGACGGCTGATATACAAATAATCATCATCATCATCTGCCCAGCCTTTTCCCATTTATGTTAGGGTCGGCTTCCAGTCTATCCGGATGCAGCTTATATACACATAATATAGTAGAAAAATAATTTCGGATAAGGGCAGGAGGATCGTGATGATTTAAGTAAGGTAATATTTTAAGACTGTAAACATACAAAATTTCACTGAAGTATAATTATTTTTTACTAGCTGCGCCCCGCGGTTTCACCCGCGTAAGTATCGATCCCGTGGGAATATCCGGATAAAAAGTCGCCTATGTCTTAATCCAGGGTGTCAGTTACCTCTATACAAAATTTTATCAAAATTGGTCTAGCCGTTTGAGCGTGAAGAAGTAACAAACATACACACACACACACACACACTCACAAACTTTCGCCTTTATAATATTAGCGTGATTACTTTTAATATACACAGTGGCGATGAGGTTATTAAATTAAATGAAACGTTTCTACATGACGTTCTATGAAAAAAAAACAATAGAAAAACGAAAAAAAAAACGTTATAGTTACGGTACCGACTTAACTTTTTGCTGTTTTAATATGTAACAACATCTTGGTTGCTGTAATAGTACATTACTGCAGCGGCCAGCAAATGAGGCATTGATGGACGAACGTGTAAATGTGGGCCGAGGCGAAGCCGAGGCACACATACGTGACTCCATCAATGCCTATGTATAGTGCTTATCTCAAATTATGCGCGGTAATGCAAACTAAGTAAATCACACTAATGTTATAAAGGCGAAAGTTTGTGAGTGTGTGTGTGTATGTTTGTTACTTCTTCACGCTCAAACGGCTGGACCAATTTTGATAAAATTTTGTATGGAGGTAGCTGACACCCTGGATTGAGACATAGGCTACTTTTTATCTCGATATTCCCACGGGATCGAGACTTACGCGGGTGAAACCGCGGGGCGCAGCGAGTGATTTATAAATTTCAGATTCAATGACGAACAACCATCATTATCGTGCGCCAATAGAATACTATTGGCGCATGAATAAATATTACTAATTTATAAATAATTTACATTTATATATTTTTTTTAAATAAAGACCTATTCTATTCTATTCTATTGAATAGAATAGAATAGGTCTTTATTTGCTTAGAATGTAGGTACATAAAAATACATACGACATTACATATGACATTTACCAACCAGCACTGGGCCCGCCTGGTGGTTTAAGGCCCACTATCACAGAGATAGGCCTTTGCCCCAGCAGTGGGAACATTATATGCTGATTATGCTATCATGCTACGGAATCGTCGCACCGGCAGAAGCCGCCGAAGCGTCTCCATGCTCTGTGATAATAGCAGTAGCAATGTTCTCGTATTCACGACATATTATTATGCAAGAGAGTTAAAATTCATATTGCCGTAGGAATTTGTATGAAAACCTAGGCCAATATTACCACGTGGCCTAAAATGGTGGTGAGAAAAACAATGTAACTTCTATACATATTATTAAATATTTTTAGTAGTTCTGCGAACAGTAGGACCTCGCGAGCACAAACTTTATTGCAAAAATTAATACACCAGCCGATTCCACTGGTAGAAATCTAAAAGTGATCAATTTACTGCAATTTGTGGAGCTATTCTGATTATCACGCCGAAGATCCTCATTAGATCTTTACCTTTCTATGAGACGAATTTAAAGTTACTACCTTTAAAATAAAAAAAGAACCATGGAAATCGGATCTCATAAGGCGGAGATATCCAGTAGCCCCCCTTTTTACCATTTTTTGGAAGAATTACCCCTCCAACCAAAAATCCCCGGCCATAAAAAGTTCTATAAAGTCGTAAAACCTGCATCCCAAGTTGCGTCCACAGCGGTTGTAAAACACGACGTGTAGAGGAGTAGCAACAAACTGACAGAGGAAAGCAAATTTTGGCAGACTTGAAGCAGGAACACTTCGGTCAATAACATAAAGTCGATTTTCGCGTCTGTCTGCGTGTGACCGCGTTATTCTTCTATACCGCACAACGGATTTTGATGCGGTTCTGACGATCATTTAGAGAATTAATTCCGGTTTTAGATTTCTGAGTATAATACATTAAGAGGAGGCTCCCTATTTTTATGTTAATTTGCATGAATATACTGAAACAGTCAGTATATGGTTTATTCCAGTTTTTTTCCATGTTGAAGACAGTTACGTAATTGTAATATTTACTCTCAATAAATTTTTATTCGAAAATCATGTCTTTTTTAAGGATAATTCTAAAAAACAAATAAGATTGTTTAGCTTTTATGTCTAAAATAAATATTCACAGCAAGAAAATATGGTTTATTATCCCGACACAAGATATTTTTTCTCTAGATCAATTATTACTTTAGTTATAAACGAAATAAGAATTGAGACTTACGCTATTTAGTTTCGTGTTCGAACACGATAAAGAGCGCACGCGATATTCAACTTTATTCCTGATGTATTAGCGTTTAGCACATAACGGAGTGCCGGGGAGCGAGGGGCGGAGCTTGCGTTCGAAATTTGATTTAGACTGCCCTGCACTTTAATATTGCCCATTTTGAACGTAGACCGTTAATTTTTTAAGTACTAAGATGGCAGATTTTTTTGGCATTATAATTAGAGGTTCGTGTGGACTATTGATGGCCTCGTATACCTACAGGCGTGAAGATATTATGTATGTTGGTTGGAATACAGTATACATTTTTAGCATTTCTATTTTCGTATCCATTCCGCTTCTATCTCATAACTTGCACTGTTTTCTCCGTACACGGTATGAGTCTAAGTTATAACTCATAATTTACTGTTACAATTCTGCATATGACCCGCAACTGTGAGCCGTTAAATAATGTCAAAAACATAGAATGTGTATTAAATTTAATAACTTTTGAAAACTGCGAGTTGAATTGAAGTAGGAAGTTATTTTGGGTAACCGGAATTGTACAGGCTGAAATGGTGCTGCCAACATTTCGGTGCCAAAATTTTTATACAATTTTCGTACAATTGTCGGGAATAAAAGGCTGGTTGAAAACGTTTCTCGTGTTTTTGAAACGAATTTGCCTTTGATTATGCGTGTAGAATTTTTTTCATCGAAGGTTTAATATCAAAGTATCACCTACTTACTATTCAACATTATTTTTAGTATATTATTATGCGAAACCTGAATATAGTTTGTTCAGAATAAGGAACTGAATCGATTTCAATATTTTTTACACCATGTTATATTTTGTCGCAAAAATATTTAAGTGTGATGGAAAATGTTATCACCATTTCATTACTTACAATACAATCGCCGTACGGTTAGGTACCTACTGCCAAATTATTATCAATGAGCTCAAGACGACCCTGGAGGCGCGGGGGCGCCGTTAGCACGTTTTTGTACGGACAACCCGTTAACATAACAACCTTATAACTTTGTGATTTTTCACGATACAGTTTTGAAATTTTGTACATAGATTTTTGACATAAAAATACTAGATACGTGTTTCGGGT
Source organism: Tiliacea citrago (assembly GCA_963921375.1). Lineage (NCBI taxonomy): Eukaryota > Metazoa > Arthropoda > Insecta > Lepidoptera > Noctuidae > Tiliacea > Tiliacea citrago. The sequence continues at coordinate 24,097,605 of OY992783.1, forward strand.
TTCGCATATACTAAAACTAATATTGTATTTTTTCAAGTAAGATATCAGGCTTTTGATAGATGATGTTCGTTTAGTAAAACAAACCTAACACAGCAAATATAAAAAGCGTGACATAAAAAAAATCGTCACTTATCTCGCACCAACATGAAACTATGTTATACGATTCGGCGCGAGATAACACGGCGAATATATTTTGTCACGCTGCGCATGCCAGCCTGTCTTGTTCAGAGTTAAGTCATTTTTTGAGATAAGGCTGATTTACATTGATCCAGTATTTCAATCCAGCGACGGAATTCAGCGACACTGGAGCGACTCGATCAAAAATACTTTTCAATCCAGTCCAACATCCAGATTTTTGTGCTGGATAAAAGAGCAGCCGCAATAGGGTATTTAACTGCTATCAAAAATAATATTATTATTAATTCATTTATTTCAGACATAGTCCATACATTATATAAAAAGTAAAATTCAATAAAACACCTGACTTTAAAATAATTAACAATAAACAAAATTACACATTCACATTAGAGTTATATATCCAATGTCACAATTAAATTAAATATATGAATTAAAATATTACACCTTAAAACAAGCTCTAACAAAATAAAACATACACAATACAGTCATAAACGCATGTCAAATAATACGAGGAGAAGCGCTAACATGAAGCTGCATCCACCTCTGTATCAGGGACAGCATCCATCTCTGTATCAGGGACAGCATCCACCTCTGTATCAGGGACAGGTCCCACCGCTCGGACAACACCCTCAGGAGACTGTTCGAGCTGCTTCGTAGGCAACTTAATAGTGAAGCGCTCCGCTTCCTTATGATCGCGAAAAAATCATCGGATATATGAATTGATACTTAACTGTTACTAAAAAAGGCGATTTGAGAAAAAAAATCATATAATCGGTTGGAAAACGGAGAAGTTACACGCTTTTGAAATAATAATTATTCTACTATCCTTGTCACGGAAAACGATCAATGTACTGAATGGCGCGAAGTTACTATGGCGTTCCTGTGTTGTGACGACAGATCGCAGCAGTGTTGTCTCCGTCTACAATACAAACGCATACCCTATTCAGTGCTACTAGATTCAAATAATTGATTGATTGGATAAAAAAATACGCGATAGATTAGCCAAAAAAAATAATATTCTGTTTTTAAAAATCCTAGGAATGGCACCGCAGTTATAAAATGAACTACCTAAATCTTTATTATACAGTGAGGATACGAATACTTCTATACAAAACAAAATACCGGCCGAGTGCATGTCGGACCACGCACAATGAAGGGTTCCAAAGTTGGGATAAATATATCTCAAAAAAAAACTTAACATAATAGTTGACAAACATGTTCTCCCATACATCGATATACGTAACCGTCAATTGCAGTTGGTTCACTAACTGCAAATCTAAGTTGGTCGATTGTTAATCGTTAAAATTGTGCAGTCTACTTAGCTGTGATAGTTTTCCATTTAATTTCGTTATACTACTGCCACGAATTTTTGCACATATTCAAAAACCAGCAACCATAACCTAGCAAACCACCAACCAACCACCACCACCACCACCAACCAACCAACTAAAACCAACCAACCATTTAGCTGGCACGGGGAGACAATTGACTCTAACAAAAAATAGCACTTTAAAGCTTAATATTACGCAAACGGAACCCTGAATAGAAAAATGGTTTTCAAAAACCCGCAATATTTTTGAACGGCCTATCCAACGATATCCACACCATACGATAGTCGAGAAAAAGAATCCCACTTTACGTGCAAGGGATGTAAAACATTACCATTCACATTCAACATGTACCCTAAAAAAATATTTTTTATTTTAACACTTTGCTAAATTACAGGTTTCTAGTACTAAGAGTCTCTAAGCTAAGTTGGGGACAGACAGACAGACGGACATGGCGAAACTATAAGGAGTTCCTTGTTGACTATCGGAACCCTAAAAACATACGATATAGATAATAAAATAATAATAATAAATCCATTACACACACACATACATAACTGTACAAGAAGTGAGTAGGTACCTGTCAGATAGAAATACGTTATGATTTTATAATTATTTATAATCTACGAATGTAAATGAGTAGTTAGATATGTGGGTAATATTATATTTAGGCACGTGTATAATTTTTTACTTTCCTTATAACTACGAAGCAATATTTTGACTACATAAGGCACTAGTCTCGGCGCCGCCGGCGAGAAGTGAATACGCGACGGCGCGCGGCGATGTGCGATTACTCGCTCGTATGCATAATATGTACCAAGCTTGGGTCTCTCAGCGAATGTTCTGCCCGCTAAGCGAGCATCACTGAACGAGTACTCTCTTTAATAGCTTTTGTTGTTGCTACAAACGAGTAGTAGCAGTAGTTATCAGCCTACCTACCTACACAAAACGAAAGAGTAGATTAATATTAAAAATTTTAACAAATATCTATAATAGCCCTCCTCCTAATTTTTATGTTGTTATGCCCGACAGGGCCCACAATGCTCCAAAACGAATGTATGTCTTTATGTACCTACCACCTAAGTTCACATTGTGGAATGCAATAAACGTATTGAGTATTGAGTAGCGTGAACAGTAAGCGATCAACTTTTAATATATTATGTATCTCTTATACTTACACGCTACAATATTTTGTACTTGTGTGTCCAACCACACATTTAAAACAAAAGACTGCTGAGTCGCTCTCAAAAACATAAACAAAACAACTTCCGTGAATGATTGAATTTTTTTTATTTTTTTAAAAATAAACGTTGCCCCACACTAGGAATTTCTCCTGTATCGTGGGTGCGTTTACAAACATTTAAACTCACATACACAAACAGCCAGACCCGGAACAACTACTCGTAGGTCATACAAATATTTGTTCCCTGCGGGAATCGAACCCGCGACACGCAGCGCAGCAGTCAATCGCTTAACCACTGCGCCAACCGTGCCGTCATTTAAAACGTCAACCAACCAGAGAAGGTCTCGTTTTGGGCGCTCCGATCGGCCAATCAGCGTTTTTATTTCATAATAGCTAACGTTTCGTTTCGCAATGTTAATAGAGCGACTCGTGTTTTTGTAAAAACCCTATCTTTTTCCAGTACGATTGAGAAAAGTTTTCACCATTGTCTAATTATCCGTGTTTTCGCAATATCCCTAGGGTTTTCGCGAAAATTTTTATGATTAGTATTTTTAGATTATGATTAGAATTATCTAATCATCCTACGACATAATTATATAAACAAAAAACTAGGCGGTGCCGGTGGGACAGTTGCCTAAAGGATGTTGTTATTTTTTCATTTGCCAGTTTAGCCGAAGGCTGTACGTGTTTCGGTACAAGCTGAGTAAAGTTGTTTTAATGCATTGCCATGATGATTTGACCTGCTATGAGAGTTTTACGTATTATAGGAGATTAGTTTTAGTAAGTCTTGAATACATTTTTGGGATTTAGAAAATGGTCCATCAAAAAAAAAGGCCGATTTTCCATCAAAAAAATCAAAATCACAATCAAAATATTTATTTCCCATAAACCTACATGGGCACTTATGAAATATCAGAAGCTAAGTGCACGGTTCCAATTGGTCGTTTCCTATGGAAGAACCGGCAAGAAACTCCTTGTTACTCTTTTAAAAATAATTAGCTTTTACAATGATTTCAAATTACAGTGTTATTAGGTATGGGAGGATAGTGTAGGCCTGTCAACAAGTATCTCTTAACAAAATAGGAAATGGTTTACAAATCTACAGTCTATTAAGCCTACAACGTTCTCACATTAACAAATTATTATTAAAATAATAAAAGTTAGAACCTTGTTATTATTATTATTAAAATTGTAGGTATATAATGACCACTGATATCTAAAAAAAAAATACACACACGCACGCACGCACTAAAATTATAAAAGCGAAAGTTTGTGAGTGTGTGTGTGTGTTTGTTACTTCTTCACGCTCAAACGGCTGGACCGATTTTGATAACATTTTGGGTGGAGGTAGCTGACACCCTAGATTAACATATAGGCTACTTTTTATCCCGAATAAACCACGGGTAACACCGCGCGGCGCAGCTAGTTAATCTATATATTAAGGACTAGCTGCGCCCCGCGGTTTCACCAGCGTAAGTCTCGATTCCGAAAAAAAAATATTAAAATAATAAAAAGTTTACCAGATGGAATGATTGCCATTAGAAATGTAAAAAATCTGAAATAATATCGTGTCCACCAAAACCAACAAAAAAATTGTTGAAATTAAAATTGTAGGTATAATGTCAATTAATGTAACGATGATAATCAAGTAAGTATGTAAAATAATAAAATTAAAATAAACTTCGTAATTTGAGTGCAGTTAATAGAAATTTACATAGTTATGCCGTTAATGAGGTACCAGGGAAGCCACATGTGCAGAAGTAATTATTGCCAAACTTCCTTGTCTTCAACGTAGTCTTTAATCTTATAATATGCTTTTTTGATAAGGACACGTTTGATGTGGGTTTTGAACTTTCCACCGTTAAGACTCGAAAAGAAGACGACCAGACTAATAATATTGATCATGTCATGAATAACCTCGATCTTAAATGTAGATAAATCATGTTCGTTGTATTAGATATTTTCATTTTTACCCTTAATTAAATTATTAGGTCGTCGGGCCCGTCAGTAAACAAATTATGTTTTTTAATATGTGCGAGTTTTATTACAAAGCAGGAAAAAAAGACTTCAAAGAGCTGTTCAGATAAAATCACCGATGTTTATCAATTTTGTGATAGCAGTACCTACCTACATTTGTAAAGGACGGGTTTAGGTAAAGCCCTTTACTTCTGTTGTTTCATAAATTATATTTTTAGGATTAAAGACAACATAAATCCCTTTCCAATAAAAAAAAATATTTGGATTACTGTATTTGCCTCGTCTTTAACTTGGAATCTGGGGTCATCATTTCAGAATTGCTTGAACTAATTTTTAATCAAATATTAGTCAAAACTCAGATTTTGAATTTCGGCACAGCTTACAATCAATCACCTTAATTTTTTTCTCACCACAATATACATATGGTATTTTACATTGGTCAGATTCGAAAATGTTACACAATTCAGGTAAGTATATATTGTGAGAGACTGGTGCCTAAGCTAGGCTCGCGGCCTGTGTTTCAGGACACCAGGATCCCTTTACATTTTCATTTTATAAATTATGTATTAAGCGCGCTGACAGAATTTACTAAGGAATCATACGACATGTTATAGTTTTTTATAATATGATTAATTAATATCTAAGTTAAGTATACGAGACGAATGTTAGTAGATGTGTAGTGTGGGTGATTGTGTGGGTGTGTGTGTGTGTGTGTTAGTGTGTTTAGGTCATTTTTAGGATGTTTTCAGTATCATTATAGTTTAGTTTTAGTAGCCAGTCAGTTATCCTCTTTTTGCATTTATTCTTTGTAAGATTCTATGTATCACCTTATGAGTTTTATTGTATAAGTAGCCACCTAGATAGCAAAAGAAACGCCTTGCAAAAATAGTTTTGTGACGTAGATGATGACGCTCCACTGGGTCATATCGTCTTTTGCCCCTGGACAGCGTTGGGTTATAAACCAAGAGAGTATGCTGTTTTAATATAAATAAACAGTTGACGCACTGTCAGGACTTTACATTCTTTGTATAACTGTTCAGTGGGGTAGTGATACGGTCGAAAAGATGACACATTCAGTATAGCTCTTTGGGTTCTTTCAAGTTCTATTAGGGTAGTTTTCGGAGCTCCACCCCAAGAGGTGATGCAGTAGCATATTATAGATTGAGCAAGGGAGGTAGAGGTACACTGGTTTCATAATATTTTTATCAGCTACAAGTCTCAGCGTTTTGAACACATATATTAGTTTTCGTAATCTGTTACTAAGAGTGGTTATGTGGTCTTGAAATCTTAGGTTTTTGTCGATTGTTATTCCCAGGTATTTTACATTCTCAGCCTTAGTGAGTGGTACGCAGTCACAACTACGGGTGAGTGGGTTTGTGCAAGAGTGAGCTACAATAGGTAATGTTTGGGAGGAATTTTTCATGGAGAATGCTATGTAATTGGTTTTGGTTGTATTAAGTGTCAACAGATTGTCGCGTAACCAGTTGGATACCGTATTAAAGCCTAGTTGTGCATGCTCATAGAAATCTTACCACGAGCTCGCGCTCAACAAGAGAGCAGTGTCATCAGCCAAACTAATGATTTTGCCATTGGGGATAGTGAGCGTACCCAGATCGTTGATATAAATGAGGAATAGTGATGGTCTGAGGACACTACCTTGAGGCGTGCCGTAGTTAATTATTTGTTCCCCACTGATGAATTCATCTATCTTTACTCTCTGCGTACGCTCACTCAGGTAGTCTTTAAAGAGGTCCAGTGGAAGTCCTCTGATTCCCAAGCTTTCCATCTTACGTACAAGAATTGGGACAGAAACCGTGTCGAAAGCCTTAGCAAGATCTAGAAATATTGCCATAACCTTATCCCCACTATCCATGCTTGTGACCACATAGTTTGTTAACTCATGGACCGCGTCAGAGGTGGATTTGCCTGAGCGAAACCCAAACTGCGCTGGTGCGATAAGATTATTGTTTTTCAAGTAGCTCACAAGTCTGCTGTTCATTAACCGTTCCAGTATTTTGGAAAAGGCAGTTAGCACAGATATAGGTCTGTAGTTATCCACACAGCTCCTGTCCCCACTCTTGTAGATCAGATGAATTATGGCTTTTTTGAACACGTTAGGAAATTTACCTGTGGAAAGAGCAAGGTTACATATGTACGTTAACGGAGGCACAATAACGGCCGCATACTTTTTCAAGTGCTCACCGGATATCCCATCCCATCCCGCGGCACAGTTATTGCGGAGCGACATTAATATTTCGGCTACCTCTTCCTGATCTGTTGGGAGCATTAAATAAAGGTACTAACATATTTTATTTTTAGATAAACAGTTGCTTGTGGATTTGGATAACATTAAAAAATATGAACTTATCATAACATATATTAAATTATAACTTGAACATGATATGCTATTGTAAATGTGAAGACTACGTTGGTCATTTTTTATTTTTGTTTTATTTTTTTCAGTTAGTTTTTATCATGGTCTGGCAGTTTGAGTAATTTTTGCAGCCTACCCAAATGTCCTTCTTTTGTATAGTCCGTCGCATCGCTGAGCTCTTTAAGTTCTGAGTTGAGCTGAACGGATACTGACAAGTTCATGCACTGACTAGATCCACTCAATATATGTGGTGCTTTCATTAAATGACCATTTCAGACAACAATCTACTTGGTCTTCACATGATCTGACCAAGATTATGTCTCGAGTTTAAAAAAGACTTTGACCTCTGAGTTTGTTTCGGTCTTTCTTCTCAGAGTAGTCAGATCTTAGGAAACGCTGACCTCATCTAGTTTTAAAAATATGATTCACGTGTAAAAGTGTTTGTACAAACCTACAGAAATAAAATCATTTATAATTTACTGAAATTAAGACTAGGTACGCACGGGCAATTTTTTTTAGGCGACGATTTTTTCGCGCACTTTATTCTCAACTCTCGGTGTTAAGCCGAGCATTGAGAATCGAACAGAGTGCATCCAAGCGCGGCATCTGCCTAGCCTTTTTTCCAACTATGTTGGGGTCGGCTTCCAGTCCAACCGGATTCACCTGAATACCAATATTTTACATGAAGTTATTGCCTATGTGACCTCCACAACCCAGTTACTAGGTAATACTTTTAAAACAGAATTCTGAGAGAGAAGAATTCATGAAAGCGAAGAACAGCCCAAAGTCAACTTGGAATGTAATTAATAAGGTAGCAAATCTAAAGCCTAAACCTGGCCCACCCACCGAACTTATTAATATGAATGACCCTAAAGCCTCTATTGATAAAGTGAACAACTTCTTTGCTGGCATTGGTGGGGAAATGGCCAGCAAATTATCGAGTAACCATTCCGGTTCCAATAGTCTTATTTCTGAGAATAATCAAAGTAACTTAAACTCCATTGTGATTCTTGAAACTGACAATGACGAGGTTGAGAGAATAATAATTAATGTGAAATCTGATTGTGCAGTCAAGTCAATCAAAAGATTAAAGAGGAAATCAAAGAAAAAAAGAAGAAATCAGTCAATCAAAATACAGGCTGGGATGGTATCCCAGCCTGTATTTTGAAATCATCTCTCCAAACTTTGGCCCCTGTTATTACCCATGTCTGTAACTTATCCATCAAGACAGGTATTTTTCCAGGGGTTTTTAAGAAGGCTGTTGTGCACCCAGTTTATAAGTCAGGTGACAGAGGCAGTGTCAATAACTATAGGCCAATATCAGTCCTTACAACTCTTTCCAAGGTATTGGAGCGTATAATAAGTAAGCGTCTAACACGGTACCTTGAATTAAATTAAATAATATCTGGGAACCAATATGGTTTCCGAACTAGTATATCCACGGAGGATGCAGTATTGGCTCTAACTGAACATGCTATTCGGAATCTAGATAAGAAGCAAAAATGCTTAGGATTGTTTCTAGACCTGGCGAAAGCTTTTGACACTGTCTCTGTACCTATCCTTTTAAATAAGCTGGAACGAGTGGGAGTTAGAGGTGTCTCCTTAGAAATATTTGCCGACCATCTACGGGATCGTGTACAAGTGGTGAAAATAGGGGACCATGTAAGTGATGAAGAGGCTATCACCTGTGGCGTTCCACAAGGAAGCATCCTGGGTCCCACACTCTTTATTATATTTATTAATAATTTGTATACGCCTACTTAATTGTAAAATCTTTACTTACGCTGACGACACAGCTCTTATTGTGAATGGAGGAAACTGGTGCCAAACACAGCAAAATGCAGAAAATGCTCTTAAAATTATAATGGGATGGCTGTCTAATAATCTTCTGACACTGAATGTTGACAAAACCTTGTTTATCCCCTTTGCAATGCGAGCTGACCATCTGCCCCCGCCGATTTTCAAAGTTAAAGCGCACTCGTGTTTGGTGCCTGCCCCTAACTGCAGTTGCATGTACATAACCAGATCTCCCTGCGTTAAATATTTGGGTGTACATATAGATCAGAGTTTCCGTTGGCATAAACAAATTGAAACTGTCACTACCCGAGCTAGAAGGCTCATATTTATATTTAAAAGACTTTGTCAGTCAGCTGACACAAAAACCCTGCAAATGGTATACTTGGCTCTATGTCAATCCCTATTGTCCTACTGTTTGACGGTATGAGGTGGGGCACCGAAATCAACAATGCTGCAGCTTGAGATTGCCCAGCGGGCTGTTCTTAAGTTTATGACAAAAATACCCTACGGCTCAACTTTACGCTGAATGTAGAGTTCTCACGGTGAGGCAACTCACCGTGAGAATCATACCATTGGTCTGGTGGACCAATGGTATGGTCCACCAGACCATTGCCCGCATACACAAGTCTCGACCTCTGCAGGAGCCTCGAGGTAGAATTAAACACACAATCTTTAAGCCCGATCGGACAAGAACATCTTTTGCGGGTAAACACTACTTTATCCTCAGCGTAAGATTGTATAACAAGACAAATAAACAATTAGATATCTTTCACCTAAATAGAATTAACTGTAAGATGAAGGTGAGGGATTGGCTCACTTCTCTAAACTATCAGGAAACTGAGGATTTGCTGACTAGCATCACTGGCTAATCTACATTGTATCGCACGCACCCTTGGCACACATCTGCAACCAATCAACTCACAACACACACATACACACTCTCACACTACACTCACCCTTACACTACACTCATCTTACACTACATTCACTTCTTCACACACGCATATTAAAGCAGAGATAAAATGGGTAACATAATTTTAGTTATAAATTCTCTATTGCATTAATAAAAAAAAAAACTAATTTTTTAAATAACATTATTTTTATTATCAAACTCTCAAACAGGTAAACAATAAGTTTGGCTTCACAATATACCTGGCAGGAAGGAACGCTGACACCTGAGATACAGGATACGTCCTAGTTTGGGTGTCAGGAGTTTCACAAATCGCGCATGCACTTAGTCTAAATACTATAAGGATCTAAGTTAATTTAACTAATACATTGTTAATCCTTTTTCTCCCCTTATGTATTAGGCTTAAAGGAAATAAATTTAATTTAATTTAATTTTAATACGATACCCCTTGGTAAGACCGGTTGTCAGACTTTCGGGCTTCTGACGCCCCGTAACGACTGTCAAAGATCCACAAATGTCAGCCGGGACCAACGGCTTAACGTGCTTTCCGAAGCATGGAGAGGTCTTGGTATGTTAAGATGGTCACCCATTCACGGATCAACCGCGACAAACGTACGTTTACTTGATCGATCGATCACAGCCCACAAGCCCCTTCTGTGTATAGAAATAAAATGGCGGCACAAAAGCTCGAAACTAAACAGCTGATTCAGTAGCTATTGTTGCCATTTATTTTAGTGCTGTTTGTTGCCTGGTATTAATATGTATGCAGTAGCGGAACAATGCATCGATCGCCACGGGGTAGGCAGCGAATGGAGTGTTAGGTGTGCGTGTCGTATGCAGTGCATATGATATGCATTATAGCTCTATCAGGGAAAACACGGTGCGTTTTAATGGATAGGAAGACTTGCATAGGCTAACAGTCACGAGCATAAATATATTTTTTTATTTTATATTTATATACTTTGAACAACCCGGCAATAATATTTGATTTCATAATTCATAAGTGATGTCAGATATTTTTTATAACAATGAGGTTCCACATTCTTCTGAATTTAACTGAGTAGGCAGATATTTATGACGCAAGACATTTCTGTTAATATTGTGCTGACATATATTTTTGAAGACGATGCAGCATTCTGTATTTTTGCGTCTTTTATGCTCTCCATAATTTAAGAAAAGTGTCAAATCGGGCAACATTATTAATGGCGTATCACGGGTATGTTGCATCTTTATGCTACGGAGTTATATTTTGGGGGAACTCGCCAGACAGAGAAATGGCGTTCAAAGCCCAGAAAAATGCATAAGGGCAATGCTTGGCATACAACGCACAGAATGCTGTAAGCCACATTTTCAACAGTTCTAGCTATTAACATTCCCGTGTCTTTATAATATATGAAGTGGAGATTTTTGTCACAGCGAATCTACATCTTTATACACATCCAAGAAGCACACGACACAAAAATAAAATATGCATCAGACTTCATAAAAAAGCAGTATTTAATAAAAACATTTTGGCAAACAAGTATCACAGACCTACGCAAAATGGACAAATTCAAATTAAGTTTGCACGAATTCCTAGTGCAAAATGTTACTATTCACTTAATGATTACTTAAATGAAAGATGACTGACTTTATCTGAAATGGAACCACAAATGTAATGATTATTGAAATTTTGATTTTTTGTTTTATTGTTTTTTATTTTGACATTTCAATTTTTTTAAGGAACCAAATTTAAAATGTTTATACAATGTTGGGATTAGTACCTAATATATTAATTTGCACACCTCATTAGGTTATAATACAATCTACCTTTTATACCTGTAACACCTTCTTAACTTGTATTATGTAAATAAATTATTTGATTTGATTAGTCTCGCCAAATAGTGTTGGGTTCTTTAACCAAAACAGAATTTATTGGAAAAACTTATCTTATGAAGCTGCCTACTACATTTCAGTCCAGTAAACGGACTTACAATAAAAGTTAACATCATTGGAAAGGTGTTTTTCCTAAAAACTAACTAAGCTACTGATAAACCGCCATTTAATATTGTATGAATATCAAAACACGCAAAGCATTTCATTCATTCCATACTCAATGTCTAGCATTGTAATTTAGGAAATAAAGGAAACCGCACTATGTGGCGGCGTAACTAAAAGAGTAATTAACGCTAAAATTCACCGTCCAAAATAAATTGATAGTGTTTTGGTATCCAGTGTAATTAGGAAGAATCAATTTACACGGAATTGGGTCGCTGTAGTATTTGTTATAACATATTCCCTAGTGTGGAATATGTTTTCATATTCTTGTTTTACTAGGTTTGGGATATAGGACATAATTAGAAATATATACAGTAGAATACTCTATTTTACGTACACCCGGAATTACAATGGCCGGTGTTATCACAAAGAGCGATCTTTGAATGACAACCGACAATAACAAATCTTTAACATACGCGTACCTACATACATACATAAACTCATGCCTTCCATGGAGATAAGCAGAAACTATAGAACTCCACCTGCTACGCTCCTTACATACTCCTTTTGCTTCCCCTACGTTCATACATTTGGGGGCCGATCGCGCTAATTTTGAACGCTAATACCAAAACTAAACCACAACCAAAACGTTACGTTAGACACATTTCGTATCGCGCTAATCATTTCAACGGAAACGATTTAGCTTTACTTTACTTTACGTTGGAGGAACGATAGATCGAACAATATTCTCACAAAAAAAAGCGCGATACCGTTTCTTACATCAGCTAAACTAAAACTAAAATAAACCAAAAACGTTCCGTTCGAACGGTAATTACGTTGAGAAATAGCGCGATCGGCCCCCTGGTCATACACGCAGGCCGATTGCGAGTACTACGCACCTGACCTTTCTGAAGAACATCACCAATTAGTTTACTATATGTCCTCCTAGGGCGTCGCTCCCGGCGTTTCCACTCACCTCTGCTTTGTAAATACCTTTTGTTAGTCGCCTTTCATTCATCCTCTCAACAAGACCTGACCATCTAAGCATACTCTTTTCAATTTTTGTCACTACATCTTCTTTTAAACTGCACGCATACCTACTTTGTCAAAAACAGCTCAGGTACGTTCCACCGGATAACCTGAAAACAGATTGCGGTTGAATGATGCCCTCTAGGTCCACTGAACGGTCAATGCTCGACGGCCTGGTACGAAAAGGCGGAGTAAACGCAACGCAAACTTTAACGATTTTTTTAATTTTAAATACTTGTTTCGCACCTGATATCTAATAGTTTTAGACTTATTCAATATATGGGTTGCACTATTATACTGAACAAATATTTGTATGACCTACAAGTACTTGTTCCGGGTCTGGCTAAATGATAAATGATTTTTATTTCTGTAAGTAGGTTTGTACAAACACTATTACACGTCAGTCATATTTTTAAAACTAGATGAGGTCGGCGTTTCCTATCTGACTACTCTGAGTCAGTGCTCGCATTTGTCAGTAATCGTGCAGCTCTACTCAGAACTTAAGGAGCTCAACGATGCGACGATCAATACCAAAGAAAGGACATTTGGGTAGGCCGCTTAAATGACTCAAACTGCCAGACCATGATTAACACTAACTGAGAATAAAAGACAAAGTGAAAATAAAAATAAAAGAGCAATAACCCACATAGTCTTCACATTCACAATAATTAAAATAATATAATACTTTACAAGTAAATAATCATGTCATTACGTATATATTACGTTACGTATATAAAATAATAAAAGTTAGCAAAAAAAACATCAAACAATAAAAATAAACCACTTCAATAAGTAAAAATTGGAGCAGCTCAATCCCAAGCCTTTTTGTCCTCAATATAATCTTTAACGGTATAAAAAGCTTTCTGACACAACTTACGTTTAATGAATGATTTGAATTTATTAAGGCTTAGATCTTGAACGTGGCTTGGAAGTTTATTATAAAAGCGTATACATTGACATCGGAACGAGCCACCTATTTTCTTGAGCCTTGTTGTAGGTACAACAAATTTATGTTTGTTTCTAGTATTTATATTATGGATATCACTGTATTTTTTAAACAATTTTATATTTTTATGGGCATATAAAAGATTTTCAAAAATATACTGAGAAGGTACAGTCATTACATTAATCTCCTTAAATTTCTCTCGGAGAGAGTGTCTTGGACTTAATTTATAAACTGATCGTACAGCTCTTTTCTGCAAAACAAAGATATTCTGAATGTCGGCGGCATTTCCCCACAACAGAATACCGTACGACATTACACTATGAAAATAGGCAAAGTACACTAAACGGGCTGTCTCTATGTCAGTTAAATTACGAATTTTTCTAACAGCATATGCTGCGGAGCTTAGCTTTTTAGACAGTTTATCTATGTGTGGGCCCCACTGAAGCTTAGCATCCAAAGTTAAGCCCAAGAATACCGTGCTTTCTTCAGGATTCAATTCTTCGCCCTTTATCAACACATCAGTTTTCACCTGCCTAACGTGAGGTAGCGTAAACTTAATGCATTTGGTTTTTTTTCATTTAGAAGTAAATTATTAACATTGAACCAGTGAACCACTTTTCAGATCGCGCTATTTACATCGTCAGTAACCAGCTGCTGACGTTTAAGTTTAAACAAAAGTGAAGTGTCATCTGCAAACAACACTATATCATGATTATCCTTTATGAGGTAAGGCAAGTCATTAATATAAATAAGAAACAAGAAAGGACCAAGAATTGAGCCCTGTGGAACTCCCATTGTTACTATAGATCCGGGAGATTTTTTTCCATTGACGTCAACGCTCTGAATCCTATTACTCAAGTATGAAGTAAGAAGATTCAGAGCGGTGTTCCGGATCCCGTAGTGGCGGAGTTTCCTGATTAACGTTTCATGAAAAACCGCAATCGAAAGCCTTGGACAAATCACAAAAAATGCCCAAGGCATCGCATTTATCTTCCCATGCATTATAAATATGTCCTAACAGTTCAACACGATCAGTAGTCGAACGACCCCTTGTAAAACCAAACTGTTTGCTATGTAGTAATTTATGTTTATTAAAAAATCTTTGCAATTGGTCCAAAATTAATTTCTCAAAAATTTTACTAAAGGTAGGTAGTACTGACATAGGTCTATAATTTGTGGGGTCTGATGTACTACCTGATTTAAACAACGGTATTATTTTACTATTTTTCATGAGGTCAGGAAACTCCCCACAGTCAATACAAATATTAAAGATAAGAGCTAAAGTAGGTGCTACGATGTCTATAATAGACTTAGCAACTTCTACAGAATTACCCCACAGATCTGCAGTCTTTTTTACATTTAAAGTGTTAAAGGTTTTAATTATATCTCTACAGGTAATATGTTCAAAATGAAATTCCGAATCGCAAACATTTACATTTTCCTTAAGCAAAGACTCAGCAACGGGAATATCCGAAAAGAAATTTTCAAAGGCCACGGCGACTTGTGAGTCTGATTTTATTATGTTGTCATTAATTGACAGGCTATAGTCAGTATTTCGGTTCCTACCCGTTTCATTATTAATAATATTCCAAGTCGTTTTAATTACATTACTACTGTTTTTAATCTTCGAACTCAAATAACGCGACTTGGCCATACAACAAACTTTTTTAAATAATTTTGAATAATTTCTAACATACAAATTAAATTCATCAGTGTTTACATAATACCTTTCATTGTACAGCTCATAAAGCCGTGTTCTACTTTTATGATTGCCAATGGTAGCCCAATCACTGAAAGATGCGTTACTATTAACCGAGATAGTCTTGGGAATAAATGTGGAATTAAATTGTTGACAGTAAATATTAAAAAAAACATTATAAAGATGATTAAGATCATCATTAATAGATGGAACTGGTAATTTATCAATGAGTTTACCTTTAAAAGCTTCCAAGCGACGTGCTGTTTTGGGGTTAATAGTGATATCCTTTTTAGCCACTTTGTTGTTTCGGTTTTGGATAGTAATCCTTTCCCCACAATGATCAGAATCAAGTAAATTTATAATTTCTTTGTGGCTTGGTATAATATCTGTATAAATATTATCTAGACATGTGGCACTAGTAGAGGTTATTTTTGTGGGCTCCAAAAACAGGTTTACAAGATTTTATGACTGAAACAGACTTATTATTTTACTACAAGAACCTGAGTTCTCTAACAAATTAACATTAAAATCACCACAAGTGATAATGGACTTGTTTGAGTTACAAATCTTGTGCAACACTTCATCCATTACCTTTTCAAAGCAGTCATACAATCCTGAAGGGGGTCTGTACACACTTAATACAATAAACTGCTTCAATTCTATACAGGCTATTTCAACAGTCCGCTCAACAGATAGGCTCACAATATCCTTACGGTCTTTAAACTTAAGCTGGTTACTTACTAAAATTAATGAGCCACCGTGTATAGCATTTACTCTGCTGAACGAACTACCAACCTGGTGATTATTAAAATTTAACAAGAACTGGTGGCTTTTAAGCCAATGTTCTGTTATACAAAGAATATCAATACTGTTAAAATTCATAAATAATTCTACTTCTAAATCTTTGTTCAGAAATCCTTGAATATTTTGATGCACCAGGTTGATACTATTGACTGATTTTAAACTTTTATTTGATTTATTTTTGCAATTCTGTACATTATTGCTAGAGGTTGACTCTATTGTCCTAATTTCTAATTTAAATTATTTTTAATGTCAATTTTTGTTACCAAATTATTGGCTGAATTATTTAACATGTCATCGCATTGCTCAATAGAAGCAAATTGTTTAGCCAAATTCTTGGCTGTAATAGAAAAATAATAAGATAGCGACACAGCTATCTGTCTTTTACAGTATTTAGAAAGATAGTACCTATCCATAAAAAATCTATCCTTTGTCAAATAAAAATGATTACCAACATAATTGTTAGTGTCAATTAATTGAAATAAATTATTATTATAAGTCAAATTATGCAATGTCATATTAATTTCTGATCTAAGTTTGTTTTCTTCCTGTGGCAAACTTTGGCTATATGGGAATGTGAACAACACAATTTTTCTTAAACTTAGGTTGCACAATGATCTATAATATTGGAGTAATTCTCCTTTGTTCACATTACCCCTATTACCAACAAATATTAATATTATAGTATCCTGGTTAAAATTGCATTTTATAACATTTTTCATTATGTCAAATAAAGAACAACCAGGCATACAGCAGTTCATTATAGAGTGACCTCGATATTTATTTGTCAACAAGTGGCCTAGATCCTTTCCAATTTCATCACAAAATAATACTATTTCTTTATTTAAAGTCTGTTTAGGGAAAGTCTGTTAATTGATACTGGCAAACTAGCACAAGACTGCGGTATGGTGGTATCACATATAGTCAATGAATGGTCTGGTGTGGGTTCAATAGATGGTGGCTGACAAAGTTCACATTTGTTTGTTTGTGAGCTTACCAGCTCATTCATTGCCAATACATATTCCCTCATTTGGTTTTCAGAGGCTGTATATTTAATGGTCATAGAAGTAAGTTTCTCCTGTAGTTGGTCAAGTTCATACCGCAAGTCTTCTGTGTCAATTTGGTATTTCCTAGTACTTTTTTCTAAGCTAATTGAATACATATCCAATTGTTTCAGTAGATGTAACCTTTCTCTATTGAGTTTTACATTTTTGATGAAGAACTTTTGTTTTTTGACCATTTTCTTAGTTTTAACAATGTATTTATTAATTTTTATGTATTTTTTAAGTTTATTTTTACTTGTAACTACCCTCAATGATTTACTTGATTTTGAATCATCCTGACCTGTTAAATCTATTGTATATGAGGGGTTTATTGCAGAAACCATAGATGGGGCTATAGGTACCAATTCATTGAATAGACTTTGGTTCAACGAGGCTGTGATGTTAAGATTTGTAGTCTCAAGTTGTTCAATCTGACTTTGAGCCTCATGTAGCTGCTGTTGTAGTAAATATTTGTGACTCAGAGCTTGTTCATACTCGTTGCTACACTGGCTGAACCCGTCCACAACAACTTGGAGCCTATCCCGGGCTGCTATGGCATCAGTGTGTTGAATATATAACTGAGCCATTTCTGTTTTTAACTTGCTATTCCCTTCAAGGACACCGAGGAACTCTATTTCATTTTCATCCCTTTCCTTAATCAGTTGGTCACAGTGCTCTTTAGACGCCTTTAATTCGCTCAAAGCCTGAGTGAGTTTGGACTCTTCAAGGCGAGCCCGCGCGCTACGAGTCATAATCATGATTAAAGAGTAAAGAGAAAAGAGTAAGTAGTGATTACAGTAACAGATGATTAGTTGAACGGAATATGAAGTTTAGATTGTAAAGAAAGAAGCTCTATCACCAAACGAATTAAGGTTATGTTTTCGTGTTTAAGGTCATTGGCATAAACCTGTAGCCGTAAGAAAAAGTGGTCTAATTAATTGTAGGCAAAATATTAGAACGTAAACAATCTACTACCAAGTAAATAATATAGTATTGTACCTGATATTCAAGATGAAAATCCAACCTTGAGCCGGTAAAGTAACTGTCAACGAATCACAATGAGATTTTTACACATAATTTGCACTGAATGCATAAATTTAACACAGAAAAAACTTAATTACGCTTTAAACTAGTTAATCAATTGGAAATAGGCCTTATTTAAGAAGGAAATCTATTATTTAAAATTAAAATTACAGGGACAAATTCAAATCAGCTGTTAGCTGTAGTGTTGCCACAGGATAAGTCAGTGTTGTCACAGGCTGTTTGTGTATGTGAGTTTAAATGTTTGTAAACGCACCCACGATACAGGAGAAAACCTTAATCGATAAAAAAAAAAAGTATCGACGAGGAATTCACTGGCAACGATACTCCATACATAGAACGATGGTCGGTCGTTAATCGACATAATATGAAAAAAAAGTGGCGATCAGTGTCGACTGGTCGATCGCAACAGTCTGGTGGCACCTTAATTTGCAGAAGACAGCTACTGATTAGCGTTCCCATACTCTTAAGTGATAAAGAAAATAAGTGGAAATTTCGTTTCAACCATTGGTAAGTAATGTAAAAGGAATTGGTCCTAAAATACCCTATTCGTTCCAATCCATCAACTCAGTCCCTCTCATCCTTTAAGCTGCCAAACCCAAGACTATCGACTATCGACAAAACAGCCGTTAACCCAGTTATGGCGCCGTCCGTACGAGGCTTTAACTTCTTTTCCTTTGACTGATTAACTAAGCCAACTGTTACACCGACTTTCAATTAACTGATCGATGAGCTTAAACGGTCAGACTTTATTTTTATACGTTTTTATTCGAGTGTGGCACTGATTGAAAGAACGACTTTTTGAAACATTACGTCTATTCTATCTACCTCTTCGGAAAATGGTGACTTTAACTCCTGAAATAAGACAATACACAGAGGTGTGTATTGTCTTAGAAGTCTCACATAATACAGGGCGAGCTTATGCCATTTACCGGGCACAATTTTAGACTGCTGCTTACTGAGATTTTTCGTAATAATCTTTGATTATTTAACTATTTAGATAGAGTGTCGCGCTGCAAAAGAACTAAAACAAACAGGCCAACTTAGTTATGCTGGTGTGTCATCGTGCTGTCAATGTGTTATTTTAGTATGCGTGCATTTTGCGGCCAACAGATAGACGCAATTTTTTCCAACGATTTCACACCTTTCACTGTCTATCTAGACATATTTATAACTTTGGTAATAACACTGCTCGACCTGAGAATAATTTGGTCCAGTAGGGTCATATGTTCGGAACCCATGTGCACCAGTAAGTTTTCTTATGTGCTATGGCGTTTATATAACCTAGCAAGTAGACAAACCACACTACAGGCTTATCATGCATATGTTAGTTCAATACTGCGTTATGTATATAATACTGGTATGGGGAAACTCGGTGCATTTCAAAAGAGCTTTCATCGCACAAAAAAGGTGTATACGTGCGATTTGTAAGAAAAGAAAGAAAGAAAAAGCATTCATTGGGACTCGCACAGATCACAAATTAAACTAAACTAAAACACACTCATATAAACATAAAGAACAAAAACAAAAATAAAACAAAGTAAAAATGAAAATAAAATCAGAAAGTCCAGCTGTGTACAGTAAGTCCACTTACATCCTGTAAACTACTGTTTCAAACTTAGAATACTTACCTACATTAACTGGTATTTATATTGAGGAAGTATGTCAATTTATCAAATCTCACCCTGAAAAGTTTGAAAAACTGGGAGATAAATGTAAGTTCAAAACTAGATATCCTAATAGATTAATTACTCCTAGAACGAAAACGGAATTATATGGGCGATGTTGCTCTCGTATGTGTATTCAGATATATAACAAGATTCCTAAACAAATGAAAGAACTTCCAATGGTCCGCTTCAGATGGGCTTTACGTAGTTGGTTAATTGAGAATTCCTTCTATACTTTAAAAGAATTTTTGCAGTTTAAATTAACCAAATCTAATCTAATCTGATCTAATGGTATCTTTAAACAAAAATTTGCATGTCATTATGTTGTGATTAAATATGTTAAGCTACTATAATACGACCATTGTAAGATCTATTATAACCATATTTAACAGCAAATAAATCTTTGACTTTGACCACCTTTTTTTTTTCGGAGGAATACCTTCAATAGGCACCTGGAATTTGGGGAAAAAGACCAGGGAGTGTGGGATTCTTACCTCACTAAAACCCCGGTGATCACCATCAGCACACGGAGGGGATCCCGTTACCTCTTAATAGACTAATCCGGAATCCCCTTAGTGCAACGCCTGTTAGGGCACGTCTCTGTGGAGACTATATAGAGGTTTCCCTATGCACGGCAGCACGTTACAGTGCCACCGTATTCCCTGAAATCGCTTGGTGGGCAATCACTGTCCCACAGTCAATCAGTGTGACTTTGACCACCTGGACCAAAAAAGTTAATTTTTTATATAAATGTACCCCATTTTTATTTCAAGTACCTATCTCATTCTCCCTCCATTAAAGGTCACAAACAAGTTGCTCGGTACACTGTACCTAACTGTAAAGGGGTGGGCAGCACAATTTGCAATGATACCAGTTAAGGAAACAGTTTAGCTAGTAATTCAAATTTACAATCGTACGAGTATCCCTCGGTGTGTTACGAAATTGCAGTTTGGCTTTGAGAACGGCTGAAACTATTGAACTGAGGTACCAAGTATAATAATTCATGGAATTGGTGTTAGCTTGTAATGGTTATTGTTTTCGGTTTAGTTATCTTTTTTCGTATTATGCAAGCAAACATTAAGTATTATTTAAATCATATTCAGAAATATTCCAAACTGAAATGCAGACCTGCCGCAAAACGCTCCTAAAACCAATTTAAACTTAAGAATTTAAAAGTGCACACTTTTAAACAAACAAAATCTGAAGATACGTCTGCAAAAGATCTTACTTACACTTGACTTAAATTCTAGAACACTCCACAAAAATGATTGATCTTCGCTTAACAAATGTGACTGGAGTTAAAATAATAATATATTTAAAACAATTGCAAACACACCTAGGTACCACAATCCCGCCGCAATGCAACCACGATCAGTAACTTGCGGCAAATTGTGGTATTGAATCCTATTGAACATGCTCGGTAAAAGATATGAGTTCACTCATATTTCAGACCACAAGATCTAGCTTGGTATTTTTATAAAATCTAGTCTGGACGGTGCAGTGTCTCGATGAACTTTAAACAGTAAATGTGGGTAGTCTAGGTTTTTAAATGAAATGAACCGAGTACAGGCTCTAAAATAAATGTTTATTTAAAGGCTCAAAAGTAATTTGTCCTCTATCAGTGTCATAGAAGCTCTTATAGGATTATAATTAATTAACGGCGTTCAGAAGGAGCACACTTCGTTTCTTCTAAATCCTAATATAATTTTAGCGTAGTTACATTAATACTACCCGTTTAAAAAAAAAACTGTTTAAGATATCTTTATAGTACTACTATGTAAATAAGGACTGGATTTATGCAATTTTTTATTCTAAAGTGTAATTTTTTTATTTCAATTTTCATCATTTTAAATATTTAGTTACTACTAATAAAAACCCACCACCCACGGGTACTTTCACTAAAAAGCTTCCTTAATAACTTAACCTAATTTTAAAAACACAAGGCTCAAAAAATTGCGTAGCTTTAAAACGGTTACAAAACCATTTTGCGCGAACATGGTTTACGCTAGACTCAATTTTGCCTGAAAATGAGAACATTTTATTAGTTCTAACACATTTTTAGGTTAGTAAACTACTTTGATTTCATTAAAGCTTGTTGGGCGCCAGTAACGTTCAATTGACGCCCAACATGGGACAGAAGCTAGGGAGTTTTAAATTAAATTTAGGACCCCGAATATATTGGTAGACCTTTAACATGTTGGTGTCAAGCTTAGTGTATCGTAATAGTGATGTATATGTTAATAACAAAACCATTTATTTAGTGTGTGCGTTTATCATAATTGAAGTAAATCTTTCGTTAAAGGTCACTAGTTTGACAAGCACACAACTTTAAAAATCAATTACAAAAAAAACCCTTAACTTTCTGCGTATTTTTAAACCTACAACAAATAATGTCAAAGTCAAACAAACAATTAAACGATACATTTCAGTGGTTAAAACACCGATAAATTGTAACAGTGTAATCCGCTGAACTGTCAAGCGCTTCATTGGGGGGCAGGGGGTAGTCGCAACCGGATCGACGGCCCAGAAAATTAATATCTTGTTGCCAGTAAAAACATCCGGTTGTCAACTGATCCTTCTTAGCATTCATGAGAAATGCTTTGTTTAATGTTTCCGGTAACTTTGCCAGGAACGGAAACTAAATGTGGTTTGAGGCTAGTTCCTAGTTATAGACAAAGCTATCGTACATAATTGTCTGTTCAAAGTTATGCTTCAGGAGATGACTTTGGTTCTGAGTGCAGCTGGATATCACTTGCTTTGTAGAAGTGTTACACTACATATTTGCTGGACCTGTTGAATGTTTAAACTTGAAAGTCTTGCAATATATCGTATCGTTTCATGAGAATATAGTAATAATAACTACATTTTTACTAACCTACTTCGGTTCCAGCAAATCAGTTTGAATTCTTTAACTGCCACTAGTCCGCGAGGGCATCAAAGCGGACAGAGGCGCGTGGTCGGCTTGTTTATTTATTTTCGACGTTATTTTAAGGATCGTGAAATATAGATATTTAATAATAATAATGTATTTATTCACTCAGACAATAATGATCCATTGATTAGTTAGTAAAATACGAAAAATAAAACATAAAAGCTATACAAGTAGTGTGTTACAATAACTAAATACTAAGTTTACAGCAAAACAATATTTAAATGGATTTATTGAAATGAATGGATGGATTTTTTGGAATGGATTTTTTATTTTATATTTTCACCGGATGTAATGAATCACTCCTGCCTAACTAACACCTGCATGAAGTAATTCATTATTATCGGCGAGTTAAATTTGTCTACTAACATCTTCAGAATGCTATTATTAGGGTTTGGCTGTCAAAACCGCACTGCGCTTCGTTTCGCCAAGTCTGCGTAACGTCGGCCCTAAAGACAGCCTTTGAAGCATAATTTCATAAGTACTGGTAAGTATGTCAGGCGATAAGTAAAAAAAAAACAAGAGAACCTTTATAATTTTAACGAGTTTCTGAAGTTCCTCAGACATACTTTTTTTTCACGTTACATTAAATCGACGTTTGATATTGTCAACGTATGTTATTGTAACCGTACTTGAAACCCTTTGTTTCTGAAACGTTTTTGATATTCTAAGCAATTCACTAATATCATTTATATGTATTTTTCTCCTGTTTGCTAAAATCCTAGCAAAGGAAAATAATTTAAAACATTCTTCCTTATTACCGTGCCTATTTGAGCATGTTTTTGTGTACTTTGTATCCAAAGGCGGCTGTTATTAGGGATGTTGTCGCCCAATAACGATCTAATATAGGATCGCATCTATTTGCTAACCATATTGAATCTGTTTTGCATTATTTCTTGTAGATTTCTTATCCAGGTCTATTAAGATCTAAATATTGTATGCAGATTATCTTGTTTGCTTTTCTTGTGAAACGACAAGTTTAAAATTTGAAGTGGTGATCAAAAAGTATGCTTTATTATTATTAGATATTTTAAAGAAATTAAAACTAATTTCGTGATAGCATTCTCGGCATCATAAATCAATACAATTGAATTTACATTATATTATATACTTTAACAATATGGTAATGCTCTAAAGGTAAATTCGTAGCAAATGATTATCTTCGTATTCTATTGAACACGATGCTCTAATCAGATTCAGATTAATTGAATCTTGTAGTGAAATAAAAATGCTTCTTCAATATTTTCACACGTATATTAATTTAAGCAGATTTTTTTTTTATAATATAATTTAAAAAAAAGGTTTTTTTGTAGAAAATACATGATATTTAAGTCTGGTAAAAAGACAGAAA
The DNA here is from genome assembly GCA_963921375.1 of Tiliacea citrago. Taxonomy (NCBI): domain Eukaryota; kingdom Metazoa; phylum Arthropoda; class Insecta; order Lepidoptera; family Noctuidae; genus Tiliacea; species Tiliacea citrago. The sequence continues at coordinate 24,121,795 of OY992783.1, forward strand.
GATTCCGAGTCGAAATATTTGGTTTCAAAGATAGAGAGATCACGAGAAAATTTAAGGAACATCAGGTGGTAAAAATGAGTTGCGCATTTAGTTTACACAGCCTTTTTTTTTGAGTCGGAAGTTATAAAATAACTTCTCCCGCTCTGGGCGGAGCAAGAGGGCGTGTCAGAGTTCTTATGACTAAAACCCACACGTGTTCCTTCAGTTGCCTGTGTGTCGTGGGGCCACGGTATCCCTTTCGTACAAACCCGCAACCTTGGCAGGCATCGCCGAACGCGTAGAACACAACGCGCTAGAAAGCTAGTGCTTATCGGATGGCGAGCTACCCATTGCTCACCGTCCGCAGGCTCACGCCTACGGTGGCCGGGAATTAGCCTGCGATTCCCGGTTTACGAAGCCTGAGAACACGATTGCAATCAGTTTACGGTTCGCGACCACTAATAACGTAAACAACACAAATATCAATTCATAAATGAACTTAAGTCTTCTCGGTCAAAATATACCTGTTCTAGAATATAACCTAGTATTAGCACGTCAACGCAGTCTCCTGGATGGTGCAGCAAGCGTCGGCTGAGTCACTGAAGATAGGACGATGACGGCCTACTAACTAGGTCTCATCACAAGAGTCTCATCATGGAGTAAGAGCACGCAGGTACATTGCGGTCGGAGAAAAACGAGGCAAGCGTACTTACATGGATTCCGGTATATAGTCTACAGCGCAGGGTGAAAAGAACCGAAAACCGACCCTTTTATCTCATGATAAACCTATGACAAATATAAATAAGCTATCATACTAATAAAAGCACTAATATTTAAATTGATGGAAAAAAATCAGGAACTATAAGTACCATTAGACGAAAATCATACACAATTGATCTCAACAATTGGAAAAGCACGCAGAATATACTGCCTATAGGAATAAATAGGTATAAACTCTCGATACAGACGGAAATTTTCACAGTATGGATTCAAAATTATTTTTAAGACATCCATTTCTTACTCATTGACGGCGATTAAGCTGTTTTTTTCTATAAAAACATGACTATGTTTTATAAGGCAAATTCAAAAATTTAAATATCGTTGCCGGATTGCGAGCAAAAAGTTATATACCGCAGAGGCTAACGCCTGGGCACGCCACAATTGTGGCAATAAGTCCCCTCTTTGAGGAGTGGCTAGAGAGGCGCCACGGCGTCCTCACCTTGCGCCTGACGTATGTCCTCACCGAACACGGTTGTTTTGGGAGGTTCCTGTTCAGGATAAAGCGGGAGGAAACGCCCCGGTGTCACCACTGTGTGGATCGCCCGGAGGACACGGTGGAGGTCGGCCCAGCTTGGGCGGAGCACCGCCGTGTCTTCACGGAGGCGATTGGCGGCGGCGATCTCTCGCGTCCGGCCCTGGTTCAGGTCATGGTTCGGCGCGAGAGCGCATGGGAGGCCGTCACCTCCTTCTGCGAAGCAGTAATGCTAGCAAAGGAGGAGACGGAACGCGTGAGGGTGAGACAAGGTTCGCGCCCGACGAGAGACGCGCCGAGCGTCGGGAGTCGCAAGCCGATTTCCGGCCACCGTAGGCGCGGGCCTGCGGACGGTGAGCGATGGGTAGCTCGCCGTCCGATAAGGACCAGGCCCGGGTCGACGGCGCGTTGTGTTCCACGCGCGCCTCAAAGAGATGTCAGCACAAACTGACGGGGTCCGTTAGAACCAATGCCTGCCAGGGTTGCGAGTTTGTCCGAAAGGGATATCGTGGCCCTACCACACAGGCAACGGAAGGAACACGGGTGGGTTTTAGTCAGTAAAAGTCTGACACGCCCTCCCGCTCCGCCCATAGCGGGAGAAGTTATTTGATAATTTCCCACCCAAAAAAAAGAGACTAACGCCGCAGTCTTCAGTAAGCAGATATAATTTTATTAATATTTTTCACGGAAATGGATAATGTTCTCACGCTAATAGCATTGATGTTTTCTTAATTAATGGCGTTTAATGTTAATTGAAATTCTTATTAATTATTAGCTTTTAGTTATAAACTCCTGTATTCTATATCACAGGAAACGTGCATTTTACGGAATAAAAATCTTACGTCATACTGTGGTCTATATTCTATCTCTATGCAAAAAATCATGTAGATTCGATGCTCTATTGCTAAGTGAAAGAACGACAAACACACCATATTTTTATTCTGTAAGTAGTCTGTACTAAAAATTCTCAGGAGAATTGGTAGCCGATCTACTCTCATCATCATATCATCTATAACTCCGTATCGCTGGAGCATTTTCGAAAAATATTACAATAAAAATCTTGTATAATTTATTGTTGATATTTATACGCAAAATTGCTTTGAAGTACAATAAGCGATCTATTTACTTAAACGTGCGTAATAAATTGAAGACGTGTATTGCTTGACTGTAAAAGGTAATAAACGTCCTTCGGCAAAAATGGATACAATGAGGGCATTTTTAAATAATAATTAAATATCTAATCATTTATCAAATAATCTATCAGGTAATTTTAATAATGGATACTAATAATACTTAAAGAACGGAAAGTAACAAAAATTGGCGGTCATGCCGACAAAAGTGAAAACTTAAAACTTTGGAATAACATATATGTTATACATATATGCGTATACATGTACACATGCTGTTGTGCGTCACCAGTCTGGGCAATACATCGTGACGCAGTTAGCATGTCTATGACGAGAACCCATAAGTTTTGTTCCTACCAAAAATCACTCAACGCGTTTAAAGAAGTTTTCGCTTGAAAAATGTATTAATTATATATTTTTTGCAATAGTTAAGAATACCTAATGTTATCCTCCTAATAAAAAGCCCTGTATACCCTAGCCTGAAAATAACCCTCACCATTTATCTCACCGCAGTATCCAGACAGAATCACCGCTCTAAGAATAATACCCCAAATTTGCACTAATTAAAACTGAGTTCCTCCCAACAAAAGCCAGGGTAGCCACAATTTATGCCGGCCGAGTGGACCGGGAAATTAATCTGGTTGGTTGTAAGCAACCGCAGATGCGTTTGCTCTGCTGGCTGCAAGCGTTCGGCAAAAAGTGCAGTGAATAGATTTTGGTCTGTGTGAGTTAGGAGTTTAGAGAAATCTATTTGATTGGCGTGGCCACCCACGCCCAACTCATCTAACATAATATCTATCTACAATATTTTTACCTTTGCCATCAACTCGATAAGAAGAAGAAGGGAAATCAATATAACGGCGCAGGATAGCCTCTACGAGAAGTGATCATCGTATTAGTGGTTCAGCAGTTCAATATCATCATGATCGTGCCGGAATATAGCAGTTCGTCGTAGACGTGGTATGACAGCGGCTTCCCTGACATCCTCTTCTGTCATCGAACGCTCTGCTAGAGTGACTGTCAGCAGCCAGTTGTAACCCGGGTTTTTTGAAATGACGTGATGTTCTGAAAACTTGATGTTGATGTTTTTATTGTGGTTGTTCTACTCACCACCGTGCTAAAGTAAATTTAAAGGGTATAAGCTGTTAGGGAAAGATTCAATTAAACAAGTACCTTCTTACACAATATAATATTTATTACAGCATACCTACTTAACTTAAAGGTGCACAATAAATAATGTGGAGGGCCACAAACCTTCCCCAAACATTTGGGCATCCACACCAATACAACCAGTCTCGCCATATTTTCCCTCAACTTGTTCTTTCGTGTTTGTGTTTTTATTTCTTTGCGTTATGTTTACCGCAAATAAACGTATTTTCTTTCTTTCTCGGATCTATTTGTATCGGTCTGTTCACCTGCAATGAGACTATAACAGTAACTCAGAGTCGCTATAGCGAGTCCGTGAGATGAATGACTTAATAGTTTCTAGCTCAATCACACAAGTACCGACCTATTAAGGCTGTACACATTAAAGGGATCCTAAAGATCATGCAAAGCAACCTAGTCCGTACATATAGGCCTAACTCTCTCATAGATTAAATTATTACATTGCAGATATAATGATAAATGATTTTTATTTCTGTAAGTAGGTTTGTACAAACACTTTTACACGTCAATCATATTTTTAAAACTAGATGAGGTCGGCGTTTCCTATCTGACTACTCTGAGAAGAAAGGCCGAAACAAACTCAGAGGTCACAGTCTCTTTTAAAGTCCAGACATAATCTTGGTCAGATCATGTGAAGGTCATGTAGATTGGTGTCTGAAATGGTCTTTTGAGGAAAGAAACACGCAGATTGAGTGGACCTGACCAGTCAGTGCACGCATTTGTCAGTAATCGTGCAGCTCTACTCAGAACTTAAGGAGCTCAACTATATACTCTGTGATCTCTCAGTAATCCTTTACTTGACGGGGCTACCACCCTTGGCATCAAACACAGGATGAGCCTGTGTTCACACGATTGAACGTGGCCTGCGGGTAGATGGTGTCGCTTTCGTTACCTGGCGCGGTGAGCTTTTCTCATCACCGATATTCGGCCTATGTAAAGCCTTCCTTTATAAATTAAAAACTTCGTAAATCAAACCAATGACGTTACCAGTCCACAAAAATAAATTCAATCAAATACATAATATCCAATTAGTCACTATAGCTAGTCGGCTGATTAGTTAGAATTTCGACCTGACGATATCATCGTGGACGTTCATGTCCATAAATATTTTAAGTGGGTACATTATTCATGCATGGTGATGCCTGCGGAATAATTTTTATGTTTTTAATAATATTTATTCTTATTCTTGGTTGTATAGGCATTATAATTATTCTAAGTACTGTTTATTTTATTTTGTTACCTACTTACGGTAGACCACTGAAAATCAGCGCTGTGCTGTGGGTCTCCCATAGCACAGCATCATGCTGAATGGAAGCATTCTTGTCACAGTCATGACGTGCGGCTGCCGACTTTTTGTTGTTTGTGCTCTATGTAGATCTGTTTTGTTTAATTTTTTTGTTTACCTACTCGAGTTAATTATGTTTTCGTATGCACGTATTTTTGTGACAAATCAAATTATTTTTCTTTCTTTTCATAAATGTATGGAAATACGTTGACGTTATTACGCTATGTTGAACGGAAGTCTAAAACCGGATTCATATACTTCGTTCGTGATAACGCTGACGTCCACAATAATATCGCCGCGTAGAAATTATAAAAACGCCCATGGTCGGCACATCACTACTATTTAGATTGTTTAAATAAACGATTTCGATGTGGTGCCGGACGTAAAGAATAGCCCCACCCTATTTCTTCCCGTGGGTGTTGTAAAAGGCGACTAAGGGACTTACTAGAGAATGGGCAGCAGCGTTCTCTATGCATTTTAACACCATACTGCGATTGCCAACCCGCCTGCCAGGCGTGACGATTATGACAAACCTCCCTTTTGGGGGAGGCCTATGTCCAGCAGTGGACGTCTTTTGGCTGAAATGATGATGATGATGTTTGTATTTAGGTATTTAATCATTTCAAAATACTCATTTGCATAAATTATTAAATATTTGCATAAATGTCGTCCCCACATGTGTTTGTTACTTTACTCATTTATTTAGAACCCTACAGCCAAACTCGCTTTCCATCTAAAAATAAATTAGTGACTGTCAGCGATGGTAATTAATTAAGCACCGAACGTATCCACGCCACGACTGAGACGTGTCACGCCGCCGTGACAACCCGTATCGTGTTCCTAATGGCGGACGAGGTCGCGAAATACTAACAAACTATAAATAAATATTTGTATTTGTAATTTATTTTAAGGAAAAGGTGAGGTGAAATTGTTGATCGAAAACGATTATACAATTCTTTTTTTTTTTAAAAAAAACGTTTCCCAGCCAGCACTAGGAATTTCTCCTGTATTGTGGGTGCGTTTACAAACATTTAAACTCACACAAACAGCCAGACCCGAAACGACTACTTGTAGGTCATACAAATATTTGTTATGTGCGGGAATCGAACCCGCGACACGCAGCGCAGCAATAAATCGCTTAACCACTGCGCCAACCATGTCGTCAATTAGATTGTACTTTTGTTACTAGTCTCAGCAAAGGGTATACGTATTACCCAGTAACTGTGTGGTGAAGGTCAGATAGGCTGTCACTCTATGTAAAATACTAGTATTCAGCTGTGACTAGAAGCTGACCCTAACATATTTGGGAAATGACTAGGCAGATGATGCTGTCACTGAGCATGGGGACCAGGGTTCCAGGAGTGTCAGGTACATAGCGATCATTGCAATTTATAATATGGAACTTAACATAAAATGTGGATGTAGTGTACACTTCTACATACCCCTTTTTACCAAGAACGTGATGCTATGTTATTCTACAATTAGTTGATAGTTATTGGCATGTATTTAACACGGCGACAAATTAATCTGAATTTGGGATTAAAAAATAATTAAAGCCGGTAGCAAAAATAATAGGGTGGCAGCAAAAATAATAGGTTGGCAGCTACAGCGAAGTATTATTTTAAGTAGAAAGTAGCAGCTCAATAATCAGTTTTTCGCATCGAATTTTTGTTTTGGTAACTGAATTTACCAACAATAGAGGGGATCTGGCGCTCGGCGGCCGCTGCCGCGGCACGCTCGCTTCGCTCGCTCGCCTTCGCTTGTTAATGGTTACTGTTCTAACCTAACCTAACCCAAATGATTCAATAACAGTAGATGACTTTGCAGCGATTAAGAAATAATATTTAATCGCTGCCAAGTTATTATTTTACTAGCAAATAGTTAGTCGCCCTTTAAGTTATTAGTCGCCAAGTTATTATTTTAGTAGCAAATAGTTAGTCGCCCTTTAAGTTATTAGTCGCCTGGAATATTATTATCCATAGTTATTTAGTCACGTGTCAAGCTGTCGTACCGAACCATAGCGAAAACATTAAAATTATGTTGTATCCAGTAACAATTAGTACCGAAGCAATATTAAAACCACAATAATGGCACATGCACGATGAGTCACAAGGAGATAAAACCGCAATATCCACTGACACTGTCAGTAGCAATGCCTCGGTAATTGCATTGCCCGTTCTGTGGGTAAGTGATAAATATTCAACTACCTACATTTCGCATTTTAACACAGTTGTGCGTGAGCCAAGGCGTGTACATGGCTATGTATTATGCATGCGTCGTTCTGCTTGCCTACTTAATTCTTTGTCCGTGTACGTCTAGAACACTTCTTGATGTCTGAGAGGCCATGCTTACTGTGCGATATTTTTCTCCTTAAGCGGTACGGTTTTATGTTTAAACTTAAGAATTTTCCACTTGAAAAGTTAGCGTTAGAAAAGTTGGTAGATGGTCGTAAGTTGTGAGAATTGAAGAGAAAACAATTTAGCAGCGCCTGCACTGGACACGATTTAGGTTCAAAAAGTATGCGGGAGACTGCATGTGATTAAAATGTCATACAAATCTATTTAGCCGTTCAACAGTCATCCAAATTCACAAACATCCAAACTCACAAGTGTACAGATTTTCCTATTCATAATATTGGTACGACAATACTCGTAAATAATGAATTGCCCACGGGTGTTGTCATTTTATAACCGCATGTGGACACATTATAATTTTGCACATAACAATATAAAGTTGTGATTAGCTCCAAAACAGTATTCAAAACTCTGTTTGACACGCGTACATTGAGTTAAAAGTTATAAATAAAACTACCTAAATTATACAGAGTCATAATGTAACCCTGTCTAGTGGTACTACAGGGACCAGCTTCGATCCATTTTTATAACTTCACATCGAAAGTGAGAACACACTCATTTATGAATTTGGCTTGATAGAGCAGATACTTTTATTAATTTTCGTCTCAGAGACAAACTCAAACACAACTCAAACTAAAAACATTTCTTTCAAATAAACCTATTATAGGCACTTTTGAATTATTAAGGGGTCGCTCGGTCACTAAGAAAGTACTACATCATTCATGATAAAATAGAAATTACACAAAAGAGCGAACAGCTGATAAAGGAGCATTTATACTAAAGTTTAATTCACATTGTTCATACCAAATAATAATTATTGTTTTTAATACTGGTCAACACTTAACTAAATCGGTACTTTATTAACATCAATAACAAAGACCACGATTATGTTTCAAGTAAAAAAAAATCTTGTTCAATATAATCAGAGTTTTTATTTGTTTAGCAATTTTATATCGAAACAATACAAGGTTGCACAGAATTAAGTTTTTTAAAGGCAGAACAGAGTTACCAATTCATAAAAAAGAAGAATAATCCTTTTCTTTTTTATTTATTATATGGCAAGCAGTGCCGATGTAGAAGATTTTTATACAAATACCAACTTTAGTTATGTTTTTTACAACATAACATAACTAAAGCATTAAATTGATTATAGGTATACATATAATGGTACTCCCTTTCTTCTCCTAAAGTTGTTTGTCCGAAAATCCGCCGCGGCAGCGGCCGCCGAGCTCCAGATTCCCTCTATTCTTGGTGAATCTATTAGATGAGGTTGTAAATATGAAAAATCTAGAACTGCACCCCGTGCAAAATACCTGTGTATTATCAGATTGCCCGATTAAATATAGCCGTGTGGTAAAGACCACGGCTATATAATTTAGGACCTATAACTTTAATTGAAAACAATTTTAAGTCTTTTGTATATTATTGATTGTAATATTTATGACAAACAAATATAGGGCATATAGTATTCAGGGATTTCAATTTTATGGCATGTGATGTTCGGGCAAATTATGATTCGGACAAATAATAATTAGGACAAAAAAAAATATGGCACTTTAGATTATGGATAAAAAAGTTAGGGAACACAATAGAGAACCGTATATACTAGGACTACTTAACAACATATATATAGTACCTACAGCTATTACCAAGCTATTACCTGCAGGTGTATAAGCAGAGATATAGTCTATGAATCTGCCATAAGCTTCGTACAAGTTAACGTCCACAAGGCCGTTGTAATCCCCAGTAAGATAGCCTGGTGTAGCCACACGGAATATTCTAGCACTAACGTGGGATCCATTACATTGTAATACCATTATTCAACTAGTGACTAGTCTGTCTTAATTCACTGAAAATGCTCTTCTAATTAAAAGATCTCGAATATAATATTTTAAGTACATATATGCACTTCGATGTTTTGAAATGTTGCGTATTTCATCATCTGCCTAGCTTTTTCCCAACTATGTTGGGGTCGGCTTCCAGTTTAACCGGATGCAGCTGAAATACCAGTATTTTACATGGAGCGACTGCTTAACTGACCTCCACAACCCAGTTACTGGGTAACACGATATTCCTTGGTAAGACTGGTTGTCAGGCTTTTGGGCTTCTGACGACCCGTAACAACTGTCAAAGATCTACAAATGACAGCCGGGACCAACGGCTTAACGTACTTTCCGAGGCGCGGAGCAATCTTGGTATGAACAGATGGTCACCCATCCACGGACCAACCGCGGCAAGCGTAGCTTAACCTGCTCGATCGAACCGTGCGGCAGTTATTATTTAGCCACAAGCTTCGTATTTCAAAGACATTTTCTATGAAACACGAGACCTAATTTGGTTTTTTGTACAAAATGACTTTTTAATTTTAACCGCTCGCCCCTGACGTTTAGTGCCAATAATCGTCAAGTCCTCGATTCAAGTAAAATAAAATATTGTCGTGGTCAATTTATCAGTTTTTATTTTATATCGCAATTTTCAAGCGGAACAATACCGGTTTGTTCAGAGTGAAGTTTTTTAATGAAGAGCAGAGTGGATGGGTGACCATCTTTATATATCAAGACTGTTGGTTTCGGCTGTCATTCGTGGATCTTTGACAGACGTTACGGGTCGTCAGAAGCCCGAAAGTCTGCTGACATCCAGTCATACCAAGGGGTATCATGTCACTCAGTAACTGGGCTGTGAAGGTTAGATAGGCGGTCGCTCCATGTTAAATACAGGTCGGTATCTTTGGATCTGTATTTTAGTTTTTTGCCACCGACATCCGAAATTAAAGCTATTTTTCACTTTGTAGTGTTTTTTTTGGGAGTCGGTTGATTTTTAGTGGGTCAGTTTGTAATTTATCGAATTAACAATAGCCTAATGTCAAATGCTCATCACCTTTTACAAAATATTGGCATTCCCGATGCAGGTGCGTTAATTGTTGAGGAGTTCTCCTGGTAAGAACCAGGAGAACTGATGGTGACTTTACCATATGCATTTTGACGAGCATAAATTGCTTATCAACCATATTAAAGTGCCTAATCGAATCGCAACAGTGAAATACTTATTATTAAGTAGTTCCGGTGGCCATCTGTGGTCTTCATTATCACTTCCACTTCACCAAATGGTGCTTTTCGAGTGCAAATGCATGAGTTACTATAAAAAATACTGAAATCCATATAGGTGTGCCTATAAAAACTGAGGATTGCCCTCGATTTCCATGGGATCCCCTCATCAGATTCTGATTTGGTGGCAATGGGACCACCTCGGGAGCATACCCTTCCAAACAAAAAAATAATTTTCAAAATCCGTCCACAATTGACGGAGTAATCGGTGAACATACATTACAAAAAAAAAAAAAAAACAAACAAACATACAGCCGAACATATAACCTCCTCCTTTTTGGAAGTCGGTTAAAAAGAGTGTCGGTGGAGTTTATTGCCCGTTCTTCATATGTGCCTACCACGCTTTGAAATGGGCAACTAGCTTCATATTTCTAACTGACCGACTCCTTGACAATTCGAAAGTGCCTGGAAATGTTTTAATTGAAATAAATTCTTTACGTTTAAATTTACATGAACTTAAAATAAACCTAACTAAAATTACTTTAAAAAAACATTCAAAATGAAGTACATTCAATATAAATTATGTACAAATAAACATAGAAATAATAAACACTACAAAATTTCTAGGTATTTTTTTAAATTAAGTAATGATAATAAAATTATTTAGTTAATAAACATAAATACTCTAATATTAAATTTTGTATTAGATAAATTAATGATTAATATAAGAAATATTTTTTTATACAATAGATATTTGCACCCCAGTTATGATAAGGTATGCTTTAAAGAACTTTTGTTGTATGTATCGCCTCATGTACCCATATTGAAGCAAATAAATAATTTGATTTGATATTTACGTTGTTGAACAGACAAATTTTTCAAAGCAATGGAACAGGAATTTCTTTCAAAATCCTTCGGTTTGTAATTGAAAATATTCTACGCAATGAGGCTGTTGTTGAAGCATAATATCAAGGCGTCATATAGATACAAACACCGTCCTTTTGTAATAATGCCCTCATCGGATAATCGCAAACTACGTCAGTATAAAACAATGCCTTTCATTCTAAGTTCTGACACTTCTAGCACTACACAAAGACGGTAGACTCCAGCTATTATACGCATGAATGTCTTAACGATTTATTAGCAGAAGGGGAAAGAGATTTATTTAACGAGTAACCTCATTTTCACACTTCTTTATTTGCTTTGTATTGATTGCCTCATTGTTATTTCGGTGAGCAAGCGATACTGCTGAGCGTGAGGTCCTGGGGTGGATTCCCGGGCCAGGCAGTATTTTAATACATTTCGAATTTCTCTGTAGCAGCCCGGAGTCTGGATACGTGCCCGGTTGATGGCAATAGGCTCGTCCCTGGTGAATAGTGGGTGTACTTAAGATAGTATGTACACCTCTGCCTAACCCTTCGGGGATTATAGGCGTGATGTTATGTTTATGTTTTCTTTGCCTCGTATTGAGTGCATTGTTAATGTGTAGACGAAAGGTATGTCCAATGCCGTAGATGTTGGATTGTGAGTTCGAGATTGATACTAATCTTTCATTTAAACCGATTTGTTTGACATTTTGTCAGACGTTTTGGTCAATGGTTAGACGAAGAAAACGAGACCGTCAGACTAAATGGAAGTAGGACTTTAACCTTAAAGAGCAGTTTCTATGTTTTTAGACTAAAAACTAACTTCAGGAAGCGCTGATTAATCTCGCAATATAATGAGACTAATCTGCGCGAATTTCATAAGCCACGAACCGCCATACCTAATAATGTACCCAGTAATTATACCTTATTATAGATTTCTTAGTAGACTAAAAAGCACCCACTCTCCGCCCTAAGTTTTACAGTTAATCAAAATTCATAACCGCTTATTGGAAGTGCTCTAGATTTCAGCTGAAACAGCGAAAAACTGCAAATGTCCGCCCAGAATGTTTTTGAAATGTTAAAATCTTTTATGATTCGAATCGCAGTTATTATTCGCGGGTTTCTTCTTAAAAAAGGAAGGTTTGGACTGGTCTATGGAAAACGGTTCTGTTATGTAGCCATCACGATGTTCTTTTGAAGGCATAGACATTGCTACTATTTCGTGCTATTAATGCTGACTTTTAAAATATTACCGAATGTAATTTTTAAACATTGACTGTCAGTATCGTTACTCGTTAAGCCATTTTAAATGCAGTAGAACTGTTTATCATGTGCGGGATAAATGTAAAGTATTAAATTGCAAATGAATCCATGTTAAACACATCTCGAGAGAAACTTTATTGAGAATCAGTCATTTCTCGTTTCGCCTCGCTCTGTTAGTTTTCATCGAGTAGAAAATATTACTTTGTCATAGTTATAAGTTACTTGTAGTAACTTTGAGATCATAAATTTACATGTACCGCCATCAGCGAAAGTCGGTGTGATTTCGATATTTAGGTTTTTAATTAGGCTTTATTTTAAGGATTCTTGTTCTGGATTTTGGCCTAGTTTTTAATACGTCATTCTTCAGAGAGCGACTTACCGTACTAAAATTACGCGACGTAATTTCGGCCTGATATGACTCAAAAGTAATTTAAAAAGTACGTCGAACTTTTTGTTGTGCCATTTCTGTATAATAATTATGTATCATGAGACTAACATCGGTCGGCGCAACATGTCCCTTTCTTCCATACTTCTCTATTAGTCACCATCTCGTTAGTCACCCCTTTTCTAGCCCTATCATCTTTCACACAGTCCATCCATCGTTTTTAAGGTTCCGTACCTCAAAAAGAAAAACGGAACCCTTATAGGATCACTCGTGTGTCTGTCTGTCTCTCACAGCTGATTTGATCCGAATCTACTGGACCGATTAAGTTGAAATTTGGTACACATATGAACTTCTGTGACCTAAACATGGACGTGTTACGCAAATAAATTAATTTTGAATATGGAGGTCACTTTTGGGGGTAAATTAAAAAATTAAAAAAAAAAGTGTTGCTGACTGTGCCGTGTGACATATCAAATGAAAGGGCTTGTTTTAAGGATTTCATATATATTTAAAAAAATAAAAACTTTTTAAATTATTTAAGAAAATAGATGAAAAATGACAAAATTTTACGCTCAGTAGTTTCGGAGATAAGGGGTTATCTCCGAAACTACTGAGCGTAAAATTTTGAAAAAAATACAGAAAATAGGTGTTTACTTATAGATTATAGGAAAACCTATAAGAAGTCTGTGATCTTAAAATAACATGGTAAATCACTCAATATTGTGCGTACAAACTAAAATTTTGCAGTTGGAATGTATGGGGGATCAACTACAATGTTAAGTTTGTTCTTGGGATGAATTCATCCCAACTACGGAACCCTTCATTGTGTGTGGTCCAACACGCACTTGGCCGGTTTTTTTGGTCTTCCTCTACTCTTATGGTCATCCATATTCATACTCAAAACTTTCCTCACGATATTTTCCTCTAACACAGATATAAAATTATCATTTAATTAGCGAAATATGTGAACCTAAAAAAAAAAATGTTTATTGTGTCTCAAACAGAACCTATACCCAGAAGCCTTCCCCAAAAATACAATAGTATAGTAACATTGACATCTATACCTATTGGTCGAGCGAGCGAAGCGTCTCTGCTTCAAGTCTGGCAAAATTTGCTTTCCTCTGTCAGTTTGTTGGTATTCCTCTACAGGTCGTATTTTATAACCGATCTGGACGAAACTTGGTGTACAGGTTTTACGACTTTATAGATTGTTTCTGTAGTCGGGAATTTTTGATTGGATGGGAACCTCCTCCAAAAGGGGGAAAAGGGGATATCTCCGCCTTATGAAATCCGATTTCGATGTTTTATTTTTACATTAGAAATTTGGTGAAGATTTGATGGGTCTTTGGCGTGATGGGCAGAATAACTCCACAAAATGCAGTAAATTGCTCACTTTTAGATTTCTACCAGTGGAATCGGCTTGTATATTATTTGTATATACCAGTTATAAATTATAAACGCTATACCTATTTATAAATTAAACTCGCTTTTCGGGCCTGTCTGTACGACGGCATTGTTTTTCTAAACTGTGCAACGAATTTTGATGCGGTTTTCACCATAATTTAAATAATTCATTCCGGAAGGTATGTAGTTTACCTACATACATATTTTTTACATATTATAAAAAAACTTAAAAACCGTGCTGGGGTGGGTCGCTAGTAAAACCATAAACATTCATCATAACTGTTCAAATTTCTTAGAACCACAGATAAAGTAGCGTTAGCTTGTAATGGACCGGATTTCTCAATATGGCGGCCGGAAATTGGCTCTGCAGTGGTTATTACGCAAACAGGAAGTGACGATTTTGGAAGGATTGGACCGTAAACGGTTATTTCGTTTGTGTAATAGTTCTAGATATTTGTATAAAGCGAATAAGATTTTCTGAAGTTATTATTATTGTTACGTAACATGTTCCTTCGTGATTCTTCTATTTTGTTTGTATGGGGCTGCCATAATCGCCACGCTTGGCAGACGGGTTGGCTATCGCAGTATGGTGTTAAAATTAATAGAGAACGCTGCTGCCCATTCTCTAGTAAGTCCCTTAGTCGCCATTTGCGACACCCACGGGAAGAAATAGGATGGTGCTATTCTTTACGTCCAGCACCACACGGAACTTAAGGAATTTAAGATAAGATAACAATATTATAAAAAAAAAGCACAATTTAAGTTAAGATAAATGAGATTTTTCTGAAATCGCTTTTAGCGATAAGACCGCCCATTGTGTCACCCTATGTAAAACTACAACATTTATATCTGTAACTTTTATGGTGTACATAATAAAGAGTATTCTATTCTAATCTTTTTCTGTGATCAATCAGACATTATTTATTTCATGTATTGGCGGATAGATAGGTAGAAAGTTAGATCAGCCTGTTATTACCCTAATGTGTGGTTTACCCCACAATGGGGTAATTACAGGTCTATTGGATCTATTGTTAAAAGTAGAGTGGGTTTGTGGCTAATTAATAACGATGATCGAAGGTCTTACTACGCTAGCCGCGGGCGGTTCGTTGACCATCCATAACATATTGAGAATCCTCCGTGCCTAGAAAAACACGTCAAGCCGTCGGTCCCGGCTGTCATTCGTAGATCTTTGACAGTCGTTACGGGTAGTCAGAAGGACAAAAGTCTGACAACCAGTCTTACCAAGGGGTATCGTGTTACCCAGTGACTGGGTAGTGGAGGACAGATAGACAATCGCTCCATGTAACGTACTGGTATTCAGCTGCATCCAGTTAGACTTGGCGCTGGAAAACTGTTGGGGTCACCCAATATAGTTGGAAAAAGGCTAGGCAGATTATTTTGGAGAACTATTGATAAAAAAGGAAGGATCGAATCTTGAGTAGCTCACTACTTGTTAACAAGCTGGGTGCATTCAGAACGCTGGCAACGTCGCAAAGCCGTCAAGTATTTCGCTGTTTTAATTCATTTGTGAATATTACTAAATGAAATCATGAAATATCGCTCTGCGGTGCACTAAAATATTGATTATGAATTGCAATAGTTAATATCGCAACACTGAGTAGGTAAATAAAAAAAATGATAGAATTACGAGTTATACTTATATTTAGTTTTAGGAGTCAGCAAAGCATTCGGAAACGTACCAAATGATTTTTTTAAAAGTAATGTTCAATAATTTTAGTGTAACTGTATTAATAATTACAATTAAAAAAAATCAAATTCGGGAAAATCTGAACGTTATTTTGTTCTATGGGTTTTTTTTGACAGGACAGCGTCTGCCGAGTCAGCTAGTAAAAAATAAATATTAATCCACTTCTCAAATTATTCACAACACGAAGATTAACGTGATTTAATAAATTTACACATTCGTTTAACTCAAAGTCTGTTAAACAAATTATTTACTGGACCAACATTACGTAAATTAATTGGGATCCGATTTATCAACTGTAATTACGTATTGGAGAATTTACGTTTAATTAACCGATACGTTTTGTTTTTGTTTAATTTTTATTAACGCTCTGTGATTGCAAGTTAGTTTGCGAGCCATGCATCAATGTTATCGAGTTCTCTCAGTCAGGTGCAGTTTTCAAAGTATTCTCTTTTTTGAAAATAATATAATAAAATAAAATATTAGTTTATTTATGGCAACTAGGCCCAATTGTAAGTAACGTTGTTCTTAAAAAAACTATTATTAGTAAATAGATACAAAAACAAAAAGAAAATAGTAAGGTTAGCTGTCGGGTTTTCTGACCAGCACCTCCACAGCGTGCGACAACTAAGGTGCGTCGCACTTTTTTATAAACATACTTAGGATGCCGTTAGAACTAAACCGCGCTCTTGACAAGATGGAATTAGTTTTTTTGCGCATTATGGCGTAAAAATTATCGGCAAGCGCAAAAGCGAACATACCGGACGCACTACAATAAAACGGCAGTCCCAACAGCATCCTGCAGCAGTTATTATATTGAATACGCAATTTATATTATTTTAATTATTAATAAATGAAACGTTTAAACAATATATAATATGCATTTATTATTCATTTATTAAAGATAATCTTCTGTGATTTAAAAGAGACTTTAACCTCTGACAGTCTTTCTTCTCAGAGTTGTCGGATTGGAAATACCGAACTCATGTAGTTTTAAAACATAATTAATTTTGACGCGCAAAAACTTTTTTTTGAACCAATTAACAATATTAAAATGTTTTATAATAACTGTGCTCAGTTAACTTCGATTTCACCGAAACTCTAAATACCTGTACAGTTTTTAAATTCTGATTATAATTACTGAGTGCACATTAATATATTAATCCGGGCGTTAGAATCCTTATAACCTTCTTCATAATTATGAACTTATTAGTATATAATATAAAATATTATATTTCATAGAAGATATAATTAGCTTACTAATTACTTTTGTCTCATTTCAGGTCACTGCTGAACCAGATATATACCGAAGTAAGTGGGAATCCAATTAGTACGAATTTATATCTTAAGTAGATTTTATCAATAGCTTATTGGTGCCAATAACGTTAACTCGCCAATTAGGTTTCTTGGCACCCAAATGTCCCTTTCTGAAAAACTCATTACTGTAAGTAATATTTTTTTTTGTTGTAATATGCTCTTATCACACTTCACACTAATATTATAAAGGCGAAAGTTTGTGAGTGTGTGTGTGTGTGAAAGAAAGAAAATACGTTTATTTGCGGTAAACATAACGCAAAGAAATAAAAACACAAACACGAAAGAACAAGTTGAGGGAAAATATGCGTCACATTCACGCAAAACGGCCATCGCTCAGCATAATGCTGCGACAGAGCCCCAGCTGGTTTTCAGCGACAGCCGGCGTTGACGTGATGACGTCAACCGGTGCAGGATAATGAGATAAAAATAAACAAAATGAAATAAATGCAATACTTCGTTACTTCGTGTGTATGTTTGTTACTTCTTCACGCTCAAACGGCTGGACCAATTGTGATAAATTTTTGTATGGAGGTAGCTGACATCCTGGATTAAGACATAGGCTACTTTTTATCCCGATATTCCCACGGGATCGAGACTTACGCGGGTGAAACCGCGGGGCGCAGCTAGTAATTATATAAATTCATAATAGTATTTACTGATTTTAATATTGCAGCTGAAAGTAAAAACTTTAGAACGTGGTTTTGATCTAAGTACCTAGCGGCCGTAAGATCATAATCAGTTTAAATTAAGGATATCTACGATAAAGTATAATCGATGGTTTAATCTACTGTCCTAAGATGTAATGCACAATATGAACAGATTTCTTAGACTTCGATTAGTCTTTTACACATGGCAACATTCTCTATTTTATTCTTTCAACTCGTGTATAATTACGATATCTGAATCAGAACCACTGTTATAATTATCCAGTTTTATAAACAGTAGGCAGGTAGAATTTTTGAAGCTATTGTGAAAGACTGTCACCTCACATTATGCCATCTGGGGCCTAAGTCTGCTATTTTTATAAATTCAGTCATTCCAACACGATCCCATTGTCATGCCATTGTCATTTTGCTAAAAGTTCGTAATCTGGTAAATTCATAATGGTCGATCATTGGTCGGTCAATGTTCTCGTAATATAATTGTGTTATTATAATGGCATTGTCGTATTGCCATTATTATAAAACCCATTAGTAGAAATGTCATTCATTTGTCATTATGTACGAGATTACCAATATTTGCAATTTCTTTCAATGTAGTGTCAGTGGCCGACCATTGGAAAGTCATAATGACGCCATTATAATAGTAGATTACCAAACTTGTCAAAATCAACAATTTGAAATCAATGATCGACAATTTTGACACTATTGTAATAGCAGACTTGAGGCCCTGGTCAGTTCACGGTCAGTTTAATCCATACAAAGGCGTTTAACTCTCCCTTTGGGCTAGTTTAAACTAATTGATGGCTTAAAATGCCATTAATCGATCAACTACCATTGATCTTATGAAATAATCGCTGCCCAGATATTAAACTCTCTTTCGTGGTTTAAACTACGATTGATCTTACGGCCCTAAGAGGGCATTGACAGATCGTTCTTTAATCTTTAGATTTATTTTCGCCGACTCCTTTTCTGCCTTTGCGCAAAATTTTGTCACACGGACGTGGGACGTACGTCAAAAGTCAGAAACGACAAAAAAGTGTTTTTTTGTCGTTTCTGACTTTTGACGTACGTCTCACTCATCTCACCCATTCAACATTTTATTAAAAGGGCACGGGTGCTTGCTTCGACATGAAACGTGACTTTTCAGATATACCGGTCAGAAACCGAGCCATCAATCCCAAAACTAACAGGGAAACCCTAGCGTGGAACGAAAAAAAACTAGAAAAAATGTCACACGAAATATCAGGGAAAAATCAGGCGCTGTCGTATGAATAGTTCTTCAGTCTGCCAAAGTGTCATTGAAAGCGACTGAGGGTAGTTCAACAGGAAAGTGAACGGTCGTGTATTAGGGATAGAGTTGATTTTTGTATGGTGCTGGCAACTAATTATCGCGACCGTCTGCCTTGAAAGAAAGAAGTGGAAGAAGCCAGTGAAATCATGCGCGACGATAACCTATAATTATAAGGAGACGATTAACGGAGGGCTTCTTTAGAGATGTGCCACTGATTTTATCGATTTTACTTGATTAATTTACGATACTTATGAGACGGCGATAAAAAGGTTTGGAAATTATTAGGTTTCTGTTTGGGTTTTTCTTTGAGATTTTAGGAAAGGTGTCAATGCTGACAAGAAAGGTGACAGTGTGTCATGTTTTGACACTGCACTAGTCTATTTAATAATATTTAATGATTTTTATTGATTTATCACAATGTTTTTCAGAGTTTACATACTTTTTAAAAACATTCAAGATCGATAATCGTTTTTAAAAATAATTTCTAGAATCCAAAACCAACAAGTTTCAAATGAAAATAACTCGATTAATCGGAACATTTTAAAGAGGATTATCATAAAATCTATCGATATAATCTTGAGTGACGATGACGTACACACTATCGATAACATCAGAAAGCCTGTTGTGGGTGCTTTTTTGTAACGTGTATGCCATCGCCACGTTCGAGTCGACCATCCCCTGCTATGTAGGATGTGCATAGAGAGATATTATTGCCAAGTTACCTGTTCGGTTAATTTGTTTGGCAGCCACGTATGCGTTCGTAACGTGGCCGTAGGTCGCAGTGGTCTAAGTTTATCTTGTTATGACGTACTAGCTCCCTGACTATACAAAATAATCCCAAAATTTTGAAAGTTTCATGACGTTGAAAACAGCTAACTAATCATCTTCACAACCGATAGTTTCAAACAATTCATCTCCATACATCGAAATTGGATATCGTATTTCAAACAACAAACATCGGAACAACGTTAGGTGCAGGCTGAGAACCAACAAATTAATTTCAACTGGCAAGTCTGTAGATATTCGGAAGCCGCAGAGGAGAATAAAGCACGAATGGAAGACAAACTGTCGCTCGAAGCAAAGTTCGGATGTCGATTGGCACGATTGTTTGAAATTCTTAGAAGGGAGCTAGTCCTAGTCTGTTACTTATTCGTTGCATTAATCAATAGATTGTCTGGCTGTTGTGGGTAGTTTTGATTTTGTTTGGTCATTTGGATGGTAGGAGTGTTTTGTGTTGGTCTTTATGTCTTTTTGGGAATAATTTATTGGAAATGGTGTATGTGTAATTCGTTAGTCATCCTTGAAAATTTTGAACTTTTTAATGAGCATTAGTTATACATAATGTATATACCTAATGTAGAACTAAACTTTGGCGTAGCCTACATCAAAATCACAACGTCTTCAATAAAAACATTTCATTTCGTATTAAAACAGTAGGTACGAAATGAACGCGATGGAGCTTTGGAATAATTTATTTATGGAATTATTACCAAAATATGTACGCTGTAATCACTGCCTCACCTTTGAATACTGACATCGATTACGTGTACGCAAATAAACAAATAAACAAAACCAAACTAATCACAATATTCAATTTAATAAAGGACTTACAAAATATCAAACTGGTAAATGTACGTTCGTAATAACGGTTTATCGGAGTTTTTAAATGATTGGAACTTAATATTCATACTAACGTCCCATGCCTTCCATTATGAAATTGTTATAATTCAGAAAATAAAAATAAACATAATTTCCCGTATACGTAAACTTTTATATGAACAATACTAGTTTCGATTTAATTATAATTAAATGAAAGATGTATGAGTAGTTGTTGCCTATTTTAAATTAACTGTTGTTGTTAACGCTGGCAATTAAATTGAATGGTTTTATAGCTAATATAATTATAATTAACTGGATATCATTTTCACTGTTTCGAATGAATAAAGCTAGTACCTATTATGATTATGGTATTATGTACTCATAATATATCCAATGGAAAAAACTAGCTAATTATCTTAGTCATACACTGAATGTGTTACAAAATCATTGCAATGTACATACACTCACCTAATTTAATATTCTCAATCACTTACCCGTTGATAATATATAACGTCTGTACTGTCAAAGTAATTAATTATAGACCTTTAAATGAAGGGTTGAACTGCGGCATAAATTGTTAACAGTCCCAGCATGGGCGCCAGTAAGCCCTAATGCCGCCCAACATGGGACCTATGTTACAAGTGAAATCATTAATCATAGTATAACATTACATTTGAATTACTTGAGGCAACAAACCTTGACAATGGTTGACCTGGTTGTGGTTCTTTTATATGTCGATTTGGCATCATACATTAAGCATTATTGTTTTAGGTACGGATAGCAGGTCACAGCTATTTGATAAGTTTAGATTACATTAAGAATACTGTTATTATAAGTGAAAAAAAATATTCTTAACTAACCAATACACGTTTACCTAATATTTACTTGTGATTCTTCGAGTAACAAATGTGAGTAGATAAATATTAATGTATTTCATTAAGGTCATCCTAACTGGGTATATGTAAAGGCTCCTATTATTAATATGTTAACCATCTCTGTGTCGTACTGTTATCGAGAACAAAAAAAAACTGGATCTAAAAAAATATAGAAAAGGGCATAGATCACTCACGTGAAACACGTCACAGGAGATCCCAAGTCACAACCAATATATCAAACATGAGACATGTTCAATATCACATTAATTTAATCTGGTAACTGATAACATTACCCAACATCAATTATGACTAAATGCTAAGATTGAGGATATACGATAACATACTTACGTCATGTTATCTATCGTATTACATGAATCTGTCAGTATATTACCTGCTTTCATTCTCGACAATATTAGTTAGGAAATTCGGAGTAAGTCAGAAATCAGAACCCGAGCTAATTTTTTAGAGTGTTCTTTAAAGCAAGTAAGGTTTTCGGAATATCTGCGAACATAATGTTAAGGTAATGGTAACTAACCTGAGGTTCGTATTTGTGTTAGTAGTACATACTATGCAAGTACAAACTGTGGAAATTTTCTGCTAGCAGCCATTATTATTTATAAGGACTATTATCTATGCTCAGCGGTGTTGCAGTTACAAGAATAGTGTCTGTATGCTGAGCAAAAAAAAAATATATGTTTAATTTCTGCGAATACGTTTGGAAAACGAATGAGAACATTTTTGATCGCTCTAGAATAGCCTTTACGCTACAGAACTGCATATCCCAGCTGTTTTGTAATAAACAGTCCCAAATCAACATTCAGAATTCCCGAAAGACAATGTCATAATTACGAACAAACTAATGCATCTAACAGCTAAAACTGCGGTGGTCGTGTTCCACTGGCTTTGCTGAGTTTTGCTAACTAAGCTAATTACGATATAATTATATTCGTCTGTCCAGTGGTTTTGCTTTTTGTGATTTGAAAAAGAGTTCTATTTTTAAAACGTGATAGGTACCAAATTATGTTTTCTTCTTCTTTGTTGAAATGTAAAGAATTTATTATGTATCATGGTTGAAAGTCTTTTTGTTGCTTTATAACACCGCAATATTATGAAAGCATCTTAAAATTGCAGCCGTTAGTGTCACTGTTGGCGGGTTTACGTATCAACTATTACAATTTATAATAATAATAAACCTATAGTTCATTAGTGTTAGTAAAGAAAACTTACAGCTAATGTTAGTATCCAAAATATATCAATGCTAGTGAAGTCTGGAGCCGAACTTCACACTATCCACGAAGTACTCGTAGACGTATGAAGTCCGACCCAGTGACGCAACATCGGACAATCCCACCTACCGCACAACGTGCTTAGGGTGCTCGAGGCACACCACTTCCGAATGATGGCATGAAAGCCTCGCTTCAGCAAACATCCCCGAAGGGCTACATAAACGCGGCAGCATCACACGCAGGGCGTTGTATAACCATGGCATATACCCACAGACTGCACGTGTAGAATGACTGGTTCGGAAGAGTGTAATTTTTGCTTGCTTTTATTAAAAACACATTTGTTTTACAATTTTGGTGGTCAATAACGTATATTCTATTCCATTAATCCTAATCCTGAGGACGACCTAACCTACCTAAATATTGGCTTACTCTGGAACAAGATACAAAGTTCATCACCTATTCAACCTATATTCCCTGAACCTATTATTGATTTAATTGGCCAACTGAGTCCAAACCTAAATAGGAAATTCACGGCCAGTAGACTTAGAAACCAATATCAAGGTTAATTCTGGTTTCTCATTAGGGTCAAGTTTATTGAGTAAGTAAGTAAGTAATTATTTATTTGTTAGAATATTGTTAATTTTTTTTTGAAGATATAAAAACGTTTTTGTATGTATTGCATAGTTAATTAGTACCCAATTTTAGGCCTGGTAGATTGTATCTCTCTTAACCCTTTCGCGGACAGTGAACGCCTGATGACGTCATAACAATAAAACTACTATTGTGTCTCCTTCACCGCCCGTGAAAGCGTTAAGGTATCTTTAGCAAAACGTAAAAGGATTTTTTAAACGTGTTAAACGCTTTTGTTTTTTTAAAGCGTTATCATGTCAATTATAGGTTAGAATAATTACATTGGTTGAACACCGGCGGCGAGTGTATGTTTAAAAAAATAATTAAACGATATTATAACTCGTCACGCGTGAGTCACATGTTATAAGCGTTTAACTCACAAAGAAACACGTGTATTATATCAATATACAGGGCGGCCCGTCAAATAAAAATTTCAATACCTTCTCTCCAGGGGCTTCCCGAAATATCTCCATGTATGTTCAGCGATTATTTGTAGGCTACAAGAAAAAATAAGTTTTTGCGTGTAAATCCTTAAATTATGCTCTACGATCGATAAAAAATACTTTCTGTCTAAACATCATCCAAAGTGAGTAAAGCTTAGGTATAAGACAATATTTTGCTGGATAAGATTTGTTCTACATTTTCAATCTTACAAAAAAAAACATTTTTAAATAATGCGACATGTAAAGTGAAGCTGAAGTGAATTGAGAATTTTCCAAAAAAATATGAAAACCGTCTATCTCCTAAACTATTAATAATCGCTGAACATACATGGGTCTTTTGAGAAGCCCTTGGTCCTCGGGAGGCTTAAATTTTTTCTTTGTACATTGTTTCACGGGCCATCCTGTATAATACACGTATTTATCTTAATCTATATTTATTAGCAAGTGGCTGCATTCTAACCATCCAAATGAACGCGACGATCGCGTATTCATGCGACCGATCGCTATGGTTAGAATGCGGGGTATCGGTACATGCTGCTTGATAATTTCATAGAAATAATACTGACTTATATTTTCTAAGATCATCATCCTCCTGCCTTCAATTTATTAGAAACCGGCGCATCTTTTCGTATTCTCCCCTGTATCTTTATTAGTCACCTCCTTTCTAGTCATATATCTTTCACAAATCATTCATCCATCGTTTCTTTGGTCGTCCTTACCTCTTTAGCCGCTTGCTGTGCGACGTTACTTAAATTGTATTTTAACTGCAGGTCTAGCACGAACGCGTGACGTAAACGTAATGTAAATTCGAATGATTTTTTAATGGATACAATTATCTTGTAGCATTTTGCGGTAAAAATTTTGCGACAAGCTCAATTATTCAACCAGCCTAAGGCACTAGTTGTCTGTAATTTTTGCTGAACTGGGCCTTTTTGGCGCAGCCGTGACACTTTCCTGCTAATTTCCTACATCGCACTTTACACACTTTAAGTTTTTTTTAGCTGCTGTACCTTTGTATTCTGTTCCCTTTAGTCTGTGCAAGTCGTGTGTGGTGCCAGGCGTAAAGAATAGCACCACCCTATTTCTTCCCGTAGGTGTCGTAAAAGGCGACTGAAGGACTTACTAGAGAATGGGCAGTAGAAATCTCTATGCATTTTAACACCATACTGCGTTCACCAACCCGCCTGCCAAGCGTGGCGATAATGTCAACCCCCCCTTTGGGGAGGCCTATGTCCAGCAGTGGACGTCTTTCGGCTGAAATGATGTCTGTGCAAAATAAATATTTTCTTTCTGTAATAAGTATGATCCATAAGTATGAAATAAGTCTTAAAACTAGCTACACATTATGTGCGAAGAGGAGGAGGAGCTCGTAGCTAAGTAATAATAGCCGCACGGGTCGATCCATCAGGTTAAGCTACGCTTGCCGGGTTTGGTCCATGGATGGGTGACCATCTTTTCATACCGAGACTCCTCCGTGCCTCGGAAAGCATGTTAAGCCGTTGGTCCCGGCTGTCATTCGTGAATCTTTGACATTTGTTAAGGGTCGTCAGAAACCTGAGTCTGACAACCAGTCTTACCAAGGGGTATCGTATTACCCTGTTACTGTGGTGTAGAGGTCAGTTAGGCAGTCGCTCCATGTAAAATACTGGTATTCAGCTGCATCCGGTTAGACTGGAAGCCGACCCTGACATAGTTGGGAAAAGGCTAGGCAGATTGAAATATTATGTGCGACACGAGGATTTTCAATTAAAAAATCGTTTGAATTAACGTGGCGTTTACTCCGCAGTAGCTATATCCAACAAATTGTTCAATTTGATATTCAAAGTGTGGTCCACTGGGCTCTGACCAACTTATTAGTTCAGGAAGTTTAACGTCATTGGTTGCAACCGGAACTTTGGTTTAGACATATTGCTTTTACAGTTCAACAAGGAGTTTCGCTTTGAAACGTAACGACCTAAGACCGAGAATGGATGGTTATACTAAACTTGCTAATCATAACGTATTGGAAGTCCTTTGAAACGATTCTGGACGCATTTAAGGCGCTGACAAGAGGGAAATGATAAAAGTAGGGTTGTCTTCAACAAAAAATTGCCAAATCTATATAGTTTGTGGTAGCGGAAAAAATACAGGTATGTTATTCTTGAACATATTTTTCAGAACCTGGTTGTTACCAAAACCCGTTTAGAAAAAAAAATCTCAATACAAATTAACGGCAAACTAACCCTTTACTTTGAGTTTCATTCCAAAATATCTGTATTAAATATCAACGTACGGTTGGTATTTAATTTATAACAAGAACGTCTTATTTATATGCAGAACTTGGTTGTTTTTTATTTTCGATTACTTAACTCATTTTTTGTAAATAAATAATTGCTTCATATTTTGCAATACATTACAAGCGTTGTGTTATCGCACTTCTCTTTCTTTTGTATGCAGTCTGGCAGTGACAGCAGTTTACCTGTTGTCAGCGTCTTAATATACCTCTTGTTTAATGATGAAAGGGTCAAGGTTCACCAACACCAAAGTTTACAGTCCACGCGGATTTTAAACTAAAGTTTTAAACCACCAATATTAAAATATTGGTGAAGATTTAGATTAATTTAGATATGTTTTTTTTTTAATATTATGAGAGTTAGTTTTAATCATTCCGTTTTCCATTTATTCGTGATAAATTATCTTTTTTGTATATTGCTGTGGCAATAAATCAATTTTTCTTTCTTCCTTCTTATCAATAATAGTCAACTATTAATCGAGCGTTTGACGTGATCAGCACAAATAAACCGCGATCAAGAGCTGACAGTGTCATCATTGTTGTGGAATATTGACACTGTTGATAGTCTTAACACTGTTGACAGTCTGTTAACTTTAGATGGTTTAGATGTGCTGATTGCGTTCAGTTTCAGTGGTGAAATTCGTCCTGAGGGATAAAATTCACCATTTGGGGATCGTAAAAGTCACGCCTATTTTATCTAGAAAAAAGTTTCACAGTCGCCTAGAGCCGTCAGTGAACTATTTTAAAAGCACAACACGAGGGTGGCTAGTAAATGTTTACAATTCATTGTGACGAGATCAGATAAGCAGAGGGACAGACGACAAAGGGGTCTTCTAGGGGGACACGTTTTTTCATATCTGTATAGATACAAGTCTGTCAGTCAAAGTACTCACAGTACGTATGTACTGTGAGTACTTTGACTGACAGACTTATTAAAAAACAATTGAATATAAGTGCAAGCATGCAATAAAGATAATCATGTTGCCATACAAGGTGTAATTAAAATATAACTGAAAACGCAAAGAAAACATCAGCTGTTGCATACGTTTAGGTTCGCTTATATCGACAAAATCTAGAAAACAATTGATTTTTTTTACGCGATTTCAGGGTTGGTCTCATTGTGTAAATCATTTCATTACCACTGCTCTCAAAACGGTGAAGGAAAAAATCGTGAGGTAACCGGCATGTCTTAGAACCAAAAATTCGAAGACACGTGTCATCTACCATCCCGCACTGGGCCCGCGTGGTAAATTACAGCCCACTCCCTCTCTAAGAGAGGAGGCCTGTGGCCCAACAGTGGGAAAATTATTGACTGATTAAGTTTTGATGGTTTTTTTTTTTTTGTATATTGTTAGTTTTAAATTATATATATAGCTATATTTGTATTTCTTGTGCGTGTTTCAAATAAAATATTTTTCTTTCTTTCTTTCTTTTCTCATAGTAAAAGTTGTTCATAATGATGAGTACAATGACGCTTTATTAGAAGTATTCAGTTATTTCAAATTTTATTTTTATTTTTCACTATTTTATTTCAAAAACTCCTCGTATAGTTGTCCCAAGAAATAAATGCACTTAAATGAAAAATTATATTTAACATAACATCACGCCTTGTTTCCCCGAAGGATTAGGCAGAGAGGTACCTATAGTACACCCACATTTCGCCAGTTATGTTTAAGTCCCATATAATAATAATAATAATAATTTATTTATTTATCGGACATCAGAGGTCCCAGGGTTAGTTACAGAACACTTATAAACTATGTTAGTAGGACTTCTTGGCGGGAAAGTGAAGCGTCATGTTAGCAGTTTTGTTTTATTTTCAAAAATTTGTGTTTAGCCGAATATTAATGTGTAATAGTGGTGGATTATTAACCATTAAGTGTTCGTGAAGCTGCATTAATGTAGGCAAATGAAACAAAACAGTGCAACATCACTTTAAGTTCTCTCAAGAAGTCCGCGCGAGGTTTCAGTAAAGTGCCGCGTCTTTACTTAAACTCAAGGGGAGCGGGGCGGGATATCATCAATCATCGATATCATGCATTGAGTGGAGTTCATTTCATAATTATTATAACTTTGTACTTGTTACCTAATTTTACATGACACTGGCTAAATGCACAAACCGTGCGAAGCCAAAACGAAAAAGAAAAAAAAAAAAAAACTATGTTAGTAAAACACACATGAATAGAATAAATCTTAACATTATTCTTGCCTCACCAGTATTTTCATGAAGTGTTGCAGAAAAGGTGAGTCAAGTTTATTAGATAACATCTTCATAATAGTAGCGAGCCTATTGCTATCAACCGGGCACAAATCCAGACTCCGGGTTGCTACTGAGAAATTCCAGATTGAAAAACCCAATAACACTTTGCCCGGCCTAGGAATCGAACCTAGAACTTCATAGTTAGCAGTAGCGCTCGGGACCACTAGACCAACGAGGCAGAAAAAAACAGAAAATTATATTTAATTGGTTTATAATAGGTTTTAAATAACACGCCAAATAATATTTTAAAACTAAATGAGGTCAGTGTTTCCTATCCGATTACTACGAGATAAAAAACACCGAAAAAATCAGAGTTCAAAGTCTCTTTTAAAGTCTGATTTGAGGAAAAATTTATTTGGAAAACCGAAGTCCAAAATCAAGTGTTGTTTATTTACGACCGATGTCGCAGTCTCCAGCTAGTTTTACAAGCACTACTGTGACGACATTTCCATACACTTCCTTCAACCACCCATGTTCGCGATACGTTAGTTTGTAAATATTTACGCAAAGTCAACAGAGGGGGACTTGGAACAACAGGAGAGACACGAGTCGTTTATTTTGCAAACACGTCATCTCTACCAGCCGCATCATCACGGCTGTATGCACTGGGGTATACAGAGATGTTCGGAGCAGTTAATTGGTACCTAGAGATTCATACTCGAAAACTTAGGTTTTATTATGATTATTATTTTAGTAACTGTTTTTCGGCATGAACTTTTTTAAGAATAGCTCAAGTTTTAGCGGCTCTAAATCAATATCCAATTCGTTTCGAAACTGTTTTTAAAGTTATCGTAATTAAGTTATCGAAATTATAATGTATTTTGCACACAGCGCCAATAATGTTGATTTCATTTAAATTAAATAACATAAAAATAGTTTATTGGTAAAACAAGTATAGGTTTAAACAAACAAATTTGATAGCATCCTTCTTTTAGGTAGATAGTATTTGTAGTGTGTGTGTGTGTCTGAGAGTCCGAAGACGTGTTATATAAAAATCAAAACGAATAATTTTTATGCTAAGACTACAAAAATTAACAAAAAAAAACAATCAAAATCAAAAGTCATTTATTCAAACTAGGCTGAGAATCAGCACTTTTCGAACGTCTAAAATTACATAAGACAGTCCCCCAAAAACGCCCACCCTTCACCACTTCCTAGTGCTTTAGCTGGGAAGAAGAAGTGGCGCAACAAACTCCCCAGCAGCACAGCTGTCTGTTCAGATATAAAACATTAACTTAAATCAAATGTGTGTTTGAGTGAGTGTAAGTATGTGTGTGAGTATATGTGAGTGAAAGTGCAGCCTGTAGGTGTGACTGAGAGTACATGAGTGTGAGGGTGTGTATGTGTCAAGGTTTCAGAAGTGTTTCGGTATCATTGTAGGTATAGATTTATAGTTTATGGTATATTTTGTAACGATAAGTTAATTTAAAAGAGTGTTCTGGAGTTTCTTGCCCGTTCTTCTCCATAGGTACCTACTAAGCTTTGGAATCGGCAACTAGCTTCATCTTTCTGACTGACCGATACCTTGACAATTCAAAAGTGCCTGTAATTGGTTTATTTGAAATAAATGCTTTGAGTTTGAGTTTTTTTTTTTAAAAAAAAAAACGTTGCCCCACACTAGGATTTTCTCCTGTATCGTGGGTGCGTTTACAAACATTTAAACTCACATACACAAACAGCCAGACCCGGAACAACTACTTGTAGGTCATACAAATATTTGTTCCGTGCGGGAATCGAACCCGCGACACGCAGCGCAGCAGTCAATCGCTTAACCACTGCGCCAACCATGCCGTCATTTGTTCCTTTTATACACTGTAGGTACCATCGCGGACACTGGCGCTTAACCACTTTTCAACCTTATACTCCTAGTAATAAGGTCGAAAAGAGGTTAGGCGCCAGACGATGGTACATAAACGACTATAATGATTTCACAAGCATTGAGAAGTTACAATATTGCTAAAGTTTCTGTACCTAACTACTTACAACGAGTACGTACTCATAACTTCGTTTAGCATCACGCACCTTTAAAGACAAACCGTTACTAAATGATCATAAATTTATTTTTAATTGCGAAAAAGCCGTGCATTTTGAGGGTTCCGTACCCAAAGGGTAAAACGGGAACCCTATTACTAAGGCTCCGCCGTCTGTCTGTCTGTCTGTCTGTCCGTCTGTCACCAGGCTGTATCTCATGATCCGTGATAGCTAGAAAGTTGAAATTTTCACAGATGATGTATTTCTGTTGCCGCAACAAATACTAAATACCAGAATAACATAAATATTTAAGGGGGCTCCCACAGAACAAACGTGATTTTTTTGCTCGTTTTTGCTCGATATTGATAACGGTAACAGGTAGACACTTAAAATATTCACAGAATATTTAGTTATATATTCACTTTAAAAATCAATAATTAAATTAAAATAAAACAAATATTTAAGGGGGGCTCCCATACAGCAAACGGGATTTTTTTTGCCGTTTTTATAGATAGTGGTACGGAACCCTTCGTGCGCGAGTCCGACTCGCACTTGGCCGGTTTTTTTTTATTTAAGCTTCTGTGTAATATTTTGTATTTTCATTTAGTAACGTTTTGTCTTTAAAGGTGCAACTTGCGATGAATGTGTGAATATGGAATTGATGAATTTGTTAAGGACAGCTTACTCCTTCTCTCGTATTGGCTTGAACTATATTGAGTACTCAAGCTTCTCGAAGCCGTCGGGTTTCGCCCGCGTTGAGGTCAAATATTATCACACAGGACTGTGCTACCGAAATTTCATCGAAATCAGATCAGGCTTGTTAAAGAAATAGACAGACAGAGTTGAGTACCTTTGCATTTATAATATTAATATGGAAATATGAATGTTGTGGAGGTCAGATCGGCAGTCGCTCCAAATAAAATACTGGTATTCAGCTGCATCCGGTTAGACTGGAAGCCGACCCCAACATGGTTGGGAAAAGGCTAGGCAGATGATGATGATGGAAATATGAATGTGGGTAGCTGGAAATGTTGGAAGACACGGTTGAAAATACGGTGGAGATCTACCCGGCGGAGCACCGCCGTGTCCTCACGGAGGCGATCTAGAAAGAAAGAAAACGTTTACATTTATTTGCGGTAAACATGATGCAAAAAAGAACATAAACACAAAAATAAGGAAAGGTTGGGAGAAACATGCGTCACATCCACGCAAAACGGCTATCGCTCAGCATTATGCTGTGACCCTATGCAAGATAGAGCCCGAGCGCTGGTTTTGAGCGACAGCCGGCGCTGACGTAACCCACCCCGTATCTCTCGCGTCCGGCCCTGGTCCAGGCCATGGTTAGGAGCGAGAGTGCATGGGAGGCTGTCACCTCCTTCTGCGAAGCAGTAACGCTTGCGAAGGAGGAGGCGGAACGCGTATGTGCGTGTGTTTCACGCGCGCCTCAAAGAGATGTCAGCACAAACTGACGCGGTCTGTCAGGGCCAATGCCTGCCAGGGTTGCGGGTTTGTCTGAAAGGGATATCGTGGCCCTGGCACACAGGCAACTGAAGGAACACGGATGGGTTTTAGTCAGTAAAAAAATGTCTGACACGCCCTCCCGCCCCGCCTAGAGCGGGAGAAGATATTAGACAATTTGCAACACGAAAAAAAAGGGTGCGCCGGACGTACATTTAGTATAGTAGTGATACTCGTATCATTCATAAAAGTACGATAAATATTTTTCAGTTCAGTAGCGAAAGTTGAAAATTAAAGGTATTATACCCATTTAAAAAATACAACGCTATACGCAAACCAGGGATTTTTAATAAAAAAACGAAGGATGCGAGTTGACTCCATTTTTCACAGAACACCGAGACGAAACTAGTGTTTGGGGGTATCCATTAAAAGCGGGGGTTAGGTAAAAACTGGGTGCATAACTACCGCCCAAAAAAATAGTGCCGAAAGCATAAACGTGGACTATTGTGGAGCAAGTTTCGGCTGGATGTGTTAAAATTTTATGGCATTTATTTAACGCGGCGACAACTTAATCTGAACTTGGGATTAAAAAATAATTAAAACCGATAGCAAAAATAGTAGGTTGGCAGCTACAGCGAAGGATAATTTAAGGGGGATGTATAGAATTAAGAATTAAAAAAAGTTTGTAGAATCCTATTGAATGACTATTTCATGAAATACTCATTCAATAGGATTCTACAAACTTAGAGAGTTGTATTGATTCTAATGATTATAATTATCTAAAACCATATTTGTTACGTCCGCGAA
Organism: Tiliacea citrago; assembly: GCA_963921375.1. Taxonomy (NCBI): domain Eukaryota; kingdom Metazoa; phylum Arthropoda; class Insecta; order Lepidoptera; family Noctuidae; genus Tiliacea; species Tiliacea citrago. The sequence goes on from OY992783.1 coordinate 24,154,437, forward strand.
TCATATTTAGATCAACATACAACCTGTTACTGACCTGCAAATAGCAAAAAACGTAAGAAAATTTGAATTTCGCGGGCTACCTTAGCGCATCCGCCTTAAGTAGAAAGTAGCAGCTTAATAATCAGTTGTTAGCTTTGTTTTAATAACTCACATATTGGAGGCCGTGTGCACCTGCTTCTACCAACTCAAGCTCTTGTATCGTGTCCATCCCTACATTAATGTGGATATTCGTGTGATGCTATGTGAGTCACTTGTTTTATCCAAGCTGAATTATGCTGACTCTGTTTATGGGGCGTGCATTCTCGGTAGAAGCGAAAAATTGATCCAGCGGGTACAGAATGCCTCCGCAAGATTCTGCTATAATGTCCTACCACAATCCCACATCACTCCATTTTTAAATAAGGGTAATTTGATGAGAATGTCAGCACGCAGAAAGCTTCACCTGGTTACCCTACTCTTTGGCACTGTTCTCACAAAGAAACCAGACTTTTCTAAGAAACTGTTTTGGTCGCGCGATGTTACCAAGATAAAAACTAGAGCATCTTCGTACCTCATGTTAGCCTCATCACACAGAACTGATGCATTCCGTGGTTGTTTCAAATTCGCTGCATCTCGTTGCTGGAACGACTTGCCACCTCCTTTTCGTGCTATGAAGGCAGTTGGTACATTCAGAAACAAATTTAAACAGCACTTACTACAGCTTCAAAAAGATACCACACTTTGAACTTACCCTTGATCTGTACGCATCTGGCAATGCAATGGTGGCGAGCATTTGGCAGCTATTGTTCACTGAACAAACACAGCTTTTGTTTCGCATTTTGTTTTTTTTTATTTTTTTGTATGTTTCTAAGAGTGTGTTTTAGTTTAATTTGTGTTCTCCTGTGTTGAGTCCCAATAAATATTTTTTCTTACTATCTTACTTAATTTAAACTGGCATCAAGATAATGTTTTGGTAACTGAATTTACCAAAAATAGAGGGCATCTGGCATTAATAGTCACTGAAGGGTTTTTCATTTTCCATGAGGGGCAGAGACGTGAATGAGAGGATTGAGATTTTGCAACTTTATTTCAGGGTGACAGATCAACACCGCAGAGTTATTTAATAAAACCTACAGGTGACAGGCGACAATTCCACAGTTCGACAATTTTTCGAAGGTGTTATCATAGTTTAAGTGCTTACAGCACCTGACGTGGAAAACTTATTGACAAATATGTCACATTGTCAGTTATATTTAATAACAAAATCAGCCTTGTTCCCACGGCAAGACACAGGCCTTCTTTCCCAGTGCGGTTTGGTAAATTTAATAAGCGCCAGGTGAAAATGTCTGACGCTTTGTTTTTGTTAATTATCACTACAGATTTAAGGGTCAGATACTACAGATTCTACTGATAAACCGTTGCAAAGTAGGAGATGATCCATTTCAAACGCCAAACGAACGGAGCCTGCTCTTTATCTATTTGAATAAAACCCTTTGTCCCACAGCTAAACAAGCACAACTACGCATATATTTTAAAAACAATTCGACTCACAACTAGTACACCCACCAAAAGTAAAAAGAAGTCCATTTCACGAAATGAACCGACCGTAGCGTCGCTGTCCATCCGGAGTAACCAGCAAATATTTCAGTACCGTATCCTGCGCATGTATTTCCTTGTACTAAAACTGTATATATTCCGTAGGAAAGCCTGGCTGGCCGGCTGCAGGCAATAACTTATGTTTATCTGAACCAACTGTTGGTGCTTTTCTATTGTAAATTGTTTCTGTTTAAAGTTGCAAGGTAATTATGTGCTGGGAATGTTTTCTTTTTATCTGTGGCTTATATTATCTAACGAAGAGGTAGTCAGAGGACAATTTTATCTTTAAATAGAGAACTGCCTCATTGGTCTAGTCTTCGCAAGCACTACACTGCACTGCAGAGCAATAGGTCCTGAGTTCGATTCCCAGGTCAGGCAGTGTTATTGGTATTTTCCATTAGGGATTTCTCAGTTGCAACCTGAGTCTGATTTGTGCCCGGTTGATGGCAATAAGCTCGCCCTCTATTACATGGGACATAAACACAACTGGCGAAATGTGGGTGTACTATAGGCACATCTCTGCCTAACTCATCGGGGATTACAGGCGTGATGTTATGTTATATAGAGAAAACCCTTTCGGATGCTCAGTTCTCGAGTTTATAACTATAGTACAGAAGGAAAAGGTAGTTTGACATAGGTGCCTTGAGTTTTATACAGGGTGGGTTACCAAACGACCTCGTTTCACGGCCCATTCTGTATATGCGTGTATGTAAGGATAGGTATATCATTAAGCAACGCTTGCCGAGGTCGGTTCGTAGATGGGTGACAATTGGTGACCATCCATTACATATCAATACCCCTCCATGCCTCGGAAAGAACACAATGCCGTTGGTCCTGGCTGTCATTTGTAGATCTGTGACAGTCGGTAGTGAGTGGCCCGAAAGTCTAACAACCAGTCTTACTGAGGAATATCACGTGTTACTCAATAATTGGGTAGTAGAGGTCAGATAGGCAGTCCCTACATTTATAATAATTCAGCGGCATCTGTTTAGATCCGACCCCAACACGGTGCGACCTTACACACTTTTCCTTATTTCCTAACACTATGACCTTATTTGACCTAGTAAATAAACAAATTTATATTAACTACTAAATAGTCTTTTAAAACTAAGGTGTATATGGACCGCTATCTATAGCGGTAAAAGCCTCCTCCAGCCGTTTCCAAGCTGTCCTGTCTCTGGCGATTCTGCTCCATGTTCTCTAGTTCTGTTATTCTTTTTAGGGTTCCGTACCCAAACGGTAAAACGGGAACCCTATTACTAAGGCTCCGCCGTCTGTCTGTCTGTCCGTCTGTCACCAGGCTGTATCTTGTGAACCATGATAGTTAGACACTTGAAACTTTCACAGATGATGTATTTCTGTTGCCGCTATAATAACAAATACTAAAAATCAGAATAAAATAAATATTTACGGGGCTCCCATACAACAAACGTGATTTTTTTGCTCGTTTTTGCTCGATATTGATAACGACAACAGGTAGACGCTTGAAATATTCACAGAATATTTAGTTATATATTCACTTTAAAAATAAATAATTAAATTAAAATAAAACAAATATTTAAGGGGGGCTCCCATACAACAAACGTGATTTTTTTGCCATTTTCATAGATAATGGTACGGAACCCTTCCTGCGCGAGTCCGACTCGCACTTGGCAGGTTTTTTCATATGCCAGGGATCTGATATTAAAAGTTGCAATGTATTATATGTCTTGTTTTCGTTTTTGTTTTTTGGAGGGTTTTGGTTAACTGTGGAAGACGTTAGGCAGATGATAATATCAATTAATGAAACTATGATGTTCTCTCAGAAAGTTCAGGTGCGTAGTAGGTACTCGGAACCGGTAAATGTATGAAATTCAACGAAGCAAAATGATAATGTAAGGAGCGTAGCAGATGGCGTTCTTAAGTTTCCATATAGTTTACCTACTTCCATGGGAAGAAAGCGTGTGTTTATGCATGTAATTCCCTTTATTCTCTACTAATCTCTGCCCGCGGCTTCGTTCGCGTGGAAAGCGTAAGAGACAGCAATATGCTAAAATAACAGCCACATTTTTATAAAAAATTACTTCGTTGGTCTAGTGGTTACAAGCGCTACTATTAAGCTTGAGGTATTGGGTTCGATTCCCGGGTGAGTCTAAGTGTTATTAGGTTTTCCATCTGGAATTTCTCAGTAACAGTCTGAAGTCAGGACTTGTGCCCGGTTAGTGGCAATAGGCTTGAGCCTATTATCAGCTTATTGGGACCTAAACATAACTGTTCTGTTGAAATGTGGGTACTTTACATTTATATAGACTGGCGACTACAATGAAGACTGGCCGAAAATGCCCCATATTTGTAAACTTCGAATTTCGAACGAATACGCATTATTTTTTTATTTGCTTTGAGAACAGAATTTAGATAATATTATGTTGATTTCTGACATTTCTGAAAAAAAAAAATTGTACATACAACTAAATATTAATTACAAATAATTAAGAACGTTTAGACTTGTATGGTTGTAAAGTTTTTTGCGATTTTTGACTTTGGTAGGGGCAAGCCATCGGCCATCATAAAAAACCGGCCAACTGCGTGTTGGACCATGCACAATGCAGGGTTCCGTAGTTGGTATGAATTCATCCCAAGAACAAACTTAACATTGTAGTTGAAAAAAAGTAATCCCATATATCGATATAGTTATGTCACGGTCGTACTCATACTTCAGTTGATCTAATAGAGTTTTTTGATTCTCATAAAATCCAAAAGATCCAAATCCCATCTCAAAAATCCACCCTGTATATGTCATGATGATTGACTGCTTAGCCCCTTAAATACATACGTGATGATAATCATTTAAAAGGTTAAATTTGTAACTATCTGCAATGTTCTAACCAGCTGCTCGGCTTTTTACAATAAGCTGTAAACTTTAAAGATAATGCAATGTTGGTAATAGCGTGATAATAGCTACAGCCTACAGACTGATCAGACTGATAGGGAATATCTATGCAAAATTGTAACATAATCTATCCGGTAGAATTTGCGTGATTCTGGAACATACATTTAGACAAACAGACAAAAATTCTAAAAACTATGTTTTGGGCATTAGAATCGATTCCAGACCTCGTAGCATTCACTTTTTTTCAAAAATATTTAATGTACAGTTTTGACATCACTACGATTTTATTATACGAGAACCCGCCCGGATATCCAGGCTGCTGGGAATGTTCAACACCGTCAACCAGGCGGAATGCTTGGGCATTATACAAGCGGCTTACGCCACAGAAGCCAGGCGAGTTACGGACACCCGTATACGTATACTCTCCTATAGCGCCTCTGTTGTACAATCCTTAGGAAAAATATATTACCTCGAGACTAACACTAGAATGTCACAATGCAGTAGAACGGGTGACGGTGCGCAACCATAACACAGTGACGCTGCAATGCATAAAAGAACACAGCATATCAGTTGGTAACGACGCAGCTGACGAACTAGCTAGGAGAGCATCCAGCGCGTCATTCTGTGGACCTGAACCTATCACACTCATCCCTTTCAACCAACTACGCAGGTGGCTACAGGAGTTCACCCACACACAAGCGGAGTACTGGTGGACCTCGACACCGGGCTGCAGGCAGTCCAGTGGATCTATGCCATCCTTAGATGGCAGGCTAACCAGGCGTCTACTACGCCTGGACAGGAACGGCCTGCGCCAGGTGACGGTGACCATCACGGAACACTGCTCACTAAACAAGCACTTCCACACACTAGGCATAACGGGCCTCTGTGCAGGGCTTGCATGGAGGCTGAAGAAACCGTTGCGCACGTACTCTTTGAACGCACAGGGGTCACCCAGATCAGAACACAAACCCTCGGGTCACCCATATCCTACACAGATATCTTAAGCAGACCAGGAGACCTAATCAGCTTCTGGAGGGAGGTGGGCTGGTTGGAATAAATTACAACGGCCGCCATGGCCCACGCACAATGGTCCACATGAAGGACTAAGTGCGGAAACCAAACCCGCTAACATAGAACATACATATTATACGAGAATGTATAGATAGTATAAAACTAATAACGGAATGACCCAATTACGTATATGACAGAATAGCTTATTGTGGTTGTATGAATAGTGGCAATTACTAAACAAAATGTAATTAATTTGCGGTTCATAAGCCACGCCGTAATCGGTAAATACTGTAGTCGGTTAGTAACTGAACTGCAGGTTATTGTCATGGTTTTCAACAAGGTTGAAAAATAAATTATATATAATAACTTTATTTCCACATTTACATAAAGACGATGGGTTTATGGCGGCATCTACATTGCCATATGCGAACTACGCATCAATGACCTGGCGTCTCACAAATCCAATCCTGCATCGCGCAAGCAGAGTTTACCTCGCGACGGATATACGATATATACAACATCCCGACATCAACCTTCAGGCAGTAATTGCCTACCAGAGACAACACCCGTCTGGTCGGACGATCCTCGCTTTTCTATAGAGGATGAGTGAACTTTATACTCTGTTCCTCATACCTCTGTAGGTTAATACTAAGACAATATTGTTTTTTAAATTGCTCAAATCACTATCTCCTCTGGCACCCAAGCTAAGATTGAACTTGTGTTATGGGTGCCTTCGCTCTCTCTATTAATTACAATTACCGATTTATACAGACTAGTTTGGAGTTACAGTGTAATTGTTATCGTTTGAGTGAAAAATGAAAATAAAGTTAAGAAAATAAAGCACCAAAACGTAATAAATTATAAAAAAAAACAACAAATTATGTATTAAATGTAACCTCCCTCTAGTTTGAATTTGGTAAATGTATCTGGCTGTAATGGAAGGGCCCCTGAATAAAGTAATAGCAGCCGCATAGGTCGATCGAGCAGGTTAAGCTACGCTTGCCGCTGTTGGTCCCGATGGGTGACCATCTTTACATACTGTAACTGTGAAAGCACGGTAAGTTGTTGGTCCCGGCTGTCCTTAGTAGATCTTTGACAATCGTTACGGCTACTAAGAAATCCGAAAGTCTGACAATCAGTCTTACCAAGAGGTATCCATAGGTGTTACCCAGTAACTGGGTTGTAAAGGTCAGATAGGCAGTCGCTCCATGTAAAATACTGGTATGCAGCTTCATCCGGTTAGACTTAAAGCTGACCCCAACATTTTATTTGGGATAAGACTAAATTGATTGATTTTTTGGCCGTGTCTAATAAAGTAAAATATAATGTAGGACCTACCGACATTAAATGTGGAGTGACAGAGATTATTGTTCAGTGGTCGATCGCTTTCGGTTCGTGCCGACCAAATATTTGACCTATAGATAGTTTTTCCAGGTGTAGCTGTTTGTATTTGTAAGATTGTGGGTTTGTCAACACGCTCACAATACTGAAGGAAACTCTAGTGTGTGGCAAAGATTTTTTTTGGAAAATCTTTTAGGTTATAATTTAAGCATACAAAGAGGTATTTATTATCGCGGTAGATTTTTATCAGGCAGCATGTATAAGATAAAATTGATAAGATTGGACGAGCGGTTGTGGCTCAATGGTAACGGCCCTGACTAACGAGTTGTAGGTTGTGGGTTCGAACCCAGGTAGGCACTTTACTTTGTGTAAATAATTTCATCACCACTGCTCTCAAAACGGTGAAGGAAAACATCGTGAGGAAACCGGCATGTCCTAGAACCAAAAATGTTATGTCATTCATGTAACATCTACCAACCCGCACTGGTCCCGCGTGGTAGATTACTGCCTACTCCTTCTCGAAGAGAGGAGGCCTGTGTCCCAGCAGTGGGAAAATTATAAGCTGATTATGATAAGATTGGAATAACCTAAGCGAGAACTCTGTTTTCATGCACGTGTTTCTGTGACAAATAAATTTTCTTTCTTTCTTTCTTTATGAAATGCGATGATGAATAAAAAGAAATGCGATGATCTTAAATTTTCCTTAAATTAATTTGACACACCAATTTATTTCGTAGCCCTGTTTATTATGTAATGTTGGCTGTCGCCTTGAGATCAATTCGTTTTAGAACATAATTAATTTTTAAATTACCTTATTCAAGGAACTTATTAACTTCGCTATTATGATATATTTCTCCTAAAAAATCCATATTTTATTATTGAAAGACTTTGGTACACTAGCCGAGAATCCTTGATTAATTTTTAAGGTATGAACAATAATCTTCTTCTTCCGTCCCTGGTCCCGTTATTAGGGGTCGGGTCTCCTCACTTTTTTGCGCCAAGTTATTCTGTCTTGGGTTGTCGGTTCTGGCAATTGGCTTTTCTTAAGTTCTCTTTTTATATTTGACCACCAGGTCAGTGGCGGGCGGCGTCTGCCTCTCTTTTTTCCGGCAGATTTAGTGCAACTTGTACCACATGATTTTCATTGCGTCATTTATTTATTTAAACTTCTCGCACACAATTAGGTACAAAGGCGACATTCCATACTATCTTAGGAGGTTTTCGGTAATTTTATCAATGATTAGTGTGACTTTAAAGCTGCCTCGTATGTATTTCACTTGAGACTAGAGATGCCGATGCATTCCACCAGCTTTTACGATAAGTCTTTTACAGTTCAAGCAGTACGGTTATGGAATGCCTTGCCCGTGTCGATAAGGCGTGCTCAATCTTTATCCACTTTTAAAATTCTGGTAAAAAAACACTTCCTCTCTCCTTAAACATCATCATTACAGAATACAGTTCCTTGCTCTTGTTTCATGTTTATTATTGTATATATTTATATATTATAGATAAGTATGTGCTTTATGTATGTATGTATTGTATATCTAAATGGTACACCACTGACTACCTGCAGTATTGTATCTCCTTCTCCCTTTAATCCATCCAAAGGTTGTCTGTAAAAGATCGCTTTTAGCGATAAGACCGCCCATTGTGTCACCTTATGTAAAACTACAACATTTATATCTGTAACTTTTATGGTGTACATAATAAAGAGTATTCTATTCTATTCATTGCTGATTGTTTCATGTCCGGTCACACCTCCCGCCCATCTAAGCATCTTCATTTCATCGGTATGAATTTTTTGTTCATGCGTCCTCTTTGTTGTCCAACATTAGGATCCATACAATAACGCCGTATAGAATGCTGTTTTATAGACTTAACCCAGTGTTTTAATAGAAATACGTGGATCACATAGTACTCAGGCATGAATATATCTATAAAAGCATTTTTACTCTTTAAGTCTCTTTAACAAAGCTAATTAAATTTAAACTAAGTTAAATTTAATATCTTTCAAAAATACATAGGTACTCATTACTATCTCAGATAATAATCAACCTTATGCGCTTATGTTTAAGTAGAAAACTAAAAGAAATTGGATAAATATTTCCAAAACACAAGTGAAGTGAAGATATCTCCGGCAATTTAAATTGGCTTATCCAATTACTGGTTGCAAGTAATATTGTTTTAAAACACTTGATTAAAATCTATCAATTTTCAGGGTGCCTGCCGTTTTGCCGAAAAGATTTTGACAAAATTTCATAACCCAAACAAATTTTAGCAACCTTCATTTATACCATTGCAATATTTCGAATGATTTTAGTACGCATATTTTCATTTAGTCAAATTTTTACTTGGCAAAATATTACTAAGTATAATGTCGTTATGGCATTTGGTCTTTAACAAATGATTTATTGCAGCAAACAATCTTCAGACAATAAACGTTTTTGAGCGAGCGAAGCGAGCGGTGCCGCGGTAGCGACCGGCGTGTGCCAGACACGACTTGCATTAATAGAAAAAAATATGTTGTTTTTAGTAGGTTACCCGGAAATCAACTATTTAGATTAGGTTAATTTCTTCTTTAAAAAAAATGGGTAGGTTCGGTTAGGTTAAAACTGTGACCTCCTACGTACGAGCCGAGCGAGCGAAGCGAGCGGTGCCGCGTTGTTTTTAGTAGGTTACCCGGAACTGAACTATTTAGATTAGGTTAATTATTTATTTATTTTATTATTTGATTTTGCGTAAAAACTGTTATTCCAACTGAAATATTTGACTAAATAAAAAATGTTAAAGGTACTAGTTGGTAAACAAGTTATAGTTTAAACGTTCATTTGCCAAACATTAGGTTTGCGTTACAATTTTTTGTGAATAGATTTTTTGCTAAGTAATAATTTAGCAAATGAAATTATGCGAAAAATTTTTGGGAAGTGAAAGGGCGAACGGCAGATTTCGTACCGCATATTTTTGTTGTTGTTTTGTTATAGAATTTATACCACTTATTAAGGCAACTAAGACATTTATTTTCATGTAACTGTAGTATTTTTAGAAGTTCGGATTAATGAATAATATCAATATAAAGATTTTAATAATTAAACGTAATAAAATCGTAAACTAAACGCAGTTACGTTTTTTAAAGTTGTCATATGTAAAATAACACTAATAACGAAATGATAGATTAATTATTTAGAAATAGAAATAACATTAAATATAATTAAACACTAATATATTATACCTAAGAATACGTGATTGTTACATAAAATCATAATAGTTAACAATAATATAATGATAGGAATGATTTTCGTCATCAATATTATTTTTGTTCATATGGCAATTATTTATTGACAGGTAAAGAAAAGCTGCGTTCCGTATTAGACTTTAATCGCTGACAGCGCTCACATCAATAATTTGCGTACCGAATTAGTTATTACGATTATGACAGCCGATAACTGTCATCAATTCGGTACGCTCGTGGCCGTCTCACGGTTGGATTACAGTATTTCTTTGTTTAAACACCACACGCACACCTTTGTACACTTCTTCTTCTTTGAGATGGCGACGGTAGCCAGAAACACAATTTCAAAATTGCCACGCTATTATAAATAAGATAAGACTCAAAACAAAACAACGCAACTGTCATTTTTGACAGCGCTCACGGTGATGTTAATTTAGGGCATGGTCGGCGTTATCGCAAGATGGCGCATGTCATGACGTCATCTATGACGTTTCACGCGACAACGTTTTCGTGCTCACGCTAATAGGGAACGCGTCTACGCGCGCTAAAATCGATTACAGCGATTATGGACTTAATTCGGAATGCACCCAAAATCTGTATTACTGTTACTGTCTTTCAGTTCAGTTCTGTGGTTCAGTTCTTTGCTGTTGTTTTGGATTGTGGTTTGTGACTGCATCTGAGCAATTTAGCGAATTAACTTCATCATTATCAAACTGTTGCAGTACGCAGCTGGACATAGATATCTCCTAATACACCCCTCACTGAGTAGGTACTATTCTCATCTCAATCTACCTACTTAATAGTAAGTAGAACACTACAAAGATAGTGACAAGCAATCTAGAACATTTACTTTATCACCAAAACAATGTTTATGTACCTTTAAGTAACAATCTACATTGGTACACTAGTACATAACCATAAAATAAAAATCGTAATAACTTTTACGTCCCAACTTCTAAAAATCTAAGAATTTAAAAAGGGCTTGTCTATCTTATTAACTACCAATTAAAACAAAAAATATCCCAAAACACGAAATTTTATTAGCGGTACGAAGTTCCCATACAAGCTTGCCGTTCACCTTTGTCAAATTCCTTTCGGTCAAACAAGGGAGACCCCAATTTTCAACCTCAAACTATTCGGTATACTTATTATTAACCTCAGATCCACCAGAAATACGTTAAGAAACGTATCAATCTGACCAATATCTACAATATAATGTTTTTTTTTTAAATTCTGTAAATAGGTTTGTACAAACACTTTTACACGTAAATCATAATTTAATAACCGGCCAAGTGCGAGTCGGACTCGCGCACGAAGGGTTCCGTACCATTATCTATAAAAATGGCAAAAAAATCACGTTTGTTGTATGGGAGCCCCCTTTAAATTTTTGTTTTATTTTAATTATTTATTTTTAAAGTGAATATATAACTAAATATTCTGTGAATATTTCAAGCGTCTACCTGTTGCCGTTATCAATATCGAGCAAAAACGAGCAAAACAATCACGTTTGTTGTATGGGAGTAAATATTTATTTTATTCTGTTTTTTAGTATTTCTTGTTATAGCGGCACCAGAAATACATCATCTGTGAAAATTTCAACTGTCTAACTATCACGGATCATGAGATACAGCCTGGTGACAGACGGACAGATAGACAGACGGCGGAGCCTTAGTAATAGGGTTCCCGTTTTACCCTTTGGGTACAGAACCCTAAAAACCACAGAGATTATTCGAATTCTCGTCGTATCCCGCCATTTTTGTTCGATATTAGTATTGCAAAAATGTACCAAAGAGAATTCATATCATGAGTGTAGATAAAGTCTTGTATGCAACTGTACATAATTAGGTATTAAAACACTCATGTGATACTACCCCACATTCGTGTTTTAATACCCCTTATTATACAACAGTTGTCTTACTTAACAGCTGTCAAAACAGCGTTAAAACAACATAATTTCTTAAGCAAACCAATAATAACAAAGTCAATATTTATTCCGTCCATTGTTGTCCACACAGGCATTTCCACGAAACAGCGTCTGATATTAAAATCGGTTAATCGGATGAAAATATCTTTTGGCGAAAACATACAAAACGATTTCAATTAAAATATCAATTAATTGACGTGGCGATTATTAACAAGATTACATTTTGTTTGGTGTTTACTTCCAGTGAACCTTTTCGAACTGGTTATACTCCCGAAAATTAATCCGTTTGTTTTGTAAGTTTCATTTCTAAACTACCGAACCGATTTTGATTAAATTTCCTGAAAGATATCATTATCACTTTCTGTGTATTTCATAATAGCTTCTGCCCGCGACTTAGTTTGTGTGGAAGTCGTAAGATTCACAATATACTCAAATAACAGTCAAATTTTTATAAAACTCCCTCGGCCCTCGACCCACTGCGTCGTATTGCATAGCGCACCGGCCGTCGATATTATTTCGTTTCGCTTAGTGTTCTATGATTCTATCTGACTTTTTTCTTTTTGTTCGTCTCCTAAGGGTCGTAGCATGATGTTAAATATCTTATAGCCTTTCTCAAGAATTGGGCTATCAAATGTCAAAATATTTTTTTTCAAATCCGACGTTCAGAGTTTGGCGAGTTTAAATAGAAAACAAACAAACTGTTCAGCTTCATTATATTAGTACGAGAATAGATAAATATTCTAAATGTGGATAGTAACATGAGTACGAGTAACACAGCAAAATAAAGTCATTAAAATAAAATAAATAAGTCTTTCCTGGCAAATCAAAGGTCAATCAGGTTATCATTTTAATTAATAAAATATCAAAACATTTGAAATTACTCCTCCTAATACAGAATAATTTGTCGTAATATAATTTTGAAATATTTCCGGCCTTCGGTGTCTTGGTTCACTCGTGTTACGCGATTAGCGAAGTGGATCGGAATGTTAGGCACAGAATTAACACTGGATGGATAAAATAGCGGCAGGTCCCGGGATCAATCTGCGACTCCTGTGTTCCCCTTAAACTTAAGGGGAAGATTTATAAAACAATGGTTAGACCTTTATGTCTTGTATGAATCAAAACGTTGGACCACAAAAGGAATTAATGAAAGACAATTGCATGCAGCTGAGATGAGAATGCTAAGAGGGATGTGTGGTGTTACCCGAATGGATAGAATAAGAAATGAGTATATGTGAGGCCATATGGGCCAGCCATATTAGCCGTAGAACCGATGACCGTTGGGGTAGACGTGTTCTTGAGTGGAGACCACGAATCGGCAAACGTAAGATAGGATGCCCTCAGGCTAGGTGGAGCGACGATCTTCGCAGGGTGGCTGGAGTTGCCGAGAATCGAGCTGAATGGCGTGCAATTGGAGAGGCCTATGTCCAGCAGTGGACTGCTATAGGCTGATGATGATGATATGTGAGGAAGTGTGAAAGTGACACCGGTGACTGTAAAATTGTGTGGAAGAAGGTTGTCATGGTATGGGCATGTGCTGCGGAGGAATGAGGAAAATGTCGCCAGGACAGTTTTGAGTATGCATGTGATGGATACGAGTAGGAGACCCAAAAAGCGATGTATGGACTGTGTGTAAGATGATATGGCTAGAAAGGGAGTGACTACCGAGATGACGACTAATAGAGAAGTATGGAAGGTGACATGTTGCGCTGACCCCAAATAAATTGGGATATGGGCAGGAGAATAATGATAATTTTGAAATATATTTGTTTACATAGTTTAATGCAAAAAAAAACAATAGGTGTCAGGCAGTAAAAAAAAACGAGCGAGTCTTACAGTAGTCGCATATCATTTGTTACATCTGACATCTCATCTTGGTAATCAGCAACCGAGCAGTGAAGAAATTACCCCTCTACTTACAATCTATATAGTACTTACTAATTCCATGCTATTAAAAAGTACTTACGTATGCCATACTCAAGCTTTCACTTCCTGTTACACACTTCCGTCCGTTTTCACGAAATCATTCCCACAGAAAGCGAGAGGAAAGATTTTAGATCAAATAAACATAACCACAGATTGAATTCCACATAAACATTTCGCTCACATTTAGACCAGAGCCATAACTGAGACCAAAACATTTTCGCTCCAAAAACGTTTCAAAAGAATATAAAACTGAAACTGGTATCACAGTCAATTTGATAAACAGTAAAACAACTACGACTAAAGTTTCATATCGACGCACTTAGACACGTGTCGCTACAAGATCTATAAGCGAGTTTCATAATGCCTTTAGTCTATGGTTTCGCACTGTTGTTTAATGTATGTTGTATAATGTTTAGCAACTGTGAATCGTGAATTGTGAATCGCACAGGTGCAATCTACTGATATGGCGACAGGTTAAAACACCGTATAGCTTAGAAAAACTAAGGGGCCACACAAAAAGACATGAAAAGTGACTTTGTGTTGTACCATTTTTTGAATATATAATATACAGGGTCAAATTTAATTAGCTAGCGAAACTCTGCAGAACTGATGGGTACCGAACTACCGATATCTAAATACGATAAAACCAAAAAATAAAAGATTTGATGTTTTTTTTATTTCTGGCATCAATAACCACTGGTAGTGAAGTTACTTGAACTGGTTGAGAAAATCAGTTTATTTTATTTTATATGGTTAAGATGTCGATAGCCATCATGGCTGTGAAGTTTACACAGGAAAAAAACTAAGATAAATATACATAAAAAAAAATTGATAAATATTTTTTTTTCGTTTGGCGGATTTCGATATCGACATTCGATACCAATCACATTTACGGAGTTTCGCTAGCTAATTTAATTTGACCCTGTATATTGTGATTTCAAGTAGACAACATCAAATGCAGTTTTTTTTTCTAGATAAAAGATCAATACTCATAAACGGGTGACGGTTGTGATGTTTGACAATCGTACCTAATGCTTCGATCGAGAGTCAATCGGTCTAGCCTTTTCCTAACTATGTTACTGTCGACTTACCGGTCGGTACGCTCTAACTGGAATACCAGTATTTTACATGGGGCGATTATCCATCTGACCTCCACAACCCAGTTACTGGGTAACACGATACCCCTTGGTATGACTGGCTGTCAGACTTTTGGGCTTCGGGCTACCAGCGACTGTCAAAGATCTACGAATGACAGTCGGGACTACCCGTTTTTTTTTTTTTTTTTTGCGTGGGAAATTATCAAATAACTTCTCCCGCTCTGGGCGGAGCGGGTGTGCGGGTGTCAGACTTTTACTGACTAAAACCCACCCGTGTTCCTTTGTTTGCCTGTGTGCCAGGGCCACGATATCCCTTTCGGACAAACTCGCAACCCTGGCAGGCATTGGCCCTAATGGACCCCGTCAATTCGTGCTGACGTCTCTTTGAGGCGGTACTTTCCGAGGCACGGAGGTACTTCGATAAGTAAAGGATGGTCACCCATCCATGAACAGACCGCGGCAAGCGTAGCTAAACCTTTGATGAACCCGTGCGGCTGTTATCATTTAACCACGAGCCCCTTCGATGCTTCGATGAGCGTCGATGGGGAGTAATTAACAAAAAATGGTCTAGTTGACATACTGATACATATTTGTACTGTGCCAGTGTTAGTAATAATCACGAAACAGGTTTGAAACATTTGGCGTGTGGATCGCAGATAGTATCTAGATTAAAAGCACTTGTGGTGGTACCTTCTAGGTACGTACTAGTGGTACTTTCTAGGTACTTTTGTGCAGTTTTGTTTAGATAAGGATCTGTGTTTAACAGAACTTGAAATAAAGTGGCACGTGAGTTTTTAGGAATGATTTGTTAGTTTTTTGTTTGGTATATTTTTGTTGTTATGCTACAGAATCGAGGTGTACAAAGGTTTGATAAATGCTTTTGAGTGGAAAAAATATATGGGTTTCATTACGAAAGTGGTACAGTCTGGGTTCTAATTAAACCGATAGGCGACCATCCGACAATTTGACAATTATTTTTCATGTAAGTTTTATTCATAGTTTTTACTTAATGAAACAACACGACGTGAAAATGGGATAATTTTGTAGATAATTGTTTGACAAATATGTCGCATTAACAGTTATATTAAATAGGATCTCTTTTATGGTGTGGGTAAGTGAATTAACAGCCTTGTATCATACAAACTCTAAATCTGCCATAGTACTACCTCGTTGTCCTTTAAACGTTGTTCTAAAATTTTAGTTAACAGTATACATTCTTGCATGCATGGTGCCCTGTGGTAAGGAAGAAAATGCTTTAAAAAAAATTGACAAAATGTCATACCCCTACTTTTACACCTTACATTAATAACCGCCTGTGTGGTCTAGTGGTCAAACTTAAGGCATTTATTTCTAATAAACCAATTACAAGCACTTTTGAATTGTCAAGGTGTCGGTCAGTCAGAAAGATGAAGCTAGTTGCCCATTCCAAAGCGTAGTAGATTCTTATGAAGAAGAACGGGCAAGAAACTCCACGGACACTCTTATTGTTACAAAGTATTGGTTACATCATTCATGTTGGAATTGTTACAAAGTATTGGTTCCATCATTCATGTTGAAATTGTACATGTGAGAACAATGAAGAAGTGTGGAAAGACCACCTATCTCAGACCTAGACGTCCCGGGTTCGATTCTTTTAATCGAAAATATATAGGATAGGGCTTGGTCTAAGACCGCCTGACTATCAGTTACCACCATCATAGCTAAGTCTGTCGCCATAACAACAATGTTGTGTTTCGGCAGTAAGATAGCCAGTTCCTCTGTGGTTGAGGATTCCGGGTGAAGCTTGCTTCCACCTTCGGCCTGGTCATCACTTACCATAAGGTGAGATGAAGTGGAAGAGCTTCCCCGTTGTGGGTAAACAATAACAATTTATAATGTTTATGTGGTGCAATTCGCTACCTTATTACAAACTTGAAAATCAATAAACTTCTCAAAATTTCCCCAGAAAATCTGTAAACAAGATTCAAAGGAGCTCTCACGTCATACTAATGACGTCACTTGGTAATTGACGTATTTGTTCGTTATTCTACCAGCTACGTAACACGTACAAGTTTCTATCCAGCGCGTGTTTGAAGCAAAACTATATGAATTTGCTTCTGGTGTGCTACTTTAGAAGTTGTAAAGTATATGTACAATGTTTGGTGAATGTAAGTATTAACTGGGGAACTTTGGATGTAGTTGTTTTTGACTGCTTCGTACATCTAGTGGTCGCAAGCGTTACTGCTGAGTATGAGGTTCTGAGTTCGATTCCCAGATCGGGCAAAGTTTTTTTGGGTTTTTCCATCTGAAACTTCTCACTAGCAGCCCGGAAAATAGGCTCGCCCCCTCTCATTACAGCCGAGAGACGTCCACTGCTGGACATAGGCCTCCTCCAAAAGGAAGGGTTGCCATAATCGCCACGCTTGGTAGGCGGGTTGGCAATCGCAGTATGGTATTAAAAAATGCGTAGAGAACGCTGCTGCCCATTCTCTAGTAAGTCCCTTAGTCGCCTTTTACGACACCCACGGAAAGAAATAGGATGGTGCTATTCTTTACGTCCGGCACCACACGGAACGAGGTATTCCACTCAGAGAACGCCCCATATGACATGGAATTTAACTGGCGGAATGTGGGTGTACTATGTGTACACCTCTGTCTAACCCTTCGGGGATTACAGGCGTGATCTTATGTTACGTGTATTGTTGTTTTTGCATTGATGGTGAAGAGGGTGTAAGGGATGCTGTCCGTAAGGTACTGAGTGGATTTCTGTATTAGGCAGTGTTTGTGAGTCATTATGTTTACTGTCTCTAACTCTTAAGGGTTTTTTTGGAGACTGCCACGTTAGTTTTGTGGCGGCATCTACATCTCCACATGTGAACTACGTATGATACTGACGTCACGCAAAATCCTGCATCGCGCAAGCAGAGTTTACCACGCAACTAGCATATATACAACATGATCAACCGTGCGGCAGTTGCCCACCAAACACAACTCCCGTCTGGTCGGAGGATCCTCTCTTTTATATAGGGGAAGAGTGAACTTTACATAGACCCTGTTCTTCATACCTCTATAGTTTGGTAGTCACCAGAGTGATGGGTCAGTTTTGGGTTCCGAATTGAATATGCAGATCGATCAAATGTCATTGAGTTTAAGCATTTAAGCCCAGTTGATGGAAATATCCTCACCCGGTACTACTAGGAGCTCATAACATAACTGTCCAAATGTGGATATCCATTCATTAAAGAATACCCCTGCTTTTATCACAGTCTGAGCAGACCGTATTTCTGACTGATGTTTTTAAATTACTTTGTACGTAAATCTGAATACCAAGCGTGGTGACTTAGGTTCATTGGAATAATCACGTTCAACAGTGATGATGCTGAATTTAAACCGATGTTCAGCAATGTAACATTTACAGGGTGTTACGGACCAGGTTCACCTACAGCGCAATGCAGTATCTCTGCGGTTTGTCGTTTCGTTAATGCGCTGCGCCCTTTACTTACAATTTCTGTTAATGCAGTAAAATATCGTTCATTTGCTATTTCATTTCGTTGGAACAATTTTTGTAAAATTTTCTTGGTACAGCGAATAGTTGGAATTGAATTTAAGTGTACTGAGGAATATTTTTTTTCATGATCACTATGATTTTTACTTTGATACATCGTGATAACACATCGACGAAGAGGCTTTTGCTTTGCAGTAGGACAATAATAAGCTGATATTATTTTTTACTATGATTTATAGAAACAAACTGATAAATAAAAAAAAATGTTTATATTAATTACACTAATATTATAAAGGCGAAAGTTTGTGAGAGGGTGTGTGTGTATGTGTATGTTTGTTACTTCTTCACGTTCAAACGGCTGGACCAATTTTGATAAAATTTTGTATGGACCTCCCCACCGTTGACACCCTGGAATAAGACATAGGTTACTTTTTATCCCGATATTCCCACGGGGTCGAGACTTACGCGGGTGAAACCGCGCGGCACAGCTAGTAATAAATAAATTCATTTATTTCAGGTAAACAACACCCATTGCCAAACATAAATTAATAGGAATACTCCATAGCCCTACACTCACACATCCAGTTACATAATGTTTAACAGACAGTGGTAGTTCTTGCTCGGAAAAACTCTGTTACTAGAAGATCGTCCTGATTTTCTTAGTGAAGGAATTAATCGTCCAAAGAAGTACCAAGATCGCTTATTTCTGCCAAAACGAGACTTCGCCCTGCCTTTTTCAACACCTTAATCAACTCAGCCTATCAAAGTCCACTGCTGGACATAGGCCTCTCCCAGGTTGCGCCACAATACCTTATCCTCCGCCTTCCTCATCCAGTCTGTCCAAACCAGCTTTTGAAGGTCGCGGCCCATCTTTCTGAGGGCACACACTACGCTTGTCGATACGTGGTTTCCACTCCAGGACTTGTCTGTTCCACCGGCCTTGCTTACTCTGCTAACACCTAAAACGTTATTTTCGCAAAATTCCTCCATCCATTAAAAATATTTGTGCTCCGTTAAGAAACTATTGCCTCTCGAAATATTATCCCAACATGCTAAAATCTTCTCCCGCAGTTAACAACTTTAATACCGCAACCGGTTCACTTCATAAAGGGATCTTGAAAGCTAAGAGAACTGATGGGAAGCCAAGGGGAACTAATGGGAAGTGATCGTTAGTGATTTCTCAGACAAGGGACTACTGATCCAATCAGCTTAAGAGCAAAACTGCTGTATATACCTACTGATTACTCGTGATGGGTCGTTTGGATTATGTTAAACAAGAAGGACATAATAAATAGTGATCTTATTGATGTTCTTCACAAAGGTTAGGTGCGTAGTACTCGCAACCGGCGTGCGTGTATGACCTGATCTATGAACGTAAACGAAGTAAAAGGAGTATGTAAGGAGCGTAGCAGGTGGGGTTCTGTAGTAACTCATTACCGCCATGGGAAGAAGGCCTGAGTTTAGTTTATGTTATGTGTACTGTCGAACTAGCTATTTGGTATACAGTAAAAAATATTCATATTTCCACTACACTGTCAGAATTCATTTTGTTGTGTATGTTTAAGCTTTTGGTATACTTACGAGAGTGATGTAAAATGTGTAACTACACAGCACACTCACTTTTTTTTTAAGTAGTTGCATTATTGCAAGTTAGCTGCCTCAGCCTGCGCTGCCTCAATATGCGCTTTTATAATTTCTAACATGTTTTTTTTTTATGTAGGTAATAACTTTTTAAGCTTATGGCATACTTCAGAGAGTGATGTAAAAAATAATTGACTACACAGCACAGTCACCATTTTTTTAAAGTAGTTGCCTCAGCCTGCATAGCATACCTGGTTTCTTCCCTGTGTTATCGTGGTACCGTGGACTTCCTCGTTAATATCGTCACGTCACGAGCTTGACGGTTTTGAAGGTATCTTCTTTTCTACCATTTCGATATCCCACAGCTCTCTTATATAAAAACTCTAAAGTCCTAACTGTACGTCAGCTGTTTGTTCTACAAACGGCCCTAAAACAGCATGGACTCCTTACCTATAACTCCTCGCTGTTACGAAGTAAAAGACGTTTTGACCCAGTAGATCGCCATGGTAAACGACTTACTACTATGTTTTCAAAGCGTTTCTTTTCTTACCTTGGTCGCTTTCTCTATAATAAAATAAATAGAACGCTTTCGATTTATGATCTTACCAAAACTAAGTGCAAAATGAAGGTTACGATCTGGCTCCAGGAATTAAGTTATGAAGTTACGGAAAAACTTTTAGCTACCACGGTTTAACTTGCATGTTTGTAAACAAAATATATATATGTACATTAAAAAAAAAAGGAGGCTACATACATATAGGTTTAGATATATTTAAATATATTACCAGTCTGTGCTGTGCATTGAGCCCTTCACCTTTCCTTACACACACGCCTACACACATGCATACATGCAAACACACACTACACTCACAAACACACACCACGCACACACACCTACATATATCACGCACACACACACACCCACATACACCACACACACACCCTACCATACACACACACTCATATACTAACCCTAGAATAAGTAATAATCAACAGTGAAATCAGTTTTTATATAACTTACCGCATCTGTGTACGAGTGCATAATCCTAAATAAAAGTAACCGCTTCCGAAGTGGTGGAGAACTGGTGTCCTGAAATACAGGCATTACGCCTAGCTTAGGCACCAGTCTAACTAAACAGTCACAGTATAACTAAATGTATTATGTATTAATAATTTAAAAATGTACTATATATTGTGGTGAGAAATAAATCTTTATCTTATCTTATCTTATCTTGTGGTAAAAAAAATAATGTTAACAAAATGCAAAAAAGTTGTATTTGTATTTTCGAATCAAAAATCGTTCGGATTTACGTTAAATGGACGAGGTGCGTTCATGCTTGGGCCTCTGACCTGAAAACATCAACCAGCTGAGAGGGTTGATTTTATGGATACGACGGTGCGTGACGTATTAATTAGCTCCTAATTAAATCCCCAGGGCTAGTTAAATTAGTGGCTATTTTGCTACGCCATTTTAGACCTAATTTCAAAACAAGGTGCACGAATACGTTCTATACTTCCCATGAAACAGGTTCAATTACATTGGACTGCAGTGTTACTACGGCGTAGCCGAGGTATTAATTGTGTCAAGGCTACGCCAGCTACGCTCGTAGCATCTGACCAAACCGCTACGCACTACGTGATGTTGATAACTTTTTTATAGGTATTATGTTATGGGTTATTACGTGTATAATGTTGTATGAGGTCGGATTTATTTATTCGAAATTCAAAAACTTTTATACCAGACTCATACAAAGAACGGAGTTACGGACTTGTGTAAAGTATGAGCAACACAGTTTTATGATAATTATCACGTAATAACGTACATTAGACTAAAATTGCTTATTAGTCTTAAAGGCTGGATAGTAATTAATTATTACGAACCTGATTTTTTTTACTAAACAATAAAATAAAAATAAACTTTTATTTTAATATTTGCCGGTAACCATTTATTTTGGGAATGATAGCTACTAAGAACCATTATAATCTGCCTAGCCTTTTTCCAAATGTATTAGGGTCGGCTTCCAGTCTAACCAGATGTGGCTGAATATCAGTTTTTTATATGGAGCGAATCGTCATCATCATCATTTCAGCCAAAAGACGTCCACTGCTGGACATACGCCTCCCCCAAAGGGGGGGGGGGGGGTTCCATAATCGCCACGCTTGGCAGGCGGGTTGGCGATCGCAGTATGGTGTTAAAGTGAATCATTCCACTTTGCCCCACCGAGCCGCCCCACTGGTGGGGCAAAGTGGAATGCCTAAAATTTGGCAGTGGAATCTGCCCCACTACTTCCATTTAGGAAACGACTTTTAAATCACAGGTTAATTACACGATTTGTTACAAATAAAATATAACTACACTAAACTAAAATCACAGATATATGATTTGTTCTTTACTGGTTCATTAAAGCTTTTTATACTAAGCTCGAAATCACAAACGAGTACGATTTGTCCCCGTAAACAGATAACGAAATGCTATTTATTCTAACTACTTATCGAAGTAGAATCGAAGTAGTGGGGCAGATTCCACTACAAAATTATAGGCATTCCACTTTGCCCCACCAGTGGGGCGGTTTGGTGGGGCAAAGTGGAATGATTCGTTAAAATGCATAAAGAACGCTGCTGCCCATTCTCTATTAAGTAAGTCCCGTAGTCGCCTTTTACGACACCCACGGGAAGAAATGGGATGGTGCTATTCTTTACGTCCGGCACCACACGGACACGGAGCGAATAGCCTATCTGATCTCTCTACAACCCAATCCATCTACACACAAGTACAACGTTATATAAATAGTTCGACGATCTAACCTAACACACAATGTTAAGGCCTAGTTATATTTTACAAGGACATACTGTTTCGACCTCGTAGAATAAAACTAGGTCTACCGCAATGATCGCTCTTGACCAATCTTTATCTGTTTCTGTCCAAGCTACCGGATCAGAATGCATTATTGAACGACTAATATCCACTGTTCCGAAGATAGAACAGGTATTTTTGGACGAATATTAATAAGGAACTGTTCCGTAATTTGTTGTTGTTGTTTTTTTGTGGAGCATAAATATTAGAGTGTATTTTCTGCAAGGTTTTGGTACAATGTTTGCTAGAATTAAATAAATGTTACATTCATTGAGATTTTTTTACAACTAGTTTTCTACTCGATTGCGCGTCACCAAAGGCAGGATTATATTTTTCATGCGTATCTTTTATGTCAGATTATCTATACCCTCGAAGCAGCCTCACGGCTGGATGGATTTTAATACATGAGATGTTTATCGACTTGTTTAGGTTGCGCAATGGTTCAATCAACTCAGCCTATAGCAGTCCACTGCTGGACATAGGCCTCTCCCAGGCTGCGCTACAACACCCTGTCCTCCGCCTTCTGCATCCAGTCTGTCCCAGCCACCTTTTTAAGTTCGTCGGTCCATCTAGCTGGGGGGCGCCCCACACTACGCTTGCCGATACGCGGTCTCCACTCCAGGAGTCATGTGCTCCACCGGCCATCGGTCCTTTGATAAACATGGCCAGCCTACTGCCACTTCAGCTTGCTATGGCGGAATGGTTATAAAAACAATATTATGGCGGATCTTACATGTCAGTAAGTAATTTCTTTTTGTACCATTGCCTTATTCTAGCTATCAAAATAAAGGGGTTGAGGAGAAGATTAAAAATATAATATAAATATCATCATCATCATCATTTCAGCCGAAAGACGTCCACTTCTGGACATAGGCCTCCCCCAAAAGGAGGGGCGGAGGTTGCCATAATCGCCACGCTTTGCAGACAGGTTGGCGATCGCAGTATGGTGTTAAAACGCATAGAGAACGCTGCTGCCCATTTTCTAGTAAGTCCTTTAGACGCCTTTTACGACACCCACGGGATGAAATAGGATGGTGCTATCCTTTACGTCCGGCAACACACGGACCGAATATAATTAATATAATAGACTTAACCATTAAAATTTAAACAAAGAAAAGAGCTCAACGCCAAGCCGTCTGATGTAGTTGGTGGCCTCAAATCTGAGATTTAACCGAAATAACTACCATCAACCTGCTGTATCAGACTGTATGAAAAGTGAGCTTGTTTTGAACTTTTTGGTTGCCAGTCAATATTTTTATATATTTTATTTTTCCGCTTTTATGATTGTAAGGGATATTGGGGACGGCGATGGCGCGCGCTGGCTTGAAGTAAATTTTCACTCGTGACTTGAAGACTCGTGATTTATATTAACGTTCTCTTTTACGTATCATAAATCGGTCATAAGTGTTCTCCTGAAAACCCAAATCAAGCTAGTTTGGTATTGAAACGAAGACAAAATAGGATTAAGTCAAAGTAAAATCCACAAAACAGAAGTAGAAGCTTCACGTTCGAACTATAGTTATTTCGCCTAGTAACAGTTCCTTTTGCCGCGGTAACACAAATAAATCATTGTTCCGAATACTAGTGATTTTTAGAACAAATAAAGTTTGGTCAAACTCTGTCAGGCTGGCAGTTCGCTAACCTAGCTTCGAAGCTCAGTTTTTGTATAAAATGTGAGCTTGTTGTTTGAAGCCTTTATTTGGGGTCGAAATTCGTGGTTTTTACTAGCCTACGGTTAAATTGGAGGGTTGTGATTTTAGCAATTCAGGCGAGTGTACGGTTTTATCGATGACTCCTGGTTTTACTAGCTTGCTGAATGGGGTTGTCGAGCATTATATTCGATCGTTGTTATTATGTATAACTAGAAGCATGACTCCTTTTTAATACATGTACATTCGAGAGGTTGCTAATAATTAGCGTTGTTAACGATAGGTTTGTCCTAATTGACAGCATTTTGCTGAGCAACGACCTGTTCTTGCACAGATGCGATGCACGGTTTAATTGGTTTTGTGATAGTTTTTGTTTGTTACAAAAGTAGTTATTTTTCCACTCTGCAATCAGCATTTTGTCTTTGTTGTGATTGTTTGTTTGTTGTCATTTGCCAGTGTCACAACACAGATTAATTACGCAATGTAAATTTTCTTTAGTCCCTGACCCACATCAAGAAATAGACACGATTTTCAAACAATTATTGCTTGAATACTAGGCTTTTGGCTAATTTGTATGTATTTTTTTTGTAAGATGCGTTTTGTTTGTGCAAAAAACAATTTTTATTTTTTTCTTTTCATTTTATTATTTTAAAACTATACGTTTGTAGATAAATAAGTACATGTATACAGCATGAATCAGAAACGTGAGGTCATATTTAAGGGTCCATCGTATATATGCCATACATTTGGGTCGAGTAGGCACTGAAGTTTAGCATGGGATAGTTTTCTTTAGCGATTACGATGTTGGTCCCATGGAGAAAGTTGTTCAGTTTGATCGTCTGTACCGCACCCTTAAATATGACTACACCTTTGATACATGCTGTATATTTTACTGTAAATAAAAAATAGGATTTATCTTTAAATAATATGAAACAAAGTCGCTTTTCAAGTCTGTAATATTTCTGACCGCTTATATTTTTAAAACAGCAGAATGGATTTTTACTCGTTTTTCACCATCATATAGAGCATTTATAACTTTAATATTTAACTCTGATTTAGATCAAGAATTTCTTTGTTTTGACAAGTCGCCATTGCACCCGTGTAATGCAGCAATAGTTGTTAATAAATCACAATAGCAAACGAGAGAATTTTCAAAGGCTTATTATATAAAATTTAATAATGCGTTTTTCACTAAATGGATTCATTAGATTTTCGGCTTATTTGATGAACAGATGATATTTTAAATGTTATTAAAATATCATCTATTTCTATTCCCATAATAGATTTCACATCACGGCTTCTTTCCTCGAAGGGCTGGGAAGAGGTGTACATAATAATATAATACACCCACATTCCACCACACACATGTTTAAGTCCCAAGAAATAGGGGGCGAGCCTATTGCCATCGACCGGGCACAAAACCAAACTCATAATCAAATCAAATCAAAAAATTTATTTACATAATACATGTTAAAATGGTGTTACAGGTATAAAAGGTGCATTGTATTATAACCTAATGAGGTGTACAAATTAATATATTAGGTACTAATGCAACATTGAATATAAAGAATACATTTTAAATTGAGTTACTTAAAAAAATAGAATGTCAAAATAAAATAAAAAATACACACGTGAAATCAAAATTTAAACAATCATTAAATTTGTGGTGCCCTTTCAGATAAAATCAGTCATCTTTCATTTAAATAATCATTAAGTTAATAATAACATTTTGCAATTAGGAATTCGTGCAAACCTAATTTGAATTGGTCCATTTTGTGTAGGTCTATGATACTTCTATCTATCTTTTTAAAAACCTTGCCGCACACTAGGAATTTATTTCTCCTGTATCGTGGGTGCCTTTACAAACATTTAAACTCACATACACTAACAGCCAGACCCGGAACAACTACTTATAGGTCATACAAATATTTGTTCCGTGCGGGAATTGAACCCGCGACACGCAGCACAGCAGTCAATCGCTTAACCACTGCGAAAACCATGCCGTCGTTAGGCAACTTATTGTATATTTTGGGTGCCATGCCTAGAATGTTTTTATTAAATACTGCTTTTTTACGAAGTCTTACGCATATTTTATTTTTGTGTCGTGTGCTTCTTGGATGTGTATAAAGATGTACATTCGCTCTGACAAAGATCGCCACTTCATATATATAAAGACACGGGAATGTTAATAGCTGGAATGGCTTACAGCTTTCTGTGCGTTGTTTGCCGCGCATTGCCCTTATGCATTGTTTCTGGGCTTTGAACGCCATTTGTCTGTCTGGCGAGTTCCCCCAAAATATAAGTCCGTACCGTAAAATAGATGCAACATACCCGTGATATGCCATTAATAATGTTGCCCGACTTGATACTTCTCTTAGGTTATGGAGAGCATCAGAATACTGGCTAAGTTTTTTGCATGTATTTTCAACGTGTGTTTTCTAGCTCATATTTAATACCTTTCCTTAATATAAATAAAACTGACGATGTTATTTACCAGAGGTGCATTATTTTTATAAGTTCACTATAGACCCTTTAAAATATCTTAACAGAACGATGCTCAATCATTTTAATTGACATCACGAGCTTCCAATTAATACAATCTGAAAATTTTCATTAGCGAAGTTTTAATCCAATTAAAGTTTCTGGCTGTGATATTAATACGAACAAATGTATTGGGTTTACGCTACAATGTTATGTCAGTGCGGAATTTAATATGTACCTACATAGCTCGGATATGGGAAAGAACAGAGAGATATAATAGTTAGAGATAATATATAATATATAATTTGTTAAAAAAATATGTGTATAGGTGTACGACTTCTCGTAAAATAATATCAAGTATATATTCTCTGATGGCGTAAGTAGAAGTGTGTTAGGCACACACATATTTTGCGAGTTATGTTTAAGTCCTGTAATGTAATAGGGGGCGAGCCCATTGCCATTAACCGGGCACAAATCCAGGCTTCGGATACTTTGCCTGACCTGGGAATCGAGCCGGGGTCACGCTCAGCAGTTTGTTGCGCCACTTCTTCTTCCCAGCTAAAGCACCAGGAAGTGGTGAAGGGTGGGCGTTTTTGGGGGACTGTCTTATGTAATTTTTGACGTTCGAAACGTGCTGATTCTCAGCCTAGTTTGAATAAATGATTTTTGATTTGATTTGAGTTCGCATTTGTGACCAATTGACCAACGACACAGTCACTAATACCTGCCTACTCTGTACGTAGTAGATGTATATATTTTTTATTTAATCATATAAGCATTCTATTCAACAATATTTTTGTCAGTTTACCTCCTACAGAAAACTCCTAATCCGACAGTTAAGGACAGTTATCAAAAGAAATAAACTTATCCATTGCCAGTAAGTTTTCCGGACATAATCTTAATTGACCGGTAGTGTCACCGATCAAATAACATTATGGCCGAAAAAGTTGTGCCTTATGCCAGTTATGCCAACTTAGCAGAAAAATAAAAGGTACTAAAAATAATTAAGTTGTTTTGGATTCACTTTTTCAGGCGAAACATTAACCTAAGGTAAAGATTATAGATAGTTTATATTAACCGACTATTTATGTTATGTGCTCGTGAGTCCCGATTATACAATATCTATATTGTTTAAAAATATATATTATTTTGTGTGCACGCGTTGCTGTCACAAATAAAGAAGTAAGAAGGAAAACAGTAAGAACATTTATGAGATTGACACTCAACGCTTACAGTCTGATATTCAGATACTAGACGCATTATTACATTCACTCTATACTAAATATGTGACTCTGAAAAACAAATTCAGGAGCACATACTCGCTGCAAATGAGTTAATGGCCATGTGCAACTGTAATGCAGACCAAGTGGACCCGCTGACTCTTAGCAGCTCTCAATCTCCAACCTGAGGCAACGGAGGATTCGTACCAGTTGGGAAGTGCTCAGGTCTCTATTCCCAATCAAGATACACCAGATAATGAACAAGTTCCATTGCAAGTAGTTCAGATGGAAGCTAGTCCATTATGTAGCTCCATTATGTTTTCTGATAGTTTTGGAAAAGGGTTAGGAAAATTACTTAGCAACAACCTGAGTCATTCTTCTCTAAACTATTGCATGCCTCAGACTTCCTTCAAACAAATAATGTATTCAATAACTAGGAATGAATATGATCCTAAAGCCATTATTACTGTACTAATAGGTAATAGTTTTAATGTTAAAAAAGATGATATCACTGATAGTGTGACCGAACTTTTGAAGGTAAATAATTTTGTGTGCTTTTCCGTACTTTGAGCACTTGTCAAACAGGCAAAACTGCTACATTCATATGTTAAATAATTACATGCATTTCTTAGTTAGTCACCATAGTGACAAGTTTATATTTTTTGACACCAACATTTTTGTTGATAAGCTAAGGTCGACTAGGGATACTGTGTATCTGCCTATTAGTTTTAGACGTCAAATAGCTAGGCTATTAGCTTTTAATATTAACCCAGACATAACTAATATGTCGAAGTCTTTATTTAGCACCACAATTAGTAATAGTACTAATGTTAAGGTGGTTAGTTCAAATAATTTAAACTAGTTTGTAAGACAACATAAGGTACCGCTAACAGTTTAGTTACACTTAATAACAAAATGGTATTTTCTAACAAAAACATTGTTAACTGTAGAAAAGCGGCTAAGCAGAAATCCTTGAAATTCTTTCATCATCAATCATTTCATTTTTTGTTTTTAGAAAAAACAATGTTTGACATTATTTGTTTAACTGAGCATTGGTTAAAAGATTATGAAATGTTAATTAATTATGAGAATTATAGTGTGGCCAGTTGTTTTAACCGGAAATCAATGCTGCGTGGTGGTTCACTGATCTTAATTAGACGTTGTATTAAATCAAAAACTCTTAAAGACATAGTTGCTTTGTCGGTTGAACATAGCATTGAACTGTCTTGTGTTGAGCTAGATAGGCATGTTATAGTGTGCGTTTACAGACCCCCAAACTATCAAAACTACTCTATATTTGAGTCTGTTATGGAAGATGTTTTGGCAAAACTTGTAACTGGGAATAAATCAGTAATTATCTGTGGTGACTTTAACATTAATATTTTAGAAAATAATTCAAATACCAGTAGATTGTTAAATTTGTTTGAATCATTTAATTTGTCAAATGTGTTTGTAGAACCAACCCGAATATCTACGACTTCTGCTACATGTATTGATAATGTTTTTTGTTGCTGCGACTATTTAGATAAAGCTATAATTAATTATCTCCCTTCTGATCACAGCGGTCAAACCGTAACTTTTGAGTCCAACATACCAATACAGAAGGTGCAGATACAATTCAGACCGAAAACCGGAAGATCCGAACCGGGAGATCTGTTAATTTAAATAAATTTAACAGCACTTTAATTTGTAAGTTAAGTGTTATGAACCTTACAATGGACAATGTTGACATTTTGTATAAAGAATTCTTTTCGGTAGTCCAAAGCGAGTTCAATAATTATTTTAAGAAGAACACTAAAACTATCAGCCCTAGGTTTTTATTTAGTGACTGGGCAACTAAAGGACTCAAAAAAAGTAGGGAAAGACTTTTCGAGCTGTATGGCCTTAAGCCTTATATAAACACGGAAACTTTTAATAAGTTTGTTGCTACTTACTCTAGAACTTTTAAAAACACTTGCAAGGCCGCTAAAGCCTTATACATTAGCAACAAGGTTAAATCAGCAGACAATAAAATAAAGACGGTTTGGAAAATTATCAATAATTGAAATAAAAATCACTGGAGACGTCATGTGGACTCATTTGCGATAGCAAACAAGTTGCTCAAGAGTTTGTAAATTTCTTTACCAGTATCCCACTTAAAACTACTGAAACCTTAAATTCCTCGCCCTTGCTCGCTTTTGACTCTGTTAGGGCGAACATTGCAGCCTGCCCTTGCTGCCATTGAATTTAACTTTAAGCATATTAACCCCATAATAGTATTAAAAGCTTTTAAGCAAATCAAGATCAAATTGTCCGAAGATCTTTGGGGAATGTCCATTAAAGTCTGTACCTCAATAATTGAGACTATAGCGCCTTACTTAGCCTTAATATTTAATTTGTGTGTGGATCAAGGAGTCTTCCCGGATTTAATGAAATACAGTAAGGTACTACCACTTTTCAAATCCGGAGACAGTAAAGACACAAATAATTATAGACCCGTATCCGTTTTGCCGGTTTTCAGCAAGGTGTTTGAAAAGGTAATGCTTAATCAAATGCTCAATCATTTCAACGCGAATAAAATCCTTCACGATCAACAGTATGGTTTCACCAAAGGACGTTGTACGACCGACGCCGGTGTAACCTTATTAAGACACATTTTTAACGCGTGGGAAGAGGCCCAAGACGCCATAGGAATCTTTTGTGACCTTTCCAAGCCTTACGAAACCTTACTCTTGAAGCTTGAGCATTACGGACTTGGAAAACTTGCGCTTAGTTTAGTAAAATCTTATTTAAACGATAGACAACAGCTAGTTCAAATAAATGGTATCAATTCACTCGGTTTAAAAGTAAAAATGGGTGTTCCTCAAGGCTCGATATTGGGTCCTTTCCTCTTTTTAGTGTATATTAATGATCTTCTCCATTTATTAAAAAATCAACCACAAATGGTGTTATTTGCTGACGATACTTCCTTGATTTTTAAGGTAGATAGATGTGCTACAAATTTTGACGACGTAAATAACGCCTTACTGCAGGTCCAAAATTGGTTCACTGCCAATAATTTAGTATTAAATGGAAAGATAACTAAGTGCATACGATTTTCTTTACCAAATGTAAAAAGTAGTGATTATGAGATAGTATTGAATCAAGAGAAACTAGAATTCGTCGATAAAACTGTTTTCCTGAGGATCACGCTCGACTCTAGGCTTCAATGGGGTCCTCATTTAACATCTCTTGCAGGACGGCTAAGTTCAGCAGCATATGCTGTCAGAAAAATCCGTCAATTTACTGATGTAGATACCGCTAGGCTAGTCTATTTTAGTTACTTTCATAGTATCATGTCTTACGGTATTTTACTTTGGGGACGGGCTGCAGACATCGAGTCTATTTTTATTCTGCAGAAAAGAGCCATCAGAGCCATATATAATCTCCGCAGGCGCGATTCTCTTAGGGAACTGTTTAAGAATATTAACATCATGACGGTGTCTTGTCAATATATCTATGAAAACATCATGTACGTAAGAAAAAATTTACATCTTTTTAGTAAGAGAGGCGAAAGACATAATTATAGTACTAGAAGTAGGGATCTATTAGCTCAACCAGGTTTCAGACTGGCTAAAGTAGACTCATCTTTCATCGGGTACTGTTTAAAATGTTATAATAAAATTCCTCCCCACATACTTCAACTGAATGAGACGAAATTCAAATCTTGTATAAAACGCACACTATGCAAGCAGGCATATTATAGGCTGGGGGATTACATCGCTGATAGAAATGCTTGGCCCAATGCTGGTCCTGCTCCACAACGTCAACTAATTGATTAGCATTTGAAAATACTGTTGGAGCTGCTGAAGATTGTAAGACTATCTTTTCATTGTATAAACTCAATCACCTTTGTATTATATAATTGCATAACACAGGTGTGAGTACTATGTACAATAGAGCTACCATTTACCGGGTAATATGTCTTTCATTGACTTGAATATGTCCTGGCAGCTGAGAGTATGTCATGCTCACTCAAATGTCTCGCTGATGGTGGCGTGTGTGTTGGATCATTTAGCTCCCTTCAAAATGGTTGAGCTGAATGGTGCTGATCCATGCGTCATGTTCGTGAACGGGCGCTGTCAGTTGGGACTGGTCATCTCTTAGCTGCCACGGCTTATTTTTAATTATTTTAGTTTTGAATTGTTTTTTTTTTATCACGGACGCTTCTGACGTTTTGCATCGTTCTCACATGTATATTTTCAATAAGAATGATGTAATCAATACTTTGTATCAAATATTTTATTTTAAAAGAGTGTCTGTGGAGTTTCTTCCCCGTTCTTCTCCATAGGAACCTACTATTTGGAATGGGCAACTAGCTTCATATTTGTAACTGACCGACTTGTTGACAATTCAAAAGTGCCTGTAAATGGTTTAATTGAAATAAATGCTTTGAGTTTGAGTTTAAACCTTTTTTCTTTATTTCTTTCTTTTGTTTTCTTAAAGTCTTAGAGATATTTTTGACCAATGGGTAAATTAGGCTAAATAAAAGTTCGTTTAATAGGCACGTTCGCTCGTTTTTACGTAAAACGCCACAATTTCAGGGAAGATGCACACAATTTAACGGGTTTGCGCCATATTTCTTTATAAGGTGTTAATGACCACTCAGTTTGGTCATTTTTTATGATAAACGGGGAAAACATAGCATTATACTTGGAAAACACTATGGGAAAGGTACCGTTACAAAAAAAAAAACATAGAAAGAAAAAATCGAAACAAACCCTTAGGGATGATGTATTTTAAAAAAAGGTTGGGTTATCAAAACTGAATAGTTACACCCCGGTGCAGATAAATATTGACCGAATTTGATTCAATTTTATGTAACACGAGCCGTATACCTTTGTTTGCCAATTTTATTGGGTCCGGCAGTGAGCTATTGTTTGATTTGCACATATGTATATTTTGTTTAGAATTTCTAGATTATACATTTATATTTGACTGCAACATAGCATGTTTTATACGGTACTGACAACCTCACTTTTGCGTGACGTCATTGTGGTGCGTAGTTCGCATGTGGCGATGTACGTGCCGCCACATCACTGTCCTCCGGAGACCAGAGTTCGATAGTGGGCTGACAAGTATATCTTGCGATGCTTGCCAGGGCCAGTTGAGGTTCCAGTGCGACAGAACCGGGTGCCGCATAGTTCGCAGTGAGACGGAACTGTCTGCGGAGATTCCCCAGGCACTGCATTATGCTCTAGTGCGTCGAATGTGGTACAGCGCCGGGTTGAGGCTGTCTGCTGACGTTGACCAGGAGAGGGTTGAAGGGGTCTGCTTGTTGATTAGCCGAAAGTGCAGTGTGCTATGCCAAAGTTGCTGATGAGACTGTGGGTGATGACCAGGTTTGCGTGGTCGCTGCATGCTGGTTGTCAGGATACCCGTTGAAGCCATGGGTGCTGGCTGGCTGTGTGACTTGCCGCTCAAAAACTCGAGGAAGTGATGATGACGTCACGCTGAAGTAGTTGCACGAAGGCTACGCTGACGTTCATACTCGGTGTCACCAGTATATAGGAATGAGGAAGAGGGTGTAAAGTTCACTCATACTCTATAGAAAAGGGAGGATCCTCTAAGCAGACGGGTGTTG
Organism: Tiliacea citrago; assembly: GCA_963921375.1. Lineage (NCBI taxonomy): Eukaryota > Metazoa > Arthropoda > Insecta > Lepidoptera > Noctuidae > Tiliacea > Tiliacea citrago. The sequence goes on from OY992783.1 coordinate 24,188,280, forward strand.
TGTCTGGTGGGCAACTGCCCGACGATTGATGTCGGTGCGTTGTATATATGCCAGTTGCGCGGTAAACTCTGCTTGCGCGATGCAGGATTTTGCTTGACATCATTGTCCCTACTTGTTTTTATTATGGACATGGTCTGAAAGGTTTTTTTTTTTTCCAAGGTTTTATTTAGTGTGATACGTAGTTCGTGTTCATGTGGCGATGAACGTGCCGCCACTTATGTTTGTGTAAATTCGTCATGCGGACTAACATTACATAATAATATGGCAGAACAAATGAAAATGTCAAACAATAATATAATTATGTGGTTTTCAAATATTAATATTTTCCCTAATTTATATGGGATTTAGTAGAATTTATTTATTTTACCATTCGCAATGTTAACCTTTGGCCAATTAATACTTTCAGAAAATAAATAGTAAACCTGATAAAGCGTTTAACATAAATTACATGCGATTTCCAGCAAATCATTATGTTGGATATCCTAAATTAGGTTTGGCATTTTAGCCTTTCAGTAATTACAATACTGTATCAAAGTCTTAATTGATATCCAGAAAACAGAAATTTGGAATCCCTAAAACTGCAAAATAATAACAGGGATCCCTCAAGGCTCAATCTTTGGTCTAATTAAATTTAGATTTCCTTTTACATTTACATTTTAATGTATAATTCCCGCATAAAGATCGGGAATCGTTAGGCAAAGCAAGATGCATAGATGGTAGATAACAGCATATTTTATCGTGAAACATACCGAGAACTTGTATTAAGGTCAAGAACACAAATCTTGTTGTTTCATACATTTTCAATTTCATAGCCAGTTGTAGGAACTTGGCTTCGCCGAGTTAGTGAGTGGTTTAAGTGAACGGATTAAGCGTTAAAAGGATGTCTCGTTAAACATCATGAACAAATGAACCTTATCACAATATTTATTGCGGATTTTTCACTCAAAAGCAAGGGCTGTACCCCCTGTATAAAGTTTCGTTTGAACATGGATAACCTTTAAAAGAAGTAATGGTCAACGTTACGTTTAATGAAAAATAACCATGATTCAAGACAGAAACGCTAAGGTTAAAACGATATTTTCAGTTCTTTCTACTTGATGAATTATGAAGATAGTGAAACATATAATTATGGTTTCTACGAGTAGCCTGAATAATAATGTTAAAGAAAATTTTTCAATCTCATTTTCATAGAATATTTATTTTTATAGTTCCAATGGATCATTACTTTTTTGCAAAATATTATTAAATTATTTTTGAAAAATAATATTTACATAATATACGCTAACAGTCTTAACATAATAATAATATGTACACGTATAAATAAAAAAACTAAATTATTCAAGTATGGAAATTATTTCACATATTATTAAATCAAATCAAATCATTTATTTGCATGAATATTGGTACATGAGTTGATACATACAAAAAAGTTCTTTAAACCATATCCTACCTAAACAGCTGTGCAAATATCTACTAATTATAATAGAAATATTTCTTACATTATTAATTAATTTACAAATATTAATATTAAATTATTTATGAAATTTATTAATTATATAATTTTATTATTATTACTCACTTAAAAAAAAAACTACATTTATCATTTAAATAATCAATAACTTTGTAATATGCTTCATTGATCAGATAAGTCTTTAATTTATTTTTAAATGACGTAAAATCTCTTCTCTGCATTCTAGCACAAAATCCCCCATTACTCCTCACTTGCACCCCAAATCAATCAGAAAGAAAGTGGCCTCAACAGGCACTGTACAACAATATAGGTAAGGTATTTCCCCAACATTCTCCCACCTGACATCACAGCATAAATTCCAAAACTTCCAATAACGTATTCCTTTAGAAATTCCATAAAACTTCGCCTGCATTCTTGAGATTTGATATTAATAGCAAGTTAGTTCTAGGATCGGTGTTTGATTTGAAATTGGTTTTGATTTTACTGCTGGTTCCGGGCGAATAATAAATTTGAACTATTACAGGCACCCAGTACGGGTCTTTCCTCACTTAAATTCTTGAAACTTGTCCTTTATTTGGCCACATCATCATCGTCATGCAACCAATTAATAGACGATCACTGTTGGAGGTAGGCCTCCCCAAAGCGCCGCCACATCGACCGGTCCTGTGCTTCTCGTACCCAGCGAATTTCCGCCACTTTCACTAGGGCGTCGGTCCACCTTGTGGGGAGCCTGCGCCTTCCGGTAAGACTCATATATTCTTAACATTGTGCCTGAACTTTTAAACAGACAGATGTGGTAATAAGTGCTTACTTTTATTAATACAAGACTAATCCTGTTTTCTTTTCTAGCACAGAAAAGGAACGAGCATTGATAACCATTCTCGCAACCAGAGAGTTGGCAATTTTGGGCAAGGCTTTTGTATCCTTACGATATTTTGCCCTCACCATAAGCCATGACATGAGTAGTAACCAGGTTTAGACCCTATGTTCAGTCGAAAACCTTTAAACCACCACTACAATATTCAAGCTCGTAACGTGGTAATTAGGAATTACGTTGATTGCCACAAACTTAAGAGTGGACGAATCCTATCTGTTTGTACTCCCAAGTCACATAAAATATAATCAGAGCGTGCCCCTTCATATCTGGGACGGCTTAGAGGCTCCCAGCTCCCACTGAATTGCATGAAGTTGTATTAAATTAGGATAAAACACATCGGGTGCCCACACCTAACATAGCAAAGAACGGTTTCTTTTGTCATTGCGCAGTTTATGCGTAGAAGTATAAGTTTGATTTATGTCAAAGTCTAAGTTTTTATTTTAATATTATCATTCAAAATCAAAAAAAAAAAAAAAAAATTCACATAAACCTACATGGGCACTTATGAAACGTCAGAAGCTAGGTGCACGGTTCCAATTGGTCGTTTCCTATGGAGAAGAGCCGGCAAGAAACTCCACGGTTACTCTTTTAAAAAAAAGTGGGCTTTAACAATGTTTCCAAGTTACAGTGTTAATAGGTATGGGAGGCCAGTGTAGACATTAATTAGAGGCACTTTGTCTTTTTCAGAAAATTTGTAGGTAACTAAACATGGGGCGATGTATTTCTATGTAGTTTTCTGGTGTTGCAAATTATCCGGGCACATTGTTATTCCTTCAGAAGCAGAGTTATTCCTCGTCAGTTCAAAAACAAAACCTTCATTTACAAAAAACCGAGCAAGTGCGTGTCGGACCACGCACCATGAAGGCTTCCGTAGTTGGGATGAATATATCCCAAAAACAAACTTAACATTGTAGTTGAAAAACATGTTCTCCCATACATCGATAAACGTCACGCGCAATTCTCCAACTGCAAACTTAAGTTGGTCGACGATTACTCGTTAACTTGTAAAGCCTACTTAGCTGTGATAGTTTTCCATTTCATTTCGTTATAATTATATACTACTGCCATGATTTTTTTCACATATTCAAAAATAACCATTTAGCTGGCAGGGGGGACACTTGACTCTAACAAAAAATAGCACTATAAAGCTTAATATTACGCAAACGGATCCCTGAATCGAAAAATGGTTTTTACAGACCCACATTTATTTCCATTTTTATACCAGATTTTTTTTTTAATTTGATTTTTTTTTAAGTCTAAGAACGGTCAGTATATTTTGCAATGTGCCAGTCTGTAATCTCGTACTGTATTACAAGTTGGGGTGTACTGCTAAATCAATTCTCAAGCATCTTGAGGTGGCGCAGCGAGCAGTCCGAAGGTAGCCACTTTTCAACCAATACTTTATCCTACCTTTGACCTCTACCAGAAATGCGAGGTCCTTAATGTTCGCCAAATGTTCATACTCAGCACAATTTTACAACAGCACACTAACACTCCAATTGCACGTCGGCCGACAATACCCAGAAGAAGAAAGAGGGTATGTAATGTACCTCATCCTTACTTTACTTTTACAAAAAGATTCTTTCTTTATCAAGGACCATTTCTTTATAATAGAATAAATGCAATAATTCCTCTGCAACCATGTTGTAAGCTAACATGCAAAAAGCTGATTACTGAATTTCTTTCTACGAAAAATTATGATGATACCGAATCCCATCTCACAACAATGAAGTAACTCATAATACACACACTCACACTCACTCTTACTCACGCATGCACGCACGTGCATATACACACACAAACAGAGTTCTTGTATTGGACTTTTATTAGTTTATCAATTTGTTCTAAATTGTATGTTAATAATTACCTACTTATGTAACAGTCTAAGCAATACTTTTGTTCTACTTTTCAGGAAATGAGGGCTGATTGTCCTTAATACAGGTTACTAAGTGACCTAGCTAGGACATCAGATCGTAAAATTGTATTGTTACCTACTCATCTCAGATGTAAACTATTCCTAAGTTGTCATCCTACTTTGTAACAGACTGAACCTCTTTTTTAAGAAAAAAATTACTATTACTACAATATTTTTGAATGGCATATCCAACGATACTACACCATGGGATTGAGGAGAAAAAAAGTATCATTCACACTTTACTTGCAAGGAGGTACCCTGAAAATGTTTTTTTTATGGTTTAATTTTACCACTTTGTCGGCGTGGTTAATATGTACACCCATGCCAAATTACAGTTTTCGAGTACTTATAGTCACTGAGCTAAGCTGGCGACAGACAGACAGATGGACATGGCTAAACTTTAAGGGTTCCTTGTTGACTACCTTGACAATTCAAAAGTGCCTGTAATTGGTTTATTTGAAATAAATGCTTCGAGTTTGTGTTTGACTACGGAACCCTAAAAACGCAACCCTTATAGGATCACTTCACAGAATAAGCAAGCTGAAGTGGCAATAGGCTGGCCATATTAGCCGTTGAACCGATGGCCGTTAGGGTAGACGTGTAAGGTAGAACGCCCTCAGGCGAAGATCGTCGCTCCACCTGAGCGACGATCTTCGCAGGGTGGCTGTTGGCAGCTGGAAGAGAGTTGCCGAGAATCGAGCTGAATGGCGTGCAAATGGAGAGGCCTACGTCCAGCAGTGGACTGCTATTGGCTGATGATTGGATCACTTCGTTGTCCGTCTGTCTGTCTGGCCGTCTGTCTATCTATCTATCTGTCTGTCTGTCAAGACTCTTTTTCTCAGGAACGCGTGAAGGTATCAAGTTGAAATTAATATCAAATACGTTCGTCAACTGTCCCTCGGAGCTCTAAAAAAATCAAGCTTCTAAGTCAACACAATAAAAAAGTACGACGATTTATGCGACATTTATCTTGATACTCGCAAATAAATCAAAACATATACGGTTATTACAAAACAAGGCCTCAGACCTTCAGGCCTCAGGGCTTCAGACCCAGGTTTAAAATGGAGCCATTATGGAATTTCGAACTTTATTCCGACTATGGTAAAGTTCTTAAACACAAAAGTGACAACCTAGTACCGAACTAAGTTTTCAGTTTTGTATAAAGAACGGTATTTCAATCACTGTTACGTTCTTATTACAAAAACTGGCTGCATGGTTTAAGCCATGTCAAAATATAAATCTTGTTTTGTAATACGGCGGATAGAGTACTTCCCGTTGACCTAGAATCGTGAAAATTGGCAATAAGCAGATCTCATAGCACAAGTAAAGGAAAAAGAGTCCGAAAATTGTTAATTTGTAGTTTTATCACACAAAAAAATTTTTTTTTTTTGCAATTTTTAGTTGAGAAATTGACCGTGGCGTATATCGATGTATGGGAGAACATGTTTTACAACTACAATGTTAAGTTTGTTTTTGGGATAAATTCATCCCAACTACGGAACCCTTCAATGTGCGTGATCCGACATGCACTTGGCGGTTTTTTTTTAATCCTCGCTATTAATGAAATGTCAAATTCTATGCTTATTTCAATAGGCAATATTACCAGTTACATTTAGCAAATGATAGGAATCTGACAGCGTGATTATCCGTCTAATGTCATTCAAAGTGACCTAGGTCACCTTCACTGGATAATGCTCATTGAACTATTCATAGAAGGTGTCTTTTTCTTTAAAGTCTGTTATACAGCTCCGATAACCATCTCTGAAATTAAATATTCTGTGAACGGATATTAATTATCAAAGTTAGTTATTAAATAAATTAGGTAGATCTAAGTTTTGTATATCTTAATTGATCACTGTAGTCGTTTTATAAATATTAATAACTATTTTAATTAATTTAAATCAAAATTTGATTTAAAAGTTTGTTGAGAAAATCTGTGAAAGTTAAATCTTATCTTGATTTAGGCACCTTATTTTAGGAGACCATGTTTTCGGTATATGCGGGTTTGTGAAAGTCAAAGAAAATTCTCTTGTCTGCTAATTATTTCATCTACATTTAATGACTGCGTTCCCAAATCCAAGCTACACTAGGTATAAGCACTGCTCTGACAACCTTAGTGAATTTTAAAGGCCTTATTTCGACTTTTAACTATAATATCCATAGTTAGCTGATTTACTTTGGTATTCCAACAGGGACAAGTCTACTCAAAAATGTGTGGCTCTTTCCTCTAAAGAACATTTAATACACTAATCTCATAGCGTGGTCCGCATATGGCCTGACCAAGATTATGTCTGGACTTTAAAAGAGACTGTGGCTAAATAATAACTGCCGCACGGGTCGATCGATCAGGTTAAGCTACGCTTGCCGCAGTTGGTCCGTGGATGTGTGACCATCTGTTCATACCAAGATTCCTCCGTGCCTCGGAAAGCACGTTAAGCCGTTGGTCCCGGCTGTCATTTGTAGATCTTTGACAGTTTTTACGGGTCGTCAGAAGCCCAAAAGTCTGACAACCAGTCTTACCAAGGGATATCGTGTTACCCAGTAACTGGGTTGTGGAGGTCAGGTAGGCAATCGCTCCATATAAAATACTGGTATTAAGCTGCATCCGGTTAGACTGGAAGCCGACCCTAACATGGTTCGGAAAAGGCTAGGCAGATAATGAGTCGGAAACATTGACCTCATCTAGTTTTTAAAATATTGTTGATGTGTAAAGTGTTTGTATAAACCTACTTACAGAAATAAATATCATTTATCAACTTTCTGTTAGTAAATAGGTGTAACAAACATCCATAAATTTACAATAATATTTAAGACAATCCTCTGCCGTATTTTACTACGGTAAAAGAAACAAAAAATGCGGTAAAACACCACCCACCACGAGATTTGCCACAGAATATTGCATCCAATATTTGGTTTCCTGTTACCGCCAACTCGTCAACTGATAACCATTGACAGTCAAAGTCAAATTATTTATTTCAAATAGGCACATAAGAGGCACTTTTGAACGTCAAAATATTCGATTGACACAGTGATTCGATTTCTCAATTTACCCATTTGAAACAACCGTTTCCCTTCTTTCTAGTTACTGAAATATACCTCAGGCCTTTAGGTTTACAGGGGCTTAGGAAAACGTCGTGAGGAAACCGGCATATCCTAGAACCAAAAACTCGAAGAAATGTGACATCCACCAATCCGCACTGGGCCCGCGAATGCGCTGGGGATTACGGCCCAATCCCTCTCACAGAGAGGAGACCTGTGTCCTAGCAGTGCTAACATTATAGTCTGATTATGCTTATGCTTTTGTAAACTTACGTGTGAGATTGTATTTTGTTACAAAGCAATGATTTTAACTAATCTGAATTGATAATGTTTCTGTCTTTTCCTCGCAGATGATGACAAGAAAGAGATCGACGATAATTAGCGATATTAAATTGAACCACAACATTATGTATAAGATTGGACAACAGCTTCTTTAATGCTCAGAAAGTGTCTTTTACGTGTTTCGAATAACATATTTTTATTTCATTTCATTTTCCTCGCCCTTTATTTTATTTGACTCGTTGTTGGTCTAGTGATTGCAAGCACGCAGTTCTTGTGGGCCTGGGTTCGAAACCTAGGCCGAGCAAATTTTCGGTATTTTCATTTGGTTTATATTCTAATATATGACTCAAACATGACTTTCAGAATGTGGGTAGCCTCTGCCAACCCGAAAAGTACAGGCGTGATATCGTGTTATATGTTCCTATTGATTTTATTTAACACAGACAGCGTCGTGCTTAGAACAAAAGCCTTGAACTTCTGCCAATCACCTGCCATCCGCTGTAAGGCGACAATTCAATTCAGGGCACGCGCAAGCAAGTTGATCTCGTTCCATTATCGGGTCTACGGGGAAATCGGTGGCAGGTACATAAACAACTCAATCGAGTATTGTTCGGGCAGTTGGAGGTCAATTTTTGTTTAGTATTGTGATATGTATAAATAGGGCTAATAATTGTATGGTCGGAGGATCCTCCCTTTTTCTATGGAGGATGTTTGAACCTGTTCCTCTTATAATTACCTATAAATATATTTCATTTATTGCGGATAATACATAAAAGTAGACACAATCCATATCTTCTTCTTTTACGTGTGCTTAGTGACTAACCTGGTGTCAGAATTTATATCCCACCCACGCATGGGCCGCTGACTTGGCTTCACATGCCGTCGAGAAATATATCAGGCATGCCGGTTTCCTCATGATGTTTTAAGTAAGTTAAGTGTTAAGTGATAATTATGCAGTACGCATATGAATCCGAAAAGTCAGAGGTGCATGCCATGGGTTCGAACTCGAGACCTATGACTTGGCAGTATAATCCGTATAGTATTAGTAACAACGAGATATAAACTATGTTAGTAAAACTTATAAACTAACCTAAGAACAACTAATAATTATGTGGCTCAACACCGACACGTGCCTGCGCACCCGGTGCTTAATAAAGGGGCTAGTAACCTTATCGTACAATGTTTTTAGGATGCTGTTGGAGTTTCCACACAACCTACCCATAACCCATAATTGACGCCCGCGCCGCCCTCTTTCTCATTATGACATGAAAATCGCCGCCATTCGCTTCCACGAACACTGCGAAATGCTGCAGAAGCGCGGAAGCCCCATCAACACCCTGAATCCATTATAATACTGAACGCGCAGGACGTTGCAGTTCCACTGCGTATACTTCACCCAAAAACACTGCACCACACCTGCGTCTTTTATTTTTGCATGTGGACGATTTTTATTTAAACACTAAAGTTGGCTTAACTGTCATAACCCATGTCACAACTAATGTCTGGAACATTGTGTTTCTTATCTTTAGACAGGCGTTGATAGTTGCGACACATTTTTTAACTTTTAGAGCTATTATTGTTTCTATTTTAATTATGTGAATTTGTTGTTGTTCCAAAATAAAACTTTTACTTTTACTTTAAAAAGCTTCCTGATGAGTATGTCACAAAGGGCTCCATTAAAATTACTCAGGCACTCCTTCAACAAACACGACAGTGAACCAATTGATAACATGCACCTGTTTACTGATAGAAAGACTTTATTTTGAATACCAAAATAAAGAAAAACACCTCTAACTGCCTCGTTGGTCTAGTGGTCCCAACCGCTACTGGTAAGCATGAGGTCCTGGGTTCGATTCCCGTTTCTTTCAAAGTGTTATTGGGTTTTCCATCTGGAATGTTTCAGTGGCAGTCCAGAGTATTGACGTATTGTTGAGATTGTGACGGCACGGTTGGCGCAGTGGTTAAGCGATTGACTGCTGCGCTGCGTGTCGCGGGTTCGATTCCCGCACGGAACAAATATTTGTATGACCTACAAGTAGTTGTTCCGTTGTTCCGGGTCTGGCTGTTTGTGTATGTAAGTTTAAATGTTTGTAAACGCACCCACGATACAGGAGAAATTCCTAGTGTGGGCCACGTTTAAAAAAAAATGTATTTGTGCCCGGTTGATGGCAATAGGCTCGCCCCCTATTGCATGGGACTTAAACATTACTGGCGAAATGTGGGTGTACTATAGGTACACGTATGCCTAACGCGCCTGCATACAGGCGTGATGTTATATTATGTTACCACAAACACCAGCACATATGCGAAAAAAAATGATCCAGAAAAACAAAGAAAGAAAAATAAAAAGTTATCAACAGTATCCTTAACCACCTGTGTCTCCGAACATCCTTCATCCGCCGAGAGGTTTATTTATGACCTGAAGCTTTCAACGCTTTGTTCTCCTTTTAAAGATTGTAATAGTAATGTATGAGGTAAAATGTGATGAATATGTGTTATTTATTTATTTTATTGGTTCACCAACAATTTTTTACACAGGTTATGTGGTAAAGGTAACATGCTAAAAGTGTTTAAGCAACAGTGCAACAATTATTTACAGGCAAACTCCGCATGCATAGAGAAGTTGACCAAAACAAAAACATTAGATTAGTTTTAAATTACATTACTAAAAGTGTAGATAATTAATATAACAATATGACATGTACATAATATACAGGGTCATATTAAATTAGCTAGCGAAACTCCACAGACGCAATGGGTATCGATATCTAAACATGATCAAATTGTAAATATATCATTTAATCAGTTTTTTTTTCTTAGGTCTTCTACCGCATTTAGTGTAGTCACTTGAAAAATCTGTTTTTTTTTTTGTGTATACTTCACAGACTTGATGGGTACCGATATCTAAACATGATAAAACAGATTTTCTCAATTCATACTTCAATTAATAACACTAACAGTGGTTCGCTGACCAAAAAAAAAAAAAATCATAAAATAATTTTTTATTTTATTTTGTCGTGTTTAGGTAACGATAACCATCACGTCTGCGGAGTTTCGCTAGCTAATTTGATTTGACCCTGTATATTAAACTTATCTATATGGTATGTATTTATTGTATATATGTAAATGATACACCACAGACTTCCTGCAGTATTGTCTCTCTTTCCTCCTTAATCTATCCAAAGGTTGTCTTTAAAAGATCGCTTTTAGCGATATGACCGCCCATAGTGTCACCCTATGTAAAATTTAAATATTTCTATTTTTAATTTTTATGGTGTACATAATAAAGAGCATTATATCTATCTATCTGCTATATTAATTCTCGTATATTATCCAGTAAATAATTGGCTCTATTATTTAATTCTTAGATGCCTTATCGTATGCGTAATTCAAAACACAACAAAACTAAATAATGTTTTCAGTAATAGTTTGTAAAATAATGAAATGCTGCCAAATATTTTATATATAAGTAATTAGAAATTATGATAAAATTGTGCTTAAATAATAATTATGTTCGTAAACAATTGGCTTCTTAGATATTATAATTAATTAACCGAGTCTTGCTGTACACTGTGTATTATGTTATTGCTTGACGCTGAAACTGAAACAAAATAACGTTAACATTATAATAAAGAATATAAATTACCTTTCTCTATGTTCTAATTTATCTTGAATATCAAACAAACTTTATTATAATCTCGATAGAACCAAACATTATATTTTCATTTTGCTCAACATCGGTAAAATATAGAACCGTATTTCTTCTAGACCTACAGAAATGAAGTGTTCTAATCTTAGACACACACAAACTAACATAAAAACACACCCACAGCCTTCGAAAATTAGTGGCCAAAAGAGCACTAGTGAATTCCCGTCGGCTCGGCTCTAATTAAATGGCAAAAATCGACTCGACTCGGCTTGACCCAGTTGCGGGACAATTGAGTAGACGAGAAATGGTTGGGCCAACTCGTCGGTGTGGGGTGTGTGTGTGTTGGAAGATGTAGCGGGTTGTGTTGGGTCATGTTTATGTTTTAAACTTAAAGTAAGAGAGTTTGTTTTTCCTTGGTTCAGTTCGTATTTCGTTTTTGTTTAAGCATGATTGAATCCATAATACAACCCCTGTCTTAAATCTTATTAAGCTCTAATTAAGCCTTCCAGGGTGTTTGTTGCCAAGTCTCTTTCACTTATCTTTTATTGCAAGACACATTGTGGAAGTTTTTACCCGACTACGGCGAAGCAAAAAGGAGGGTTATGATTTTTACATGTATGTATGTACGTTCATCTGTTCCCTCATTACTTCTAAACTGCTTGTCATAATTTGACAATTGAGCACGGCTGTCTTCTGAACATCACTATGAATATGTATTAAATACATTAAAATATATTACGTGTAAGTTGTTTATTTAATAGACGATAAATATTGAATAGTTTGTACATAATGATTTCAGATGAGAATATTTTCTTGTTTCACACTTTTTAGATTGATTGATTTTTCAGTAGTCGGGTTTTAGTTTTTGAACTTATTTTTTTAAATAATAGAATCTAACTTCTATTTCTAAACGAAACCGCTCTCCGTCTGCAGTCGAGGCACACACTAATGTGAAACGTGCAGTTGTAGGCAATCTGTAACACGTAGTAATTAGCTAGATTTTCATACCTTGTTGCAGCTGCTGAACTTATGCCCAACCGCCTTTAAATTTATAAGCCTTACTGCGCACAAGTTTAATTTAATAAAATATTTATACATGTTCTGAGAATTTATAATTATTAACTAGTATTTCATTTAATTTTGTAAAACGTTGCGTGGATGGGTTGATTTATCGATTTTCTAAAATGGCCGAAGTTCTAGTTTAGGTACTCTCACATTTCAAACTGCAAAGCATTTATTTTAATTAAACCATTTACAGGCACTTTTAAATTATCAAGAACTCGGTCAATCAGAAATATGAAGCTAGTTGCCCATTCCAAAGCGTAGTGGTTACCTATGGAGAAGAATGGGCAAGAAACTGCATGAACACTCTTTGAAATCAAAAATATTGTTACAAAATACTAGTTACATCTAGCATGAGTATTTGTCGAACTTATGAACGCACCTTTAATTCCGATGCAATTACGTCTATTTTGCTTGAATACGACGTCAATCCACGCCTGATACAAAATAATGAGGTGCGATTGGAGTATATTTAAATTTTTCACAAAGCCACTTTTAACGCTATCCGATTCTAGACTTGCATCTCTCGTATTGGCACGAGTAATATGACATAAAACTGATATTATAAATGCGAATGTAACTCTGTTTGTCTGTCCGTATGTAACCTCGTCACGCCTTAACGGCTAAACGGATTTCGATGAAATTTGGCATACAGGTAGACCATATGACCTGGGTTAAGACACATGATTGAGCCACACACACTAAAACAGAAACACACCCACAACCTTCGAAAATCAGTGGCCAAAAGAACACTAGTGAATTCCCGTCCGAAAAGCATTATATGATATATTTTATATACAAATGATTATGGCTATACGTAGGAAGGTTCCCGTTATCAATTTCTCCCGCGTTTCTTGTTAGTTCAAAGCTCGTCTGTAAGAGATGTCTTTCAGCGATTAAACTGCCCATTGCAGGTTCGTTGCGGACTTGAGGAAGTGATGATGATGATGACGTCACGCTGAACTTGTTGCACGAAGGCTGCGCTGACGGTCAAGTTCGGGGTTACCAGTATAGAGGTATGAGGAACAGGGTGTAAAGTTCACTCATCCTCTATAGAAAAGGGAGGATCCTCTGACCAGACGGGAGTTGTGTCTAGTGGGCTACTGCCCGACGGTTGATGTCGGGACGTTATATACAACATTAGTTTTAGTTTATGCGAAATCCGAAACACGTGTCTAGTATTTTTATGAAAAGAATCTATGTACAAAATTTCAAAACTGTATCATGAAAAATCACAAAGTTATAAGGTTGTTATGTTACCGGGTTGTCCGTACAAAAACATGCTAACGGCGCCCCCGCGCCTCCAGGGTCGTCTTGCGCTCATAGATAATAATTTGGCAGTAGGTACCTAACCGTACGGCAATTGTATTGTCAGTAATTAAATGGTGATAACATTTTCCATCACACTTAAATATTTTTGGGACAAAATATAACATGGTGTAAGAATGATTGAAATCGATTCCGTTCCTTACTGTTAAACAAACTGTATTCAGGTTTCCCATAACCTAAAAATAATGTTGTATATACCAGTCACGCGGTAAACTCTGCTTGCGCGATGCAGGATTTTGCGTGACGTCAGTGCGACGCGTAGTTTGCATGTGGCGATGATGATGCCGCCACATATCTTTTGATTAAAATTGTCTTGGTCCAATAAAAAATATACTTGATAACTTTAAATTGTAAGCCGAAGTATTTTGGACTCCACATCATCATCTACATCATCTGCTTAGCCTTTTCCCAACTATGTTGGGGTCGGCTTCCAGTCTAACCGGATGCAGCTGAATACCAGTATTTTACATGGGGCGACTGCCGATCTGGCCTCCACAACCCAGTTACTGGGTAACCCGATATCCCTTGGTAAGACTGGTTGTCAGACTTTTGGGCTTCTGACGACCCGTAACAACTGTCAAAGATCTACAAATGACAGCCGGGACCAACGGCTTAACGTGCTTTCCGATGCACGGAGGAATCTTGGTATGAAAAGATGGTCACCCATCCACGGTCCAGCCCCTCGATCGACCCGATTTTTGACTCCACATATCATACATAAATGTTTTAAGTACCTCTGTCGTGTTTTTGTAACTGATGATTAAAGTTAAAATAACACATACAAAACTTCACCCCTGTAATCCCCAAAAGGGCTTTACCCATAGTTATGTTTAAGTATGTGTTTGTGTGGTGTTGTCGAATTGCAAACCAGGGTCATGGGTTTTTTCTTAAATAACAGCCAGCTATATTTGTTTTCGAAAAACGTCAGTAAACCTGCCAATTCTATTAAGTCTTAGTGTACCAACAAACTAACTGTTTACCTTATTAATTCAAATATAAATTCATGAAAACGCTGAAAACTGAAAGTTTAGTTCGCCTGAAAGATTTATAGTTAGTTAGCTGTTCTGTTTATTTTTAAGGTTTACCTTTTGAAAATGCTTGTAATCTTAAGCTCACTTTGAAAATTTTTGCTCGTTTTAAAATATAAGATGCAGAGAGAGATATGGCTGCTTTTTACGATGGGAAATCTTCAATTTCTGGATGGACCAGTAGAATCTTTTGGCTGTTTAGTCTGCGTAAAATTATTGAAATAATATTATTCAAATTATGTGTATCTATTATTGTCCTGAATGCATACAATAAATAATTAAGTATGACAGCCATAATCATTCTTATTACAAGCTTTTATTTAACTTGCAATGTATGCATGTAACTGTTTGTTCGGGTGGATTCTTGCAACTTAATTTTGAATCAGATACCTTCAACCGATTGAGCTGAAATTTTGTATACACGTTTAGTTTGTATGACGATGCATGGTTAGCTGTGTGACGTGATTCTATGTCCAACATGGCTGAACATCCAAAATGGCGGACCAGTTATTTTTAATGCACTCCTACAATATGGGTATGAAATGAAAGGGCTTGCTGAGAATAACTCGAAAAATAAAGTGATTTCTCTAAATCCAAAATAGCGGACTAAGTTTTTTATGCTTTCCTACAATATGGTTATCAAATGAAAGTACTTACTGAGAATACGAATGCGGGTTAAAAAAAATAAGATGGAAATAAAAGAATTAATAATAATAAATATTTAATTAGCTAAAGCAAAAGGAAGTTTAATAAATTGAACTAAAACTCCACTAAAGTAAAGAATGGAATGGTAGTCCATTCCATTATTTACTTTAGTGGAGTTTGAGACTCAAAACTGAAGTCAGACAAAAAGTAAAAAAAAACATCCTGGGCAGTCTTTGGGCACTGCCGATAGAAGTGAAAACTCAAAATGCAGGGTAGAACGAAGTAAGCTTTTATATCATATAAATTGTTTAATGTTGTTATAAGTTGATAGTAAAAGTTTATTTTATTCTTTTTAGCGCATTTAAATAAAAGCTTGTTTTAAAAAAGTTTTTTTACTTTTAATTTATTACTGATTTGAGTTACATTTTAAAATAAAATAAGTTGGCAATGATGAAGAAATTAAAAAATATAAGTAGTTGCTTTTCGACCGACAAAAGTAATCAACAAAACGGAAGTCGCGTTCAAGTCTAATTTAGTTAACTTAATTACTCAAAAGGACAATTTTACTATATTCTAATTGCGAAAAAGAACGGCTCAGCTCTGGTCACAGACAAGCCCGAGAAAGCACGAACATTTCCGAAGTTCCACGATCAGTTCCGAAGTTTTACGAACACTAGAAGTTTCTTATTAAACTGCTTTAAATGCAGTGTACCAGCGAACTTGGTGCGGCTACTTCGGTTTTCCACTGAAATATTAGCCGGAAATGAAAAAGAACATCGTACAAAACAAAAATTACAACTAAAAAAAAAATGCAGATACGATACGGGTGCTACCATTTGCTTTTTTCGCTATAACTCAAACAATACACAAAAAAAAATCAGCTTTACATTTTACGCAAAGAAAAAATTGTGTTAAGGTACCTAGTAAGGTGTATCGCGTAAATCCAACTCTGCAAACGCGCAAAGCCATGGAATTCAAAGAGAATACTATTATACTAGCATTTTCGTTCCGGTCATAATGGTGTTGCAAAAAAAAAACTATGTAAACAAGAACAGAATGAAACAAAGAACGTAAACCTACGTAGGGAACGATCATAGTGACGTTTACGTTCTATTGTTTGAACGTAAACGCTTTGGGTTTCGTAAAAAAAATCGGCTTGCAGGCAGAGAAATATTCATGATTATGATTGTTTGAGGTTTGTCTTACGTACTTATCTCAGGATTGGGTAAATAGTTTTGGACTGAAATGAGGCTCTTATTCAGGAACCAATCAAGCGGCAGCATAGCTAGTGGTATCTTAACATTTATTTCCATTTCTCCACCGACCTTAAAATATCTGAAGAAAAAAAAAACTGGTATCAGTTGATTTGTTTAGAAGCTACGATCCCAGACAGACGGACAGATAAATACTTAAACTAGTAACAATCCTCTATTTTTGCATTTAGAGCCTTCTAGGAAAATGTTAAAGTCAAATGATTCATTTTCTCCTCCACCAATCGTTATTTCTCCTGACACTTTTTCACTATTTTGTTTATAAGTATGTATGTATCTATGTATTAGTATATATTTTTGATTTTCGAGTTATCTATCCCCTATGTTGCACCTAACATGTATTGTCTCTCCATCCCCCTAAGATTGACTGGTAGAAAATGCCTCAGGCACGAAGTCCGCCTTTGTAGTTATTTTTTTACTTGTGCTTAAATTTTTCATAAATATATAAATGAAAATAAACTAGACCAAATTGTGCCATGCTTTTTTCGCACGGTAACAATAATGATTTTTCCACTTCCCTATACGACTCCTAAGGATCTAGAGAAATGGTAATCGCTATCAAAGCGTTTCGTATATCTACAACTATGTTCATCGGGATTGGCATAAGCTTTTCGGTAGCTTATGTCAATCCAATACATTTTGACTTTCCTTCATCGTTAGCGTTAATAGAATGTCTCTTTGTCTAGGCCGTGTTGAAAGAGAATGGAACGCAACAGATTTTTCCCAAAAAAAAAGCCAGACAAAAATTATAGAGAGAATATACTTACCAACAAA
The DNA here is from genome assembly GCA_963921375.1 of Tiliacea citrago. NCBI lineage: Eukaryota > Metazoa > Arthropoda > Insecta > Lepidoptera > Noctuidae > Tiliacea > Tiliacea citrago. Next base: position 24,205,622 of record OY992783.1, read on the forward strand.
TATCCTAGCTATTACCCGTACTGTTTTCACAATAATAACGTTTATAGACAATAAAACGATCCAGCTAGGATCTAGGCAATGGCTAGAACTTAACTTTCATTCGACGCGAGGACAGTGCAAACGGCTCAGTGAAATGGCGAAGCAATATACAGTATGGCTCCCAAACTAGCGGGGACACAGCTTATGGAAATTTAATTCGAGATAGGAATTGGTGAAGTTTGTTTTCCAGTTGTGTTTTAAGAGTTTGTTTTAGTTAGTTTTGGAGCTGGTGTAAACTTACTGAAGTTTTGGAAAGATTCTTATTTTAGGTAAAATAAGAAAGACTGAAGAACTGGCTTGTAAAGTTTTTCAGAATAATTATCCCGTTGTTTCTCTATTTTGGATTGTTAGGCGATTAACACACGGCACGCAAGCGGATCTCATGTCACATTGGTCTCTAATAAATCCGTTGATGCCTAACACGCATACACTGCCCGACCGCGCGCTCGAGCTGTGCTCTCACTATCTCTCACCGCCTTAGTAGAATTTTATTTAATGCATTACAGAACCAGAATTGAATATCAGATTTGAATTGATGGTAAGTACCAATGTCCTAACTAGTCAATTCAATCTTAATCGTGGTTGCTAATTGCCTAATTACAAGTCTTGCCAGGTGAATTTGTCTCCAGTGAGTGCCACGTATGCACAGCGTGTGTATACTTAGTTACCACAAGTTAAGCGCGCATCGCTTCGTGACATAAAAATACTTATTTTGGAAATCACGCGCGTTACGAAATCAGCGATTGCGTCTGGACGTGCATTTATTTTAGTAAAAAAGGTGTCTGGGACTGACTGGATGCGGAAGGCGGAGGACAGGGTGTTGTGGCGCAGCTTGGGAAAGGCCTTTGTCCAGTGGATCGCAGTGGACCGCGATAGGCTGAGTTGATTGCAGAGTCACATGACTCAATCTCAGTTTTACTGGCCCCATACCTATTACAAATGGTAAATACTCATGTATTTGTTCGCGCACACGCCGGTATGGGCTCAGTATTGCTAGGGTCACAGCGAATACTTTTCCGATACATTTAACCCTGTAAGCGGGTAGTTTTACACGTTGATCTGATTTTAAATAAGGATTTGTAGGGCTAAGTCTTTTAGGGTTGGGAAAACTCTGGATCCTGTAAGTCTACTCTTGATTTTCTCTTACGATATTATTTGTTACGAGCATTAGCATACCATAATAATATTCTCGCGCCTGGGACACAGGCCTCCTCTATGTGAGAGGGAGTAATCCACCACGATGACGTTTTCAAATTTTTGTTTCTAGGACATACCCGTTTCATCACGATGTTTTCCTTCACCGTTTTGAGAGCAGTGGTGATGAAATAATTAACACGTAACCTGTGGCCTGTCTGGGTTCGAACCTACCACTTACAACTCGTATGTAAGTCTGCTCACGTACGTACTTCTTTTTATGAGATATTTTTATATTCTTCAAATATTTCCATCTGCAAGGTTTTCCTAAATAAGAAAAATTTGACTAATCTATGTTTTTTGCGTAGACAAAAAGTCAGTCTCAGTTACTATTTAATTTCTGATTTAATATAAGAAACTTTGACAATAATTCTCATGGATATTAATACAGGTGTACAATATAGCACCTTTAAAAAAGGTTTTAGTGTTTGTGGGTGGCCATGGACTGAAATCACGTCACTTAGTCCCTTTTTGAGTGTAAAAATCGTCATAATTGAGTGCCTCATTGTGGACGCCCTAAATGCCACATAGTACTGCTTATGCCGTAACTTCCACTAAAGTAAGAATTTGCGATATTTCCGCAGGCGAAGTTAAATGTTATGACAGCACACAAACTTCACCGACGTTCGTGTTTGTGCACTATGGCCTATTCATTATGCACGTATGGGTTTTAACCTGAAAATATTTCATGTGCTTTTTGTAAACTGAACCGTGACAGTATTACTTCTAATGGCATTACGTCTAATGGCAACGCAGGCCCTTTTTTTAGGCCAGTTACTAGATGACGGTGTAATGGAGCTTTTTTTTTTGGGTGTGAAACTATCAAATAACTTCACCCGCTCTGGGCGGAGCGGGAGTGTCAGACTTTTACTGACTAAAACCCACCCGTGTTCCTTCAGATGCCTGTGTGCCAGGGCCACGCTATCCCTTTCGGACAAACTCGCAACCCAGGCAGGCATTGGCCCTACCGGACCCCGTCAGTTGGTGCTGCCATGCCTTTTTGAGGCGCGCGTGGAACAGAACGCGCCGTTGACCCGGGCCTGGTCCTTATCGGACGGCGAGCTACCCATCGCTCACCGTCCGCAAGGCCGCGCCTACGGTGGCCGGGAATCGCCGGCGACTCCCGAAGTGATATGGAGCTGAGGGGTGATTGTGTAACACACAGTAGCAATGAGCTTCATTTTGACAGTTCCACAACATTCTTCATTGCGTTATTTATGTTGTTGAACAGACAAATTATTCAAACTTAAGAAGCAATGGATTAGCAATATCTTTCAAAATCATTCAGATTGTTATTGACACTCTGTTACGCAATTATGGTGCTGAACTGAGGTACCAATTTAAAAAGTGGCTTTTAAATCATTCAGACCAGCACCCTTTTTTTAAACACAACTCAAAAACAAAAACTCAAAGCATTTATGGATTTTGAAGGAAATTCGCTACCCACTGCTTCATTTGTTTGAAAAAATCGTCTGAAATGTTGTTCAATTGCCAAAATGATTGACTTTGCCATTAATTGTTACTCAATAGTATCGTAAAAATAATCTGAAATCACAAATCAAACATTGATTATACAACATTGTCAGACTTTTAACTTTTAAGGTTTTGAATACTAGGCTTTTAGCATTTTTTTTCTTATTTTAATACGGTTTATTATTTACATTATAGCCTTAAGTACTTTGAGTATTTATCCTGTTAAAGTAATAATGTACTATTGGCTACTTTGTATTAGAGTGTGTATTTTTGTCAGTTTTTATTTTTGAAAAGTGTCTTGTTTGTGCAGAATAAAAAAAAATTTTTTTTTTTCTATATCTGTTTTTCTTAACCGTTATTCAGTGATGTTAAAGATTAACTAGTTATTAGCACATACACACGTACATAATCAGTATATGTCCCCACTGCTAGGACACAAGCCGCCTCTCTGTGTGAGGTAGTGGGCCGTAATCCACGACACGGGCCCAGTGCGGGTTGGTAGATGTCACATGTCTTCAATTTTTTTGGTTCTAGGACATGCCGGTTTCCTCCCTGATTTTTCTTTCACCATTTTGGGAGCAGTGGAGAAGAAATAATTTACACAAAATAAAGCAACTGTCTGGGTTCAAACCTACGACCTACACCTCGTAACAACTAATGACACAACAGATTTTGTACCCGTAACCTCGTGCTTTAAAAGATATTCCTTTAACTTCTAAGCCCACTTTACATAAAACATTTAAACTATCAATTTCACCCACACCGTTTAGGATTATCCTTTCTCAAAACAATTAAACTTAGTGCCAACATAATGCACCTAATGCGACACGTATTCAGTATAGAATCGTACGTGTCGCGTGTAGTTCGTACGTGATTCGTACTCGTACGAGTAGCCCGCGTGAGGCGTACGTGACCCCGCCGCGTCCCAGTTGCAATGACGCTCGATGTCACGCGTAATATACATATTCCAGCGCAATTGTTTGAAGGATAGTGTCGATAATGGTGCTCGTAAGTGTAACTGTAGACGCTATACAGGATGTTTGATTAAACGAGGGACATTCTTTAAGGGAGTGTAGTGAAATGAAATCTGTTTTTCCCAAAAAAGTGTAATTTTACCTACGTGATCAAAATGCAAAAAAAAAACAGATGTACCATACAGCAAATTGTATGTATAATATTTCATAAAAATTAACAACTTTTAATATGATCCATGCGTCATGTTCGTGAACGGGCGCTGTCAGTTGGGACTGGTCATCTCTTAGCTGCCACGGCTTATTTTTAATTATTTTAGTTTTGAATTGTTTTTTTTTTTTATCACGGACGCTTCTGACGTTTTGCATCGTTCTCACATGTATATGTTCAATAAGAATGACGTAACCAATACTTTGTATTAAATATTTTATTTTAAAAGAGTGTCCGTGGAGTTTCTTGCCCGTTCTTCTCCATAGGAACCTACTATTTGGAATGGGCAACTAGCTTCATATTTGTAACTGACCGACTTGCTGACAATTCAAAAGTGCCTGTAAATGGTTTAATTGAAATAAATGCTTTGAGTTTGAGTTTATGGGACCAACTCTGCAATATTATGGAAAACAAACAGCTGTTCCCTATAATTACACTTTTTTTCCAGGGTAGTACTCATGAAAATTATAAATTTTCACTATGGTACCACCATAGTGAAAACGAGTGCGTGTGTAGTGGGTTTGACGGCACGGTCGGCGCAGTGGTTAAGCGAGTGACTGCTGCGCTGCGTGTCGCGGGTTCGATTCCCGCACGGAACAAATATTTGTATGACCTACAAGTAGTTGTTCCGGGTCTGGCTGTTTGAGTATGTGAGTTTAAATGTTTGTAAATGCACCCACGATACAGGAGAAATTCCTAGTGTGGGCAACGTTTAAAAAAAAATAGTGTAAATTGATCATTTTCATGAGTAGTTGTCAGAAACTTCAACTTTTACAAACGTACAAATTTACTTTTTTTTATTGCAAAATGTGCCTTTTCTTGCCCTCATTCTTGCATGATAGAAAGCGATGGATGAGGTACTTAATATGGAACGTACGTGCCCAGAAGATGCCTGTTCACTGTTTCTTCTAATTTTCCCATTAATTTAAAATGGCCCTATCTTGTTGTTTGTAAATAAATTGTACAGTCGAATGTCAATACTAACAAAATAAACAAAATAGCACAGCATCATGCTGAGTGCAAGCCTTCTTGTCACAATCATGAGCTGCAGCTACCGACTATTGTTTTTGTGCTTGTGATTATTATGTAGACCTGTTTTGTGTAATGTATGCCTACTCGAGTTTATTATGTTTTCGTATACACGTGTTTCTGTCACAAATAAAATTATTTTTCTTTCTTTCTTTATAAATAATGATGAGATTTCGTTCACATTGCAAAATTCAATTCTTCTGTTCGCTTAAATTAATTATGCATTTTAGTTTCAAGTTAATTTAAAGCATGCTGTGGCCTCCTGTGATTGCACCAGACTTAATCTCTATAAATTGTGATTTTTTGTGTGCATTTTTGTTAGAGGACCTCGATAGAAAGGGTTACATTAAATTAGCTAGTGAAACTCAATTTATTTTTTGTTTTAAAAATAAAATAAATAAATGGTGTTTTATTTCAGGCAAAATACCCATATACAATTTAAATAGTAAACAGTAAAAGAAAGAAGTAAAATCATTAAAATAAAATAAAAAATAAAATATGGAGGTATGTATAGTCTCGAAGACAGTCTTTCGTAATTTTTGTTCTCGCTTAGCTGAACAGAAATCCAGTGCACAAATATGGGGCTTGCTAGGTTGCACGAGACAACCCTCAAAATGCTGATACTGTTATCATCAGTCTATAATGTGCTCACTGCTAGTACACAAGCTTCCTCTCTGTGTGACTAGGCCGTAATGCACCACACGAGCCCAGCGGGCCAGCGGGTGTTCTTTGACAAAACTTTAAAAAACATTTGTACAAGTAGATACACCCTCGGGAGTTGCGGCGATTTTGACATTTAAGCGCGCATGAGTCGCATAATCGAGCTTTTCACGGCAAAAGCGCATTTTCGTAAAGAGCGTATAAAACGATTAATCGTATAAACAAATCGACCTTTCCGAGTCTGGCTGACTCGAGTCTATTAAAAATTCTCCAGTCTCGAAAAATTCGATTGACTCCTGAGAGGCGAGGCCTAAGCTGAGCTTTGCATTTGTGTGAGTGATTACCAAAAGTCTCTACTTTTGGTACAGGAGTCAATCGAATTTTTCCAGACTGAAGAATTTTTAATAGACTCGAGTCAGCCAGACTCGGAAAGGTCGATTTGTTTATACGATTATGCCAGTTTATACCGGTTTTTTATCGGTTTGTACTCTTATAAACCGATAAAAAACCGGTATAAACTGGCTTAAACCAAGCAAAGGACGCTTCGCGCTCTAGGCCGACGTCACACCTACACTATCTTTATGTGTACTCACACAAATGCAAAGCTCAGTTAGGCCTCGCGGACTGTATCTTTCAGCCTTCAAACAAGCTAATAATATGATGACATAAATTGAGTGGAAGGAGTGTGATGCCAAAAGTTCAAAAAAATGGGGTTTGAACTCAAACCGTCTTATTACAAAATAAGATTTATCGTCAGACCCAGGTTTAAACCATGGACCCATTATTGAATTTCAAACTATATTCCTACTGCTAACTTAGTACCAAACTAAGTTTTCCATTTAAGTATAAAGAACGGTATTTCAATCACTGTTACGTTCTTATTACAAACACTGGCTGCATGGTTTAAGCCATGTCAAAATATAAATCTTGTTTTGTAATAAGACAGAAAGACTCTAGTTCACTAGTACCCAGTAATAAAACAAAATAGGGGCCCAAGTCTGCTATTTTTATAAATTCAGTCATTCCAACACGATCCCATTGTCATGCCATTGTCATTTTGCTAAAAGTTCGTAATCTGGTAAATTCATAATGGTCGATCATTTTCTTTGCAATTTCTTTCAATGTAGTGTCAGTGGCCGACCATTGGAAAGTCATAATGACGCCATTATAATAGTAGATTACCAAACTTGTCAAAATCAACAATTATAAAATCAATGATCGACCATTCTGACACTATTGTAAGCAGACTTGAGGCCCAGGTTTCTTGTCGCTCAAAAATAACATCCGCTCCTGTCAATCATTAATAATGATACACGATGGCAACAATGTGCAAATAGAAATCATCATCAATCAATGCTTCCTCTATGATTATGCAATGTGTGTTTTACACACACGGTCCTGAGGCATAGATTAAGTATCCGACAGTGGCGACACTTCATACAATCGCTCTGGAATATGCACAGTCAGCTTCAAAAAGAAACAATACGGAGAATAAACTAACAACGAAGATACGTCGACAAAAATTCACGCTACAATTTGTGTTTCATAACACTGTATCAATGTGTAGCTATAATTAAGTACGCAATATGTAATATGTTTTGTAGCTACACCATTAGTTAGTTTTCAATCTATCGGTATTATTTCCGTTAGATTATATAAACTGTCGAAAAGTTGTGAAAAGGATGGTGGACGCGAGCCGAGCGAGCTTAGCGAGCGATGCCGTGGCAGCGGCCGGTGAGTGATACTTCCAAGTTGCTTGCAGCTGCAAGGCAGGGTATATAATATTAGCGTAAGGTGCGTTATATCGCAACCAAGTTTGATACCAGTTCACAATTTGACGTTTTCCCATGGATAGATTATAAATTATAGAAAACGCATTATGCGTTAAATTGTTGTTATTGTTTGCAACAACAATAACAACAATTTAACGCATTATTTTTTTATACGCATATTTTTACAATTGTTCGACAGTTTATAATCTAACGGAAATAATACTGATAGATTTTAAACTAACGAAGTTCATAACTTAAACGGTGACATATACATCTTTCTTAGGCTGACTGTACAATACCGCTTTTAGGAGCTCTAAGTAACCCATACCCAAACTAGCTGTCGTTTAGGCAACCGTGCAGCATCGTCTAACGCATAGCCAATTTACCGTAACGCCTCTGATTCAAAGCTTTTGGATATTGAAACGAAGCGATTCGGAAATATTGCTGTAGTAAAATATGGTACGAAAATGAGTGAGTATGGTGAAATTTTGATTCGATGTCAATACAGTGGCAAAATGTAAGACAGCGACGCCGATGAATCTATTGATGCCCTATGATTCCTTCCACCGTTTTTTTTACGGGCAACTTTATTAACCTGGAAGTATTAATAAGGACCGATCATTATGAATAATAACCAAGAGCGTCAATCAAATCGGTAAATTTATTATTTTGGCCGGCCCATATTAATAATGCCCGACGGTCCGTGGTCTATCTATATTCAAGCTATCTCAAACCTTGATTTATTAAAATCAAGGTTTGAGATAGCTTGAATATTTATCACTTCAACCGTGCAGTATTAATACTTCCCTACTTATAGCGGGCAGTATGATAAATTGGCTCGAAAAGACTCTCATTTTGATGGACAAGGCTTCCAACTACTGGTGACTGAAATTCAAAACGTAAATGTAAAATTGCAGAGTTATTTACAAAACAAATAGCGTAGAGTCATCTCAATTACCCCTTTTCCTTGAATTTTTATGTATATTTATATATAGTATATAATATAATGTAAGTATATATTATAGTAAATAATAATGTATGTATGTGTATTATAGGTTTACGAGTATAACCTATTTGTGTACCCGTTTTATTTATAATTAATTATGTTATAATTTAATATTTTTTAATATTATTACTCAAAATCAAAAGTCATTTATTTAAACTAGGCTGAGAATCAGCACTTTTCGAACGTCAAAATTACATAAGACAGTCCCCCAAAAACGCCCACCTTTCACCACTTCCTAGTGCTTTAGCTGGGAAGAAGAAGTGGCGCAACAAACTCCCCAGCAGCACAGCTGTCTGTTCAGATATGAAAATTGAATCTATACAGTAAAATGTAAAATAATTTGCATTACGCAACACAGAACATTAAAATAATTATATTATTTGCCTTATGATAGCTAGCACACGCCTACAATACAAAAAAAAAAAAAAAACGTAAAAATCGTAAAAAAACTATACTCAAGCAGAAATAACGTAAACAGAACGTACTTAAATATAAAGCCTCCAGAAATAATGGGCGTGCCCGCTTACATAAAGCTATAGCTGTAACTCGAAGTCCAAATGATAAACTAGCACCATCGAAGTAAAAAAAAAAAAAACAGTTAATCATCACTTTCTCTGAATCAGAGCACCCTCCATCTTATCTCTTCACCACCCTTGGTTGACTGGTAGAGAATGCCTAAGGCATTAAGTCCGCCTTTGTTCCTTATTGTGTGTAGTTTAAATAAATAAATAAATATAAATGTAAATGCAAGAAATGAAACATTTTTTGCAATTCAAAATGTGACAAAAGCTCACTTTGCAAGAATGAATAAATCTATTCTTAATAATTACAAAATAATAAATTCTTACACAATCTCATAATTTCAAATATTTCAGTATGAATTAGTTGACCTATAATAGTCAGAAAGAACTACTAATTGCTAACAATTACTTACTAATTTTTAAACTGTTGTTCAAGTAATATTTGTATAATATAATAAGCTGAATTGTTTTTTTTTAACCTTACAATAAGAGTGATGTAAATATAATTTCATATAATAAACAATAACACCACAGATTATCTCTTTTATTACTTTGCTCAAGATAGGTCGTTATTCATACTGACCGGAAAAGCGATTAGTCATGTAGTTTTACTTACATTGCCCACTTGATACGGCTATTATGTATACAGACCGGCCATCATTCAATATGACCGGACTTCTTAAGTTGCCCGTAAAGTAAGTTTATAAATTATGTAAATGTCTTGTTTGAAATTAATAAGGACAAAATGTAAGTCATGAGACTATTGTATAATGTTAATAAGTAAGTAAGATTATTTACTTTTTAACATTATAAAATAGTGTCATCAGACAAATAAAATAAACAAACAATATAAACTAATACTAATAATATTTATTGTTTATTCTATGGCTGTTCCAAAAAGAATGACAGTATGCTATCACAAGTGGATAAACAACTAAGTACTTTTGACAGCATACTGTCATTCTTTTTAACCGATTAAAAAAAGGGCGGAGGTTCTATGTTCGCCTATATGTATTTTTTTACCCGGCTTCTTTAGTTTATGTTTATCGATATGTTCGTCACTTGAGAACAAACTTTTCGATTTTAATAATTCTTCTTTTGTTTGAAAGGTTTCCCGAGGTGGACACATATTTTGCTGAAGTTCTGATAATCCATTATGCGTATGTTGATGATATTATTACAAGTTCCTTACACTGTTGTTTACATAACAAGCCCTTGTTATGTAAACAACAGTAATTGGCTTTCAGACTAATGTACTGTTCTTGATCTGTTTGTTTCAGCTGTAAGTCTCCCATGATATTTGAATAAATAATAATAAAAGTTATTCTCACAAGCATTTTTTTGAGGGCAACAATGAGGGCAGGCAGAAACTAAAGATTACCACATGGTAGCCTACTTATCTTTGTCTCATTCAATGTTGACTTTAGTGTTGCCCAAATTCAGTCTTGGTCTTGCAGTCTTGGTCTTGTTCTTGCGTTTTTGCAAGACCAAGACCAAGAACAAGACCGCGTATTTTTAGCAAGACCAATACCAAGACTGACCGTGCAAGACTTGAGCAAGAACAAGACATAGCCTGCAAGACTCTTGCGTCTTGCAGCTAGGACTTAGCGCTATTTCACTGAGTAGTTAGGTGTAACAGTTCGGTGTATAGGTAGGTACGCTTAGGAATTCTATGAGACGCAAAAAACTGTATCAAAGAATATGAAAAACTGGACCTATGCGCATTACGACTAATACCATAAACATAGCGAATAAAAAAATATCTATTCAAATCAAACTGAGTGCATGCATAGTTATGTTTTAACCATCGGCACTTTGATAATGCGGCATCAAAGGTTTTGTACTTACTTCTCAAAGAAATTTGCCGCTTTTCGGAAGTACATGGTTATGATACACGCGCCGGCGGCTTCTTTTGAAATCTAAAACAATCGTTGCCGCCACGCCGAAATCATAACATTTGTGACACTATTTGATTGCCGCCATAGGGCGTAGGTATACTCATGCAAAATAATTTCGAATTTTTTTAAGAGTACCTACAGGTGTTCCAAAGAATAAATAAGTTTCAGAGTGCTTAGAATGAAAATGAATACATTATACTGATCACGCAAGTAGTATTATGATTAGGTTATAAATCAAAGCTTATAAATCATAAATGTTTATTAAGAAACAGTTACTTCCATGGAAAACGACATATAGGTCAGTTGATTTTTCGAATTTCTTATCAAATCTTCAGTTATTTATTAATCTGCTTGATCTTTACTATGGCTATGTTAATTCAAGCTCACAATGTTCCAATTCTAATACGTTTTTCTAAGATTTAAAGTAAACTTTAATAAATAGTAATAGACTAATAGGTAATTGCAAGACTTGCAAGACTCTTGCTGCAAGACCAAGACCAAGACCAAGACTGGGAGCGCAAGACCAAGACCAAGACCAAGACCAGGTGTATTGGCGCAAGACCAAGAGCAAGACTGGCTAAGTCTCGTCTTGTTCTTGCATTTGGGCAACACTAGTTGACTTCAATGAACCTATTTTTTTAACCTTATTTTCCTTCAATTTTTGTATAACAAACAAAACACATTGTGCAAAGAAAGAGCTTTCGTTTTGCCATCGCAGGCTGTAATAGCAGGATTGACTGCTTTATTGAAATCCCGCCTGTCAATATCATCTGACTTCCCCCATCCCCCATATACATATTATAATGCGGGATCTTGTGGTCCCCATACGTTCGTGTTTCAAGGGATATGGGGGATTAGAGGATAAAGAATTTATTTTTATATCATGTTTTTGGGAATGAAAATGTTGGTATAATAAACTTGGAGTTTGGCAGACACGTAGGTACGTACGGTTGATAAATGATTTATAAATACGGTAGTTTTTGTAATAAAAAAAAACCGGCCAAGTGCGTGTCGGACCACGCATAGTAAAGGGTTCCGTAGTTGAGATGAACTTATCCCAAGAACAAACTTAACATTGGAGTTGAAAAACACGTTTCCTCATACATTCCAACTGCAAATGTAAGTTTGTATGTACAATATTGAGATTATTACTATGCTGTTTTAAGACCATAGACTTCATAAAGGGTTTCCTGTAATCTATAAGTAAAGACCAATTTTCTGTATTTTTTTCATAAAAATTGGCTCATTAGTTTCGGAGATAAATAACTGTAAAAGTATTTATTTTAAAATTATACAAAAAAAGATATGTACAATAAGCACTTTCATTTAATATGTCACACGGTACAGTTTGCAAAACTTTATTTTTAATTTTCAAATATACCCCCCCAAAAGTGCCCCCAAATTCAAAATTAATTTATCCACGTTACGCAATTCATATTATGTTTACCAAATTTCAACTTAATCGGTCCAGTAGATTCGGAGCAAATTGGCTGTGACAGACGGACAGACAGACAGACCCACGAGTGATCCTATAAGGGTTTCGTTTTTTTCTTTTGAGGTAATGTTGAAATAATTATTTTTAATCGGTATTTTTTGATAAACTAAAATCTAATAGTAGTAATAAATAAATAAATAATTCTTTATTGACATAATAGGTTACAGAAACTTTGTTTGAAGCCTCTGACTCCTGAACTAGGTGTACCTGTATGTCAGGAGTCAGTAACTAATGGAGTTAGGACCTACAGTCCAAAGTTTAGAACTATCATCTTTATAAATAAAACGCTATACACAACACTACAACCGACATCCACGCGGGCGAAGCCGCGGTCAAAGCTGGTTCTACAAATAATAAAGGAAATGTCGTCACGTACCCGATGAAGCAACGACTCGGTGCTTCCAAAAGCAAATTGAAACGAATTCCTTGAAGAAAATAACAGTAGTCTGAGAACAGATAAAGAAAAATTTAGGCAGGTCTTTAGCCCTAATTTCTTGGAAAAGTAGACAATAATGAAGGGAAATGTTTTGAAGAGGCATGGAACTGTAAACGTTTACCAGGAAATGTATAGATGCTTTAAATTACCATGTTTACAAAGGGAAGCCGAAATAATGCTTGCTTTTGCATATCCAGACTCTCAGAAAATGGTAGATAGAATTTTTAGTATAAAGCTGAACCCACTGCAGTTTAGTCTTACGGTGTTCAGTTGTATGTTGCAAGGGAAAACCACTAAATGGCAAGGAAAACCCGTGGAGTATATTTCCTTAAATCATGCACATTTCTAAATTCCGAAGCTACTGTAGAGAATTTGTTTATAACATAACTTAAAGTATACATTCTAACAAACTACCAACATAACGCATAATGTTTCTTTCAAACTATTTAAAAACATTTTCTCAAACATGCTTGGAAATTCGAGAATTATTTTGACAACCTTCTTCGAGATAAATCGAAATTGCTGTACTGGCCAAATACATGCGAGCAGCGGCCACCAAACGTTGTATGAAAATCCATATTTGTCGTGTTCAGCGGCCAATTAAATTACATAGTAAACTCATAGCTATCGTGTAATTTAAAAATGGAACGATGTTTTACTCCGAAACACCGACTCATGGCAACCAAGGAGGTAACTTATCAAAGGTTTTATTTAAATTTCGAACTGGCTTGCAAATAGAAAGCTGTTTATTGAAAAAATAACAAATGAACACATTGGCGCGTGAAAAATTATCATTGTTCGTCATTGAATCTGGAATTTATAAATAATTTACTTTGTTTGAATTTCCGCGCATAATTTGAGAAAAGCACTATACAAGCCTTGGCCGCAACCAGTGCCCCTATTGCAGGCCGTTCCAGTAATTTACTATTTATCACCGTAACAATAAAGCCTTCTTATGTTTATTAAAATTGGAAGCTTTACACTATCCGACGATAAAATATAACCTGAGACATCTTTTGAACACCTACCTAACTTACTAGATTGTTTAATCCACAACATAATATCATCACGCGTGTAAAAAAGAGGAATACGTTAGTATTGAACGAACGCCAACGACCACGTGGCTGCGTTGCCTCTTCAGTCCGAGACATGTCGCTAGTTATGTTTAAGTCCCATGTAAGGGCGAGCCTATCATATATATCACAAATCCAGACTCCGGGCCGCTATTGAGAAGTTCCAGATGAGATTTATTTTTTCAAATTTCCTCAAATTTAGGACTAATCCCGCGGAGCACACTGCTATGGCAACCTCATCGGAACCAGTGATCACGTTGATTGAAAATGATCCGCACTGGTGCGTGCCACGCCAGAATGAATATAGCATTCGATCAACCGCCTAAAGTAATCGTTGGTGGTGCGTATTATTGTATTCAATAATCACAATCATAGATATTAATATTACCATTGGTGTGTGAAATGTTGATATTCAGTCAGGTGCGGATATTGGTGCGAGTGGAAGTTTTGAACTTTGACTGCTGTATATACGTTACCACAGTTTCAACTGAAGTGAAGTCAAATAAGAGTTTATCAGGTCATCATTCTCCTGCCCTAATCCCAATTTATTTGAAGTCGGCGCAACCTGTATTTTTATCCGGCCGCCCCAGAAGGAAGGTAATGTTTTTCGAGATTATGTATGTATGTCTATTTCTTTGGCACGCTCTGTATCAGCCTAAGCGGCTTGATGGATTTTAACATATGAGGTTTCGTTAGATTCGTCTTAATTGTGGGAGTGATATAATGAGAGAATATATTATATGCAAAATTAGAACAGACTCTATCCGGTAGAATTTGTTTTATGAGGTATTTATTTCCGACTTGCTAGACAAAAATTGTGATAGCTCGGCTAACATGCTTGATATAAACATAATTTATACCCTATATCACTCAGGAATAATCTAGCTTTTACCAGTGAAAACATTTTTAGAATTGGATCATTAGTTCCGGTGATTACCCCCTACATACAAACAAACAAATTTTACCTTGTTATAATATTAGTATAGAAAACTAAACACCGTACTGCAAAAAAACATGACTGAAAAGAGAAAAACAAGCATTATAATCTAAAGAATTTTGAGTCCTAAGGACTGTCAAAGATCCACGAATGACAGCCGGGACCAATATATGGCTTAACGTGCTTTCCGAGGCACGGAAGAGTCTCGGTATGTAAAGATGGTCACTCATCCACGGACCAGCTCCGGCAACCTTTTGATTTGATTTTGATGGTATTACTTATTTCTCGGCTATCCCATGGTGTGGGGTATCGTTATTCAACATAACCCACACAATATTTGCGGGTCTGTGAAAACCAGCTTTAAATTGCTAATTTTTTTTAGAGTCAAGTGCAAAACCTCGCCAGCTAAATGGTTGTTTTTGGATATGTGAAGAAAATAATGGCAGTAGTATATATAACAAGATTAAAAGGGAAAACTATCACAGCTAAGTAGGCTTTACAAGTTAACGAGCAATAGTCAACGAACTTATATTTGTAGTTGGAGAATTGACCGTAAAGTATATCGACGTATGGGAGAACATGTTTTTCAACTACAATGTTAAGTTTGTTTTTAGGATAAATTCATCCCAACTACGGAATCCTTTATTGTGCATGGTCCGACATCCACTTGACCGGTTTATTAGTAGCTAGGTAGGTTAATGTGTTTGAAAAAGCTTGCCCTATCTTAGCCACGAATGGTGGACTCTTTGCCCGACAGACACTGTGGTAGCTTTGGTCAAGTGTGCGCTAGTTACCAAGTTGTTGCTTTTTATGTATATGTAGGCTAATCCTCTTAAATACTATCCGCCATTTGAAAGGCGTAAAGTTATGTCACTGGTTAATAAATCACAACTGTAGCCATCTTTAACAACTGTGGGCTATTTGCGCCTGGCTTGCGCCCAATGAGCGACTTCATCTCTAAGTTCATAACAAAATCGTGACTGTGTCCTTTAGTGGCCTAGCGTGGGTAGGCGATCATACATATATTGTTAACTAGCTGCGCCTCGCGGTTTCACCCGTAGAAAAAGAAAAAGTAGCCTATGTCTCAATCCAGGGTGTCAGCTACCTCCATACAAAATTTTATCAAAATTGGTCCAGCCGTTTGAGCGTGAAGAAGTAACAAACATACACACACACACACACTCACAAACTTTCGCCTTTATAATATTAGCGTGAGTGTGATAATACTGTTGGTATTTAGTCGATTTGATTGTGTTTTTGATAATTGACTTTCAGATAATGGCAACACTGTCGGTACTATCACTCAATGTTTAATATAAAACCGACAACTGTCCTCAGTAAAATCCCCTTTTAATATTTACTGTGTTAGGAGACAGACATAATTCCTTCCCTGTGAAACGTCAAATATATAATGAACGTTATTCAATTTAAAGTTCTGCTTTTGAATTCATGCCCGAAACCTAATTTCCTACAAATACGCACATTACCAACTCAACTCCACTAGCCTTTTCTTTAATGATGATTACCTCTTCAACAGAAAATAATATTGAAGATCGTTTATTCGGGTTCTCTCTAGTTTCGACCTTTATAAATTTTGAATTCCTCTGAATATCCTACGTCCTCGACATTTAGTAAATATAACCCGTCCTAACATTTTCCATGAAAATGTTTGATACTTAGATGTTGGACCTACAAAATCTATTTAATATTAAATAATTACATGCTTTATACCTAAATAGAGTTCTCGCCACAAACATAAAACATCACGCCTGTATTTGCAAAAGGGACAGGCAGACGTGTACTTGTAAACACCCACATTTCGGAAATGAGTACCTATCGCCATTAAACGGAATTCTTTCACCGAGAAATGTTTAACGGAAAAACTTCATAACACTGAACAATCCCCAAGGGATTGAACCCAAGACCTCAAGATCAGCATGAGGTTCTGAACAGTTAGACAAGTTTTTAGACTTTTTAATCTTTCAACTAGCGACTACCATCAGTTTTCATTCGACATCTGGGACCAACAACCATGACCAACCATTCGAAACACGCGTCAGTGAGCCCTCAGAATCCCATAATGTAACAATTGCCTTCTCATTGGCAAATATCTCTGGCACCCGAAAACCTTGAAACTTATTTAGAAATTGAAGTACAAAGGGATGCTTGACAATTGTCATTTTATCTCGAATTGGAACAGTTCTCACTATCGAAATAATTTGAATTTCTTGGTCGTGTGCAATTTTGTTAGTTTTGTGTTGGTCCTGGGTTGAAATATACGGGAAGTTGATTATAGCGCGAGCACGTTATCATTGAAAATAAAGAAATTTAGGTATGGTCTGTTGAAGTCCAAATGGATCAGAAAACGTACCTGTGGATATGCAAATGAAGTGTTTTGACTTGTTTATTTAAATTCTTAAACCTGAAATTCTAATTTAGAATCACCTTAATGATGTTTTTCATTGGGTAATTGTGGTTAATTTTTAACCGACTTCAAAAAAAGAGGAGGTTCTCAATTCGAATGTATCTTTATTTTTTGTAAGTTTGTTACGCGATTACTCCGCCAATATTATGAATTGATGTTGATGATTTTTTTTGTTTTGGTAGGTCATACTTTAGAAGTCCCATATAAATTTTATCGAAATTAAATTACAATTAAATAATATACAAAAAAAAAACAACTGACTGCCAAAAAAACAATAAAAAGTGAAAAATAACTTTAATTTCGGAAGTTGGTGGGAAAAAACGAATATACAAAACCAAAGATATCGACTTCCGAAATTAAATTTTTGACTTTGAATTTTTCACTTTGTAGTGCTTTTTTTTTTTTGTAAAAAGTTTTTTAAATGAGTAGGTAGGTACTCAATGCTCGTCGATGTCATTCAAACAATAATTGTTGGAGACAGTAGTGAGATATTGTTCTGTCGAAGCAATGAGTAGTCGAACTATTGTTTTTCGAAAAAAATAATAATACTTAAATAAAGAAAGAAAAAAACTGTCGAAATTCAGTATGATACCTACTCCAACTAAAGTTGAAACCTTCTAAATACAGATGAATGTGTTTACTAATTTCCTTAGTGAGTGATTGTATAAGAATTTAACCTGGCAGGGTTTGTTTACATATACATCTGATACTTTTGGAACAGACATTAGGTTACTTCTATTGAAATCTACCTGTACCTACAGCTCCTCTAAAAACGAGCGAGCCTTAAGCTGTCGCTTAAGATGTAACATCGTCATCTCACCTTGGTAATAAGCAACTGACCAGCGTACTCACTAATTCCAAGAGTAAACTAATTCCATGCTATTAAAAAGTACTTACTTATTCCATGCTCAAGCTGTCACTTCCTGCTACACACTTCCATCCCTTTTCACGAAATCACTCCCACAGAAAGAGAGGGGAAAGATGTTACCCAACAAAAACTAGCTAGAAGGAATAAAAAAGGCAAAGATATAAAAAAAAAACTGGACAAGTGCGTGTCGGACCACGTATAATGAAGGGTTCCGTAGTGGGGATTATGATAAGCTAAGAACAAACTTAACATTGTAGTTGAAAAACCTGTTCCCTCATACATTCCAACTGCAAATGTAAGTTTGTACGAACAATATTGAGAGATTTACCATGTTATTGTAAGATCATAAACTTCTTATAGGTTTTCGTGTAATCTATAAGTAAAGAACTATTTTCTGTAGTTTTTTCGGTCAACATCTGTGTTTTTTTTTTTCTTTATTTATTTAGAGGGGCTTTTACGCAAGGCGTATGCCAGTCCCATCGTATCCCAAACAATAGTATTACAACACGTGGGCCATGAATTTGAACAAAACCTTCGCAGCGTCGCCATTTGGTTGGGATAGAATTCTATGAAACATGCCTACATCAGTTCTGTTCAAATTCAGGGACCTTACAAAATAATTTCTATTTGATTCATATTGGACACATTCCATCAATAAATGTTGTAGGTCCTCGACAACTCCACACTCCTCACAATTGGGTGAAGCGATTTTCTTCATCATGAAGGCAAATTTTTTGCATGGAATGTGTCCAGATCCGAGTCTAAGAGCAGTAACAATCAGTTTTCTACTAATATCGCTATTCATGAACCAGGGCACGCGAAGAGGTTCACACTGTATGGTTTTATACCATATACCCTTTACACTCGGTAGTTTTGGAGATAAGGGGGGAATGGTCAACATCTGTGTTCTTAAATAATTTTAAAATGATTCCCTTTCATATATAATATATATTTCCTGTCCTTTGATATGTCACACGGTACAGTTTGCAAAACTTTATTTTTTAATTTTCTAATTTGCCCCCCAAAAGTGACCCCATATTCAAAATTCATTTATTTACGTTACACGCCCGTGTTTAAATCACAGAAGTTCATATTATGTGTACTCTGTGTATTATGTGTTTCAACTTAATCGGTCCAGTAGATTCGGAGCATATCGGCTGAGACAGACGGAGAGACAGACAGACAGACACACGAGTGATCCTATAAAGGTTCTGTTTGTTCCTTGTATGGTACGGAAACCTAACACAAAAAAAAGGACTATAGAAGTTTCCACAAGCCACATTAGGTATGGTTAATCCCCAATTTAAAGTAGGCAGCACTTTAAGTTGGGGATCAATGACACCTTTATAAATCAATTTTAAAACAAGCTTACTTTCATCTATCAAGGTCTATCAAGGATTTTTTGTTGAACATTTCATTTGTTTTTCAGGACCCGATGCATTTTGGATTCATATTTTGTGCCAACCAATATTAAAAAAAAACTAGTCATCTGCTCTATTGTGAACTGAAATTCCATCTGTTGCGCTACTGGGCATCAAATATAGTGAGCTATGGCCGGATTGCACGGATATGATCCAAAATATTCTGCAGGTTTTTTTTTTTTATTTCAACATGGCCGTCATTTAGTTGGTTCACTTGTGATGTTTTTTTTTTGTTCTAAATTACTGTCTCATTGGTCTGTAAGCGCGACTGCTGAGCATTTCTCCTGAGTTCGAACTCCAGGTCGGGCAGTGGTATTAGGTGTTTTCACTAAGAGTTTCTCAGTAGTAGCCCAAAGTCTGACTTCGTGCACGGTTAATGGCAATGGGCTCGCTCCTATTACATGGGACTTCATCAAAACTAGAGAAATGAAGGTACACTTACTAGACTCCTCTGCCTACGCCTTCGGTTCCCCAAAAGGAGTAATTTTGTGTTACCTATGTTGTGTTGAAAATAACCGGAGTTACCGACATAGCTTGCAGAATAAGCACGCTGAAGTGGCAGTGGGGTGGCCATGTTTGTCGAAGGACCGATGGCCGGTAGAGCACACGAGGAGTTGACACCGCGAGTCTTGGAGTGGATACCGCGTATTGGCAAGTATAGTGGGGGACGCCCCCACCTTAAAAAGGTGGCACACAGACTTGAAAAGGGCTTATTCCATGTATGCTTTTGCAATTGGTACACTAAAAACAATACTCATGTTCAAATGCGATTCCTATCACAATTTTTTACCCGTATATTTTCAACACCGTTCTTGAAACTAAGTAAAATAGCGAACGTCTTCTCACTATTAGTTAAAGCGTACGACATTTAAACCAATTTGTTGGCATCTTTCATTCTTAGTTAACTCTTGGCTTCGACAACTCTTTGTGCGAACATTTTCTTTATCTTCATAATAATTTTGTTTCTACTATTTGGAGTAACGTTTCAGTTCGCTTTTGTAACAAAGAAAATTCTTGTTTATTTCGTATACTTACACATACATACATAAACATCACGCCTGTAATCCCCGAAGGGTTACGCAGAGGTGTACCTAAAGATTTCGCCAGTTATGTTTAAGTCCCATGTAACAGGGGGCGAGCCTATTGCCATCAACCGGGCATAAATCCAGACTGCTGCTGCTACTGAGGAATTCCTAATGTAAAATCCTGGGAATCGAACCCAGGACCTCATGTTCAGCAGCCGCGGTTGTGACCGCTACACCAACGAGGCAGTTCGTATACTTAACAAAACATAATTAGCCTATAATGTTACCACGGCTGGGACACAGGCCTCCTTTCTGTGAGAGGGAGTGGGCCGTAATCCACCACGCGGGCTCAGTTTAGGTTGGCAGATGTCACATATCTTCGATTTTTTGGTTCTAGGACATGCCGGCTTCCTCACGGTGTTTTGCTTGACCGTTTTGAGAGCAGTGGTGATGAAATAATTTACACAAAGTAAAGTGCCTGCTTGGAGTCGAACCCTCGACTTACAACTCGTAAGTCACGGTTGTTGCTACTAGGCCACCACTGCTCTTATTTCATATACAATTTTATTATAATAAATAACATAAACATAGCATAACATCTAGCCTGTATTTCCCAAAGAGTTAGGCAGAGGTGTATAATAAATAATTTCATAAAAATTAATCAATATTTTCATTTCAACAGCCCATATTATCTGTCTCACTGCAATGACTTCTTCGCATACAGAGAAGGAATGAGTATGTTAACTTTAAAAAAAAATAAAGATAGAAAATTTGTTTATTCTGCACAAACAAAAGGCACGTTACAAAAAAATAACCGTAACATAAAAAAAAAAACTCGTATTCAATACAATCAAAGTTTGACAATCTTGTATATTGCTTGATGTCAGGGCTAGGGACCAAAGACAACTTACAATGTTTTGCTACATATTTAATCTGTTGTTGTACAACAAATAAACAATCAAAACAATAACAAAACGCCGATTGCAGAGTGAAAAGTGAAAAATAACTACTTTTGTAACAAAAAAACAACTATATAACAAGAACAATTACAATAACCGTGTGTCGCATCTGTGGTCTTTGCTCAGAAAAATGCTGTGACTTCGGACGAACCTATCGTCAACAGCGCTGATTTTCAGCAAAAACCCTTTACTTTGTGTAGAATATTATAGATATTGGTTTTTGCCTGGTTTGAACCTGCCATTTGGTTTTTCCAAGGCTAGTCCGCAAGCCTATAGACAACTATACATCGGTACTTACATTTTTATTAAAAATGCGTAAGTAACTCTGTCCTCTGTTGCCTATTTCACGCTTAAACCACTAAGCCGATCATTATGAAATTTGACAGAGCCTTGGGCCTGAAGACGGACATAGGCTACTTTTTATTCCGGACCGCAGACGAAGTCACGGGCAAAAGCTAGTTTGTTTTAATCTATCGTTATGCTTGAAACTGTTATGCCTTCTTGTTTTATCCCAAAGATCGAAGCGTAATCTCCATAACTCAGAAAGTTTACAAGTAAAATTGCTTTCAGTCCAAAGAATTGGAAAGTTATGAAATCAAATTACTCGATTGGGAGAAAGGCTATCTACTCTTTGATATAGGAACCGAAGTGTTACTAAATTAGCATTGTGTCACCCCTACGTAAAATAAAATAAAAAACATTTATATCTGTAATTTGTACAATGTACATTATAAAGAGTAGGTATTCTATTCTATTCTATTAGCTACGGATTTCTAAATTCGTACTCCATTATTTTGTGACAAAAGTACGATTCGTAGTTTTTATCAATAACTGGTGGTATATCTCTTTTATTTTTCCCTGGTTTCTATATACGATAGTAGATTCCGGACTTCAATATGCTTTGAAGTTGTGAACGAAAGGTTACCAGCGAGTTTTGTGCACAATATTGTGTTTGAAGAATGCAATTGAAAGCAGCAGTGGTAAAATGAAATGGGCAGTAGGAATATCGACTATATAGATATGAAACTATGTTTTATGCGTGTAGAGTATTTATATTTTATTCTGAGAAGGTGCATGCAAGTCTTATTTCATATAAGGTTCCATTGTAGAACAACTACGGAGAAAAAGCAAGGTTAGATCACCATGCAAGCTCACTACGTCCTGGTGAATCGTGAAAATTAAGTTCAGGTTTCCATACGATGTCGATGGATGATATCATCTTTTTGTTTGTTTTTGATCCTTTAAGACTTTTAGAGAGCAGTGGTGGCCCAGTGGTAACGTCCCCGAATGGGTTCGAACCCAGGCAGGCGCTTTACTTTGTGTAAGTAATTTCATCACCACTGCTCTCAAAACGGTGAAGGAAAATATCGTGAGGAAACCGGCATGACCTAGAACCAAAAATTAAAACACATGTGACATCTATCAACCCGCACTGGGCCCGCGTGGTAGATTTACAGCCCACTCCCTCCTGGCGGAGGCCTGTGTCCCAGCAGTGGGAACATTATAGGCTGATTATGTAAGACTTTTAGAAGAACTTTAAAGCCCCAAATACACGTTACAAGTTTATTGGCTGTACAATAAAATTGAAGCAACTTATCACTTGCATCGTCTGAACACTGTTTAGATGCAACTTTTATTGTTGCTTAAAAGAAAAGAAAGAATGAAAATAAATTTATTTGACCCAGGTAAAACTGCTTCAACTTATGGTAAGCCACAGGCAATTCAATCGCACCGTGTAAACCACACTTAAGACTTTTTAAAGACTGACTTTGACACTTATTATTAGGGGTTATCCATTAATCACGTGATATTTTCAGCAAAATTTTTTAAAACCCCCTCCACACTGGTGATACGTGGTGAGGTTTTATACAAACCCCTCCTCCCTACCCAAAATCAATGCATGTTTTTGGTACAAAGTATCTTAAGTATCTTACTGGCGGCTGGCAACGGCGAGTCAAAGTCACCCGCCACTTTTCGGTTTAGATATCGCGCGTTAAGAGCGTATACGCCGTACGGCATTTCATACAAACTATATTATACAAAGGTCTAAAAAGTTAGTTAACAACATTTTCGAAATGTCTTATTTAATAACAGAGAACTGGAAATCTCTGTTTCTATGGAAAATTTAAAATCGGTCAAATTTGGCTGTAACACTATTTTTCGAAAATGTTCTTAACTAACTTTTTAGACCTTTGTATCCTGCTTTTGAGTATGAAATTTCATTAAAATCGGTTCAGTCATTTCGAAAAACAAGGGCTTGAAAGTTTGTATGAAATGCCGTACGGCGTATACGCTCTTAAACGAAAAAATAAATACACATGATATCTCAATATCCCCCACTCTTGTGATATATCGTGATGTTTCCCCCCTTTCGAGCCTCACGTGATTAATGGACGATCCCTAGGAGGCTCACGAATACTGAACCTATAATAGTTGTAAAGCCCGTCATGCTTCGGTGTTATATTGTATGTATCCCTGAAATTCTTGAAATAGAACAGAACGGACTAAGTAGCCATTCTATAAAATTATTTTTTTTAAGTCGTTAGGACTAATAACTAAACTTGACACGCGCTACCAAAAAAATTTGGAGAAAATAAAAATTTAAAATTTAGTGAAGGCACATTCAAATTCCTTGAAATAAATTCTTACTTTTTACATGCAACGACTTTCACATAATTCAGGGATCATAAACAAACTTTTTTTATTTTTATTTTATTTTATTTATTTATTTATCACAACACTGCTATCATTACAGGAAAAAATCCTAATGCGGTAGGGTGGTCCTTAACTATCTTAAATAACTAACTTAAATAACATAACACATACAATATTATTTTTGTGAATTCATTCAGAGAGCAGGAAAATAAATCGATCCAGTCAGCCGTGTCATTCAGTGCGTGCAAGGCGCGCGTCAGTGCAGCAGTGGCGCTTTGCAAGTTGGTTCGTGCGTGAGGCACTGCTAGTAGCCGTGGCTTCCGGCGCGCGGCGTCGCGATACGTAATTGTCAGGCACATTCAGACAAATCTCCTTCAAAACACCGGAATTAAAGGTCTTACCACGTAATAGTTTGAATACATTTATGTGGTTATAGCTAAGTCCCTCCTTGTCTCGAGTTTGTTGTACCCGACCATACCGATAACGAATAAGGTTGGGTACATCAACGGATAGAAGGGATAGACACCGTATAGTTTCATGTACAAAAATCTGGTGAATTTGTTTTGTATGCGCTCCAGCATGAGACTATATTTAGTCTCATGCGGAGCCCATATGACAGCATTATACTCAAGCTGAGTTCTTATCAGCGCATTATACAATGCGACAACTGCTTTTATATTTGTATAACCCGATGCCCGTCGAAGAACAAAACCCAGACTTCTGTAAGATTTCTTACAAACGTTTACAATGTGGTCACGAAATGTTAACTCAGTGTTCAGGCGCACACCCAAGTCGCGTACCTTTTCCACCCGCTCAATTGATGTGCCCTCAAGTTTGTACTCGTGGTGATATGGATTTCTCATTCTGCTAAAAGTTATGACTGAGCATTTTTTTACGTTAAACTGAAGTTTATTTTTTCTACTCCACTCAGCTTCATAGTCTATATCTTGCTGCAATCGTGCGCAGTCACTTTTATCTTTAATGGCCATGAGCAACTTAAGATCATCGGCGAATAATAGACAAGTGACAACCCTGACAGCCTCAGGCAGGTCATTTATCATAATAATAAAGCTCAGCGGACCCACATTACTGCCCTGGCTTACTCCTGATCTTGTATAATAAGGTTCAGATTTACAACCAGCATATTCAACACACTGCCGTCGACCTCTCATGTAGTTAGCAAAGAACTGAAGCATTTTAGGTGTACATCCCACTTGAGAGCTGGCTACTGGAATATAATTACGTATTGTATGAATAACAAACATACGAGGATCAGCGATCACGAGCAGAAAGCTGTGGCATCAAAGATAAGCCGGTTTAAGGATATACGGAGACTAAATTCCTATCATCTCGTGGCAACGTCAGTTATTCGAGAATAAAGCCAAAATTACATTACGAAATTAGTGACATGGAGTGACATAAAATTATAGGGTGATTTTGTCGTTGGTGACAGTGGCTCAAGCGAGCGAGTGACTGAAACTCAGCCAGGCGGTCCCGCCGCTCGCACACCGCACCGGTACAAAAAATCGCCCTATAGTTTTGGCACTAATTTCGTAATGTAATTTTAGCTTAACTCCTGCTTCGCTGAAAAGACTGGGCTATTATTAAAATTTATCAATTTCAGACACTACGTCAATTTGCCGTGGTATAGCGATTTCATACAACTGTCAAAAAATTACAGTTGTGATTTGAATATGCGGGCAATTTAAGTTGGTAGTCAGTTTGGTGAACAATTATATTTCTCTGAATTTACCTTCGTAAATCCGCTATCCACTTGAGAGTGGTAATCAAAATGCAAATGCACATGAACGCATGATATGAAATGATGAAACCCAGGCTTTTGGAAGTCTTTCTGCAATATTTATGATTATTAGTATGGGGCACAGCGGCCAAAACCAATATAGAAACGCTTAAAATAGCACAAAATAAGTTAATAAAAGCACTATTCTAATATGATTACAGTACAGCAACACAAAAAATATACAATGAAACTAAGCTAATGAACATATCACAAACATAAATATAATACTTGCATCTTAATAAGAAAAATAGTTAATAAAAACATTCACACACAAATACATTTTACAAAGAAACATCAAATACATAAAATTAGGCACAGAAATGCAAATCACTTTCAATTATACTCAGCACGCACCAACTATGGCAAAAAAAATGTGATGTACGAGGGTGCTGCCTTGTGTAATAAACTACCAAATAACATCAAAAATGCAAAATCCATGTCAATATTTAAGAAACAATTAAAATTACATAATATGTTTAATAAAATGAGCGCACCTTAGTACATTTCATGCCATATCTAGTTGCGCGCGTTCCGTGTATGCTTACATTTTAGCCGTGTTAAATTATTAGCGATTACCCCACACTTTTACAATATTTTTGTTAGTTATAATTTCTTGCAAACACTGTACGTAGTATCAACAATGTTTTTAAGTTAGATAAATATTTCTCATGTAAGTGAAATTTCTTATGAGAAATAAATTCAAATTCAAATTCTTTATTGCGAACTAAGTGTACAGGATTTTGTAGATGTTAACAATAGGTAGGTTCTAGAACTTAGTTGCCTGTTAAGGCATTGCAATTTAAATGGTTATAAAAAATAAGAAGAAAAAAAAATTACATACTCAATATTACAGTTATACAGACTTAACATTATATTATATTAATTATCATTATTCATATATTTTATATTATCATTATTCATTCATATATTATCACATACTATTCATAGAATTAATATCACATCATTATATGAAGTATCACAATCATTTCAATATTAAATAATCATTTATCTTCAAGGAATTATTTAACAGAGTAGT
Organism: Tiliacea citrago; assembly: GCA_963921375.1. Taxonomy (NCBI): domain Eukaryota; kingdom Metazoa; phylum Arthropoda; class Insecta; order Lepidoptera; family Noctuidae; genus Tiliacea; species Tiliacea citrago. The sequence continues at coordinate 24,232,527 of OY992783.1, forward strand.
ATGCCTTTTTAATCAGGAGGTCTTTTAGCTTCCTTTTAAAAATACCAATTGAATGCTGGTTCTTGACTTCAATGGGTAACTTATTATATATTTTTAAGTCCATACAAAAAATAGTATTGCTGTAAAGACATGTCAAACCCGATTAGTTGGCAGTTTAGTATTTTAAGCTAACATGTTACTTACAAAAATTTAATTTGGGTTCCGTCGGCACCGATGGTATAGGTAGGACAATTTAATTTCGATAATGTATTTCAGTCACTCCCGCAACTCCTACTGTTACCATTTCACATTCGCGACGCACTCGTCATATTTCACACGCCATCGATCCTTGAATACAAACCTATAAATAAATCTATAAATGGCTCGTATAAATAATGTTTTGAGTGCTACTCGCAAGAAATGAGAAGTGTGATAGAAAAATTTCGCCTCCACTCTGCCTTTTCTTATAAAAACCGAGAATTCACGAGCTGTATCGAAACCTTGGACGTGTTTCTCAAATATTCCAAGAGCCCCCTAGTAGTACATGAATATAATTTGGATTTAAATCAACATCAACCAAAAAACGCAACCTTACAACGAAACATAATAGTCTATGTCATGATCTGCCTAACGATTTCCCAGCTATGTTGGGGTCGGCTTCCAGTCTAACCGGATGCTCCGGAATACCAGTATTTTACACGAAGCGACTGCCTATCTGACCTCCACAACCCAGCTACTGCGTAATACGATACCCCTTTGTAAGACTGGTTGTCAGACGTTCGGGGTTCTGACTACCCATTATGACTGTCAAAGTTGTACTGACTGTATGACAGCTGGTACCAACGGTTAAGCGTGCTTTCTGGGTTACGGAGGGTTCTCGATATGTAATTGATGGTAGCTTAATCTGCGATCGACGCGCATCGCTGTTATCATTAAGCCACGAGCCCCTTCCAAACATGACAGTCTATGTATAGAATTAAAAAATAAGTAGACTTAGTGTACAAAACCTAGTGACCTAGTGTTAGTGTAGTAGTATTAAACATGATTTTAAAATTCATTCAATAAGTTTTATAGTTTTTAGAACAAACTGATATCAACTCTTAAAACTTTATAATACATATTAAGGCGCTGACAAGAGGCTAATGATAAAAATAGGCTTGCCTTAAACAAAAAAAATGCCAAATCTATATAGTCTGTGGTAGCGGAAAAAATATATGTTATTCTTGAACATATTTCTCAGAACTTGGTTGTTACCCAAAACACGTTTAATAAAAAAAAATCTCGATACAAATTAACGGTAAACTAACCATTTACTTTGAGTTTCAATCCAAAATATCTGTATTAAATATCAACGTACGGTTGGTATTTAATTAATAACAAGAAGGTCTTATTTGTATGCAGAACTTGGTTGTTTTTTACTTTCGATTACTCAACTCATTTGTGTAAAACTAGCCAGAGCAAAAGAGAGATAAAAGCGTTCATTTGTATAAATAAGCATGACTTCTTTACTAGGTTTTAAACACTGGGTAAAATAAAAGCATAAATATTACGGCAATACATTTATAATTATATTATTACAATTCTCAGTACTTACATGGGTATTACAACGTCCTTACACTTTTGCAGTCCAATCACTACTGCCTTTCTAAAATGGCGCTACCCCGTAACTTTTAAAATCCCTCCTCTTTAACAGACTCAAATAGTCTGTTGACATCTTAATATCCGGTGTCGCCATTTTAGCATTTTAAATAAATCAAATGACTAATTTTACCTAATACAATTGTGTTATTTCAAAAATACTGTAAATATCTTAAAACTACCTAAAATGTATTTAAATAGCTAACATTTGTGAGTAAATAGATAATTACTTCATATTTTGCAATAAATTAAAAGCGTTGTGTCATCGCGCTTCTCTTTCTTTTGTATGCTGTCTGACAGTGAGCGCGGTTTAGCTGTTGTCATCGTCTTAATATTATGTTGGAATCAGTAAGCTAATACTGAAAAAGGCAACATGCTGTAGAGCAAACTTAAAGTGATCAATCTTTGTTCCTCTTCGCATGACAAAAATAAATTTTCCCTACATCGGAACAATAATGTAGGTCAATGCATCACACCGGTAATTTATTACAACCATGAAACAAACTTCCAAAAAGTTTTCATTCAACAAAACCGCTTCGGAGGCACGACTCAAAAGTTTGAGAACATCTGAGTATGCAGTACCTTTTATTGAAACACATTATGTTCCCGAGAAGGCCTCAGTACTTCCTGGTTTACGAACAGTTGCCTACATTACCCCGGAGGTAAGATGAGGGGGAAAATTTGAAAAAAAGTTTATTAACATTTGGGAAACACTGGCTCTGTTGAATGGGAATTGGGTCATAGTTACCGTGCAGACTAAATTGAATTTTGGTGAGCGAGAATTCTGTGGTTCTTAGACAAAGGTTGCTGGGTATTCTTGCCTGCTTTTAGGGAGGTCGTAAAGGTATTGCTTTTAAAGTTTAGTTTTATTTGGTATTAGTCAGGATAGAGGGACTTGTTAAGGAACGAACCGTTAAAAGTGTTTTGGTAGTAAGTTAAGTTAGTTAGCTTAAAGTTCCTACTTTAAGAAAAAAAAAGCCATTACTAGATACTCCAGTATCTTCATATATACATTCATGCAGAAGAAGATAAAGGGATAGGTCTTCGATGGTTTGAAGAAGTTGTTATCGACCTCCGAGGCCTATGCAGAGGAGCAAGGCGTAATATACAACTCTAAGAAGAGTGAGCTTCTTGTATTTAAAGCACCTAAGCAGCAGCCGCACAGTGTTCCGCCAATAAGTCTAAACGGCATAGCACTAAAGATTGTTGAAAGATTTAGGTACCTTGGCCACATTGTCACGAGCGACCTAAGCGATGACATAGATATAGAGAGGGAGCGCAGGGCGATTTCCTCGAGGAGCAATATGCTTGCCCGCAGGTTCGCTTTTTGGACTACTGACGTCAAAGTAACCCTTTTTAAGGCGTTCGGTCAATCGTTTTACACCGTGGTGGTCTGTGGGTGTCATACACGTGCCGAGCCTAAAACGTCCTGCGTGTTCAATTTAATCATGCTTTTAGGATGATGTTGGAACCGCCATGGCGCTGTAGCGCTTCGGGAATTTTCGCGGAGGCTCGCGCAGAATAAGGTTTCCATGCCATCATGCGAAAGAAAGCGGCCTCCTTAGTATAGCGTCTGCATGGTAGTCAACAGCATTCTGAAAATGATGGCAGCCAGAGCGGACTATCACTTTCAGCGACACAGTCATAGGTCTGAATAAATAATTTGTGAAAACTAACAATACTAAACTATTTACTTAAGCACTATTGTTACTAACACCAAAATACTAACAAAATTAGGAACCGCAGTCTGAAATAAACTGTCATTTAATTTTGATTTAAGAAGGAACTATTAAAAGTGTACGGTGTTCCATCAAAAACCTTATAACAGGGAAGTGCTGCAGTTCTTGTTTGACATTCTTTGACTTTGACGAGTATTCGAGTATGGTCATCAGAACGTTAAGCTTTTGTATTTTGGTGCAGCAACCTACCAGCGTGAATGCATTAATTGGTTACCCTCTTTTTCAAGGCAAATCAATAGCTAAATACCATCATCTGCCTAGCCTTTTCCAACTATCTTGGGGTCGGCTTCGAGTCTGACCGGATGCAGCAGAATACCAGTATTTTACATGGAGTGACGCCCTATCTGAACTCCACAACCCAGTTACACAATCCTCTCGGTAAGACAGGTTGACAGATTTTCGGACTTGTGACTAGCCGTATCGACTGTCAAAGTCGATTACGAATAACATTTATTACGTAAACACGAGCCCCTTCAATAGCTAAATAGTAGCCAATTATTACAACTGTCTTTACACAACCACATCACTTAACTAAGACTTCTAAATCCTCTAATACTTACTAAAACACGTTTTAGTAGAGTTTACTTCAAATACAATAAATACGTTCAACGAAACACTTTTCCACAACCTAATAAAGAAAAATACACAGCAAACAAAAGAAACATATATTTACAAACAACTATACAGGCTCAATATGCTCGAAATAACCACAAAGTATACTTAACGATAGCGGCTGGAATTGGGCACGATTTGCTGGCTCATCGCCTATTAGCGTCAATCAACAAAGAAAAGGAAATTGGTAATGGAATACTTACTTACCTACTAGAAGTCTTTTGTAAATCGTGTTTGCCGAGCTTAAGTATACCACTCTTTTTTTAGCTGGTACACTTAAGGATACAAAGCGGAGGGGATGGTGGCTAAATGAAAACAGCCGCACGGTCGATAGAAAGGTTAAGGCTTGTCCAGACAGGTGCGATATCGCGAGCGCGACGCGACTTTAGTAGCACAATTTCTTTGTCGGTGCCTGTCGCGCCCGCGATATCACACCAGTCTGTAAAAGGGTCTGTACAAGCCTTTAAAGCTATACGTTTGCCGCGGTCGGTTCATGAAAGGGGATCCATTACATATCGAAACGTGGCTTCGTGGCTCGGAAAATACGTTAAACCGATGGAACCGTTGGTCCCGGCTGTCATTCGTAGGTCTTTGACAGCCGTTTCGAGTAGTCAGAAGCCCGAAAGTCTGACGACCGAGAGGTACCGTGTTACCCAGTAACTGGGTTGTGGAGGTCAGATGAGTCACTATAAAAAAAAAAAATAGTATTCTGCTGCATCCGGTTAGACCGATAGCCGACCCCACCAAGATTGATTTTGAGTAGCAAATAAGCAGGCGGCTCGGCTCACCTGAAAGTAAGTGAACATAAAAGCCTACGGACATTTGCAAATATCAGAGGCAATTGCTCAGATGGTTGATAGAAAATTGTTTTTATACCGTCATCATCAATTCAGCCGAAAAACGTCCACTGCTGGACATAGGTCTCCCTCAAGCACCGCCACTTCAACCGGTTCTGTGCTTCCCGCATCCAGCGGATTCCTGCGGCCTTCACAAGGTCATCGGTTATCGTTGTAGGAGGCCTTCCAACGCTACGTCTTTCGGCCTCATCAGCTATCTGTTCTGCAAGCAATGTGCCCTGCCCACTGCCACTTAGTGATTCATCGGGAGGGGGGGGGGGGAATAGGATGGTGCTATTCTGTACTCTCCTATTAAGGTATTATCAATGTAAAACTAATTGGCATGTAAACAGACACAAAACAGAAAATATGGACTGTGCATAAACCACAAATACATGTGGTAAAACCTGTATTGATTTTATTGTCTGTGACCAAGGAATCACCACTTGTCTTTTGCGGACTTGCGTTGTCGCTTTCTTATTTTTCGCATTATTTGGTCTTATACGTCTTGTAATTTTTTTTAATGTTAATTTTAGGCATTTTGATATAAAAAACGTGTCAGTGGTCGTGCACAAAAATGTGAATAACGATGACACAGAGCTGACAAGAGCGACAGATATATTAATAAGAACAAAAATTGAAGAGGCTTTCCTTTGAAATATGTGCAGACGTGTTTGGCATTATGTGTTAGTACTACATGTGTGATATTATTAATCTTGAGTACGTGGCGCGAAATATTACGACTCCACTCACAGGTGAGTTCGTTCAAACATTAATAAAAAAATAGTATTCTTCTCGCTGCTTGTAAATCCACTAACACCATTTTTTCTTAGTGGAGATTCTCCCCCAAATGCCCTCTTTTTTAAATATTTACTACTACTATTTAAAATGATAAAATAACTAACCAAATGCACCTCTTCGAAATACAGAAGTGATGCTAAATTATTCATTGTAAGTGATTAAATTATATTAAATTTGACGGCACAGTTGGCGCAGTGGTTAGGCGATTGACTGCTGCGTTGCGTGTCGCGGGTTCGATTCCCGCACGGAACAAATATTTGTATGACCTTCAAGTAGTTGTTCCGGGTCTGGCTGTTTGTGTATATGTTTGTAAACGCACCCACGATACAGGAGAAATTCATAGTGTGGGGCAACGTTTTTTAAACCAAAAAAAAAAAAAAAAATGGCATGAAAAATGAGCAATGATGTTATAAGTCGACGGTGCGGTTTTTTATTGTACTTGGCTTCTTCAGGAGTGATGCGGTGAACTGTGAAACGTCCTTTCACATCATAGATAAAGCGGAACAGCTCATTAGTCTTCTCAATATAAACAATATCCATGAAGCCGGCGGGGTAGGTGGAAAAGAAGATGTAGTGACAAAAATTAAAAAGAGTAGCTTAGGTGGTTTGGTCATGTTGAGAAGATAATTGAAAGGCGACTAATGAAAGGTATTTACAAGGCAGGTGTAAGTTAGAAATACATAATTATACTGATCTTATTCAGGAAAAGTTTTCCAAAAGGGTTCCGTACCTGAAGGGTACAAACGGAACCCTGTTACTAAGCCTCCGCTGTCCGTCCGTTCGACCGTCCGTCTGTCTGTCAGCAGGCTGTATATCATGAACCGTAATAGGTGAACAGTTTAAATTTTCACAGATTGCTTGTGTATTTTATTACCGTTATATCAACAAAGAATAAAAATTATATAAAGTTAATAAATAAAGTGGGTCCTCATACAAGAAACGTGTTTTTTCGGAGATTTTTGCGCGATCCTAATACGGTACGGAACCTTTCGTGTGGGAGTCCGACTCGCACTTGGCCGGTTTTTATGCCTTTCTTGAAAAATACGTGACTTATACCTGCATTAAACGCCTACTTATTTCAGGGTAAAAAGGTTAATGAGCCCATCCCTTTGTAAGTACCCAATAAGTAAACGTAATGTCCGACCTTCCCCTTCTTAATAATATTTTCTAAATATTCTACCCTAATTAGAAATAACTATCGCAACTGATGTTGTGTCAGTTTTCATCAACACCATTAACATGGTATACAAAATATTTAAATCGTAAGATTCGCCTAACCGCGTCAAAAAATGTTCACATTTCTCTTTCATTGACATTAACATTGTCATTTGAATAATATTGTCTCACTCACGGTATAAAGGACCTCGTGGCTAAGTAATAATAGTAGCATGGGTCAAACCTTCAGGTTAAGCTATGCTTGCCGGGGTTGTCTCGTGGATGGGTGATCTTTACATACCGAAACTCCTCCGTGTTTCGGAAAGCAGGTTAAGACCTTGGTACCGGCTGTCATTCGTGGATCTTCGACAGTCGTTACTGGTCGTCTGAAGCCCGACAGTCTGACGGCCAGTCTTACCAAGGGGTATCGTATTACCCAGTTACTGGGTTGTGGAGGTCAGATAGGCAGTCGCTCCATGGAAAATACTGGTATTCAACTGCATCCGTTTAGACTGGAAGCCGACCACAACATAGTTGGGAAAAGGCTAGGCAGATTGTATTTTTTTTGTCTTCTCAGTATGGATGGTTTTCCCGTGACTAAAGTACGGTAAAAGCAAATGTAACAATTTAAATCTTTGGTTCATACAAAATGGCTTCCCATAATATTGAATTGATACTCCATTAGCAAAATTACAACGAGTTTTGTACGAAATTATGAAACAAGTACCTTTTCACACATTTTGATTAGGAGTCAACGAAGCGTTATTCGCTGGAGAATTAATTAATTTCGATAATTATATTAATGTTAAAAGAGTGTTTTAATGGATGATTCTCTTTAATTCTAAGGGATAAAACGCTGTACACTAACGCTTCTGTTACCAATTTTTCGTTAATTTTCAGAATTAATGCTTTGTTACCAGGAAAGGTAAAATATAGAAATTAAGGCTCGTACAGACTAATGCGATATCGCGGGCGCGACGCGACAGTAGTAGCACAATTTCTTTGTTGTTGCCTGTCGTGCCCGCGATATCCCGCGAAGCCGTACGAGCCTTTAGATGATTCTGAATGGTTGTTCTGCGAATTATAATGTGAGAATATTGTAAGCCGGAGTTTTTGAAAAATATCTCATTTGGGGAAGTGCTACCTATACCACTACGTAGCATAATCAGCCCATAATGTTTCGACTCTGTGAGGACACATACCTCTTCTCTGTGAGAGGGAGTGGGCCATAATCCACTACGCAGGCCCAGTGCGTGTTAGTGAATGACACAGTTCTTCGAATTTTTGGCTCTACGACATGCCAGTTTCCTCACTATGTTTTCCTTCACCATTTTAAGAGCAGTGGTGATTGATACAACGTAAAGTGCCTGACTGGGTTCGAACCTACGACCTACGAGTCGTAAGTCACGGCCGTTTCTATTGAGCCACCATTGCTCTACCACTACGTATTGTACTTATATTGCCGTTTAAAAAAATTACAACCGCATGAGATTTTTCAACTAAGTTTCTAAAGCTGGTAACGCATGGGTTTTCTTGGTGTTGTACATGTGTATAGGCAGCAGTAACCTCTATTCAACAGTTTTCCAAATTAGACGAAAATCAGCATTCATTATTATGTTATCACCATGAAAGTTGTAGATATTACCATACGGTCGCGTCCTAACTAAAACGATAGTCGCGCGAATACGTGACCACCGCGATAATTTTGTTCGGTGAACCCGAATAGGGGTGGTCGCACGGACAGAGGGCGCCATCTAGTTTTACGTACTGTAATAAGTGACATATGAACGCGCGATCGATCGCGTGACCGGTCGCTTTGGTTAGGAAACGGGGTACAAAATCACATACAGCATTATTTTAATAATAATATTAAATTTATCCGGAAGAGAACCGGAGTTACCGACATAGCCTGCACAGTAAGCAAGCTGAAGTGGCAGTGGGCTGGCCATGTTTGTCAAAGGACCGATGGCCGGTGGAGCAGACGAGTCCTGGAGTGCAGACCGCGTATCGGCAAGCGTAGTGTGGGGCGCCCCCCAGCTAGATGGGCCGACGACCTTAAAAAGGTGGCTGGGATAGACTGGATGCGGAAGGCGGAGGACAGGGTGTTGTGGCGCAGCCTGGGAGAGGCCTATGTCCAGCAGTGGACTGCTATAGGCTGAGTTGATTGATTGATTTTTTAATAATATGTATATCTTGAATAAATCTTTCAATCAATTCGGATTATTATAATATTAGCTCAAGAAGTTTTATCATCTCGGAACTTTTCAATTATGTAGATATTAAAAGTTTTTGCCATGTGGAATTAAAAGGTTTAATATTATTTCTAAAGTTATGACTTTGAAAACATAACCAGACGAGGGCAAATAGCTATTAGCTCTTACAAAATTCTTGTGCATTTAAATGTGAGAAATTATAACCCTGGTAGCACATCTCCGCCGCGAAACCATCTCAGCGAAACCGCAGTAGTTAAATTGTACTGGTTCGCGTCATGTTTCGCTACTCGCATCCGATTCGAGTAGCGGAACATGACGCGAACCAGTACAATTTAACTACTGCGGTTTCGCTGTGATGGTTTCGCGGCGGAGGTGTGCTACTGGCGTAAAGGTCACACATTCTTGATATGTAAAGAATTAAAGATAGATAATGTGGGTCTTACCTCTGCCCAACCCTTTGGGGAAAACAGGCATGATGTTATGTTTATGTGAGGTAATTAAAGCAGTAAAATAAATAAGACAAACATTCGTAAGGAAAGTTTTGAGCATGGATGGCTATAAGAACAGAAGACCAAGAAATGTTGGATGGACTCTGTCAAAGGCCATACGGCCCAGAAGGAGCTAGGATACTGAGCTGACGTTTGATAATGTAATGGCAATCATGTCATTTGGTTTAAATAGGTTTTTACTATTATTATTTTCATAATATTTTATTTTATATTTGATGAATGTGAGAACGTTGTAGGCTGAATAGACTGTAGATTTGTAGACCATTTTCCATTTTGTTAACTACCTAGTACTTATTGACAGTCCTATACTGTCCTAATGTTCTCGCTCCCATACGTATTAACACTGTAATTTGAAAACCAAATATTTTTAAAAGAGTAACCGTGGAGTTTCTTGCCGGCTCTTCTCCATAGGAAACGACCAATTGGAACTGTGCACCTAGCTTCTGACTTTTCATATATGCCCATGTAGGTTTATGTGAAATAAAATATTTTGATTGATAGAGATATAGGTTAAGCAAATTCGGGATAGGGACAGGGGGAATTATGATTTTGTCAAAGTTTAGAGATTTTTGTTGCTAACGTTACTATAGCTACTCTCGACAGGAGTTCTTTGCTAAGTAATAACAGCCGCAGGAGTTGGTCGCAGCATTATGCTGAGCGATGGCCGTTTTGCGTGAATGTAACGCATATTTTCCCACAACTTGTTCTTTCGTGCTTGTGTTTTTATTTCTTTGCGTTATGTTTACCGCAAATAAACGTATTTTCTTTATTTTTCTTTTCTTTTGAGTCTGATAACCGGTCTTACCAAGGAGTATCCTGTTACCCAATAACTGGATAGTGAATGTCAGATAGGCAGTCGCTCCATGCAAAGTACTACTATTCAGCTGCCTCCGGTTAGATTGGAAGTCGACCCCTACATAGTTGGGAAAAGGCTAGGCAGAAGATAATACTACTACTCTCAAAGTCTATTTTACATCCCACACGCAGACACGTGTCACATCCAAAAACGTCACACAAACTGGACAAGTCTGAGAGCCGAAATCAGGGCTGTCATTTTACCGCACCGAATATTCAAACAAGGTTGTCGGCAAAACCAAGGTAAAGTAATAAATAAAGTTTTTGTTGGGGCGATAAACACAGAAACATTTTAGGGTTGAACGTCGGAGGAACGCTCGATCGCTTTTATCAAGATTGTTGGGAACTATTGGACTTTTGTCGGTTAGTTTGAGACTGAAAATTGTTTTATAGAAAAGATTTTTTCCCGGAGTTTTGTTTTTAAACAAAGGCATCGGTGAAGTTTAATTGTGCTTTCGCGGGCTCTTTGATCGAGATGAAGTCGATTCGGATGAACGGCTGGGTAAAATTGTTTTTAGTTCACTTTCTTTTTTGGTCGTGTTTATTTGCGTTGGCGTTTATTTTGAACGAAATTTATGATGAACGGTGTATTAGATATAATGTTGTTAAAATTGAAGTGTTCTACCTTTCGTAGCAATGGTACTTAGGTAAAGTGGCCACCGGGCTCAAACAATATTTTTATATTGTTTGAGCCCGGTGGCCACGTTGATTGCGACACCTAAAATTAAACTAAATAGGTAAAGTTGTTTCGGAATAAAGTATTAAGACGTATGGTTACGTTTTCATTGAAATGGCCACACAATAGATTCCACGTGGAGCGGATTAACGGTTGAGTTTCTTGCCCATTCTTCTCCATACGAAACTTCATTTTGGAAGGGGCAACTAGAATCTATTCTATTTTTTGTAAATTTTGACGTTTAAAAGTGCCTCTTATGTGCCTATTTGAAATAAATGGTTTACTTTGACTTTGACACATATCGTCGTAATTCGAATATAGCAGCTTTGAACACTAACTGAATAACATGAATTTAATCCTATTTTCTTTACGGTAGGGTAATATCTGCAATTGGCAAAGTAGACTACGTACAATGTAACCGACAGACCCTTATTTGTGATCTTTTAATTACATTTTGAATTCTTCTTAATTAATTATATTTTTTAAATTGTTCTCATATAAAGAAGCAACAAGAATAATGTACTCAGGATTATGTAATATTTTGATTTAAAAGAGTGTCCTTGGAGTTTCTTGCCTGTTCTTCTCCATAGAAATCTACGTTTTGGAATGGCCAATTAGCTTCAACTTTCTGACTAACTGACCGACTCTTTGACAATTCAAAAGTGCTTGTAATTGGTTTAATTTAAATAAATGCTTTGAGTTTGAGTTTGACTAGCTTCTGCCCGCGGCTTCGCCAGTCCGCCGTCGGAAATTGTGCCACCGGAAAGTGCTAGGTACCGGGATAAAAGTATCCTATGTACCCAGGTATACCTATCCGTATACCCATCAATCAAATCAATTCAGCAGTTAAGTTTTGAAAGGATAACAGACAGATAATCTTCCTTTTTAGGGTTTCGTACCTAAGGAAAAAACCGGCCAAATGCGAGTCGGACTCGCGCACGAAGGGTTCCGTACCATGATCTATAAAAATCACGTTTGTTGTATGGGAAAAAATTAAATAAATTTAAATATTTGTTTTTTTAAACACTTAATATTTGTTTTATTTTAATATAATTATTTATTTTTAAAGTGAATATATAACTAAAATTTCTGTGAATATTTCAAGCGTCTACCTGTTGCCGTTATCAATATCAAGCAAAAAAATCACGTTTGTTGTATTGGAGCCCCCTTAAATATTTATATTTTTTGTTATAGCGGCAACAGAAATACATCATCTGTAAAAATTTCAACTGTCTAGCTATCACGGTTCAAGAGATACAGCCTGGTGACAGACAGACAGACAGACAGACAGACGGCGGAGCCTTAGTAATTTACCATGTGATTTTGACACCGTATACTTCTTAAAGGTATTCCTGTAATCTATAAGTCATCATTTCAGCCGAAAGACGTCCACTGCTGGACATAAGCCTCCCCCAACATTTGGGGGGGTTGCCATAATCGCCATGCTTGGCAGGTGGGTTGGCAATCGCAGTATGATAGTGTTAAAATCCATAGAGAACGCTGCTGCCCATTCTCTAGTAAGGCCCTTAGTCGCCTTTTACGACACCCACGGGAAGAAATAGGGTGGAGCTATTCTTTACGTCCGGCATCACATGGATCACGGTAATCTATAAGTATATTATATTTTGTTAAATATTTTTTTTTGTATTTTTTTTGGCTCAGTAGTTTCGGAGATAAGGGGGGGGGGGTATGGTCAGAATCATCTATTTTCTTAAATAACTTTAAAACCATTTATTTTAAAATTATAAAAAATATATTTGAGACCAACAAAATCCTTTCATTTGCTATGTCACACGGTATAGTTTGCAAAACATTTTTTTTTTTTTAATTTGCCCTTTAAAAGTGACCCTTAAATTCAAAATTCATTTATTTACGTTACACATCCGTGTTTGGGTCACAGAAATTCATATGTGTACCAAATTTCAAATTAATCGGTCCAGTAGATTCGGAGCAAATCAGCTGTGATAGACGGAGAGACAAACAGATAGACACGCGAGTGATCTTGTAGGGTTTTTCCTTTTGAGGTACTGAACCCTAAAAATAAAGCGTCTGCTATCTGCTTAATGAACAACTTGTACTTTCTTGCGTTTGTATGAATTGTGTGTGATATAATTTAGCCAAGGTACTTCTTCTACTTTCCGTGTATTCTTAGTTAGAAATGAGTTTCCTTATGACATCCCAAGGGGGCCGTAACTTGTTACTAAAATATAACTCAAGAATGACTTATAACTGCGCTTACCTATATTAGCAACATAGGTAAGCGCAGTTATAATCTCGCAGTAGATAATCTATTTTTTTAATATCTAGAAGGTCATTACAATTTTCCTCTATAAAAGCATATTTGTTAGCTTGATAATAAACCTCATTTCCGCGTATATTTGACATTTAGACGCCATTTTGAAATTATAAGTCCTGAGGCCGCTTCACACGGTAATGTCGACACCTCAAGAACAACTCTCGCTAAAATTTCCCCGTAACATTCAATTTATATTACATTATAATTTATTCACGAATACAAAACTTTCTTAATAAGACCAACAAAGTTGATTATTCGGGCTTAAGTAGCCAATAAATTTTGTTTCGTGTACCTCAACATTAATGTTACCTTTTGTTGAGTATTTTTATTTTCATTGTTGATGTAAGAACGTAGATTTTACCTCAATTGTTAAGCTATAGTAATGTTTTCATTTTTCCAGTATGATTTTTTTTTAGTAACAGACCAGAGTCTGGACACAGTATAAATATGGACAGTTCGGCAATAATATCTGATTTAATTATTCTTTAACTAATATTTTGTTCTCAAGAAGACTGCAAATATTTATTTATTTTTTATAGTTAATTAAAACGGTAATCAACACCAATTACGTTAAGTAACATAAAAGCATAAAACAGATTAATATTAACATATTTTTGTATAAATGATATACAGATTCAATTTAATTTAATTTAACTTTGTGTTGTTAAAACTAACATGGAACAGTGGACTCCCTTGCATACTTTCTCTCACAGAACACCAGACATATACGCATAATTAAAAAAAAAAACACATCACATTCAGGGTTGGCAGTCAGAAGGGCGTTGAGCATCTTCAAAGTACGACACACTGGGGATTCAGCTTTAACGACAGTTTTGGATGAAGGCTGTGCAAACAGATCAAGATCAGATCAGATCAATATTATGTGATCATCTGTGGAAGGCATTTACATGTAGCAGCATAAATATTTGACTTCCAAGAAACACTAAATCTAACTGACGAGAAACGTAACGCCAAAATATAGGATACCACATCGGCTTCCGATGTCTCACCTCTCAAAATACATAAACACCTAACATGTCTTGCATTATAACTAACTGCCTACCTAGTTCAGTTCAGAAGAATGTGATACCTTATTGTGCTCAAAAATATCGGACATCACTTGGGCAGCATAAAAATCTGGTCGTATAATGTTTCGAGCCAGTTTCTTCTATATTGCAATCAGAGCCGCTCATATTGCAAAAAAAAAATTACATACCACTAAATCTGAACTATGAAATCAGACTATTGCTCCGTAGTAATATATTTATGAACAACAGGACGCAACGTACGTAGATACCTGCATTAGAACGGAAAATGGTCTTACCGCTGTACTTGTCAAAAAATAATACGTCCGTTTGACATTTAACTTGATGGTTATTTCGCAATCGCGACGTAACCAGTGAAGTAACCATACGACTCTGTACTCGATACTCACGATAAATCGCGTCAAGTTAAATGTCAAAACGGGCCTATTATTTTTTGACAAGTTTAATAGCATACTATACACTTTTGTCTATCCCTTCTTTCAATGCGTGATGTTAAGTCCCAATATTTTGTTGTCTTACTTACATCACTTTGTGTAAGGCAGGTAGGATCCAATATTTTCATACTACATAACTAGAATGACATATTTTTCTTACATTCTACAAATCCAATTTGTAAAAGGTTACTGAAACTCTAGGCTACCCGAAATTTTGAAAGAAAGACAGGATAAATGGTAAAACTACATTAGTTTTGTGACATTTTATGCGTCGAAACATTGATTACTAGCATTTTTTCAAAAATATAAGAAATGAAAAAGAATATCCCGACTCTTGCACTAAAACATAGTTGGAGAAATGTGGGTGTACTTACCTACACAGGTTTGCTTCGGGAACTACAGGATTATCTAATGTTATGTTTGTAAATTATTATTATTCTCCTTGTCAGTCTAGTCATAACCAGAATTTATCCGGAAGACTGACAAAGTCGTTATCTACCAGATAAATTCAAAGATGGAAACTAATTTGTTTGAAATTATCTATACCAGATAAGTAAACCGGTACATAGTCTGAGATAGTTAAAAAAACCGGCCAAGTGCGAGTTGGACTCGCGCACGAAAGGTTCCGTACCATTATCTATAAAAACGGCAAAAAAATCACGTTTGTTGTATGGGAGCCCCCGTTAAATATTTATTTTATTCTGGTTTTAGGGTTCCATATACGAAGGAAAAACGGGAACCCTATTACTCAGACTCCGCCGTCTGTCTGTCTGTCTGTCCGTCCATCCGTCTGTCACCAGGCTGTATCTGATGAACCGTGATAGTTAGACAGTTGAAATTTTCACAGATAATGTATTTCTGTTGCCGCTATAACAATAAATACTAAAAAATAGAATAAATAAATATTTAAGGGGGCTCCCATACAACAAACGTGATTTTTTTGCTCGTTTTTGCTCGAACAAACTTAACTTTGTTGTTGCAAAACATAATCCCTCGTACATTCCAACAGCAAACGTAAGTTTGTACGAACAATATTGAGAGATTTACTATGTTATTTTAAGATCATAGATTTGAAAAATATCCTTGGAGCACTGTACATAAATTTTCCTTTACTTTAACCGTTTCTCCAATGTGAACACACCCTAAATTTATTACAAACGTACTGCTTGCATACTAATGACACAACTCTGCCTATACGAGGGATGAATAACGAGCTAAAACTTCATTCATTATGCCTGAACACATTGAGAAATGTCCGGGTCGGTAGCCTTTGAGAATTTCTGCAGGCATAATTTCTTGAACGACTTGTCCACACAACCCGCTCTTACAGAAGAAAGAAAGAACGTAAAACAAATGGGGAGAATATGCGTCACATCCGCGCAAAACGTCCATCGCTCAGCATATAGCAGTGATTCATATGCGGAACAGAGCCACAGCGCTGGTTCTCAGCGACAGCCAGCGTTGACTTGATGAAGTCGACCAGTTCCGCATATAAAGTACCTATACCATCATAATTTCAGCGGAAAGACGTCCACTGCTGTATAGAGGCCTTCCTCAAGCACCGCCATTTCGAACGGTTCTGTGCTTTCCATAAAAGGGAAGGGGGTAGCCATAATCGCCACGATTGGCAGGCGGGCTGGCGATCGCAGTATGGTGTTAAAATGCATAGAGAACGCTGCTGCCCATTTCAAAATTCAAAATCAAAATATTTTATTTCACATAAACCTACATGGGCACTTATAAAACGTCAGAAGCTAGGTGCACGGTTCCAATTGGTAATTTCCTATGGAGAAGAGCCGGCACAAAACTCCACAGTTACTCTTTAAAAAAAAAAGTGGGCGTTTACAATGTTTTCAAGTTAGTGTTAATAGGTATGGGAGGACAGTGTAGGCCCGTCAGCAAGTACCAAGTACTTAACAAAATAGAAGATGTTTACAAAGCTACAGTCTATTAAGCCTACAACGTTCTCACATTCATCAAATATTAAATAAAATATTACTAAAATAATAAAAATAAAAACCTACCTATTTAAACCAAATGACAAGACATTCTCTAGTAAGTCCCTTAGTCGTCTTTTACGACACCCACGGGAAGAAATAGGATGGTGCTATTCTTTACGTCCGGCACCATACCGAACCTACCTACCTCAAACGTACCTATATCAAACATAGATATTTATCTATGTTTGATATAGGTACATTAAAACAGTAATAGTTGGACCTAGAAAATATAATACCTTAAAACGGGGTGAATAGAAATGCAGGAGTGAATCGAGATGCAACTTTATAATGGATTTTAACATTGAAATAATATATTTTGTTGGCAAAAAGGACTATAATCTGTTACCTGTACTATAATTAACGATTAAGTGCCTTGGCAACAAACTACTATTTTTATTTCCAGGTTAAAATCCATTTTAAAGTTGCGTCTCGATTCACTCCTGCATTTCTATTCACCCCGTTTTACCCGGTATTTACTCGTAAATGACAACATTCCGTTGCGTGCCATCGCATCGGCGCGACGCACGCGCAGAGGCGGAACAGCTGTCACAGAGAACGAGAAGAGACTTCTTGAGTTTGACATTGATATTAATTAATTACAAGACTAAGTTACATATCTTGTCAATGCTACGCAAATAACGCAATGGATTTTCAGTGTGTGACAAGTGGATGAATTGTTGTCCTGATCAGTGTTTGTGAGTTTTGTGTTAGTTGCAAAAAGCATGTGCAGATAATAAACTATATAGGAATATAACTAAATAGGAATCCCACAAAGGTAAGTAAAAACTCCTTCTCTTATTGGAAATCAATAAGTTGATAATACGAGTTTTTTTTTTACATTATTAGAATTACTTACCGTTATTACAGCAATTAAATACCATTTTTAAATTACACGACAGATATGAGTTTTCATAGTAATTTATTCGGCCGCTAAACACGACAGTTATGGATTTTCATACTAATATTGCCGGCCGCTGCTCGCATGTCTTTGACCAGTACAGCATTTTCGATTTATCTCGAAGAAGGTTGTCAAAATAATGCTCGAATTTCCAAGCTTGTTTGAGAAAAAATATTTATCCTGGATTTGATTTATTGGTCAAATGAATATAAATCGGTTCCGATAGAATTCTTTGAAAAAAAAAACGATCACAGGGTGATTTAGTTGTGCTGATATTTTAAAGGTACAAACAACAGCCAAGAATATTTGCCATAATTGTTTTATTGCTTACCATATTATGCCATATGGCTTGCCATAGTTACTGGTGGTCGCCGTGTTTTATCGGGATTCTGTTAACCATCTTATTGACGTTATCACTTTATGTGAGACCTAAATTATTTACGAGCCATTAAAATCAAAAAGCAATTTCTGTAATCAAATAAAGCAAATGAACTCCGAAAAATTTCATTTCACATAATCATCATTCTCCTTCCCTTATTCCAATTTTTTTGGGGTCGGCGCAACAAGTTTTTTTCTCCATACTTCTCTATTAGTGTCATCGCGGTAGTCACTCCCTTTCTAGCCATATCATCATTCACACAGTCCATCCATCGGACTTTCAGACTGTCTATTACATACTCATTACTTATTCTATCCATGCGGGTAACACCACACATCCCTCTTAGCAATCAGGTCTCAGTTCCTCTCTTCTACTTAATTAAAATGTTGCTGTGCCCGACAGGGTCCATAATTGTTCCTAATAAACATTATTTACCACCTGTATGTATACTATGGATTGCAATAAAGTTATTTGATTTGATTTAATTTGATCTCAGCTGCAATTGCCGAAAAATTTCTTTCAAACTTCATCCAAAATAATTTTCCTTCTCAACAATTGAAAGAAGAATGCTTCATAAAATATTATTCTAACTTAGACCGTAACTTGAGTTTACGCAAATTAAGTCATTTTTAACAAAAGTATGAATGTACTACGTTAATTCCAAAAATACCTTAAAAATTAAAACGGGGTACAAAGTTTACAAAAACCTTTTTTGTAACGTTTTTTACCCGTTCTTCAGGTTAGCTCAGTTGTGGTTTTCTGTATCCTTATAGAGTGAAAGGGGAAGTTTTGGGACTTTATTTAGGGGACTAATGTATTGTATTTTTTCATTACTTCCTTAATGGCTCTTGGCTCTCGGCTGGGAAGCAATGATACTGGGTTCAGGTACAGTAGCTTAGCATTGGCATTTAGTGTGGTTGTGGTGGGGTCAGGTCAACAAGGTAAAGCAACGCTTGCCGAGGTCGGTCCGTGGATGGGTGACCATCCATAACATATTAAAACCCGTCCTTGCCTAAGAAAGCCCGTTAAGCCGTTTGTAGGTAGATCTTTGACAGTCATTACGGGTAGTACGAAGCCCGAAACTGATAACCAGGTGGTCTACTCCGAAGCGATAATCCGAAAGCTCGGCCGTTTCTTGACTTCCAAAATTTCCTTCTTTGGTTTTGTTTCCATAATCGACTGCAAGTCACATTTTTGACTTTGACTTATCTCTTTGACTGTCTTTTTTTTTCTTTTTAAGTGGTCAGCCATAGTGAGTCGTAGTCAGGAAACGGCGGAACACTCGGCTGATACCTCGGATTTATCTTCGGAGTAGACCCCCAGTCTTCTATAAAGTATCGTGTTACCCAGTAACTGGGTTGTGGAGGTCAGACAGGCAGTAGATTCATGTAAAATACTGGTACTCAGTGGCATGCGTTAGACTGGAAGTGGTCCCCAACATAGTTGTGAAAATGCTAGGCAGATGATCATGTAGTGGGGCGTTCTCGTTGAGGATCCCCCAAATAAGTACGCAGCAAGCAATTTCAAACTGAATCGCAGACTGGAATCACGACGGAGAAGAAGCTGGGAGTTTGTTGCGCCACTTCTTCTTCACAGTTAAAGTACTGGGAAGTGGTGAAGGGCGCCCTTGGGAGACTTTCTTATGTCATTTTGACGTTCAATAAGTGTTGATTCTTAGCCTAATTTTAATAAGTTTAATTTTATTTTTATTTAAAGGGCTTTGTCGCTTAGCAACCAAATCGCCCAGTGCAGAAAAAAATAAAATTGTTGATTACTATCTACCTTATCACTAACTTGTACAATTGTTTAGCCTTATCGGACACAAATTTTGACGTTATCACAAACCCCATTAATTTGCAATTTCGTAGTTCAAATAATGCCAAAAGCTATACCTGCGTTCGGGTTGGGAGCATTTTATATTTACTATCAATACCTATTGCTCTTAAAAATATAAATACCATTCGAATTTACAGATGGACATTATTATCAATTAGCTGATCTGACAGACGTTGTCTGTCCAATTTTAAATAATTATCACAAACATCCCCTAGAAAAAAGGGCGTTCAGTTATTCTCGAATTTTATTGATTTCCGGGAAACTGCAGTTTTATCTTTCTATAAAAACCTAGTTCGGACATTACGAACATTTTAACCTTTCACGGCCCGAACCAAAAAAAAATTGCCAATTTGGTCCAGTCATTCCCAACGAACAGAATTTAATTTTTGTATTTTTATACATAACGAAACCATAATTATATTATTATCGGCAATCACAAACTTTGGAATTAACGCAGTGATATTTTTTTCCTGGAATCGTGTGACCTGCAAAATCATTCGATTCTCCAGAGCTTTTCCGGAAACAACTTTTGTCGCCGAGTGAATATGTAGCTTTAATATTCACATTTATTGTATTAACCCTTTCCATTATGAAGTGTACCTCGGTCGGTGAAAGATCTCTTATGAGTCTTACCAAAAGGTATCGTATTACCCAGTAACTAGGTTGTGGACTTCAAAGAATGAAAGAAAAAGAAAGAATAAATTTTATTTGGACACAGTTCGTTAAACACAAAATACAAATAACAAAATAAAACGGTGAAAATAATGTTTTAATAACAATAATGTGTGCCTCACGGCTGCGCGAAAAAAAGGTTCATTTCAGCATTAATGCCAGACAGATACTATCTGACGCTGGTTTTCAAATGAACCTTAACGGTCAGATAGCCAGTCTCTCCATGTAAAAATACTGGTATTCAGATGCATCCGATTAGACTGCAAGCTGACCCCAATTTAGTTGGGAAAAGACACGCATATTGATTTGACCTACGTGAAAGATGACTAAAGGATTATAATTAAGATTAGGCAACAAACAAACAACAAATGCATTTAGCTGCTATTAAATTGACGATATTTATAATGCTATCACTAATACCTAATACCTGACCAAATTAAAAACTTAAAAAAAACGTTTCATAGAATTAGTTGTAGATAAATGTTATTATTCTGTGCAGGATTTCTTAAATGAAAATTTTTTTTTGTATTACATTTGCATGCTTTATTAAGGCAGCATGTACATGGATTCTATTATATAATTTAACAACTTATTTTTATGTACCTACATTCTAAGCAAATAAAGACCTATTCTATTCTATTCTAATACACTAGCTAGTGTGAAAAGGCATCACAACAACTCGACCGCGACACATCGCCCCGGGACAACTTGAACCCGGTTTAAATCAACCCTAGGACAACTCGACCCTGGGACAACTTGACCCTAGGGCAAGTCGACCCTAGGACAACTCGATCCCGGCAACTCGACCCCTACGATTCGAGCCATTTGATGTGTGCCGTAGTTTAAAAGTCCGTTGACCTAACTATGGGCTGACCGCTACAAGCAGCTTAAACCAACACTGCATGGTTGCATGTTACTTCGTCATTAACCAATAAAAATAAACTTCCAATCTGACTTCTTCATAAAATAAAAATATTACAGCTAAAATCTTTTACGAATTTCACATAACATTGCCAGGCTGCACCGTCTCATAATTATTTGAAACAATTCTGCAATTACACTGGCAACCCTGAGTTTAAGGGGAAGTACCGTCATTGTTTCTTCTTGGTCTTACTCGTTGGTTTTGTTATGCAAAATAATGAATTCGTCACCCGAGTGGGCCGGCTGCACTATGCACTATGAAATATCACGCTATGCATTCAAGTCTGGGTTGTAGTTTGAGCTATGCGAATGCGTTACGAGGATATACAAGTTCAAATTTAATTTAAGGGGGAGGGGACTTCACAGATATTTAAGGGGGGTTGGACAGCTGATTACGGGGTCAACGGCCGCTAGTGTACTATTAGAAATAAGAGTTTAGAAAATCATTTTGTTTTGTCATCAGCTGCTAGACAACACGGACATAATGCGTAGGCTAAAGAGAACTAAACGATTTCAGTTAGTGTAGTGTATATAGTGAATGAATAATAGTGACAATGCTGTGCATGGAACACATGAACAAAGTGTTTTTGTTAATTATCAGACACTGAGAAAGTGTTACGGAATTTTGTAAAAGTTAAAATGGACACTATTCTTAGCTAAAACGTAATCTATGACGTAAAATAATAAGTAAGAGTTAAATTGCATATTATAGTCTATGAGGCTTGATTATAATAAATTATTAAGAACTATAATGCTTATTAATACAAATATATATATATTTGAAACATCCATCACGTGTGTAAAGCTTAAAATAATTTAATTTGAATTCTTAAAAAAAAAAAACTAAAGTAATTTTATTGACAACTTCAGTTTACCTTGATTTCATAACTGTCTGATAATCGTTCTAACTTGTAGCGAAAATAAAAACTCATCTGTATCAGAAAAAGAAAAACTATCAGGGTCCTACCTCAACAGATAGACTGTTGTTTAACACGTTTCTAATGTCAGACGAACATCTAATAAAAAAAAGGTTTTTTGTTGTAGTTTGACCGACACCGCTGTGCCACTCATTCGTCTACGCTCATCGCGGAGCTCTCCGCCTCGGCGCGCATTCCTAAGGCGCGGTATCAGTCAAACTATAGTACGGATATTATTTTATTTAAAATAGGCTAAGAGTGAGCCTAAAGCAGGTCAACAATACAATAAAGCGATGCTCTAAAAATCGCCCACCGTTAACCATTTTCTACAACGTAAGCTGAGAGAAGAAGAAGCGACGTAACAAACTTCCCAGCATCCAACAAATTATGTATATTTATGTATGTACGAGTAGTTCTAAAAGAAACAAAATAAAATTACTAGTTCTTTGTCCGAAGAATAAAGTCCACGAATTTAAAGTCGAGCAAGAATTAAGTTTCGGAACTAGGACCCATTCAAAGAAAGTATTTAAGTAAGTGAGTTCAGAATTCCTTTTTAAAAGCTTATACTGAAATTGTGAAAACGCTTGCATTTTTCGGACACTTTGTAATGACACATTGAACTTAAATTACGGACAAGATCTTTTACCACGTCTTTAGTTGACAGGCTCGTTGGTCTTCTGGTCGCTAACGCTACTGCTGAACAAAGTGTTATTGGGTTTTCCATCTGGAATTTCTCAGTAGCAGCCCAGAGTCTGGATTTGTGCTCGGTTGATAGCAATAGGCTCGGCCCCTATTATATGAGAATTAAACATATCTGGCGAATTTATGTGGCTGTACTATAGGTACACCTCTGCGTAACTTTTCGGAGAACAGACGTTTAGTTTCAAAGAAAACTATAAAATAGAAAATCTAGGGTTTGTGATGTCATTGCCAATTTTGTCAAGCAATAAATATTTTCTTATTTTGTTTCTTTCGAACAGAGAACACATCACATATTTCTTATTTCACGCCTGTTCGAAAAATATCTATCGCTCGATCAGGCGTACAGCCTTTATTTTGGCAGAGGAAGTTCATTAATTCATGGTGGCCTATTTGGACTGGCCAAGCAAAAACGTCGGCAGAGGCCAAAATGAAGAATGTTTTCATAGAGAAAATTAAGCCCGTATAATAATAATAACTGCCTTATGCATATCCGAGGTTTCTTTTTTTTTTTGTTTTTTGTTTTTAAAGATTTACGTTCTTATTCATTTTGACATTAATTAAGTATATTAACATTTCCTTGCCAAAAAGAGAGGTATTTTTTTGTAATAACGTTTTTACGAACCTCAAAAGGTAATTAGGGTTCCGTACCCAAAGGGTAAAACGGGAACCCTATTACTAAGGCTCCGCCGTCTGTCTGTCTGTCTGTCTGTCCGTCTGTCACCAGGCTGTATCTCATGATCCGTGATAGCTAGACAGTTGAAATTTTCACAGATGATGTATTTCTGTTGCCGCTATAACAACAAATACTAAAAACCAGAATAACATAAATATTTAAGGGGGCTCCCATACAAGAAACGTGATTTTTTTGCTAATTTTTGCTCGATATTGATAATGGTAACAGGTAGACACTTGAAATATTCACAGAATATTTAGTTATATATTCACTTTAAAATCAATAATTAAATTAAAATAAAACAAACATTTAAGGGAGGCTCCAATACAACAAACGTGATTTTTTTGCCGTTTTTATAGATAATGGTACGGAACCCTTCGTGCGCGAGTCCGACTCGCACTTGGCCGGTTTTTTTTAATAGCTTGGCAAAAAGGACTGAATACAAAAACGATCTCTCTGAATTGACTAAGAAAAATGTCAGTTCATTAATGATTTTAATAATTTAAGGTTGGAGAGAAAAATCACATTCATGTTTAGTCGCAGTCAAAATAATTATGTTCGTCAAGTATACAAGGTCAGCTCACCATAGCCTGCAAGCCGCTCCGTAGCACTATCGACGTACCTGATATGCATGCTGTGCTGGCTCGCTTCTTTTTCCCAGACAATTACTACCGCGGTAGAAAGCACAGGCTGTTTGCTGTGCCCCCATGGAGCACCGTTGCGCGTGCTAAGTCCCCGGTACCTCGCACTCTGGCCGCTCTTAATGATCTCTCGAATTCTAATCCAACTAACGATGTGTTTGCGGATGAATGGACGAAGATTTTGTTGGCATGTCAGAAGTACTGTGAGCGGGATTCATGAAAGTATTGTAATTTTTATTGTTTTTGCTGTGCCCCCATGGCGCACCATTGCGCGTGCTAAGTCCCCGGTACCTCGCACCCTGGCCGCTCTTAATGATCTTTCGAATTCTAATCCAACTAACGATGTGTTTGCGGATGAATGGACGAAGATTTTGTTGGCATGTCAGAAGTACTGTGAGAGGGATTCATGAAAGTATTGTAATTTTTATTGTTTTTGCTGTGCCCCCATGGCGCACCATTGCGCGTGCTAAGTCCCCGGTACCTCGCACCCTGGCCGCTCTTAATGATCTTTCGAAATTTATGAAAGTATTGTAATTTTTATTGTTTTACTAGCTGATGCCCGCGGCTTCGCCCGCGTGACTTTTTATAAAACAAAAGTACCTGAACTTACTCCTTATAACATTAGCTATCTGCCTGTGAAAGTACCGTCAAAATCGGTTGAGCCGTTTCGGAGATTAGCCAGAACAAACAGACAGACAAAAGACAGAGTGTACTATTGCATAATATCTACTTTTGTCTGTTGTGTTGTCTAATGTCTACTATTGTCTGTTTCGACATTATATTTGAAACTGTTAGGCACTATATTTTGAATTTCTTGGATTTTTTTTTTTTTTTTTTTAATGTTAATTGCATGTATGTTCAACACAATGTAAATTGTTCACGAATAAATGAAATGAATGAATGAATACTGTAAATATTTTTTTCAAACAACGTAGGTATACAGTACAAAGCGGTGTGTTTTTTTTTTGTGAAATATATACTTATTATTATATACCTCTGCCTAACCCTCCGGGGAAAACCAGCGTGATGTTTTACTATGATAGAATATAGAACCAACACCCCAATTGAGTACTACACTATCAATCACGATCTGAATGATTTTGAAGTATATTGCTAATCCATTGCTTCATATGTTCTAAAAATTTGTCTGCTCAACAACGTAAAAACGCAATGAATGTTGTTGAACTGTCAAAATTACACCCATTGTTACTGATAGTGTGTTACACAATAACCCGGCAGTATCCTAACTTTATAATTTTCAGGTATATACTAGGGATTAAACTACGATAATATGGCCCACCCGCCCCTCCAAAATTCATAACGTTTGAAAGTATTTGTACGCATGTGTCCGTAATGAGACGGCCGTCAAACAAAATCAAATCACGGATTTGTTGCTCAACTAACTAGTGGCGTCATTACGCTGGTAGCACACCTCCGCCGCGATTGTACTGGTTCGCGTCATGTTCCGCTACTCGAATCGGATGGCAGTAGCGGAACATGACGTGAACCAGTACAATTGAACTACTGCGGTTTCGCTGCTTTGGTTTCGCGGCGGAGGTGTGCTATCAGCGCTAATCGCTCATTATTATAAGTATGGCGCTGCACTGACGTACTCTATGAAAACGACACGTGCGTTGTCTTGCGCGATCGGCTAGTTATGATTAGTTGACCAACAAATCTGGTAATAAGTGAGATATTACGAGTACTTACAACTACATACAAACTCTTTCAATCGTAGTTTATCATTATCAAACCCTGATTTTTTGGTCGTCTTGCTGACCATGGTTTTATTATTGTTATTAATGATTAACTGTTTTTTATTTTACTACGAAGGTGCTAGTTTATCATTTTTGACTTCGAGTTGCAGCTATAGCTTTGTGTGGGCGGGCACGCCCATTATGCCTGGAGGCTTTTATTTAGGTACGTTCTGTTTACGTTATTTCTGCTTGAGTATAGTTTTCGACGATTTTTATGTTTTTTTTTTGGTATAGTGGCGTGTGCTAGCTAACATAAGGCAAATAATTTAATGTTGTGTTGCGTAATGCAAATTCTTTTACATTTTATTGTATAGATTCAAGTTTTATATCTGAACGTGCTGCTGGGGAGTTTGTTGCTCCACTTCTTCTTCCCAGCTAAAGCCACTAGGAAGTGGTGAAGGGTGGGCGTTTTTGGGGGACTGTCTTATGTAATTTTTGACGTTCGAAAAGTGCTGATTCTCAGCCTAGTTTGAATAAATGACTTTTGATTTTGATTTTTGAACAACTACTCATTTGAGCGAGCATTTCAAGAGTCAATCAATATCAGTGATTCCAGTGTGCTCTACTTGTGCCTTATTGTAACTAGCGCTTAATGCAATTGTAACGCTACAATGTTCCGCATCATTGTATTGATTACAATGCCATGAAATTAAGTGCACTCTGGTATCAATTGACTATGAAAATGAAGCGGAAATATAAAATGTATTGAATTAAAATTCTGTGCCTGAGAAGCATAACTCCGTTTTTTTACGATTTTTAGTTTTACACACTATCCTATTGTATGTGTCCTTCTCCACAAAGCCATAATAATTAGCCAGATTAATAAAATCAACTTTACGTCAGTTTCTAAATTAAAAATATTTCAATCAAAACATATGAGCAATAAAAGAAAAAGATCCCAAATGTTGTCAATATCTGACAAAATTACGTAACTTGCTTCTTTTTTGCCATATTTCCTAGTTTAAAAACATTGAAATGTAGTTATTTACTTTTCAATAGCACTTCACAAGTAACAAGTCCATCTCACGCCGATAAAACACAAAAAAATGTAAATATAAACATTTTATACCTCTATGCAGTGCCGGTAAAAACGCGCCTAGCGCGTTCGCTGCGATCTGTATGGCGGCATCGCATACGACAACGTAAAAATTGGGGATGCCGTGAAAGTGTTAATAAATAACTAAATTTATAATAGACCCGACAGAGCATAAAGGCTCGTGCAGACTGGTAGGATATCGCGGGCACGACAGGCAGCGCGACACTTTCCATGAAGTTTTCATAGAAATTGTGCTACTAGTGTCGCGTCGCGTCTGTCTGCGGGAGCCTTTACCATCCCACTGCTGGGACATAAGCCTCCTCTCTTCGAGAGAGAGTCGGCTGTAATCTACCACGCGGGCCTAGTGCGGGCTAATCTACCAAAGATGTCACATGCCTTCGAATTTTTGTTCTAGGACAAGCCGGTTTCCTCACGATGTATTCCTTCACCGTTTTGAGAGCAGTGGTGATGAAATTACACAAAGGAAAGTGCCTAGCTGGGTTCGAACCCATAACCTACAACTCGTTAGTCAGGGCCCTTACCCCTGGGCCACCACTGCTCATTTAGTATTAATCTAATCAATCATTTTAATTTTTGAAGTGTATTTTTTCTCACATGTATAATTTCAACATGATTGATGTAAAAATATGTTATTGGTACCAATATGTTGTAAAAATATTTTGATTTTAAAGAGTGTCCGTGGAGTTTCTTGCCCGTTCTCACCATAGGAAACTACTGACTACGCTTTGGAATGGGCAGCTTCACATTTTGACTGACCGACCCCTTGACAACTCAAAAGTGCCTTTAATTGGTTTAATTGAAATAAATAATTTATTGAGTTTGATTATTCATTAATTAAACACTTTAATGTTTAACACATAAAACAAAAAGGCCAAACATTTAAAATTAGCAAGTGAGTGAATTAAAAAAAAAAAAAAGCTTTTATTTCAGACCCAGATAGTCCAATTGATTAGTATAGGTACACACGACTTAGAAACTAGTGTTAGTACTTAAATCTACCAGAAAAACAACACAAACTATTAATTACTACGCCACTGTGGCATGTAGGCCAAAAAAAATCCCGTACATAAATGACTCTGGGAACATCGTTTTAGTAGATAAAGAGAAAAACATGAAGCTTGATGTAATCAGTAATATTGTGGAGGAGTCTTCAAGTGAAGAAGACACACAAACTATAGCAGAAGAGGCATCTGTCAATAACTCTAAGCAAACGACAAGCAGTGAGGTTTCGAATAAAAGAGGAAGGTAAGAAAAAGTTCTTGTTTCGTATGCAGGAACCACAGTAATATGAGAAGGGAGGGGAGGGAGAAGGAAGCTCATATGTAGGTGTCCAAGCAAAAACGGTCCAGTAGTGACGTATTGAGTTAAAAAAAAAAACTTGTATTTCAGACCCAGATAGTCCAATTGATTAGCATACACACGACCTAGAAACTAGTGTTAGTACTTAAATCTACCAGAAAAACAACACAAACTATTAATTACTACGCCACAGTGGCTTGTAGGCGTATCCAATGTCCCAGTATGGGGCTGTCCCACCTATCAGCTATAGTTTTCAGGATGTTGTTGGGGCTGGCGCGTACCCTACGCATGGTGAAAGCGCAGCGCTTGCGCATGATGGCGTGAAAGCCATCTATTCGCGCTTCTGCGAACATGCCGGAAGCACTGCAGTAGCGCGGCAACCCCATCAACATCCGGAAAGCATTATTATATTGTACGCGCAGAGCGCTGTATGCCCTCTGCGTGTAGTTGACCCACAGACTGCATGTATAGAACGACTGACAATACGCTGTAAATAGTGTAGCCTTTACTTCAGTCGTGCATTTTGCAAATCTGCGAGCCAACATATTGCAGCGGACAGCCAACGCCCTGCGCTCACGCTCAATATCCAGACTGTCTTTTAGGTCTTCGGAAACCCAGTGGCCCAGATACTTGAAAGTAGTGACTTGTTTTAAGGAACTCCCGCAAAGTTTCAATTGTGGTTCAATCGGGAACGTTTTAGAACCTGCCTTAAAGACAAGTACCTCACTTTTCTTAACATTGTATCTGAGCCCATGAGCCTCCGCTTACCTCTCACATGTCGTAAGCAGGCCAATCATTGTGTTAATGCGGCAGGGTGGCCTGACCTCCCCTCGCCTCTTCAGTTTGTACATAAACCGGTTGATCGTCGAGCTCAGCAACACCTATCAGGGTTGTTATGTGGACGGAGTATGCGTCAACAATATTAGTTATGCTGATGATATGGTGCTGCTGAGCCCTTCGATCAACCGGTTTATGTACAGACTGAAGAGGCGAGGGGAGGTCAGGCCTCACTCCGCACTCCAGCCTATACACATCCGATGACGAGCCTGCCCACCTTACACAATTGATCTGGTTGCTATACCAAAACCGTAGAATCGATATAACTTCTCTATCCACTGAAGTATCATTTAAAAGTTTCTGCCACAGCAACACGACACTAGATCAAACGCTTTGGAAAGGTCTAGGAAACACGCATTAACAGGCGTTTTCCTAGACGTATAATACTGGTTACCGTATAAAGAGAGAGAGAGAGATGAGTGTGTATTGAAAAATCAGGTGCCCGACTTAATATTAATTGGTCAATGAATCAACCAACTCAGCCTATAGCAGCCCACTGCTGGACATAGGCCTCTCCCAGGCTGCACCACAACACCCTGTCCTCCGCCTTCCGCATCCAATCTGTACCAGCCACCTTTTTAAGGTCGTCGGTCCACCTAGCTGGGGGGCGTATCTCACTACGCTTGCTGGTACCCAGTCTCCTCTCCAGGACTCGTCTGCTCCACCGGCCATCGGTCCTTGACAACCATGGCCAGCCCACTGCCACTTCAGCTTGTTTACTCTGCAGGCTATGTAAGTGTGTGTATGTATACCGGCACTTGAACCGCCGGCATGTTAATTGGTCACCGCCACATAATATGGACGTCTTCAATACCAAAGGCATAGTAGGTGCGATGTCATCCCAGAGAATGCTCAAATGTCTCAAGTAGTTTGAATGAGGAGAACCACGCAATGCATCTCATATTTCGCTAGGTATACCAGAATATCACGCTTATATTAATCAAGATGCTAGGCAGAAGTGTATAAAGGTTTACTATAGGTGTACTGCCTTATTGGTCTAGTGGTCACAAGCGCTACTGCCGAGAACGAGGTCCGGAGTACGATTCCCAGATCGGGCAATGTGTTATTGAGTTTTTCGGCCCGGAATTTCTCAGTAGCAGCCCCCAGAGTCTGGATTTGTGCCCGGTTGATGGCAATAGGCTCGCCCCCTATAACATGGGACTTAAACATAACTGGCGAAACGTGGGTGTACTAAAGGTACACCTCTGCCTAACCCTTCAGGGATTACAGGCGTGATGTTATGTACTGTATTTCACAAACATTTTTCAGTTACGTTTAGTCCTATGTAGAGTACCCTATAGGCAATTAAACTTTTCAACAAAATTCACAAAATTAAACAAAAATTCAAAACCTCTTTTCAGAAAACAATAAACAGTGAACAGTGAAGTGGAAGTAACCCAGTAACTGGATATTCCATTTTACTGAACGATCACTTTCAGTAACCTACTTTTGACTGACTGCACCATACGAAATAAGTTTTAGCGTGAATATGACGAGGCGCTTCGTGAAAGCAAACTGCGACTCGGATACGAGGAATCGTTGGATTTACACCTTGCACTATATTTTGTATGACATACGGATGTAAGATAGGGTTAACAATATGGGTTATTTGAAAATTTTACCAACAAAACTGAACGTGATCAGCACATTTGAACCACGTTCAAGAGATATCAGTATTAGGGCTCCTGCCCACGAGACGGTTTTAACACGGCCCGGTTTTTTGCCGGCGCCGGGTAGAAACCGTCCGAGCTTGCACACAAGACGGTTTGTACTCGTGGGCATGAGCGTTTAGTTGGCACGCGCCGGGCGTAGGTCCGGTCTCGTGTACATGCGCTCATACACTGCCATACTTTACTGCGCACCGGGCGTAGACGCGGCGAGCACCGTGCCCGGTTGCGCGGTGAGCCAGCGTCGTGTGCACGGCTTCATAGTACGTAGACCCGGTTTGACGCTGGGCTTAGCTCCGGCGAAAAATCGTCTCGTGGGCATGAGCGCTCATATTGACACTGACAATTCTTGAACGTGGTTCAGGCCCGTTCACACACCGTGAGCAAACAAGGTTGATTCGCCATGTTTTGGCACGGTCGTCAGTGTTGTATGAATCACTATAGAAGCTTGTTGACAGACACGACGGTACTACGGTACGGCGCCGTCATCTTATGCGTTGTCCGGTAGTTTACCATGTCATACACAAGCTCACACGATTATTCTACGTAAAGAAACCGTACTGTGTACAACGGGCGTTAGAGGTGCTGATCGCGTTCAGTTTCATCGGCGAAATTCACCCTAAGTATTTGTTTCATGACAATAATTTTAATCAATTGGCCAAGGAGATTGATAATGTAGTATTTGTAACTAATTCAAATGTGGAAGCAAACAGTAAAAGACACACCATCATTAAATAATTATTGATTACAATAAGAATCCCTATCACAAGTGATACTTCTGAGCCTAAGGCCCTGGGTTCGTATCCCGGGTCGGGTAAAGCTCGCTAACCATCCTTTGTTTCAATGTGTCAGTGATATAAAGTTGTCCAACACATCGCTATGTAAATGTACTACATTTAGACATGTGCACACAGAATTTAGTCGCAAAATGATGTTTGTGCACAGCTTTGGCGTGTCGGGCATGTGTCCGGTTTCATATTCCTCGTGCAGACCTTTTAATCTAGGCTGGGAGATTAAAGTGATATACAGATGGATGTAGATGGTGGATGTTTGGATGTATTACGTCACAGTGTAAGCCTAAACTCACCCCACTCATTCACTCTCTAACTCTGAAATAGATTTTATGAAAATACAGCTTTTGGGTGTTGGCTTCACGAGAAAATGGCCGCCAACACCACGCACGGGTGAATCAGGGGAAACACAGTTATGACTATCGGCATTTTCTGTAATTCTAATTGGAAGCCAAATAGAAGAATCTTCCTATTCCATCATCGAAGTCTTTTTATTTACAGTAGAATTGATAAGATTTTGATGTGTTATCCTTATCGGTGACCCGTGCGTAGGTGTTCATTCCTGAATACGAAGACATATTATTAATTCACAGCCTTGTTTGTCTTGTGATCACAAATGCGGCTGAAAATCCCGAGCTCCATCAATTGGTTTAATTTTGTAAGGAAATACTCAAAAACAAGTCAGAGTTTAGACCCGGTAAATGTAAACGAGCTCACCTGCACACGTGAGGACCTAACGCCTGCATCAACAAATGGTATTTGCGTTGCAGAATTTAGGGCCAAACGAACGTAAAAAAAATATGTACTATATAACCTATTACCATCGGCACGCTAAGAAGAAAATAAGCTCTGCCCCTTTTATTATATATAAGCACTTCTGCATACGCCTTAAGACGTTATTGCCTTTATCACACGTGCCAAGTGCCAGTGAGAGACAGTGCTCTCAGCCGAGTGCTCGGTACGTGTAAACACATCACCAAGTGCTCGGCCGACCGGTCGGCTGAGTTAAACGGCGAGACAGTCACTCTGCAGGTATAAACATGTAGTCGGTGTGCACTGACCACTCGGCAGCCTCACGTCTCGCAGTACGCTACCGTACAATTTTTAATTATGTTTTTGCGATCCATTATATCACTAGCCCAATTAAAAAAAAACGGGCAGTCTTTGGGGACTGCCGATAGTAGTAAAAACTAGTGTTCGGTGATGATGACGCGAGTTCCATGATTTTTGTTCACCCAAAAAGTACACATATATACACAGTATACATATAGCTCATGGAAAGCGTTCGATGACGATGACGCGAGTTCCATGATTTTTGTTCACCCGAAAAGTGCTCAACGCGCCTAAAGAAGTTTTCACTTCAAAAACATAGCCAGTCTTTGGGGACTACCGATAGAAGTGAAAACTAGCGTTCAGTAACGATGAAGCGAGTTCCATGATTTTTGTTTACCCAAAAAGTACACATACGAGTATATACACAGTATACATATAGCTCATGGAAAGCGTTCGGTGACGATGACGTGAGTTCCGTGATTTTTGTTCACCCAAAAAGTGCTCAACGCGCCGAAAAAGTTTTCACTTCAAAAATACGTGTAAAGCCATCCTCACATTACGATACTTACAGACGGCTAGTATCCTACGTGAGTCTCGAAGATCAGTTGCCGAGGAGTATCTCACATACGTTTGCACACTTCGCTACCGGTATCCTACGTGTCCGCTACTAGTCTCGCGATACTCGCAGTGTCAGTTCCCCGCGCGTCGCGTCTCCTACGAATCCTGAAAATACGGCGCCGGAACAGCAGCTTGAAGAAATCAGGGACCATTTTGGTTACCCATTGAAAGGGTTTTCGATAGGGTTTTTCTAAGCGGTTAAACAAAAACCCATACGATATGGGTAACCCTTTTGAACGGCTTAAATTAAATTTTGGTTATCCGTTGAAAGGGTTTTCGATAAAAACCCATACGGTATGGGTAACCCTTTTCAACGGCTTACTTTAAGCCATTCAAAATTACCCACATCGTATGGGTTTTTAATTAACTGCTTAGAAAAACCCTATCGGAGACCCGTTCCATTGAAAGGGTTTTCGATAGGGTTTTTCTAAAATGGTAACCAAGGTCCCTGGGTAGAATAAAGATAGAATTGGTCATGCTACGCGTGCTGGGCGCATATTATGATTTTTTCATGTCACTGGGTTTCAAGTAGGTATAGAACCCATTGAATGGGTTATCATGTAACCCTTTCACTGGATTTCGAGTATAAAACCCATTCAATGGGTTATCATGTAACCCTTTCATTGGGTTTCTAATAAAAAACCCATGCAATGGGTTACATCATGATAAAGGTAACCCATTGAATGGGTTACTCCTTCGGAAGGCTTAACCCTTAACCGGGGTTGTACGGTCCCTGGAAGAAATACAAAATATAACCATGTCTGTATAACTTTAAATTACCTGAATATATGAGAAAAGATACGACTCAGAAGGTTTGGGGAGAACTTGGAAATTAATTTCAAATTTAAGTAAATTTTAAATCGCTCGACATAATTAATAAAAACGTCCGAGTATGTGCCACAAATGCAAATGATGAAGTTGTCTTCGTTTTCAGTGTTTGTAGCGACGAAAGTCGAGTAACGAACAAGTATTTTATTGATATGCGACCGAAGTATCGGCTCTTGCAAGTATCGTAATGTACGAAGGGCGTAAACACCTACTCTTCCCCCCAAATCTCGCGGCCTAGTATCATTTTGCTGCCTCATCGTTCTAATCGGCACGTGTGATCAAGACATAAGCTACCACCATCTTGACATAAACCCTCGTTCTACTTTTACGACACCTACGGTTGAGAAAATTCTACTCTTTACTATGTCTAACCTTTTACTCAAACCTATAGATAACACCTACCCTACTTACATAAGTAAGAGATACTCACAAGGTTGCCCACCGCAAGGTTGTAACCTGATAAGGCCGTGTCGGGTGATGGCACGTGAGCCAGTGATACCCGACCTTCGTGGCTTCACTACCTCGAGACCCTTATAGGCATGATTCTTTGATTATTTACATGTCTAGATTAAGCTTGTGGCAAAGTTCTAACAGCCGTACGGGTCGATTGAACTGGTTAATCTACGCTTACCACGGTGGTCCATGGATGGGTGACGATCTTTACATACCAAGACTCTTCCGTGCCTCAGAAAGCACGTTAAGTCGTTGGTCGCGGCTGTCATTCGTGAATCTTGGACAGTCGTTACGGGTCGTCCGAAGTTCGAAAGTCTGACAACCAGTCTTACCAAGGAGTATCGTGTTACCCAGTTACTGGGTTGTGGAGGTCAGATAGGCAGTCGCTCTATGTAAAATACTGGTATTCAGCTGCATCTGGATAGACTGGAAGCCGAAGCCCAACATAGTTGGGAAAAGGCTAGGCAGATATGCTTTGATTATTTATACTTATGTCTAGATAGAGTGTCGCGCTGCAAAAGAACTAAAACAAACAGGGCTGCTTTGTTATGCTGGTGAGCGTGACAGCTACGTCTTACGCTCGCGCCACGTCATTGTGCTGTCATCGTGGTATTCTAGTACGCGTGCATGTTGGGGCCAAGTGTTGGACACTTTTTTTTTGACGACTTCACAGCTATGACTTTCTATCTAGACATATTTATATCTTTGGCGCGGTGTTTATTTTTATTGTCCTCAAGTTAGTGTTGTGAAGATTGTGTGTCAGTTTTATTACGGATATGAACCTCTTGTACTAACCGAAGCGATCGGTCGCACGAATACGCCATCGTCACGCGATGATCGCTTTTGTTATGACGCGGCCTAGGATTCTTCTAGAAAATGATGCACAATTGTCGACCACTTCATCGATATCCATAATAAAATGTAGTCTTCAAATTCGAACCAACCGAAAAAATAAACAACCCTGTCAAAATTCCGATATCACAAAATCTATGTCCTTATAATTATTCATATTTAAATGTACTAGTGGTCGCCCACTGGTTGAAATTTGACCCCCTGTACTTACAATCTATACACCGTGGCATTTTAATCGTCTTACAACGGCAGCCCACTTCATGTATCCAATGACTACTAATCATTTTAAAATTCATAGAAAGTAAAAATAATTTTTAATTTATTTTAATTATTCAAATGTTAGTAATAATAAATGAAATACTTTCATGAATGATTAGTAGTCATAGGATACATTAAATGGGCTGCCGTTGTAAGATTATTAAAATGCCATGGTGTATAGTACTTACTAATTCCATGAGTAGTACTTACTTATTACGTGGTCAAACTGTCACTTCTGTCACCTATCTATCCTCAAGTCATGTGTGTGTGTGTCAAACGCATGGTAGTGTGTGTAATGTTTTTTTTATTAATTTATTTCTAATGCATATTATATAAACATCAGTTTCTGCACTCCTCCTCCATATAAACTTTAACTGTGCCAAATTTCATACAACTCCGTTCGCGTGATTTACTTAAAAAGGGGTACAAAATTTTCGCTTCACGTATTAATATAATGATTATATGCGTGATTGAGGCAATCACGATAAAAAAAATAACAACAGCACTTGATACCCATTTATTATTACAAACAGATACCGAGTTTCTAAAGTCACCAAAAGGTCTACCTTTATTTAGAAAGTAGAACGATCAAAAGCATATTTTCCTTACCCCGAAAAAAAAACATACTGGCAAACAAAACTAAAAGATAACAATATCTTTTTCACATCGTTAAAACACAAAAGTCGGGCACACAGCACATCAAAAGAAAATGTATTCGCACCAATTTTGTTGTACTGGCAAACGCTCAGACGTTTTGATCCGTTGTGTAGAATACTGTGACACTACAAAGAAACCCGGCCGTTTGAACTAAATACCTAATTATGTGTGAATTTAAAATATTCACCGTTGTTGGAATTTGGATGTGGGTTGTGACACTTGTGTCTAAAATTCTGTTTTCGCATGGTTGTGTTTGAGTTTTAACTATGAAATATGATATACAGTATGTTGATTAACCAAAGGTGTTCCCGCTAACCCACAATAGTAAATCGTCCATACATGCAAAAAAACCATTACCTTTTTTTTATAATAAAACATATTAAATTGACACGTAAAACAAACACTCTGTACACTCACACTTGCAGGGCTTGAAATCGGTTAATTTTTATTTCCGAAGGTACAAATTATTTATGATACAATTAATATTAGCGTCAAAGATTTCATCACATTAAGTTCAGAATTGATTTTGTAACTAAATATTAAATAATTAACGAAATATGTTCGAAAACCTTTATATTAACGGTTAAGGTTACATAGAAAATTAACCGGTTGCCGAGCACTGCGCACTTGTCTTTCCACGTAGAAAGACAAGTGCGCGTGGCCTCGTGTACAGACTATGTCGTTTACGTATTTATTTAATATTCTTTACAAAAAACTTTTTTGATAATTGTAATATTTGTTTGTGTATGTGAATGTATGGACGCTATTCTATTATGGGTTAACGGGAACGCCTTTCATTTATTAATATAATAATTATCACATCACACGTGAATCCCCAAAGGGGATAGCCAAGCATAGATGGTCAGTATACTCATGTTTCGAGAGTTACTTGTCATGTCCCATGTTATCTTTACTGGCGTAAGTTCTTTAACGCGGCTTGCGGTAGGAGTTGACTGGTAGAAATCGCCATAAGGAAAAACCTTTACCCTCCAGGCCGATTCCCGGCCACCGTAGGCGCGGGCAGTGAGAGCAGTGGTGGCACAGTGGTAACAGCCGCGACTTACGAGTTGTAGGTCGTAGGTTCGAACCCAGGCAGGCGCTTTACTTTGTGTAAATTATTTCATCACCACTGCTCTCAAAACGGTGTAGGAAATTATCGTGAGGAAACCAGCATGTCCTAGAACCGAAAATTCAAAGACATGTGACATCCACCAACCCGCACTGGGCCCGCGTGGTGGATTACGGCCCACTCCCTCTCACGGAGAGGAGGTCTGTGTCCCAGCAGTGGGAACAGTATGTTTGATGTGATGTGTAGGCGCGGGTTGCGGATGGTGAGCAATGGGTAGCTCGTTGTACGATAAGGACCAGGCCCGGGTCGACATCGCGTTGTATTCCACGCGCGCCTCAAAGCGATGTCGGCACAAACTGACGGGGTCCATTAGGGCCAATGCCCGCCAGGGTTGCGGGTTTACCCAAAAGGGATACCATGGCCCTGGCACACAGGCAACTGAAGGAACACGGGTGGTTTTTAGTCAGTCAAAGTCTGACGCTCCACCCAGAGCGGGAGCAGTTATTTGAAAATTTCCCCCCGAAAAAAAAACGTATAGGTACCTAGTGTACACCCACATTTCGCCAGTTATGTTTATGTCTAATTTAATAGAGGTCGAGCCTATTGCCATCAACCAGGTGCAAATTCGGACTCCGGGCTGCTACTGAGACATTCCAGATGGAAAAACCCACCCGGGAATCGAACCCAGGACCACATGCGCAGCAGTAGCGCTTGCAAACACCAGACCAACGAGTCAGTCAGCTAATGAAATCACTAGAAATAACAGATTGAATTGAATTAACCATTCAGAAACAAAGGTGACACCCAAATAAACACCGTGGCATTTTAATCGTCTTACAACGGCGGCCCACTTCATGTATACAATGACTACTAATGATTCATGAAAGTAAATAATATATTTATTGATATTAGTTTTTCTTTCATATTATTTATTATGACACATGACGTAGTTTGAAACACTTTTTTACGAGCGCGGTGCGAGCCTTGCGTTCCAAGGACGGCACGGAATGGAGCGCAAGGCTTACACCGCTACTACATCAACTACATCATGCGTCATAATGAATAATAATATACATATATTTTTTTAATTATTCAAATGTTAATAAATATTTTTTTTACTTTCATGAATGATTAGTAGTCATTGGATACATGAAGTGGGCTGCCGTTGTAAGACGCGTAAAATGCCACGGTGTATAGTTTTCGACCGAAATTCTAAACTGTGTCCAAAAATACTTGTACTCTTGCCAAAGTCGTTACAAGAACAGCAAGTACTGTTACCAAGTCCAGAGAGTTTTAGCCGGCGAGCCTTTTAAGCCATCAAATTATTTCGTGGTTAATTTAACTTTGAACATTTACGAGTTACAAGCACTGTTAACATAATCGCAGGGGAAAGTCTCCTTTGAAACAAAACACAATTTAATTTTGTTTCAAAATATATGAACATCACGACTACTTACCACGAGGAGTGCATGCAGATTTTAAAAGGCTATGTTTTGTTCCAGTTCAATTAATTGAATTGGAAAATGCAATTTATTATGTACACACAAATCCAGCAGTCGTTCCATTTAAAATTCTGGTATTCAGCTGCATCCGGTTAGACTGGAAGCCGACCCCAACATAATTGGGAAGAGGCTGGACAGATTATGACGATATGTACACACAAATGTATAAAGAGTGAGTAAATGAGTACACTAATTCCATGCTTAAAAAAGTAATTACTTATTCCATGATCAAGCTGTCACTTCTTGTTACATACTTCCGTCCCTTTTCACATCATCACTCTCATAGAAAGCGAGAGAAAAGATCACATAATGTGTGATCTTTTCTCTCGCTTTCTATGAGAGTATATAAAATACATAAAATCAAATAAAACGATGCACTTATTAAATAAAACATCCCTGAAACCTAATTGCTAAACGCACCCCTAATCACAATTAGTTTAATTTTGACAACACAATCATAAAAAATCCATTGCTTTATAATGTTTTAAAAAAACGGCAGCTCGACAACCAGGTCAATGCAAAATGTAGGTATTTTTTATTCAAAGTGAATGGGATTTTTGAAAACAAGTGATAGGTACACAATTAAGAAATTAAAGCATAAAGCTGGAAAAAAATGCGACAAAGACATAAACAGACTGGTACATTTATTACCCAATTATTTGTAAACTAAAGCTCTTACAGGCTTTAAAAGCCAAGAATTACTACAGCCTACAGCTGTTTGTAAATTCTAAAAAAACCTAACAAGTAAAAAGTCATTGGGTAATAAATATCCCAAACTGCTTTCCGAGTCTTTAAATAAATCTACCGAGTGACATTTTACCTACTATTTGCCGCTTTGGGACAAATATTGCGTCGTAATAGACTTTCTGAATTGCTTTTTAATCTTTAAAATAGCCGTTGCAAATTGAGGGTAAACTTTGAATTTGTTGTTTTAGAAAAGAAGGCTATTTTTTGGGATTTGTTCTACTTGATCCATTGGGTGAAATATATTTAAATTAAGGTGTATCCGCAGTGGTAGCCCGCGGAATTCAAATTTTCTTAGGTTTTTTCAATTTGCACTTTTCTAACTTAAAGATTTCAATTATTATTATTTTAATTAATATTTTGATCAAGATACAACCTGACCTGCAAATTGCAAAAACGTAAGAAAATATGAATTGCGCGGGCTACGAGTATTACTGCGGATCCACCTTAAACCGGTTTTAAACAAAAATAAAGTTAATGTTGTTTTTTAGGGTTTCGTACCCAAAGGGTAAACCGGGAACCAGACAGACAGACAGACAGACAGACAGACGGCGGAGCCATAGTAATAGTACTATGGCTCCGCCGTCTGTCTGTCTGTCTGTCTGTCAGTCTGTCACCAGACTGTATCTCATGATCCGTGATAGCTAGACAATTTGTGTTGCCGCTATAGCAACAAATACTAAAAACCAGAATAACATAAATATTTAAGGGGCTCCCATACAACAAACGTGATTTTTTGGTCGTTTTTCTCGATATTGATAACGGTAACATGTAGACACTTGAAATATTCACAGAATATTTAGTTATATATTCACTTTAAAAATCAATAATTAAATTAAAATAAAACAAATATTTAAGGGGGGCTCCCATACAACAAACGTGATTTTTTTGCCGTTTTTATAGATAATGGTACGGAACCCTTCGTGCGCGAGTCCGACTCGCACTTGGCCGGTTTTTTGTAAACATTGTTCTCACATAAATAAAGAAGCAACAGGAATAATGTACTCAGGATTTGGTTATATCTTGATTTAAAACAGTGGAGTTGGAGTTTCTTGCCCGTTCTTCTCCACAGAGATCTACGTTTTGGAATGGGCAACTAGCTTCGACTTTCTGACAATTCAAAAGTGCCTGTAAATGGATTAATTTAAACAAAAACCTTAATAGGCAATTCTGATGAAATAGGTTCCAGAACGATTGTACGTTATTACGGAAATGTGGTGCAGAGGAATGAGGAACATGTCGCGATGAAAGTTTTGAGTATAAATGTGGCTGGTCAAAAGAGTAAAGGAAGACCAAAGACAAGATGAATGGATTGTGTAAAAGATGACACACAACAGAACGGCCAAGACACACAAGTTCTACATAACGGCCAAGAGAGCTGTATGGAAGAAGACATAATAGGCTGACCCCTAACTGAACTAGGATAGGGGCAAGAGAAGGAAAGGGTTTTTAAATAGTCGTGGAATTTATCAAATTAATGAAGGGGCTCGTGGCTAAGTAATAACAGCCGCAAGCGTCGATCCATCAGGTTAAGCTACGCTTGCCGCAGTTAGTCCGTGGAGGGGTGACCATCATTACATACCAATACCCCTCCGTGCCTCGAAAAGCACGTTAAGCCATTGGCCCCGGTTGTTATTTGTAGATCTTTGACAGTTGTTACGGGTTGTCAGAAACCCGAAAGTCTGACAACCAGTTTTACCAAGGGGTATCGTGGTACCCAGTAACTGGCTTATGGAGGTTAGGTAGGCAGTCGCTCCATGTATAATACTGGTATTCAGCTGCATCCGGTTAGACTGGAAGTCAACCCCAACATAGTTGGGAAAAGGCTTGGTAGATAATTGGTGATAATGTATGATAAAGCGATAAAACTTACAAGTTTAAATTGTAATAGGTAATGAGGGTAATAAATGTTGTACATTAATGATAACTTATCGATTTTGGGCATACGTTTACCACGGAATAAATTTCGTACAGTGACTGCCCACGGCTTCGCTCACATGACTGTGTATTCTATCGGCATTATAAGTTAATCGAAACGTGTAGTCATATCCTATAAAACAGTCATACTCAAAGTGGGGCCTAGGCCTCTGTGGGGGTTCCGCGAAAATACTGGTCAGAATAAAAAAATATACTAAAGGGGTACCTACTATATTTTATTTTACTCTGGTACCTGAGTAAAATAATTTCAATCTAAATATTCCAACATAAAGTAAAAAAAAAATACATATTTTTAATTACAATTTTAATGTCAAGTAATATGATTATTAATGAAGAATACACATAAAACCATTTTTGATTACTTTAGGGCTTCGTCAAAAATTTCGTTGTCCGAAGGGGTTCCGTCTCCTAAAAAGTTTGAGAACCACTGCTATAAAACATCGCAGAGGATATTAAACGGCTACTAAAATAACATGTCAAGATTAACTGTTTTGCTCGTTATAGGTATAGCGTGATGATATTCATTTCAGAGGCTAAATCCGTATCTATTTGAAATATTATAAACATTTTCCTCCTCTTAATTAGACTGGAAAAATGAGATTTAATAAATCGCACAGTAAACTGCTAAGGAATACGGACATTAATAATATATAGTCTATCCGATGACCAGACCTCTAAGGAATATTTCAAAATTTGAACAGAATCTATTCAGTAGTTTTTGCGTCATTCCGGACCATACATTCAGACAAACAAACAAAATGTCAACATTTTTATAAATATATATTTTCGCCATCAGAATCATTCTCATACCTCGTAACAATTACTTTTTTTCAGAAATATTCAATGTACAGTTTTGACTTCACTAATATTTTATTAAATGTATAAATCAGGTAGCAATTGAAAACGTAAATTATGCTTTAGTATCGGTTTATTTGGTGACTCGTTGGTCTACTATTTGAGCGAATGATTCTAGATTCGTTTCAAGAGTAGTGAAAATTTAAGAAAAATGTCAGCGGAACACACGAGAAAAACTCGAGAGGTGTCGTGGGATCCTCGGTTTGAACGAACTTACATTCGCTGTATATTATGTATTAAATATCAGGCACAATTAAATTAAATAACAACGTTTTATCAATATAATTGAAAAGAGTGTCCATGGAGTTTTTTGCCCGTTCATCTCCATATTATCTTCCAAAGCGTAGTACGTACACTACGCTTTGCAATGGGCAACTAGCTTCATATTTCCGAGTGACCGACTAATAATACTACTATAGATTTTGCTTTGTAGTTTAGTGGAAGAAAAGCTAAGAAAATAAACTCTTTTATCATACCACAAACTCCTCTAAAAAACATTCACATCATAAATACTAGGTTATACTCAAGGAAACAAATTGTTTATCATATTGACAGACTACATTTTTAACTTTATTTCCATAACATTAAGGTATATTTTTATTCGTCGCTTAAAAATACCTTGCCATACCGTGCCGCCAATGGGCGCCGGGCCTTAGGGCCCGTACACACGTATCACAACCACACCACATCGCAGGGACAAAATGTTGGCAAGCTGTGTGGTAACGTGTGAATAGTGTCGCTGAAACTTTTTGAAGTTACCGTGTCGCTAGTAGTTTATCATCTTTATTCACCTGCCCTTATCCCAATTTACTTGGGGTCAGCGCAACATGTGCGATCAATTAACTGACCAAATTGGACTAAAAGTCCCCTATAATTTACCCAGATATCCCAATACCCACTTATTCTGTACTAAAGCATCCAAAACAAATATAGGAGTAAACTCACCGCTCAATAGGCTCAGCCGAAAGATTAATTCTTATATAAAATTCACTCCACATGTTGACATAATGACTCCGTAAATATCTTTAAAACCCAAATTTTAAGGTCCCAAAGCACGCAATCTACACAATCTAAAGATTCATTGTGTTAGTATTGTAGGTATTTCATGCAGCCTCTGTAACTTATTTCTTGTGTTATTTTGTATTTCTGTTCATACTCGTATGGTTTCTTACCACTT
Organism: Tiliacea citrago; assembly: GCA_963921375.1. Taxonomy (NCBI): domain Eukaryota; kingdom Metazoa; phylum Arthropoda; class Insecta; order Lepidoptera; family Noctuidae; genus Tiliacea; species Tiliacea citrago. The sequence goes on from OY992783.1 coordinate 24,276,367, forward strand.
AATTTTTATACATTTCGTTCTTTTCTTACATTATCCCCGTATTTGAGAATGTTGGTTCACCTGTTATTGGCAACTTACTGTATAAGCCCATGACTGTTATCTACTGTTATTTGATAATTTGTATACAGAAGCTGTTGGTGTACCTTTATAAATAAATAAATAAACATGTCCCTTTCTTCCGTACTTCTCGATTAGTCGTCATCTCGGTAGTCACTCCCTTTCTAGCGATGTCATCTTTCACAGAGGCCATTCATCTTTTCTATGGTGTTCCCATACACTTATAGCATATGATATAGCTCTTATGACATTCATACTCAAAACTTTGCTCGCAATATTTTCCGCATTCCTACGTTACGTCTCTTTAAGGTAGGTATTACCTACTGCATTCAATCTTAGGATTTTTTAGGATGTTTTCACCCCATAACTAGTGATTAAGCATTTATGTGTAATTGAAGGGGTGTTAATTTGATAAAGTTATCGGCTTCCTCATCGACTATTGGCTGAGCAATCCGATTGGTCTACGGATAGCACCGTCGCGCTGCGCTTGCGCGTGTGTTTTTAGTTCAACTAACTGTCAACGCGTCCACCAGCGTGCTCCGCGCGCTATAAACTTTTTTCTAAAAAGAAATGTTCCTTCGATGATTTCACGCGACAATCCCCGTAAGATACGAACAATAACATACCCAACGTCTGTGGAAAATATGTGTAGTGAATTTAGGAGGACCTAATCTGTGAGTCACACTAGGGGCCGTGTTGCAGGGCCTTGCTCGGGGCTCGGGCATTGTTTGGGACTAGTTTCAACCAATCAAATGGCTTGAGGCGGGTCTTGAGTAGTGCTTGGGTTTCAGGTAAGGTTCTGTAATGTGGGCCTAAGGGTTTGCTCGGGATGGCGCGGGCGGGTTGCGGACTGCGGCTTCGGACGCGGGCACCTCCAGACGATGTGTACTTTGTCCGGTGTCCGCAGCTTGTCCGCGATTTGTCCGTCCGTACTCAAAGGATCAATCGCACGATTGATTCTTTGAGTGAACGGTGACTTTTTGGTGGTTAGTTTAGGTTAGTTTTTTTAGCAAGGTCATATTTTGTGTATATCAACAAGCTCTTCTCGCCATCAATCTGGAAAGTTTGGTGAGTTAAATTGTATAATCAACAACTATTGTACCTACCTACCTATGTTTAAGAATAATAATAAAAAAAAAAGAAATCAGGACGACCACACGTAGCCGAGTCGACCAGGGGGCCGATCGCGCTATTTCTCAACGTACCAATTACCGTTCGAACGGAACGTTTTTGGTTTTAGTTTAGCTGATGTAAGAAACGGTATCGCGCTATTTTTTCTGAGCGAAAAAATCATTGACGTTACCCAATACTGAAAGTTCGATCGATCTTTCCTCCAACGTAACTTCCAAAGTAAAGCTAAATCGTTGAAATGATTAGCGCGATACGAAATGTGTCTAACGTAACATTTTTGGTTGTGGTTTAGTTTGGTATTAACGTTCAAAATTAGCGCGATTGGCCCCCTGAGCGCGAAGGCACTGGGCGGGAGTTTGCTGGTAAGCTTTATTCGAATCCTCACCCTTATCCACTACCCACTGTGCATCCTATGCCCATACCAACACAATCGGTTTCCACACAACTTTTCAGTCACCGGTACCACTTTCAAACTTCCTCTTATGTTATGTTGTCGCTAGTACTGCTGAATTGATGTGGATACGTTGTGGCTAGTGTTTTCAGTCAGATTTACTCCATCTGTGATAGTGTCGTCGCGTCGACGCAACTGTACTGTGACTGACGTGTGTAGCTGCGACGTCGTCACCTTAATGTGGCGGCCCACATGGTTGTTTTTGACGGCCAAATGTTGCCCGTGTGAACAGACGACTCATTTTCATACAAATTAGCGCCCGTCCACGTGATGTAGTTGTGGAACGTGTGATCGGGCCCTTATAGCTATTTCGTACAACTGTCAGAGGATGACAATTTAATTTGGTAGTCAATTTAATAAACAATAAATTTTCCTGACTTTTCATAACATAACCAGTCTGTATTTACCGTGGTGGGTATAGGTATTTCGAGAGCGTTGCCCAATAGCGGGAATTTCCTAATGAAAACCCGCTATAAAAAAATACACTGGCAGAGTGTGCCACTTGGGAGGAGTCACGCCGTGCCCTCATCTCAGGAGTAGGCAGTGACCTGTCGCTGCCGGCCGTGGTCGAGTCGATGGTCGGCAGCGAGGAGTCCGCGGTGGTATCCTTCTGCGAAACAGTCGTGTCGCAGAAAGAGGCTGCGGAAAGGGAGCGGAAGATCTCGTTCGCTCACCCGGCCCACAGGAGGCGCACTTGGCATCGGCAGAGACCAGATAATGCCCTCTTCCGGCCCCCCTAAATGGGTCCAGGGCGGCGGACTCGGGGACGTCCGCCGCTCCCTATAACACTGGACCCGAGGTGGTGGCGAGTAGTATGACACCTCATCCCCCCCTTGAGTTGAGGTCTAGCTGGGGATCACGGAAGTAATACTAGCTCCCAAGATCCCCGGTGCAAGTGTGGGAAAGGAACATTGGGGTGGTTTTTAGTCAGTAAGAGTCTGACAGACCCCTCCGCCCGCCCCAGGGCGGAGGACATCCATGAGGATTTTTCACCCCGACAGCAAAAAAAGGGTCGTAAGTGCTACTGCTGAGCATGAGGCCCTGGGTTCGATTCCCGGGTCGGCCAAAGTGTTATTGGGTTTTTCCATCTGGAATTTCTCTTTGGTCTGGACTTGTGCGCGGTTGATGGAACTTAACCATAACTGGCGAAATGTGGGTGTGCTATAGGTACACCTCTGCCTAACTCATCGGGGATTACAGGCGTGATGTCATGTCCATAAAAATAACTAAATAACTGACATAAGACAACATACGTACCTTCAGACAACATACGTATATTATAATAATAAGGGATTGTTCAAAAAAGCCTATCAAATGAACTTTCGAAATAGAGATCCATACAGACTTGTATTGCAGGATACTTCTAAATCAGCCAAGTATGCGAAAAGTTTCCTAGCTATGTGTACACGCATTTACAACAAAATTCCATTTACAAGAAATAAAAATGTTATATAATATTAACTCATTTAAAAACAGGTTATTAAAATGGCTGAACGAACATTATGTTTTATGAAATTAAGGATTTTTTAACAATTGATAAACTTCTGGACTTTTGCAATTGTGGATAATGCTCAGATAAGTATTATATTGTTGACCATAAATATCTGAACTACAATTAACTAATAATATTTATTTTGCATGCACTGCAAAATAATTATTAGCATAGCTAAACAGGACTTTATAATACCTAACTGTAAGAACTTTATACCATGTTTAAAGCAAATAAAGACTTATCTTATCTTATCTTATCTTCTATTTTGATAATATATCACTTCTTCTCTTAGGAGTTGGCATAAAGGGCTTAATGTTATCATAAATTTCCTCACACGAATCCTTGCTCACTCTATAATTTGCTTTAAATTCGTCTTCATTCATATAAAACGCTTTGTCAGTATAACGCATCATCCGACGCTCATCTCGTCTTTGTTTATATTGCTTTTTATGAGAATGATGTAAAACACTGTATATTACATTAAAACACCAGTCACCCGAATCCGAGAAAAAACCGCAATTTAAAAGATAGCAAAAAAAAAACAAAAATCCCTTTTTGTTTCACCAATTCCTTCTTTTACTGTAAAAACATAGTGTTCAAAATGCCCAGACACTTCTGGGGTCACTATAAATCACGGGACCAACCCGGGATTCGAACCCGCAATAAATATTTCAGCTGACAATTACTTAGGTGGGTGTACTTAAAGTATCCTACGTTTAAAGTTTATTGATGAGTTAAACCAACTTTAATGGAAGTGTTGTCTGTTTCCATTTCGCTAAATACCTGGTACTTTTTGACGGGCCTACACTGACCTCCCATAGCTATTAACACTGTAATTTTGAAACATTGTAAAAGCCAATTATTTTTAAAAGAGTAACCGTGGAGTATCTTTCCGGCTCTTCTCCATAGGAAACGACCGATTCGAACCGTGCCCATGTAGGTTTATGTGAAATAAAATATTTTCATTGGTTGATTGATTGAACATTTTTACAAATCTGGGCACAATAATACAAGGTCAAATTATTACAAACACCGCTGAAAACTCATAGACCCGATGGATATCATAAATCAAAAAGGTTTTATTTTTAATGTGTAACTTCTTTCCTCTCTCTTTCGTGAAAAGTGACGGAAGTGTATAACAGGAAGTCACAGCTTGAGCATGGAATAAATAAGTACTTTTTAATAGCATGGGATTAGTAAGTACTTTATAAAAGCATGGAATTAGTAAGTACTATATAGATTGTAAGTGGAGGGCGTCGAATTTCGACCAGTGGGCGACCACTAGTAATGAATAATTATTCGAATAAATATTTCAGTATTATGCTTTTTTAAATTTTGAGGTTAAATTCTGTCGCTGATCAGTTTGCTTATTACCAAGGTGAGATGTCAGACATCATAATATGCGACTACTGGTAAGGCTTGCTCCATTTTTTCAGGCAGAAACGGCCCTGGTGACCCCTTCTATGAAATATTTACAGGCCATTATAAGTAACATAGCATAATCAGCATTATAGTGTTTCCACTGCTAGGACACAGGCCTCCTCTCTGTGAGAGGAAGCGGGCCGTAATCTACCACGAGGGCCCAGTGCGGGTTGGTAGATGTCACATGTCTTCGTATTTTTAGTTCTAGGACACGCCGGTTTTCTCACGATGTCTTCCTTCACCATTCTGAGAGCAAGGGTGATGAAATAATTTACAGCAAAGTAAAGCGCTTGTCTGGGTTCGAATCTACGACCTACAACTCGTAAGTCGCGGTCAATACCACAAATTAATAAAGCTAAAAACTGAAATATTTATTCGAATATTATCTATTCATTAGTAGTGGTCGCCCACTAGTCGAAATTCTTTACTAATCCCATGAGTGCACTAATTCCATGCTATTATTAAGTACTTACTTATTTCAAGCTCAAGCTGTCACATCCTGTTACACACTTCCACATGGAAAGCGAGAGAAAAGAATCATGTTACACATCAAAAAGTAACATAAACTGATCACCAACTCCTAATAAATGAAAACGTAGAATATTGGCTCATAAAGTACTGCATACAATAAATTTATTAAGCCCGCGATTGCTTTGTGCGTAACATCGAAGAAAAGGTTTTTAGCGTCGTTACGGACCCCCAATTACACTTTAGTTTTATGAGTTCCGTACGATACTACGCATGTTATTTGTTACTTACAATTCGCTCAATGGAGGAAATAAATGTTAGCGATTGTTTTGGGCTAAGTACTTACTTTTTTGTATTTATTTATGTAAGGACGCTATCACAAAATCTGACAAAAATTTGCTGCAAAAATAGTTTTTCGGCAATTTTGCGGCAAAATTAAAAAATGAAAATGTTGGTTTAAAATATTGTAAAAAATAATTTCTGTTGCCTCTTCACACAAAATTGACGATATCGTGTTGAGTTTAGGAACATTTTTCTTCAATATAATAACATAAATTTAGTTATTAAAAATATTGTATGTAAGCAGATATGTTCAACTCAAAAAGGTAGCAAAAAAAACTATCAAAATGATACAAATAGTCTCAGAAAATAATGTTGAAAAATCCTATATTTTTTTTAAAAAACAAATTCAGTAATTTTTTTTTTCCTATTATTTAACAAACCATATCAAGAAATTTAAAAATCACACACTGTGCTCCAGCTATTCGTGTGATAAAATCAAAATTTTATTTTATGATTATACAATATCTTCATTAAGTAAATGAACAGCCAAATAAGCTAGATTTTCGAGAGCGCAAAAGTGATGAAACTATTAACAGGTGCTGAGACTGACACGAATGGTTTATCACCACGAAAACTATACTTTTATAGTTACACAGACTTAATGTTTCAATTATTTCAAGCTTTCTGACATTTAAATAAGAAATTGACGAAAAACTTTTTTTTTGTGATAGCACCCTTAATAAGTTCGGGGAACTTACAGCTAACTTAGTGTTCTTAAAGAATATTAAATTGATGGCCATTATTTGTTATTATTGTCTTTTGGAAAGGCTTCACGGCAATTATGCTGCTCGATTGATCTACATTTTCAATGTTGTGAATTATTAAACTGTTTTAAACTGAGGACATTAAAAGTATGTCTTTCTCTAAGCGAAAGAGAATATTTATAACTAGCTTCTGCCCGTAAGTTTGTCCGCGTGAAATTTCTTGTTCCTCCAACTCACTGCGTCGCATTGCATTGCCCGCCCGCACTGATACTTCGTTTTCGCATTGCGTCCTTTCTGACTTTTTTTTATTTCTGCTCGGCTCCCAAGGGTCGTAGCGTTATGTTAAATAGCCTATAACCTTCTTTGAGAATCGGGCTATCAAATGTATATATATCTTTTCAATTCCGACTGGTAGTTCCTGAGATTAACATGTTTGAACAAACAAACAAACTCCTCAGCTTTATTATACGTATAAGTATAGATGGGCAAACATTTTGTCCCGGGTTTGAATCAAAGCCCGTGATCCGAAGTGCAAAAACCACAATTGCCATTTCTAACAATTAACACTGTACATTGAATATTTAAAAACAATGTTACGAGGTGTGGGAACGAGTCTGATGTCGAAAATATAGTTTTTTAGGATTTTTGTCCATTCGGCTGTTTTGTCTGGATGTATGTTCTGGATACCACCTGGGTTCTGGGTCCATACTGCGATCGCCAACCCGCCTGCCAAGCGTGGCGATTATAACAAACCCCCCCCTTTGAGGGAGGCCTATGCCCAGCAGTGGACGTCTTTCGGCTGAAATAGAAAGAAAGAAAGAAAAATAAATTTATTTGTCACAGAAACACGTGCAAGATATATGAAAACATAAACTGGTAAAACAAATAGTCGGCAGCTGCACGTCATGACTGTGACAAGAAGGCTTGCACTCAGCATGATGCTGTGCTATGGGGGACCCACAGCACAGCGCTGATGAAATGATGATGATGATGTTCTGGATTGGCGCAAAAACTACTGAACGGATATTTGACGGAGTTTATAACCTGGATCCTACTTTTAATCCCGGTAGTACGATCCCGTGGGATATTTTCCGACACCCATGCGGAAGAAGCCGCGGGAAAAAACTAGTTAGTCATACAATTAAAGTAAAGCCGACCTTTATAGCCGGCTCTGATAATTAAAAATAAGTACATACCTATATTCTACTTATTCTTCATTATCAAAGCTTGCGATCAAGGTCGGCTTTGCTTTACTTGGTCTTGCGTCATGGGTCAAGGTAATTAAATGAATGGTTACAGTCTTAACTCTGTGGATCTAAAGACCAACCACGGATATAGAGAAAGCTAGAAACGCTAATGCGGAAGTAATAATACATGTTCGCACTATAGCATACGATACGATACATGTATCATGCTGCATGATGCTCAGATGCATGATTAGTGCTGAAAACGAATGAGAGATTTTTATTTCATTATTGTCGGCGGTTAACAGAATTTCTAGTGACATGAAGTTGTCGAATGAGTTGCAATGAAATTTTTCGAAGCGAGGTCTCTATTGGATATCTATTTAGAAACATGAAATAAAATATGCTTATTTGCGGTAAACATATCGCAAAGAAAAATACAAGTTGGGCGAAAATATGCGTCACATCCACGCGAAACGGACATCCCTCAGCATAATCCTGCGACCCTATGCGAGACAGAGCCCCAGCACTGGTTTTCAGCGACAGCCGGCGTTGACGTGATGACGTCAACCGGTGTAGCATTTGATGAGATAAAAATAACAAAATGACCGCCACGCGCTTGACCGCCTTCTCAATAACTGTATTCGTTTCGTTTTCAATCTTCGTAAGTATGACTATGTAACCGCGCACCGACTGCTTTTGAAATGGTTACCCATTCGTCAGCGCAGAGAGTTGAGGGCTCTGTCTATGTTGTTCTCTATTCTCGACAAACCCACTTCTCCTTCTTACCTGACTTCCCAAATTAAATACTTATGCTCTGCCCATAGTAAAAATGTTCGTTCCACCAACAATCGTCTTCTACGATGTCCTTCGCACCGTTCTGGCTTCATTCATTCTTCTTTCTTTGTCCAGGCGGTCTTTCTTTGGAATGCGCTCCCTCTGAACATCAGGACGGCAACCAGCCGGTTATCATTTAAAGTGAAGGCACGTGAACATATTCGTCAGAAGTTGGCCGAAGCATCTCAGCGGTGAGTTGCTGGAGTCGTTTTCTTCGCTACCGGTCTTTATTTCTCCTGACAAAGTTTATTTTGGTATATTATGTATGTATGTATCTATGTATTTGTATTTATGCTTCTATTTTATAGTTATTTCCGAGCTATCTATCCCGTACGTTGCACCTGCCATGTTCTGTCTCTGCATCACTCTAAGGTTGACTGGTAGAAAATGCCTCAGGCATTAAGTCCGCCTTTGTACAGTGTAGTTTTTACTTGTGCATAAAGTTTTAATAAATAAATAAAATAAATACAATTCTTGGTTCTAAAAGTTTATATAAATATAACACACATATTTCGACACTAAAGCCCGTAGTCCATGACGCTACTCATAAGTAACCAGTAAGTATTTCAATGTTGGTCGGTACACGGCGTGACTTCATCATTCATCATCATTTCAGCCGAAAGACGTCCACTGCTGGCCATAGGCCTTCCCAAAAAGGGAGGTTTGCCATAATCGCCACGCTTGGCAGGCGGGTTGGCAATCGCAGTATGGTGTTAAAATGCATAGAGAACGATGCTGCCCATTCTCTAGTAAGTCCCTTAGTCGCCTTTTACGACACCCACGGGAAGAAATAGCATGGTGCTATTCTTTACGTCCGGCACCACACAGACAACGACTCGACTTACTAACGCGTTATTAACTAGTTTTTGACAGGGCTCGGAAACCGGTTAATTTTCTATGTAACCTTAACCGTTATTATAAAGGTTTTCGAACATATTTCGTTAATTATTTAATATTTTGTTACTAAATCAATGCTGAACTAATGTGATGAAGCATTCTTTGAAGCTAATATCAATTGTATCAAAAATAATTTCTATCTTCGGAAATAAAAATTAACCGGTTTCAAGCCCTGGTTTTAAAAAAAAAACCAGGGCTTGAAACCGGACCGCTATTGAAATACTAGTGCTGTGACATTCTGGCTACTCATTAGTGATTTGAGTATGTCGACATTCATTTTGAGTGTAGCGGCATCAACATCGCCACATGCGAACTATGCGTCACACTGACGTCACGCAAATCCTGCATCGCACAAGCAGAGTTTACCGCGCAACTAGCATATATACAACGTCCCGACATCAACCGTCGGGCAGTCGCCCACCAGACACAACACCCATCCGGTCGGAGGATCGTCCCAATTTCTATGGTGGATGAGTGAACTTTACACCCTGTTCCTCATACCACCAAAGAGTAGCGTCGTGTACGGTGGACCCAAAGTCTTGCCTAATCCATCTGCTCTACATCTTTGTCATACCCCTAGTTAAAACTATGCAAGCCAGTTTGACGGCTCTTTAAGTAATATATCATATGGGTTCTATTTATTCATAGGTGAGCAAACGGCATCCGGGTCAACCCATTATTTATCCGGGATAAGTAAGGATGGCGGTCGCAGGTCATCCACGCGTGGGACAGGTTTATCCCGGATTTGGACGTGCGAAATCGTTTGTGATTTTTTAAGCCTACATTTCGGCCTAGTTTCTGGCTGGAGATGTCGTAATGAAGGCTATATTTCTTGCTGTGTTAACTTACTGCGAGGAGTAGGTAATAATGGTTGTATTCTGCGTTCACAAATTAGTTCCCAAAAAAGTAAACAAATACGTTTTTGAGAAAATCACTTTAATTATAAAACAAACCAGCAGTAAAGTTCCGAATTGTTTTATGACTTTTTAAATACAACTAGTTATTTTGAAAACAACTTAAGACACTAGCATAATGTTTATTTGTTTAGAAATAGCATTAAGTGGCCGCAAGTATTTGGATATGGGACAGGTAGATTGTTGACCGATTAGCAATGTGTTTTTCTTAGTTAATCTTACAGAACATTCAGTGAACAGTGAATGAAACTGTCGTAAGGTTCATGCTACTACGAGGGAGAGGAAGGCCAAAGAAAAGATGGATGGATTGTGTGAGGAATAATATGAAAGAGAAGAGAGTGAATGATAGCATGGCAGCTGACAGGGGAGAATGGATGAAGAAAATTTAAAGAAAGAAAGAAAAATTATTTATTGAGACTCACACAGGAGATCACAAATCAAACTAAAATACACTCTTAGAAACATAAAAAGTATAATGAAAATATAAACAAAGTCCTTTACGAGGCCAAAAGGCTCCTATCTCAGCATGATGCTGTGAAAATTAAAAATAAGTGGCACAGCGCTGGTATTCTGATAGGACCCAAAAACGTGTTGCACCGACCTCAAGCAACACGTGACAAGGGACGACCTCAAGTAACATCATCTTCCTGATGATGATGATGATGACACGACAAGGTGACGGTACCATTCTGTCAGAAATTCAAAATAAAGGTTCACTAATCTTTAATATTAGCATTGTCACACATGTAAATGGAAGCCGTCATTTCCTCGCTCCAGACATATGATTAAACAAATCCGTACCATAAAGGAACAGCCCGTTAAACAAAATGGGCCCGAAAAATAACAGGCCTTACCAAAAATGGGCTGCTACCATAAACGGGCTTTTGAATAACACATTACCGATAATGGTACCCAAAACACTTAGCAGGTTTTAAAGACCCGCAATTAAAAGCATTTTGTATTGAATTAAGATGCCTTTTAGCGGCGCCCTAACATAATACGGAGATTCTGTTTTTAGGGACAAAACGTCAATTTTGAATAAATGTTGTTTGAGACGAAATTTAAATTATATTTTCGTAATAAGTTGATAATCATAATCATTATTTTCTGTTTATTAAATTTCAACGTCCAACCTACGCAAGAAATAAAAGGTTGACTAAATTAAAGTCTAAAATTGAAAGCTGCCCCGTTGATCTCGTGGTCGCATGCGATTGATATTTTTTTCACGATTACGTTGTTGTTTCCAGGGAGATAAAGTTCAGTTTGATGGTCTCTATAGAACGTGTCACACTTTATGGTGGTTCTGAAGTACGCTACTCACTGCGTAATACTCCACCCCTCACCCCGCTGACACATGAATTCGTTACTGCGCAGCGACTCGCCTTATGTTCCAAGCCGCCATACAGTTTGAATCGGGCTGTACCACACCCTTAAATATGACCACACATGTCTCTGATACACGCTGTAAAGACTTATGTTTGTGTCATAACTCACAAAAATAACTCTAACCATGCTGAAAAGATTAGCCATTAAACTAACAGACTTATTCAATAAACTATCAGCTCATCCCTCAAAAACTTTACCTTACAATATAAATTAAACTCTGTTTAACTATAAATCCTGAAAACCCTCGACTCAATTTATATCAGTTAGCAGTTATTACTGTAAGCTGGGATTACGTTCTCTAACGCCCCATTAAATGGGGAAACCGAACTAGGCGAGTCTTAAGACTGGCTTGTTCTGGGGTAAGCACAGATTAAGGTAACAGGAGTTTTGTCTTTATAGGCTTCTTTTAGAAGATATATATTTCAACAGAGGAGCTTGTGGCTAACAGCCGAACGGGTCGATCGATCAGGTTAAGCTACGCTTGCCGCGGTTGCTCCGTGGAAGGGTGAACATCATTTCATACCAAAATTACTTTGTGCCTTGGAAAGCACGTTAAGCCATTGGTCCCGGTTGTTATTTGTAGATCTTTCACAGTTGTTACGGGTCGTCAGGAGCCAGAAAATCTGACAACCAGTTTTAACAAGGGGTCTCGTGTTACCCAGTAACTGGCTTGTGGAGGTCAGATAGGCAGTCGCTCCATGTAAAATACTGGTGTTCAGCTGCATCCGGTAAGACTGGAAGCCGACCCCAACATAGTTGGGAAAAAGGCTAGACAGATGGATGATATTTTAGCGGTACTTACAATGTTTTTAATGTAATCAATATAGATTTAACTCGAGTGGCTTGTGGTTTAATAATAACAGCCGCATGGATCGATCGATGGTTAAAAGCTACGGTCAGTTGATCATGGATGGCTATTCATTACATATCAAGATCCCTCCGTGCCTGGGAAAGCACGTTAACCCGTTGGTTCCAGCTGTCATTCGTTGATCTTTGACATTCGTTACGGGTAGTTAGAATCCCGAAAGTCTGACAACCAGTCTTAACAAGAAGTCTCGTGTTACACAGTTCCTGGGCACAACCCAGTAACTCTATTAGATCTTTTTTTTTTTTCTAGAGTGGGAAATCCTCATGGACTATGCCCAAAGACTATATAACCATGGTTACCGAACCGAGTTGGTGCCTGTCGGTCTTGATATCTCTCTCCATACCACCGCAGAGCTAGATTCACGTTTTTGTTATTTAAAAAATAAGCTTCCATTAAATCAAACTGTTCTTGATAAGCCATTTTCACCATGAGACAAAATGTGAAATGAGTTGTAAAAACAATCAAATGTGAATAACAACTATGACAATCTAATTTTCAAATTTGAATCTAACATTCCATATTTAAATTACCTCATACACGCAGCTACGAGTATATCGCAAAGGAGTCTGCATTACAAAAGATGGATGTTAGTTAAAGAGCTTTAACTTGACTCATTGAATTTGTAACTTTAGATTTCCTGGTTTTCCTTTCATTTATTTATATATATACAGGGTGGAATTTTGTAATGCCACCTGGAGGGAAAGTACTCTTAATACTGCAGATAGAAAGTTTTACTCAAAGGTAACATTCCTTTATTTTTGAATAGAAAACAAACTGCATTCAAAGATTTTCGAAAATTCTCTTCTCCCACACCCGGGAATCGAACCGGCTAAAATCTGAAAAAATTATACCCTGTACTTTTATTGCATGATCGTTAGGGTCAATTATAAGGATGAAATCTCTCTAACAAACATGATAAATTAAATGAAAGGAAAACCAGGAAATCTTAAATTAATTTAATTATTTACAACCGTGGTTATATTCTCTTTGACTATGCCCATGCCCAGACTGCCCCATTAATGAGCCAGTCTGGGCAGTGCCGGAATCTTACCGGCTATAACCTCACTCCTGCCCTGCCAAGTGTACCTCTGACTTGATCAGAGTTCTTTTCTATCTTAATCGTGTGAGACCTTAGTTGCTATTTTATATTTCTGTCAATTTATTTATTTTTTAAAATTCAATCTTATTTCTATTACATTTCTTGTTATTACATTTAGTCATATCTATTATTATTTAGGTCTATTATATGTGTTATCTATATAAAACATTTACATTTTTCTATATCCTTATATCTATGTGAACATTTACATTTTTCTGTATGACTACATCAATACAAACATAATAATTATATCATTATATTATATTATTATTTTTAATATATTATAAATATTTGGATCTACTGATCTATGTAAAATACTGGTATTCAGCGGCACGCACTGGAAGACGACCCCAACATAGCTGGGAAAAGGCTGGGCAGATTGATTCAATATAAAACTTAGCACAGACAGTCAGTGGAAAGGTGACTGTTACCTTACACCTCGAGATCTCTCTCTCTTTATCTGTCCGCCCCAATTGTCATCAAAATATTTTAGTGGATTTACTATAAAAAAATGAGTGCGCACTTAATCCGATCCAGCCTGCCCCTTGCTGCCGAGGTCCGTACCATACAGGGGGGCCCTTAGCTTTTAGTCGTTTAGTTTACAAATTTATGTCCTGGCTGGAGGCCTTAATTTATTGTGGCACCCACAGGAAAGTGCGGTTAAGACGACAACCTCCTAAGTAGATCTGAGAGATGTCATTTAAAAAAAAATACTTCAACCGACATTGTCTGATGATGCCGAGTTCAGCCGACAATGTACGAGCATAGTTCGGCCGATGACAGATTTGGTGTACGCCTCGAGTTGCGAGTTTCAGTACTGCCCAGTAAGGTGTAGAGGTCTGTTGAAAAATGCGCAGTACTATGTCACTCAACTCAACCTATTTCAGTTAACTGCTAGACATAATTTATGTAACTAACTAAGTAGTCTAGCGCTGGTAGCACACCTCCGCCACGAAACCATAGCAGCGAAACCGCAGTAGTTCAATTCAACTGGCTCGCGTCATGTTCCGGTCAGCATCCGATTCGAGTAGCGGAATATGACGCGAGCCAGTTGAATTAACCTACTGCGGTTTCGATAAAGGCTATCCTACACCGTTTTTTTTTTTTTTTTTATATTCATTATAACCGCCGACAATATAAATCAATCTCATTGAAGTTAAGCTACTTTGTAGTGTACCCATACATAACCATGCTTACCCATTGCAAATTATGAACTGTTCATTAATCTGTTAATCTGTGCTGTAATATTATTCTTAAAATTTTATTGGGAGATTATGGACTGTATGTAATCCTGTCTGAAATAAAATATTTACTTACATACATACATAAGCTCACGCCTTCTTTCCATAGGGGTAAGCAGAAACTATAGAACGCCACCTTCTGTGTAGCAGGTGGCGTTCTAAAGTTTCTGCTTACCCCTAAAGAAGTATGTAAGGAGTGTTCCTTACATACTCCTTTTGCTTCGTTTACGTTCATACATCTGTCATAGACGCACGCCCGCCGGTTGCGAGTACTACGCACCTGACCTTTCAGAACAACATCACTAATTAAGGTCGCTATATAATGTCCTCTTAGGGCGTCCCCTCCCGATATTTCCACTCACATCTGCCTTGTAAAAGGTTTATTATTATTATATTGTAAGTAGGTATAACCAAAATATGCAATCTATACTAAAAATAACATAACATAACATCACGCCTGTAATCCCCGAAGGGTTAGGCAGAGGCGCACTTATAGTACACCCGCATTTCGCCAGTTATGTTTAAGTCCCATTGTAATAGGGGGCAAGCCTATTGCCAAAATTCGGGCACAAATCCAGACTCCGGGCTGCTACTGAGAAATTCCTGGTGGAAAACCCAATAAACACTTTGCCCGACCTGGGAATCGAACCCCGGACGTCGTGCTCGCCAGTACCGCTTGCGGCCACTAGACCAACGAGCCAGTCTACTATGTGTATACTAAAAATAATCTTTCTAAAAAGACCTCGCCACTACAGATACTTTTTTTTATGATACGATGCCATAAAAGGTCACACGTATTCTGTAAGAGATCTTGCACCTTCCAAGAAAAATATACAGTATGTTTCAATTTCAATCAATTCAGCCGAATACGATCATGTCGTATATCTAATATTATTGAAAAGGGGTTAAATTTGTGAGTTTGTAAATAGGGGCAATCTTGGGAATTCCTAATCAGATTCCGTTAATTCTATCACTGATGGGAAGCTACAGTATTCCCGAGTGTCATAGGATATGTATTTTATGTTAAATTTCCGAACTCCACGCGGACGAATTCGCTTGTAAAGTTTATCAACGAAAATATCGCACGCGCTGTATAATATTTTTCCTCTAGCTTTATATTCTGAAGGCAGCTTATATCACGAAAGCTGGAGTTTAGAGGCAAAAGCAATAGTTCTCTGAA
This sequence comes from Tiliacea citrago, assembly GCA_963921375.1. Classification (NCBI taxonomy): domain Eukaryota; kingdom Metazoa; phylum Arthropoda; class Insecta; order Lepidoptera; family Noctuidae; genus Tiliacea; species Tiliacea citrago. Next base: position 24,292,040 of record OY992783.1, read on the forward strand.
CTTTCTTTTAAAATATTTTTTTAATTAATAACAATTAATTAAGTTTTTCATAAATAAAATTATAAGTAATATAAATAACATTGTTTTTTGGACAGCCGAAGTCGGCGCTTCCAACGATACCTCATTTGTCCAAATACGACGAGTAGTGGAGGAGTTATGAGGGAACAAATGAACATACATACATACATAACCTGTTATATCATAACTCTCCCTTGGCTTTGCCGTGGTCAGATAAAAAGTAGCATGAATATTACTTCCCCGGCCGAGCTAGTTTTTGAGTCCTTACTACTCCGCTTGACGACACCGACACGGCACACAATGAAACCAGAAATTAATTTCCTGTGAACGGAAGGACCAAAAACTTTCTAACAAAATGTTGGTTAAAAATGACAGTTCCAACTGTAACCAGCAGCAATAAAAGATACAATTTAGCAGGAAGCCATCAGAATGTCTGTCAAAGCGAAAGTTAGCGGAATCCCGACCGTCGTGCCGTGTCAACGCGAAATTACAATGACTACTAAAATGAAACAGCTCCCACAGTTTTACAAGTAGAGATATTTATTTTAGTCCTGGATGTGGCTATGTGTTGACGGCTGAACGGTATAAATAATGACGGCGCACGCAGTGGCCGAGTTAGAATTTCGCTCCGGCACGAAACAAATGTTCTATACTTACCATAATTATAGTTGCATCGGGTTTGGGTATTTTTAGGGTTCCGTACCTCAAAAGGAAAAAACGGAGCCCTTATAGGATCACTTCGTTGTCCGTCTGTCTGTCTGTCTGTCAAGACTCTTTTTCTCAAGAACGCGTGAAGGTATCAAGTTGAAATTAATATCAAATACGTAGATCTATGCTCCCTTGAAGCTCTAAAAAAATCAAGCTTCCAAGTCAACGCAATAAGAAAATACTGCGATATAAGCGACATTATTGCGTCATATTTCGATACTCACAAATAAATCAAAACCTATAGGGTACTTCCCGTTGTCCTAGAATCATGAAATTAGGCAAGATGCAAGGTATCACAGCACGAGTAAAGGAAAAGTCCAAAAATTGTTAATTTGTAGTTTTATCACATAAAAAAATCCTTTTTTGCGATTACAAACTTAGATTTTCAGTTGGGAAATTCACCGTGGCGTATATCGATGTATGGAGAATATGTTTTTCAACTACCATGTTAAGTTTGTTTTGGATATAAATTCATCCCAACTACGGAACCCTTCATTGTGCGTGGTCCGACACGCACTTGTTTTTTTTTATGAAATTAGTAAAGTTACAAGAAAAATCATAGTCTACAAAAAGTTACATTAAATGTGTCGTAGAAATCCCAGGTATTTATTATACTTGTTTCTTTAATTATACCAATGTGACTTTCAATTTATTATGTACATACGCAATCCAGCCTAAAATTATGATAATGACATTTTCTTTATTTATATTTTACTAGCTTTTATTCACGGCTTCGCCCGCGTGGAGTTCGGAAATAATCCCGCGGGAACGTTTGGGATTTCTGCGTCAAGTCGTCGTCATGGCAGCGCCTTTGGTTGAAAATCAGACTTAAGGCTCCATAAGATAACGTGTAATAATATCGCTTTTACAGGTGGGTGTCTTTTTCACAAAATATTAGATTTTTGGAATCTATTGTATGCACATAAAATATTAATCTGTTTAAAAAATACAGTGATATCCGTAATGTAAATACTAGGAACAAGCACAAATTTGTTGTTCCTAAAACTAGGCTTAAAAAAATAGGTGGCTCGTTTAGATGCCTGTGTGTACGTTTTTATAATAAACTTCCTAGCCATATTCAAGAATTAAGCCTTAATAAATTCTAATGTTTTATAAAGCGGAAACTGTGCCAGAAAGCATTTTATACTGTTGAAGACTATATTGAGGACAAAAAGGCTTGGGATTGAGCTGCTCCAATTTACAGTGAATCTTGATTAGATTTTTTGCCAACTATTTAGATTTTTCTTTTTATTTATACCATTTTAGTTTATTAATAGCTAAACTATGACATGAATATTTACTTTGTAAAGTATTATATTATTTTTATTATTATGAATGTGAGGGCTATGTGCATTGTTTTTTTTTATTTCTGTTAAATTTAATGCAGGTCTGGCAGTTTGAGTACTTTATGCGGCCTAGCCAAATGTCCTTTCTTTTGTATTGTTCGTCGAATCGCTGAGCTCCTTAAGTTCTTAGTTGAGCTGCACGACTACTGACAAATGCGTGCACTGACTGGACAAGTCCCCTCAATCTGTGTGGTTCTTTCATCAAAAGATCATTTCAGGCAGTAATAATCTACATGGTCTTCACATGATCTGACCAAGATTATGTCTGGACTTTAAAAGAGACTGTGACCTCTGAGTTTGTTTCGGCCTTTCTTCTCAGAGTAGTCGGATACGAAACGCCGACCTCATCTAGTTTTTTTAAATATGATTGACGTGTAAAAGTGTTTGTACAAACCTATTTACAGAAATAAAACAAACCTATTTACAGAAATAAATCATTTATCATTTATATCTGAACATCTAAATCCATTCAGCTGTTACGGTGTGAATAAGTATAAGACAGACAAAGTTACTTACGCATTTATAATGTTGGTATGCATTGCGAAATGTGGATGTACCTACTGTAGGTTCATCTAGAAAGAAAAAAATAAAGAAAGAAAAATTGTTTATTCTACACAAACAAAACGCACATTAAAAAAAATTACATAATTTGCACAAAAACAAAGTAGACAAAAGGCTCGTATTCAAATAATAAAAGTTTGACAATCTTGACCATTGATTGATCCATTGCATCTCTGCCTATACATTCGGGGAATACAGGTATAATGCTATGTTATGTTAAAATTTCTGTTTGGTGTAAGTGGCTGCTCTTTTTGTGAGAGAGGAAAAAAAAAGAAAAATTACTATCAACGTAATTAACGTTACGTGAAAAATCCAAAATGCCCATTTCCCGATGCCACATCTAGTGCCCTTAAATCCGGACAACGTTCACAATTTTCGCTTTGTGTGACTCTGACAAAAGCGACCACTATCTATTGTTGAATTTTTAACAGCCTTCAGCCGTTTTAGCCTGTATTGTACGGGTACGCCTTTTTGTGTGAAACATTATAATCTCACAATTGTCTCTAATCTGGATTTAATCTTGTTGTTACGATAACCTACATTTTTTAAGAGTGTAAAGTCAGAGTAATTAATTGTTAAGCAAACTGTCTTCCAACTTAAACTGTCTGAATAACAACTGTAATTTTTTATAGTTATATGAAATAGCTCCATCACGCCTAGTGGTTAAACGATTGACTGCCGCGCTGCGTGTCGCGGGTTCGATTCCAGCGCGGAACAAATATTTGTATGACCTACAAGTAGTTGTTCCGGGTCTGGCTGTTTATGTATGTGTGTTTAAATGTTTGTGAACGCACCCACGATACAGGAGAAAATCCTAGTGTGAGGCAACGTTTAAAAAAAAAAAAATGACGTAGGTTGGCAATTTTATGAGTAATTAATTTCCCTGGCTGTATTTATAGACGGATGTTTTTCATTAAGTATAATATATTAATTCTAGGGAAAGTCCTCATAGGCTGTGCCTTTGAACGTTCAAGTACCCTTATTCATTTACGTCTTTTAACTAAAATAGGTGTCAAAGTTAATTGCCCGCTCAATCCTTGCTAACGAATATTATAATTAAGAAACAGTTTCAGTTTTAAATCAACAAAGAGATTTCAACGAAAATCACAGAGCTAAAAACACAACCAGAAAAAGGTCGTAAGATTCCTAATTACTATAAAAAATATTGTAGTTATAATAAACACGAGTTTCTTGTTACAGGAAACTCGTGTTACAGTAGTGTTTTGTTTTCTGTATTTAACATTACACCACTCCTGTAATCCCCGAAGGGTTAGGCAGAGGTGCACGTATATCCTATGTAACAGGGGGCGAGACTTTATCTGTAATATTATTTAAAAATCGTATGTAAACGTGGAGTTTTTCTCATTGTTTCAGATATGGCGCAAATACGTCAAGTTTTGAAACTGGATTGCAGATCATAATATTATTTGGTAAGTATTCAAACAACCTACTCTTATTTTTGACAACAGGAAAAACAGTAATATAATCACAACCTAGATTTGATATACGGAATTGTATTTCTTCAAAGAAGGAGCCTATTCAGTTTCATCTAAACTTTTATACTAATTATCCTAATCCTAACTTAAATAAGTAATAATAATAAAATTTAGGTATTATAAAGGATAATATTTTTCCAGGCGACTAATAACTTAAAGGGCGACTAACTATTTGCTACTAAAATAATAACTTGGCAGCGATTAAATATTATTTCTTAATCGCTGCAAAGTCATCTACTGTTATTGAATCATTTGGGTTAGGTTAGGTTAGAACAGTAACCATTAACAAGCCAAGGCGAGCGATCGAAGCGAGCGTGCCGCGGCAGCGGCCGCCGAGCGCCAGATCCCCTCTGTTGTTGGTAATTTCAGTTACCAAAACAAAAATTCGATGCCAGTTTAAATCAAAATAAAGCTAACAACTGATTATTGAGCTGCTACTTTCTACTTAAAATAATCCTTCGCTGTAGCTGCCAACCTATTATTTTTGCTACCGGCTTTCATTATTTTTTAATCCCAAATTCAGATTAATTTGTCGCTGCGTTAAATACATGCCTATTATAAATGCGAAAGTGAGTTTGTTTGTTAGTTTGTTACGCTAAAACGGCTAACCGGACTTGGATGAAATTTGGCAATTGGGTAGACCGTGACCTGGAGAAGGAGATAGCCGACTTTTCATCCTGGATCGCAGACGAAGTCGCGGACAACAGTTAATTAAAAAGAGATAAATATTATAAAGAGGTAAAATTTGTGAGTTTGTATCTTCGAAACTGCTGATATAGTTAAACCATTTCACGAAGTCCTGTTGGTTATTGCAATTTGAACCTTATGTTTACCGCCATTAGAGCGACAAGAGAGGACTTCGTGAAATAGTTTAACTATACGATTACGAAAATTCTTTCACGTACGTTTTCATATTTTATGTAAAAACATGAAATTACATGCCGACGAAGTCGCGAGCAGAAGCTAGCTTAGTAATACGTATACGCTAGTAGACGGCACGGTTGGCGCAGTGGTTGAGCGATCGACTGTTGCGCGGCGTGTCGCGGGTTCGATTCCCGCACGGAACAAATATTTGTATGACCTACAAGAAGTTGTTCCGGGTCTGGTTGTTTGTTTATGTGAGTTTAAATGTTTGTAAACGCACCCACGATACAGGAGAATTTTCTAGTGTGGGGCAACGTTTAAAAAATCTGATACTGGACAGAATGCGAACGTTCTTAAAAATACGGGAATTCACCTTTTCAAAAATCAAAATCAAAAGTCATTTATTCAAAATACGCTGAGAACCAGCACTTTTCAAACGTCAAAATTACATAAGATAGTCAACCCAAAAACGCCTGCCCTTCACCACTTCCTAGTGCTTTAGCTGGGACGAAAAAGTGGCGCAACAAACTCCCCAGCAGCACAGTTGTCTGTTTAGTTAGAAAAACTTGATTCTATAAAATAGTAGTAGTGTAAAATAATTTAAATTACGCAACACAACACATTAAATTAAATTATTTGCCGTATTTTTTATTATTAGCACACGCCGCTATACCAACAAAAATAACATCGAAACTATACTCAAGCAGAAATAAGAAATTAAAACTAAAAACGTAAAAATGTCTTAATACCTAAATAAAAGCCTCCAGCCATAAAGGGCGTGATACCGATTACATAAAGCCATAGCTGTAACTCACAAATAATAAACTAGCACCATCTAAACAATTAATTATTAATAACAAAACCATCGTCAGCAAGACGACCACACACAAGCATTGGACGACAAAACTCATCTAGATTTTCGTCATCTTCGAAACGAGCTTTTGGTCATATTCCTTTACGACACACGTATTGTAAATGTGTGTACACGTATATTATATGGTCATCTCTTGAATGGGAAGTAATAATGCTACAAATTGACAATTGAACAGTCGTCAATTTCACGAAACTATTTTTACAAGCTAGTTCAACAATCTTTCCCCGAAGTGCCACAGAATTTCGTGACAAAACGAGCAGTGAGTGCTGCCAGTATCAAAATACTATTACTTATATGACGTTGATTGATGTTGGCAACACAGTTGGTTGGAGTTTTCAAATTGTAACTATTGTTGCGCTTTGTAAAAAATTACACAAACGTGTTAGTTACACATTTTCATGTGAATTTCCGTGAATTTGAAAGAAACAACTTCAATAGTAATACCAGTCTGTTTGTGCTAATACAGGGCATAGACCTCTTCTAAAAATCTAAATCAAAACATTTTATTTCACATAAACCTACATACATGGGAACTTTTGAAACAACAGCAGCTAGGTGCACGGTTCCAATTGGTCGTTTCCTATGGAGAAAAAAACTCCACGGTTACTCTTTTGAAAATAATTCCTTTAACAGTGTTTTCAAATTACAGTGTTAATAGGTATGGGAGAACAGTCTAGGCCTGTCAACAAGTACCAGGTACTTAAGAAAATAGAAAATAGTCCACAAATCTACAGTCTATTAAGCCTACAACGTTTTCACATTCACAAAATATAAAAGAATCGGTATAAATTATTAATAAAATAATAAAAATAAAAACCTATTTTTAAACCAAATAACATTTAGAGAAGGAATGGTCATTGATTACCACATTAGCTCACTGTTCATCGGTAATTTCAGACAACCTTGATTGTTTTTTTTAAATGCAGTTTTTCTTCGTTTTATTAAAAACTAGGTGATTCAAAAGATGTTGCCCAAATTTCAACAATGCATACAAAAATCCCATTGAAAAAACGACGATCAGTTTTTCCCGAATTTGAACATTTTCTTCCGAGAAACTTCAAATTTATCTTAAAAATATAATAACTAAACAGCTTTGCTGTTTGAGAATCACGCCCGTGAATCATTTAGGTATCTAGCCCCTTTGACCAATCTCGGACTTGGCTGTATAGCTTTTCATGTGAAAACCAATGGTAAATTGGTGCTTGCACAAGAGTGCAAGCACCAATTTACCATTGGTTTTTATATTACATTATTGCACAAATATTGTGCAAGAGCACAATATTTGTGCAATAATGTAATATCAATCAATCTGTCTAGCCTTTTCTCAAATATGTTAGGGTCGGCTTCCAGTGTAATCAGATGCAGCTGAATACCAATATTTTACGTGGAGCGGCTGCCTATCTCACTTTCATAACCCAGTTACTGGGGAACACGATACCCCTTGGTATGACTGGTTATCATACTTTTGGGCTTCTGACTACCCGTAGCGACTGTCAAAGATCTACGAATGACAGCCCGAACCATGCAATTATGTAACTCGGGCAACAAAATTGGGACGTCTGTATAACGTCTGTCTGGTAGGTAGACTTAGTAAGTGGGTAGACAGCACTCAAAGTCCCATGTTACAGTAAATGATGAATAATATGCCGTGACATTGATGGATGACGGATAATTGACCTGTTACCAATTCGATTCCAGTTTTGTATCATTTTGAGCAATGCTGCTCAAAATGATATGCTATAATTTTTAAGATTGTTTTCGTATACATATAAACTGATGTACAAGTTACTCTTAAAATAGTGTATAAATAACATTGAATACGGTGAGCTTGTCGGCCTGCGAGAAGGACCAAGAAATCATGTTTTAGGAACTTTTTAAGCACGGTATTTTCTAAATAAATAAATGATGTAAATTACAACATAAAAAATAAAACAAAAATAACGTTTTTATTTATTTTATTTTATTCAAACGGAACAACAAACAGCTACTTAAAACATAGAAACAAGAAATACACAAACCTTATAGACAATATTGCAGCCCACAACGCTGTTCACGGATTAACTATAGTATATACAATATTAGTTTTAGTATATGCGAAACCCGAAACACGTGTCTAGTATTTTTTATGTAAAGAATCTATGTACAAAATTTCAAAACTGTATCATGAAAAATCACAAAGTTATAAGGTTGTTATGTTACCGGGTTGTCCGTACAAAAACATGCTAACAGCGCCCCTGCGCCACCAGGGTCGACTTGAGCTCATTGATAATAATTTGGCAGTAGGTACCTAACCGTACGGCGATTGTATTGTAAGTAATTAAATGGTGATAACATTTTCCATCACACTTAAATATTTTTGGGACAAAATATAATATGGTGTAATAATTATTGAAATCGATTCAGTTCCTATTCTGAACAAACTATATTCAGGTTTCACATACACTAAAAATAATGTTGTACACAGTGAAAATAATCGCTAGGGTTACAAAATATAAGTTGTTTTTTTTTCTTATTATTATATTAACTATCGTGTTTAACTATAGTGTTTGTTTGTTATTTTTATAAAAACAAAAATAAAACATAAAAAACAAACATTATGGGAAATATGCCTTGGTTTTATAATAAGACACCTAGCCACGTGCCACTAGCTCGAACTTCAGGTATTCTCATAAGTCTACTAGCCACCTAGCACGTTCTCCAACGCGACTTGCGTCAAGCGACACGCCCGCGCGTCACTTGTTTCCGTCTGTTGACAACTTCTTTCAATTGTTTTCTCCGCATTCGCTGTCGCAAGACGCATGTTGCTTCAGCGTATAGCTCGTGTCCACGGGGTAGGGCGTCCTACGTTCCGATTTTTTTGTTACCGACCTTAAAATACCCAAAACAAAATAGTATTAGAACCTACACCATCTCGTGACAGTACCCCATAACCGTACCACGACACTCCCATGATAAAATAGTTCATATTTACGACGTCATAAAATGTGATAGTTTGTGCCTCATGTAGGTAACCTTGAACCTATGACTTGTTAGTTTTTACGTTTTTAGTTCTAGTAGATTCTTTGAGCTGTTTTAGTCTTTTTGAATTATAACGCACTTGATCCCCAGCGCTGGTTTTCAGCGACAGCCGGCGTTGACGCGATGACATCAACCAGTGAAGCATTAAATAAGATAAAAATAAACAAAAAATAAAATAAATACAATTCTTCGTTATCTATGTTTATATAAATATAATATATGGCAACATTCAGTAACGACGGCAACGACTCAAGCGCCGCGCGCCGGCAGCATGTTACACAATCTGTGTGTGCAGCTGTCAGCTGTCATAAAGAATTTGACATTTGAGGGTTACATAATTTAATAACATGGCGCATTATGTAAAGAATGCTAGGATGTTCCTCCACATCGCAGTTACTGGGTAACACGAAACCGGTAAGACTGGTTGTCAGACTTTAGGGATCCTGACAACACGTAATGACTAGTCAAAGATCTACAAATGACAGCCAGGACCAACGGCTTGACGTGCTTTCCGAGGCACGGAGGAGTCTTGCCATGTCATAGATGGTCAGTGTCACCCATCCACGAACCGACCGGTAAGCGTAGCTTAACCTTCGATACGTGCCGTGTGTGCCGGATGTTAAGAATAGCAGTATCCTATTTCTTCCCGTGGATGTCGTACTCGTAAAAGGCGACTAAAGGACTTACTCGTACTAGAGAATGGGCAGCAGCGTTCTCTATGCATTTTAACACCATACTGCGATCGCCAACCCGCCAAGCGTGGCGATTATGGCAAACCCCTTTGGGAGAAGCCAGCAGTGGAAGTCTTCCGGCTGAAATGATGATGATGAATGAACCTTCTATCGACCCGTGCAGATGTTATCATTTAGCCACGAGCCCCTTAATTTGGCATTAATATAATATTAGTAGGAATAAGAGCAAGATAGAATGAGATGGAGGAAAGAGAGAAATGTAAGGATTACTTAAGAAGACCGTATTGATCTAATTAAAAGAAGTGCGGTTCGAAAATGGCGGGTTCTTAAAGGAATTCTCCGTACCGAAGCCCTCAGTTACAATGCCAAGTATCATTTCAATGGGTTTGGAACCTGTTATTTCCTTTCTCAGAAAGAGCTCGTAGCTAAGTCACAGCCGCACGGGTGGATCGATCAGGTTAAACTACGCGCGCTGCGGTCTGTCGAATGGATGGGTGACCTTCTTTACATACCTAGAACCCTCCGTGTTTCGGTAAGCAGTCGTTACGAGGTCTTCAGAAGCCCGAAAGTCTAAAATGCCTATGGCATTAAGTCCGCCTCTGTACATTTGTGAGCTTAAAGTATTAAATAAATAAATATATAAATAAAGTTGGACAAACAGTCTTACCAAGGGGTATTGCCAAGTAACTGGGTTGTGGAGGTCAGATTGGTAGTCGGTCCAGGTAAAATACTGGTATTCAGCTGCATCCGGTTAGACTGGAAGCCGACCCCGACATAGTTGGGAAAAAGCGAGGCAGATTGAGGTTCAGCAATGTATCCATGATCAGATCTTCGACATGGACATATCATTGTTGAAATTTCATGTACCGAAGTTACAATTGAAAAGGCTAGGTAGATGGTGATTTCCTTTCGCAGAAATCAATTCTATGCCTTTCAAGAGCCCCTTCATCACAAATTCACTCAAAATACAATTGGGAATGTAAATTAAATTACTTCTCAGTCCACATATGTGAAGTTCATTTCATAAGTACTGAAACCACATTAGGAGTTTGGAACAGTCTCGTGAATGTGACCTTCAAATCCTAAATTATATTACTGTAGGCTTAATACGAAATGTAACGCTCATCCTTCTAAGACGATGTCAAGTTTAAATGACTAATTGTTTCAGAAAATGTATCAAATTATAATTGTGTTTCTTTATGTACATTTCGGCTTCGAGTAAGTTGGGAATTTCCGGGTAGGTAATTATTTTATACAATACCTGCTTGGAAAGTACGTACCTTATTACTTTTTTAGGGTTCCGTACCCAAAGGGTAAAACGGGAACCCTATTACTAAGGCTCCGCCGTCTGTCTGTCTGTCTGTCCGTCTGTCACCAGGTTGTATCTCATGAACCGTGATAGTTAGACAGTTTAAATTTTCACAGATGATGTATTTATGTTGCCGATATAACAACAAATACTAAAAAACAGAATAAAACAAATATTTAATGGGGGTTCCCATACAACAAACGTGATTTTTTTGCCGTTTTTATAGATAATGTTACGGAACCCGTCGTGCGCGAGTCCGACTCGCACTTGGCCGGTTTTTTAATGAGGAAAAATGTACGTCATTACTGATGTAAAATGTGCCGGTCGAAAAAAATTATGAATATGGGCTGTTTTTTTTTAATTTTCCGCAATTCAGTAGCTAACCCACTTAAATATAGTATAATGTCAAACATAAAAAGTTTTTATCACCAAGCGCAAAATTATACTAACCACATGCTTTTGCGGAACATTGATGAATAAAAAAAAAAAAAGTGAAAATCGTGTGCGCGGATAGCTTTTTTTTGTTTTATTTTACAGTTGAAAATAGAATACAAATAATTAATCCAATAGCAGAATCGATTACTTTACATCAAGATTCATCTCATCAACCATTAACAAGCGAGGCATCGCCAGTGGCACCTCAAGAACCACTTGTTCCTTTGGCACCACAGCCTTCCCCTAGCGCAGGGCAAATAGCTCAGGCACAGCAAGTAATCTCTTCTGCTTTGTCTACGAGTAAAACGTCTCAAGACAATATCATAATATCTCTCTGGCAAAAGTATTACATTGAGTTTTAATAACTGTAAACAATTTTGCACTCCTCTTGCTCAAAATGTCCGTCATTTTTGGCGTACCAGAGCGGGGCTAAAATAGCATATCTTCCTCTAGGGCAGGGGTTCCCAATCTTTTTTATAGTGCGACTTCCTTTACATGTTGTATTTTTTTGCGACTCCCTTGTAAAAGAAGATATCTGCATGCAGCTCTAGAATATAGGGTTTAGCAGCTAGACTCATTAAACTCATCTTGACTCTAGCTAGATTATCACATCACACTAATATTTTTTTTATAAAGGCGAAAGTTTGTGAGTGTGTGTGTATGTTTGTTACTTCTTCACGCTCTAACAGCCGGACCAATTTTGATAAAAAAATGTATGGAGGTAGCTGACACCCTGGATTGAGACATAGGTTACTTTTAATCCCGATATTCCCACGGGATCGAGACTTACGCGAGTGAAACCGCGGGGCGCAGCTAGTTGTATATAAATAAAACTCCAAGGAATATAGAATCTTACTAACTTTTATTTACACATAAAAAAAAAAATATTTACATAAGAAAAACAGTAGGTACAATTAATGAAACGGATGAGCTTGCTTTTCTGAGCATAACTTCTCAAATCGGAGCTGAAGTTTTGAAATAGCTACACTCATGGCTTTTTCTAAATTGATTTGTGATCGATATAAATACTGCTACTGATGTTTGCAAAAGGTAATAGAATCTTCAAAGCTGTAGTTCTAAGAGTAGTATATCCTTGGGAGTTGGGATACATTGTTTCAAAATGTAATTACATTGTCTTTATTGAACTGTAGTTTTAGGATCGTATTACATGATAGTTCAAACAGCTGTTCTTCCTCGACCATCGAAAGTGCAGAAAGGGATGGAGTGGATTGGAATGGATCTCTAATCCAGTCATATTGATCAAGATTCTCTGGAATCGGGGACGCACTGACTCTCATTAAGTCGCGTGCCGGTGATGTGAACATACGATTCGCGACGCCCCTGGGACCACGCTGCGACGCCTCGCGTTAGGTCACAGTTAGGGAACTCCTGATCTAGGGGAAAAAGTTTTTTTTTTAATTTTTGTCTATTACCAACGAGCTTATAAAAATGAAAAGGTCATTATTTTTAAGGTGAGTCCGCAGCTGTAGCTGTATAATGATTTTAATTATTATTATTATGTAAATACATATCTGTTAAAGTCGCGAATCATATTGTGATTAAGTTATAACCTGACACCTGGCACTAATCGGGGATCACGGAAATCGCACTAGATCCCAAGATCACCGGTGCAAGTGTGGGAAGGGAACACTGGGTTGGTTTTTAGTCAGTAAGAGGCTGACAGTCAGACAGACCCTTCCGCCCGCCCCAGGGTAGAGGACATCCATGAGGAATTTCCACCCCGTGAACAAAAACAAAAGGGCTCTTCTCTTAGGAATGAGTATTGATGACTAAACTGTGCGACATGTTTGCGAGTTCAAGCCACAAAGTTAGTTTCTTCTCAATGCTTGCCGTCACCGCGAGTAATGTTGAAAAGTAAAGCTTTGATTTCTTAAGAAAGCCGACAACGTACGTAAAATAACGGTTGTCCAAATACAGAGCATTTGTTGACACCTTACTGGTGAAAATTACAGATTTTCATGAGAGGCGTTATATTTATGACGGAACCGTTTTTCTAGGAAAACCCAAGCTTAACAGAAAAGTAAATCATTATGCCATTAGTAGATACAAGTTATTCTGGGACAGTTCTTGTTTTTTTCGTTTTCGTTTTTTTTTTTGTAATTATATTTGATTACCTACTAGTTTATTTATGTATTTTTAAGTATAAAAATTATATATTAGGTATGTTGAAACTGTTTGTAATCCCCGTCACTTGTCCCTAAAGGTTCATTAGAAAACCAGCGTCAGACAGCATCCTGTCTAGCATTAAAATGCTGAAATTAACCTTTTAGGCGCAGCCGTGAGGCTCACAGTATTTCTGTTAAAACATTTCTTATTTTCATTTTTTTTATTTTGTTATGTATTTGTATTTTGTGTTTCACGAACTATGTCCAAATAAACGTTATTCTTTATTTTTTTTTCTTTCTTTATACTGGCTAGGTTTATACTCGTATCTTCGTGTACAAAAATATTTTCCTTAAACCTTCGAACGCCCAAGTTATGTACAGACCCTGTTCTTTGATCTTCCGGGACACAGAGTAATATGCAAACTAAAAAAAACGTGCGAGCCTTCCAGTAATCGCATAAGATGTGTAACATCTGACATCTCACCTTGGTAATAAGCAACTGAGCAGCAACAGAAATTATCCTCAAAATTTTAAAAAGTTAAATACTGAAATATTTATTCGAATAATGGTTTATTACTAGTAATCGCCCACTGGTCAAAATTCGTAAATACTTACAATCTATATAGTCCATGAGTACACTGAAATTTATTTGCAAGAATTGTAGTACATTACAGATGATCGGGTTTTTTAACAGTTTCTAAGACAGTTCGCTAAATCTAGCATGCAGAATAATTAATTACAATAATTAAATAAATGACGTAATACAATTGGAACATTAATCCTAGATAATATATTAAGAATAGAAATGTCAATCATATGTCAAATTATATTAGTTAACACTAATTCCGTGTTATTATAAAGTACTTACTAATTACATGCTATTAAAAAGTACTTGAAGTACCATGCTCAAGCTGTCACTTCCTGTTACACACTTCCGTCCCTTTTCACGAAATCACTCCTACAGAAAGCTAGAGTAAAGATGTTAGACATCAATATGTTCACCATAATATTTGTATAATCTAATTATCTAAGCCACTACGAACATCGTGGGAAGGGATAATGAACATTCATTCCTAAGCTCAGTAAACAGATACATTATATTGGCAAATGTTGTTTTTTGCGAAAAGAGGAAGAATAGAATATAATACTCTTTATTGTGTACACCATAAAAATTGCAGATGTAAGTGTTGAAATTTTACATAGGGTGACACAATGGACGGTCTTATCGCTAAAAGCGATATTTTACATACAACCTTTGGATGGATTAAAGGGAGAAGGAGAGACAATACTCCAGGTAGTCAGTAGTGTACTATTTACATATACAATAAATACATACGTACATAAAGCATACACTTATCTACTATATATCGGGTGTAAAAATACCTTTTCCGAAGCCGAAATCTACATATTCTACCCATTATTTGGATCGTTTTTTTTCATTAGACCATACCTGGGAATCCGCTGGTTCTGGAGATATTGAAGGCCAAACTAGCATTTTTTTTTTTACGAAAACGAATTTTAAGTATAAAACTTTTTTCCAAGCAAACATTACCTGGATTTTCGATTTTTCTTAAATTAATTTCGTTCATAGCCACGAGTATTCGACAAGTACCAACGCATACCGCGTAGAACGGAGGGGCGAGGTTTAACTCACACAACAGCACTGAGTCCGTTTGCCTGGGTTCGCATTACATTGCGTGCAATAAAAATTGGAATTTTTTAATCCCTAACAATAAAAATCGGTTCCCAGCAATAATATTTGCGCAAAGCTACTTAGTTAGATGTACAGTATGCGTAGTTGACGGCTTTGTGATGTGTCTTTTTACACCCTGTATAAATATATTATACAATAATCAACATGAAACAAGAGCAAGGAACTGTATTATGTAATGATGGAAGCTTTTGAATGCGTGGGTAAACTAAAGTTTAATTAATAGTGAAGTTCATGGGATTATTATTATAATATACATAATATCACGCCTTGTTTCCCCGAAGGGCTAGGCAGAGGTGTACCTACCTATAGTAAGAACACCCACTTTCGCCACTTATTTATAAGTCCTATGTAATTGTGGGCGAGCCTAATGCCAGCAGCCGGGCACAAATCCAGACTCCAGGCTGCTACTAAGAAATTCCTGATGAAAAAACTCAATAACACTTTACCCGACCTGGGAAACGAACCTAGGACCTCATGGTCAGCTGTAGTGCTTGCGGCCACTCTAGACCAATGAGGCAGTGTAATATTATGAATAGGGACTAGATATTAATCGACAATAACATTATCGGAATATGTAAAGTCGGGGAAAATTATTTCTGAGGAAAATGAAACTTAAATTATATCCGTAAATTCAAATAACAATGAATTGACATTGTTTGACAGTCATAATATTATGAAATGGCTTGGCTAATTGTGTGTCAATCTGCTTAACCACAGAACATGTATAACTAATATTCTGTGTGCTGCTGAACGATCCTGACGTGTATACGGTCAGGGAAATTAATTGTGTATCAAATAGAGACACTACGTAAATTGGCCGTATTATAGCCATTTCATACTACTATCAAAGAATGATAGTTGTGATTTGAATATACGGACAATTTAAGTTGGTAGTTAATTTTATAAACAATTTTATTAGCTTTTGCCCGCGGCTTCGCCCGCATGGATATTGAAAAATATCCCACGGGAACTCATTTTACGGGTGGATAAATTGTTTTTTAAGAATCTATTCAAAGTCAAAGTCAAAGTCAAATTATTTATTTCAAATAGGCACATAGATGGCACTTTTGAACGTCAAAATTTACAAATAAAATTGAATTGATTCTAGTCGCCCCTTCCAAAAGGTAGCTTCGTATGGAGAAGAATAGGCAAGAAACTCCACCGTTACTCTTTTAAAATGTTTTACAATATTTTGTATCGGTACATCAATTATATAATGATATGTGAAGACGATGCACCTAGAATAAAATTACTATACCACAATAGGTTAAAAGAATTAATAATGAAGCAATGACAGATAAATTAATTATGTGATAGATACATGGTGCTCCATATTTACAAACATTGTAAAAAAAAAAGAAAAGTTATCCTAAAATAATCAGTGTGTGAGTTAAGGTAATCAATCACAGTGTAAAATAAATGTCATAAAAATAATAAAATATACAATTAAAATAGCAATCAGTTAGATTTTGTCTAGACTCTAGATTGTCCTATGGAGCTGGACCAGCATGTTTCCAAGCGTTCTTATCTTGGATATAATCCTCTAATTTGTAATAAGCTAGATTACAAAGTGTACTTTTAATATGAGTTTTAAATTTTCTTTCATTTAATTGCAATTATTCACAAGGTATTTTGTTACAAAATTTCAAATATAATAATATATTCCAAATGGTATTACACAGGTATTATATATATTCTATATTTACAAAGCAGAGGTGAGTGGAAACGCCGCGCCGAGACGCCCTAGAAGGATATATAGTGACCTAATTGGTGATGTTCTTCAGAAAGGTCAGGTGCGTAGTACTCGCAACCGGCGTGCGTGTATGACCAGACGTATGAACTTAGGCGAAGCAAAAGGAATATGTAAGGAGCGTAGCAGGTGGCGTTGTATAGTTTCTGCCTACCTCCACGGGAAGAAGGCGTGAATTTATGTATATGTATGTATGTATACACCGTGGCATTTTAATGGTCTTACAACGGCAGCCCACTTCATGTATCCAATGACTACTAATCATTCTTATAAGTAAAATAAATATTTATTCACATTTGTTTTTTTTTGTATATATTTGACGTATGATGTAGGTTGAAACACTATGTTATGAGCGCAGTGCGAGCCTTGCGCTCCATCCCGCGCCGCCCTTGGAACTCAAGGCTCGCGCCGTGCTCGTAACAGGGTGTTTCAAACTACGTCATGCGTCATATTTTTTTTTTTTTAATCAATTCTTAATAAAAAAATACTTTTATCAATGATTAGTAATCGTTGTATACATGAAGTGGGCTTCCGTTGTAAGACTATTAAAATGTCACGGTGTATTATTCCAAATGGTATTTTTTTTGCAGTAAGTGCGTTGCGTATTAGAAACCATTGCGGGGTAATCACAATCCTAACCAATAGCTAGTGAAAATCTGCAGAATTTATGGGTAGGTATATATATATATATCTGAATATGAGAAAACAAAAAAAAAAAAGATTTTTGATGTGTAAAATAAACCTTTTACCTCGCTTTTTGTGGGAGTGATTTCGTGAAAAGGGACGGAAGTGTGGAATAGGAAGTGACAATTTCAGCAAGGAATAAGTAGCGGGTGGCCCAAAAGTCGTGGATCAAACGCAACTAGGGGTTAGATGGGGTCATCAGCTGCAAAAAGTTGTTCTACGGGAGGTCCTTAAGGTCAACCCCTGCAGATTTATAATTTATTTTGTGTTTTTATGAGGAAATTGACTTTTTTTAACTAATTCTTATTAAAATTCGAAAAAATCTACTACTTGTATCTTTTTTTAATTTTCACTAAATTGGTACTGATGATTCCTTGCGTTAGACATGCTATTTATGTTTGTTTATTGGGTGTGTTGAAGATAATATTAAGTTTTACGATTTTTTTTTTCTCAAATCATAACTCTTTATTTACTTCGGACCCCACTGTGAAAAAAAATACTCTACCGAAAACTGACCCTGTATTACAAGTTTTGGCGCATTTAATAGGGATTCTGAAAAGGTATTACACATGGCCATGGATGGCCCAAAAGTCGTGGATCAAACGCAACTAGTGGTTAGATGGGGTCATCAGCTGCAAAAAGTTGTTCTACGGGAGGTCCTTAAGGTCAACCCCTGCAGAGTTATAATTTATTTTGTGTTTTTTTGAGAAACTTGACTTTTTTTAACTAATTCTTATTAAAATGCGAAAAAATCTACATCCTGTATCTTTTTTATAATTTTCACTAGATTGGTACTGATGAGTCCTTGCGTTAGACATACTATTTATGGTTGTTTATTGGGTGTGTTGAAGATAATATTAAGTTTTACGATTTTTTTTTTCTCAAATCATAACTTTTTATTTACTTCGGACCCCACTGTGAAAACAAAATACTCTACCGAAAACTGACCCTGTATTACAAGTTTTGGCGCATTTAATAGGGATTCTGAAAAGGTATTACACATGGCCATGGATGGCCCAAAAGTCGTGGATCAAACGCAACTAGTGGTTAGATGGGGTCATCAGCTGCAAAAAGTTGTTCTACGGGAGGTCCTTAAGGTCAACCCCTGCAGAGTTATAATTTATTTTGTGTTTTTTTGAGAAACTTGACTTTTTTTAACTAATTCTTATTAAAATGCGAAAAAATCTACATCCTGTATCTTTTTTATAATTTTCACTAGATTGGTACTGATGAGTCCTTGCGTTAGACATACTATTTATGGTTGTTTATTGGGTGTGTTGAAGATAATATTAAGTTTTACGATTTTTTTTTTCTCAAATCATAACTTTTTATTTACTTCGGACCCCACTGTGAAAACAAAATACTCTACCGAAAACTGACCCTGTATTACAAGTTTTGGCGCATTTAATAGGGATTCTGAAAAGGTATTACACATGGCCATGAGTGGCTCTAATATCTTTCTAGGACGAAAAAACAAAACAACGATTGTGAAATAATTGTTTTATTAAACAAAACATTTTACAATAAATGCTCAAAATTCCTGCCTCTGACCATAATACATAATCTGCACCGTCCAATAAAATTCCTACGTAACCTACGGAATGCACCTCTGTTGTTAGTAACTTGTACCCTAGCAAATTCGAGCTTTTGTCGTAGTTCTTGTTCGCTATTGTTCTCTCCTTGGTAAACTATTTCTTTAAAATAGCCCCAAAGAAAAAAATCTAATGGATTTAAATCGGGCGACCGGGGTGGCCACGCAATATGTCCGCCTCGACCAATCCACCGGTTGGGGAAGCGCTCGTTCAAATGATCTCTAACTGCTCGAGCGTAGTGAGGCGGGGCGCCATCATGTTGCAGCCACATTTCTGCTATTCTTTCTTCTGGAACTTCAGCTTCGTTAAGAATATGGTTTAAATTATTTTGCAAAAAATTTAAATACTGAGCACCATTCAGCCTTGCTGACATTTCATGCAGCACCAACTGCTGGCCAATTATACCAGCCCACATGTTAATACCAAACAGATGCTGGAATCGATCATTTCTTATGATATGGGGGTTCACTCTGGAGTAAAAATGTAGATTATGGATATTGAATACTCCCATTCTTCCAAAAGTTGACTCATCTGTCCATAAAACCTTGTTGATGAACTGCGGATCCTCTCTGTGGTATCTTAGCATCTCTCTGCAAAACCGCACTCTAGGTTCATAGTCACCGGGCAGCAAAGCTTGCACCCTTTGCACGTGGTAGGCGTGATATTTGTTTCTGTTAATGACACGTTGCACCGTCGATCTTGAAATCCCGAGATTACGGGATATTTGGCGTTGACTTATACTAGGATCCAATCTTAATTCTCTCAAATGATAAATGATAAATGATAAATGATAAATGATTTTTATTTCTGTAAGTAGGTTTGTACAAACACTTTTACACGTCAGTCATATTTTTAAAACTAGATGAGGTCGGCGTTTCCTATCTGACTACTCTGAGAAGAAAGGCCGAAATAAACTCAGAGGTCACAGTCTCTTTTAAAGTCCAGACATAATCTTGGTCAGATCATGTGAAGGCCATGTAGATTGGTGTCTGAAATGGTCTTTTGAGGAAAGAACCACGCAGATTGAGTGGACCTGACCAGTCAGTGCACGCATTTGTCAGTAATCGTGCAGCTCTACTCAGAACTTAAGGAGCTCAGCACTTCATCTTCATTTTCAAAGTGCACCACTGGTCTGCCTGCTCTCGGAGCATGCTGACCGGGTAAGACTCCCTCCATGTACGAATTATGTACGCGCATAAAGACCCTGTAGTCCGGAAAACGATCACGGTTAGGGTAGCGTTGACGATATTCCCTGGTAGCAGCCCGGGCATTACCGTCGCAAAAACCATACAGGTAATGCATTTCTGCATACTCCCGTTGGGTGTATTCTCTCCTCGCAGCAGCCATCTGTCCACTTTTGTAGCCAATCCGTCCGATTCCGAATCTAGTCCGATTCACACAGCACTGGTCACAGGTAGGCAATCTATCACAAGTCCGAAAAACAAAGCGTAGGTCAAAGGACAGAAACTGATCACAAGTCGTCGTAAAACCGAGAAAAAGAACACGTGCGTACTCACAGGCAGGAAGCGAGTCACTAAAGAACACGAAACATTCTAAAGAAACGTGCTCACGCGCATCTCCCGGCCCCCGCCCCGGCCGGCCCGGCCTTTTGTTTCCTAGAAGAGATATCGCTACCTGAACTGACGGGCGAACCGGCCTTTTATTGACAAAAGATTAAATGGTTAGTGTAAAAGAGAGGCAGAGAGTCTTTGTCATTAATTGTATTAGTTCCAGTTTATTTTTAAATAAGCCTCACCGAGTTTTATGGTTGGGTTAACTTTGGCCTTGCTACAAATAATCGTCCTTGAAAGATATTAAAGCCACGCATAGCCATGTGTAATACCTGTTCAGAATTCCTATTAAATGCGCCAAAACTTGTAATACAGGGTCAGTTTTCGGTAGAGTATTTTGTTTTCACAGTGGGGTCCGAAGTAAATAAAAAGTTATGATTTGAGAAAAAAAAAATCGTAAAACTTAATATTATCTTCAACACACCCAATAAACAACCATAAATAGTATGTCTAACGCAAGGACTCATCAGTACCAATCTAGTGAAAATTATAAAAAAGATACAGGATGTAGATTTTTTCGCATTTTAATAAGAATTAGTTAAAAAAAGTCAAGTTTCTCAAAAAAACACAAAATAAATTATAACTCTGCAGGGGTTGACCTTAAGGACCTCCCGTAGAACAACTTTTTGCAGCTGATGACCCCATCTAACCACTAGTTGCGTTTGATCCACGACTTTTGGGCCATCCATGGCCATGTGTAATACCTTTTCAGAATCCCTATTAAATAATGCGCCAAAACTTGTAATACAGGGTCAGTTTTCGGTAGAGTATTTTTTTTTCACAGTGGGGTCCGAAGTAAATAAAAAGTTATGATTTGAGAAAAAAAAAATCGTAAAACTTAATATTATCTTCAACACACCCAATAAACAAACATAAATAGCATGTCTAACGCAAGGAATCATCAGTACCAATTTAGTGAAAATTAAAAAAAGATACAAGATGTAGATTTTTTCGAATTTGAATAAGAATTAGTTAAAAAAAGTCAATTTCCTCATAAAAACACAAAATAAATTATAACTCTGCAGGGGTTGACCTTAAGGACCTCCCGTAGAACAACTTTTTGCAGCTGATGACCCCATCTAACCACTAGTTGCGTTTGATCCACGACTTTTGGGCCATCCTTACAAAAAAAAAATATAATCCATTATAAATTTTAATTAAATTACATGCATCAAAATTAAATTACAATAGAAATTAAAAATTAAACTATTTACAATAAATTAAATAAAAAATATATCAGCGTACATGTACACACAGCGAAGTATTACAGACACTATTTGCTTAGTACAAGCACATAGTCGAGTCAGGAATAGAGAATACAATCCCGAGCATGTTTTTCAATCCCGGGCTTACGGGATTTTTGAAGCCTTTTCCCGGGATCCCGGGCTCATCCCGGGATTAGACTATGTGGTTTCTAATTGGGCTAAAATAAAAAAAACACGAGTAATTAAAAAAAAATGTCTTTAATGTCTTTGCACAGCACAAATCAGAATAATAATAAGAAAAGAAAAAACACAAACCAAAAAATACTATACTTTTGCATGAAATTAAAAAACAGCACAAAATAACTATTTAGAATTTCGAAAATATAATCGCAGAAATATCAAAGCATCCAATGTTTGACTTCCGAGCCTGCTTCGTAGTTTATTGCCAACATAAGCAGCAGCTGAAAACGCTCGTTCAGCTTCTACGCTGGTTGGAGGAATTGACAACAGATACTTATATGCTGTTTCTAAGAGATATCCACGAACACCTCCATTTTCGAACAGGCTCATTTCACGTCTAAGTGAAATGAGCCTGTTCGAAAATGGAGGTGTTTGCCAACCCCAATTCATTTTGTACTTGTACTTCAGGATCTGGGGATTTCATACTCTTGTTAATTTCCAGCTGTAACTTTTCCTTTAATGTCGATTGGGGTTGGGAGGTTTCTGACCTTAGCTCATCATCTGTTTGTGATCCTGACCTTGCTTTTTCTTCCGTGTAATCTCGACTATTAAGTCTTTTAACAATACTCTTTATTTGCTTCCTCACAACTGGAAATAAGTCGTGCCATTCCAAATCTGATAATAACTGATTTTCAACATCCATTCGTGGATTTTGTAAATAATTTAACACGCCAGTTAAATCATCACTTCGTCGTTGCTTTATACGTTCCACTAAGCATGTTTTTGGCAAGTGCTGAGTTTTTGCTAGACAGTTGTTTTACAAGAAATTTCAAAGCGGCATCAGCTGTGCATAAATTAGCATCTCGCCGACACATTGCTTCTACTGTCAATTTAATTGGGGTCAGCACATCAACAATTTTATTTACCAATTCAAAATCAACATCTTCTAAACGAATCGGATGATTGAGATCTATAAGAGCTTTTTGAATGCATGCTTTTAAAAGATAAAATCGCTCCAGCATTGTTAGAAGACTATTCCACCTGGTTTTACAGTCCAAAAGAAGTGACAACTCTTTTCCATGTTCAATTTTCACATATTTTTGAAGTACTGTTTCATTTTTCAATGGAGATCTTTTGAAATACACTACAACTTTGCGGATTTTCTTTATCAGCTCATTAATATTTTCATATTGTGTTAACTCTGGTACGTGTTCTGGCGCAAGATCATTTTGTGACATTACGATTAAACCTGATTCTGGACAGTCTCAAGTCTTCTAAATGGTGTTCATCATCGCTGTCGTCCATATAATCAACAGTCACAGCTGGTTCATTTATAGTATCATCTGAGGTAGGGCTATCTTGCAAATTATTATGTTTTTCATAAAGCACATCACAGACCGCCAAATTGATACCATGTGCGAGACACAGTTGTTGTTCAGTGCAAATAAGCCGCCCCACCTTTATCATAACATTCGGTCCATCGGTTACAATAGCCACGATGTCTGTTTCTAGGGAAATGTCAAATTTACTTAGACGCTCTTGCAATATACGAAGACAATTTTCAGCTGTTATACTATCGTAAATAGGAACAAGTCCTAAGTTCCAAAATTTTTTATATGAATGAACGTTGACCGCCATGTATCGTTTATTGGAAGTTGAAGTCCACTCGTCGAAAGAAAGACTAAATCTTTCACCTGCACTTTTCAAATGTTTTAATTCTGCAGTTACTTGCTTTCTGATTTTTTCACTGTAATTCATAACACGTTTTCGAACAGTGACGGCTGACTTTGGTAAATCCGTGTATTTTGCTAAGAGCAATTTTCTCAAATCATCTGAGGTTGAGGATACACTGAATGGAAATCCATCTAATGCATTCATTCTTGCCAAAATATCATCCAGGCTATCGGCGGCACTTTTAGTAAAATAATTATCTAACTTTCGCTTGGCTGGCGGCGGTGCTGTGTTCAGATTTTCAGAATCTTGACTTGTTGAAGCTGATATAACCTTGATGTTATGTTTGATAACAAATGTGTATGTAATCCCTTAGTTGATCCACCCAAAGTCTTGAGGATGGCTGGGCAACTAAATAATAACTCCACACTGACGTCGTATCACTGTCTTTTTTATGTCTAACAAAGTCTCCCGCCATTTGAAATACTTAATTTCAGATAATTGACTTTTAAATTTTAATGACGTAGCCTACGTAACCCGTCGTCACTGACGTAGCCTACGTAACCCGTCACTGACAGAACAATAAATGAAAAAAATAAAACCTGATTTGCATATTTTTACTTTCGTAGAGGGAATCCCCGACCGACGGGAAATACCCGCAACAATATTATGATATGAGATGATCGGGTGATTCCCCTGTTCCCCGTTGGGGAAAAAGAGTATTGTATTAAAGTATTCCGAGTGGGGAAGTCCCTTCTAAGTTCTACGACAAACATATTATTAGGACTGTACCTGTGTAGTAAATAGTGGGTACGAGTTGCTTTTTGTCGTAATGTATTAAAATAATCTAGGCAAGGTTATTTTCAAGGCGCGACGGACTACGGAATACAAACTAGACTTGTTTGTGGCAATCACGAAAATTCCGAGATTAGCCAAGTACAGTCCCGGGATTTTCGGGGCCAGAAAACGGTCGGGATCCCGGGATTGTATTCTCTACTCAAGACCATCAAAAAAAAAAAAACCATACCGTACCGTCCGTAATTATGTAAAATTACATGATTACGGTCTGGAGCTCTACAGCATTTATGCATTTATGCATTTATGATCAGTGATGTTTATGATGCCTGTTGGTCCCAGTCAAGACTCTAGATAATAAGTAAGTCCAGTAAGTCTTCAATAAGTTATTATCTAATCTCTCTAAGTTGCCTAGTGGCCTTCTAATGTCACAGTTTTACCCATTACCTTTGTACGGGTGATTGGGACATCAATGCTTCACAAGCATTATCTCAAGATACTAGGCATAAAATAATAAATGGTATCTTGGTATCTCAAGATGGTGTCTTGAGCTATGTGTCTCAAGACGGTGTCTTGAGCTAAGTATCTCAAGACCCATAAATATGGGTATTTGATGGAAGATGGTGTCTTGAGCTAAGTATCTCAAGACGGTGTCTTGAGCTAAGTATCTCAAGATGGTGTCTTGAGCTAAGTATCTCAAGACGGTGTCTTGAGCTAAGTATCTCAAGACGGTGTCTTGAGCTAAGTATCTCAAGATGGTGTCTTGAGCTAAGTATCTCAAGACGGTGTCTTGAGCTAAGACCTCCCAACCCCAATTGACATTAAAGGAAAAGTTACAGCTGGAAATTAACAAGAGTATGAAATCCCCAGATCCTGAAGTACAAGTACAAAATGAATTGAGGTTGGCAAATAGTATTAGACGTGAAATGAGCCTGTTCGAAAATGGAGGAGTTCGTGGATATCATTGTACATATATAATATAATTACCTACAGTACACAGTATATTATATAATGCAATGGCCTGTTGGTCCCAGTCAAGACTCCAGACAATAAGTAAGTCCAGTAAGTCTTCAATAAGTTATTATCTAATCTCTCTAAGTTGCCTAGTGACCTTCTAATGTCACAGTTTTACCCATTACCTTTGTACGGGTGATTAGGACATCAATGCTTCACAAGCCTCTCAAGATGGTGTCTTGAGCTAAGTATCTCAAGACGGTGTCTTGAGCTAAGTATCTCAAGATGGTGTCTTGAGCTAAGTATCTCAAGACGGTGTCTTGAGCTAAGTATCTCAAGATGGTGTCTTGAGCTAAGTATCTCAAGACGGTGTCTTGAGCTAAGTATCTCAAGACGGTGTCTTGAGCTAAGTATCTCAAGATGGTGTCTTGAGCTAAGTATCTCAAGACGGTGTCTTTAGCTAAGTATCTCAAGATGGTGTCTTGAGCTAAGTATCTCAAGACGGTGTCTTGAGCTAAGACCTCCCAACCCCAATTGACATTAAAGGAAAAGTTACAGCTGGAAATTAACAAGAGTATGAAATCCCCAGATCCTGAAGTACAAGTACAAAATGAATTGGGGTTGGCAAATAGTATTAGACGTGAAATGAGCCTGTTCGAAAATGGAGGAGTTCGTGGATATCATTGTACATATATAATATAATTACCTACAGTACACAGTATATTATATAATGCAATGGCCTGTTGGTCCCAGTCAAGACTCCAGACAATAAGTAAGTCCAGTAAGTCTTCAATAAGTTATTATCTAATCTCTCTAAGTTGCCTAGTGACCTTCTAATGTCACAGTTTTACCCATTACCTTTGTACGGGTGATTAGGACATCAATGCTTCACAAGCCTCTCAAGATGGTGTCTTGAGCTAAGTATCTCAAGATGGTGTCTTGAGCTAAGTATCTCAAGACGGTGTCTTGAGCTAAGTATCTCAAGACGGTGTCTTGAGCTAAGTATCTCAAGACGGTGTCTTGAGCTAAGTATCTCAAGACGGTGTCTTGAGCTAAGTATCTCAAGACGGTGTCTTGAGCTAAGTATCTCAAGACGGTGTCTTGAGCTAAGTATCTCAAGATGGTGTCTTGAGCTAAGTATCTCAAGACGGTGTCTTGAGCTAAGACCTCCCAACCCCAATTGACATTAAAGGAAAAGTTACAGCTGGAGCTGGGCAAGAGTATGAAATCCCCAGATCCTGAAGTACAAGTACAAAATGAATTGGGGTTGGCAAATAGTATTAGACGTGAAATGAGCCTGTTCGAAAATGGAGGAGTTCGTGGATATCATTGTACATATATAATATAATTACCTACAGTACACAGTATATTATATAATGCAATGGCCTGTTGGTCCCAGTCAAGACTCCAGACAATAAGTAAGTCCAGTAAGTCTTCAATAAGTTATTATCTAATCTCTCTAAGTTGCCTAGTGACCTTCTAATGTCACAGTTTTATCCATTACCTTTGTACGGGTGATTGGGACATCAATGCTTCACAAGCCTTTCAAGATGGTGTCTTGAGCTAAGTATCTCAAGACGGTGTTTTGAGCTAAGTATCTCAAGATGGTGTCTTGAGCTAAGTATCTCAAGATGGTGTCTTAAGCTAAGTATCTCAAGATGGTATCTTGAGCTAAGTATCTCAAGACGGTGTCTTGAGCTAAGTATCTCAAGACGGTGTCTTGAGCTAAGTATCTCAAGACGGTGTCTTGAGCTAAGTATCTTAAGACCCATAAATATGGGTAATTGATTGACAGCAAATAGTTAATATCGGCACCTACTCCATATATTTTACATGATTATGGTCTGGAGCTCTTCAGCATTTACGATCAGTGATGTTTATAATGCAATGACCCCAGTTAAGACTCCAGAAAATAATAAGTAAGTCCAGTAAGTCTTTAATAAGTTATTATCTAATCTCTCTAAGTTGCCTAGTGACCTTCTAATGTCACAGTTTTACCCCTTACCTTTGTACGGGTGATTGGGACATCAATGCTTCTTCACAAGCATTATCTCAAGATACTAGGCATAAAATAATAAATGGTATCTTGAGTTAAGTATCTCAAGATGGTGTCTTGAGCTAAGTATCTCAAGATGGTGTCTTGAGCTAAGTATCTCAAGATGGTATCTTGAGCTAAGTATCTCAAGATGGTGTCTTGAGCTAAGTATCTCAAGATGGTATCTTGAGTTAAGTATCTCAAGACCCATAAATATGGGTAATTGCTAACTTAAAGTTTAAACTTTAAGGGGGATTTGATAAGGCTTTTCAAACTGAATATTAGTAATAATAGCAGAGCAACAATAATTTCATCAATTATCCTCAAAGATTAACTTGAAGCCCATCTCCCATGCTCTTTGAAAGACTGGTGATTTTCATTTATTACACAAAATTAAAACTCTAAAAGCAGGCTTAGCATGATGCTTTCTATTTCTACTCTATTGTAGAATAGAAGTCGCTTGTCTATCTTTCTTCGTAGAAAACTGTCAGCTACACAGTTCTGTTACACAGAAGCGTAATTTTTATCTACTTTAAAACACTTCTCTACGGTTCTTATGCTAAGCCTATGGAACCAGGAATGGTTGGTTAAGTTTCTTTTAGTACTAACCTAATAAGCAATGTGGAATTATGAATAAGCAGTTTTTTATACATGTATCAGATTTTGCAATATCAGGTGGCGATGACAAAGATAGGGTCAAAGTAGGTCTAGCAAAGTCTCCCGCCATTTGAAATACTTAATTTCAGATAATTGACTTTTAAATTTTAATGACGTAGCCTACGTAACCCGTCGTCACTGACGTAGCCTACGTAACCCGTCACTGACAGAACAATAAATGAAAAAAATAAAACCTGATTTGCATATTTTTACTTTCGTACAGGGAATCCCCGACCGACGGGAAATACCCGCAACAATATTATGATATGAGATGATCGGGTGATTCCCCTGTTGGTTCGTTGGGGAATTACCTTAAGAGATTATTAAAGTATTCCGAGTGGGGAAGTCCCTTCTAAGTTCTACGACAAACATATTATTAGGACTGTACCTGTGTAGTAAATAGTGGGTACCTGCGTATTGTACGAGTTGCTTTTTGTCGTAATGTATTAAAATAATCTAGGCAAGGTTATTTTCAAGGCGCAACGGACTACGGAATACAAACTAGACTTGTTTGTGGCAATCCCGAAAATCCCGAGATTAGCCAAGTAAAGTCCCGGGATTTTCAGGGCCAGAAAACGGTCGGGATCCCGTAGTCATCCCGGGTAGTCAGGAAGGATGCCTTGAGTGTCCTCAAGAGCCCGTAAAAATCGGTCGGCTATAAGTTCAGCTTGTTCAACTATTGCGGCTGGTAAATAAAAACGATTCGTTAATTTATTTATTTATGTAGGAACTGGGCGTTAATTGGTATATTTCATGTATGCCAGTCACCTCATTTAAGTAGAGAGGTCAAGCTGATCAATACCTGACCTTATTAGGCGGAAAGTACGGCATTGCGTAGTGATTTAGCTTGGAAGCTTTTCACCGACTTCCAAAATGAAGGTACCTACTAAAAACAGTAGTTTTATTTTGCGTTTTTTACTATGTATCGTTGCGTTTGTGTAAATCAATCATTAGTTTTGTCTAGTTGTCCCGTTTTTTCATGATATTGTGAACCGTTAGTAAAGTAAAGCTCTATGCATACCCACATATTTTTTATATGATGATTTTGGTTCAGTTTTGTTTTGCCTGTAATACGTACCTACTGAGCAAACATAAACTCAAAACATTTATTACAATTAAACCATTTACAGGCACTTATGAATTGTCAAGTAGTTGGTCAGTTACAAATATGAAGCTAGTTGCCCATTCCAAGGCGTAGTAGGTTCATGTGGGGAAGAACGGGCAAGAAATTCCATCGACACTTTTTAAAATTATAATGTTACACAAATATTGTTAACATCTTTAGTGTTCAATTTATAACTAAATGTGAGGACTATATAAAAAAACGCGTCCATAGTACAGCAAATAGAATCATCATCTGCCTAGCCTTTTCCCAACTATGTTGGGGTCGGCTTCCAGTCTAACCGGATGCAGCTGAATACCAGTATTTTACATGGAGCGACTGCCTATCTGACCTCCACAACCCAGTTACTGGGTAACTCGATATCCCTTGGTAAGACTGGTTGTCAGACTTTTGGGCTTCTGACGACCCGTAACAACTGTCAAAGATCTACAAATGACAGCCGAGACCAACGGCTTAACGTGCTTTCCGAGGCACGGAGGAATCTTGGTATGAAAAGATGGTCACCCATCCACGGACCAACCGCGGCAAGCATAGCTTAACCTGAACGATCGACCCGTGCGGCAGTTATTATTTAGCCTCAAGCTCCTACAGCAAATAGAAAAAAACATAAAAAATAAACAATTCAAAAGTAAAATAATTTAAATAAGCCGTGGCACCTAAGAGATGACCAGTCCCAACTGACAGCGCCGATTCACGAACATGACGCATGGATCAGCACCATTCAACTCAACCATTTTGAAGTGAGCTAAATGATCTAAAACACATAAGCGAGACATCTGAGTGCATGACATATTCTCACCCGCCCGGGCACATTCAAGTCAATGAAAGACATATTACCCGGTAAATGGTAGCTGTATTGTAGATAGTACTCACACCTGTGCTATGCAATTATATAATACTAAAGCGCCCCGCGGTTTCACCCGCGTAAGTCTCGATCCCGTGGGAATATCGGGATAAAAAGTAAAAAAAAGGAAAATTTTATCAAAATTGGTCCAGCCGTTTCAGCGTGAAGAAGTAATAAACATACACACACACACGCACACACTCACAAACTTTCGCCTTTATAATATTAGTGAGGAGATTGACAAAGGAGAATAAATTACAAACTTAAATAATTGTCGTTTATTGAATTCCCAACTGTCATCCTTTGGCTGTTGTATAAAATGGTATTAACACGACGGCTCAAGGACTCTTCTCCCGCTCTGGGCGGAGCGGGAGGGCGTGTCAGACTTTTACTGACTAAAACCCACCCGTGTTCCTTCATTTGCCTGTGTGCCAGGGCCACGATATCCCTTTCGGACAAACTCGCAACCCTGGCAGGGGTTCCTAATCTTAAATTCCTAATAAGGACACCCTTCTTAAGGACCCACGGTGTCAATTTGATTATACTTCACTAGTTACGTCGCGATTGACTATCGCGACATAACTAGTGAAGTAACCATACGACTCGGTACTCGATACTCACGATAAATCGATTCAAGTTAAATGTCAAAACGGGCCTATTATTTTTTGACAAGTTTAACAATAAATTTCCCTGTCTGTGCATATCCTCTGTCCAGCCGCACGATTTCGACGCGAGGCGAGCTTAAGAGGGCCCTTCCCGTCTATCGTCAACGCGAGCATGGTCGAAAAGTTTGTTGTTTCATCCAGCGCAAGTAAAAACTATTAACAAACGAGTGAGAACACGATAACATTGAACGAAAAATAATGTGCCGAATTTTCATAAAACTTGTTCCAGGAAATACGTGTTTTTAAGTAAGCCTTACCAGTTTATGAAATAAATGTTGATCATTTAGAATCTCTATTATATTTGCAAGGTAATTATCGTAATGTTTTCTTAACATTTACAATTTATGAGTACATTATGAATGGCCAAAGTTCAGGTAAAATTTGTGCAAAAAAGCAGATTTTTGTCTGACTTTGTTTTTCAAAAAAAATATTTTTTGCTTGCATAGAAACCTATATATAGTGCACAAGATACATATTGGTTCACATATTTCAAAGAAAGATGTGATACAACGCCATAATCACGTACGAGCGTTTGTGTGAAAAGTATGTCGGGTTGGCCGCTCTTAAGTCGTGTACGTCGAGCGGACACCGCGCGGTAATGGCGCCTGTGATTTTTTTTTCTATTATATTATCTATATTTGAATTCTATCTTATCTAATTGCTCGACCGAAGTGTACTATTTCACAAAAAACTTATAAGATATTCGACCTACGAGAGGATAAAAATATAACTGAAGAGTCAAATGTTTGTAACAGTATCGCGATTTACGGCGATATCTCGACGACATAGTGGCGGCGGCGGCAAGCGTCGGCTTTGTGCAAACAGCGTAATACTACATAGGTACACAGTTTTCACTATTCGCTTCCGTATCGCTCACGCTCCCAAGTTCCGTGTTATTATAGTCTTGACATCACCGACCAATGCTCTACTAACCTTATTTTTCTATGCATCGTCAATAAAGACTAGGACAAAGATAGTAAAAAAGTTCTTATAAAAATTCATAACTGACTATCTCAGTGTTGTGATTTTACGACAAAAAATTAAATTTTTACCATTCCTTCGTTTGTCAGTCGTGAAATTCTTTTTCGTTCTCCGAAAAACGGAGCCTTTCTTTTTAGGGTTCTGAATAAGATAGAAAATCCCTTGTAAATGCGTCGTCTGTCTATCTTTTAGCATTATCATGTGTCACATCTACGTATGTCTGTCCTTCTGTGCCTACCTTCGAGCTTTCGAACATTTTCACAGCTACAGTCTGCCCTTTTCTTTCAAGTTTAAGCTATGCACCCAAACAATCTTATTACAAAACAAGTTTTATCTTTCGGCGAACCATCGACACAGTTTTTATAACATCACGCTTGTTATCCACGAAGGATTAGGCAGAGGTGTACACATAGTATACCCACATTTGGCTAGTTATTTTGAAGTCCCATGTAATATCGAGTCTATTGCCATCAAAAGGGCAAATCTAGGCTCCAGGCTACTACTGAGTAATTCCTGATAGAAAAACCCAATAACATTTTGCCCAACCTGGGAATCGAACCCAGGGCCTCATGCTCAGCAGTAGCGCTTGCGACCACTAGACCAACGTGACAGTATCTGACAGTTTTTGTAACAACTTAACCGATAGAGAAATACAGTTCTGTATACAAAGCTTATTCGGGTACGGAAATATGATTTTTATTTAAAGAACTTTACCGTAGCCATAATAAAGTTCTAAATTAAATAATGGCCCCATGGATTAAAATAAAATAATGGCCCCTGGGTCTGAAGATAAACCTTTTTTTGTAAATAAAGTAAAGACGGTAACATTCTGAAAATTGACACTGATGAATTTATACCTACTAAAACATTTTCAGAGAATGATGTCAAGGTTACCTCACGATGTTTTTCTTCACTATATTTCCAAATCCATTAGTAGGTACCACAGATTTAGAGCAGGCTAGATACCGCATGTTCATTAGATTGTATGAAAACCGAGTGTGTCATCATTTTTATACGTACGATGACGTCACCCAAGCCATTTACAGATAGTGCAATCCACGAAGACGCGCCCCACTCTTTTTCCGAATCGATAACAGTGCAGGTGTGCATCTATTCGCTAGTGTTGTAGTCCTGTCGATATATACGAATTGCCTATGAGTGCGCACGCACACTACGATGAATAAATCAACTCGGATCAAACTCCCCGGGGCTCTGCCGACCCAAAAAATAGTGGGGCGCGTCTTCGTGGATTGCACTATCTATAGTGATGTGCTCAACGTAAACAGAATCATTTCAGTCACTAAGCGTGCCTGTGAGCTAATAGACTTCGTCAGGAGTGGACGTGCTTTGACATTTTTGCATTTGACATGCAATAGGTAAGTTAATAATGCTGTAAGTATGTGCTGTGCACAAACTTCGGGGCACGCTTGGTCGGACGGCTTGTGATATCTAGCCTAGTCTAACTAAATCTGTGGTACTAACCAATAGTCTCTTCTTCGTCGTATCGTTGATTCCATTTCGTATGTTTTAAATAAGCCATTTAGTTGATACCAATTGAAGGTTGATACCAAAAATTTGCCACTTTGACAGCGTTATCGTCGGCCTTGCTAAGGTCTTCCATAGTGCAATCGTTAGTGCACATAAAGCATGACAAGAGGTGGGGCATAGTTTGCGACGTGGCTCCATAGTTGCACTGCGGCTCATCGGAGTACCCCCCACCTAACGAAGTTGTGGCTGTAGCGGCACCTGGCTTCTTAGTCGGTTAAGAGATATCCAGGTGGGCCATGGCAGTTGGTGGCCCGGTAGACCCAGTAGTATCCAGGTATTACGCCCACGTCCAAGTAGTCCTTCAACTAAATAATAGCGGAACCTTACCGCGTTTTTGAAACGCTCTTGACCGGTTTTATTCCGAGATTATACCATCACTTTGTACAGTTTAGGGAATTCTATTAAATTCTAGGTAGACATTCTGCCTCAGTGGAGTTTTGAAGAATATGCTAGTACTTTTATTTACAGAAACACCTTGAGGCGTTTTTGATGGACAATATGAAACCAAAGACAAGTGTTTTAAGATTTATGCTAATGTTATTGGAATGACAGTAGCATTTCTGTGTTTTTAGGGGGTCCCCTATGTTGTTTCGAACGCCGCTGTTGCGACACACGCTGTTGCGAATTATTTTTCCACTGCCTCACAGGTTCGAAAGCTCATGGACTCGAATGAAGTAGTCGCGAAAGACGCTGTTTCGAAAAACATTTTCACTGCCTCATACGCTCGAATGCTTGTGATTAAATTGGATATTGATGAAGAGTTTTTGTTTTGGTAACTGAATTTACCAACAATAGAGGGGACCTGGCGCTCGGCGGCCGCTGCCGCGGCACGCTCGCTTCGCTCGCTCGCCTTCGCGCGTTAATGGTCACTGTTCTAACCTAACCTAACCCAAATGATTAAATACTTTTCTGTACACTTTATGACTAAATAAATCGAAATCACAAGCATTCGAGCGTATGAGGCAGTGAAAATGTTTTTCGAAACAGCGTCTTTCGCGACTACTTCATTCGAGTCCATGAGCTTTCGAACCTGTGAGGCAGTGGAAAAATAATTCGCAACAGCGTGTGTCGCAACAGCGGCGTTCGAAACAACATAGGGACCCCGTTTTTAGGTGTGCTATTTATACCTTAAAAAAAGGAGGAGGTTCCCATTCGTCTGCATATATTTATATTTTATGTTCATCGTTATTTTCGTCGAATGTGGACCGATCTAACAAATCTTTTTTTCATTTAGAAGTAGAGGAAGCTTGCGCGGTGGTGGGAATATAAATTTTACTAACTTTGCTTGGGTCATTTTTGAGTTAGCTTCAATAGTAAGTATTTTTTCCAGTTAGTGTATGTTGATAATGTTATACGTACCACAATTAAAAAGTGAAAAATAAAACGGACCATTTTGAAAGTCGGTGGCTAAAAATGAATACAAAGACACCGACTTCCGAAATTAAAGTAATTTTTCACTTAAAAGTGTGATTTTTGGAAGTCTATTGTTTAAAAAAAAAATCTTTTTCGTCATTTATCACACAATAAACGCGTTACCACAACCAATATCACACCAGATACACGACAATGTATCTTACAAAATATTAAGGATAATGCCGGAAAAGATAGCTCACGACAGATTAATAATAACATTAGGAGATAAGAGAAATTGCTCCCACTATATCACCGAAGAATAGAACCCACAGAAGGTCGACTCCGTACAGCGAACGAAAACAGGTACACGCATACATAGACGCGTATGTACGGCGATTTCAAACAAATGCCAGTCGCAAGTACGCTTGCACTCGCTCATCGTTGTACAGTCGCGGGCATAAATATCTTACAGTTACGCAAAATTCAAAAGCGTTTTTCTCGTGAAATATCATAGTTGTAATTTTAACTTTGATAAAATACCTATTTCAAAATAGTAGGTATTCGATTGTGTTTGTAACATCATAAAATATCTATCAATACTTTATTAGAAAATTGTTTTTGAATCTTGCGTAGTGTTTATGCTCGTAATGCGTGTCTTTGTGTGCGTGCGTTTTTGCTCGTTGTATGGAGCCGGCCTTCTGTACCTATATTTTCTGTGGTATCATACAGGATTTATCTAATAAATTATTGGATAAATACGCACTTCCGTCTCTGTCAGTATTTGAGGTCGAACTGCCCTCAGATAAGGAGGAACATTAATAAGGAGACTTGGAAAAGCGGTAATTTTCTTGAAAAGCGGAAAATCGGTTATTACCGTAAATGGGTAATAAACTTCTTTATTTTAGTTGGGCAATTGCGTCTGTCTGCCCTACTCGTTGATTTTGTAAAAGTTTTTGATAAGAGAATTTGAATTTGGGTAATTTGAATTTGACCCACATTTCGCCAGCCCAGTAAGTTTGAGCCTCATGCCTCATAAATCCAGACTCCTTACGAGTATTAGCGCTTGATTAACGAGGCAGTCAACGTACACGTGCAATGGTCCACTAAAGGACTAAGTGCGGAAACCAATCTAATAAATAAAGAATAAACATAGTGGCAGTCACTCATAACCGTGTAGCCATATATGTAGTGCTTATGTACCTACAGCTGTATTTGACTTTTTCCGATCCCAAAACATCATCGCAGGGCTAACTTACACTCTGCCGGGGTTGCGAGTTTGTCCGAAAGGGATATCGTGGCCCTGGCACACAGGCAACGGAAGGAACACGGGTGGGTTTTAGTCAGTAAAAGTCTGACACGCCCTCCCACTCCACCCAGAGCGGGAGAAGTTATTTGATAATTTCCCACCCAACAAAAAAAAAAAAAAGGCCTAACTTACACTGGGCACGCCACAATTGTGGTGATAAGTCCCCTCTTTGAGGAGCGGCTAGAGAAGCGCCACGGCGTCCTCACCTTCCGCCTGCGCAGTTCCTCACCGGACACGGTTGCTTCGGGAGGTTCCTGTTCAGGATAAAGCGGGAGGAAACGCCCGGGTGTCAACACTGTGAGGATCGCCTGGAGGGCATGGTGAAGCATACGGTGGAGGTCTGCCCGACTTGGGCGGAGCACCACCGTGTCCTCATGGAGGCGATTGGCGGCGGCGATCTCTCGCGTCCGGCCCTGGTTCAGGACATGGTTCGGAGCGAGAGTGCATGGGAGGCCGTCACCTCCTTCTGCGAAGCAGTAATGCTCGCGAAGAAGGAGGCGGAACGCGTGAGGGAGAGGGAAAATTCGCGCCCTCGCGCCTCTAGTCACCGCGGTAGACGCCCCAGGCGTCGGGAATCGCAGGCCGATTCCCGGCCACCGTAGGCGCGGGCTTGCGGACGGTGAGCGATGGGTAGCTCGCGGTCCGATAAGGACCAGGCCCGTGTCGACAACGCGTTGTGTTCCACGCGCGCCTCAAAGAGATGTCAGCACGAACTGACGGGGTCCGTTAGGGCCAATGCCTGCCAGGGTTGCGAGTTTGTCCGAAATAGATATCGTGGCCCTGGCACACAGGCAACTAAAGGAACACGGGTGGGTTTTAGTCAGTAAAAGTCTGACACGCCCGCTCCACCCAGAGCGGGAGAAGTTATTTGATAATTTCCTACCCAAAAAAAAAAGGGCTAACTTTCACCCAAACTTATAAGAACCCAAGAGCAGAACTTAATAATTCTAATTTTTACTCATACACACTACTCACCCTCACACTTGCAAACTCATACTCACACACATCACACCAATACTATTTTTGCCTTGTTAGGGTTCCATAGTCAACAAGGAACCCTTATAGTTTCGCCATATCCGTCTGTCTGTCTGTCTGTCTGTCCGTCCGTCTGTCTGTCCCCAGCTTAGCTCAGAGACTCTTAGTACTAGAAAGCTGTAAATTGGCATGGGTATAGATATTAATCACGCCGACAAAGTCGTAAAAAAAACCATGAAAACAAAAATTTTTTTAGAGTACCTCCTTTGCACGTGAAGTGGGGATGATTTTTTTTTTCTCGTCTATTCCATAGTATGGGGTATCTTTGGATAGGCCGTTTAAAAATATTGTGGGTCTGTGAAAACCATTTTTCAATTCAGGGATCCGTTTGCGTAAAATTAAGCTTTAAAGTGCTATTTTTTGTTTGGGTCAAGTGCCCCCCCCCCCCCCCCCTGCCAGCTAAATGGTTGGTTTTGGATGTGTGAAAAAATTCATGGCAGTAGTATATATAACGAAATTAAAAGGAAAACTATCACAGCTAAGTAGGCTTTACAAGTTAACGTTTAATAGTCGATCAACTTAAATTTGCAGTTGGAGAATTGACCGTAACGTATATCGATGTATGGGAGAGCATGTTTTTAACTACAATGTTAAGTTTGTATTTGGGATAAATACCGCACATGCACTTGGACAGTTTTTCTCAATAAAACGCTCGTTCTTATAGTTCGCTTTTTCTATCATTTAAAACTAACTTATTTACTTATTTTTACATTCCATTGCAAATGAATGCGGACTCTCCCAACATAAGCAATTCTTGCTTAAAAGGTGATCTCCAAATCATGTATGTAAATGCACTTAGTAATTGAAAATTAGTATTTTATTTTATTTTTTATCTACAAGACCACGATTTCCGCCATTCAGATCCAGTTAACCCTAACTACCTTCTCCAGGTCATCAGCCCAACAAACCGTATATTAAGTACAAACAAAAAGAAGAACAAAAATAAAACGACCTTTCTCTTCCCACTTCCCAGATTTAAACTTACTCAAAACAAGCTCGCGAAAAGTCTTTACGACCGTCTACCAAGGCCAAACCTGAACTTATGTTTTTGAACCTTCCCACGTAAAACATTAATTAATTATGTAAGCAAATCAGGCCTGTACTCATTTCTGAGGCCTAAGTATACTAGGACTGAACTGAATAGATAAGTCGCCCTGTCAATTTATCACGTCTTGAGACTGAGGTCAGTTTTGCGAAGGCCGTTCGCTAAGTTAGCCGACTAAGGTATCTACAAGGTCTACAATGCTCTGCGGATCCAGTATAACAAAGCATTTAGAGTGCTGTGCATCATCTATGTTCGCTGAGGCTCGTACCGACTGCTTCAATGCTGTACGGCGTAAGAGATCGGCCTCGTTGCTAAGCAGACTCGGTGGCAGCCCCAACAGCATTCTACGTGCTATAGCCGGGAGACCTGACAGCCCGTTGGTGAGGTCACTTGTCACCTGTACACTGTCTGTATTATTAGTGAAGTACTAACTTAAGTTAAGACTATTGCTACTAACCCAATCGATCTTTGTTATCTGAATTATGAATACATTTAGGAATTATGAATAAGGTGTCAGAATGTGTTGGTACATTTTAGATACAATTTTATGAAAAGGCAATTTCTTTGTTAACAAGATTTAGTGAAATCTAATCGTGTCCTAACTTCCTAACTAAGATTATAAATGCGAAAGTGAGTTTGTTTGTTTGTTGCGTTTTCACGCCAAAACGGGGGAACGGATTTGGATGAAATTTGGCAAATGGGTAGACCATGACCTGGAGAAGGATATAGGCTACTTTGCATCCTGGATCGCAGACGAAGACACGGGCAACAGCTAGTGAAAAATAAATAGAACAGAATACATTCTAACCAAATTATGTTTTCCGAATAATGGTTTCCCTCAAAGAATAAGTGCAAAGTTAAAAGCATTCATTTATTTCTTGGGCTAATAATAGTGAGACCTTTGAGTTCTAGTGAGGTCTCGAATAAAACGTATGTGTTTGAACAGTACGGTTTTATTCGAGGTATGTTTTATTTCTAACTAGCTGGCTAGGGCATAAGGGATTTAAGGCAGATAAAAATAAATAGCGGCCTCCACAATATGTTTTTTTTTGATAAACGCAAAAAGGTCACAAACACAAGGAACCTTTTTTCGAAGATGAAAATTATAAAAGATAGAATTCTGACTACAATGACACAAACCTGCCTATCAAAGTTATTCCTACTGAGTATTAAAAGTGATTTACTCCAAGAACTGGATTTCAGCAAAATTATCAATGATTTTTCGACGAAAACGGTTCTCAAAAATCCATTCGCGTAACATTTATCTTTTTTCTTTTGTATATTTTTGGTATTTTGTATAAATGTTTTTAAACTGTGATTTGTTTTTTTCGTTATTTACAAAAAAGAAAGGGTCTCCTACTTCTTGGTTGTCCACCTTTAAATCTGGCCCTGGCAAACTGACTCTGCTTCGCGTAGGTGCAATGGCGACATGTCAAACTGACTCTGCTTCGCGTAGGTGCAATGGCGACATGTCAAAACATCGAGATTCATGTGCTATTATGTATCTATATAAATATATTTCTTAGTTAAATATAAATGTTTTGTACACATAACTGCTGCTGGGGAGTGTGTTGCGCCACTGTTTCGTCCCAGCTAAAGCACTAGGAAGTGATGACGGGCGGGCGTTTTGTAGACTGTCTTATGTTATTTTGACATTCAAAAAGTGCTGATAGCTCATCCTATTTTGAAGAAATTACTTTAGATTTTGATAAACATACAATGGGGCCATAATTATGTTGAAAACTGTATAAAAATCCATTGTGTAGTTTATAAGAAAAACGCGCTCACACAGACGGACACGAAAACTGACTATGTTTTATACTATTTAGAGAATATAATTACAAGTTTTACAATATCTTGTTAATAAGTGTATTGGTTTCAAAGTCTATCGCTGAGAACTTTTCGTAAAGCATCCATCATTTTCAGATTCTACCTGCTTAAAGAAGAAATCTTCAATAGGCCAAGTCTCGTGACAAATCTGTGCCATGTTGGTGATAAAACTAACATTACCGTTCTCATATCTCACGGGAGTTTATGTCACACCGGCTGCTGTACTTACACCATCATTTCGGCAGGTTGTAGGATATGTCCAGGAATAAGTACCTAGTAAATACAAAATAAAAAAACAGTCATTGGTTTTACTGGTAGTGCTAGATCAAATCAGTCCTATAATTATTTAGTGGTCTTGCTGGGTACGTTAGCAAAACTAACCTTGTTGTCAGTGGATTATCTTGTAAATACTATTTCAAAATCTGTCCTGCGTTGGTTTAGAGGTCTTGTTGGCTACTGCTAACTAATTAGCAGTTGGTAAAACTCACCTATAAATACTGTTTTGGCCATCATCAGTGATCACATCCTATTTTAAAATTTAGTAACAGATTGCGTAATACTCAAGCGTAGTAGATTACAACTTGACAGTTTTATTTACAATAAATAATGGTGGTCGACTGTAGGTATATGTTGTAAAATTATTTTTTACTTTATAGTCGCTTGTTTTGTTTTTTGTTAAAAGTTTTTCCTTTTGACGTGCCGCCTTCTGTACTAGAAATTTCTTCATAATGCGTATTTTCAAAAAGATTTACAACATAGGTAAACAAACACCCGCAAATTCAACAATGCTTCTACACGTGAACGTGCAGTATTATCATAATAATAATATTTCTCGCGATACTGGCGAAACACTATTTTTTTAATGTTTTTTTTTTGTTAAAATATTTAAAAATGTATTTATTATGGTATGAAAATAAATAAAAGAAAATAATAATAATTCAGCTAGCAACCCAGTCGCGAATTCCCAAACCCAAATACATACAACAATACAAAAACCGTAAACTACCATCAAAAGCGTGGCCACCATAGCCGTTTGGCCATTATGATCGTGCGTGTCATCTGAAAAACCATTCCCCCACCCTGTGGTAAAGACGGCCGTAATGTCTTCTTTGCTTTGTGCGATATTGGCCCTAAAATTTGCTATATATCTTTTTATGGTCACCCAACAGACATGTGTAAGTGCGTCGTCGTTTTTTGAGTGTGATGACTTTTTTTTGTTTTCGATATTGGTTTTAAAAATGTTTAGTGTACCTGTGTTACCATTTTTAAAACATAAAAAAAAAAATATGACACTTCCAGATATGGAAGTGTCATATTTTAATAAGATACTTTTAAACTTTATGAAGATTAACATCGTCTCAGAGAGCAGTGGTGGCCCAGTGGTAATGGCCCTGACTTACGAGTTTGTAGGTCGTGGGTTCGAACCCAGGCAGACGTTTACTTTGTGTAAATAATTTCATCATCACTGCTCTCAAAACGGCGAAAGAAAACATCGTGAGGAAACCGGCATGTCCTAGAACTAAAAATTCGAAGACATATTGTGACATACACCACCTCGCACTGGACCCGCGTGGTGGATTACAGCCTCCTCGAAGTCTCTCTCGAAGAGAGGAGGCCTGTGTCCCAGCAGTGGGAACAATTATAGGCTGATTATGAAGATCATCTTAAAAATTGCACTTATGGAGTTAGTTGTTTTATAGTTAATTTATGTTCACTTAGGTCGTTATTCTAAAAAGTCTGCGCTGAAAGATACCTACTTTATTATGAAGTTCTAAAATTTTAGAAAGGAAAAAAAAAGAAAGAAAAATTGTTTATTTTCCAAAATATAACACACAATCCGTTTATGCACCGCACGTTAGGCAGCCGGGGGGTCTACAACGTAAGGCTATATCTCCGTGGGCAAGTTTATCGCGGCGATAGTCTCACCGTGCCATCAAATTGTCGCGGCGATGATATCGCTGTGTGGAGTTTGCTCCATACAGTTTCTATAGAATTTGATGTCATGGCGGGAAAAAAACTCAAACTCAAAGCATTTATTTCAATTAAACCATTTACAGGCTCTTTTGAATTGTCAAGAATTCGGTCAGTTACAAATATGAAGCTAGTTGCCCATTCCAAATAGTAGGTTCCTATGGAGAAGAACGGGCAAAAAACTTCACCGGACACTCTGTTAAAATAAAATATTTAATACAAAGTATTGGTCATGAACATCATTCTTATTAAAAATATACATGTGATAACGATGCAAAACGTCAGAAGCGTCCGTGATAAAAAAAAACAATTCAAAACTAAAATAATAACAATAACCGTAAAAATAATGGCAGCTAAGAGATGACCAGTCCCAACTGACAGCGCCCGTTCACGAACATGATGACTCATCATCATCAGCCTAGCCTTTTCCCAGAGTACAGTGTGGCTATGTTTGGGACAGTCGAGTCTGGTACCTATTAGTTACCTAAGACGAAGCGAAGATGAAGCGCAGATCTCAGTAGGTCACTTCTTAGCGCTGACGGTGCGATGCTATTGCTTGTTCACGGTTGAACAATTAGTATAGCGGAAACTTACCGTACAAACTAATATTAACACCCATCTGCCTAGCCTTTTCCCAACTATGTTGGGGTCAGCTTCCAGTCTAACCGGATGCAGCTGAATACTTTACATGGAGCGACTGCCTATCTGACTTCCACAACTCAGTAGTGTAGTGTCACGGCGTGATGATACTCGCGCTCGTGTAGATACCGACTTAACTGATCATTAGTTGAAGCTTGATAGCTTCGTTCTTCATCTCGGAAGATAAACATATTCTCCCTGCACTCAAAATCAAATAAGGGCCTGAGCCCACTGGCGCCTTCGACATCACTACATACAAGCGCATTCTGATGGCAATGATGCCACGGTATCCTTAGGCATCATCATTGACATTTCAATTTTATTGTCGTACTATTAAGTTATATAATATTTCTATTCGTCGCAAAAAAAATCCATTGCCGTGCCGTGCCACCAGGGGGCGACAGCAACAGAAAAAAAACCAGCAAGCCTTACAGTAGTCGCATATGTTGTGTAACATCTGAAATCTCACCTTGGTAATACTCGTAAGCAACCGAGCAGCGACAGAAATTAACCTCAAAATTTAAAAAAACTAAATTCTGAAATATTTTTTCGAATAAATATTAATTACTAGTGGTCGCCCACTGGTCAAAATGCCTCTACTTACAATCTATATAGTACTTACTAATTCCATGCTATTAAAAGTAACTAACTCATTCCATGCTCAAGCTGTCACTTCCTGTTACAGACTTCCGTCCCTTTTCACGAAATCACTCCCACAGATAGCGAGAGGAAAGATGTTACCAAAGCCTCCCAAACTTCAGCTTCCAGCCGATCAGAAACGAATCCACGCGTAAAAATGTAACTTGTCTTTAACATCCCGTGTTGATACAAACTTATTACAACTTCGCCACTTCAATCTATGAGAGCTTTCATGTTTTTCGAGCAGGGATTTTGTCAGAAAAAGTTCTCGTCTAAAACGTCTCTTAAGACAGTCGCGTTATGACCCGGTAAAGTTCGGCTTCATAATCGTTTTCAAAGTTATAAACGAAATACTTGAAGTAATATTCGAGATTTCCGCTCGCTTGAATTTGAATTTTAGACACTTGACAAAATTGAATGTGAGGTGATGATTTTGTGAATTTAACATTGGACTAAGTGCTTAAACTTTGCCTCACATACAGAAACATCGTGTTTGACAGTATTTAACAGTTGTTTACACTGATTGGCTAATAATTCTATCTGGATAGAAGACGCTGTTTTATTTCGGGCCGTAATTTTCGTAAAAAGGGGTACAAAGTTTTCGCTTCACGTTTAACATAATGATGATACTAATATAGAATAACCGTGGTCACCTTGGAAAACCAAAAACAGACTTCGCACCCAAATAGGTCACAGCAAGGACAACCTCCACAAGTGGTGGTTTCATGGACGGCTCAGATCTCCGGTGCGTACGCGGCGTCTCTTCACAGACAATGGCTTGCCTCCCATTCTGTACCGCATGCCCTG
The DNA here is from genome assembly GCA_963921375.1 of Tiliacea citrago. Lineage (NCBI taxonomy): Eukaryota > Metazoa > Arthropoda > Insecta > Lepidoptera > Noctuidae > Tiliacea > Tiliacea citrago. The sequence goes on from OY992783.1 coordinate 24,336,081, forward strand.
TCACCTACAAACATAAGGACCTAGTGGCTGCGTCAGTAAATGGTATTCGCGTTGCTGAATTGTGGCCTGGACAAAGGGGATCGAACTTTTTTGTATGGAGACGCCTCGTCCCGGTTCGCAATCTTGATTATTTTTCAAAATGGCGTCGCATGATTATACATATATTCCATTGTAGAGATTAACTACGATAATATGGCCTGCCCCTCCAAAATTCAAAACGTTTGAAAGTATTTGTACGCATGTGTGCGTCATGAGACGGCCGTCAAACAAAAACAAATACACACGGATTTGTTGCTTGACTAGTAGCGTCATTAATCGCTCATTATTATTAGTATGGCGCTGCACTGACGTACTCTATGAAAATGACGTGTGCGATGTCTTGCGCGATTGACTTGTTATGATTAGTTGACCAACAAATCTAGTAATAAGTGAGATATTACGAGTACTTACAACTACATACAAACTCTTTCATAAGGATGTGACTACACACATTGAAACAGTAATTTGGAGGGGCGAGCCATTTTATCGTAGTTTATCTCTATAAAGGTATTATTGTGCGCATGACATTTTTTGTTTGTCTATAAGCCCCCAGTCCATTGATAGGGGGTATATAGACAGACAAAAAATGTCATGTGATATAATGTCCTAAACTGTGACATTACCTAGATAATTATATAATAGTTAAAAATGGCCATGATGAGCGCAACTTAACTTTAACTTATATCACATGACATTTTTTGTTTATCTATATGTTTATCCATATAATAAGACAAACAAAAAATATTTATTATTTATTCACAATATTATGTCTTTCTTAAAGAAAATGACTATGAAATGCAGGCATTAAGTCCGCCTTTGTACAGTGTATTTTTTACTTGTGCATAAGTTTTAATAAATAAAAATAAAAATAAAATTTTAAGTATTAGGTATGGGTAGCTACTATCAAAGATGTTATTAATAATGCGATATACCATGTCTATTCCACATTTAAGCACAAAAACCCGGTACACACTAGAATATGACAAGTGACTGATGTCTTTGTTGACGTTTCAATCATCTGTCAATGCTCCGAAGTAAATTCGAATGTCCGTTTCTACTGCGATGTTTTTTTTCAAATCGAGTGTACATGTCTTCATTTACGTGCCATATTTTCTTCATTATTTTGAAATTTGAATTTATTATAATGCAGACTTGTAGATAGGGTTGATATAAGCAAATTTTTGTAAAACAAAGCATTTTCGCAAAAATGTAGATGTCCGTATCTACTTTTCTGCCATCGATATATGATATATATGATGATGATATATACTTTAGATTTTTTTTTTAATAATTAAAACGGCGAACCAGGACGAGGCACAAAAAAGTTAGATACCCATTAAAATATCTATTTTTTTTTGTGTGTTTTTGCCATGGACACGCGAAGAAGATAATAATGATAACCCGTTCCTATGACCGCTAAGACAGTGAATTGTCAAAGGAATTATTACGGAAATCACCTAGTTTGTAACTGGTGATCGTGTTTTATTTTGTTGGCGCACAGAAAAATGCAACTGCCCTTCTTCTTTTTGTCGATATAATTCTTCTTTTTTCGTATTGGTACGAATTTTATTGCTATATAATTCATGTCGTGATAAAAAGGATTATCTTGTCAGCTGGGTGATAACGGTAGTAACGCACCGGACGTTCGTCACGTTACGTAAGTAGGTATCGCCACTACTTGAGGCTATACCTGAAGGCCTACAATTTTAATTTCAACTATTTATTAGTGGCTTCTGTGGACAGGATATTAATTCAGACTTGTTACAGTTGTAATGGCAATCATGTTATCTTTTGGTTTGAATAGGTTTTTATTTTTATAATTTTAGTAATATTTTACACAGATTATAATATATTTTGTAAATGTGAAACGTTGTAGGCTTAATAGACTGTAGATTTGTACTATTTTGTTAAGTACCTGGTACTTGTTGAAAGGCCTAAACTGTCCTCCAATACATATTAACACTAACTTGAAAACATTGTAAAAGCCATTTTTTTTGTTAAAAGAGTAGTAGTAGTAGTTTCTTGCCGGCTCTTCTCCATAGGAAACGACCAATTGGAACCATGCACCTAGCTTCTCACGTTTCATAAGTGCCCATGTAGGTTGAAGTGAAATTAAATATTTTGAAAGTGATATTCTACCAACTTTAACGATATTGGAAAAGTCAAAAATCTTAATCTACCGAAAACCTTTAAGTCAGTCCAGTTGAAAGTCGTAGAAATATTTCAATGCTTTGAAAGTGATTGGCATTGGTCTAGGCCCTCTGGTACGAAATAATAAACTACAACTATAATATTATGCTTTACTAAACGATTTCAATAAAGCCAGCACATCCCTTACTTCTTTCACCGACTTTTTATTTTTCACGTTGAAAGTGCCTTTTATTTGCCTATTTGAAATAAATAATTTGACTTTGACTTTGCAAGGTTTTGACTATAAAATGCACACTATGCAAGCAGGCATATTATAAGTTTGGTGGATTACATCGCTGATAAAAATGCTTGGCTCAATGCTGGTCCAGCTCCATAACCACAACTAATTGATTAACATTTGAAAATACTGTTGGAGCTGCTGAAGATTGTACTCGTAAGACTATCTTTTCATTGTATAAACTCAATCTCCTTTGTATTGTATAATTGCATAGCACAGGTGTGAGTACTATGTACAATAGAGCTACCATTTACCGGGTAATATGTCTTTCATTGACTTGAATATGCTCTGGCGGCTGAGAGTATGTCATGCTCACTCAGATGTCACGTTGATGGTGGCGTGTGTTGGATCATCTAGGTCCATTCAAAACGGTTGAGCTGAATGGTGCTGATCCATGCGTCATGTTCGTGAACGGGCGCTGTCAGTTGGGACTGGTCATATCTTAGCTGCCACGGCTTTTTTTTTACGGCCACGGCTTTTTAATTATTTTAGTTTCTTGTTTGTTTTTTTTCACGGACGCTTCTGACTTTTGCATCGTTCTCACATGTATAATTTCAATATGAATGATGTAACCAATACTTTGTATCAATATTTTAATTTAAAAGAGTGTCCCTGGAGTTTCTTGCCCGTTCTTCTCCATAGGAACCTACTACTCTTTGGAATGGGCAACTAGCTTCATGTTTCTAACTGACCGACTTCTTGACAATTCTAAAGTGTCTGTAAATGGTTTAATTTAAATAAATGCTTTGAGTTTGACTTCAAGTTTAAATTATTTTATATAACACAGTGCCCACGTTCAAAACGCCTTCTCTTACTTTAATGTAAATTAAACACCCACTACCTAACTGCCTGAAACTTCTACTTTGTAGAATTAATCGCCTACATGGGCTGACAACTCTACAGTAGGCGCATTAATCCGTATCACGTCAGCGTGTTGAGCAAAATGCCGCGGCCGGCACCTGATGGAGAAAACCTTCTCCTGCTGCAGCCTCTCGTGTACTAATCGAGTTTAAACTTTCGGCACGGGTCGACAACGAAAACTGAGCCAGCTACTAAAAAGCCTAACCTTAACGCGCAAATGTTTTACTAAACATTGTCTTTTTTTGCCGAGGTCGGCCAAATGCTCATAGCGCGCCCACTCTAGGGTTGAGGCTTACTCAAATTAGCTCTTGTGTCTGGCTCGTTATAATATTTCACTGGGTAAGGGAATTAATGAAAGACAAAGGCGTACAGAGTTTCTTGCCGGCTCTTCTCCATAGGAAACGACCAATTGGAACCATGAACCTAGCTTCTGATGTTTCATAAGTGTCCATGTAGGTTTATGTGTGTTTTTTTTTTAAAATAACATTGTATAAAATAACTGACAAATAACTCCGTATGGATCATTGGGATGTCACAATCACATAACGTTTCAAGTCTTTTGACAAGTGTATGCCAGCATACACTTGTCAAGCAAGACTTGAAACGTAATGCCGATTGACAATCTGTCAGTTTCATGTATTTGTTTATTGGAAATCTACTGAATTGTGACGTCATGTTACATTAAAGCATTGTTTTTGAACAGGGGAATAAACATATAAATAGAATATTTTAGTTTTATGCCTTCCAATTATATTGTATTTAATTATTTTTGGAAAAAAGGTCTATTTTAAAATAATTTTGGGGTATTTCATTGTAAGATCGGCATTCTTTCTAATAAAACGACGTAACGTTATGAAATATTCGTCTCAAAAAAATCCAATTAAGTCTTACTTTTTCTTAGGTCCTTCACTATTTCTGAGAGCTGTCTAGACGCCTTGTAAAATAATTTATCCAACCACTTTGTAATGCAGCGAGTGCGCGATGGTGACGAGCGATTACTAGCTGGTCGAGCGAGTGTTCTTCCCTCCAAACGAGCGTCGAGTGCTCTCTTTGATAGCTCAAGTCTCTGCCACAAACGAGTACTCGCCGGCGGTGTGAACAGTCAACGATCAACTATTAATATAAGTATTTCTTTTACTTACACAGGACCTACAATATTTTGTACGTTTCATGAGCGAAAAGATTTTTGATAGTCGCTTCCTTGTTGACGCGCGGTGGGACAGTTGCCAAAGGGCTGGAGTTTACGTAGAACCGATTTTGTAAACTTTTTATAATTATTATTCGGTAGTAAACATTATTATTGTGCCAGTAGTGGCCCAGTGGCAAAGGCACCAACCACCGGTCGTGAGTTCGAACCAAGGCAGGCACTTTATGTTATTTATTTCATCACCACTGTTCTGAACACTGAAGGAAAACTTCGTGTAGAATCCGACATGTCGTAACCCAAAAATTCGAAGACATGTGACATCCACCGACCCGCACTAGGCGCGCGTGGTGGATTACAGCCCGCTCCCTCTCTCAGGGAGGGGGCGTGTGTTCAGTGGGAACGTTATAGGATGATTATCTTCAAACATGAACACAAGAATGGTGATAGTACCCCTTGGATGAGGTTCTTCACAAAGAGATTTACTAATTCCTCACCATCATTTCAGCCAAAAGACGTCCACTGCTGGACATAGGACTCCCCCAAGCACCGCCACTTCAACCGTTTCTGTGCTTCTCTCATCCAGTGGATTCTTGCGGCCTTCACAAGGTCATCGGTCCACCTTGTAGAAGGCCTTCCAACGTACGTACTTATTTACTAAGTACTCCTATTTTAGGTGAATTCGCAGCTGCAGCCCACGAAATTAAAATTTTCTTACGTTTTTTGTTATTCTGAAAAACTGTGCTATTTAAGACATCGTTTTATTTTTCCTGTAATTTTTACATAAACTTTTATCACATAGAATAATTTCAGATTTTTCTCTATGCAAACTTCGGAGATAAAGGGGGGCGGGGATATTATACGTTTGGGAATGTGCAAACAGCGCTCTTTCAAATGATACCCCACATGCCCTAGTAGACTCCATTCAAATTTTTAAGACCCCTTTTGAGGCCCTGTTGCAAAAAAGATATATTTTTTCAAATTTCTTTCTTATTTGCAAAATAGTTGGGTAAACGTCATCTAAAACTATTCCAAATTTCAAGTTGATAGCATTAGTAGTTATTGAGATATCCAGCTGTGACAGACAGACAGACAGACTTAGTCTCACCATAAGGGATCCTTTTTACCATTTTGATACGGAACCCTAAAAACATTACATCTCTCTAAGTTAGATTTATTCGATTGAATGACTTTTTCATGAAATCATGACATTGGGGAACAAATCTAACTTAGAGTAATAATGATTCTAATAATGAGGTATCTGATAGAGTCGCGAATCATATTTTGATCACGATACAACCTGATACTGACCTGTAAATTGCAAAAAACGTAAACCAATTGTAAGAAAATTTGGATTTCGCGGGCTACAGCTGCGGATTCACCTTGATTATTTCAGTTTGTGGTTGCGCAGGTTTGGCAACTAATTTTCAGCTTATTAATATTATTATTTAGTGCCGTAGTGGTCGAATAATTGGCAGTTACAGCTATGAGTCCAATTTTCGATTTTTTCTTTCGCATGTCAAAGTCAAAGTCAAATTATTTATTTCAAATAGGCACTTTTGAACGTCAAAATTTACAAATAAAATAGAATTGATTCTAGTCGCCCCTTCCAAAAGCTAGCTTCGTATGGAGAAGAATGGTCAAGAAACTCCACCGTTACTCTTTTAAAATGTTTTACAATATTTTGTATCGGTACATCAATTATATAATTATATGTGAAGACGATGCACCTAGAATAAAATTACTATACCACAATAGGTAAAAAGAATTAATAATGAAGCAATGACAGATAAATTAATTATGTGATAGATACATGGTGCTCACATATTTACAAACATTGTAAAAAAAAAGTTTTCCTAAAATAATTAATATCAGTGTGTGAGTTAAGGTAATCACAGAGTGTAAAATAAATGTCATAAAAATAATAAAATATACAATTAAAATAGCAATCAGTTAGATTTTGTCTAGACTCTAGATTGTTGCATGTGTTGTCAGTATCAAAGTAGCAGCCAATTTGTGTTTATTGTGCTATAGGAGTAGGGGTAAATCCTCCAAGCCTAATTTACACGGTGCGATTTAATTGCCCGTGGCATTCGATACGTTGAAGCAACATTAAAAGTTGCACCGTTTAAATAGTGCTTAAACTCTGCAAGTCATTTGTTGTGTCAATTTTAATAAAAGGTACATCGTCTAAATAAATGGGGCTTTATAAGTACCTACTTATAGCAACGGGTGAGCTATGTTTCCAGCCAGCCGGACTACTGCACTGGTCTAGTCACTGAGCTATTAATGTCACTTAATAAAGCTATTTCTCTCTTTATCAAAATCTATTCGAGCAACATCACGTATTTAGGTCATTATTCTTCGCCCACCTTACGACGTAGTAAAAGGTGCAAGACTTTCTCTTTAAACATAGTTTCTTAGAAGTAAAACGCATAAAAAGTGGTATTATTTGTAGTACGCTAATCTTCAAGACAGTTATTAGTTTCTTTTATGGGATCAATTTCAAAGTAAGGGCCTGTGCCAACTGGCGGAACGGCACGGCAAGGGATTTTTATGCGACGAATAGGAATATAACTTAACAGTATCACAATAGAATTCGAATTTGAATGACAATGATTATTATCATTGAAATTTCAATTTCCACGAATCGTAATCTTAATAATATTAATATTCCGATTCGTGGCATAAAAATTCCTTGCCGTGGCTTGCCGGCAGTGGGCGCAGGCCCTAAGCCATTTATGTTCCTTTTTGCGTGGGCTAATAAATTAAAAATAAAGTAATCTGTGGAAACGTCGCAGATTATACATTTACCCACTTCCAATGTAATCTTAGATGTAATATATAATTTACAATTGTTTGCTTTCCCTTACAAAATCAATAAAAGACTTATTGCATCGGCTGAATAAGTTCTAAATATAGCGACGAACGAACGAACGAACGTAAACGAAGCAAAAGGAGTATGTACGGATCGTAGCAGGTGGCATCCTGTAGGGTCTGCCTACCCCCATGGGAAGAAGGCGTCAATGTATATATGTATCTAAATATAGCTGCTGTTTTGTTTATCTGTAAGTTTTACAAAGAAACAAAGTTTAAGAACGAAACTAATGGCATTTAAACTACCTACCTATATTACGATGGCAAAATTAGCGCTTTGTTTTTACGTCGATATTAAAAACATGATGACGTCATTTGTATGAATCCTAAATAGTATTAAAATCGCCAGATCTCATCACTTGCGACCCACTCAACAACACTACAAAGATTTATAAAAGTTGTTTATCACGTTATGAGTTCCCCTTTTGCAGCTCAAAAAGCAATTGTTCAAACAAATTGAATTGCCGGAATAAATATTGAAAGCTTTGACTTAAATTCAATTTTCCGTTTGTTTCAGAAACAAATGCGTCGGCTGACGAGCCCGCTCCAGGTATGCTACGGCACGAAGAAATGACCAGCATCACAGCAAAATGGACCATAAATACTGGACGACATGGATGACAATCGCGTGTATACCACTCGCGCTGCTAACCAGCACGGTAGCAGACTTCACGACGGAGTGCCAGAGGCCTTGCGACTGTAGATGGCAATCCGGGAATAAAGCCGCGATCTGTTCAAACTCAAGTCTAAAAATAGTCCCAGCAAACCTTAGCAACGACATACAAATACTAGATCTCTCAAACAATAATTTACAACAACTGCATCAAGAAGCATTCAAGAAAGTAGGGCTAAGTAATCTAAAGAAATTGTTTCTCAAAGAGTGCACCATTGAAGTAGTCCATAAAACTGCGTTCGTAACTCTCGCTATCATGATTGAACTAGATTTGTCGAAGAACAGAATCCGATCACTGCACCCCGATACTTTCAAAGGCACAGAGAAACTGAGATTAATAAACTTAAGCAACAACTTTATCGATAAGTTGGAGGACGGTATATTTCGCAATTTGAAGTTTCTTCAGAAAGTAGAAGCGAGCAACAATAGGATACTCCGTATAGGAACTAAAGCATTCGTCAACTTGCCCCAGTTGAAAATATTGAGGTTTAATGGCAATAATTTGAGTCATATGAAGCCGGAAACTTTAATGGGATTGAGAAACTTATCCGGGTTAGATTTACACAATAATCCATGGCGTTGTGACTGCAACCTTCAGACGTTTCGGGATTGGGTGATCAGTCACAACCTCTACACCCCTCCCACGTCGTGCGCCGAACCAACATCTGTACAAGGCAAACTTTGGAATGAATTAGACTCGTCCAACTTCGCGTGCCGGCCGACAATACTCGACCCGGTGCCAGACGCAACGGTCAAAAGTTACGATGAAAACGTGACTCTGACTTGCAAAGTAGTAGGAAATCCACCACCTGAAGTTGGCTGGCGATTTAACGGTAAAATTATTGAGATGAAGGCTTTCGGTGAGATTAGATACACCGTTGCTGAGAATACTATGGATTTGATTCGATGGGTGAATCTGACGATAATATACGCACGATATAGTGATAGGGGTAATTACACGTGTGTTGCTGAGAATCCCGGAGGTCGCGATGAGAAGACTTTAACCCTAGTACTTTCAAGATATGGGGGAGTAGGTACCATTGCTGGTATGGACACCGATTCCTTCGCAATTTTAGTTGGCTGTCTAACAGCTATAGTAATTATTTTTGGCGCAGCGCTAGTGGTATGTTACTTTACAACCCAAAACAATGAAATCAAAAGACTGATTAAGAACGATGCTCGTTCTTCTAACGGGGACGTGTTGATAGAAGGCTCAGAAGCTTCTGAAACAGAGAAGGGGATGAAAATGGAGGTGAATCCGGTGTCGAAGCCACCTAGGAAGTATGAAGCGCCGCAGTCCTTTACGAGTGAAGCTACAGAAATGTCGGAACTGAATAGGACTTTACTAGACAACGAATCTGTATTAGGTAAGTTACAACTTTTTCTGAGAAAATTTTGTTCGTTAGGTTTTCTGCAGTATCTTACTAAAGTAAATTGAATTCAGGTTAAAATTCAGTAGCAAACGTGTTCTTTTTTGTTCTTATTTCTAACCATTGCCTCGTAATATTTTATTTGTGAAAGAGATATTTGAGCACAGGTACAGATCCTCTCACATAATCATTGGTACTACATGATACTTTGGTTATGTGCCTTTGTAGATAAATATAATAGCTAGGTAAACCGGATAGTTCATTGAGATATGTCAGTAGTATGGACAAACTAAAACTATTAGAGGTAGAGAAAGTTGTTCCAAGAAACCTATGATTTAATAATATTTTGTTATAGAAAAAACACGGAACTTAGATAACTCTTTCGACAAAGCTATTTGCTGACACACAGCTAGAAAGGCAATCTTTCAAAATAGCCAAACAAAGGCATTCACTACATGTCCCTCACGAATTACTTACAAGCAAAGTGGCCACCTGGACAAACGTGCACCTGCTAGGTAGTTGGGCACTTACAACACTGAAGGCTTAGGGTCACTTTACACCGAGATGTGACGCGATGCGACGCTGCGCGCACTTTTTAAAGTAGCGACATAACATCGAACTTATTTGCTACATAATACGTACATTTAAATAATATTATAATTATGTGGGTGTTTAAGCAAAAAGAGAACAGTTCTCGGCATTTAGTTTTTTTATGAAACAGTATTAAGTCGAGTCTTTATTCATGATTATTCTCATCAACTCATCAACTCAGCCTATCGCAGTCCACTGCTGGACATAGCCCTCTCCCAGGCTGCGCCACAACATCCTGTCCTCCGGCTTCCGCATCCAGTCTGACCCAGCCACCTTCTTAAGGTCGTCGGTCCATCTAGCTGGGGGGCGTCCCACACATGATTATTCTACTTATGAATAAATACTTTTTCGGTTTTGTAGGTTCGTTGGTAACAGACAAAAATAAAAAATAAAACTTTTTCCCCTAGAGGAACATAATATGCTATTTTGTCCCCGCTCCGGTACGCTACAGTGACGGACTTTTTGAACAAGAGGAGTGATAAGATTATTATGAGCTACATAAGCTTTAAGGGTATTTATTGACGACCGCTTTCGCTTAAAGTGCACCCTTACAAAAACCAGTGCAGTATTGTCTAGATCAGGGATCACCAAATCTTCACATAGCGGTCCGTTTAAAAAAATAAAATGCCTGTCGCGGTCCGTTTGGTAGGTGATTATATAAGCTTATATAAGGCTTATATAAGCAATCAAGTTTAAAAAAAACAAATTATTAAAAAAAACTAAAAACCCGACTGCAAAAAAATAAACTGAAAAGATGGAAACAAGATGAAAAGTTAACCAGTATCCTTTAAGTACCAAAAATAAACAAGTTATACGCGTTTTTGTAAAGTCGGGTGAAAAAAATTGCATTTAGAGATTTTAATTGATTACTAGTTAATGCTCAAATATCTAATTTTGTAATTGTAATAATTAACGATTTTATAAGATGTTTCTAAGTTCCAGAAATTTTAATAGAACAATTTAGTAAAAAGGTACCAGTGGTACTATTGTCAAATTTGAAAATGCTTTTTCTCAATTCAAGCTTTTTCAGAGTTTCAACTTCGAATGTCTGATATAAAAAAGTATGCCAGTTTTTGAATGTTTTTGAAATCCTTATTATCAATTGACTATTCTAGATACCGAATCTAGTCTTAACTCAATACTACTGGACCCTTTCTGCTTGGACGCCCACATACATGTTGTGAAATGTTCAGAATTTATAAAATTTAAACATCATATTATCCGTTTAAAATCAGTAATTCTGATTCTTTTTCGCGGTGCGACATCTCAGCGTACTTCGGCACACTTTCACGCTCTCTCTCAAATCAATCAAATCAAATCAAATAAAAATAAAAAAATATTTCACATAAACCTACAAGGGCACTTATGAAACGTCAGAAGCTAGGTTCATGGTTCCAATTGGTCGTTTCCTATGGAGAAGAGCCGGCAAGAAACTCCACGGTTACTCTTTAAAAAATAAGTGGGCTGTAACAATGTTTCCAAGTTACAGTGTTAAAAGGTATGGGAGGATATTTTATGCTCGTCAACAAGTACCAAGTACTTAACAAAATAGAAGATAGTTTACAAAGCTACAGTCTATTAAGCCTACAACGTTCTCACATTCACAAATTAAAAAAGAATCTTTGTAAAATATTACTAAAATAATAAAAATAAAACCTACATATTTAAAACAAATGACAACATTGTCATTACAACTGTAACAAAACTGAAAAAATGCCTTTTCGTATAGTAACTAAGTTCGATATTGTGTCGCTATCTTAAAAAGTGCGCGCTACGTCGCGTCACGTCTCGGTGTGAACTGGCCCTTACACGTCAGCAGAACGCTTAGCAAACTGGAAATTGAATGTAGGTGAAGTCGTGCTGATGTCAACGAAAAATGTAATATGTGCCAGGTGTTTTCGAGTGAATTTGCTGGAGGTAAAGAGAGAAACGTAAAATTAATAGTCTTGCCTGAGGCACCGTCAATTCAAAGTTTAAGCACTTTTTTACTTAACTTTACATCACGCCAGTAATCCCTCAGGGGTTAAAGTCAAAGTCAAATTATCTATTTCAAATAGGCACATAAGAGGCACTTTTGAACGTTAAAATTTACAAAGAAATAGAATTGATTCTAGTTGCCCCTTCCAAAAGATAGTTTCGTATGGAGAAGAATGGGCAAGAAACTCCACCGTTACTCTTTTAAAAATGTTTTACAATATTTTGTTTAAGTACATTAATTATATGATTATATGTGAAGACGATGCACCTAGAATAAAATTACTATACCATAATAGGTAAAAAGAATTCAAAACTAAGCATAAAAATAACTTAATTATGAGATAGATATATGGTGTTCACATATTTACAAACATCTTAAAAGTATAAATGTTTTCCAAAAAAAATTAAAATAATAAGTCAGTGTGTGAGTTTAGGTAATCACAGGATGTAAAAAATCAATGTCACAAAAATAACAAATTATACAATTATAATAGCAATCAATTTGATTTTGTCTAGACTCTAGATTGTTAGGGAGAGGTATACCAATAGTATACCCACATTTCGCCAATTATGTGCCCGACAGGCTAATTTTGTTTGCCAATATATTATGCTATATACTGCCATCAACCGGGCACAAATTCAGACTCCTACACGATTTCCTCTCTCCGAGTATAAAACTATCTTTTAATAATAAATTCAGAATACTAAATTATTTTAAAACATACAGAGAGAGCGAGTTTTGTATTATAAATAATCTAGAAAGTACAGATTATGGAGATCTGAAAAACGAAAATAAAAATTATAAATGAGAAAGTTTGCATGACGGTCAATAATAATAACGACTGAACTTGTTTGAACAAAAGGCTTACAAGCGACGTATGTATAGGAAAATCCTATACGTAGGCTTTCTTAAGCTAGGGTTTCTTAAAACTGCTGTGGCCGCCACTTAATAATAAATAATAAACGATTTCATTTCATTTCACATAACGTTCGCCCAATGTGGTGGTCACTAGAATCACTAGTTAGGGGCTTAGGGTTTAGAGTACACATACCACCACGCCCGTATTCCCCGAAGGGTTAGGCAGAGGTGTACATGTAGTTCATCCACAATTCACCAGTTATGTTTCAGTCCCATGTAATAGGGGACGAGCATATTGCCATCAACCGGGCACAAATCCAGACTCCGGGCTGCTACTGAGAAATTCAGATGGAAAAACCCAATAACACTTTGCCCGACCCGGGAATCAAACCCAGAACGTCATGCTCAGCAGTAGCGCTTGCGACCACTAGACCAAGGATGCAGTGAAACCACCACGGTAGGTTTAGAACAAAACCATCGCATTATCACACCAAGTTAAAGGGAACGTCTAGTTGTCATTGGGGATATAGCAGGACTCTCTTGAGGCGCTACCATTGAGTTGTGCGCTACATTTAAGGCGCCAACAAGAGGCAAATGACAAAAGTAGGCTTGTCTTAAACAAAAAAAATGCTAAGTCAATATTGTTTGTGGTAGCGGAAAAAAATATATGTTATTCTTGAACATATTTCTCACAGCATTGTTATTACCAAAACACGCTTAGAAAGAAATTTCGATACAAAATAACGGTAAACTAACCTTTAACTTTGAGTTCCAATCCAAAATATCTGTATTAAATATCAACGTATGGTTGGTATTTGAATAATAACAAGAACGTCTTATTTGAATGCAGAACTTGGTTATTTTTAATTTTCAATTACCTACTCAACTAATTTTTGAGTAAATAGATAATTCCTTCTTATTTTGCAATAAATTACAAGCGTTGTGTCGTCGCGCTTCTCTTTGTTTTGTATGCAGTCTGACAGTGACCGCACTTTAGCTGTTGTCAGCGTCTTAATAGTGCATCAGGACTTACAGTTTAGTACGGCCGTTATTCCAAATGCGTACAGTGTGGCTATGTTTGAGACAGTCGAACCTGTTACCTATTAGTTACCTAAGACGAAGCGCAGATCTCAGTAGATCACTTCTTAGCGCTGACGGTGCGATGCTATTGCTTGTTCATGGTTAAATAAATAGTATAGGGGAAACTGACCTTTAAAACTAATATTAACCCCCATCTGCCTAGCCTTTTTCTAACTATGTTGGGGTTGGCTTCCAGTCTAACCAGATGCAGCTGAATACCAGTATTTTACATAGAGCGACTGCCTATCGGATCTCCACAACCCAGTAACTGAGTAAAACAATACCACTTGGTAAGACTGGCTGTCAGACAGTTGGGCTTCTGACGACCCGTAACGACGGTCAAAGATCTACGAATGGCAGCCGGGACCAACGGAATATCGTAAACAAAATACTAATATTAACAGAATTAGGAAAAACAAAAAATTTATCAACTTCAGTTAATTTAGAAACAGTCACATGATGAGTAAGTTGGTAAGTTTTGGAAGGTTGGAAGTAAGTTAGTGTGTTTTCCTAGAGATGGTTTTTGGACACCGTGAAATAAAACTCCGGTGCCATCATTGTCACGACGGCTATCACGAAGAGATCTCAAAGCGGACGAAGTTGCATGAAAAAGCTAGAACATATTATAAAACGCTATGTGAGAGTTTTCTCGTTCAATAACATAACTTCGCAAGTTACCGTGTTGTTATAACTAATTAAAATCTTTGTTTAATATCAGTCTGCTAAACATGGCTGCCCGTATAAAATAAACAACGACCCCTTTTTCCGTACTTAGTGGTTATTTTCATGCTGATATAACCATTTTTTTTTTTTGAAAAGTTACATGTATGCATAATTGTGCATTTGTTAATAACACCATTATTTCCAATTATAAGTTTTTTTTTATAAATAGGCAAACAAATAGTTATTACTTAGTTAATGAGTAGTAGATAGTGTTAAAAATTGTTGATTTAAAAATACTTAAACAAACGTTGAGACTATTTTAGGTTGTCAAAGAAATGGTTAATATATTATCATAGACAGAGAATGGACTGAGCGTTCTTTATTCAATTGTGCAGTGAATACAGACCGAAAAGTACGAGAGAGACAAAGTGAATGTGCGGCCAGTAAGTTGTCTCTTTCTACGCCTTGCCTGTGGCTTGCAGAAAAGAGACATTGGCCGCACAGTTGCTTTGTCGCTTTCTAAAGAGTCATCAATTTTACGAGCCTCATCCATTCTCTATCTCTAAATAAATTCATAAAGAATAAATAAATAAAGAATAAACAAATAAAGAATAAATAAATAAAGAATAAATTAATCTCTATGATTGATATCAACTTCCTGGCAAGTCGTATTGTATACGTCGCAGCAAACAGCTTAATTAGCCTAGCATTTTTACTCAATGATATTCATTATAGATTAGGATAGAACTAGCATGCGAAACGAGCGGTTCCGTGGCAGCGTCCGACGAGCGCTACTTCCAAAGGCTAGGCTGAAAACTGAAAGACTAACTAAGCGACATATACGAGTACAAGTCTCGCCCAAATATCTACGAATTTTGTCTATCGATGGTTCTTGTTGCTGGTACGCGCAACAAAAGAGGTTTGCGCCGTAAAGTTAAACTTGAACTGCTTTGTTAGGCAAGTGGTTTTAAGCGTGACTGCCGAGTTCTAGGTTCAATCCCAGGAACAGCTCGTTTTTGCCCGGGTTTTTTGGGTTTTTCCATTAGTAATTTTGCAGAAGCAGAGTCTTGATTTATGCCCCGTTTATGATAACAGGCTCCTATTACTTGACTTAAATATTAATTTCTGTAAATTGGTTTTAAAAACAAATACTTCTAAATTAAATTATGTTTTAGAACTAGATGAGTTCGGTGTTTCCTAACCGAATACTCTGAGAAAAAACTAGTCAAGAGCGAGTCGGACTCACGCACCGAGGGTTCCGTACGTATATATGATGTTAATGATTTCTGAAAAGCTGTGCTATTTAGAGACATTGTTTTATTTTTTCTGTAATCTTTACAAAAACTTCTATCACATAGAATAATTTCAGATTTTTCTCTATGGAAACTTCGGAGATAAGGGGAACGGTATTCTTTTTTACATTTTTCATTAAAAGTCGAAAACTATGATGCCTAAAAAAACAATTTTTGAGAATGTGCAAACAGCGCTCTTTCATATGATACCCCACATGCCCTAGTAGACTCCATTCGAATTTTTAAGACCCCCTTTTAGGCCCTGTTGCAAAAATGATATCTTTTTTAAAATTTCTTTCTTGTTTGCAATATAGTTGGGTAAACGTTATCTAAAACTATTCCAAATTTCTTATTTTATTTAATTCCTTAATTCCTTCTTAATTCCTTCTTTCTTAGTGACAGACAGACAGTCTTAGTATCACATTAGTATAAGGGTTCCTTTTTACCATTTTGGTACGGAACCCTAAAAAGACCGAAAGAAACTTCGAGGTCACAGTCTCTTTTAAAGTCAAGACATAAACTCGGTGAGGCCATTATGAGGACCATGCAGATTATCTATTTATTTATTTATTATTTATGTACACAAATACGACATAATTACAATATTAGTACAAAGGTACTGCTTATTTCTTAAGAAATTTCTTCCAGCAGACCAGTGTCTGAGATGGTCTTGGATGTCATGCTCTCTCAAATGTCTCGCTGATGATGGCGTGTGTGTTGGATCATTAAGTTCCCTTCAAAATGGTTGAGCTGAACGGTGTCATGTTCGTGAACGGACGCCGTCAGTAGGGACTGGTCATTTCTTAGCTACCACGGCTTATTTTAACTTATTTTTTTTTATTATTATTTTGTTTATCTTTTTAATACAGACGCTTTTAACGTGCACGTCTTTCTACATTGTTCTCACATGTATAATGTCAACATAAATGAAACCAATACTTTGTAACAATATTTTTTTAAAGTTATTAATAATTTAAAAGAGTGTCCGTGAAGTTTAATAGGAACCTACTACGCTTTGGAATGGGCAATTGGCATCATCTTTCTGACTGACCGACCCCTTGACAATTCAAAAATGCCTGGAATTGGTTTATTTGAAATAAATGCTTAGAGTTTTTTTCTTTTGAGGAAAGAACCACACAGATTTGAGTGGTCCTGTCCAGTCAGTGCACGCATTTGTCAGTAATCGTGTAGCTCAACTCAGAACTAAATGAGGACTTGAAACAGAACGAGTGAAAAGAGTGTATGGGTGTATATAATTTTATACCCTACCCCTTCGGGAAATAAGAGCGTGATGTTAACCTATAATATTAATAACTTTATTAAAACGTAGTTCTGATGTCCATTTTGCGACAGATTACGTCAACAAAAACCTTCAGGAAGTGATGGAGTCCCTATTAAAAGTTTACAATTTCATTTTAAAATCAGCCTTTCAAGTTTTAAAGTTATTAAAACTTAGTTCAATTTCAACGTTGGTACTGAAACAGATCCCTTGAATTATATTATTAGTATTGGAGTAACGATACAAAAGTAGAACGAACTTTTACTAAGAATTTGGAATTAATAATTAAAATTGTATTAGAAGTTTGTTCTTGTGCTTTCTAGGTTTATCTTTTAAAATCCATTTTTAGGGTAAAGGAAAACATTTCTATGGAACGATCTCAGATAATTTCGACCTCGTGTTTGGGCTACCAGTTTAACTAAAGTTGAATGTCACTTAATAATAATAGAATAGAATACTCTTAACTAAATACATCATCAAAGTTACAGTTTTATTTAGTTATGTTTTAGTTTTATTATGCAATTTAATTAAATAAAAACCGGCCAAGTGCGAGTCGGACTCGCGCACGAAGGGTTCCGTACCATTATCTATAAAAACGGCAAAAAAATCACGTTTGTTGTATGGGAGCCCCCCTTAAATATTTGTTTTATTTTAATTTAATTATAGATTTTTAAAGTGAATCGATATCTAAATATTCTGTGAATATTTCAAGTGTCTATCTGTTACCAATCAATATCGAGCAAAAACGAGCAAAAAATTACGTTTGTTGTATGGCAGCCCCCTTAAATATTTATGTTATTCTGGTTTTTAGTATTTGTTGCTATAGCGGCAACAGATATACATCATCTGTGAAAAATTCAACTGTCTAGCTATCACGGATCATGAGATACAGCCTAGTGACAGACGGACAGACAGACAGACAGACAGACGGCGGAGCCTTAGTAATAGGGTTCCCTTTTTACCCTTTGGGTACGGAACCCTAAAAACAACCTATTACTATCCCACTGCAGGGCAAATGCCTTTTCTAATACACAGAAGGTACGAGCATTTATCACCACGCTTGCTCAAAACGGGTTGACGATTTCAGACGTATATTAACTTTAAGAGGGGCCTTCCCGGTTCGTCTATTGTCAACGCGAGCATGGTCGAAAGGTTGTTGTTTCATCCAGCGCAAGTGAAAATTATTAACAAACGAGTGAGAACGCGATAACATTCATCGAAAAATAATGTGCGGAAATTTCATAAAACTTGTTCCAGGAAATACGTGTTTTTGAGTAAGCCTTACCAGTTTGTGAAATAAATGTTGGTCATTTAGAATCTCCATTACATTTACAAGGTTTCTATTGTAATGTTTTTGTAACCTTTACAATTTATGAGTACATTATGAATGGCCAAAGTTCAGGTAAAATTTGTGCAAAAAAGCAGATTTTTGCAGGCTTATACTGAATTTGTTTTTCAAAAAAATTATTTTCTGCTTGCATAGACACCCAGATATAGTGCACAAAATACCTATTAGTTCAAAGAAATTACAAAGAAAGATGTGTTACAACGCCATAATCGCGTACGAGCGTTTGTATGAAAAGTGTGTCGGGTTGGCCGCTCTTAAGTCCAGCCTTCCTTACGATGTTTTCCCTTCATGTCAATAATGGCCAAGTCACTGAATATTTATAGTCCAGGAAAGTAAACAAAGAGAGATATCGTCAGAAATTTTCAAATCTGTTTGTGTGTGACGGTAGCGGAATTGGAAATGGAAGCTTTTGTCTTGAATTTATTATCAAGTTGTGTAAACCTTGGATGATTGTTTATAGTTCTGAAACAAAGGAATGGACAAAAGAAAAGAGTACATTATTATATCATTGTTCGTTCATTATTGTGTTGGCATTGTTAATGAGCGTGAGCGTGATGTAAGTACAGTCGATAAAGAAGGTAAAAAATGCAGACTGCAGCAAATAATATTAATAATATTACTGACATCGGGTCAGTAATGTCCGAGATAAACTCGGAAAGTACATGTGAATTGAAAATGTCTCGTGACATTTGCCCGGATTTGAACCCATAACAACACAATGCCACTTGCACATTATATAAATTCAAGGTCTGTTTTTTCTTCAAGACCAATGTGACAGTTATATGAAATGGATTTCAGTCAAGTCAATCGCCTAGCCGTTTCCCAACCATGTTGAGGTCGGCTTTCAGTCTAACCGGATGCAGCTGAATACCAGTAATTCACATAGAGCGACTGCCTATCTGATCTCCACAACCCAGTAACTGGGTAACAGAATACCACTTGGTAAGACTATCTGTCAGACTGTTGGGCTTCTGACGACCCGTAACGACTGTCAAAGATCTAAGAATGACAGTCGGGAACAACGGCTTATCGTCTCGATATGTAATGGATGGTCACCCATCCACGAACCAAGCGCGGCAAGCTTAGCGTAATCTTCGATGGACCCGTGCGGCTGTTATCATTTAGCCACGACCCCGTCAACCTCCAAGTAAAACACAACAAAAAAACTCCAAGTAAATTCAAACTTCCGATAGTGGGACAGTGGAGAGGGCTATGCTTGGAGTATCCTTACGTGATCGAATCAGAAGTGAAGAGATCCGTAACCGACATAGCCCGAAGAATTGCCAAGCTTAAGTGGCAGTGGGCAGGGCACATTGCTCGCAGAACTGATGGCCGATGGAACCGAAAGGTTTTGGAGTGACGTAGCGTTGGAAGGCCTCCGAAGGTGGACCAATGACCTTGTGAAGACCGCAGGTATACGCTGGATGCGGGAAGCACAGAAGCGGTCGAAGTGGCGGTGCTTGGGGGAGGCCTATGTCCAGCAGTGGACGTCTTTCGGCTGAAATGATGATGATGATGAGTGCCATCATGGTGTATAGGAGTTCGTCATCTCTACACAGTTTAACTATTTTATCTTTAACTATGATAGCAGGATAGTACCTACCTAGTCGTTAAAATATTTATTCATTGTGGACTGCCTCGTTGGCGAGTGTGTAATACATGGCATAATAACAGATAGTATAATATACTTGAAATAACGTTTTTATAGCACATGATATAATTTTCATATGCTATAAAAACAAATTACCTAATTTCATGTGATCTAATGTTATATTACATATAACCTTCTTTTGCTTTAATAACATTAAGTATAACGTTAATTTCGTATAATTTTTAGTTTGTATAATGCTTTTTAGGGTTCCGTACCCAAAGGGTAAATAGGGAACCCTATTACTGAGGCTCCGCCGTCTGTCTGTCTGTCCGTCTGTCACCAGGCTGTATCTCATGAACCGTGATAGTTAGACAGTTGAAATTTTCGCAGATGATGTATTTCTGTTGCCGCTATAACAAAAAGTACTAAAAAAAAGAATAAAATAAATATTTAAGGGGGCTCCCATACAACAAACGTGATTTTTTTTTGCCGTTTTTATAGATAATGGTACGGAACCCTTCGTGCACGAGTCCGACTCGCACTTAGCCGGTTTTTTATATAACGTTCAGTTCCAAATGATGCACCAACGATAGAGGGGATCAGTCTGGCGTTCGGCGGCCACTGCCGCGGCACCTCAGTAGCAGCCCGGAGCCTGTATTTGTTCCCAGTTGAAAGCAATAGGCTCGCTCCTGTGGATGCACCTCTGTTAAACCCTTTAGAGGGAACAGGCGTAATGTTATGTGAATTTATACACAGTTAAGAGTGTAGCGGTATACTTACGTAAACACATTCAACTTTAAGGAGCGCATACAGCCGTTCGCCGCCGCGCGCCCGCGCACACTAACTAGCCAAGGTTAAAGGAATGTGGACCGGCCGCTCATATCATCGCGCTTGCACGACGTTGGGAGCGCGGCACATCCTACCAACATTACTAAATTATGTTTATCAATGTACCCCTATAATTTAGTTTTCTTCCGACGAGGGCTGTATATATAAGACGCGATTTCTAATAAATGACACATATCGTTATTCGCCTTTTTACTATTAACACGCAACCCCTAAAGTGGTGACCCCGCGTTCAAAATGGCTACGCCCGTATCGAGAGAAGACAAGACTACTACGCCTGAAGACGTCGAAGCAATTAGCGTGCAGTCGCGTATACCAAAATTCTGGAGCAACAGACCTAAGCTTTGGTTCGCCCAATTTGAGGTCATTATCTACAACCAGAAGCTCGGCGATGAGGGCAAGTTCGCACTGGTTGTTGCTCAGCTGGAAATCAAGGACATCGATCAAATCAGCGATATTATCTTGTCACCGGCCAACTCCGGCCGATACGACGCTGCAAAACGAAGACTGTTGGAGGTTTACGAAGATAGCGAGGGTATTCAGTTACAAAAACTACTGAATGAAATGGAGCTCGGCGATCAGCGACCATCACAGTTGCTTCGCCGAATGAGAAACCTTGCGGGGAAAAAGATGCCAGATGACACCCTGAAAATGTTGTGGCAAGGACACCTACCTGCTTCTACCCGCACAGTGTTGGCAGTGAGTGAAGAAGCCAAGCTCGACTCGTTGGCTGCCATGGCAGACAGGATGCAAGAGCAGCTGAATGAGGCTAACGCCGTGTGTTCCTGCCAGTGTCAACCTTCCACGTCAAAGGCTCCAACGACAGTGGCCCCAGCCGAAATAGCGGCTACATCTAAACCTGCAGACCAGAATCTCTACAGCATGATAGAAGCCCTGACCAAGGAAGTTGCAGCGCTCAAAATAAATCGTACCCGCAAATTTCAACGCCGATCTCACGATTACAAAAGCCGTTCCCGCTCGAAATCTGGGGACAGAAGAAATGCCGTGTGCTACTTTCATAAGAAATTCGGCAAGGCAGCATACAGATGTAGAAGTCCGTGCAGCTTTAAAGGTATTTCAAGTGACAAGCCGGAAAACTAAGGGAGACTCAAGCCGTGGCGGCGGCCGAAGTCGACGATTTATCTACCTACCGCCTATTTTTACTTGACAAATCTACCGGGAAAAAATTCCTGATCGACACGGGTGCAAATGTTTCTGTTTTACCCGCCACTGCACATGATAAACAGCGGACTCCAACCAACTACCTATATGCAGCAAATGGTTCACAAATACCCACGTACGGCGAGCGAACCATTGTTCTGAACATCGGAATGCGGCGTGCCTATAGTTGGCGATTTATGGTAGCAACAGTCCGATATTAGGCGCTGATTTTTTGCACCATCACGCACTTATGGTGGATCTCCATGGACGACGATTGGTGGATAAAAGAACCAATTTATCGACACGAGGTTTTCTCTCACCCGCATGTGAAGGAAGCATCCGAACCATAGATGACACGCTGCCATACCATGACCTGTTGGCCACATACCCAGACATAACGAGACCAAACTTAAAGAAACTGGGAAATAGCGAAGTCGAACATTATATCGAAACCAGCGGCCCGCCGATATTTACTAATGCGAGACCACTACCGCCACATAAATATAACGCTGCAAAACAAGAATTCCAACTCATGATGAGCGACGGAATTTGTCGGCCGTCTAATAGCCCATGGGCTAGTCCATTACACATGGTTTTGAAAAAAGATGGTACCTACAGATCCTGTGGTGACTACCGTAGACTCAACGCAGTAACCACACCCGATCGATACCCGATACCACGACTTCATGACTTCACACATAACCTCCAAGGCAAGAAGATTTTCTCAAAAATTGATTTGCAAAAGGCATATTACCAAATTAAAAATAGAGAAGAAGACGTGAAGAAGACAGCTGTGATTACTCCTTTTGGCTTGTACGAGTTCACTAGGATGTGTTTTGGTTTAATGAACGCAGGCCAGACATTCCAACGCCACATGGACAACGTGCTTCGCGGCCTACCCGTTTTTCCATTTGTTGACGACATTCTTGTAGCATCAGAGAACCAAGAAGCACACAGAAGAGAGCTACAAGAAGTGTTTAAGCGACTCAACGACAGTGGTTTAAAAATAAACGTCGCTAAGTGTATCTTCGGCCAGTCACAACTCAATTTCCTGGGATACACAATAAGCCCAGAAGGCATTACACCAACAGAAGAAAAGGTGCAAGCAATCCAGTCCTATCCATTGCCAAATACGATCCAAGATCTACGTCGTTTCGTCGGAATGCTGAACTTTTACCGTTCAAGTATACCCCACGCGGCTGAACATCAAAAAGAACTGAGCAGATACTTTCACAACGCCAAGAAAAATGATAAGACAAAAATACAATGGACCGAAGAGGCAAAAGAAGCATTTAATCAAAGTAAAGAAGATATCAAGAACTGCGCATTATTGTCCTACCCATCACTGAGCGAACCTTTCGCATTGATGACAGACGCCTCAAACACATGTGCTGGAGCCGTTATACAACAGAAGATCAACGGCAAGTGGAGACCACTGGGATTTTTTTCAAAGAAGTTCAGTGACACACAACAAAAGTACAGCACGTATGACCGTGAGTTGTTATCAATCTACATGGCAATACGTCACTTCCGCCGTGTGTTTGAAGGACGAGAGTTAATTGTTTACACGGACCACAAACCGCTGTGTAATGCATTAACTTCAAACAGCAAGTCTGAGACGCCCCGCCGAACAAGATACCTTGAATATATCGGACAGTTCACGTCAAATATTCAACACATAACCGGCCAGGACAACCAAGTCGCAGACGCACTATCACGAGTCGAGACAATAACATGCCCGACACCATTAGACTACACCGAGTTAGTAAGAAAACAAGACCAAGACGAAGAATTGAAAATGCTACAAAACAAAGGGAAGTACCTATTCAAGAAGATCGCCATTCCCAACTCGACCGCCAATCCTGTTACCTGCGAAATGTCATCAAGCACTGCTCGTCCATATCTGCCACCAGATTTTCGAAAAGCAGCATTTCAAGCGATTCACGACCTTAGTCACCCCGGCATAAGGGCGACAAGGAAGCTAGTCACTGCCCGCTACTGGTGGCCTTCCATGAATAGTGATATAAATGAGTGGACTCGAACGTGCGACGCGTGCCAGCGTGCTAAGGTGCAACAACACACGAAGTCACCTATTGCGAGTTTCCAACAAGCAAACAGACTGGAGCATGTGCATATGGATATTGTTGGCCCGTTACCTATTTCTGACGGCTATCGATATCTATTGACCATGATAGATAGGGCTACCAAATGGCCTGAAGCCCGTCCATTAGAAGACATAACCGCAGAAAGTGTTGCTAATGCATTCTATGAAGGTTGGATCGCGAGATTCGGTTGCCCAGTAACCATAACCACAGACCAAGGGCGGCAATTCGAATCTGACCTATTTAATAAATTGATGCAACGCATGGGAATACACCGCACCCGTACCACTGCCTACCACCCGCAGTGTAACGGCGTGATAGAACGATGGCACCGCTCACTCAAGACGTCACTCACCGCGAGACTCAAATCAACAACATGGTCACATGAGCTACCTACAGTGCTGCTGGGACTGCGCGCTTCGATAAAAGAAGATATTGGTGCAAGTACTGCCGAACTACTTTATGGTCAAACGCTGCGATTACCCGGAGAATTCTATGAAGAATCTACAAAACATAGCGATACAATTTCAAACTTCATGAATAAGTTGAATGGAGCGTTAAAGAAGGCTCAGGCGCAACGGAAATCTAACCAATCTCGAGCGACATTTATTCACGATGACCTACATAAATGTTCGCATGTTTACCTACGCAATGACGCATCAAGTAAACCGCTGACGCCGACCTATACTGGCCCGTACGAAGTGATCAGTCGTAAGGACAAGTATTTCACTATCCAGTTACACAATAGATGCTCCAACATCACTGTCGACAGACTAAAGCCAGCTTTCCGGATGAACACTGAGTCAGAAGCACCAGTCACAGATACGTACGCATTCATCACCAAATCAGGAAGGACATCGAAGCCCTGCGTACGTTTCACCAGCGGGGGAATGATGTAGCGGTATACTTACGTAAACACATTCAACTTTAAGGAGCGCATACAGCCGTTGTGGACCGGCCGCTCATATCATCGCGCTTGCACGACGTTGGGAGCGCGGCACATCCTACCAACATTACTAAATTATGTTTATCAATGTACCCCTATAATTTAGTTTTCTTCCGACGAGGGCTGTATATATAAGACGCGATTTCTAATAAATGACACATATCGTTATTCGCCTTTTTACTATTAACACGCAACCCCTAAAAGAGCCTCTATTATACTAGTACTAATATCTAATTCATCAGAAGAGCCCCTCTAGATGACTGTAACTCTTCCCGTGTTAACTGATCAAACTACAGATTAAAAAGGGTACAAACTCACCCCTCCCCCCGCACCCCCGTTCTCCTGATAACAATTACGTAGGTACTTGAGCAATACAAATTGCCCACTATGGTCCGCTGGTTAAAGCTTTTGTTTATTATTCCGTTAATTTCCCCCCGTTCTCAGTAAACAAATCAAAAGCTCCAACAGATAAAATTATTCCGTATAAAGTTTTGCTTTAGAAATTCTGACGAATTGGGATTCTTAATTCGCTTTGATCTTGCGTTTTGTAAAATCAAAGTTATTTTACTTAAACTGAATTGGGGCAACGTTATTTATTAAGTAACTAAACTGTTGTTAGCCTTTCGGTCTCGAAAAATAATTGTTATGACTAAATTATTCATGAATGTAAATGTTTTTATTTGAGAAGGTCTACAGCTGAAATTTATTTTGGATTGTTGAATTATTTATACACGTTTATTTTTTAAGGAAACCAAATAAATAATTAATACAAATAATATTCCATTAAAAAGCAGACTCACAAATTAATTAAAGCTTGGTGCTAATTATGTAAAAACACAGTAAATTTTTGACTAGAAATCAATTATAAGACAGTAAAGTTACTTACTTTATCAATACGGCAGCTACAAATGCGGTACTCAAATATATAGACGTAGAAAATACACAGCAAAAGAGTTAAAAGCACGGAGACAAGTAATAAACATCATAACATAACATCACCCCTGCATTCCCGAAGGGCTATGCAGATATGTAACTATTTCAAATCCACATTTCACCAGTTATGTTATAATAAGAACAGAGAAAAAAACGGGTGAGCCTTACAGTATCTCACCTTGGTAATAAGCAACTGAGCAGCAACAGAAAAACCTTCAAATTTAAAAAGCTTAGTACTGAAATATTTATTTTATTCGAATCATTATTCATTACTAGTGGTCGCCTAGTAGTCGACCCCCTCTATTTAAAATCTATATAGTACTTACTAATGTAAACTAATGAGTCCACTAATTCCATGCTCAAGCTTTCACTTTCTGTTACACACTTCCGTCCCTTTTCACGAAATCACTCCCACAGAAAGCGAAAAGAAAAAAGATGTTACACATCAATAAAGATCATTATACTAATAAATCGAGAAATAAATATTTATGTAAAAATGGTTAATATTATTTAGCTGCATTCTGCATTTTCACCTTATTTGTGACTTACGTCACGCTCAATATTTAAATTAACAATGCAAACACAATAATGAACGAACATTGATTTACTCCTTTCTGTTATCCATTCCTTTGTTTCAGAACTATAAACAATCCCCCAAAGTTTACACAACTTGATAATAAATTCAAGACAAATATGCTTCCATTTCCAATTCCGCTACCGTCACCCACACAAACAGATTTGAAAATTTCTGACGATATCTCTCTTTATTTACTTTCCTGAACTATAAATATTTGGTAACTTAGACTACTACTGACATCGGTGATGGGAAAACATCGTGCGGAAACATGTTTATATTTATTTAATACAAGTCTGAAACCGTCTTGAACAAGCGTGGTGATCAATGTTCGTGCCTTCTCTGTAGAAGAAGAGGTTTTTGCCTTACTGTGGGACAATAATAGGCTGGTGTTTATTATAAGGAAATAATATAATTGACATTAATTACCTATATTTATTTAAATTATATAATAATAATTGTCAAATTTTACATACCAAGACCGCTCCGTGCCTCAGAAAGCACGTTAAGCCGTTGGTCCCGGCTGTCATTTGTAGATCTTTGACAGTTGTACGGGTCGTCAGAAGCCCGAAAGTCTGACAACCAGTCTTATCTAGAGGTATGGTGTTACCCAGTAATTGGGTTGTGGAGTTAGGTGGGTTATTTTGTAATCTTTTATTCTTATATTTTGAATTGTCTTTTTTTTCTTTTTTTTTACTTTTTTCTCACATATAGAAGCGACAAGAATAATGTACCCAGGATTTTGTAATATCTTCATTTAAAAGAGTGTCCTTGGAGTTTCTTGCCTGTTCTTCTCCATAGAAATCTACGTTTTGGAATGGGCAAACAGCTTTCACTTTCTGACTAACTGACCGACTCTTTGACAATTCAAAAGTGCCTGTAAATGATCTAGTTGAAATAAATGCTTTGAGTTTGAGTAGGTAGTCGCTCTATGTAAAATACCGGTATTCATCTGGTTAGACTGGAAGCCGACCCCAACATAGTTGGGAAAAGGATAGGCAGATCATGATGGTATCATAAGGAAAGCAAACATTGTTTACACATAAAAAATCATGCGAGAAGTGTTTTTGGTGCCGAAATGTCTTCATTGTGTCACTGTACCTTTACAATAGAACATGAAATTTAATGACAACCCAACTTTGTGGAGACAATTGTGTGTACTCTCTGAATTTTTATTCGGCAAAAGTCGGGGACCCTCAAATGTCAACAGCTTTGACTTGTTTTCGAGATTATACGGTTATGGTAATAACGCCGAGGGATCCGGAAAAAAATATTTGTTTTAAGCATTGTCAGTGTTATTTTCTTCCTGATTTCGGTGAAGCGAAAATGTCGGGTGGCTGTTTTTTGTACAAATTGTAGGGCAGTTGATGTATTGTTGTGTATGTCAAAGGCCTGGCGTTAAGAAGGACAGCGTTTGTTGGAAATACTAGTACCGAAATAATTCTGCTACCGAAATCAGAAGGCCAATTTTCGTATTTAAAAACGTTCATAATCTGGTCTCAATCTCATCTCAAATCAATCTATGTCCAAAACTCGTTAAAAATATAGGTAAACTAGAGGTTTTTAGACAAAAATATCGGAATTACTCCTGTCCCCTGTTTTTAGGGTTCCGTACCTCAAAAGGGCAAACGGAACCCTTATAGGATCACTTCGTTGTCCGTCTGTCTGTCTGTCAAGACCCTTTTTCTCAGGAACGCGTAGAGGTATCAAGTTAAAATTAATATCAAATACGCAAGCCTATGGTCCCTTGAAGCTCTAAAATCAAGCTTCCAAGTCAACGCAATAAAAAAATACGGCGATATAAGCGACATTATTGCGACATATTTCGATACTCGCAAATAAATCAAAACCTATAGGGTACTTCCCGTTGACCTAGAATCATGAAATTTGGCAAGGTGCAAAGTCTTACAGCACAAGTATAGGAAAAAGTCCTAAAATTGGAAATTTGTATTTTTATCACTTAAAAAAAAATTGCGAATATCTCGCACATAAATCAAAACCTATAGGGTACTTCCCGTTGACCTAGAATCATGAAATTTGGCAACAAGCAAGGTCTTACAGCACAAGTAAAGGAAAAATTGTAAATTTGTAGTTTTATTACATAAAAAAATTGCGAATATCTCGCACATAAATCAAAACCTATAGGGTACTTCCCATTGTACTAGAATCATGAAATTTGGGCAGAAGCAAGGTCTCACAGCACAAGTAAAGGAAAAATTCCGAAAATTGTTAATTTGTAGTTTTATCACATAAAAAAAAACATTTTTTACGATTACAAACTTAAATTTTCAGTTGAAAAATTGACCGTGGCGTATATCGATGTATGGGAGAACATGTTTTTCAACTACAATGTTAAGTTTTTTTTAGGGATAAATTCATCCTAACTACGGAACCCTTCATTGTGCGAGGGCCGACACGCATTTGCCCGTTTTTTTTAAAGATAAGAATGCAAGAAAATCTATCAGACTTCGCTAGTATTAAATTGTTCATAACTCTGCAAATATAAATCGTTTTTCTTTTGTCTACAGCATCAACCGAGGACAACAGCCGGCAAGAGGTGGAACTTCCAAAGATATCCCACGAAGCATTACTCATGGGCCGCCTTGCCCAAGAGCATCAGGCTTACCCACCAGACCTCCTCGCATTCCCTCTCAGAGGGACTCAAGTCTCTCCTGCAGGAGGAACTTCGCAAGACACGGAGAGTCCAATCAAATCTCCAGTATACGGAGTCTCTGCTATCAATCCTGCCCTTTACAGCAGGTTTCAAGGCCAAAACTTTCAAGGTTCCATACCCCTCATCAGTTCCAAGGGCTACGTCACGTTGCCACGGAGACCAAGAATGGTTCCCGACAGCAGTCTTCGTCCACAAGTGTTCTCTACCCTGAATGGTGTCATCCCCTACTACGATACTTTCAATATGAGGTTTTTCAACCACGGCGGGAACTACTACAGTTTGAACAAGAGTGAAATAGATTTGGGTCCTATTGGGAAGATGCATTCGTATGTTGACGATGAGGAGCCTGCTCCGTCTCCTGCACCGGGGACTCCTCATGCTACGATTCCTCGGAACAGTTTGAGTTCTCCGAATATCCACAACCAGCTCCTGACTTTGCAAGCCATGACTGTAAACCAGATAATCAAGTCGGAACAGAGGCCTTTGAAGGTGACCCTCGCGGAACACGAGGGTTTGCTAAGGAATCGTGACTTGAGATTGGGATACTCAGTGAATGTTGTTAGTGGGACCTTGGGAAGGTCCAGGACTGCTCCCAAACCTCCTCCTAAACCCAGAAAGAAGGTTGCAAGTGAAGTGAAAGAACCGTTTTTGATGAACGCTGGGGAAAATGCGACCCAAGTGTAGAAAATAGTTATGATGATGTATGAAAAGTTTGTATAAAAGTAATTTTAGAAGGGGAATCGAATTTGGTATTGAAGTGTTTTGTAAATGGGTCGGGGTTGTTTTAAATTAGTTTATGAATTTCATTAGATCGGATGTAAACAGTTTTCCGTTTAGCAGTTAAAAGCCAATATTTATAGAAAAGTATAAATTATTTCGACATTTCCGCACCTACACTCTAATACTGTGCAACTGACTTATCTTAATTCCCCGATAATTGCCTAATTAGGTGCTAAACGAATACGAACATAAATGTATGCTTTAAGATAAATTATTCTAAAATCATCCTATTATCGACCATAATGACCTTAATGCTACTATTATCGTTCTCTCGATAGTTTTCCGGTACTTATTAATGGCTCGGTTTCTCGATGAATGTAATTCCGATCGTTTGGGTCATCAAAAAGATATAATAGTTAAATGTAATGCTTGTACTATCAATAAAGATATTAAGAGCGTATACGACGTACGGCATTTCATACAAAGTTTCAAGCCCTTGTTATTCGAAATGACTGGACCGATTTTAATGAAACTTCATACGCATAAGCAGGATACAAAGGTCTAAAAAGTTAGTTAAGAACATTTTCGAAATGTCTTATTTAAAAACAGATAACCATAGAATCAAAACTGGAAAGTTTTAAATCGGTCTAATTTGGCTGTAACACTATTTTTCGAAAATGTTCGTGAGATTTTTGAGTACAAATGTCTCAAAATCAAATAAATAAAAAAAAATCTTTCACATAAACCTACATATATGGGCACTAATGAAACGTCAGAAGCTAGGTGCACGGTTCCAATTGGTCGTTTCCTATGGAAAAGAGCCGGCATGAAACTCCACGGTTACTTTTTTAAAATAATGGGCTTTTACAATGTTTTTCAAGTTACAGTGTTTATAGGTATGGCAGGACAGTGTAGGCCCGTCAACAAGTACCAGGTACTTAAAAAAATTACTAAGCTACAGTCTATTAAGCCTACAACGTTCTCACATTCACAAATTAAAAAAGAATCTGTGTAGAATATTACTAAATTAATAAAAAACAAATCTGAATTCATATCCATTCCACAAAAGCCACTATTAAATATTTTAAATTAAAATTGTAGGTATTTATTGTCAAATAATGAAGAGTCTTGAAAGCGTTTGATCCGTTGGGTCGGTCTGACATTGTAAAGTCTATAAAGGGATATTACCGAAATAACTACGCAGTTACGCATGATTGGCTATTGATGTATTTGTTCATCTTTTAATAGACAGAAATAGGTTTCTACCTCATGTACGTACGTCTAGCGGGACCCTTGACCCTAGGTCTTTGCAAACCAACTAATTATTTAGAGCTTGTTTTGTGCATTCTAAATAAGTTTGGTTTTGATTTTGTCCTATATAGATGTAGGAGTTCAGCTAAATCTATTTAAAACAACCGCCCCTTCTTTGTTACCGAAAATAAAGGTGTGAAACTTACGACATTATTTAGTGTTCTGGACTGTCCTGTCATATGTATCTGAAAAAAATCTCCTGCTTCTTTAGGTGCTTTCAGAAGTTTTCAGGTAATTTTAGTTTTTGAACTTCCAACTGGACCGTTTCTTGTCATCATCAACCTAGCCTTTTTCCCAACTATATTGGGGTCGGCGTCCAGTCTAAACGGATGCAGCTGAATACCAGTATTTTCAAATGAGCGACTACCTATCTGACCTCCACAACCAAGTTACTGGGTAATTTAATGACCCTTGGTAAGACTGGTTGTCAGACTTTCGGGCTTCTGACGACCCGTAACGACTGTCAAAAATCTACGTATTACAGCTGGGACCCAACGGCTTAACGTGTTTTCCGAGGCACGGAGGGGTCTTGGTATGTAAAGATGGTCACCCATCCACGGTCCAACCGCAACAAGCGTAGCTTAACCTGGTCGATCGACCCACATAATACATACACATAATCAGCCTATAATGTTCCCACTGCTGGGACAAAGGCCTCCTCTCTTCGAGAGGGAGTGGGCTATAAATCTACCACGCGGGCCCAGAGCGGGTTGGTAGATGTCCCATGTCTTCGAATTTTTGGTTCTAGGATATGCCGGTTTCCTTCACCGTTTTGAGAGCAGTGGTGATTAAATTATCTACACAAAGTAAAGCGCCTGCCTGGGTTCGAACCCACGACCTACAACTCGTAAGTTGGGGACGTTACCACTGGGCCACCACTGCTCTCAGCGATCGACCCGTGCGGCTGTTATTACTTAGCCACAAGCCCCGTTAGGACCCTTTCTTGTATCACAATTAATGTCGTAAAAATTTACTTTAACGCATAGTGTGCGCTACAGTTAAATAATGAAAATGTTCAGATTAATGGGTCCCGCTAGACGTACGTACATATCTACCTCGATTCTAGAAACCTATTTTAGTCTCGAATCATGCTATCAAATCTTATTTCTACTTCAATGATCGGTTATTGTTATTCTGATGGAGCATCCACAACAGCTGACAAGATATTTGACAACAGATGTCTCAGGCCGAGATAAACGTGAGTTAGCTCCTCCTGTGACTTAGAATATTCCCATCTCTGTTTTTCATTTGTAGTTTGGTAGCTGTGCGACAGTGACAAAAATAACGCTTACCTTACACTTGCTATGTAAAGTTTCAAGATGTCGGTGTTGGGTCATCTTTGGAAAGTAAAACCAAATTAAATATTCAATTATGAGAAGTTTAAAAACTCTTTACAACGGCCTACAGTAACACAAAACTTTAGCTTTAAAACTCCGTGCAAATGTTAAAAAATAAGAAAGTAAGCATTACTTTGAATTCTGGCGACCCATAAAATGAAATGACGTCATTTTAAAACCTAATTCGATTTGCCTAGGTAGATTTAACTGACGCATTGCAGTTAGTAATGGAGTTTATGCTATGTTGCTTTTATAAATATGTTATAAGATCAAAATCTTATTACCTAACGACCAAAAACTGCTATCGGAGCCATCAATGAACCGTCAACATCTCTCATATAGGCACGAGCACATAGCTCATATAACATGCATAACTGCTGGGACACAGGATTTCTCTCTGTGAGAGGGAGTGGGCTCTAACCGACCACGCGGGCCCACTGCGGGTCGGTATGTACATGTCTCCGAAATTACGATTCTACGACATGCCGGTTTCCTCACGATTTCCTTTACCGTTTTGAGAGCAGTGGTGATTAAATAAATTATATGAAGTAAAGTGCCTGCCTAGGTTCGAAACCTCGACCGTAACTTAAGAGCGTATACGACGTACGCCATTTCATACAAACTTTCAAGCCCTTGTTTTTCGAAATGACTGAACCGATTTTAATGAAACTTCATACAAGCATGATACAAACTGCACTGATTTTAAATTTTCCATAGAAACAGAGATTTCCAGTTATCTGTTTTTAAAAAAAAAAAACGAAAATGTTTTAACTAACTATTTAGACCTTTGTATCCTGCTTAAGTGTATGAAGTTTCATAAAAATCGGTTCAGTAATTTCGAAAAACAAGGGCTTGAAAGTTTGTATGAAACGCTGTACGGCGTATACGCTCGTAAGGGCCGTTACTAATGGGCCACCATTGCTCTAGCTCGTCTCTTGTAAAAATATTAGCTTGTCAGCGAGGTGTTAGCAGAACAGCAGTGGTATTCAGCAAATATCACACCGTGAATATTTGAGTGAAGTGACCTTGAAGTGAGCTGTCAACAGTGTCACTCCCTAGCATATTTGGTGGAATGACAGCTCACTTCACCTAACATATCACGGTGAGCTTTTTAACAGAATTGACCGGCTGAATACCCAGAATGTGAAAGTATCGCCACTCGTAAAGGCTATTTTAATTTGCTATTTGGAACAGAATAATGGTTTATTGATGACTCTGAATACGGCAGAAAATATTTAAGATATAAGTTAAAAATGTTTATGAAACGTAAGTATATTACTTAAGTTAAGTTTTTAGAGTTTATTTTAGTTACTTTTGGTAAGATTGTATTCAAAATATTATGACCGATAAACTAAGAAGTTGTTTTAATTAACATAAGGTATATAATTACGATATAACATATTTCTGGATTGTTCGCGAAAAGCCTAGGTTTGATTCATTAATCAATTATTAATTTTTAAGTACCAACACAGTAGGTAAGCAAATGTTTCTTATTTTTTTTTCCTTTTATAATGTTTCATCAGTTTTCTTTTCTTAATAAAAAAAACAAAGGAAAACACACCTTCCGTTATTAGTACCAAATAAATAATAAAACAATTAATTTGTGAGTCAATAAGCAAAATCACTTCAGTTCAACTCCCATCACTATTTGATTTATAGCATGAAAAATTTCAGCCATTTTAATTGAAAAACACATGACGTAACAAATTGAGATTCAATATTAACGTGTAAATATCCAGGGTAGGCATTTGAACTCATACTCGTACACGGAGTAATGAAACACAGAACCTTAACGCGTGACTCCCAACGAAATAATATAGTTAAAACTGTGCGTAATGTTATGCACACACAATTATTTTGTAAAGAATATTGTAGGATCAATTTTCTTCCAACATGTATTTTCTTTTTATTATTTAACGATATTGCAGGCTATAATTACTTAAATACAAACATTTGTACGCTCTCTGGCATAACAATAGCGCAGTCTTTATTATCTTTTATACCTTTTTATTATTATTATACGAGTACATAATGTTAGACAAATGAATGAATGACTAATGACTTATGACAGTTATACCTATAGTAAAGTAGTTTGGCAATGACATACAATATTAATCAAAACCTGGGTGCACTTAAGTATTGGTTCCTGTCAAGTTCATTAAATACAATCCGTATATTTGGTTACCTATGCGTTTTTTTAGTTATTATGAGCTTTTACATTTCTACTATTTTTAGACACGTTATAACGTTTTCGTGGACGGAAATTTAAAAGCGTCTTCATATAATATATCCTTACATTTTACTTCCCTGTGTTATCGTGATGCCGTAGACGTCCACGATAATATCGTCTTGTTAGAAATTATAAAACCGCCCATTGCTTTTCAAACAGATATTTTTGACTTTGCAAGTTAACCTTCTGTGTCTATTTACTCTGTGGCAGTAGTCGGCGAGAGAGGACCGTGCTTCGAAATGTCAATATTTAAATCGTTGAAAATAAGCCTTCACTGAGATCAGATGTTTTTCAGTAAGCCTTTTTTGACGTTGAACGTTTTGTAAATATTTAAAATGACTGTGCCATAAAATAAAATAAAGGTGTTATTGTCTAGCTAGATTTATATTTATTTTTCGGATAGATATTATGATTTTGTCGTTTGCTTTTAACTTTGAAACTCTTCTCTCGAAACCCAAAATAAGTGAAGATATTTTCTTATCTTAGTACCATGACGATGATTGTAAACAGTCGTGTGGATATATTTTTATCTAGTCGCTTATTTGGTGATGGATGCTGATTATACTTATTTTAATGCCACCATCAAGTTTTTGAGAAACTCCAGTTAACATAATCATACATTTGTTTAGTTTTGGTGTACAATAAATCAATATTATACTTTATTATCTATCTAACATTGGTAAATATATTTTTTCTTTCGTCCTAATGAACCCGCATAAAACCTCTCTAGTAAAATACATTAAAGGTAGCTAACACAGTTATGCTATCAGCTCCAGTTAAGCGGATCATTGTCCAGGGGCGTAGCCAGTCCTAATGGGGCCCTTTATCATAATTTGTTGGGGGCCCCTTTTACTCCATTTGTGGCGAAGCTCAAAATAAGTAGAAATGATTGATTTTTACAAAATAAATAGCATCTTGACTCGGCTGTCTTTGTGAAGAGAATGCAAGAGCGAGAGAAGCGTGCTTGTATGTTTAAGCATCCTGACGCGATATATTTGATTTTCTGTGTGATTTTACTGAATTAATGCAATAGCTTGAGAATAGACCGCGCCTGTTGTAGAAAGCCTTTGTAAGCCATAAAAAAATTACGTTTAGTTTCAAATGGCCTCTTATCAATAAGAATTTGAGGTTGTAGATACATTTTACGAATTTTCATTTGGGGGGGGCCCTGTAGCCCGGGGACCCCGAATTATTGATACGGCTGATATGGCGGTAGATACGCCCCTGTCACTGTCTTGCATAATAGTTCTAAGTGACGAGCGAGCAACCACAAACGCGGCTAGGACAGTAGCTGTAGGACAGTAACTGTGGGACAGTAGCTGAGCCAGTTACAATCAATAGGAAACCGGGAGGATTTGACGTCGATTTACTACTGAATGGGAATATAAGCTCATCTAGTATTCCTTTTGAATGACTTATGGTACGTTTTCGTTAATAGCTGGTTATGTATTATTTAATTGGGAAGTCTGTTGCTTCCTCTTTTTTTTAGTTAGGTATTGGTAATTACACATCAATCCTTTTGATCTTCTGGGATGAGAAATCCTATATTTCGTTAATTAGGTACCTAAAAAGATCGCTTAGCATATATAGTTACCATAGTAATAGCGCCACAATTGTATAAATATCGGTTTGGTGTAATAGCGAAAAGGTAATTTCAGCCGAAAGATGTCCACTGCTGGACATAGGCCCAAGCATCGCCAGTTCGACCGGTAATGTGCTTCTCACGTCTAGCGGGTTCCTGCGGCCTTCACAAGGTCCACCTTGTTATTGCTGTTGGCCTTCCAGTGCTACGTCTTGCGGTACGCGGTTGCCACAGAATCTTTCGGCCCCCTCGGCCATATGTTCTGCGAGCAAAGTGTCCTTCCCACTGCCACTTAAGTTTGGCAATTCTTCGGGCTATGTCGGTTACCTCGGTTCTCCTACAATTCTTTTCATTTCTGATTCATGTAGGGAAAATCCAAGCATAGCCCTGTCCATTGCCGTTTGGGTGACTTTTAGCCCTCTGATAAAGCCCATTGTGAGTGACCACGTTTCAGTGCCATAGGTCGTCACTGACAACACGCACTGCTCAAGGACTTTCGTCTAAAGATACTGTGGTATGTGAGACGAGAAGATATTACGCAGCTTTCCGAACGCTGCCCAGCTGAGTCGGATTCGACGAATGACGTCTTTCCCAAAGTTGGCCTTACCTAACTGAACAATTTGTCCTAGGTAAACATAATTGTCCACAACAAAGATATTACCAAGGCATATTCATTTAATAAAGTGGCAGTGAAGGCTTATTTTAATAGGTTACTAATGACATAAAGCTGCACAGGTCGATTTATTTTTTAACCAACATTAAACGGAATTCAATCATTTGTTTCATCTCTAAATAATCTACTACCGTATTTTTACCTACTTATTTGGCCTGTTTTATATTCGTAGTACAAGAATCCGCGAACAGACGTGATTTCAATTTCACCTATGTTTGTATTTTCTATTTGACGCGTATTTTCGACGCAAGATTTGCGGCAAACTCAAAGGGGAAGCATCAGGGTAGCCCAAGAATTTCAAATTTTCTTCCTTTTTTTTTGCAATTTGTAGATCAGTGCAGGTTGTATGTTGATAAAAAAATGATTCGCGAACGTAAAAAATATTTATTTCAAGAATTATAATCATTAGAATCAATACAGGTTTTTAAGTTCGAATTTACCTTAATGACGTCATGATTTCATAAAATAGTCATTCAATAGGGTAAGATGAATTTAGAGGGTTGTATTGATGATTTTAATGATCTATTCTATAAATACATACTTGTTACGGTCATCTTTATTTTATTATTATACAGTCTGATACCTATAAAATACCCATACATATGGAAACCAGCAAATTCCGAAAAAACGTAAAAAAAATTGCGGGTGCCCTTGCACTTTTGGCATAAAAACAGTGTGTGATTGCTATCTGTATTAGTAACGTCAATCTCCTCAATATCCTTATCTACTCAATCAATTTTATACGAGTAGGAAATCTGTTATTTAAAAATATATTTCATACTTAGTTATTAGGTATTTTTAATTTAAAAATAATAATTTTGTATTAAAAAAAAAAACTGTTACCATACTATTTAATCAGTTTATTAAAAGTAGGTATTAATTATTGGTGCTTACGTAATTAATCAAATGAATTGCGTAAATATAACCTTCCATGCTTTCTTTTGTAGGTGGAAAGTGTAGGCACACAGAGACTTGAGTTAACCCTTTCTAAGACTTAGAATTAGGTCATAGGCAAAAGCGAGAAGCGACGCTGTCTCAATTGCCGAACACTTGCTTGTCATTGTCAGCTGGTTTCTGCTTAAGTTTAAAAAAAGTAAAGTTGCTGTCAAATTCCATGTTAGCATTGTTTGTGATTGGCTGCACAGAGGACGAAATCGTCTAGAGACGTCAGCACGAATAAAGTTCGTGGCGAGGTATGTGAGTTGAAGACACAACTTCTGTCACGAACCGCCTTCAAAGCCGTCAGTTTCTATACGTCTTATAATGTCGTAGTGCGAACAAACAGTGACATGCTTGGTTTATTTGGAAAGTGTTGGCAATGCCCCTTCAGGTAGCGGCCGTGGCATCTCCGTGCTCTGAGGATTTGTTGACCGGAATTTTATCAAATGTAAAAAAATATACGGAATGAGATAATTTAATTTTATAGGCGCTTATATACCCACCATACCTAACAACGGAGGTTATCAGAAAAACGGTGGATCTGCGTCATACAATGGATAGGTATACCTAAAGGTAAGGTTTCCTAGAAGGCCGTCATATAATAACAGCCGTCATCAAAATCTATAATTTTCATCAGTATTTGACATCAAGGTGAAAAAACACGCTCTGTATTTGGACAGGCGTTATTGTCTGACCGTTCACAACTTTCTCAGGAAACCTAAGCTTAAGTGACAGCGATAAACCGTGTCGCAGCCCGCTCTCGCTTCCGCTTACTTCTCTTTAATAAACATGCAGCCTTATTTATAACACCTTCGTCATATGATAAATGTTTTTGGGAGGTGCGAATGACATATAATGGGATTGAATTTGATGGTTATCCTCTCATAAAGTTAAGGGATAACTGAGGCAAAGGCATGGGGTGTCGTGACGATAATATTTGACAAAATCATTGTAAATAGTGTTAGAAATAATTTGTTTTATAGTGAATTGCTTGACTTGAATATAACAAAAAGTTGAAACAATAGAATATGCCTTTTCAATTATACGAGTATTACAACACATTTCAACGTAACCACCTAGAAATGCTCTGTTTAGGTAGTTTAAAACGATTAGATTAATGATAAGTTGATGGTTCTTTGACAAAATGGAGGACATAGCAACACGGTATCTGAAATAATTTCAATTGTTTATCACTTATCGTTACAGAGGCAGAGCCTTGTGACAAGCATACATCCTGGGCTTAATAATACATTTCCATAAGCACCTTTTCAGGTATAAAAACCCTGAAAAAGGATAACAGCTTTACAGGCAGATGTTCGCATGATTTTAAACCGATTCCATTTTTATTAATGTGCGGAATTCCGACAATAAACCGTCTCATTTCCATAATATCGAATTTCTGTGTGCTTACATTTTCCACATGCGTTTTACGGTTAAAAATGTAGACTGTATATACATAGTGTAACTGTATAAAAGGAATTTCAAAGTTTTTTCTTATACATATTATAACGAAATTAAATATAGTTACAAATTGTTTATGAGCGTTCAGTAAGTTCGCTTTGTTGTTTAAGAGAGATACAGCAGTTCTTTAGACTTGCAATTTTATTTTATCATAGAAACAGATACTTACTTCAAGAAATCTTTATTTCCCAAGTGTCTTTATAATCTTTGATTTCGTTCCAAAGGCTGCTCTTTTCTTGACACTTTTGTCGTTATTAATGGCGGCCATGTTACATTTCATATTAATGTGGAAATAAATTGTGTGAAAACCTAGCAGAAATTGGGATATTTTATACCTGTAAAATCGAAATGTCATCGAAGATCTTGATAAAAATAAATGAAAATACTCACCTACTAACCCAACCAATACGATAAAAAACTGAATTATAGATAATAATCATTTCTTCTATAAAAATAACCGCCTGTATCTATCTTAAATGCCAATACCTAGATAAAAGAAATTTCTAAAATTGTTTATTCTATGTAAAAATGTAAATAAATAAAGGTAATTCGAAATAATTTGTAAAATGATGAAGTATATGGTGTGTTGTGTAATTATGAATGGACCAATAGTGTGGAGTGCGATGCGAATGGTTTAATATAATAACGAAGAAAATAAATACAATTTGAAATAAAACTAAATGTGTTTTTATTTTAACAGCCTTTAAGATATTACTGTGTGTGTGTTGCAGTAACAAGAGCTTCCATTGTTTTACCAAGTCCACTGATGGAGAAATTAAGGCAACATTGGGCACACAGATCATTTGAAAACACAGCAGCAGACCAGCTGTTATCGAGATCAAAAGCACATTCTAGACTCTTTCTCCGCTTACCCATTTTCGAACTATGACAGAGTCAGCTAGATTTACTCTAATCAGATGGATAATGTATACTTATCAAAAAATAATAGGCCCGTTTTGACATTTAACTTGAATCGATTTATCGTGAGTATCGAGTACCGAGTCATATGGTTACTTCACTAGTTACGTCGCGATGGTAACCGCGATTCAAAAGTACGCGTAAAAAATAATTATGGTTTTTTGCTACGCTAGAAAAAACGGCTGAATGGAATTTAATGAAATTTGGCACACAGTCAATTAATAACCTGGATTAACACAGGATAAATTGATACCGATAGTACGTAATGGAATAATTTACGACCTCCACGCGGGCAAAGCCACGGGCAAGGCCGCGTGCAAAGCCGCGGGCAAAAGCTAGTTATTAATAATTTTAGTAGGTACTCGCATCCGGCGTGGAAACGAAGCAAAAGGGACATATTTAAGGATCGTAGCAGGTGGCGTTCTGTAGTTTCTGCCTTCCCCTATGGGAAGACGGCGTGAGTTTATGTATTTATATAAATAATTTTACGGGTCATTGGTTGCGCTAAAACCACTTGCAGATGATAAATCTAAAAGCACTTTCATCATCATGTCAGCCGAAAGACGACCATCACTGCTGGACATAGGCCTCCAACAAAGAGAAGGGGGGGGGGGGGGTTGCCATAATCGGTATGCTTGGCGCCTGCGGGTTGGCGATCGCAGTATGGTGTTAAAATGCATAGAGAACGCTGCTGCCCATTCTCTAGTAAGTCCCTTTGTCGCCTTTTATGACACCACGGGAAGAAATAGGATGGTGCTATTCTTTACGTCCGGCACCACACGGAATGAACGGAAAGCACATTAAATAAAGGTATTTCAAACATGATTTATTATTTCGACTCATTTGTTTGTTTGCATAGTATAGTATCTACATACTACAGACACTACATCATATACTTACGCTTTGCATTCATTAATATTATGTATTATACTCTTTTATTGGTTTTGTATTATTATTTTGCGAATCGTTCTAAAACGATTAGTTTTCTTTAACTTCATATTTTTCAGTGTTATGACACTTACGTCAGGCTGTCAAGCTGTCATTATTTTTTCTTCTAATTTTCTATCATAGTTTTCTTACTGGCTTAGTCCATGAAGGTTACTTTTGATTTATATAATTTAAATTATTTTTATCAATATGTTTAGCTCAAATATTGTATTTTATAGACAATTATAATTGTTTACTGTATAATATTTGTATCCTAACTTACATTTATAATAATAATTGAAACGCTCTCAGAATTCATAAAAGAGGTTTTTGGTACGAATATGTCTGGCCTTTTCGATCAATGAATTTGAAATTAAATTTTGTAAAGAACAGAAAAAATTGATGATGTAAAAAAAGAACACCTCAGACTCGGATATAAAAGGGACTTCTGACACATTCCGGGAGATCTGATCTGGAAGCGCTCAAGGAATCATCTCCTCTACAAAAGTCTTGCAATTGGTCTATATTCATTTCACCTTGATAACATACTCAGTCTTCTCGGTACTACGTTCTTGCCAAGAGGACCATCCACAACCTAAGAGACCTGGACTGGACTGCCTGTGATACTGG
Organism: Tiliacea citrago; assembly: GCA_963921375.1. Classification (NCBI taxonomy): domain Eukaryota; kingdom Metazoa; phylum Arthropoda; class Insecta; order Lepidoptera; family Noctuidae; genus Tiliacea; species Tiliacea citrago. The sequence continues at coordinate 24,378,117 of OY992783.1, forward strand.
GAAGCGGATCGTCAGGCCTCTGAGCTAACGAGGCCTGACGTCTTCTACACTGCCTGTGATCCTATCAAAATAACTGGGAAGCGGATCTGGATGCTTCAGAGCTGACGAGGCCTGACGTGTCGAACCTGAGCGCCGTATCGTACCTTGTTTATAAAACCTCCCACCTTTTTCTTTCTGAGAGTGCTAGGTAGGTTAGTTATCTTTTTTATTATTTTTTTCTGTATTTTTTAAATTAACTCCAACAATATATATATATATATTTAACTTGTCTACTTACCCTTTTATTTTTAATAGGCTAGTAGATTCGTTACAATAGTAACTAAAATTCCGTATTTTAATGAGGTCACTAGTTTAGATGGTCTCGGTGGCTGAACACCGAGACCGACGGAAATGCACTTCATGAAACAGTTATTAAAATGAAATATAGCTTTAATAATATAGGCAGTTAAGAGTAGTGCCAACAGAAGTAAAAACTAAAAACTGTGAAATAACAGTTGCTTTTTTATTTTTAAATTAATTGTAGTAGGTATATAAAATTAAAAAAAATATTATAATTTGTGAATTAAAATAGATGTATATTTTATTTTTTATTGTTATTTTATTTGGGATAATAAACGGATACATATTACAATGTTATGCTAAAGAACTTAAAACTAAAATAGGAGTATAAATGTATAACCAACAACATTTTCCACATAATACAATATAAAACAAAGTTAAACACGAACGGCGTGCGATATAAATTACCCACATTGAGTAGAGAGTATGGTTAAAATTAAATATAAAAAATAAAACTAAACTGAAACATATACAGGAATAAATAATAATAATAGAAAAAAAAATATAATAAAATAATTATAATTATTAGTATATGCTTTCACTGCTGCCCAAGCGTAATACCTACGTCTTATAGCTACAGATATATTGTTAACATTAGCATGTCGATGACGCGATCCCATAAGATTATCCCCTACCAAAAATCGCTCAATATGCCTAAGAAGTTTTCACGAAAAAAAACCTCACATATTTTTCCCAAGAAAACGAACTTACTTATTGTTCTTAACTTCGCCATCATCATGCATCATAAACATCATCAGGTCATTGCTGCTGGGAAAAGAACTCCTCTCCCTTTTTCCAATCCTCTCTTAGATGTGCTCATCGCATCTAAGTACCATGGGTACTTGATAGACAGAATACTCTTTATTGTACTATAGCTGTTGCTCGCGACCTCCTTGGAGGGTAAAAACTAGTTTTAGCGTGAAAGCGTAACAAATAAACTCAGTTTCGCGTTTATAATATTAGTTAGGATAATGTATAGAATTTTTTTCAGTGTGAGAGAGAGATACCTATACACAACTAACAGCACCATCACGTTTTTCAAACCGTAACAGTTCTGACACTTCACAGAATGCCTATGTCGCCAGGTCTTTCCCACGATTATTTCAGTATCGTCAACTCATCTGGCGAATGGTTTACCAACAGATCGTTTGCATCACTAGTTCACCGCCAAATCGATTCTGGAGTTAAGCTTTGAAAACGGACAAAACAGAATGACCGACAGAGGGATAAACCTCCTGCTAACATGTTTTTGCATGACCATTTTAATTAAAATTGATAACATTTCTTCTATTGTTTCTAAATTAAATCTTTACAGTAGAAGCCTATAGGAAAATGAAGACAATAGGCAAAATGACTGGTTTTATAGAACGCCCCATTAAATATTTATAATTTCCGTCTGACATGCTACAGACTAATTTACGCCCTAACGCCCGGATAGGGAGACGTCAATTAAGAACACATTATGAAACATTATTATATGACCTTAAAGATAAAGATGCTGGGATTTTTATTTTAAGATGTAGAACATATTTATAATATAACATCACGCCTATTGTCTCCGAAGGGATAGGCAGAGGAGTACATACAGTACACCCACATTTTACCACATATGTTTATGTCCCATGTAACAGGGGGCGAGTTTATTGCCATCAACCAGGCAAGATCTAGAGTATTGTTATAATCATCAACCCGATCCATGAACTTCGTAGAGACGTTTAAAAAGAAGATTTGTCTGTCACCTCGACCTCAAGAGTGCTCGCTGTAGCGTATCTCTGTAAAGATGAATATCTCCTCAAAGCTTCCAATTCTTACTGTGAGCAAAAGGAGAGATATAAAAGGATTTTAGATACAAAACCAAATGGGGCCACTCACCCTACCCTTCTAATTAATCGATATCCATAACATCGGTGAAAACCCCAAAACTGACATAACACAAACAAATTACCACATCACGTAAAAAAACATAAACATTGTTTCCATCAAAATATGATACGCATAAAAAATTCATAGTCACCTTCCATTATTTGGCGGTCTAATTACAAAACCCACAAAGGTGGACGGGGGGGATGGCAACGTAATACCCAAGGGGATGACCCGAGTTGCCAGGATGAAACGAAAAATACCACGGAAATACCTCGGAAAATTAAAGGTACATAATGTCACTCTATTGCCCTTGAGCTGTTGGGTTAGTGCAGTATTTTTGGGTTAGAATTGAACTGGATTGAGTTTTTTTTGGAAATAAATCAAATAAACAATTTTTACTGTGAATGTAACGAGCATGCTTACAGTGAATATTATTCAATCTATTAATACAGAATTAAATATTTAAAATCAATGTTTATTACTTGAGGAAATTTTCATTGATTTTAAATTTAAACTAAATTTGCTCAAACTTAAAATACACGTACTTAGTTACGTTAAAGTTTCTTGATACTTATTTAAATAACTTTGCAATAATATTAGAGAAATCTGCATTTTTTGTATCGAAAAAATGCACGATATTTCTTTTCCGGGACCCTGGCCATATGTATATTAAAAAAAATACACCAAAATGATAAATCCGTATTACAAATACTTAATAAGGTGCACGATAAAGAACAAGCTCATTTTTTGGGTTCCGTACCGCAAAAAAAAAAAACGGAACCCTTATAGGATCACTCGTGTCTGTCTGTCCGTCTGTCACAGCCGATTTACTCCAAATCTACTGGACCGATTAAGTTAAAACTTAGTACACATATGAATTTCTATGACCGCAACACGAACGTGTAACGTAAATAAATGAATGTTTAATGTTTTCACTTTTATTACTATACACACCAAATTAGAACATTAAAAAAAAATGTTTTGCAATTGGTACCATGTTACATATTAAATGAAAGGGCTTGATGTAAGAATTTCAGAAATATTTTTTTAATAATTTTAAAATATATACTTTTAAAGTTATTTAAGATAATCGATGAAAATAGACCATTCCCCCCTTATCTCCGAAATTACTGAGCCAAAAATTAAAAAAAAAAATGCAGATAACAGTTCTTTACTTATAGATTACAGAAAAACCTATAAGAAGTCTATGATTTTAAAATAACATGGTAAATCACTCAATATTGTGAGTACACATTTACATTTGCAGTTGTAATGTATGAGGGAACATGTCTTTCAACTGCAATGTTAAGTTTGTTCTTGGGATAAATTCATCCCAACTACGGAACCCTTCATTGTGCGTGGTCCGACACCTTAAGTTTTACCAAAAAAAATTCTGCAATTAGAGTAACACTAGGAAACAGAAAAGTAGGTCACAACGGACCATAACATGTATGATGTTTGCAAACAACAATTTTTTTTGTTTCTAGGTTAAAAACACGTACACAGTGAAAATCAACAATGTAAAACAGAGGTCCTATCGCACAAAGCGATCTCTTTAATTTAAGACAATGGTTATTTTCATTCAATTGTCTAACACTAAAAGATCGGAAGATAATGACTGTAATAGACAGACAGATCAGATAGGCAGGACCCTACATTGCAAAATTTATTTTTAGGGAACCCTAAAAAAGAACACATTTAAAATAAATCTTAGGATATTTTTTTTTCTTATAATATATAAAATATGGAACATAGAACACCTTTATAGTTTACTACCTTCGTCTTTAGGCTCTTGTCGCGTATTCCACAGAGCCTAAAGACGAAGGTCTTCAATCAGTGCGTCCTGCCTGTTATGACTGAGCCGAAACGTGGACACTCACGGTACTACTGGTCCATAAATTCAAGGTCGCTCAACGAGCTATGGAACGGGCTATGCTTGGAGCCTCTCTGAGGGATCGAATCCGGAACGAGGTGATCCGGCAGAGAACCAAGTTGTCGACATAGCCTACAGAATAAGCAAGCTGAATTGGCAATGGGCCGGCCATATTAGCCGTAGAACCGATGACCGTTGGGGTAGACGTGTTCTTGAGTGGAGACCGCGAATCGGCAAACGTAACGTAGGACCCCTCAGGCTAGGTGGAGTGACGATTTTCGCAGGGTGGCTGGTGGCAGCTGGATGAGAGTTGCCGAGAATCGAGCTGAATGGCGTGCAATTGGAGAGGCCTATGTCCAGCAGTGGACTGCTATAGGCTGATGATGATGATCAGGTCCTGATACTAATCTGCACCGAAACAAAAAAAAAAATTGCGGGCTTCACTAGCGCTCTTGCGTTAATAAAATAGCTTTGTTTACCTCTATAACTTTTTGAAGGGGAAGTAAGTAATTATTTCCATTAAAAAAATATTACTATATAACCAGAAAAAATAGCTGATTCGGCTAGAATCACTTATTCAAGGTGAATCCGCAGCTGTAGCAAAATTTTCTGACGTTTTTTGCAATTTGTAGGTCAGTGTCAGGCTGTATCTTGATCAAAATGGGTCATGGCCATCAGACTGGTACGGGGTTATCGCACGGTCTCTCGCGAGGCAGCGAGTCTCCTTGCCGGACTACCGCCATGGGATCTGGAGGCAAAAGTCCTCGCGCACATCTGGGAGTGTCGCGAGGAGACGAAACGCCGGGGCGAAACTCCGCTGCTGCGAGAAATCACGGCACAGCTGACAGAGCTCCGGCGAGATCTTATGGCGACATGGAGAGTGCGATTGTCGCAACCCAGCGCTGGGCACGCCACTATTGCGGCGATAAGTCCCCTCTTTGAGGAGTGGCTAAAGAGGCGCCACGGCGTCCTCACCTTCCGCCTGACTCAGGTCCTCACCGGACATGGATGTTTCGGGATGTTCCTGTTCAGGATAAAGCGGGAGGAAACGCCCGGGTGTCACCACTGTGTGGATCGCCCGGAGGACACGGTGGAGCATACTGTGGAGGTCTGCCTGGCTTGGGCGGAACACCACCGTGTCCTCACGTAGGCGATCGGCGGCGGCGATCTCTCGCGTCCGGCCCTGGTTCAGGCCATAGTTCGGAGCGAGAGTGCATGGGAGGCCGTCACCTCCTTCTGCGAAGCAGTAATGTTCGCAAAGGAGGAGGCGGAACGCGTGAGGGAGAGGCAGAGTTCGCGCCCACACGCCCCTAGTCACCGCTGGAGACGCCCTGGGCGTCAGGAGTCGCAAGCCGATTTCCGGCCACCGCAGGCACGGGCCTGCGGACGGTGAGCGTTGTGTTCCACGCGCGCCTCAAAGAGACGTCAGCACGAATTGACGGGGTCCATTAGGGCCAATGCCTGCCAGGGTTGCGAGTTTGTCCGAAAGGGATATCGTGGCCCTGGCACACAGGCAAATGAAGGAACACGGGTGAGTTTTAGTCAGTAAAAGTCTGACACGCCCTTCCCGCTCCACCCAGAGCCAATTTCCAACCCACAAAAAAAAAAAGGACGCCCTCAGCCTAGGTGGAGCGATGATCTTCGCAGGGTGGCTGGTGGCAGCTGGATGAGAGTTGCCGAGAATCGAGCTGAATGGCGTGAAATTGGATAGGCCTATGTCCAGCAGTGGACTGCTATAGGCTGATGATGATGATGATGATGATATTTTAATATAGTAGCGCGTCTGAAGAAAGAAAGAGAGCGGCCTTATTTTTTTTTGCGAACAAGCTCCAACAGCATTCTGAAAGAAATTGCTTGGCTACTTCACTGTCGAGTGTCGACCATTTCCAACGGCAAATCCTTGGCTACTAAAGAGAGTGGGGCGGTTGAGCGCGAACACAAGTCGAACTGTGTTCGTATGGTGTTCGTGTTCGCTTTGCTAATTTATATCCACACGTACGAACCAAATGTTCCGTTTTCGATGTTCGTGTTCACCATGTTTTCTTTTTCCCTGGATCGCACTACACGTGTTAGTTTGATTTCGTTTGTCTTTTGATTTTGCGTGGTTTACTATCATAGTTTTTAAGACGCTGACAACAGCTAAACCACGGACACTGTCAGACTGCATATAAAAAAAAGAGAGGCGCGATGCCACAACGCTTGTAATTTATTGTAAAATATGAAGCAATTATCTTTTACCCAAAAATGAGTTGAGTAATCGAAAATAAAAAAAAAAACAACCAAGTTCTGCATACAAATAAGACGTTCTTATTATTAATTAATATACCAACCGTGCGTTCATATTTAATACAGATGTCTTGGATTGAAAGTCAAAGTAAAAGGTTAGTTTACCGTTAATTTGTATCGAGATTTTTTTTATAAACGTGTTTTGGTAACAACCTAGTTCTGAGAAATATGTTCAAGAATAACATATATTTTTTCCGCTATCACAAACTATATAGATTTGGTATTTTTTTTTGTTTAAGACAAGCCTACTTTATTATTTGCCTCTTGTCAGCGCCTTAAGTAATTACTAACACAAATATGGAAGTATGTCTATACTGGATTTATTTTCTGAAATAAAGGTATAATAAATATATACATGCGGGTAAATTCCTCCCCTGACAACCCCACTCTTGTCACATCAACCCATGAATCACATTTATGTCACCGCCATAATTAACTTATGTGCCATAATATCGCCGAGTTAGATTGCAAGTAATATTACTACAAATGTTCTATGAATACATAATTGGATGTAAATTAATTTCTGTTAGATATAACGTAACATCATGCCTTGTTTCCCCGAAGGGTTGGGCAGAGGTGTACCTACCTATAGTAGACCCACATTTGGCATGTTAAGGAGCTGACAAGAGGCAAATGATAAAAATAGGCTTGTCTTAAACAAACAAATTGCCAAATCTATATAGTTTATGGTAGCGGAAAAAATATATGTTATTCTTGAACATATTTCTCAGAACATGGTTGTTACCAAAACTCGTTTAGAAAAAAAAAACTCGATACAAATTAACGGTAAACTAACCATTTAATTTGAGTTTCAATCAACAACATCTGTATTATATATCAACGTACGGTTGGTATTTAATTAATAACAAGAACGTCTTATTTGTATGCAGAACTTAGTTGTTTTTAGGGTTCCGTACCTCAAATAGAAAAAACGGACCCCTTATAGGATCACTTCGTTGTCCGTCTGTCTGTCAGTCTGTCAAGACCATTTTTTTCAGCAACGCGTAGAGATATCAAGTTGAAATTAATATCAAATACGTAACTCTATGGTCCCTTGAAGCTCTAAAAAATTCAAGCTTCCAAGTCAACGCTTTAAAAAAATACGGCGATATAAGCGACATTATTGCGACATATTTCGATACTCGCAAATAAATCAAAACCTATAGGGTACTTCCCGTTGACCTAGAATCATGAAATTTGGCAAGAAGCAAGGTCTTACAGCACAGGTATAGGAAAAAGTCAGAAAATTGTAAATTTGTAGTTTTATGACATAAAAAAAAAATTGCGTACTTCCCGTTGACCTAGAATCATGAAATTTGGCAAGAAGCAAGGACTTACAGCACAAGTATAGGAAAAAGTCCTAAAATTTTAAATTTGAAGTTTTGTCACATATAAAAAAAATTGTGAATATCTCGCACATAAATCAAAACCAACAGGGTACTTCCCGTTGACCTAGAATCATGAAATTTGGCAACAAGCAAGGTCTTACAGCACAAGTAAAGGAAAAAGTCCAAAAATCATAAATTTGTAGTTTTATCACATAAAAAAAATTGCGAATATCTCGCACATAAATCAAAACCAACAGGGTACTTTCCGTTGACCTAGAATCATGAAATTTGGCAACAAGCAAGGTCTTACAGCACAAGTAAAGGAAAAAGTCCAAAAATCATAAATTTGTAGTTTTATCACATAAAAAAAATTGCGAATATCTCGCACATAAATCAAAACCAACAGGGTACTTCCCGTTGACCTAGAATCATGAAATTTGGGCAGAAGCAAGGTCTCACAGCACAAGTAAAGGAAAAAGTCTGAAAATCGTTAATTTGTAGTTTTATCACATAAAAAAAACATTTTTTGCGATTACAAACTTAAATTTTCAGTTGGAAAATTGACCGTGGCGTATATCGATGTATGGGAGAACATGTTTTTCAACTACAATGTTAAGTTTGTTTTAGGGATAAATTCATCCTAACTACGGAACCCTTCATTGTGCGTGGTCCGACACGCACTTGGCCGGTTTTTTTTATTTTCAATTACTCAACTCACTTTAGAGTAAATAGACAATTGCTACATATTTTGCAATACTCATAATCATAATCATTTATTTGTCAGAATATGGTACATTTTATGGTCTTAAGAATTAGTCTATGGCAATAAATTTCAAGCGTTGTTATCGCCCTTCTCTTTCTTCTGTATGCAGTCTGACAGTGACCGCGGTTTAACTGTTGTCAGCGTCTTAAGTTTAAGTGCCATGACTCCGGGCTGGTACTGAGAAATTCCAGATAGAAAAATCCAATAATACTTTGCCCGACCTGGGAATCGAACCAAAGACGTCACGCTCAGCAGTTGCGCTTGCGACCACTGGACCAAGAAGGCAGATATAGTTTGGTGCGTAATGTAGTGTGATGGATGAGCCCTATTTAATTTAACTGACAATATTTTTCATAAAATTACAAAATTGTTACATTTTCACGGCTATAAAGTAATCTACGAAAGAAACTTGTAAAATTGTCGGATGACTATCCGACCATTTCGTCATTCCAGGGTTTAGCGAGGGGATTATGCCAAAAGTATTCTACAGCCACAGCTGTAATAATAAAAACAAAAAAAAAACATCCACATATTAAAAGGCACACTTTTTAATATGTCAATGAATATTATTTATTTATTATTTTATTTATAAATCATCATCATCATCTGCCTAGCCTTTTCCCAACTATGTTGGGGTCGGCTTCCAGTCTAACTGGATGCAGCTGAATACCAGTATTTTACATGGAGCGACTGCCTATCTGACCTCCACAACCCAGTTAAGTGGTAACACGATAACACGATATCCCTTGGTAAGACTGGTTGTCAGACTTTTGGGCTTCTGACGACTCGTATCAAAGATCTACAAATGACAGCCGCGACCAACGGCTTTTTAGATTTATTTTATTTTTAAATATTATTAATAATATATTTTGATTTCGTCTAAACTGAAATTTAAGGAGCACTGAAAATAGCAGCAAATTAGTAGTATTACAGATGATGATTGTTTCAAAATCGTCAATCATAAACATTGCTAATGATGCTTGTTCTAACAAAATATTTACATCTAAAGACAAAAATTGCAACTTAAAATAATGTTTTTCCAAGAAGAACAACAAATGAAAATCAAAACACTGAACAGTTTTAATGGTCTAATAAATATAAATGATATAACTTTAACTTTTCTGTTGACTATATTTATAAAAAAAAAAACATTCTTCTCAAACATTCTCAAGTTTTACATTAAAAACCTCACAGAAACAGAACAGACATCACAAAAAAGTTACAAAACATCCAAACTGTACATTAATTCTAATTTAATAAATCGCAACAAAAACCATATTTTAATTCAACCTGCTCTTTCGTTACTAATTAGACCTTCGTCGGCCTAAATTGCCTATTCTTCTGTTGGCCACAAAACCGTTAGCTGTCGCAACGATAACCATATCTGGCGGACCTTTGATAAATAACTTCCGACACCGTTTTTTTGTGTAATTTGGAGCATTCTTTAGGCCTTTTATTGTCATTTAGTGAAATTTTGAAATTAGCAGATGGATTTTAGTCATTGTCGTTTGTATTTAATTAAGGGCTCGTGGTTAAATAATAACAGCCACACGGGTCGATCTTCAGGATTAAGCGATACTTGCCAAGATCGGTCCGTAGATGGGTGACAATCCACTACATACGATACCCCTCCATGCCTCGGAAAGCACGTTAAGCCGTTGATCCCGGCTGTCATTGCTAGATCTTTGATAGTCGTTACGGGTAGTCAGAAGCCTGAAAGTCTGACAACCAATCTTGCCAAGGGAAATCGTGTTAGTAACTGGGTTGTGGAAGTCAGATAGGCAGTCGCTCCGTGTAAAACAGTGGTATTTAGCTGTATCCGCTTAGACTGAAAACCGACCCCAACATTGTTGGGAAAATGAGAGGCACATTGATTAATTTAATTAAGGGCGTGGGCGACTGTTGGTATCTACGATAAACATTTAGATCATTATCCTCACAATCGCTACTATCAGAAATGGGACAAAATGGATATTCCCATTGTCACCACACTTTACAGTTTGTTGTTAATAGCAGACTAGTTTTCATCGGCGAGAAAATGTCATTTGATATGTTAATGATTGAAAAATGCATAAATTGACTTTCTTATAAATTAACTTTTGGCTTGCCATAGTTATTTATTTATATATATCAATCAAAATCAATCAATCAAAATCAATTTTTTTTTATTTCACATAAACCTACATGGGCACTTATGAAACGTCAGAAGCTAGGTGCACGGTTCCAATTGGTCGTTTCCTATGGAGAAGAGCCGGGAAGAAACTCCATGGTTACTCTTTTAAAAAAAAGTGGGCTTTAACAATGTTATAAGTTACAGTGTTAATAGGTATGGGAGGACAGTATAGGCCCGTCAACAAGTACTAAGTACTTAACAAAATAAAAGATAGTTTACAAAGCTACAGTATATTAAGCCTAGATTGATAACAATTTTATATGAAACACAGAGCCAATTACAGGTTCTCATGGGTAAAAAACAGAAAAATTAGTAGAAATCTACATATACATATATATTTTTCTTGTTCGTTCTTCTCACTTGGTCACATACCTTTCTAAATGTATAATTTGAACATGAATGTTGTAACCAATATTTTTGTTTTGAAATAGTGTCGAAAGAGTTTCTTGCCCGTTTTTCTCCAAAGGCTTCCTACGCTTTGTAATGGGCAACTGTCTTCATCTTTCTTACTGACCGACTCCTTGTCAATTCAAAAGTGCTTGTAAATGGTTTAATTGAAATAAATTCTTTGAGTTTGAGTTTAATATTATCAAAAACTATGCCTGTTTTAACTATAACCCATACCTTTGAAAAGGAAAAACACCGTAACATTTGCTGTTTTTATTCCATAATTTATTTTTGATAGACTCAACACGAAATAAAGTCCCAAGAGCATAACGTGTTTTTAATCATAACCGTAACGAACAAAAATAGACCATAATAGTAGTATTCGAATATCTAGAGTCGCCTATCTCCACAGGAAATCGTAATGGTTTCCTAATGGTGCACATAAAGCACACTGATCTCGGTATAAAAAGGATTCGGCTGTGATATCTCACCGTTTGAACTGGTTATTTGTAAAGTAAGCGCACGGGCCACAAAGGGACGTAAGACGAGAACGGTATGCAGACGCGGCACGGACGAGATGCGGTTGCGACTTTTCAAATTATATAGAAGGGACGAGACGAAAACGCTTCATAAGTAGTACACTATGACGCGTTTTCGTCCCGTCCGTCTTTGCGGTTTGGTAGGTTGTGAGCTATGACATCTATATTTTGAGTTCGGCGATCACCTCGCGCCCTCTCCGCATCTCATGACTTTAGTATATTTTAACAATAGGAGGTAGACGGAAAAGCGGCTAGTGCATTCTGTATGGAGAGTGGTGAAGAAACGTGAAAGGGATGCCACGTCTGCGGCCCGTCCTCATCCGTCTCACGTCTCTTCTATGTGGCGCGCGCCTTGGGTGTCGATTATCCTTCTCTATTGGATGATATTCCGATCTGTGCATATTTATGTGGTAAGCTGTCGATAAAAAAGCTATTATTGTATGTTTATTTAGATATTGAATAGTTGATTTTACTTTATAGGTTGACAAACAAATTAAGGCAGATGATGGAACATAGGTGTACGAGGAACAAAGTTCTATAGTCTTAAGTACCTGTAATACTGCTTCTTTGGTCTAGTGGTTACAAGCGCTACTGCTGAGCATGAGATCCTGGGTTCGATTCCCAGGTCGAGCAAAGTATTATTGCGTTTTTCTGTCAGGAATGTCTTAGTAGCAGGCCATTTTTTTTCTTTTTTTTTGGTTGGGAAATTATCAAATAACTTCTCCCGCTCTGACTAAAACCCACCCGTGTTCCTTCTTTTGCCTGCGTGCCAGGGCCACAATATCCCTTTCGGACAAATTGGCAACCCCGGCAGGCATTGGCCCTAATGGACCCCGTCAATTCGCGCTGACATCTCTTTGAGGCGCGCGTGAAACACAACGTGTCGACCCGGGCCTGGTCCTTATCGGACGGCAAGCAAGCCATCGGTCACCATCCGTAGGCCCGCGCCTACGGTGGCCGGAAATCGGCTTGCGACTCCCGACGCCCAGTGTGTCTCCTGCGGTGACTAGGGGCGTGAGGGCGCGAACCCTACCTCTCCCTCACGCGTTCCGCCTCCTACTTCGCGATCATTACTGCTTCGCAAAAGGAGGTGACGGCCTCCCATGCACTCTCGCTCCACACCATGGCTTGAACTAGGGCCGGACGTGAGATATCGCCGCCACCGATCGCCTCCGTGAGGACACAGCGGTGCTCCGCCAAGCCGGGCAGACCTCCACCGTGTCCTCCGGGCGATCCACACAGTGGTGACACCCGGGCGTTGCCTCCCGCTTTATCCTGAACTTCCTCCCGAAACATCCGTGTGCGGTGAGGACCTGCGTCAGGCGGAAGGTGAGGACGCCGTGGCGCCTCTCTAGCCACTCCGCAAATAGGGGACTTATCGCCACAATAGTGGCGTGCCCAGCGCTAGTAGCAACCCGGAGTCAGGTTTTTTGTCCGGTTAATGGCAATAGGTACATCCTCTATTACATGAGACTAAAAAATAATTGGCGAAATGTCGGTGTTACTTTAGGTACACCTCTGCCTTACCCTTCGGGGATTGCAGGCATGATGTTATGTTATGTTGGGGCAATGATACTCGTGGTGGGGCGATGAATGGAAGTCAAATAATAACAACGGTTCCCCAATTAGATATACATAATTATTAGTAAAATTTACTTAAACATAACGTAATTCATGGAAAAATAATATGAGATTTTTCTTTCCTAATAATACGTTACTTAAGTGAACAACTAAAGAGGGCGCGACTTTCTTGTGCACGCCTCGGTTGCGCAGACTTCTAGAATATTCCACGCTGACGTCATTCGTCGGCTGCAAATGTTTGCATGTACTTGCACACATATGCGAGGCGTTAACATGTTGCCACCCCAGGAGTGCTGCTGCGATCCTTCACTGGAAGTGGACATAGACGGTTGTAAGCTCGTCACAAACTGCCGGACGTGGTATTCACGTCGGCCACGCGAGCCATGCCGTCGTTGCCGGCCTGTAGGTGAATCAAGCGCCTGAGCAGCCATCGATTGGGAGGGTCATCCTTCCTGGTCATCCTTAAAAACACCATCTTGCTCAGCTGCAATTCTACTTCAGGTTTTCGCCACCTCTATCTTTTTTGCAGCTCTACAAGATATTCTTTATAAAAATTTTTCCAGAAGTGGCTTTTTAATAGCTGCGTTCTCTTATAATGAGAGAGAGTATGAACAGCGGCATCGTCCTGGACCAGCGGTACAGGGAGCAACGCGACGGTCCGTAAGCTGCAAGATCAGTGGGATCGGAAGATATAGGAGTTTGAGGTCTAGAATTCAAAATGAACTCAATCTATACAAGAACTGTAATCATCTCTGCAGATGAAGCTACTCTTTTTAGGTGAAATATCACTGATTTTACGGAGCCCTCTGCTAAACCGTTAAAATGAGGACTAGCAGGAGAAAATTAAAAATTATTTGATAATTCTGACCCTCTTTCAGCCTGTGAATCTGCATTATGTTTCAAAAATGTTGACTATTCATTACACGCACACCTACAAAACCGTTATCAGAGAAGATGTTGGTGGGCTTTTCTCTGTGTGACATAAATCTATTAAACCAGATTAGGAAATTCTCACTGCTGAAATCGGTCACAAATTCTATGTGTACTGCCCTTGTAGCCAAACAAACAAAATATTGTATATAATTAGGATTTAATTAATCTACTACCTCTACCTTTCCAGTTCCACATCATGATTAGTCCGGCATAATCTACAGTGGTGTTTGAAAATGAAAAATCAGCAGGTAAGCGTTCTTCTGGGAGATGTCCCATGGTTGCCTGATTGGTTCCTATAAGAGAATTTCTAAATGACAATACATTGAATCATACTACATACATATTTTGTAACATGACTAATTTGTAATTTGACATAAATATTATACTAATTTAATCTTAATGTATTGCATGACAATTTTTTGATGTATTGTATTTTAACTATGTACCGAACTATAGTATGAATTTTGTACGCCTCAATGGCCGGACATAGTACACTTACCTGCAACTAACACAACATCTTAGGAGCCTATGATCCTCAATAAATTATTGGAATTTGGTTGTCCCTGAATACCGACAACATCTAACACAGCTACGATCTACATTAACTACATTTACAAATCGTAAGTCTTGTCGCGGCAATTTACTACTGGGCAACCACTGCAGAAAAACGCAGTAGAAAATAAGTATCATGAGTTTGTTCTGATGATACATTACTTAGTATTTTTAAATTCTGGTATTTCTGTCACATCTGTATATGGTATGGGCTTGACTGGCCACTGATTCATTACAAATAAGAAATTCTGGTCCTGACCAGCACAAACCACAACTTTCGAATTGTTCAGCATTATTTTGCACCACGTGACCCAATGTCAGCTATGTTTAATAAAAAAAAAAAAGTATGTAACGCCATATCGAATGCTGCGATCCGTCAAGAATTTATTTTATTCTGTTGAAAACAAAAGTTAGTTGATTTTTCTCAGATTTTATCCAACCTAAGACAATTGTTTAATCACACCAATAAGCAACACTCTTTATGTGTTGTCTAAGTGCGGAAATCACATAATCTGCCTATAATGTTCCCACTTCTGAGACACAGGCCTCCTCTTTCTGTGAGAGGGAGTGGGCCGTAATCCACCACGCGGGCCCAGTGCGGGTTGGTGGATGTCACATATCTTCGAATTTTTAGTTCTAGGACATGCCGGTTTCCTCACGATGTTTTCCTTCATTGTTTTGAGAGCAGTGGTGATGAAATAATTTACAGAAAGTAAAGCGCCTGTCTGGGTTCGAACCTACGACCTACTACCCGTAAGTCGAGGCCGTTAACCACAGAGCCACCACTGCTCTTCCGGTGCGGAAATCATCTTTTGCTAATGTTATATTTGGATCTGCTAATGTTATATTTTGAGGAACGTTAAATAATGTGGGATCTAATTTTGAAGCTGGTAATGATTGAGTAATGTTAGGGACAACGAAGCAATGAATATTTTCAGAGTACGACTCTACAAGCGATGATATGACACATCACATTGTTTAGAGATTCATGATGTTTGGCAATTCAACCCTTCAACAAAGGAAGAGGCTGAAGCAATTGGCAGATTTAATATTTTCACGAGCTTTCGGTCATGAAACTAGAAGTGCTTCCGTTGTCAAACAATGCACGTATAATGTGTTTCTCCCCGTTACAATCTTCAACTTTGAGTAATGTGGTTGATAATAGCCCAAAAGTATTGTGAATTGATGACAAAGCAACATTATTATCCATAAATGATAATAATGTTGCTTTGTCATCAATTCACAATACTTTTTTTTCAAAACTTTCAATTCTTGATCTAGTTTATGAGAAACAATGTAAATTATATTTTTTTTATTAATAAGCAACTTTAATTTTCAGTTTGCACTACACATACAACATACATACATACATACATACATAAACTCACGCCTTCTTCCCATGGGGGTCGGCAGAAACTATAGAACGCCACCTGCTACGCTCCTTACATACTCCTTTTGCTTCGCCTACGTTCATACATCTGGTCATACACGCACGCCGATTGCGAGTACTACGCACCTGACCTATCTGAAGAACATCACCAATTTGGTCACTATATTATGTCCTCCTAGGGCGTCCCCTCCCGGCGTTTCCACTCACCTCTGCTTTATAAATACCTTTTGTTAGTCGCCTTTCACTCATCCTCTCAACATGACCAAACCATCTAAGCATACTCTTTTCAATTTTTGTTACTACATCTTCTTCTAAACTGCACCGTTGCCTTTTTTTCCCTACACAAACAAGTTATTGGTTAAAACTAGAAATTACACATACAATCATAAAATTAGGTTAAAACCCTCGTAAAAATTCAGCTCGGTAAGTCACCTCCTACAATAAAGTGTCAACTTCTAAGTGCCGATTTTAATTATGACCCAGTCAAACCGTCACTACAAGGTTAAGACTTACGACGTAATAATTAAAATCTTTGCCGTAAACTCACAAGATTCTTAGAAAGTAATTTATATTCTTCCCCATAAAAGTTTACGAGGTGAGAATAGGAGAATAAAAAAAAAGTCAAGTCAAATTTTAATTAAACGATGCAGTTAAAATTTTACTGTCAATTTAACTGATGGATGGTCCTAACTCCTGTTACGTTAAAGGACTTCAATTATATTTTTACTTTTAATAGAGTTGGTTCAAGTAGCGTACAAGAATAAAACAAATTATTGTCATTTGGGTTGTGTAGGTCAGATGTGCTGTCGATGTAAAATAGCTGCCTCCGGTTAGACTGGAAGTCGACCTTAACATAGTTGGGAAAAGGTTGGGCAGATTGATTGATTGGATTGACTTTTTTTACGTGAAAAAGGAAAAAAAACAAAAAAAAAGAAAGAGAAAAAATAAAAGTAAAGAAAAATAAAAGAAGAAAAGAAAAAAAAAGAAAAGAAAGAAAAAAGAAAGAAGAAGAAAATGAAGAAGAGAAATTTTGTAAAGCAAAAAATAAATAAAATCCTAATGCTTGAAATACACATGCTATTAAACAAGCATGCTTGTTTGCTACTCAGTAGCATGCTCTCCGTGTGTAAAAAAATATCATGCTCTTTTCGTACGAATTGTATGCTACTAGATAGAATCTGCTCGAAATAAGCATGCTTTTGTGCTACTACATAGCATGTGTATACCAGGCTTAAACATGCCCAAACAAAATAGATGCGGAAAGTAGAGAAACGGTCGAAGTGGCGGTGCTTCGGGGAGGCCTTTGTCCAGCAGTGGACGTCTTTCGGCTGAAATTAATGATGAATGGACGATTACTGAAACACACCGTGGCATTTTAATCGTCTTAGAAGGGCACCCTATTTCATGTATCCAATGACTACTAATCATTCATAAAAGTAAAAAAATATTTATTATCATTAAAAATAAATCATAATATATCATTAATAATAAAAAAAAAACTATTATGACGCATGACGTAATTTGAAACAGGCGGAGCGGAATGGAGCGCAGGGGTGGCACCGCACTCATAACAGGATGTTTCAAACTACATCATCATCTGCCTAGCCTTTTCCCAACTATGTTGGGGTCGCCTTCCAGTCTAACCGGATGCAGCTGAATACCAGTATTTTAAATGGAGCGACTGCCTATCTGACCTCCACAACCCAGCTACTGGGTAACACGATATCCCTTGGTAAGACTGGTTGTCAGACTTTTGGGCTTCTGACGACCCGTAACAACTTTCAAAGATCTACAAATGACAGCCGGGACCAACGGCTTAACGTGCTTTCCGAGGCACGGAGGAATCTTGGTATGAACAGAGGTCACCCATCCACGGACCAACCGCGGTAAGCGTAGCTTAACCTGATCGATCGACCCGTGCGGCAGTTATTATTTAGCCACAAGCTCCTCACGTTTCAAACTACATAATGCATCATAATTATAATGAAAAATATACTTTTTTTTTTTTTAATTATTCAAAAGATAATATTTTTTTTTACATTTATGAATGACTAGCAGTCATTGGATACATAAAGTGGGCTGCCGTTTAAGAAGATTAAAATGCCACGGTGTATAGACCGCACACAGACTCAAATATTATTATTGCAAATTTTCTTACTCTATCCAGAATAAGTCTCAGCATCAAAATGGCAGTGCAATAGCTACAAAGTTAGTGCAAGGTATCCCTCGTTTATTAAGAACAAACTTAAGTAAAGCTAGCTTAAACCAAGGTAACGATTGTCGTAGATTCAAGTATTGTGCAAGTTTTCGAAGCTGCGAGCACGCTTCAATTGCAGGTTTGTTCAAACTATGATTACGTGGAATTGATGCCATTTTCGTAGATGGAATTTTGAGGAAGAAGTTACGTGAGAAGAAGATGGAGAAAGGACATTATATACGTTTTGTGGCGACTGTACTTCGCTCGCTGAAGGCTGTCAAGCTATAGAGCTCATATCGTGAAGAAATATGAGGAAGCCAATAAAAGTGAGTTCCTAGGAACTTCTGCGAAAGAATCACTCATTCAGGGTTTTTAGGATGCAGGTGCAGTATTTTTATAATTCGTAAGTATAAGCAAAATTAAGCTGTATGGATTTGAATGGTAACTTCTATTATTTTCAATGAAAACCGTAATGCCTAGTGTATGTATAATATACAAAGTGGGTTCAATAACAGGTTTGGGACCTTATTCCTATCTATTTAGTTTAATATCATAATCGTTTTTGTCGAAGTAACACCGGGTAAGCAATTTAAATACGCAGTGAGCAAGCATAGTGATCCAGATTAAACTCATTCTTTCTTTGTATGAGTAGAGTACATCTACCCGAGTCTTTTTTCGATTGTTTTGTTAGTTTTAAATGTTAATTTTTTATTTATTTAGTTTAACCATTTATGTACACACATACCTATATAAGCATTCAAGAAGAAAGGAACAGAAAAATACGTACAAAGGTGCTGCTTATTTCTAAAGAAATCTCTTCCAGCATACCTGCGATAGGAAAGTCGATAAAGAGATGTAGACACCGTGTGTAAGAGTAGAAGAGAAAATATAATACTTTTATTATTTGTATTTCCGGTGCGAGTCCCAAATAATATATTTTTCTTTCTTTTCTTTCTTTTATTTTTCCTTTCTTTCTTTTTCTTTTTTCTTTCTTTTCTTATTTTTATTTCCTATAACCCTCCAGCAATGGGACATTCATCATCGGCATCAGTCGCCTGCCCTCATCCCAATTTATTTGGGGTCGGCGCAACATGTCTTTTTCTTCCATACTTCTCTATTAGTCATCTGGGTAGTCACCTTCCTTCCACCCATATCATCTTTGACACAGTCCATCCATCGGGCAGTTCATCCTACTCTAGGACACTATAATCAAGTTAATGTTTTGCCTCTTCAAGCAAATATAATAAGCCATTACTCCCTAGTTACATAACCAAAAGGCATCCTACATAACCAAAAGGCATCCTTTGACTCAAAGATACGGTGCATTACTCACGGGACGGTCATTATAACTGTACTCGAAGAGACTCTTGCCCAATTATAGTAGCCCTTGTTAGTTAGGTTCTCTTAGCTGAGTTGTACTCTGTGGTCTGGAAATTAAATGTAAGTATGGGACTAGAGCAAAAAAGTGTATGTTATAAGTTTCTAAGGCGCTCTTGCACAAAAAGTCACTGAGCAGCGACAGAAATTAACCTCAAAATTTAAAACAAGCTAAATACTGAAATATTTATTCGAATAATTATTCATTAATAGTGGTCGCCCACTGGTCGCTAATTATATGCTACTAAAAAGTACTTACTAATTCCATGCTATTAAAAAGTACTTGCTGATTCCATGCTCAAACTGCCACTTTCTGTTACACCCTTGTCCCTTTTCACGAAATCACTCCCACAGAAAGCGAGAGGAAAGATGTTACCACATCAAAAATCGTTCTGTTTCTGTTAATTGTTTGACGATGACAGAGACGGAATGATGTTTGTGTTATGTTTAGCGATAAACGCATTTACACTAGGACTTATAGCTAGTTGCAGTAAAATGACACTTCTTACTGTCATTTCGTCAATAACTTAGATTTTTTTTTTAATGAAATGACGGTAAGCAGTTTAATTTTACTGCAGCTAATTAAAAGTCCGACGATAGTGATTTGTAGTGCAAGCTGGCCTAAGTAAAAAAAAACAAAAAAAACCCGACTGCAAAACGCGTTCTATAGATGATAATGCTTGTTTTTCTCTTTCAGTTATGTGTTTTGCAGTCGGGATTTTTGTTTTTTTAATAATTTGTTTTATTTTAAGCTTTTTAGTTTTATTAATATAAATATATACAGTTATATATATATGTATTTGGAATCGACGCATAACTAGCTTATAATTGATACCATAATTTATTGTAATTTATTTTAAAAAAACCTTCCCCTCCCTTTATTGTATTTACAGACGCAATATAGAAATGTTATAATTATAGCCTATGCCACTCCCACAATTAAGACGGATCTAACGACACCTCATGTGTTTAAATCCATCAAGCCGTTTAGATTTGATAATTTTACACCCAAAAAAATTAAAAAAGGCTACAGAGCGTGCTAAAGAAATATACATAGATACATACATACATACCTCCTTACCTTTTACTCTCCTTCTGGGGCAGTCGGGTAAAACGACCCATCACGAAGCCATCATGTATCCATTGGGATAACTTTTATTTTTGTGGTGTAAATTCACTGTTTACGGTAATACGCATTGTTACACACGCAACACATATCACTTATGGGTTCATGCAACGGTACAGGGATCGTAGGAGTATTAAAAAAAAAAAAAACCTTGGAACTTTGAACTTCAATATTCCCGTAACTAGAAGATTCCCAGGTACTTATGGAGTAACTCTCGGCTTCACTAAAGGTCATTTTACACCAATGTGAGAGACACAAGTTTTGTGCTAATGTTCATAAGCTTGCAAAAGGCTGCTAAGTCATAAGTACCAAGATAATAACACAATATCTATATACTACACGTTTGCAAAAAACATATTGATTTTTAGGGTTCCATACCTCAACAGGAAAAAACGGAACCCTTATAGGATCGCTTCGTTGTTCGTCTGTCTGTCTGTCAGTCTGTCAAGACCCTTTTTCTCAGGAACGCGTGAAGGTATTAAGTTGAAATTAATATAAACTAGGTAGGTCTACGGTCCCTTGGAGCTCTAAAAAAAACAAGCTTCTAAGTCAACGCAATAAAAAATACGGCGATTTATGCGACATATCTTGATACTGGTAAATAAATCAAAACCTAAAGGCCGTTTACCTAGAATCATGAAATTTGGCAAGAAGTAAGGTCTCACAGAATTAGCAAGGAAAAATACTTTATTATTATGGTGAAACACTTTTCTCATTTACTGTACTAAGTGAAAAAGCACAAAAAGAAAGATATTAAATTAATCTAATCGGGAGCGTCGGCCACAGGTGCCTCGACCACTGGGGGCCTAATCGGGAGCGTTGGCCACAGGTGCCTCGACCACTGGGAGCCTAATCGGGAGCGTCGGCCACAGGTGCCTCGACCACTGGGGGCCTAATCGGGAGCGTCGGCCACAGGTGCCTCGACTCCTGGGGGCCTAATCGGGAGCGTCGGCCACAGGTGCCTCGACCACTGGGGGCCTAATCGGGAGCGTCGGCCACAGCTGCCTCGACCACTGGGGGCCTAAGCCACGGACCCGCACAAGTAAAAGATAAAGTCATAAAATCGTTAATTTGTGGTTTTATCAAATAATTTTTCTTTTTTTAAATTGACTGTGGCGTATATCGGTGTTTCGGAGAACATGCTTTTCAACTAAACTGTTAAGTTTGTTTTTGGGATAATTTCATCCCAACCACGGAACCTTTCATTGTGCGTGGTCCAACACGCACTTGGCCGGTTTTTTTTATTTATTGAATTGTATGTTGCCCTTTTCAATTACTGTTAGTATAATCTTCAAACTAAAGTACCTGTGTGACCGCGTTGTTCTTCTAAACTACGCAGATGCGGTGAGCGGTAGTGAATTTATTCCACACACACTGTTAGAGAAATATTAAACATACATATAATAAAGATTTTTTTTTGTTTTGTCAAGTCTTAAAAACGATGCGAAGCAGGGTCACTAATAAATTATAAAAAACAAGTCATCAATTACAGATGTGAGTGGAAACATGTGGACATAATTATAGTGACTTTATTGGTCCTGTTCTTCAAAATGATCAGGAGCGGAGTACTCGCAACCAGCGTACATCTGATGTATGAACTATGAACGTAAACGAAGCAAAGGCAGCAAGTAAGAATAATAACAGGTGGCGTTCTGTAGTATCTGCCTACCCCAATGGGCAAAAGGCATTAGCTAAAGTCAAAATAATTAAACATGACATACAAAATAACATCAAGTCTGTAATCCGCGAAGGGTAAGGCAGAGGTGTACCTATAGTATAATACACCCACGTTTCGTCAGTTATGTTTGAGTCCCATCTAATAAGAGGCGAGCCTATTGCCATCAACCGAGCACAAATCCAGACTCTGGGCAGCTACTGAGGAAATTCCTGGTGGAAAAACCCAATAACACTTTGCTCAACCTGGGAATTGAACCCCGGACCTCGTTCACGGCAGTTGCGCTTGTGAAATTAATTAATTTGCAGTATATGCGGTACAAAAGACGCTAGGTACCTATATACATTGTTAGTACAATGAGACATTTCGTCACAAATTGGCATGCAAATATTTAAATAACAAGGTGCTAATTTCAATAAGCAAATCTCTAAACAACACTGATTCAACATACAAATAATTAAAGTAAATTTTATACCTCATAAACTCAACATGAAACGTTGTTTACAATCATAAATCTCTAGTACAGTGATAACCTATTGCTATTGCTGTCAGTACCTTTCTCCAAGAACATTTCCTTTGTAAACAAACCCCAGAATCTTTACACACACGAAATGAAACACAGTCGAGTACACAAACAAAGAGAAACTCAGAAATGTAACAATGTTTGTGAAGACATCAATTTCAAATGTAAACTGCGGTGATTAACAAAGCTGCGACATGGATGGCTGTTTATTATGCGTTATAAATAGATACATGGTAATAGATAGGTATAAATATACTCTAATTAGAATAAACATGAATAATACTTGGCAGGCACTTTGTGTAGTTTAACTAATATATTTCATCACCACACCTACTGCTCTAAAAACTATGAAGAAACCGGCGTGTCCTATAAATGATAAAGGATTTATTTTTGTAAGTAGGTTTGTACAAACACTTTTACACGTCAATCATATTTAAAAAAAAAACGAGATGAGGAACTGAGAAGACAGGCCGAAACAAACTCAGAGGTCACAGTCTCTTTTAAAGTCCAGACATAATCTTGGTCAGATCATGTGAAGACCATGTAGGTTGGTGCCTGAAATGATCTTTTGATGAAAGAACCACACAGATTGAGGGGACCTGTCCAGTCAGTGCACGCATTTGTCAGTAGTCGTGCAGCTCAACTAAGAACTTAAGGAGCTCAACCATTCAACGAACAATACCAAAGAAAGGGCATTTCGGTAGGCCGCATAAATTACTCAAACTGCCAGACCATGATAAAAACTAACTGAGAAAAAAAGAAAAATAAACAATAACCCACATAGTCTTCACATTTACAATACTTAATTAAAACAATATAATACTTAACAAAGTAACTATTCATGTCATTGCATATATAAAATTAATCATGCCGGTAGCACAACTCCGCCGCGAAACCATAGCAGCGAAACCGCGGTAGTTAATTTCAACTGGTTCGCGTCATGTTCCGCTAGTCGCATCCGATTCGAGTAGCGAAACATGACGCGAGCCAGTTGAATTGAACTACTGTGGTTTCGCTGTGATGGTTTCGCGGCGGAGGTGTGCTACTGGCGTTAATGTCAATGTGTATATAAAATACGGATATAATCTTGGTCAGATCATTTGAGGACCATGTAGATTAGTGTCTGACATGGTCTTTTGACGAAAGACCCACACAGATTTGAGTGGACCTGTCCTGTCAGTGCACGCATTTGTCAGTTAATAATAACAGTTAATATCTTGGAGAATTACTTCTAGTATCAACGAATCAAATTATTATGCAACTAACTATTTAGCTAGCTAGCTAGCATGACATACTCTCAGCCAAGTCAATTCAGCCAAGCCCATTCAAGTGAACGATATGGATATTGAATGGCAATGCTAAATCTAAAGATTTTGCAAAGAACGACCCAGCTGTCTGGTCACGTGAAGTATCTATCAAGCAGCGAAGAATTTCTTTAAAAAGGATACGCGCACTGAGCCCATTAACCCGAGCGTTTCGACCCGAAACTGTAGTTACCTACATGGCATATTTGTGGTCCGTCATGTAGGTAAAAAAAAAAGAAAAAAAAAGAAAGAGTGTGTGTAAAGCTGTGTGTGTAGCTGTGGCTGTCTGTTTGTTAACATTGACATATTTCAATAATAATTAAACTTGAAAGTTTCTGGACGTTATGAACAACTAGGATGGCAACTTTATAAAAGATCTAGGGAAAGAGACTAGAGATCGTATCTTATCTATTCTCGTATAGTATGAATAAGTCACGCTTATATCAGAATATACTACATTTTGATACAACTGGAGAATGTATGTACGACGTTCCGCGCTTTGCTTTTGCCAGGTTGAAGGAGAAGCAAAGGCCGATAAACAGCCCAATATATGGAAAATAAGAAAATCAAATGTTTTTTTTATTGTAATAATCATGGTTTTCTATTTATAAACATTATTTAAATATTCCAAAAATATTAACGCCATAAAGACGCATCTTTGCCGAGATTTAAAAAAAATCGCCTCCGATTAGAGAGGATTGGAACCAATTTGGACTAATTTTTATTCCCGCACACGTGTTGGTAAATAAAAAATCGCACGCGTGTTAAATACATCGGATTGTGAACCTAATCAAAGTGCGATATGAACCAGTTTTCGAGGAAGTGTATTGAAAAAGAATATTAGTGCTCAGGCTATCTAAATAAGACCTAACTAACCGCAGCCTTTAACCCAAATTAAACTTTGTCAACTTGAACCCAACACGAAAGTTTGTTAAACTCCCTCATAATCGGTTCTGATCACCGCCCCGTTAGACGTAGTGATCATTTACGAAGCTATGATAAGTTATGATAACGGCAGAGATTTCCCTGTAGTGAATCATTAATATGCTGTTACTAAGATAGCGGAACGTTTGGGCGAGGTGCGTTTGTAAGCGGTAATTCATTTTTTTTTCTTTCTATAAAACAACATCAGGCCTGTAATCCCCTAACGGTTAGGCAGAGGTGTACCTATAGTAGGATACACCAAAATTTCGTCAGTTATGATTAAGCCTATTGCCATCAACCGGGCACCTCTCCAGACTCCGGGCAGCTACTGAGAAATTCCTGATGGAAAAACCCAATAACACTTTGCTAGACTTGGGAATCGAACGCAGGACCTCATGCCAGTAGAGCTTGGGACCGTTAGACCAGCGAGGTAGTAAAATTACTTTTTTTAGTAGTCTAATCAACACGTGCATGTTTAAAACTATTTTTAATAATATTATTATTATACAATTTTGTCTTTCTCGCTTTCCGCTCCCAGCGAGATCTTACAATAAACAACGTAATATAGAAACCGGGACTGACGATGGTCCCGGGAGGCACCGGATGCGCCAACACGACTACTGGGACAACATGAAATATGAAAACTACGGGATTCCACTGTTTAAGATTAACGTCAGAGCGAATCTGATCATGTTGATGAAATTGAGAGGGATTTTTATTTTCTGTAGTATAAGTAATTGTGATGTTTATGCGCTACAGAATTTTGGAAGCAGGATAGCAGAATACTTTGTAGGATAACAAATTACAATTAAAGGCTTATTAAATTAGGCTGAATTTGGCAATCGTAATATGCATTTAGGAAAGTGTAATATGAGTTAGGACGGTTATTTATTTATTTATATAGTATAGGTACTCCAACGACTTATTCCCTAATTACATAAATGAACTTATACATCTATCAGTATGGTGAATTTGTCACTCACAGAAGTACACAGCTTTGACATAGTAAAAAAATACATACCAATTATAAGAATTAATAAAAGTGATTTAAAATGAACTATCTTATATTTTGTAACAATGAAAGACAAATATGATCCTAATTAGCCGGTCAGCGTGGTTACTGCGTTCCTGCCAGTCTCTCCATGTAAAATTCCTGTATTAAACTGCATCCGGTTAGACTGGAAGCTGACCCCAACATAGTTAGGAAAAGGCTAAGCATTTTTTTGTTGGTCGGAAATTATCAAATAACTTCTCCCGCTCTGAGCGGGAGGGTGTGTCAGAGTTATACTGACTAAAACCCACCCGTGTTCCTTCCGTTGCCTGTGTGCCAGGGCCACGATATCCCTTTTTTCCCTTTATAACGGATCCGTCAGTAGGTGCTGACATCTCTTTGAGGCGCGCGTGGCCCTAGGTCTGGTCCTTATGGGACGGCGAGTTACCCATCGCTCATCGTCCGCAAGCCCGCGCCTACGGTGGCCGGGAATCAGCCTGGCTCCAGGCTTCCCAAGTCGTTTAGTTGAAATACTGGATTCCTTAAGGCAGCGTAATGAGTATTTTATACCTATTTCAAGATAACTGAATTGATTTTATAGATGAAAGAAAATATTGAATTGTTTACCTTTAATTCGCCAGTCAGACACTTCATCCGTTATAATAATAATAAAATTATTTATTGAGGAACTTGTCGTGAGGAAAGTTTTGAGTATGAATGTCGATGGCTATAAAAGTAGGGGAAGGAACGATGGATGGACTGTGTGAAAGACGATATGGCTAGAAAGGGGGTGACTACCGAGATGAGGACTTATGGAGAAGTATGGAAGAAAGGGACATGTTGCGCCGATCCCAAATAAATTGGGATAAGGGCAGGAGAATGGTGATTGACATAAAATAAGATATAAACAAAATTATGGAATTCTCGGACTACTGCAGCGCTAATTATGTTGCAGGAGCCAGTTTCCTCCCGTAATAAAAGACAATATTATTGTTATATGACAAAACAAAAAAAAACAAAGAAAACTTAATAATTAAAAAAAAATTACGAGTATAAACAAATAATTAAAAACATACAACATTACATCGTTCTTCGTTGGATGATGCCTCTCATTATTAATAAAGCTGGGTGTTTGTTTGTTTTCATGACCTACATTCATACACATCAACTTTAATTAAAATGAAAACCGGCCATAGTCTGAACTAGAACGCACTACATCTATAATTCTATATATTATAGAATAGAATACTCTTTATTATGCACACCATAAAAGTTACAGATATAAATGTGTGTGTGTGTGTGTGTGTGTGTGTAGGTGTGTGTGTGTGATGTGATGTGTGTGTGTGTGTGTGTGTGTGTGTGATATTATCTACCACGTAAAATAACGGCTTATTAGTATTATTGGCTAGATTGTAATCAATTATTAAGAACCTGGAGGTCTACTCCAAAGCGATAATCCGAAGTATCGGCCGAATATTCGGCCGTTTTATAACTTCCAAAGTTTCCTTTTTTGACTATAGTCCTTACCCGACTTCAAGTCACATTTTTGACTTTGGCTTATCTCTTTGACTGTTGTGTTTTTTTTTCTTTCGCCTTAGTCAGCCGTAGTTAGCCGTAGTCAAGAAACGGCTGAACATTCGGCCCATACTTCGGATTTATGTTTGGAATAGACCTCCAAGTTCTATTTAATAAGCTAAATTTTTAGGTAGCCAGAAATACATGAACTAGAAAAAAAAATGCCTTTAACATCGAGGAAGCTTGCAAGCCATTGTGCCATAGAAACTTCTGATTGGTGATTAATGTGATTATCATGCTTTTGTGAAAGTTACTGGGATGTGTATTCTTGGCTTATCACACGCATATCTACATAGTAAATAATGGTAATAATAATAATAATGGCGCCTACGTAGTGTAAACAACCAAACTTGGAACATTTCTTATCTCTTCCGCAGTGTACTGTACAACAACACATACATAAATACACTCACGCCTTCTTCCGATGGGGGTACCGCTACGATCCTTACATACTCCTTTTGCTTCGTTCACGTCCATACATCTGGTCATACACGCACGCCGGTTGCGATTACTACACACCAGACTTTTCTGAAGAACATCACCAAAAAGGTCAGTGTATGTTCTTCTAGGGCATCCCTTGCCGGTTTTCACTCACATCTGCCATGTTATCTTCTGTTAGTCGCCTTTCATTCATCCTCTCAGCATGACCAAACCATCTAAGCATACTCTTTAAAAATATTGTCACTACATCTTCTTTTAAATCGCTCCCTATCACATCATTCCTCAGCCTATCATGGTTTCAGCACAAATGCTTTGCAAGGAACGCATAAGAATGACGAGAGTACAACGCCACGGATAAAAAAAAGCTTATCACAAAAGAAACGCAAATAAGACTTAATCTCAAGCAAAACATTCGACTTACGATGTTTTTGAAACTTTGAGTGCTTTGTGCGAGTTTTGGATAAAGAAATTGTACGAACGTTTCTATTTTTGGCACATTTTAACATCTGTTTTGTAATGATAAAAAGGAAACGACCGTTCAAAACAGAACAAATCTGGGTGGCAGTATTAGGTATGAGCTTTTTCACACCACAGAGCTCTACTACTAATTCTATTCTTGTTTCTAAAAGTCTACAATAACTAATTGTGCCGTGTGGTGCTGAACGTAAAGAATATCAACATCCTATTTCTTCCCGTCGGTGTCATAAAAGGCGACTAAGGGACTTACTAGAGAATGGGCAGCAGCGTTCCCTATGCATTTTAACACCATACTGCGATCGCCAACCCGCCTGCCAAGCGTGGCGATTATGGCAAACCCCCCTTTGGGCGAGGCCTATGTCCAGCAGTGGACGTCTTTGGGCTCAAATGATGATAATGACAATATCTCAAATTGCTTAGTATGATTCAACGTTATATCGAAAATACTGCAGCATTCATTTTGAAATAAATATATGGTAAAGGCTCGTACAGACAGGTGACAAGTCGAGCCGGTCTGCACGAGCCTTTAGGGTGAGGACTAATGTCAAGTGCTATGTTTGGCGAAAACACGATTCCATCAAATTACATCGACGGACAAAAATTACAAAATCACCTCCAAACCGAACAATAAACCGATAGTAAAAAAAAAATACTTCAAATTATATCATAAAACTTTGCATAATAACTGAACTAAATTTATAGCTTATACTATGTTTTTTTTTAATTGTCATTATTTTCACCGTAAAAAGAAATTAGCTAAACTATCGGCGCCTTGGAGCCTTCTCCTTGCCGCACTGTCTCGCTTGCTGGCGTGATCGCGAGCAGAAGTGTGTGAGCGAGATAAAGAGTGAGGACTCTTAAATGCTAATTTTTGGGATTCTTTTATGAGCGTTATTGGTATTTTCCAACAGAAATTTCGCAGTAGCAGACCGGAGTCTGGATTTGTGGCCGGTTGCTCGCCCCCTATTACATGGGGACTTAAAAATATCTGGCAAAATGTGGGTATAGTGCACCTCTGCTTAACCCTTCGAGGAAAACAGCCGTGATATCATGTTATGTAATCTGCAATATAAAAACAACCAGTTTTTTTTGACAGGCAATTTATATTTGTACTGTATTCTGTTCCTGTTGAAGGGTGGAGTATCAATCTTTCTAGACTTTTTTCGCCTATGTTGGGGTCAGCTTCCAGTCTAACCGGATGCAGCTGACTACCAGTATTACACATGGAGCGACTACCTATCTGATCTCCACAACTTATTGGGTAACAAGATGATAACCCTTGGGAAGACCGGTTGTCAGACTTTTGGGCTTCTAACTACCCGTACCGTCTGTCAAAGATCTTCGAATTACAGCCGGGACCAACGGCTTAACTTCATTGGCATATTTAATTTGTTTTTATTTTCTTTGTACTTTTATTGATTTGATTTGACATTAATTTGAGACTCTTATTTTTACGACAATTACGAAATTTACATAATCAGCTTATAATGTTCCCACTGCTGGAACACAGGCCTCCTCTCTTCGAGAGGGAGTGGGCTATAAAGCTACCACGCGGGCCCAGTGCGGGTTGGTAGATGTCACATGTCTTTGAATTTTTGGTTCTAGGACATGCCGGTTTCCTTACGATGTTTTCCTTCACCGTTTTGAGAGCAGTGGTGATGAAATTATTTGCACAAAGTAAAGCGCCTGCCTGGGTTCGAACCCACGACCTACAACTCGTAAGTCGGGGACGTTACCACTGGGCCACCACTGCTTTCACGCTAAGCCACCACTGCTCGCTCTGGCCACCACAGCTCTCTACTGGGCTACCATTTCTCTCTACTGGGCCACCATTGCTCTCTACTGGGCCACCACTGCTCTCACGTTACGAAATTTAATTTATCTCCGAGTATTACGTACTTAAAAAATTGACATAATTGTGTATTGTTTTTTGTATTTAATATGGGTCAAGGACCTGAAGTAAATAAATTTTATTTTATTTTATTTAACGTGCTCTCCGAGGTACGAAGAGGTTTCGATTTGTTATGGATGGTCACCCATCCACGACCAACCGCAGCAAGCGTAATCTTCGATCGATCCGTGCTGCTGTTATTATTTTGCCACGAATCCCTGGAGTGTGGAGTATCTAAAATTCAAATCAGTTTCACAAAAGAAACAAATTCAACAGCACGAAAACTAGAAACTTCTAATACTTTTCTAACAGGTGGGTTGTACGAGGTTCGGAGTTCGATTCTCGGTTGAGAGTCCCTGCGGCTGCGGCGACTTTAAAGTTTTCAACAAAGGATTTAAAGACAGGCGGTGGCTGTCGTCCTCACAAAGCAATGGCTTTAGATACGTTTTTCTTTATTATTTACTAGAAGAAACTTGGTTTGTCTTTAAGTTGAAGATTCTTTGAGGATTTGATGAAGTGGTAGATGAATTGCTCTATAATATGCAAACTCAACGTCTTTGACGACAATAGAGAAACAATGGTCTTCTGATTAAAAGTTATTTTCCATTGTGCGTGGTCTGAGACGCACTTGGCTAGTTTTTTTTTCTTAATATGTTTTAACAAGGCCCTGCAGTCTCGACATAGCGATCGCTTACGACCAAGTTCGGTCGCAAAGTCCCAAACAGTTAAAATTGCTTGATAAGCACGGAAAAATTACAATCTCGTCAAGCAATTTTGGACGTCTAGAGATCCTATTAGGACTTTGCGACCGAATTCGTTCGTAAAGAGATCCCTATCTATGTCGAGACTGCAGGCCCAGGAAGAATACATAAATATCTGTGTTACTTTTTGATAGACAATCTTAGGTTACAAAGAAATGGCATACAATTTTGGGACTCCGCGTTCTATTTAAAAGCGATCGCTGCGCGAATACGCGATAGTCGCGTGCTTAAATCACTTTTTATTAAGAAAACTGGAAAAGGCCCTCTGTCGGCGCAACCACGCGTTCAGGTTTACCGAACAATTAAGTGTTATAAAAGAGCGATGATCGCGCATTCGCGCGACGATCACTTATAAATAGGACACGCCTAAAGTATTTAATATTTTTCTATGTTCTGAAATTGTGCGCCTTATAAATGCATTTATGGTAAAAGACAGAATATGAATGAATAAGTAATAATTATAATAAAATATTCTTTAATTCAGACTATACATAGAAGTACACACAATCCATATATATTAGTATTAGTAACAATGTCTTAAAAAACCATGTTAAACTTTTACAAACTTAAATTTAATAAAGAAGTGGCCCAACACTCGTTGGAACGTGCCTCCGTACCCAGTGCCTTGCGAACGGATGTTGAATGTTTTTAGGATGCTGTTGGATCTTCCGCGCAACCTACCCGCCATATTGACGCTGTTCTTTTCCTCATGATGGCATAAAAATCGTCAACACGGACTTCCGCGAACATCTGCGAAGTGCTGCAGAAGCGCGAAAGCCCCATCAACATCCTAAATCCATTATTATACTGCACGCGCAGGACGTTGCAGGCTCTCTGCGTGTATTTCACCCACAAACTGCACGTGTATGCCTTGAAAAGCGATACTTTAACATCCTTACTACAATGCGCAAACCTGCGGGCTACCATATTACATCGAATCGCCAACGTCCTCCGCTCCATCTCTATATCAGCTTCGTCAAATAAGTCCTCCAAAAAAAAGTAAGTAATGAAGAATTGATTATTCGTTGTTAGTTTTTCTCTGATGCATTGAAATACATTTTTAACTAACCGGCAGAGGCAAGGGCCTGAACTGACAAGTGGCCATCTTGATTTTGAGCTAGTACTTTTGCCTTGACCGCAACGGCACATCTAGGTGCTTTTATCCTGTGTCCTAATCGAAGCGACCGTCGCACGCACACGCGATCGTCATTTTGTTCAGTGAACCAGAACTTGTTATCGCACCGACCGAGGGCACCTTCCAATTTTATGAGCAAATCATGTCACACTAATATTATAAAGGCGAAAGTTTGTGAGTGTGTGTGTGTGTATGTTTGTTACTTCTTCACGCTGAAACGGCTGGACCAATTTTGATAAAATTATGTATGGAGGTAGCTGACACCCCGGATTAAGACATAGGCTACTTTTTATCCCAATATTCCCACGGGATCGAGACTTACGCGGGTGAAACCGCGGAGCGCAGCTAGTGACTGATATATTAAGGCGACTATCGTGTACTTGTTAGGACACGAAATTAAACGTACACCACATTGCGTTCGGTATAAGTGCAGACATTTTTCACAGTAACCAAATACATATTCAACTATTTTTAAATATTCCACCAACAAAAAAAACCAAATTAAAGTAACTGTGTATAAGCAGATTAACAATATACCAATCCGGTACATGAAAAACCGTATTTGAATGTTTTACAATGTCAAAAAGTCGAATAAAACGCAAGAACCAAAACTGAATATGAATTTGGTGCAATGGTAAAAATTCAATTGGTACGCGTAGCTCGATTTACATTGAAATGGCATTTATTGATATCTGCACAGGGTTATATTACCCAGTTTTACGTGCAAAAAGAATATTCTGGTACGTTATTTTTATGCGTTTCTAAATTATAGCGTTGATTTTTGTCAGTGTCAGTGATTGGTTGTAAGTTTTACATAAACAATTCTGTTAATTTATTAACCAACTTCAAAAAGAAGGAGGTTATCAATTCGACTGAAGGATTTTTTGAAGAAAAACTTATTTAGGCGCATTCGGCGATTTTTGTTAGGGGAAAAACTTATGGGTTCGCGTCACCGAATGCCCGCGCTGAAATGCTGTAGTAGCAGTAAGTGAAGTTAAATTGACCACATGAAAAGTCTAACTTGTGTATACTGCATAAACATAAGCATAATCGGCCTGTTCCCACTGCTGGGACACAGGCCTCCTCTCTTCGAGAGGAAGTGGACTGTAATCTACCACGCAGGCCCAGTGCGGGTTGGTAGATGTCACATGTCATCGATTTTATTGTTCTAGGACATGCCGGTTTCCTCGCGGTGTTTTCCTTCTCCGTTTTGAGAGCGGTGGTGATAAAATTATTTACACAAAGTAAAGCGCCTGCCTGAGTTCGAACCCACGACCTATAAACTCTTGAGTCAGGGCCGTTACCACTGAGCCGCCACTGCTCTCTCGCTAAGCCACCACTGCTCGCTCTGGCCACCACAGCTCTCTACTGGGCCACCATTGCTCTCTACTGGGCCACCATTGCTCTCTACTGGGCCACCACTGTTCTCTACTGGGCCACCACTGCTCTGTACTGGGCCACTACTGCTCTCTACTGGGTCACCACTGCTCTGTACTGGGCCACCACTGCTCTCTACTGGCCACCACTGCTCTGTACTCGGCCTCCACTGCTCTCTACTGGGCCACCACTGCTCTCTACTGGGCCATCACTGCTCTCTACTGGGCCACCACTGCTCTCTACTGGGCCACCACTGCTCTCTACTAGGCCACCACTGCTCTCTACTGGGCCACCACTGCTCTCTACTGGGCCACCACTGCTCTCTACTGGGCCACCACTGCTCTCTACTGGGCCACCACTGCTCTCTACTGGGCCACCACTGCTCTCTACTGGGCCACCACTGCTCTCTACTGGACCACCACTGCTCTCTACTGGGCCACCACTGCTCTCTATGTATACGGTGCATTGTTTAAATTGTGTTTTAGAAAATATTGTTTTTTATCTTGCAGAAGATTTAAGCTTAGACACCTTGCTTTTTATGTTCGTATTGAATGTAGAGAAGACAATATGACAATAAATGAAAACACTGACAATACTAATGCCTAAAAGTATTTTGAAACTATCAAATATAATACCTTAACACCGAAATTAAAAGAGTGTTTTTTCAAATAAACTAAAGAGTAGTTGTGGGCTGACCATGGGTTTTGACAATCTTTGACTAGCTGTAGAGACTAAACTAGGTATAGGACATATTTGGTTGAATTTTTGTATGTAGACTAAGAACGTCATTATATAAACGGAGTTTCATTTGTTGTCATACTAGCTGCGCCCCGTGGTTTCACCCACTAAAGTCTCGATCGCGTGGGCATAAAAAGTAGTCTATGTCCTTCTCCAGGTCCCAGGGTACCTATCTGGCTCATTTCATCACAATCCGTTCAGCCGTTTTAGCGTGAAAGCGTAACAAACAAACAAAAAATCTCACTTTGGCGTTTATAATATTTATATTTATTTATTTTATTTATATTTATTTATTTATATTTATTATTTATAATATTATATAATCAGGATTAGAATTGTTGTCTCCACCTTGATTATGCGAAGGCTATAGGCAATACGGGCTGGCCCGCAACTCCACGTCAATAAGCGTATTTTGCGTACGGGTGGGAGAATCGTTTATTCGATCCACCCCAGCTGCTCAAGGAATGCCAGCAACGCCTTGGTGTTCAGACAATCTCACGTAGGATACCTGGGTTACCGAAGTACTTTGCTCTGTATTTGGCGACCACCGGGCAGTTTAGCAGCACATGAGCTGCTGTCTCGTCGTCCTTCATGCAGGCCCTGCACAGCGGACTGTCTGTGACTCCTATGACAAATAGGTGTTTATTAAATGACCCATGGCAAGTTATAGCCGCTGTAACTACGAAAAAACTAGAAAGATCGAAAGAAACTAGCCCTTATGTTTTACATACTCTTTTTTGCAAAAATAGGACATATTGTATGACATCTAACATTTATCATAGAACCCTCTAAGTGGCAAGATGTAATGCTGCCACATTTAGAGCATTCCCCATGGATGTCATTACGCTCCCTTATAAGATTTCATATATTTCTCAAGACGATATAACTCGTTTAAAAATACTTTTAGTTTTCTCTAGAGATGAAGTCGTATGCGTAGACCGCTATTTTAGAGTTTCGGGTGACTCTGAAATATATTCGATATTTTTAAGGCTTAGGTACCTAGGTCGAGAAGATGAACCATATAATTCTATCAGCTAAGAACAGTCGGTGACCAGCATTATCTGACCCCTCTTCCATTATTCTTCTTTGTAAGAGGGGTCAGGTAATGCTGGTCACCGACTGTACTAAGCATCTTGGTGTGGTACCGTGGTTTCATTTTTGAGCGGTGTACTGTACAGTAGAGTAGAGTAACTGTAGAATCAACTACTCGTCTGTGGGAACACTTTACCAAAGACATAAATATGTCTGGATATAAAGTCAACATGCGAACTCGTCGAAAAATTTTTCCCGATTTGTTGGCCGATTAAATGCACGCACTCAAGAATAACGAGAGTGTAAGACGTAGCTATCACGTACACCAGCCTAGTGGCCTGTTTGTTTTAGTTCTTTTGTAGCGCAACACTCTATCTAGACATATAACTAATCAAAGAACTTTACGATAATCAACACTAACTGAATAAAGACGTAGTCAGTATGAAAAGCGTGAACACAAGCGTTTTGACACTGACTGCGCCATGTTCAACAGTAGACATTATATCTAGTCACCTAGAAACAAGAAGGCTTGTTTCAAGGAATTATTAGATTGCAGAATAGGTACAACTTTTGTTAACATTATGCTGTAATGCTATTTTCTCTCCAACTCAAACTCAGAGCATTTATTTCAATTAAACCATTTACAGGCACATTTGAATTGTCAAGGAGTCGGTCAGTTAGAAATATGCAGCTAGTTGCCCAACGGGTAAGAAAAATCCACGAACACTCTTTTAAATTAAATTATTGATACAAAGTATTGATTACATCATTCGTCTCTCTAATCAATCTCTTATAAAATGGACATTGTACATAATATTATCTAACATCACCATCCCATCACTAATTTGATTTAAAACAAGCTCAAACACATCCTTATCCTCTTCTCTAAATTCACAAAATTATTTGTCCTAATGCCTGGCTACAAACAAAAGATGGTTTACTGAGCACGTCAACTTAAGTTCCTCTTGTTTGTCTTAGAAACATGTCGAAACGTGTACCGACTTTTAAATCCTACTGGAACTGGTAAAGATTCCTCGAACATTTTTCATTTTACTTTGTATTGGGGACTGTCCAATCTAAGGTTGTTCCATTGTCTCGTTATTGGATGGTTTGAAGACTTGTTTGATTAACGGTTTCGGGACTTTTTTGTAGGTGGAAAAATGTTGATTTAGTCAATACGAATCACAAATTTAATCCCTGGGTGGAACAACTTTCTATGGCCTAAGCGAATACGTGAATGAAATGAAATGAAATCGTTTATTCTGTAAATAGGATATCGGAATCACTTTTACATGTCATATTAAAAAGTAAAAAATAAGCTAGATGTAGTCAACATTTCCTATCTGACTACCCCTGAGAAGAAACGGCGAAACAAACTCAGGGGTCAAAGTCTCTTTTAAAGTTCAGACATAATCTTGGTCAGATCATGTGAGGACCATGTAAATCTGTGTCTGAAATGGTCTTTAAATGTAATACGCGATTGTTTACCTGCATAATGACGTAGACTATATCATATTCATATAAAAGAGCGAAACAATTTTATTGTGTGCTCGCGAGACGATATTTTGTGAGGACGAGGCCATAAGCCATATCGACGATCGCCACGGGGTCACTAGTAGTAATCGCCAAATTTACTTAGGTATCTACCATGTGTTTCATACTGTTTTAATTCCTTTTGTGTCCTAAAATGAGCTAAAACCTTCGGTAGTCGTTAATATGGCATAAAATCCGCCACCTATGTTCGTCGAATGCTGCTATATAATATATATAAGGAAAAAAAAACATAATTTTGACGACCATACCTATTGAATGAAAATATCGAAGAATACCATTATTTTATACTGTGACAACGAACTAATATAGTTTCTGCTGACAAATTGGCATTGGTCCAGCCATTGAAGCAAGAAACAATTGGATATCGAGATGTTTGGCCACATAAATTTCATCGGATATGATAGTTCACGATATTGCTCGAGTTATTTTAATTAATTGAACGGTGTATATCATTTTAGTTTTCGATTTTGTGGAATCATTTATAAAGTACAATATTGTGAGAGTTTTGTTTAGAGTATGTATTCGTTTTCGTGTATTTATATCGTTTTAGCCCGTAAAGCTAGGGTTTCCTAAGACTACGGTGGCAGCCACATAGCGTCCGCAATTTACCATCGAATGTATATTTTACGGTTTGGTCTGCCCGGCTATGTCGGATCATGCCAATCTGATTAAATGTGGAGTACGCCTATCCACTGGGAGAGAAGATAAGCCAGTCAGAATGATTGACTAGAGCTGACGGAAAACGTTTAACTGGTTTTCTCTATACAATCTGTGGCAATGTTATTGTAGTTATGTAGGTAGATACTATAATTTTTGTTCGTTTTTGTGATGCGACTTAAAAAGACAAAGTAACAATTTAGATAAGACAGACTTCATTATCTGCCGAGCCTTTTCCCAACTATACTGAGGTCGGCTTCCAGTCTAACCGCATGCAGCTGAATACCAGTATTAAACATGGAGCGACTGCCTATCTGACTTCCACAACTCACGGTTACTGGGGTAATACGATACCCCTTGGTGAGGCGGGTAGTCAGACTTTCGGGCTTCTGGCGACCCGTAACAACTGTCAAAGATCCACGCATGACAGCCGGGACCAACCAACGGCTTAACGTGCTTTCCGCGACACCCAGAGGTCTTGGTATGTAAAGATAGTTACCCATCCACGGACCAACCGCGGCAAGCGTAGTTTAACCTGATCGATCGACCTGTATGGCTATTATTCCTTAGCCACATGCCCCTCTAGATAAGACAGACAATTGAAACTTAATGTAGATTTGACTATAATTTTTAATTTGAATATATTTCCGTCTTCCTCACTTTGCAAACATTACCAAAACGCCACTTAACAATAATTGTGTCAGCCATTTCCATAAAAACGTTTGGATTACGAGTATGAAAACAGTCCCCGAAGGACAATTAGCAGCAGTATCCCATTATTTATTAATTCAAAGTAATTAGAACTGCCGCAAGGCACTTAGACTAATTAAGTACACAACACGGATCGCCTTCCGTTTGGACAAACACCTACATCACTATCTGGATTGTGTTTATCATACTGTATGGGCATGCACGTGGATCTGCAGTGGCAGCCCGCGGAATTAAAATTTTCTTAAGTTTGTTTGCAATTTGCAGTTCAGTGTCAGGCACAGATTACTAATATGTAGCAAGCTTTTTTTTTTGGGTGGGTAATTATCAAATAACTTCTCCCACTCTGGGCGGAGCGAGCGGGCGTGTCAGACTATTACTGACTAAAACCCACCCGTGTTCCTTCAGATGCCTGTGTGCCAGGGCCACGATATCCCTTTCAGACAAACTCGCAACCCTGGCAGGCATTGGTCCTAACGGACCCCGTCAGTTGGTGCTGACATCTCTTTGAGGCGCGCGTGGAACACAACGCGCCGTCGACCCGGGCCTGGTCCTTATCGGACGGCGAGCTACCCATCGCTCACCGTCCGCAGGCCCGCGCCTACTACTCCTTACTAGCATTACTGCTTCGCAGAAGGAGGTGACGGCCTCCCATGCACTCTCGCTCCAAACCATGGCCTGAACCAGGGCCGGACGCGAGAGATCGCCGCCGCCGATCGCCTCCGTGAGGACATGGTGGTGCTCTGCCCAAGCCGGGCAGACCTCCACCGTGTCCTCCGGGCGATCCACACAGTGGTGACACCCGGGCGTTTCCTCCCGCTTTATCCTGAACAGGAACCTCCCGAAACAACCATGACCGGTGAGGACCTGCGTCAGGCGGAAGGTGAGGACGCCGTGACGGCTCTCTAGCCACTCCTCAAAGAGGGGACTTATCGCCACAATTGTGGCGTGCCCAAATATGTAGCAAACTAGTGTCAGGTTGTATCTTGATCACAAGTGACAGTTAGCACATGTCAGATTACTCCAGTAAATTAATAATTCGACTTTGTAGAAGGTACACTTACATTTTGCCAGTTATGTTTAAGCTCCATGTAATAGGGGGCGAGCCTATTGCCTTTAACCGGGCACAAATCATGACTCTGGGCTGCTACTGCACTAGGAGCTGCCCTATTGTCATAAACCGGAATCCAAACTCCGGTCTGCTAACCTAATAGAGAAATAACTCACTATCCATAATTTTAAGGTAGTTCAATATCACAAAAACAAATATGGATGAAATACATAAATGCATATTATTAATCTTTTTTGGTAATATTTTAACATATATTTACAAAATACATTTAATATTAACACGGATGAAATTTATTGTTTCTTTGAGCGGTTCGTCTCTGTTGGTTGTTTTATTGGTGGTTGTCTCTCGATTGTTCCAAAATAATTGTTACGTAAAACAGCCATTATCTATTCTGGGTATCTATTTATTGTATTATATTGTATTATTCTGTTCTTTGTGACAAAATCTACGTTGGGTTACCTCATCTTTTTTCATCGGGGTCTCTTTCTTTCTGCAATCAATCAAATCATTCAAAACAATAATTCAAAACGTGAAATAAGAAAATTGAAAATGCCTACCAGATAAAGGAGAAGCCTATCTAAGAACATGAGGTTAACGCGATCCCTGGAAACCGTTCACGTCACCTTCTTGATGGAGACAAACGCTGGAATAACACTGCCGGGGCAGCATCAGCGACAGTCCCAGTCGTCTGCGACATATTTTGTTTGCCATCATTTTAGTGTTTTGTGGAATCGCAAACCCAGTTCTGTTGAGGGAGAAATATCATTAGTGAAGCGCCTGGAGCGTTTTTTATGTTTTTAACATGAAAGCCTCGGATTTCAGTTACAGCGAATGAAATTTAAAAATTCTAAATAGAATGATTAGCTAATAATCTATATGAAAATGTTAACCTATTAAGAAATTGGATATTGATGTGAAAAATAAAAAAATGCATCAATTCGGCTGTAGAGTATGTTTGTATATCAAAATTAAGTTAACGTATCTATTAATGTAGATAAAGTAATAGGAAAAAACAAGTAAATTCAGGAAAATTTATAAAAAAACGTTTTTTTTTTAAACAATTTACATTTTTGTCGATATCAAATATTAGAATAAAAAAAAATTAAAGCAATTATTGTCAAAAGATTATACGGCTATTGATTCATTTTTATTGGGATTAACGTGTTATTGGAATACTTCCATCCCCAATTTTTAATATATACGTCATTTCCTAGCCATATATGGATTTGCCGGTACACTCTTTTTAGTTTCAAACGCTGCATTAGTTGTGGAAGATGGTCTGATTTTGTTCTTTCGAACAGTACTAGTGGCCCTCCTGGAAAATGTTTGTTGCGTCGAGACGCCACAACCTTCCTCCAGGAATAGTGAGACGCGGTCGGCGAATTCTACATATGCGGGAGGAGTGTATTGGGCGGTTGCTGCAATCAGGGGATTGGGGTGCTTTATAGCAGGATCAAAGAAACGCTTTGAGAAGCGTTTCATGAACTGCTGGACGGTGGGCATTTTGAGATCTAAGTGTAGATAGGAAATTCTAGAGTCTAGACAAAATCTAACTGATTGCTATTTTAATTGTATATTTTATTATTTTTATGACATTTATTTTACACTCTGTGATTACCTTAACTCACACACTGATATTAATAATTTTAGGAAAACTTTTTTTGTTTACAATGTTTGTAAATATGTGAGCACCATGTATCTATCACATAATTAATTTATCTGTCATTGCTTCATTATTAATTCTTTTTACCTATTGTGGTATAGTAATTTTATTCTAGGTGCATCGTCTTCACATATAATTATATAATTGATGTACCGATACAAAATATTGTAAAACATTTTAAAAGAGTAACGGTGGAGTTTCTTGCCCATTCTTCTCCATACGAAGCTACCTTTTGGAAGGGGAGACTAGAGTCAATTCTATTTTATTTGTAAATTTTGACGTTCAAAAGTGCCATCTACGAGGTGCCTATTTGAAATAAATAATTTGACTTTGACTTTGATCCACATTGCATTCCCCGTGACCTTTCTTAGAAAACAGTTCTGGAGGGTCTGCATCCTATAGAGATGGCGTGGCTGCGTAAAGAGGACGCAATTATAAGTCATGATGGGACTGATAACCGCGGTATAGATGCATAATTTGCACTTGAGTAACAATTTGCTGCCTGCGGTCAATATAAAGTGGAACCTACTGAGAGTGAAGAAGGCGCGCGATCGAGCTGGCTTTATGTGCTGACTGAAGGTAAGGTGATCGCCAAGGATCACACCTAGGTATTTATCTCGCTTCTCCCAAGTGATGGGCTTGCCATACATAGTGATCAGACAGGATATAACTAAACTAGCCAGAAAAAATCCGTTTATTTGTACATTGCAGCTGCCACTACCGTTCTCTCCTCCACGTTTTACTGATTGCATTGCAGAATGATTACGACCCGTAATCACTTAGGTAGCTTTGAAAGATGTTTCTCTATATATATTTAAGTCAAACTCAAAGTATTCATAAAAAAATGGCTAAAACATATTATGTAGGTACTCAAATATTAATTTTTTATACTTTTTGTTCAAATACTGAAAAATTTTTGGTAAACTTTGCAATTTATAGTATAAAAACGAAATCAAAATATGAAATCAAAAATGAAAAATGAAAATAAACCATATAATTCATTCACTGTTACAAAAGTCCAAGGTTAAAACCCCCAGGCTCTCCACTACATCTATACGAAGACTTTTTACGAGCTTTGCGGCGTACTACTGGTGTGGTAGGTGTTCTAAATAGTTGTCTTAATTCACTTCAAGACGTGGTAATTTCCATCGGTGGGAATACACTGATGGCTTATTCGCGTATAGGTTACCGGCTCCGCAATCATTCGACCGCAGAAATCGGGATTACACCGCCGCAACTAATTACGATTCGGGCGCAATGAGTAGTAAATGAGCAGGTCTCTATGCATAGCCTCATAGCAAAGGGACATTTTTAACACCGGTCTCCAAAGCGTTGGGCTCAGTCAGGGTAAAATATTTTTCTTGGATGCTCCTGGTGGAACAGGAAAAACATTTGTTACCACTGGCATCCTTACAGAGATCAGGAAGCAAGGCAAAATTGGAATCGCGGTAGCGTGTTCTGGAATCGCTGCCACACTGCTTCCCGGTGGCAAAACAGCGCACGCCATGTTTAAGATTTCCATC
The DNA here is from genome assembly GCA_963921375.1 of Tiliacea citrago. NCBI lineage: Eukaryota > Metazoa > Arthropoda > Insecta > Lepidoptera > Noctuidae > Tiliacea > Tiliacea citrago. The sequence goes on from OY992783.1 coordinate 24,420,845, forward strand.
GATTTAGAGAGCAACTTAACACCTGTTTGTGAGGTATCACGCAATAGTGACAAGGGGCGCATGTTTAGGGATTGCGCTTTCATCGTTTGGGATGAATGCACTATGGCCAAAGGAAACCAGTGGAAGCTGTAAACAGAATCCTGAAGGACATCCGCAGGAACCAAGATATGATGGGTGGTGTCACAGTTCTGTATAGTGGCAACTTTCGGCAAAACTACCTGTGGTTACGCGAGGAACTAGGGCAGACGAGGTGAGTGCTTCCCTAAAAGGTCGATTGTATAGTCGCGAGTTCATAGGCTACGCATGACCATCAACGTGCGAGCTCGGCTTGGCGGGAATTTACGTGCTCAAGAATTTTCCGATGTTTTTCTAAAAGTTGGTTAAGGTACTCTACCAGAGGAGAGCGGCCAAGTGGACTTACCAGAAACTCTTGGTAAAGTAGTTCCCACTTTAGAAGATCTGATGCGTCTGGTGTACGGGGACATCAGTCGAATACCGTACCGAGAGAGTTCTTGGGTATGTGAACGGGCCATTTTAGTGCTCAAAAATTATCAAGCGGCAACAACCAACCACAGTATTTTCTCGCTAACTGAAGGGAGCGAAGTGATAATTATACACATCCATTAACACTGTTGTGGAGCAAGATGATGCCTTGTAGAATTTCTGAATTCCGCTTACGGCACGTGGACTTCCGGCGCACATCATCCAGCTGGAGGTCGGTGTCCCGATTATGCTCCTTCGAAACTTAACTCCGCCGAAGCTGTGTAACGGCACCCGGATCAATGTCGCGTCTTTGCTGAGTAACGTCATCGAGGCGGAAATTCTAACAAGTTGTGGCGTTGGCGTAACAGTGTTTATACCGCGTATAGCACTAATTACCCAGAATTACCCATTCCAGTTTATGCACGTGCAGTTCCCTGTGAGCGTATACTTCACGTTGATGGTGTCGACCTCAGGACAAGCTGACGGACAACTGAACGTCGCTTGTTCCTGCGTCACTAGTCCGTCCTTCGTATGTCCGTACGCAAAATACGCGCATTGACGTGGAGTTGCGGACACCAGCCCGTATTACCTATTACCAGTCCGTCCTCTCTGTATATTTTGGCTGCTGAGAACCAAACTACAAACGTAGTATACAGGGTAGTTTTATAAAAATGTGACTATTATTGTAGTATATTGTGGTGTCTTACGACTTCCACACGAACGAAGTCGCGGGCAGAAGTTAGTAAGTAAGGAATATAAAACTTGCCATGTTCCGCTGTTTCATGTACTATGGAGATTTCTGCAGGAACCTTGCATTTGTCTGACACAAAGAGACTGCCTGTTACGAGAGCGGGTGTAGGAAATAAAAGTACTGATAGAAACATCAGTAAAATATTTCAAACTTGCTGTTGCGCGCGACTGCGTCTGCGTGTACCAATTTTTATTTCTAAATTTCATATCGATCATTGGGTTAGGAGTAAAAGGTCAGACAGATTTACTTTCGCATTTAAAATATTATATTAGTATAGATGCCCTCGATTCCCACCAACACGCCTAATGGCCTCATGCTTATTTCGTTCCTAAAACAGAAATCCACTTCCAACTAACATAACGAAACTAACCGGAATAATCTACTATCCATCTAGCGAACCTCAAAACAAAGTTGGCACGAGCAAAGTTAATTTTTGCGCCATGTTGTTAATAAAATGCAATACAACTCGCAGACAGTGTAATTGCCACCATTAAAAGCTGCCACTGGCGCCCCCTGTACCGACTAAGAATTGAGCTGTAGTATGTAAACAAACACGATTCGTTAGAACTGTCATTTTCACATTTTTATCTACACCATAGAAAACAGTGCCCCGTAAGTTAATTAGTCGCAAATTACTGCTGAACTTGAAATCCTGGGCTCGATCATCGGATAAAAATGTTACCTAATAGGGAATGGACACCATTGAGAAATGCAGCCCGGAGTCTGAATCGGTGTTCGAGTAATGTTATTGGTCTCGGCTTCTAGTACATTGGACTTATAACAAACTAAACAGGCAACAGGTTATTTTATGTAGGTATGTTTTAATTCAACATAATTATTTTATATCACACTAGCTTCTGCCCGCGACTTCGTTCGCGTGGAAGTCGTACTCGTACCACAGGTTTGCAAACCAGTCGTCGGACCACTAAGCTATTGGCTTAGTTGAAAGTTGACTAAAATAGCCGCTCATAAATATGCCATGATTGACTGCTTAGCTCCATAAAGGTATAGCGTGATGATAATCATTTAAAAGGTATATCTGTAACTACTGGCAATATTGTAACCTTTTGGCTCGTCTTTATACAATTTAATGTAAACTATAGAAAAATACGAACATAATGCAATATTGCTCAACCCCCAAAGTAAATAGCGTAATAATATATATACTACCGGCTGACCAGACTTAGGGAATATACATGCAAAATTAGAACATACTCTATCCGGTAGAATTTGCATGAATTCGGTTTTATGAGTTATTTCTTTCCGACTTGCAAGGCAAACATTGTGATAGCTCGGCTAATTTGCTTGATATAAATATAATTTATACTTTATAGTACTCAGGAATAATGTAGCTTTCTACCAGTGAAAACATTTTTAGAATTGAATCATTAGTTCCGGAGATTACGCCTAAATACAAACAAACTTACAAATAATTTTTACCTCTATAAAATATTAGTATAGAAGTATTAGATAAACCAACATGTTCCAATTGCTCGTTTCGTATGGGGAAGAGCGTATGAAACTCCACGGTTACACTTTTTTAAGTCTAAACCCTTCCGTCTCTGACTTGCGGAGAACGCATAGAGTAGGTACTTACCTAAAAAAAGTTAGTAAAGTTCCAATCAGCCTAATTTAACTTTTTATAATTTTAATCAAATGGCATCGAAATAAACGTCTTAACGCACTATTACAAATAATTGCTAATCAATTCTACTTAATATAAAAAGTCAGTATCAAGGATCAGAATCAAGGAACAAGATCAAGGATCAGCATGCATCAAAGATAAGAATCAAGACTAGTGTTTTGAATTGAGTATTACATTTTCCGACATGCGCCACACTACGTCCTACCTCCGCGCGTATGTGCAGAGGTAGTTTCATGCACTGGCGTCGCTCAATATCTGTTATTCTCGCCGTAACAACGACCCGCAACTATAGTCGACACCGCACTTGCTTCCACAATTTGAAATGGTGTTAAAGATGCTAAGATGTGAATACTCGTTTATAACTACGATATAGTTTGATTTTTTTCTTTTTGAAATAGTCTTTAAAGGCTTTATTTGGAACAGCCGAGCGGCTGATCGAATAATATATATGAATCTATACTATCTGTCGGTCTGACGACTGTCACACTTAGGTAAGAAGGGTACCGTTGCCAGCACAGGCTCAGCAAGCGGCCGGTCAGGCCTTCATCAGAGCAGTCTTCGCTAACTGTAGAGTTAGCGTGCGTGGGTAGCAGGCCGTAGGACGCCAGTAGGGAACAGTTCAGCTACGCGTGCAGCGCGCAGTTCGGAGCAGTGTGCAGATAGAGCAGCATGCACAGTGTAGTTGTGCAGCCCGCAGTCTGGACGTAGAACCCTGGAAGGCGCGTTAGGAAGCGCATGTTAGATGCGGTGCATTAGCAGCAAGCCGTATGCGATGTGCCCAGCTCCATTCCCCTTTCAGCAGCCAAGAAATGGTGTGGGAAAGCAGGGTAGGCAGGAAGCTTAACACATCGAAGCGGCTTACAGGCAGATAAGAGTTTGCAAAGACAGCGTGGCACAATGATAGATGCAATATGAGGTTATTAATGTGACATGCGGGCAAGTAAAACAATGGCCTTAGTAGATGGGTCGCTACAGGCAGAGAGAGTTTGCAAAGACAGCGTGACACAATGACAGATGCAATATGAGGTTATTAATGTGACATGCGGGCAAGTAAAACAATGGCCTTAGTAGATGGGTCGCTACAGGCAGAGAGAGTTTGTAAAGACAGCGTGACACAATGACAGATGCAATATGAGGTTATTAATGTGACATGCGGGCAAGTAAAACAATGGCCTTAGTAGATGGGTCGCTACAGGCAGAGAGAGTTTGCAAAGACAGCGTGACACAATGACAGATGCAATATGAAGTTATTAATGTGACATGCGGGCAAGTAAAACAATGGCCTTAGTAGATGGGTCGCTACAGGCAGAGAGAGTTTGCAAAGACAGCGTGATACAATGACAGATGCAATATGAGGTTATTAATGTGACATGCGGGCAAGTAAAACAATGGCCTTAGTAGATGGGTCGCTACAGGCAGAGAGAGTTTGCAAAGACAGCGTGACACAATGACAGATGCAATATGAGGTTATTAATGTGACATGCGGGCAAGTAAAACAATGGCCTTAGTAGATGGGTCGCTACAGGCAGAGAGAGTTTGCAAAGACCGCGTGACACAATGACAGATGCAATATGAGGTTATTAATGTGACATGCGGGCAAGTAAAACAATGGCCTTAGTAGATGGGTCGCTATATCGTTTATAGTACACAGTGAGAACATGCACAGCCCGGTGCAGCAGTAATCCTTACATATTGCAGTCTCCTGGGCAATGGATAACCACAGCCGCGTAGTCCGACATTGACATCCACGAAATCAGCAGTGCTATTCTGTAACCATCTCACCGTGAAAACTTAGATGAAGTGAACGTGGAGTGAACTGTCAGTGTCATCCCACATGATGCTAGGGATGGACCAAGTATACCATTTACAATCATAATCGAGATTTTGAACAGAAACACAATTTTGTTTTTAACCGACTTCCAAAAAGGAGGAGGTTCTCAATTCGGCGGTATGTTTTTTACGCGATTACTCCGTTAATTATAAACCGATTTTGAAAATTCTTTTTTTGTTTGAAAGGGTATACTCCCGAGGTTCCATTGCCACGAAATCAGAATCAGATGAGTGGATCCCATGGAAATCGAGGGAAACCCTCAAATTTTATAGGCAAATCAATAGCGATTTGGGTATTTTTTATAGTAACTCGTGCATTTGCTCTCGGAAAGCACCATTTGGTGAAGTGGAACTGATGATGGAGACCACATATGGCCACCGGAACAATATAATAATGAGTACCCCTATTTAACGGGTTGCGATTAACCAATTTATGCTCGTCACTATGCATATGGTGAGGGGCAGTTCTCCTGGTTCTTACCAGGAGAACTCCTCAACAATCAACGTCCCAGCATCGGAAAAAGCAATATTTTGTAAAAGGTGATGAGCAGTTAACATTAGGCTATTGTAACTTAGATAAATTCAAAACTGACCCACTAAAAAGTGAAAAATAAAAAACTTTTTACAAAAAAATAAGAATCGACTACCAAAAATGACACTACAACGTGAAAAATAACTTTAATTTCGGAAATCGGTGGCAAAAAACTCAAATACAGATCCAAAGACACCGACTTCCGAAATTAAAGTTATTTTTCACTTTGTAGTGTTATTTTTTTATAAATTAAATTGAGTTTGACAAAATTTCTGTTTTGCTATTTTATTTAAAAACCCCTTAAATAGTAATGTTAAGACACATAAATAGTAGCTTTGAAATAACATAAAATGACCAATAGAATTAGCATAAAAATATTATTGAAATCTCGATTATGATTGTAAATGTAATACTTGTTCAATCCCTATCATCAGTGGAATGACACTGACAGCTCACTCCACGCAAGATTTCACGGTGAGATTTTTACAGAATCGACATGCTGATACTACTTAGGTGATGATATTAACATAGGTTATCCATTGCAGACAGTCTAGTATAATTAGTAAATCAATGAGGAATTCAACCTTAGACCGGGGTACTTACACAGATCATGAGGTTCGGGGAATAGCTTCTGCTAGTTATGCAGGTGGATGTAGAAATGGCCGAGTGATCTTAGAGAATTAGTATTGCACCATGTTTACAGTGTTGTGCTGAGCCACTAACTAATTGTGAGATATTTAGCTTCACTTGACTATTTACTGTTGATATCCCTCACAACGCTACAATCTGATTCCAAAAATTCGTTCACTAATGGGAAGTAACAGTATTGCCGAGTGTCATAGGATATATTTCATATTAATACAAGAAGATTTCACGCGGACGAAGTCACGGACAGAAGCTAGTATACTATAACATGTTCGGGAAAAAGATGCTCGGCTTAGTTCGAATTGTGTTGAGCCGATTTGAACATGATTAAGCGAGGGTAGATACCGAACTAAATTTGCGATCGGCATGAGCCGAATTAAAGAATATGTGGATTATTGCTTCGGGTTGGCTTGATTGATTTAACCATACACACATATTTATAAACAGACAAGAATAAAAGAACAGAAAAATACATACAAAGGTGATGCTTATTTCTAAAGAAGTTTCTTCCAGCATACCTGCGATAGGAATCTCGTTATAGAGTTGTAGACAACGTGTGTAAGAGTAGAAGAGAAAATAGAATAAATAAAATCAAAAACAATTCATTTAATAAAATAATATGAGAATACACTAACATGCATACTTCTGAAATAAATATAACTAGAATGTTAATGATTATAATGTAATTTATAATAATAAATACAAACACAACTATGAGGAAGTGGAAAGACAGTTCTTTTTCACTCTTCTTTTAAATACTGCAACAGTTTGGCAGTCCCTAATGTCAGGCGGAAGTAAATTCTACGACCGCACCGCGTGCACATTGAAGGAGTAGCAGTAGAAGTTGGTAGAGTGGGGAGGGTACTTAAGAAGGTTTCTAAGGTGCGACCTGCAAGGCGCAACTGAAGGACTGGCGTAGGAAAAACGTTCGCGCAGTTAGGATTTTTAAAAGAGTAACGGTGGAGTTTTTGCCGATTCTTACGAAACGATATGTAAAAATATTTTGCTTTTATTTTTTTTTCTTTGTTAATTGTATTTTTTTCCATATGAGGGCCTTTTTTGGGTAATCTCCATCGCGTGCCGTTTTGCCCTGTCTTTGGCAGTTTTTAACAACAACTTCAATAATGTCATCTGTCTAACGTTTCCTTGGTCTACAAATGCATCTTTTCCCTTGTGATCCCAACCGTTTCGTTGTTTGTAGTGTCCATATTTTCTCTTTGTACCTTGAAATGGGATGAAATTTGACCAGCCTATTTCTATTTGAGTTCGAACACAATGACCTCCTAAATGGCTTACCTTCAAGTAACTATCGCTACTTTAAATAAATCAAATCCCAATTCGAATTATTGATAAATTATTCCAAACCAAAGTAGAATCACACTAAATTGTAAATTTACTTGAATAAATTATTCTAAGAAAATCAAACCTGGTTCCGATAGTATTCTGTGAGGCCATTACAACGGCTATAGACCACAAAGTGTGTTCGTTTCGTCGAAAACGACCGTAACGGCCACAAAATGTTAATTAAATGTACCGTACTCAGAATTATCAGGACCACAGAAATCTTAATAAATTGGTGGAGTGTACAAAGGATTGTAAGAAAGTTGTTTTAGGTGAACTCACATTTTCAGTGCTAGATATAATTTTAAAATCGTATTATTAAAGTATTTTCCTAGTTCTTTTTTTTTGTCATTTCTACACTAAAGAGTCCTCAAGTCATCATCATCTGTCTAGCCTTTACCCAACTATGTTGGGGCCGGCTTCCAGTCGAACCGGATGCAGCTAAAAACCAGTATTTTACATGGAACGACTGCCTATCTGACCACCTATCAACCCAGTTACTGGATAACACGATACCCCTTAGTAAGACTGGTTGTCAGACTTTCGGGCTTTATTGACGACCCGTAATAACTGTCAAAGATCTACAAATAACAGCCGGAGCCAACGGCTTAACGTGCTTTCCGAGGCACGGAAACAGTCCTAAGTATAAATAATTAAATATTATAAAAAAATTATCTTTCAGATAAGCAGAACTTTCTTGGAGGTGACTTAGGTCACAAATGAGTCCAAAAAGTGCTGGATTGGCGATTGGACCTCCACAAAGAGGACCGACGACCTGGGGGCCCAGGCCAACTGATTCAGCTGTTACGATGATAGAAAAGTCAAAAATTTATTGGATTGACTGACAAGCTACCGAAAAGCTTATGCCAATCCTGTTGAAAGTAGTTGTAGAAATACGAAACGCTTTGGAAGCGATTTTCACTAGTCTAAGGCCTCTGATGAAGGTCGGAGAATCCACCAGATCTGGGGAGTGCAGGACCAGTCATTGGGACTAAGTTAGGAGGAGACCCATGACCAACAATGGATATCTGCTGAGATGATAAAGGCCTGGATACCATGAAGCAGATTCAACTATAAGTACTTTTTTATAAATTTAGTTTTAACCTACTGCTAATAAACTCCACCAGAAATAACAAGTGACTGAAGTTATTTCCGTACTATCCACTGCCCGCGGTTTTGCCAGCGTGGCTGTTTAAAAAAATAAATGTAGCCAAAGTTACTCCATAACATGAGCAAACAGACAGATTAAAAAAAATGTTTTTTTTTTGTTATAAGTAGCGTATATTATACTTTCGTACGCATTTAGTAAAAAGCTGTTATTTTGACATTAGAAACAAACACTTCGATTCACTTCACTCACTCACTCTCTTCACTATATCTCCTTTCTCTTTTTTTGCTTGTTTCTCTTCTTTCACTTTTTTCACTTCTTTTTCTTTTCTATTCCCATGGTAAGCTTCCTATGGTCGAGTCTAGCAGTACAAACTAGCGCAGAATGGACACAAACTTGTGTTATTATTGCGTTTATTGCTGCCCATCCGTAATTACGTCTAAGCTGACCTATATATCAACAGCCCACTGTTGAATGTAGCACATTTAAGGTTAATATCCATGCCTTACTTGGCTAATTGGTTCAGTGTCATAGCATTTTTATTGTAGTTTTGTTTGTTGATTCGGCGTAGTAATTTCATTATGAAGTCACCACGTTATGATTCTAAAAGATGATCGGAAAGCATGTTAACTGCCGAACAAGATGAGAATTGAGTTGTTATAAATGGTTTTCATATTTCGTTCTTGGTTTTTTTCTTTCGACCCACAAAGTATTATCAAAATTGTCACATTGTCGAATAATACAGGAGGTTGCTGAAACCTCTTGAAACTATAGCCTTCACCTTTTTAGACCCTTACGGCTACCTCAACACAAGTTTCATTGTTCTAAAACAGATTACTACACATCTGGCTCATTTTGATTCCCTCAAATAGGACCACAGAGTACTCACCTGATCAATGCGCCAAAGTACAATGAGCCGCTGGTCAGTATCACAAACTTTAAGCTGGCCTCGCATTTTATTGAAACCCCATACTACGCTAGGTCCGCTCAAGGTCAGTGTTACCATCGACGTGTGACCTACTGTCCGTACGTACCGACACTCAGCTCTATTATCATTTCAGCCGAAAGACGTCCACTGCTGGACATAGGCCTCCCCCAAGCATCGCCACTTCGACTGGTTTTGTGCTTCTCGCATCCAGCGGATTCCCGCAGCCTTCACAAGGTCATCTATCCACCTTCTGGGAGGCTTTCCAACGCTACGTCTTCCGGTACGCGGTTACTACATCAGAACCTTTCGGCCCCATTGGTCATCTGTTCAAAATGATTATCCCCTATATCCTCCCATATTATATCCCTATATCTCGGCTCTAATTGTACTTAAAACACAATGAGCAGTGAATCCACAAAATTTTCCATATCACCGTAATTCTACAATAGCTCTTATTTGGAGGAATTCTCTTTGGTTGCTCACAAAGCCTCTGGAGATGCATTGAAATGAATCTAATGAACGACTATACATGTACGCACACACCCGGGATAGTTTGATATAATACAATAGACATTTTAGTAAGGTAAAGCCACATACTAATTTATACTAAGCACTAGCTTTTGCCCGCGGCTTCGCCCGCGTAGAGGTCGAAAATTAACCCACGGGAACGTACTACCGGATAAAAAGTATTCTAGGTCCTAACCTTACCAATGGTTCCATACCACCAAATCCGTTCAGCTGTCTAGGCGTGGTAAGGTGATAGACAGACAGAGTTACTTTCGAATTTATAAAATTAGCTATTATTTCGTTTTTGCTTAGCATACTTTCTGACTTTTTTGGCTATTTCTCGGCTCCTCAGGGTCGCAGCGTGATTTTAAATAGCCTATAATCTTCCTCAAGAATTGGGCTATCAAACCAGTCAGATATGAAAAAAAAAACATATCTAACTGGTAATTCCAGAGATTAGCGCGTTTAAACAAACAAACTCTTCAGTATAACTCTAACTCTTCGTATTATACAGGGTCAAATTAAATTAGCTAGCGGAACTCCACAGACGTGATGGGTATCGATATCTAAGCACGACAAAATAAAAAGAAAAAAAGGTTTGTTTTTTTTTGGGTCAATGACTGCTGATATTGTTGTTACTTACTTGAAGTTTGAGTTGATAAAATCTGTTTTATGGTGTTGAGATATCGATATCCATCGCGTGTGTGAAGTTTACACAAAAAAACCAGATTTTTAAGCGACCCCAAAAAACCCAAAAATAAACATTAACAAAATTAATTTATTTTTTATTTTATCATGTCTAGATATCGATAACCATCACGTCTGCGGAGTTTCGCTAGCTAATTTAATTTGACCCTGTATAATATAATATAGTATGGATGTATAACATTATATATATCACGTGTGTATTCCCAAATGAGGTAACCATTAGCGTATAGAAAACCCTGACTTCACTGGTCATGTTATTAGTTTGGCATACTTATTTGACGGTATCAGCAATAAAATTATCCGGTTAACAACTGTAGTTACCAACATAGCTTGCGGAGTAAGCAAAATGAAGTAGCAGAGGGCTGGTCATGTTTGTCGTAGGCCCGATGGCTGGTGGAATAGATGAGTCCTGGAGTGGAGACCAGGTATCGGCAAGCGTAGTGTGGGACGCCCCCAGCTAGATAGACCGACGACCTTAATGAGGTGGCTGGGACATGCTGGATGCGGAAGGCGCAGGACGGACAGGATGTTCTGGCGCAACCTGGGAGAGGCCCTTCTCCAGCAGTGGACTGCGACAGAGTTGATTGATTTTGACAGCCTAACTGGACAAATCTATAAAAGTCCTGTTGAGATCAATATTTAAAAAAACCGGCCAAGTGCGAATCTGACTCGCGAACTAAGGGTTCTTAGTATTCTGGTTTTTAGTATTTGTTGCTATAGCGGCTACAGAAATACATCATCTGTGAAAATTTCAACAGTCTAACTATCACGGTTCATGAGATACAGCCTGGTGACAGACGGACAGACAGACAGTTTTACCCTTTGGGTACGGAACCCTAAAAAATGATTTTTTATCAAATACGCAGGCGGCAAAAGTGGTGCCTGCTTCATGAAAACAGGTTTTATGCCGCTGTTTTACAAAAAAAAAAAACTATCTTTTAGTTTGATACATAAACAGTAAATGCTAGAATAAGCATCGTTAGAAAACGCTTATGATAAAATCTTACCTACGTTTACGACGGGAACTTATGAGATAACGGCACGTTTTTTGAAATGTTGGCGGTTGCTGGTGCCTAATGGATTAGATAAGGTTGGTTTTCAGTGGCGAGGGTCGCTGGCATGTAGGTACTTATAATCCTGGGACGGTGAAAAGCGTTTACTATTGAATCCCACTCCCTCGACTCATAAACTCGGCAGAAGAAGATTGTAGTGAGTAGGAGTCTTAACATAACTATCCATTTTTCCCAGGCGGAGGAACTTGGGGCTAAGTAATAAAAGCCACACGGGTCGATCGATTAGGTTAAGCTACACTTGCCACAATTGGTACGTAGATGGGTGACCATTTTTACATACCAAGACCCCTCCGTGCCTCGGAAAGTTCGTTAAGCCGTTGGTCCCGGCTGTTATTTATAGATCTTTGACAGTTGTTACGGGTCGTAGGAAGCCCGAAAGTCTGACAACTAGTCTTACCAAGGGGTATCGTGTTACCCAGTAACTGGGTTGTACAGATCAGGTAGGCTAGACCAGATGCAGCCATATAGCTGCATCTGGTTAGACTGGAAGCCGACCCTAATATAGTTGGGAAAATGATGGGCTTTTTTTTTTGGGTGGGAAATTATCAAATAACTTCTCCCGCTCTGAGCGGAGCGGAAGGGCGTGTCAGACTTTTACTGACTAAAACCCACCCGTGTTCCTTCATTTGCCTGTGTGCCAGGGCCATGATATCCCTTTCGGACAAACTCGCAACCCTGGCAGGCATTGGCCCTAATGAACCCCGTCAATTCGTGCTGACGTCTCTTTGAGGCGCGCGTGGAACACAACGCGCCGTCGACCCGGGGGCCTGGTTCTTATCGGACGGCGAGCTACCATCGCTCACCGTCCGCAGGGCCGCGCCTACAGTGGCCGGAAATCGGCTTGCGACACCCGACGCCCAGGGCGTCTCCTGCGGCGACTAGGGGCGTTAGGGCGCGAACCTTGCCTCTCCCTCACGCGTTCCGCCTCCTCCTTCGCGAGCATTACTGTTTCGCAGAAGGAAGTGACGGCCTCCCATGCACTCTCGCCTGCCATGGCCTGAACCAGGGCCGGACGCGAGAGATCGCCACCGCCGATCGCCTCCGTGAGGACACGGCGGTGCTCCGCACAAGCAGGGCAGACCTCCACCGTATGCTCCACCGTGTCCTCCGGGCGATCCACACAGTGGTGACACCCGGGCGTTTCCTCCCGCTTTATCCTGAACAGGAACCTCCCGAAACATCCGTGTCCGGTGAGGACCTGCGTCAGGCAGAAGGTGAGGACGCCGTGGCGCCTCTCTAGCCACTCCTCAAAGAGGGGACTTATCGCCGCAATAGTGGCGTGCCCAGCGCTGGGTTGCGACAATCGCACTCTCCATGTCGCCATGGGATCCCGCCGGAGCTCTGTCCGCTGTGCCGTGATTTCTCGTGGCAGCGGAGTTTCGCCCCGGCGATTCGCCTCCTCGTGACACTCCCAGATGTGCGCGAGGACTTTTGCCTCCAGATCCTATGGCGGTATTTCGGGAAGGAGGCTCGCTGCCTCACGGGATACCGTGCGGTAACCCCGTACCAGCCTGATGGCCATGACCCTTTGGGACGCGTTCAACCGCTGGGCTGGTCGCAGCCTCAGAGAACGCGCCCACACCTGTGCCCCGTAAACGGCCATGGACCGCACGATCCCCGCGTAGAGCCTCCGGCAGGAGGAGTTTGGACCCCCCAGATTGGGCAGGAGCCGCTTCAAGGCAGCCCCGGCCCGCTCCAGTCTGGGAGCCAAACGTCGGAAGTGCTCGACGAAGTTCCACCGGCTGTCGAGGACGAGTCCCAGGTACTTCATCGTCGACTCGACGCCGATGTGAACCCCTCCCGCCGTTATCTGGGATCTCGACAGTGGCGCGTTCCGAGGACCATAAAAACACATGGCCTCGGACTTGTGCAATGCCACCTCGAGTCCCAATTGCTGGATCCTATCGACGATTGTCGCAACCCCACGTGCCGCCAGTTCGGCCGCCGCCTGATGTGAACTCCTTTGTGCCAGGACCAGCGTGTCGTCAGCGTAGCAGACTACGCTGACGCCACTAGCGAGGTCGGTGCGCAGCACCCAGTCGTACCCGATGTCCCACAGATGCGGCCCCAAAACCGATCCCTGTGGGACACCGCACGACATCTCTCGCCGGTTCCACTCTCCTTGGTGACCGGGGTAGATGACGGCCCTGTCCGTCAAATAGGCCTCGACCACGCGACAGAGGTAGGTCGGCATCCGGTGATACCGAAGTGCCTCCCCAATACATTTCCAGGGCAGGGGTATTATGGGCACGCCACAATTGTGGCGATAAGTCCCCTCTTTAAGGAGTGGCTAGAGAGGCGCCATGGCGTCCTCACCTTCCGCCTGACGCAGGTCCTCACCGGACACGGTTGTTTCGGGAGGTTCCTGTTCAGGATAAAGCGGGAAGAAACGCCCGGGTGTCACCACTGTGTGGATCGCCCGGAGGACACGGTGGAGCATACGGTGGAGGTCTGCCCAGCTTGGGTGGAGCACCGCCGTGTCCTCACGGAGGCGATCGGCGGCGGCGATCTCTCGCGTCCGGCCCTGGTTCAGGCCATGGTTCGGAGCGAGAGTACATGGGAGGCCGTCACCTCCTTCTGCGAAGCAGTTATGCTAGCGAAGGAGGAGGCGGAACGCGTGAGGGTGAGACAAGGTTCACGCCCTCGCGCCCTTAGTCGCCGCAGGAGACGCCCCGGGCGTCGGGAGTCGCAAGCCGATTTCCGGCCACCGTATGCGCGGGCCTGCGGATGGTGAGCGATGGGTAGCTCGCCGTCCGATAAGGACCAGGCCCGGGTCGACGGCGCGTTGTGTTCCACGCGCGCCTCAAAGTGATGTCAGAACAAACTGACGGGGTCCGTTAGGACCAATGCCTGCCGGGGTTGCGAGTTTGTCCGAAAGGGATATCGTGGCCCTGGCACACAGGCAACGGAAGGAACACGGGTGGGTTTTAGTCAGTAAAAGTCTGACACGCCCTCCCGCTCCGCCCAGAGCGGGAAAAGTTATTTGATAATTTCCGTCCCAAAAAAAAAAAAAAAGGGCAGGGTATTATAGGCATTGGCGATGTCAAGAGACACCGCCAAGACAACCCCACCCCGGGCAACAGCATCCCGCGTCGTGAGGGCTCGAACGCGCATGATAGCATCCACCGTAGAGCGCCCCTTGCGGAAACCAAACTGGCTCTCCGCCAAATCCGGCCCCACCCGCACCAGCCGCCCGACAAGGCGGTCTGCAATTACTCTTTCAAAGAGCTTGGCCCACTTCGTCGAGCAGCACAATGGGCCGATAAGCGGACGGAGAGTCCGCCGGGCGCCGTAGCTTCTTTATGAGGACCAGTTTCCCCGTCTTCTAACGAAGTGGGAACTGGCCCTTCTCCAAGCATGCGCTTAGGAGGCCCCTTAGATTAGCGGTTTTCATAATTAAAATGATGGGCTATTAATTATGAAAACCGCTAATCTATAAAATGGTCCTCGAGTTATAAGTAACAAATAGACAAACAAAATAAGTTCGGCTAGGAAGGATAATAATGACCAAATGGTTCAGTCTTAAGTATTTAGTCTGGATCATGGGTGGACCTTCCCTTATCTTCTCGTTTCAATAAGGTTTTGTGACTTCGATCACCAAGGGTATTTTTCTGGAGGGAATCATACCAAACAGTATTATTATTGCCCACAAGCAATCTTGCTAAGTAACTACCCCTGAAATTCCTTATTAAAATAGGTACTTCGAGTATTCTATTCTATTCAACTTAACTACTTATATTCAACAAGTAACTTTGTTAACCAAATCAGCCGAACACAAAATCAAACTTACAAAAGCCCTATTACTACAAAATACCGCTATCATTTGCCGGCAGAATGTAAAGAGCAGTCAACGTATGCCTAGGCCGAGATTCTAGGCACGTTTTCAGATAAAGCTGCAATACAGTGACGTCAGCAAATGGGACCTACTCTCTACGTGACCGCGGAACTACGACCTTTTTTGTAAGCGTTTTCCTGACCAAACGAAAGTTTGCTTGTATCGGGTATGCGTTTATGGACTAGTCTCATATATGTACTCAGATACCGAATACCGTATTACAAATAGTTATTACGATACTAGTGTAGAGTTGTTTTTTACAAACGAGTAGACGAATTTATATTCGTCTATTTTAAGAATAATTTACGTAGCCCGAGACGAAGTCAAATGCTATAAAATGTATAAAAATCTAAATGTATAAGAAACTACCAAGGAGTTTCACATTACGAGAATAAATAAGCTGAATGATCGAACCTCCTTGGTAGCGCTTTTGCTCAATACATTTGTCTCACTTTAATACTAAAGAGAAAATGAGACGTAAGATGCTTTTCGACTCGACTATTTAATTGCGATTCGACTTTTTGCGATTATAATTTTCACCACGCGCACGTAGCGCCATTTGCAAATTCGCGCCATTTTCATATTAGAAACTTCAAAGATTTTTGCGATTTTCTGACTGATATTTTTATAAACAAAATCAAGCGAGAAATCCGATATTAATATGGAATCTACTCCACCATTATCTTGATTGAGGCAAACATTGCAGAAAAGCAGCAAAGGTCTCTTGCTGTCAAAATCGCGAGAGCGCTATTTAATGATGTACAATAATTTTATATCATGGAAGACTCGAAGAAATACTCAATCATTCTCTGAAAATGTTTTGATGGGTTATTTCAATGAATTACTTGTGAAGTATAAGCCGTCCTCATTGTGGTCAATATATTCAATGTTAAAATGCAATCTAAAAACCAATAATGACATAGATTTAACAAAATACTTAAAATTATATGTATTTTTGAAACGACAGTCAGATGGCTACACAAGCAAGAAATCAAAAGTACTCACTGCTGATGCGCCAGATGAAAGTATTTAGTAACTAAGGTACATTTGATAGTTAATTTGGTATTTTCTGGTCCTGTATAGAACTACATAAAGCATAGGTACTTAAATGACTTGTATTTTATTACAGGGTATATTAATTTTTGGTATATCTGGGGCGTGCAGGCGGCAAGAATTAGCCAACATAAATGTGGGTGATATCGAAAACCATGAGGACTTATTGCTTATCAAGATACCTGACATAAAAACCAAAGTCCCTCGTACATTCACCATACATGGTGGGTTTTACGCAATTGTCAAGAAGTATCAAGCTCTAAGAATTACAGACGCAGAGAGTAATAGATACTTTCAGAAGTACCAAAACTGCAAATGCATGCGGCATGTCATTGGCGTTAACAAGATCAGTAGTGTACCGAAAGAAATAGCAACGGTCTTGAAATTAGAAAATCCGTTAGTTATACTGGTTACAGCTTTAGAAGAACCTCTGCAACATAACTAGCGAATTCTGGAGCCGATATCATCACACTGAAACGCCACGGAGAATGGCGCACTAATAATGTTGCAGAGGGTTGTATTGAAGACTCTGTGCACAATAAAATTTAAATATCAAAGTCTATAAATATAAATAATGCTGTGGAACCGCGCCCTTCTACCTCACACGAAAACGTCCAGTCACCGCTGCACGCTCCGCCATCACCGCCGTCGCTGCCGTCATCGCCGACGTTTACGCCACATTCTCCCGTTCAACATAATACGTGTGAAATTAATAATGTCAGTCAGTCAATTAAGCTTCCAAAGCAGCAAACTTCACAGAATTTCAATTATTGTTCACATTTTACTATTAATTTCCAAGAGTGTGACCTATCTGTATAATTTCTTATTTGCTATTAAAAATAGTCTAATGAAAAAGTTTGTTTCATTACCTATTGTACTGTTTTCTCGCAAATGTGTTGAAAAACTCGTGACGTTACGTAAGCCATCGACTTCGTTTGGGGTTTACATTTGTCTACTCGTTTGTAAAAACCAACTTACCGCACTACTATAAAAACGCTACCGCAACGCTATCCGGTAAAACAGGTACTTAGGTGAGAGTACCTATTATTTAGATTACCGCACATTCCGTTGTATGGTGCGTAATTTCTTACTTTCGAACATTGTATACTACTTACGAGTTGTAGGTCGTGGGATCGAACACAGACAGGCGCTTTACTTTGTGTAAATAATTTCATCACCACTGCTCTCAAAACGGTGAAGGAAACCTTCGTGAGGAAACCGGCATTTCCTAGAACCAAAAATTCGAAGACATGTGACATCTACCAACCCGCACTGGGCCCGCGTGGTAAAGTACAGCCCACTCCCGTTTGAAGAGAGGAGGCCTGTGTCCCAGCAGTGGGAACATTATAGGCTGATTAGATAACTGTTGTTATAGCACTTATAAGTAAGTAGTTAAAAAACAACAATCATTGCAGTTATAAAATAAAAAATTAGTATCATTACCTTTTTTTTTTTTTTTTTTTTGGGTGGGAAATCATCAAATAACTTCTCCCGCTCTGGGCGGAGCGGGAGGGCGTGTCAGACTTTTACTGCCTAAAACCCACCCGTGTTCCTTCCGTTGCCTGTGTGCCAGGGCCACGATATCCCTTTCGGAAAAACTCGCAACCCCGACAGGCATTGGTCCTAACGGACCCCGTCAGTTTGTGCTGACATCTCTTTGAGGCGCGCGTGGAACACAACGCGCCGTCGACCCGGGCCTGGTCCTTATCGGACGGCGAGCTACCCATCGCTCACCGTCCGCAGGCCCGCGCCTACGGTGGCCGGAAATCGGCTTGCGACTCCCGACGCCCGGGGCGTCTCCTGCGGCGACTAGGGGCATGAGGGCGCGAACCTTGTCTCACCCTCACGCGTTCCGCCTCCTCCTTCGCTAGCATAACTGCTTCGCAGAAGGAGGTGACGGCCTCCCATGCACTCTCGCTCCGAACCATGGCCTGAACCAGGCCCGGACGCGAGAGATCGCCGCCGCCGATCGCCTCCGTGAGGACACGGCGGTGCTCCGCCCAAGCTGGGCAGACCTCCACCGTATGCTCCACCGTGTCCTCCGGGCGATCCACACAGTGGTGACACCCGGGCGTTTCCTCCCGCTTAATCCTAAACAGGAACCTCCCGAAACATCCATGTCCGGTGAGGACCTGCGTCAGGCGGAAGGTGAGGACGCCGTGGCGCCTTTCCAGCCACTCCTCAAAGAGGGGACTTATCGCCACAATTGTGGCGTGCCCAGCGCTGGGTTGCGACATTACCTAACAATACTAATAAAATTTAGTCAATGAGATGTTTGACATTGTTTACTCTTAACTAATTCTCGAACTGTTTTCGCGCGTTAGTGTGTAAGTACCTGTCTATTTTGTTTTAACTTCAAGACATGAATAGGAATAAATAAATTTAATTTAGCCAAGCTATTTCCGGGCGACCAAGGAAGCCACCGCGGGCCGCGGGTCGAAGACCTTTGATTTAGATCCTTGCAAAAGGGTTTAGCTAAGTGGTGCTGATCGATGCGGCATGTTCATGAACGGGCGCCGCGGCCGTCAGTTTGGACTGGTAATTTATTAGCTGCCACAACTTATTTTAATTATTTTAATTTTGAATTGTTTTTTTTTTGTTTCTTTTTGCTAATACTCTGGACGTGTTTTCACATTTATATGAAAACTCACTCAACTCGTTAATAATGTAAATAATATAATTTAAGAGTGTCCATGGAGTTTCTTGCTTGTTCTTCTACATAGTAATCGACTACGCTTTGGAATGGGCTTCATCTTTCTGAATGACCGATTCCTTTCCATATCAACTGCTCACCTTATAGAAAATATTGCTTTTTCTTTCCATGTTGAAGACAGTTACTAATATTAATAATATTTTCTCTAGATACATTTTTTATTCGAAAATCATGTCTTTTTTACGGATAAATATAAAAAACAAACAAGATTGTTTGGGTTTTATGTCTAAAATACGATCTGTTTACAGCAAGAAATTAGAGTTTATTATCCAGCCACCAGATTTATTTTTTCTAGATCAATTATTACTTTAGTTATAAACGAAATAAGAATTGAGACTTACGCTATTTAGTTTCGTGCTCGAACACGATCAAAGAGCGCACGCAATATTCCACTTTAATACTGATGTGTTAACGTTTAGCACATAACGGAGTGGTGGGGAGCAAGGGGCGGAGTTTGCCTGGAAATTTGATTTTGACTTAAGTCCTGGCCGAAAGGGATATCGTGGCCCTGGCACACAGGCAACGGAAGGAACACGGGTGGGTTTTAGTCAGTAAAAGTCTGACACGCCCTCCCGATCCGCCCATAGCGGGAGAAGTTATTTGATAATTTTCCCCCCAAAAAAAAAAAAGGTCTTAAGTACAATGCTTCTATTTTCTTAATGTCTCTCGGCAACCTTCGTGTTTTGTCAGTCGTAGGATTTATATCAGTTGAACTTTGCACTTGGTGCAGGCCGAACGCTCTCAATCGACTTAGGAAGTATAATATATATATATAAGTATAATAATAATTTATTTAAAATAGGAGGAATGCTGCTAAAGTCGGCAATGTGATGATTGCTGAGAGACATTTAGAAAATAGAAGCACTGCAACTTAATAGAATAGAATACTCTTTATTATGTACACCATAAAGACTACAGATATAAATAAATAAATAATAATACATCAGGTACCTACTGCCTAAAGAAAAATATTGTGTAGAAACCTGGTCCTAATGGTCGTTGGTAGTATCCAAAGTTCCTCGTAAAAGGGTTTATGTGTGAAAGTAGGTACTTCAACGACAACCGGTACAGATAGATACTAGAGACCCAATGAAAAAGGATTTTTGTTTTCGGCCAAAAACGGAAAACTAAATTCGGCCTGCTTTGCACTTTTGACCGAAAAGGAAAGTAATTATTTTTGTTTTGTTTAACGATAAACTTTAATATTATCTTATAATTCAATTAAATTGTTTGTACTAAAATCATAAGAAGACTTTAGTTACTTATTAATTTAAACAATCTGGTATTTTACGCGAAAAAAATATTTTTCATCATTTTCTCAGTTATTGTGCTTTGAGTAATTGTAATCCAAGGTATTTCTTTTCCAAAAGTGAACTGTAAACATTGATTTGCCGGATCTTAACTATTTCGGCAAAACAAAAAAAAATTTTGCCTAAAACCGAAAATAAAAAACGTAATTTCATTGAACTCTAATAGATAGAAAGGTACCTCCTTCTTACCTATTTTCATGAGTCTGATTTTAGCGGAATAGGGCTTGAATTCCTTTATAACATAATTTTATTCCTGACAAACGTACGAGTACCTACTCGTTGAAAACAATTTCCAAATGGCACGAGACAACTAAATAGCACACAGCTTAAACTAAATCAGTGAAGAAAAAAACAGAATTTTGAATAAATCCAAAGAGAAGTATTTTTCGAAGCAGACGAATCTGCGCCAGGTCTGACCAAGTCAATCAGGCGCTCGCTTCTGTTAGAATCTCACGGTGCTTTTTGCAACTTAGGAAAAGTGAGCATGACGTGAGCCGCATGTCGATTCTGTAACCATCTCACCGTGAAAACTTATGAGAATGGAGCGTGGAGTAAACTGTTATCCCACCTAATGCTAGGGATGGACCAAGTATTACATTTACAATCATAATCGACATTTTAATAATATTTTTTATCCTAATTCTGTTGATCATTTTATATTATTTCAAAGCTAGTTTTTAAGTGTCTAAACACAGTAATGTTTAAAGACTAGTCTAGGAAAACATCAAAAAAACTAAATTGAGTTTCTGACTGAATTTCTGTTTTGCTATTTTATCTATAAACCTTCTAATTTATTAGTAATGTTTAGACACTTAAATACTAGCTTTGAAATGATATAAATTTATCAAAACTTTGCATAAAAAATATTATTAAAATCTCGATTAGGATTGTAAATGTAATACTTGGTCCATCCCTAGCATCAGGTGGGATGACACTGACAGCTCACTCCATGCTCACTTCACATCAGTTTTCACGGTGAGATGGTTACAGAATCGACACGCTGATCAGGATCTTCAGCGTGATGAGCAGAATAGCTCTTCAAAATGCAGTAAATTTCTCACTTTAAGATTTATTTCCCGCATTTCTTTATAAAACTTCCCTGTATACAACTTTTGTAATTATGGTCTCAGCAGCCAAAATATACAGAGACTCAGACTCACTGCTGACGCGGAAGCAAGCGACATACAGTTGTCCGTGTGAGAAGGAGTTAGTACCGAGGTTGACTCCGTAGTCCTCAGTAGCAATTTCCCATTGCTTGCGAAGGCCGCAGGAATCCGCTGATTTCGGGAAGCACAGAAACGTTCGGAGTGGCGATGCTTGGGGGAGGCCTATATCCTAGAATTAAGTTATTGGAATAATATATAGGTAGAATACTCCTCTGACCAGCGGATTAAGTTAAATAACTACGTATACATGGAGGAAGCTAAAATTATTGCATAGGTAGCAAATAGTAGATTTATAGTATTAAACTCTTATGTAGACTGATTTGAAATCCAAGCCTTGGTCCCTCCATCTTGACGGGCACTATCCAACTACTCTGAGAAAAAATACCTAAACAAACTCAGGGGTCACAGTCTCTTTTAAAGTCCGGACATAACCTATCAGTAGGCAGGATGGGGCTGTCCATCCTTTAACGTATTAACCTTTTTAAATCTGGCACGGATGAAAACCTTGACTATTTTTGTTATCAAACAGCGTATATGCCAAACGGAAACCTCAACTAACAATTAAAAATAACTAAAAACTAAACTGGCTGTCTCTCACACCATAGCATTACATGAAATTGTTTTTAGTATTTTAGTACCTACTTTTAATTTGACTAAAATAAAAACTTTAGTTCGAAACAGCACTAAAAATAAACTTTGTTTGTAGTTAGCGGCTGATATTCGTTTTAATATTTAATTAGGTTTCATCTGAAAACTGTGGCTCTTTTTATAGGATTTAGTTTAACCGCTATTTCAATAAACGTATTTTCTTTTTTTTTTTCTTAATTTCAATCGTGGTTGGAAACAATGACGTGAAACACGATAAATATAGTTGGTCTAGTGGTCGCAAGCACTACAGCTGCACATAAGGTCCTGGGTTCGATTCCCGGGTTTTTCAATCTGGATTTTTGTCCATTTGATGGCAATGGGCTGCCCCTCTATTCAATCTGCCCAACGTTTTCCCAAAGATGTTGTAGTCGGCTTCCTGTCGAACCGGATGCAGCTGAATACCAGTATTTCACATGGAGTGACTGCCAATCCGACCTCCACAACCCAGTAACTGGGTAATACGATAGCCTTGGTAATACTGGTTGTCAGACTTTTGGGCTTCTGACGACCCGTAACGTCTGTCAAAGATCCACGAATGACAGCTGGTTTAACGTGCTTTCCGAGGCTCGGAAAAATCTCGGTACTTATAGAAGGACCAAACCCGATGGATCGACCCGTGCGGCTGTTATATGTTATTACTTAGCCATGAGCTCCTCTGGCTCCCCCCTATTACATGGAATTTAAAAAACGAAATGTGTGTGTAGGTACTGTCAATGACCTGCATACAGTGACCCGTCTTCACCTCATTTTCTTTGTAAGAGGGGTTAGGGAATACAGAGTACTGACCGTACTATAGGTACACCGATGCCTAACCCTTTGAGTTATACAGGCGTGATGTTACGTGTGTAGACGATGAATAATGTAAAAATGCCAGTTTCCCACTACTGGGACATAGGGCTCGCGCCTGTGAGAGGGTGTGGGCCATAGGTAATCCACCACGAAGGTACACTGCGGGTTGGTGGAAGTCACAAGTCCTCAAAATTATTTCTAGTACATGTCGGTTTTATTTAGCCGTTTTGAGAGCACTGGTGATAAAATGAATTGCACAAAGTAGAGTGTTTGCCTGTGGTACCGTAGGTAACATGATGTTCGGTGATTCTATTGCTTTTGAGATCGCTGCGCTCATCATACAACAGTCGTACAGTGACATTCCAATAATTAGATTTTATATGAATCTAATCGTGCGGCTGTAATTACCCCGTAGATAATTAGAACATAATTTGGTATTATTGCCAATCAATTTACCCTAATCATGGTTCTAATAATCTCGTTATAATTAAATTGATAAATATCTATAATAACCTTCTTCTACGTCGCGCGTCGTTAATGTTACACGTAAACAATGTTTTGACTTTATATCTATTCGTTTTGTGAACCGTAATTTTCAGACGATCGAGTCATTTGGTTAATGTAGTTTTTTGTCTCTTTTATTCATAGAGCTTCTTTTGATTTTGTGATTGGAGAACGTTATAGGCCTTATTAACTTATAGATGCTTCGTTATGTTGGTATTTTTCTATACTGTTTTGCTTTTTTGTTAAGCACCCTGATATCTACTTGTTGTCAGGCCTGTACTCCTCTCATACCTAAGTTTTAAGTATAATATGACAACATTGTGAAAGACAATTTGAAAGAGTAACCGTGGAGTTTGTTGCCGGCTCTTCTCCATAGGAAACGACCAATTAGAATCGTGCACCTATCTCCTGACGTTTTATAAGTGCCCATATAGTTTTATGTTAAATAAAATACTTCGCTCTATATCTAATCTTCCATACTGATCTGGGAGCGATAGAAAATCATAGAATGAATCAGCTGCTTATCATCCCGCGCAGGTCGTAAAAGTCGACTAAGGGAAACGTTTACTCTTACATCCTTTAGTAAACAAAAACTAACTTAGGGCATGCGAACTGCCACAGTTTGCAAATGGCCTAAGTTGGACAATTGGCGTAAGAACAGGCCGTCAATTTAGGGTGGTGATGGTGAATTATTAACCGCGGCACCCACGAACCGAGTGAGCAGGTTCACTGTTCAGCCATCAACCCGCATTAGACAAGCGTGATGGGTTAAATGTCTAATCCCCCCCCCCCCCCCTCCACAAAATACTTTGAATTTGAGTTGGGAGCACACTATCGTATACTTAATCGGATCGTGAGTTATTTTCCATAATAACCACGAGAAAGAGGATAACCGTTGAATGCTCTATTGATATCGACACGAGTGTGATTTGTTTGCCGCGAGATAGAAGCAAAAAGCCGTCACGCTCGACATGCCGTGACGCATGAAGCATGTCGTGCACGTTTGAGATTCCGTGAGATGATGGATGCAAGAAGTTTTTTTTTTGTGCCAATATTATTATATATTATATTCTTTATTTTTCGGACCACAATGATCCAGCGTGTTAGTAAACAATATTATAACTAAATATTATTTGATACTTATATTTGTTAGTATTATTTTTACTTGTTAATTTTGTGCACTTTTACTTATTGTAAATGTCTGTTTTTTTTAACTTTTTGCCTTATATGATCACTTCGTTGTCCGTCTGTCTTATATCAAATACGTAAGTAGGTCTACGGTCCCTTGGAGCATTTGCAGTTCTAAAAAATCAAGCTTCTAAGTCAACGCAATAAAAAAATACGGCCATTTAAGCGACATATTTTGATACTCGCAATTAAATTTAAACCTATAGGGTACTTCCCGTTGACCTAGAACCATGAAATTTGGCAATAAGTAAGGCCTCACAGCACATGTAAAGGAAAATGTCCGAAAATCGATAATTTGTAGTTTTTTGACATAAAAAAATGCGATTACAAACTTACATTACAATAATTTTCTTTTAATTATGTCATAAAACTACAAATTATTTACAGTTGGAGAATTGACCGTGACTTACGAGTATATCGTTTGAACATGTTTTTTAATTTCAACTTCATTTGATAAGTTTGTTTTGGGATAAATACGGAACCCTTCATTGTGCGTGGTCCGACACGCATTCGGCCGCTTTTTTTATTGAAATTTAACTGAGCAATTAGCTTAGATTTATGTCTGTAGGTAATGTTTAATGTTTTTCAATTAAATAAATAAACCGTTGCAAATCAATCTAGCCACTAAACCACAGTACACTTTACGCGACTCTAGACGGGAATATCTCAAAATGTAAATAGATCCCCAAGTGGAGTCCTTTCCGACATATTATCTTTCACATATATTATGCATACGAAACGTGGACCAACTTCGAGCCAGCTTAGACGTTGTAAAATGGCTTCAGTTAACACATTTTGAGCTCATTTTTAAAGTTACGTTGAAGTTTCGAGTTTCAATTTTGTCTTGGGATTATGTTTTCGCATTTTGGCAGGGAATTGTGTTGTTATCTTAAATCTTAAAAACTCATAAGGAAAATGAACTTTAGTGTATTTGCCATCGCAAATCAGGGTAGAAATTCATGTTTAGCAATAAGTGGGTCTGGTCTATAACTGACTCCCAGTTGCACTAGGCAACTGTTAGGCTCAATTTATAAACTTACTTAGCATGTGCTTTGATGGCCTGAAACACAGGTTTTTCATAAACCTAGTTCAGGCAGGTCTTCATGACAGTTAGAATTAAATTTTCCCCGATTGTAATTAATCTAAATCATAATTTTACTTTACTTTATACTTAAATAAATTTTATTTTAGTTATTTGACTTAGACATGTTCTCGTTTCTATAATGCACTTGTAAGTAGTTTAACAATTGTGCGACAGTAATTCCACATAATAATAATATGCAATAAAATGCTCAGACAAAGTAGGTACTATCACGGGCACCCAAATCGGACCACTTTCAAAACAAAATCTCTCTGATGTCCACATCCGTTTACCGTCCCTTTTTCCGTCGACCTATAAAACAAAACTACATAGGAATCTTTTGTTTTAGGTTTTATTTACGGAGACGCGGGCGTCGAGCGTTGCGTTGGGCGATCCGGCCTGCACTAAATTCAAACATATGGCGTTGTATGAGAGCGTTTACAGAGAAGCGATTTTACACGCGTTTGCTTGAAATGCAGGCGGAGCACGCGGATGGCACCGCCGCGTCGCACGTGATGTTTATCGTGGCGGCGCACGCGGCGTTGCGTTTCTGTAATTCTCCGTTCAGGGTAAAACGAAACAACACCCGCGGCGTCGCACGCCCCAGTACGAGCATACGGCGATACCCGCTACGCTACACGCTAGAAGTTCCGCCGAGGCCGCAGAGGCAGACACCGCTATTCTTCACGCCCCGCGTCTCCATAAACAACATCGTACATTGCCATATGTTTGTGTTTGCGCGTGTGATGACGTAGGCCGCTGCACAAACCGCCTCTCTGTAAACAGAAAAAACGTCCGACGTGCCGCGAGACGCCACGCTGCACGCGACGCGTGACTGGCGTCTCCATAAACGAGCACTAAGGGTTCAAAAATCCAACTGAAAGATTATTTCAGAAATATTAATTCAGTAGGATTTTTTGAACTTAGAGAGTTGTAATGCTGATTCTAATGATTATAATTCTGTAAAGCCATATTTGTTATGGCCGCGAATCATATTTAGATCAACATACAACCTGTTACTGACCTGTAAATGGCAAAAAACCTAAGAAAATTTGAATTTCGCGGGCTACCTTAGCGCATCCCCCTTAAATATATTTCTCAGGCTCTGTTAGAAAGATCACAGATGTCTGAGCACCCTTTCTCAACCAATAGGAATAGAACAATAAGAATAGCAGTTAAGCGCTACAAGCAGGAATAGTCCTTAAATCGGACCACTCCGATTTGGATGCCCGCGATAGTAGGTACGTGCTAGGTGACGTTTTAGATCTTGGTCTTACTCTCATTATTGAAAAACTCATTAATGCACGAGTAACAATTACGGTTATTTTCTTTGTGGAGTAGAACCCTTCTCGCGGAATATGAAACTTGGATTTTCACAAAATACGCACCTAGTTTGAGAAGCCAACATGGCACTCTCACAAAATGATTTTTTAATTGGTTAAATCCTTTATGAGACACCATTTTTACACAGATTAGCTGTTTTTACTATACTTTAGATGCACGATTCAAAAATTTCATTTTCAAGTATCCTGAGAGAAATTGCAGAGAATATATCAATGTTTTTGCGTCAGTAAGGGATTTTGTAAAATGGCGCTCGTTCAGGTATTTTAACATAAGGATAACTGATGAATACGATTTTACTTATTCTATTATCAAAACAACTTTCAAGCTGTGCTTTTAAAAATTACCCAAATTATTAGTTTCTACCTGAGTAGAGTACGGCAAAGCCAAAATAGGGTTATGTACTGGCCTTATGTGCCTACCCTATGCCTTAAAATATGGACTTTATTTTGTGACAGCAATTTGTCAATCTATTTTTATGTTAATTTGCATGAATATTCTGAAACATATAAGCAAAATTAAACTTTATATGATTTATTGGATCTTTTTCTTTCCATGATGAAGACAGTTACGTAATTGTAATATTTTCTCTCAATACATTTTTTATTCGAAAATCATGTCTTTTTAGAGTTCCGTATCTCAAAAAAAAAACGGAACCCTTACCCTCACTCGTGTGTCTGTCTGTCTGTCCGTCTGTCACAGCCGATTTGCATTGAATCTACTGGACCGATTAAGTGGAAATTTGTTTGTCAATCTATTTTTATGTTAATTTGCATGAATATTCTGAAACATATAAGCAAAATTAAACTTTATATGATTTATTGGATCTTTTTCTTTCCATGATGAAGACAGTTACGTAATTGTATTATTTTCTTTCAATACATTTTTTATTCGAAAATCATGTCTTTTTAGAGTTCCGTATCTCAAAAAAAAAAAAACGGAACCCTTACCCTCACTCGTGTGTCTGTCTGTCTGTCCGTCTGTCACAGCCGATTTGCATTGAATCTACTGGACCGATTAAGTTGAAATTTGGTACACATATGGACCTCTATGACCCAAACACGGACGTGTAACGTAAATAAACGAATTTTGAATATGAGGGTTACTTTTGGGGGCAAATTAGAAAATTAAAAAAAAAAGTTTTTCAAACTGTACCGTGCGCCACATCAAATGAAAGGGCTTATTGTAAGGGTTTCAGATATTTTTTTTAATAATTTTATAATAAATACTTTTGAAATTATTAACGAAAATAGATGAAAATTTACCATCCCTTTATCACTTGTAACGTTGTATCGTTACTATCTTGCAAACAACAAAATGACAACAATAAGATGTCACGTCGAACCGCAGACGTAATAATATTAGGGACGTCCTAAGTTACTAAACAACATAAATTAGCTGTCTGTGCTAGTGATGCGCGCGGTTGGCATATCCGAACGTGCATAATGATCTACGTGGACACCGCTCGCGCCGTGTGCCGCTCGCTCACGGTCACCTTCCATTCGAAATCCTGCTCCGGGCGAAGACGCACGTTTACCTGATTCCATATCACTTGTGGTTCATACGTGGTCTTCACCATTTTAAAAGCCTAAAGCAGACAATTGGCTCATATTAGTCAACCTTATTAAATTCTGTGTTTTCGTAACCCCATATTGGGTAAGTGTTGAATAGCTAATTAAGTTTTATATTTTTCTCTGTTTGCTACCTATTTGCTACCTTTGTTTAGCTTATTATGCCTTCTGCATTCATATTTACCATGCAACCTATTTGCCTACAGCTCTGTGCATTTTAAGATTATGTTCACTCAAAATGTGCAAGTCATGCCGTGCTTCTCACCACCATTTTGTTAACTCCGAACTGATTGTGACATCTACACACCACCTTCATTAGCGCATTAGTACATCTAGCTTTGCTTTTGCTTGGTGTCACAATCAGCAGAGGTGACCAATATAGGTCATATGGTGACAAAGTACCGGCTTCACCGTGCAAATTATCGGCTTCTACCATCCAAAGTTCCGGCTAACAACTCCGGCTTACCGATCTTTAATTATCGGTGGCATCCGGCAATCTACTACCGTGCCATCACCTGCCGGCAGTTCAGGCAATCCTCCAGCTCCGCGCCGGGTACATATTTTACCCGCGCGGCACGTCGACCTGGGCTTCGGGTCTGGCGTGAACATCCGCCGACCGTCACCATCCCTGGCGTCTGCAGCGTGGCACACCCGCCGCGGTCTTCGTCACACCAGGCTGAGCCAGGAGAGTACTGTGCTACTCCCAAGGGAAGTAAGCAAAATCCTTGTGACCATAGACTTATCTACCCCCTTCACTTTTTATGTGATATTATGTTGACAATTTACGTGGTTTTACTTATCTGGTTCACCACGTAAAGCCTTTCCGTCACACACTACCTATCTCCGAAACTACTGAGCCTAAAAATTTGGAAAATTACACAAAATAGTTCTTTACAGACAGATTACAGGAAAACCTATAAGAAGTCTATGATCTTAGAATAACATAGTAAATCTCTCAATATTGTGCGTACAAACTGGGGTCCCTATGTTGTTTCGAACGCCGCTGTTGCGACACACGCTGTTGCGAATTATTTTTCCACTGCCTCACAGGTTCGAAAGCTCACGGACTCGAATGAAGTAGTCGCGAAAGACGCTGTTTCGAAAAACATTTTCACTGCCTCATACGCTCGAATGCTTGTGATTTCGATTTATTTAGTCATAAAGTGTACAGAAAAGTATTTAATCATTTGGGTTAGGTTAGGTTAGAACAGTGACCATTAACGCGCGAAGGCGAGCGAGCGAAGCGAGCGTGCCGCGGCAGCGGCCGCCGAGCGCCAGGTCCCCTCTATTGTTGGTAAATTCAGTTACCAAAACAAAAACTCTTCATCAATATCCAATTTAACTAAATTACTATCACAAGCATTCGAGCGTATGAGGCAGTGAAAATGTTTTTCGAAACAGCGTCTTTCGCGACTACTTCATTCGAGTCCATGAGCTTTCGAACCTGTGAGGCAGTGGAAAAATAATTCGCAACAGCGTGTGTCGCAACAGCGGCGTTCGAAACAACATAGGGGACCCGTACAAACTTACATTTGTAGTTGGAATGTATGAGGGAACATGTTTTTCAACTGCAATGTTAAGTTTGTTCGTAGGATAATGAATCCCCCAACACGGAACCCTGCATTGTGCGTGGACCAACACGCACTTGGCCAGTTTTTTAAGGATAATTCTAAAAAACAAACAAGATTGTTTAGCTTTTATGTCTAAAATAAATATTCACAGCAAGGAAATATAGTTTATTATCCCGACAGAAGATATTTTTCTCTGAATCAAATATTACTTTAGTTATAAACGAAATAAGAATATAGACTTACGCTATTTAGTTTCGTGCTCGAACAAGATCAAAGAGCGCACGCGATATTCAACTTTATTACTGATGTATTAACGTTTAGCACATAACAGAGTAGCGGGGAGCGAGGGGCGGCGCTTGCGTTCGGTACTTGATTTCAACTGCCTGCTCTTAAGGCACTCACAAGAGATAAGATAAGATAAGATAAGATAAGATATTCTTTATTTGTCTAAACATGGTATACATACAAGAGCATGCAAGATTAAAATCAATTGTTCAAGTCCAGTCATGTTTAGCCGTAAGTATCGGCGTACAAATATTTCTATAATATTGAAAACTATTATTCTTTTTATTGACAACTAAAAAATTATAAAATTTCACAAAAAGAAAGAAAGTTACCCAGAATTGCAAATACAATTTTTTTTAACTTAGAGACCTGTTAATTCGAAATTATTATTATAACATAATGTCAACATTCAGATTGAAAGAGAGTAGCAGAGAGAGCAGATTCAGATAGTAAGAGGCAAATGATAAAAGGGCTAGGCTTGTCAAAAAAAAAATTGCCAAATCTATATAGTTTGTAGTAGCGGAAAAAATATATGTTATTTTTGAATATATAATATTTCTTAGAACTTGGTGGTTACCAAAACACGTTTAGAAAAAAAAATCTCGATACAAATTAACGGTAATCTAACCCTTTACTTTGAGTTTCAATCCAAAATATCTGTATTAAATATCAACGTACGGTTAGTATTTCATTAATAACAAGAACGTCTTATTTGTATGCAGAACTTGGTTGTTTTTTATTTTCAATTACTCAACTCATTTTTGAGTAAATAAATAATTGCTTCAAATGTTTGGAATAAATTACAAGCGTTGTGTCATCGCGCTTCTTTTTCTTTTGTATGCAGTCTGACAGTGATCGCGGTTTACCTGTTGTCAGCGTCTTAATGCAATAAAATTTATAGATTATTATAACAAGACATCCCCGAAGACGAGGCAGTCAAAGCATAGCATAACATAACATAATCAGCCTATAATGTTTCCACTTCTGGGACACATGATTCCTCTCTGTGAGGAGTGAGCCATCACGTGGGTAGTGCGGGTTGCTGGATGTCACATGTCTTTGAATTTTTAGTTCTGGGACATGCATGGTTTCCTTTATGAGAGAAAATTTCTTAGATCTATACGCGTTCAGAAAACTGATGGGGTTGCCATGCGGTGCAGTGTGTCGAGGATGTTTGCGGCGGCGCGTGAAGATTGTTTTTACACAAAAATGCGCAAGCGCGCAGCATCAGTCAGGCTGGAGTCAGTGCCAGTTTTAAGGACAATGTTATTAACTCTGTGAGTCTTCGCTCAAATTAAAGATTTTGAATTTTTGAATTTGAATAAAAAATATTCTGCAGTAAGAATTTACATAAACTTAATGTAATAACTATAATAGAAGTCAGAGAACGCGTCACTAATTTAATTATTCACGCACCATGCATCGCTCATTGGCAACTAGCAGAATGTTACATAATCGGATCAATTGCCTTAATAGTCCGCTATGGATTAATTTAACTCACTAGGCGGTAAAGACGCTATTTATGTGCTATGGGCCGCTATCAGAATGAAAAAAAAAATGCGTTTCGTTAAGTTGAATGGAGATCGACATGATTGTGTCTGTATGGATTCAGGAGCCATGTCTCAATATTTAAATGCGGGTACTACTAATATTAAGTACACACACATACACATAAACTCACGCCTTCTTCCCATGGTGGTAGGCAGAAACTATAGAACGCCACCTGTTACGATCCTTACATACTCTTTTTGCTTCGCCTACGTTCATACATCTGGTCATACACGCACGCCGATGGCGAGTACTAAGTAATATCAGGTAGTAGGTAAATTATCCCATTTTGTCACCCCGATCCTGGAATTTTTAGTAAACCCGTTAAAAAGTTATAGGACGTTTAAGGTGGCTCCTCAATCCAGACGTCTGGAAAGAGGAGCCATCTTAGAACTCAATAACTAGCCAACGGATATTTTTGAAACTTTGGTGGGACTCATTTGTGTTTATGCTTAATCTGTACAAAAAAAAAGTGCAAAGAAAAAAACAGCGCGGTGAAATTTATGGTTTTGTATGAAAAATCAAAGCATTGTAGCTATCTCAAATTCAGGCGTACAAAACCCATATTTTTGCAAAAAAAAGCATCATAGGCCGTCTATAATGTTCCCACTGCTGGGACACAGGATTCCTCTCTGTGGGCCCGCGTGGTGGATTACAACCCACTCCGGGTTGTAATCCACCACGCGGGCCCAGTGCGGTTTGGTAGATATCACATGTCTTCGAATTTTTGTTTCTAGAACCTCCGTTTCCTCACGATGTTTTCTTTCACCGTTTTGAGAGTAGTGGTGATGAAATAATTTACACAAAGTAATGCGCCTGGCTGGGTTCGAACCTACGACCTACAACTCTTCAACCACTTGGCCACCACTGCCCTTTCGGCTGCCTAGTGCGAAATCTCAAGCTTTGCCAATTAACTTATGCATAGTGAAGTACTAATTATATACTGTCCAGTAACTGTCATTTGTAATTAGGTTAAGTTAAAACTCTTACGTTAAAGCTCTTCAACAAAGTAAGGTCGTGGTTTGGAAAGCATTACGTTGTACTAACACAGAATTTTGGGGATTAAGATTGGCCTTATTTATGATGCTTTTTATAGCATGGGCAGACAGAATGGCTAGCACGCCTGCTGTATTCTAGCATGTATGGAAGTGGATGTCCACGATAATATCAACTCAACTCAACTTGTTATTTCGTGTTTGTTTTTTTATTTCTTTGAAAGAAAGAAAGAAAGAAAAATAATTTTATTTGTCACAGAAACACGTGCAAGATATATGAAAACATAAACTGGTAAAACAAATAGTCGGCAGCTGCACGTCATGACCGTGACAAGAAGGCTTGCACTCAGCATGATGCAGTGCTATGGGGGACCCACAGCACAGCGCTGATTTTCAGTGCTCACCCGAAAAATACGTACGGAACCCAAGTCAGGTTTAATGAGTTGTACATAATAGCTAACAAAATAAAATAAAACAAACAGTACTTAGAATAGAATGCCTATACAACCAAATACATAAGAATAAATATGATTAAAAAACACAAAAATTAATCCTCTGGCCATGCATAAATAAAGTAGGTACCTACCGAAAACATTACGCCGCCGCGCCGCGCCGCGCGTTGGCGCTTTGCGATATGTTTACCGCAAATAAACGTATTTTCTTTCTTTTTCTTTTCTTTCTTAATATTATCACGTAAGAAATGATAAAAATGCAATAATTCTGGGCAAAAACTGTCTGTCTGAGAAGTACCGACAACATCGCAATATTTGATTGTAAAGCCGCTTGCTTTAATTTTTTTTACTTTATGATACATTACGATTTTGCATATGTATCTGTCATGTTTTGTAAAAACACATTAACAAATCTTGTAAATAAAAATAACACACAAATATAATTGTTTTATACTTTACATGAAACAAGATTTATGCATTTCTTACACGAATAAAATGGTAACTGTCGCTTATCGAGAAAGTTACCGTTTGCATAATCAGTAATACGAGTAACTTGATAGGTGCAAAAAGTGTTTTAATTGTTATGATAATTAAGGGGCTATTGAAATTATTATAGTGTTATAACTGATCTACGACCAGTAGACCTAGCGAGCACAAACTTTTTTGCAACAAATAAATTTACCAGTATTTTGTTTTTAAAAACATGGTGAAGAAAAATATGAGTAAAAGTTTGTAGGCCAGCTAGAAAAAATAAATAATAGCTTTTAATTGGCCGAGGTAACGCTGCAGCCTAGTTCTGTGATGAGAATGTGGTCCCAGGTGCTCCATCAATCCCTTTTTTTTTTTTTTGGGTGGGAAATTATCAAATAACTTATCCCGCTCTGGGTGGAGCGGGAGGGAGTGTCAGACTTTTACTGACTGAAACCTACCCGTGTTCCTTCAGATGCCTGTGTGCCAGGGCCATGATAACCCTTTCGGACAGGCTCGTAACCCTGGCAGGCATTGGCCCTTTCGGACCCCGTCAATTGGTGCTGACGTCTCTTTAAGGCGCGTGTGGAACACAACGCGCCGTCGACCCGGGCTTGGTCCTTATCGGACGGCGAGCTACCCATCGCTCACCGTCCGCAAGCCCGCGCCTACGGTGGCCGGGAATCGGCCTGCGATTCCCGACGCCCCGGGGCGTCTCCTGCGGCGACTAGGGGCGCGGGGGCGTTGATTTTGACTTTCCCTCATGCGTTCCGCCTCCTCCTTCGCGAGCATTACTGTTTCGCAGAAGGATGTGACGGCCTCCCATGCACTCTCGCTCGGGACCATGGCCTGAACAAGGGCCGGACGCGAGAGATCGCCGCCGCCGATCACCTCTGTGAGGACATGGCGGTGCTCCGCCCAAGCAGGGCAGACCTTTACCGTATGCTCCACCGTGTCCTCCGGGCAATCCACACAGTGGTGACACCCGGACGTTTCCTCCCGCTTTATCCTAAACAAGAACCTCCCGAAACATCCGTGTCCGGTGAGGACCTGCGTCAGGCGGAAGGTGAGGACGCCGTGGCGCCTCTCTAGCCACTCCTCAAAGAGGGGTCTTATCGCCACAATTGTGGCGTGCCCAGCGCTGGGTTGCGACAATCGCACTCTCCATGTCGCCATGAGATCCCGCCGGAGCTCCGTCCGCTGTGCTGCGATTTCTTGCGGCAGCGGATTTATGACCCGGAGTTTCGCCTCTTCGCGCCACATCCAAATGTGCGCGAGGACTTTCGCCTCCAGATCCCATGGCGGCAGTCCGGCAAGGAGGCTCGCCGCCTCATGGGAGACCGTGCGGTATCCCCGTACCATCCTGATGGCCATGACCCTTTGGGACGCGTTCAACCGCTGGGCTGGTCGCAGCCTCAGAGAACGCGCCCACACTGGTACCCCGTAAAGGGCCATGGACCGCACAATCCCCGCGTAGAGCCTCCGGCAGGAGGCGTTTGGACCCCCCAGATTGGGCAGGAGCCGCTTCAAGGCAGCCCCGGTCCGCTCCAGTCTGGGAGCCAAACGGAAGTGTTCGACGAAGTTCCACCGGCTGTCGAGGACGAGTCCCAGGTACTTCATCGTCGTCTCGACGCCGATGTGAACCCCTCCTGCCGTTATCTGGGAACCCGACAGTGGCGCGTTCCGAGGACCATAAAAACACATGGCCTCGGACTTGTGTAATGCCACCTCGAGTCCTAATTGCCGGATCCTATCGACGATTGTCCCAACCACACGAGCCACCAGTTCGGCCGCCGCGTGATGGTAACTCCCTTGTGCCAGGACTAGCGTGTCGTCAGCGTAGCAGACTTCGCTGACGCCACTAGGGAGGTCGGCGCGCAGCACCCAGTCGTACCCGATGTCCCACAGATGCGGCCCCAGGACCGATCCCTGTGGGACACCGCACGACATCTCTCACCGGTTCCACTCTCCTTGGTGACCAGGTTAGATGACGGCCCTGTCCGTTCGATATGCCTCGACTACGCGACAGAGGTAGGTCGGCATCCGGTGATATCGAAGTGCCTCCCTGATGCAACTCCAGGGCAGGGTATTGAAGGCATTGGCGATGTCAAGAGACACCGCCAAGACGACCCCACCCCGGGACACACCATCCCCCGTCGTGAGGGCTCGAACGCGCATAATGGCGTCCACCGTAGAGCGCCCCTTGCGGAAAACAAATTGGCTCTCCGCCAAATCCGGCCCCACCCGTACCAACCGCCCGACAAGGCGGCCTGCATTAACTCTTTCAAAGAGCTTGCCGACCTCGTCAAGCAGCACGATGGGCCGGTAAGCGGACGGAGAGTCCGCTGGGCGCCCCGGCGTCTTAATGAGGACCAGTTTCCCCCGTCTTCCAACGAAGTGCAAGCCAAGCATGCGCTTAGGAGCCCTCTTAGTCGAGGCCCGAGAGCCTCCAAGGCCAGAACCCAGGCAAGCCGTCGGGTCCTGGGGCGGTATTCTTGGCATTCAGCCTACGTTCCGCCACTCTCAGGTCTACCTCGGTCACCTCCGAAGAATCGTCGTCGTCGTCGGTGGTGTGGTCCGCATCGGGCACCGCAGGAGGCGGAGCCATGGGCGGGGGAGTATGTACCCCTCGCGAAGGCAACAGAGCGCTCACCACGTCCTCCACGAGCTGGGGCCGGAGACTCTGCGTCAGTGGCGGAGCCCATGGGCGAGTTTATCCCGCACCCCTTTGTAGCAGCGTCCCCACGGGTCTCCGTTCAGAGTCCCCAGCGACTCCTCGCAGGCCAGTCCTCTGGCCCGCTGGACCTCCGCTCGGAGGGCGTTCTTAGCCTCTCTGTACCCCTCGTACAGCTCCGCCTGAATGGCTTCCGTATCCGGAGGGTGGATACGGAGCCTGCGGTGCCTGGAATATCGGCGCCGCGCAGCAACGCACGCCTCGCGTAACGCGGTCAGCTCGCGCGACCACCAGCACACCTGGCACCGGGCACGTCCGGGCTGGACCCGGGGCATTGCCACGTCACAAATTTTGGACATGGCCTCCTGGAACCACTCCGCCTCGTCGTTGATGTCGGCAGGCCTGTTCGATGATGATACCCAGGCCTGCACGATCGAGGCTTCCAGGAGGAGCTCCCGGTCCAGCTGCTTCAGCGCCCACCGCGGACCACTCGGGGCCTGTCGGACCGGCGCGCTCGAGGTCATCAATCCCTACCTAGTAGTTAAAGAGCCGATCCCACTGGTAGAAATCTAAAAGTGCAATTTACTGCATTTTGAGGGGCTATTCTGATCATCACGCCGAAGATCATCATCAGCCGGTCTATTCTGTAAACATCTCACCGTGAAAACTCAGGTGATGTGAGCTGTCATTCCATTGATGCTAGGGATTGACACTATGTGTAATGCTCACTTCAAACTCACTTCACCTAAGTTTTCACGGTGAGATATTTACAGAATAGCACTACGGATCTTCACCAAAGTTCTATGAAATCAACTTAAAGTTACTACCTTTCCTAGAAAAAAAAGGAACCATCGAAATCGGATCTCATGGCGGAGATATTATAATATAATATAATATAGGCTCCCTTTTTGCCTGTAATTGGAGGAAGTAGGGTCCCATCAAACATCCCTGACGACAAAAAAAAATCTATAAAGTTGTAAAACCTGTATACCAAGTTTCGTCTAGATCGGTTTTAAAACACGACCTGTATAGGAGTAGCAACAAACTGACAGAGAAAAGCAAATTTTGCGACTTGAAGCAGAAACACTTCGCTCGCTCGGTCAAATATAAATAGAACAAAACACAAAAAAAAATACAAGATTTAGGTAACTAATGCTCTAAACACCGAATATTTGATTAAACGAATACTGCCGTAGTATCACATTCCCATATAATTCGGTGGGGAGTGCGACATTACCTACGTGTTTCCTTTGAACTCTCCTAGGCCTGCTTTTTATACAAATCAACGTTCTATTTGGTGGTTTCACATGCATTTTACAGACGAACATTTTTGAACGAAAAAAGCGCGTAGGCTTACCAAAATTGACTTTAATATTTTTGTAAAAACGAAATAAAAACTGAAGCTGCGCGTATATTACATTAAATTCACATACAAATCGGCTTTCAAAAGCCTCGGTCGCCACTTTTATCAAGCGAATTAACATATTTCGCTGAACTCCACCCGACTGTAACATTTATAAAACATAAGTTTCCATTGTTACGGTCTGGCTTTAAGTTGCTTTAAAGTTTTCTATTATGGTCGAAGGAAATCCTTTTTTAAGTTGTGGTTGGTAAGTTTCACTTGAAACTTTTGTTAAAATGAGAGTTGAGATAAGCAAAGTTGTTGGATGCTGTTATATTATTTTTAGTTGACCTGTTGTGGCCTACTTTTGGGTATTTTTAATGCCCTTTCCACATCCAACAATGATACCGCTTGTTGATGATATTTTCATTACAGAAGAGAAGTCCTGGAAAAGCTAGATAATGCAGATGTCTATCATGAAAAGTGTAAATTGTGAACAAAAATAAACTAAATTAGGTAATTATATGGTTCGATTTATTTGGTTCGTTCCAAATAAAATATTTTTTAAGAACATAATATAAATTTACGTAAGTGCGTAAAACTGAAATAACACAGAGTAAACCGCCTGTCTGGGTTCGAACCTACGACCATTTACTCGTAAGTCGCAGCCGTTACCACTTGGCCACTACTGCTCTACTGTGCTTTGTAAATTATTTCATCACCACTGCTTTCAAAATGGTGACGTCGTGAGGAACCGGCTTGTCCTAGAACCGAAAATCCGAAGGCCGGTGGTGTGGTAGATAACGGTCCTCTCACCGAGAGGAGGCCTGTGGCCGACCCCAGCAGTGGGAACATTATAAGCTGATTATGATTATGCCAAACTAAAATTTGTAGTTGGAATGTATGGAAGAACATGTTTTTCAACTACAATGTCAAGTTTGTTCTTAGAATAAATTCATCCCAACTACGGAACCCATCATTGCGCGTGGTCCGACGCGTACTTGGCCGGTTTTTTAAATAACACAGACACAGTAACCTATAAGAAGTGTTATTATTAAAATAATAGTTATTATGGTTATCACATTCGTTACTACCATTTGGCGTCAATAGATGTCGTTACGTGTATGTAAATTTCGTAATGAAAAGTTCTTCTTGAATACTCTAAGTCATTTATCTTTTGATAAATTGAAGCGATTGCGATGAAACCA
The DNA here is from genome assembly GCA_963921375.1 of Tiliacea citrago. Taxonomy (NCBI): domain Eukaryota; kingdom Metazoa; phylum Arthropoda; class Insecta; order Lepidoptera; family Noctuidae; genus Tiliacea; species Tiliacea citrago. The sequence goes on from OY992783.1 coordinate 24,460,138, forward strand.
AAATTGAATAAAATTCCGAGTTACACACAATATTTCAATATTATAAAAGTTAACCATTATTGATTTCGTACTTTTTACCTGATACTTTAACAAAATAATCTCTTACATCCAAACAGACAAACAGACAAAAATTCCTTAGATGGTAGAAACACACAAACAATTTTTTTTGAAATATTTTTAATGTAGGTACAGACGCCTCATCTACAGATATATTATACGTATAGTTATAATAATTATATAGATTTTTAAATAGAGAATGCTAGAATCCTGTTATTAAAATTAAATGTAGATAGTATTTAACTAAAAAATTTGTACGCCGCTGGCAAAACATAGAGTGTCAACTGAAATGTCAGTGAAGACCAAATGTCTGTTCCAAACCTGTGTTTAAAAAATAAATATTCGTTCATTCATTCGTTCATAGATTGCTATTGCCATTCAAAAACGCACCGACATATAATTCATAATATAACGATATAAACATAACATAATATCATCACGCCTGTTTTCCCCAAAGGGTTAGGCAGAGGTGTACCACATAGTTGATACACCCACATTTAGCCAGTTTTATACCATGTAATAGAGTAATAAATGATAAATGATTTTTATTTCTGTAAGTAGGTTTGTACAAACACTTTTACATGTCAATCATATTTTTAAAACTAGATGAGGTCGGCGTTTCCTATCTGACTTTAATAAATAACGAATAGTCGTATAAAGGCGTTAATAACATATAAATAACTTCGGCTGAGAGTAATTAATTTCCATTACAAAGTTTCAACAAGTCAAACCAAAAGTTTAATTTCAGCGGACAAGGATAGATTAGTAGACAAGAGTATTAAAAATGTTAGCGTTTTTATTTTTAGGTGATTTTTGTATCGAGAAATCTTAATTAATTAGTGGAATTTAACTAAATGAGATGGGCCAATTGTTACTTAAGAGGAGGCTCCGTATTTTTATGTTAATTTGCATGAATATTCTGAAACAGTCACACATTCAAGCAAACTGAAACTTTAGTAAATAATTTATTGGATCTTTTTCTTTCCATATTGAAGACAGTCAAAAGAAAAATGACCAGAACAGATAAAAATACTAAATAAACTAAACTAAAATACTATAAAAATAGTAAATTCCCAAAAAAAAAAATTCTATAACACAGAGCACAATTTTTCATATTCACTCAGAACCAATTTTTGCCAGATATAAGTGCAAGTCCCGAACAAAAATATAAAAATATTGGTACAAAGCAAAGAAAAGCCCCTACACATACGTCACCCATTTGTCATAATTACTCATTTTGGAGACCAAAATCGATTTGGAACTTTTAAAATTTTTAACGATTAGTAAGTCTTCGATCAATTTCAATAATACTTAAAAGCCTGCACTTTAATGGAAAAGAAATCAAATTTTATAAATGCAACCATTTCGGGCTAATTCAATAATAATAATTAATAAACATTTAATTTAATAATTCAAGCAACAATACTCATAATGTTAAGTTACAAAATACTTACAAACTATGCATAGCAAAAATGGCGCAAGCAGAGTTTACCGCGCAACTAGCATATATACAAGGTCCCGACATCAATCGTCGGGCATTTGCCCACCAGACACAACACCCGTCTGGTCAGAGGTCCTCCCTTTTCTATGGAGGATGAGTGAACTTTACACCCTGTTCCTCATCTACAGAGTTACTGCGCCACATTTTGTGTTGCGTATCATAACGGAGCAGAAACGCGACTATCTTTTGTCGCCGTAGAGCGAATCTAACGATTTTAATCTTTGCCACTGCCATCATTTTCATGACAGCCGTCAGAAGTCGTTATGAGGCCACCGTTCTTTTTGTAAAACGTAGCTTTACTTCACTGACATCCATCCATACATTTAAAACAACGACATCATCATCACCATTTTAGGCAAAAGACATCCACTGCTAGACATAGGCCTCCCCGAAAGGGGGGGGGTGCCATAATCGCCACGCTTAGCAGGCGGATTGGTGATCGCAGTATGGTGTTAAAATGCATAGAGAACGCTGCTGCCCATTCTCTACTAAGTCCCTTAGTCGCCTTTTACAACGCCCACGGGAAGAAATGGGATGGTGCTATTCTTTACGTCCGGCACCATACGAACAGCATGACATAAACATCGACATACCAAAGCTTAACTTAAATCCTTTCATATCGACTTTTTAATACTTTAATTCCATTATTTTTTCTAGATATTCAACGCATATTAAACTCGTCAATCCACAGTTTACCTATACATTGTCAGCTTATTTACTCATGTAAAATAATCCACCATCACAATAATTATGATTTAAAAACATCAAAATTCCGCTGAATAACCCTCCCCACTCAGACGGGGCTTAATTTTAAGTGGGTGGAGGCCATTTAACGTGAATAAAATTTACTTGATGATACAGGTAGGGAATTAATGGTTTGATATGGATATCAAAGTAAGTCAGTGAGAAAGGTCATTACTCGTGCCTTCTCTGTACGAAAAGAGGTATTTTACACTCAAAGAATACTTGATTTATTGACCTTTTTCTATTTTGTTAATTACCTAGTACTTGTTGACAAGCCCAGACTGTCCTCGGATACCTAAAAGCCAATTATTTTTAAACCGTGGAGTTTCTTTCCGGCTCTTCTCCATAAGAAACGACCACCTGGAACCGTGCACCTAACTTCTGACGTTTCATAAGTGCTCATGTAGCGTTATGTGAAAGGATATTTTTAAAATTTTAATTTGCCTTGCGTAATGTAACATCACGTTTGTAAGAGCCCGATAGGGGAGGCAGAGGGGTAAAGGATACCAACATTTCGCCAATTTTCAGGAAGCATTCGTTTTTACAGTCGCTGTAAGAATAATAAACATTATGAAGGAGCTCGGGGAAGCTGCTTTGATGAATTGCTTGCTTTATCATCTGTCTAGACTTTATCCCAACTATGTTGGGGTCGCCTTCTAGTCTAACCGAATGCAGCTGAATAACAGAATTTTACGTGGAGCGACTGCCTGTCTGACCTCCACAGCCCAGCTACTGGGTATCACAATACCCTTTGGTAAGACTGGGAAGACTGGTTGTCAGACTTTCGTATCAAATACAGATTATCTACAATGTTAATTCCATATATTTCATCGAAATGAACCCCTCAAATGTAAGGTTCACACCAGTTCAAATAAATATTATCTCGTCGTACATCGACATCAACCCAATCGCAACTCGATTTAAACTGCGCTTATCTGGGCTCCCATCAAATGACGGTTATCGTCTACTGATGAATTATAGCCTCTAGTTTAGAACCTTGGGTTTATTATGGTCTAAGGTTTCAAGGTGTGAGTGATGAGCTGGCAGCGGGGCGGGGGTTTGCATTTCAAACTATGTATAAACATCAGAAGTTGGATAAGAGTTTTTTTTACAATTAACAACTACCCATAAACCTTAAACTAAAAAAATATGTTGGTTTACGAATTCTACCAACAGATATTTCAGAAGTCATTCATTCAAATCGGGCTGCAACAAACTCCGCGGCAACTCATCTGTCTGTTTTTATTTATTTGGCACGGACTTCCAAAACCACTCTTTTGTAGAAATGAGGGCTCTCCTTTTTCAACTTCGATTTTAATGGCATGATACAGTGTAGTACCATTACACTGTATCATGCCATTAAATCTACATAATAATTTGACCAACAAAGTTGTTAGCGGGACTGAATCGTGGAGGCTCTTTAAATGTAGTGAATTTATGCTAGCACTTTTTTTTACAAGGTAGTACCAGTTTTTTGATATTCCAAAAACTAGATGAGGTACTACCGACTATTCTGAGAAGAAATACCGAAACAAACTAAAATGTTTCTTAAATAACCGCCAACAGGGAAATTTATGTTAGTAACTTTCCAGAAAAGAGATTTGTTCTGCTTTAAAGTACTCGTTTGCCCTCCTACCTTAGAAGAAAAAAGGAATAGGTAAAGAAGCAATCAACAGCTCTAGTAAAGTTATTTATCTACCCTCTTCCTAGTGAAATATGCAGTTTTGAACTCAAGGAAAAGTTGAAGTTCTTGTACAGTAGAAATTACGAAGTAAATTATTTATTCAGTAAATTCGAGAACTGTTCATTCATTATATTTGTGTAACGGTGATGTTAGGTTAAACGGGTGAACAACGCTCAAAGAGTATTGTTAGTCTTTGAAATTGGCTTTAAAAAGTTCTAAGAAAACCAAGCTTTGACTATAAGTATGGAGAATGCTTAAATTAACTTACGTATCGGACTTAACAAGGTCTTAACTCTGTGCTTTTTAGGGCTCCGTACCCAAAGGGTAAAACGGGAACCCTATTAAGGATCCGCCGTCTGTCAGTCTGTCTGTATGTCCGTCTGTCCGTCTGTCACCAGGCTGTATCTCATGAACCGTGATAGTTAGACAGTTGAAATTTTCAAAGATTATCTATTTCTGTTGCCGCTATAACAACAAATACAAAAAAAAAACAGAATTAAATAAATATTTAAGGGTCCCATACAACAAACGTGATTTTTTTTGCTCGTTTTTGCTCGATATTGATAACGGCAACAGGTAGGCGCGAGATATTTTCACAGAATATTTAGTTATATTCAATTTAAAAATAAATAATTAAAATAAAACAAATATTTAAGGGGGGCTCCCATACAACAAACGTGATTTTTTTGCCGTTTATAAAGATAATGGTACAGAACCCTTCGTGCGCGAGTCCGACTCGCACTTGGCCGGTTTTTGTTTTTCTTGGATGGGAAATTATCAAATAACTTCTCCCGCTTTGGGTGGAAAGGGAGGGCGTGTCAGACTTTTACTGACTAAAACCCACCTGTGTTGCTTCAGTTGCCTGTGTGCCAGGGCCACAATATCCCTTTTGGACAAACTCACAACCCTGGCAGGCATTGGCCCTACTGGACCCCTTCAGTCCTGTGCCGTGTCCGTCAACTCTGTGCATGAGAAGCATTAAAACTGTAAGCATCAAATTTTACACATTACAGGAGAATTTTGTTTAACAAAAATAACTGACAATCTTGACTTTAAGGAGGTTGTGAAATAAAATGTGCTAATATTTTGGAGAAAATGTCTTATCAGCCAATAAAAAAAACCAGTCAAGAGTGAGTCGGACTCGCGCACCGAGGGTTCCGTACATATATATGATGTTGATGATTTATGAAAAACTGTGCTATTTAGAGACATTGTTTTATTTTTCCTGAAATCTTTACATACACTACTATCACATAGAATAATTTCAGATTTTTCTCTATACAAACTTCGGAGATAACGGGGGCGGAACGGTTTTTTTTTCTAAAGTTTTCATCAAAAGTCGAAACCCCTAAAAAAAATGTTTGGGAATGTGCAAACAGCGCTCTTTCATATGATACCCCACATGCCCTAGTAGACTCCATTCGAACTTTCAAGACCCCCTTTCAGGCCCTGTTGCAAAAATGATATATTTTTTTAAATTTCTTTCTTGTTGTTGTTATTTAAATGAATTTGAATATGGGGGTCACTTTTGGGGGCAAATGAGAAAATTCGAAAAACAACAGCTGGTACGGAACCCTCTCCAGTTTCACTCGCACTTGTTCGGTTTTTTTGTTTGTCTTTCACTTTATCACGCGATCAAAATCGGGGGCATAGCAATAATAAGAATCAGTCCCAGACCGTCTGTCCTAAGATAACATAAACGGAGTAACTACGAGTATCTAAGAGAATGGCAAGTTCAATAAAACTTGATCTCGAATATAAATAGGCTGGATCCTTTGTCTTAACTTTTTCATGAATATTTAACTGAGACCAGAGTTATCTATGTGGGCGAGGAGCTTCTGGGTAAATAATAATCGCCGCACGGGTCGAACGAAGCTTAAGCTACGCTTGCCGAGGCTGATCTGTGGATGGGTGACCATCCATTACATATTGAGACCCCTCCGTGCTTCGGAAAACACATTAAACCGTTTGTCCCGACTGTCATTAGTAGATCTTTGATAGTCGTTACGGGTAGTCAGAAGTCTGTCAACCAGTCTTACCAAAGGGTAGCGAGTAATCCAGTAACTGGGTTGTGGAGGGCAGATAGGCAGTCACTCCATCTGCACCGGATGCAGCTGAATACTTATCATAGGTAGATGGAGCTACCTATGATAAGTATTCAGCTGCATCCGGTTAAGCCTAGGCAGATTGACTAGAGTCGTCTATGTACACTACAAGATTTGCGGTGTTGGCAGAGTAATAGATTCCTGTTAAGAGGAGGCTCCCTGTTTTTATGTTAATTTGCATGAATATTCTGAAACAGTCACACATACAAGCAAAATTAAACTTTAGTATAAGATTTATTGGATCTTTTTCTTTCCATGTTGAAGACAGTTACGTAATTGTAATATTTTCGCTCGATACATTTTTTATTCGAAAATCATGTCTTTTTTAAAGATAATTAAAAAAACAAACAAAATTGTTTGGCTTTTTCGTATAAAATAAATACTTACAGCAAGAAAATATAGTTTATTTTTTTCAGCCACCAGATATTTTTTCTCTACATCAATTATTACTTTAGTTATAGACGAAATAAGAATTGAGACTTACGCTATTTAGTTTCGTGCTCGAACACGATCAAAGAGCGCACGCGATATTCAACTTTATTACTGATGTGTTATCGTTTAGCACATAACGGAGTGGCGGGGAGCAAGGGGCGGAGCTTGCGTGGAAATTTGATTTAGACTGCCTGGTCTTAATTTTAAACTGTCGGGCAATGATCTCTTCTCATATAATGAATGGTCGAGCATTGATCACCGTGTTTGTTACACAATGCGCAATTGCTACATAGGTTCTAAACATCAGGATTCCTATAAACAATCGTATACTACATATTTACATAATTAAGCAATTAAATTGACGAACTGAATATACTTTAAAAAACGTATCGTAACGTATCTATCTAAAAAAGAAACCGTGACTAACTGATTGATCTATCAACACATAGGTGAAATTTAATTTGCACACAGATAGTAATTAAAGTCAAAGTCAAAGTATTTATTAGTGTGATTTTTGGTGATACAGTAGGTCTTATTGTTGTAGTTATGACGTAAGCATCAGCTAAGAATGGATTTTTGAAAATTGTCCCTTAAGGGATGACATGGGGAGAAATTATATTTATTTAAGATAGATATCAATTCAAAATTCGCAGGATTACTCCAGTTCAATAAATAAACACGTGTTTTGTGTTTTTTTCAAAAATAACCCCTTTAGAGGATGAAAAGAGGTAAACAGTCTAAAAATGAACATGGGTGTCATTTTCAAGGTTTGTCAGGACGTTGATCACGTAAATGTCATCAATTTTTTAAATTAATTTCGCTTGTAGAACAAAAAAATCTAAAATGTCCTAATTTATTATTATTTTTTATTGATCCAAATACTTAATACGTCCACACGTGTTTTGTGTTTTTTTCAAAAATAACCCCTTTAGAGGATGAAAAGAGGTAAACAGTCTAAAAATGAACATGAGTGTCATTTTCAAGGTTTGTCAGGACGTTGATCACGTAAATGTCATCAATTTTTTTAATTAATTTCGCTTGTAGAACAAAAAAATCGAAAATGTCCTAATTTATTATTATTTTTTATTGATCCAAATACTTAATATGTCCACATATACCCCACAGGGTGTCCCAGAAATCAACGTCAAGCTGAAAACGGGGGATAGGCCAAGTTACCAGTGGCCAGTTATTAGAAAAATATAAAAAATAATCTTGGGCATGTACTTTCAAATTATAAGTATCAAAAAATTAATCGGAAAAACAGACACCCTGTCTCCCTGTCTGTGTGATCTTTCAAGTCCGGTGACTACAAATATGAACTTTTCTCCGATTTTTTGACGTAATGTAACCATGAATAACCCTTCCGTACATCTTCAGACATGACATGGAAGACACGTATATTGAACAAGAATGTACAAAACTAAGTCGTTATTCATAATTATACCATCTATAGTCTTACTAAAGTCGTAAATCAAAGCTCACTCCTACTGCTTACCACGCTTACGTTGGCACCACACTAAGATATAGATGTTTTGGGGGAATGCTGCTGAGAGAGAAACTGTTTTTTCAAATAAATTTATCCGACCAATTCAATTATTTGTGCAAAGCTTGTAAACCACATTTTGTAAATTTGTAAGTATTAACATTCCCATTCCATCTATGAACCAGCATTAGACATACCTATCAAAATAGTGACGTAGTCAAAACTGTACATTGAATATTTTTGAAAAAAAGTAATTGCTATGAGGCGTCGGAAAGATCGAAGATCTATCTGGATCAAATATCTGATCCCGAAAATATACTTTTTAAAATTTTCGTCCGTTTGTCTGGGTGTATGTTCCGGATTGGTGCAAAAATGGCTAAACGAATTTAGATGAAATTTGGCACACACATAGTTTATAACCTGGATTAACACATAGGGTACTTTTAATCCCGGTAGTACGTTCCTGTGAGATTTTTTCCGACATCCACGCCGGTGATCCGGCTGACAAAAGCAAGTGAAAAATAAAATAGGTAGTACTTACACAAGTACCTATTTAATTTTATTCAAGATTGATACTCGGAAAAGCTTATAACTTGACCTCCTAACCGACCTTGTAAATTCCTCCCAAAATATAGATACTAAATGATCCTAAAGATAAATTGCTTTGAGATGACCTATTAATTAATATTGTCAACTATTTGGTACAGATGTTTATAATTAACGGTCCGAATGTAACCTCTGCCGTAAATTGAGGTACCTATAATTATTGTTTTAGAGGGTTTCAATTTAATTGGTTATAACAAAACATAATACCATGCCTTTAATCCACGAAGGAGTAAGCTGAGGCCCAAATTTCACTAGTAATCTTACAAGTAACATGTCAAAATCAAAAATCATTTATTCAAATTATGCTGAGAAAATTTTAGAGCATCGAAAATTACATAAGATAGCCTTCCAAAGCGCCGCCTTTTATTACTTCCTAGGGTTTTATCTGGGAAGAAGTAGTGGCGCAAAAAACTCCCCAGCAGCACAACTGTCTCTTATGTTAGAAGAACTGGTTTGTATACTATTGTATACAAGGTACTCGTTATTAACGTTACAAAACATAGAGAAAAAACCGGTCACGTGCGAGTCGGACTCACGCACGAAGGGTTCCGTACCCTTACCTATAAAAATGGCAAAAATCACGTTTTGTATGGGAGCCCCCCTTATTTATTTGTTTTATTTTAATTTAATTATTTATTTTTAAAGTGAATATATAGCTAAATATTCTGTGAATATTTCAAGCGTTTACCTGTTGCCGTTATCAATATCGAGCAAAAACGAGCAAAAAAATCACGGGTTTTGTATGGGAGCCCCCTTAAATATTTATTTTATTCTATTTTTTTGTATTTTTTATTATAGCGGCAACAGAAATACATCTGTGAAAATTTCAACTGTCTAACTATCACGGTTCATGAGATACAGCCTGGTGAGAGACGGACAGACAGACAGACAGACAGACGGCGGAGCCGTAGTAATAGGGTTCCCGTTTTACCCTTTGGGTACGGAACCCTAAAAACGACCGAGCCTTGCAGCAGTCGCATATGATGTGTAACATCTGACATCTCAACTTGGTAATAAGCGACTGAGCAGCGACAGAAATGACTCCTCTACTTACAATCTTAACTGTACCTTAGCTTTAAGCCACCAACACCAGCAACCATTGTAACACCTTTGCCTATACATTATGGGATGCAAATAAATATATATTAATATGAATATCTATAAAGTACCTACATACTAATTCCATGAGTACACTAATTCCATGCTATTAAAAAGTACTTATTTATTACATGTTCAAGCTGTCACTTCCTGTTACACACTTCCGTCCCTTTTCACGAAATCACTCCCACAGAGAGCGAGAGGAAAGATGTTATACATAAAAAAAAAATTACTTACATAATTATCAATATAAGTTTTAGTATATAATATATATGCGAAATTCGAAACACGTGTCTAGTATTTTAGCCACAGCAAGCCTATTGACATTAATCAGAGGGCTAATTGCGTAACACACTATCAGTAGGAATCGGTTTCAATTTGACAGTTCAACAACATTCATTGCGTTATTTACGTTGTTGAGCAGACATTTTTTTCTACCATAAGAAGCAATAGATTAGCAATATTCTTCAAAATCATTCCGATTCCGATTCAAACTGTGTTACGCAATTAGGGTGCAAGCTCATATACTGTATCTGGGCTGTTGTTGCATTTCCTGACCTGTGAATCGGACACATCGAAGAGCAGTGGAGGCCCAGTGGTGACGGCCTCGATTTACGAGTAGTAGGTCGTGGGTTCAAACCCGGACAGGCGCTTTACTTTGTGTAAATTATTTCATCACCACTGCTCTCAAACTGGTGAAAGAAAACATCTAGAGGAAACCGGCATGTCCTTGAACTAAAAATTCGAAGACATGTGACATCCACCAACCCGCACTGGGCCCGCGTGGTGGATTACGGCTCTCTCCCTCTTACAGAAAGAGGAGGCCTGGCTAACATTATAGGGTGATTATGTGAATCGAACACAGGAATCCATGCTCAAAAGTCACGCAAGCAACCACTAGACCAACGAGGCAGTCCTTATATTTTACGTAAGTATTGTTACCAATTTGTTTTTCTTCTTCATAATCAGCCTATAATGTTCCCACTGCTGGGACACAGGCCTGCTCTCTTCGAGAAGGAGTGGGCCGTAATCCACCACGCGGGCCCAGTGCGGGTTGGTGCACCTTTCTAATTCGATCACGTAGGTAAAACACCTACGTGGTCGAATCAGAAATGAGTAGATCCGCCGGCGAACCAAGGTAACCAACATAGCCCGAAGAATTGCCAAACATATTATAAGTGGCAGTGGGCTGGGCACATTGCTCCCAGAACTGACGGCCGATATGGCTGGAAGGTTCTGGAGTGGCGACCGCATACCGGGAGATGTAGCATTGGAAGGCCTCCTACAAGGTGTACCGATGACCGTGTGAAGGCCGCAGGTATCCGCTGGATGCGGGAAACACAGAGAACCGGTCAAAGTGGCGGTGCTTGGGGGAGGCCTATGTCCAGCAGTGGACGTCTTTTGGCTGAAATTATGATGATGATGAGTAGCGTTTTATGTATTGACCCTATTATCATCAAAATCTCAAGTTCATCTCCCGGCATTTTTTATTCACAGCCACCAATTTCACGGGTTGGTTTTCAGAATTTCAGGCCACAAATTTCAGGAATCTCTGAGTAACCCTGATTATTATGTAAATGACTGTAGCTCGAATGTTTAACGACTGAAAGTTAAACTTAACCTAGTTGAGGAATTTCAGCGAATTATTTTGAATAATACGACAAGATGTTGAATCTTCTTTGTTGTTGAGTTTTGGGTTCATTCGTGCTTTATTGCAAAATATGATATGGTTAAAATGGACGTGACTGCTGGTACGACGTTTAACAGAGTAAGGTGAAGACGACATATTGCGCCGACTTCAAATGAATTCGGATAAAGGGAGGAAGAAAATGACATGTGGCAATCAAAGTCCACCTTTGATAATTCAAAAGTGCCTGTACATTTATTTATTTATTTATATATTCACTTACAACCATTATTACAGGCGCAACCCAATGCAATAGTGAAGCAAACTTAATGTGCTAGCTAACATAAGGCAAATAATTTAATTTAATGTTGCGTTGCGTAATGCAAATTCTTTTACATTTTATTATTACATTTTACATATTATTCTTTTAGTTTGTTGCGCCACTTCTTCTTCCTAGCTAAAGCACTAGGAAAGGAAGGAAGGAGGTGGTAAAGGGTTTTTGGGGGACTGTCTTATGTAATGTTACAATTGAGATTTTGTCCCTCTAGATGAAAGAACAAAGGCTCTGATGTAAGGGTGGGTTAGTATCTGCACACAAAGAAACTACAAAATGTATCAAACAATAAATATATTTTTAACAAATATAAGTAGCCTAACTTAGATTAGGTAAGCGACAATAAAACCTAAGGTATGCCACAGCCAGCTTAGATACTCTTTAATAAGAACTAGGGTCGTAGGGGGTTGGTGATAAACCGAGTACTGTTCCGTGTATGGTTTAATTAGATCAAATATTAAAGAATAAACGAGATTTTTAAAGTATAACCTTCCAATTAAATTAAGTGTTATTACTAATAAATGGGCGCCAGGGACTTTGGGGGTCCCGGATCCCGGAGCCGACGAAGAGGTCCAATATCCTTTCCGATGAACGTAGGTGTCGGACCCGGAGTCCTTAATTTAAATTTTGTGTAAGACCGGTTTCCGATTTTGAAACCAGCCAGGTATTAAACCGGTTATTTAAATATTAACCGTAGGTAATAAAAATGATAAGAGAAGAAGGTAAAAAAAAAACCGTCCCGCCAGCGCAATCGCTAGGCGGACTCTGCCAGCCGCACAGTCGTCTCCACAGGAGGTTTCGAGCTGCTCGAGGAACGGGTCTCGCGTCCAGGCTTCGGACGCTTCGCCAAATCCTGGCGGCGAGATGAATCTCTCGAGGTGCCTCTCCTGGAATGGACAATACGGAGACCAAATAATATAATGGGAAACTAATTTATTTGGATACTCCTGAGTGGTGGGACAATAGGAAGGAGGATTACCCACGTGGCGTCTACCAACTCCTTACCCAGTGCGTACTATATTCCCCTGAATTACAATTTTAATATCGTGGTCAACACTGAGGAATCTTCCATGGCATATCTATGCTAAACAGTCAGTGGATCAAATACTCACGGTTGATTATGTGTGATGGTACTTGACTGCCGGATCTTCGACTGGCTGGAGAACTATCGGCAATGCGCTGCTTGGGAATCCTGTAATAAATATCTATGGATCACCACAATATACTTCTAACACCCAGGGAAGGGCTCACAGACCACTTCCAAACACGTAGTTCACAACAATCCTTACCTTTTAAGACATGAAGTAAGATTTGTGGTATCACTTTAGCGTGTTCGTTGGCAAATAAGCTATCGCATTCCTCGACAATACGTCACGGTCAAAAGACCGGAAATATCTTGACCAAGTGACCACTTAAGAAAAACTCCTCTGCGCTAGGTAAAATTCACCACAAGAACACTAATGATAAATATTACACCAAGACATTCGACTCTTGAAAATCACTAACAACTCTCCAACCTGTAGTGTAACGCCAGTACTATAACTTATTATAACAATAACGAGTTATTTACAATTGGTAATATCGAAATTCGGTGATTGAAATCAACAAAGGGGTAATTAACCTAGAACTTGAATTCGGCAAGTACTAAATGTGTCACTTACAACACCGTGCCACAGATAAAATATGGATTGAGTTTACATCGATCTTTCTAGAAGATTATCCATATTGAAAAAATTATTTTACTTCCGCTTTGGACTAAATAGTTTAAATGTTTATTATGATTTTTTACCAAAAGCTGAAAACTATTAAGGATTGGTCCATACGATATTATTTCGATGGTTTCCAATCAATAGTAAAGCAAAGTAGATAAAATTAACTAATATCGATTAAATTATTACATACAATGTTATATGTACATACAATTGCGTATTATATATTGCATTTGTTTGCGTGCATTTTTAAAGATTCGTTCCTCTTAACCGGTAAATGGAATACGAAATTTTTATAGGATATTCTGGGAAAATACGCTTGAAGAATAATTTAGTTTTAATATTATGAACGGACCAGGAATATTTTCGTTCTGATTACAAAAGCTGCTATAATTTTATTCACCTTTGCTGGGAACAGTTTATAAATTACTTTTAAAAACATTTTAAAGAACAGCTATCATGAATAAACATGATAGCTGTTTATATTTAAAAAAATAAACAAAACGAATTCCCAATACTCCGAAGCAAATAAATCACGTACTAAAAGTATTTAATTTAAAAATAAATTCCACCCCTAACCTGCGTTTAGACCAGGAGATAAGACGCCGGTCACGTTTCACCCCCTATAACCCTCTAGTACCCCTTAAAAATTTAGGTCAATTACTGGCACATACTTTCGTTTATTTATATGGGGTGAAGTGACCCTATGTGGCGGTAGTGTTATAACGCCATTACAGAGTCCATTCTTCATAAATATCACGTGTGGGGTTGAAATTTGCAGTGCGAAGGTTGGGTTCTTTAATTAATGGAACGAGCAAGGTTGTGATTTTTATAATTTTTTGTAGGATTAACATAATATTAAAGACCCAGTTGCATTATCTTACAGTATGGATTCCGTTTTCAGATTTTTGGTACGGTACCCTAAAAATGGCGCTAACAAGCCTTCATACAGAAAAAAAAGCGGTGTTTCATATGTAACGAATATTCTATCCGGTTTTCCATAGCCAGATTTATAAAATATTGGGAATGGCGTCAATTCGCTTGTTGCTTTATAAAACTAAAATTAGAGAATTTACATTTCTCACTGCCAGAAATTCGATAAAAAGGACGGTGACGGATAGGATCAGTAAAAAAGTCACCAGAACGTTGTGGTCACTCTATCGGTTGAAAAGCCTTCTCCCTTCACACATAAAGGCAAGGCTTGTACAGTCCCTAATCTTTCCCATTTGACTATGACCTGAATGCAGATCTCGTCAATAAACTTGACGCCCTTCTAAATAACTGCATTCATTTTTTTTTCATTCATTAAAATGGTTACCCATTCGTCAGCGCAGATAGTCAGAGCTTTGACTATGTTGTTTTCCATACTCGACAAACGCAGTTCCCCTTCCTACCTTCCCATGTTCAAAATTTGTGGTCTGTCCATACTAAAAATCTTCGTTCCACCAACAATCGTCTTCTACGATGTCCTTCGCACCGCTCTGGTTTCTTTCACTCTTCTTTCTTTGTCCAGGCGGTTTTTCTTTGGAATCCGCTCCCTCTGAGCATCAGGATGGCAACCAGTCGGTTAACATTTAAAGTGAAGGCACGGGAATATATTCTTAAGAAGTTGGCAGAATCATCCCAGCGCTGATTCGTTTTCTCCTCCACGAACCGTTATTTCTCCTGACACTTTTAATTTAGTTTATAAGTATGTATGTATCTATGTATTAGTATATATTTTTGTTTTTCAACAAAGCATGGTAGGTTCATTATCCCCTATAATGAACCTACCATGTTTTGTCTCTGCATTTCCCTAAGGTTGACTGGTAGAAAATGCCTTAGGCAGTAAGTCCGCCTTTGTACAGTATTTTTTTTTACTTGGGCATACATTTTTAATAAATAGAAAAATAAATAAATAATGACTATTATGCCCCATTTATACGGTGCAAGTTTCTTGCCTGTCACATACCATAATATTGAAGCAACAATTGACTGGCACCGTCTAAACAATACGTAAAATTGTCGCACAATACGGGCAAGTTAGTTGTCGTTCAAAAATGGCATAGGTGTAAACAGCACGTACAGTGGGCTGCATCAATTGGGTACCCCAGTTGTATTAAAATTAATTTTGCTACAACTTTGCAATACAAAAATACACATCCTTAAGAATAATACAAAAAGCGTTCATTCTGCCCGGACGAGATTCGAACCATCGAATCGTTAGTTATTTCTTAATTACCACGAGCTCTTACCAACTAAGCCAGTTAAGTAGTTAATAATACGATGAATTATCAATGCAGTTGGCGTTATAATTCTGTCTCTGTCTAATCGATATATTATATGAACTCAGAATACATAGTTTGTTAATTGAGGGTAGATAAGCATACATTTTTCTAATTTATTGAAGTTACCGTCTGATGAGTCTAGTTTTGTTTCACCTTTCGCATACTATACGTGTTTGTGTTAAAAACAATAGACAATTATTTAAAATGATGGATAATTTCTTGAGAACAAAGATTTTGGTTCTTTACGGACAAAATGCAAGCAATAAAGGGATTGCCAGACAGCTGGGCATGGCGGTAAGTAAATCAAATATTATCTAATAATAAAATAATTAGTTCGTAAACACTGTCGCTCGATTGATGATCTTAAAATGTATTATCTACACAGAGAAAAACGGTGCGCTTGTGGGTGCGACGTTATTTGGATACTGGTGATGTGAAGTCAAAACCCTTTGGGCGGAGAAGTTCAGGCATCTATACAAACAAGTGTGAACGCCACCGTGATATAGTAAATTTTCACTTGAATTCGCCGTTCGCAACCACTCGCTCAAGTGCTCAACGACACGGCATCTCAATCGACACAGTGCGGAGGCACTTGCACGCAGCAGGCATTCACAATTATCGTCCAGCGAAGAAAATTCAACTGTACAGCAAATATTACTCATTGAGGGTCATCCCCTCCGCTATTAATTTATTTATTATTATTATTTTTTTTTGTTATCAAAGTCAAAGTCAAAGTCAAACCATTTATTTCAAATAGGCACATAAGAGGCACTTTTGAACGTCAAAATTTACAAAAAAAATAGAATTGATTCTAGTTGCCCCTTCCAAAAGGTAGTTTCGTATGGAGAAGAATGGGCAAGAAACTCCACCGGTACTCTTTTAAAAATGTTTTACAATATTTTGTTTGATTACATTAATTATATGATTATATGTGAAGACGATGCACCTAGATGTTATTAAAAACTAAACGACTTACTTATAGTAAATAGGTAAGTGGGTTCTAATTGCGATCTATATATGTTTGATCCTGTAATCCTGTTTGGTTTATAACGTTATAATTAAAACAAAATACTTAAAGTGTCGACATTGACACATTGAAATATAAATCATTTGACCTCACTATTTAATTATTGTGATTAATAGCTAATAGTAATTGGAGGTAGATAATATTTATGATTTACGAGAGATGTAAATTGTTTATTCATTAGAATGTTAACTAATAATAACATGTTTTTTCACTCGTTAATTTATGAAAATTATTCTACTAGTTTGAAAGGTAAATTGTCAACCATTATGAAGTTTTTGTAAGTTAACTATTTTGCAGTGAAGTGATACAAACTTTTTATAGTTATCTATATTGATATATATTTAAGTTATTCAATTTATAATAAATTTACTAAAAAAATAAAAAAAATCTTTCATTTTAATATACCTACTAGTTATAACAATATATAAACATAAAAATTTGTATAAATACTTAGAGAAAAATAAAATTTTACGAAAACAAAAACCCATTTTTGTAAGACTGCCAGTATAGAACCCGAACCAGCGGTTTCACATGCCGCATCTTAAACCTCTAGACTGATTTAACTGTTACTGTAAATAAAAAAAATTCTCCTGCATTGTTGTTTATCTATAAACTGTTTGAAAAAATATTACAATAAAATACAAAACTTGGTATGTGGCCATCGCGGGTTCGAACGTAGGTGCTTTCAAGGGGGGTACCCACATCGTGAAGCCGACTGTACAATTAAATCGTATTCAATTCTGGCATGAAAAATTTCTATACTTCAATGTTAAAAAAAATCTTTAGAAGACGTTCAATAAAATTGAATGAAATATTTGGCAGTGCAAATACGGGCAATAATAATAATAATAATAAGCCCCCTAAACAACCACACGTCCTGATTGACCATCTAATCACGTGGGGGGCGGACACACGAATGAGAAATTACTGGCGCGGCTAACGTGGCTCTGGAAACCCACTCAAAATGTAGACACGTTCAAAAAGAAAACGTATAGGATCGCTGCCCGGGGGTGATCGCCGGGGCGCACTTGGAGCTGACGCTGAGTGTCTCAGCATGCGAACCGTCAGCGGTGAGCAGTTGAACAGGCGGGCTCGCACCGACAAAGATGCTACAGCCGAAGTCATTGATGATGGTGACAGACTGACGGACAGGACAAACACCCCTGTAGAACCGTATAGTCCAAGTACAGTATCTTACACACCTTCTCGACTATCATCACCATCCATACCATCGTCACCCATACCATCATCACCGCCCATTATTATTTTAAATACAGTCCCATCCACACCGACCTTGAATGTTGCGCGGGAGGTATCTACCTTTCTACCCGCGTCCACCAAGGCTGGAAAAGCAAGAGTTCGCATGAGTACCTACATATCACTAAATTAGAGACCGACTTGATCTCGTACAGAAAACAACTGCATGAACTTTTTACACGTCAATACCCAGAGATTACAGTAACAGAACAGAGAATTTCAGATCAAAGAAGAATAATAGTAAGAAATAAGCTCCTGTCTCAAGAAATAATAGATCAGTTAAAAGAAGAAGTACGTACACAACTACGAGTACTAGAAGAATCAGAAAATATTGAAGGCACCATCACTATCGCATTAACACAAAACGCAACTGAGTATAACCAACAAGAACAACCACAGCTGTACACTCAATCACAAACAATCGCACAATCTCAACCATGCATTCAATCACACGCATATTCACGAACCACGCACACATCCACGCAAACCGATAGTATAACAAAATGAAATAGAGACCCTAGCCGATACCAATCACAATCGGTCCACAGACACGCGTAACCAAGATATACACGATAAATTTAAAACGGCTCTCACTCAATATTCCGGCATGGATCCGGCTGCTCGACCAAAATTACCCAAACTTAGGTACACATCAAAACTTTTTCACCTCGTTAATTTATTTAATCAAAATATCCTAAACCAATATATTAGCGAAGAAACTCAACTTATAGACGTACATACCCTGATATATTGCACAGCATTAGTAATTTCCGAAGAACTTAATTTTAAAATCACAGAATACACACGCAACACAAGACAAGGAAATATTAACAAACCAGCATGGCAGCAGAGACTTGAAAAAGATATAGAAAAACTTAGAGTAGACTGCAGTAGACTGACTCATTACATTAACAACAATAGATAAAACAAAGTAGTTAAGAGAGTAGAAGCAATTTTTTAAAACATGGCTACTCACACTAGACATGAAAACGACAATAGAAAACCGGAAGAGTTCTTGGACACATTGAAACAGAAATTAGCCCTAAAAGTACACAGGTTGAGAAGATACAAGAAAGCACAAGAACGTAAAAATGATAACTCCTTGTTTGCGACAAACGAAAAGAACTTTTATAGAAAATTACAGAGACCACAAACTGGCACCGAAACACCGACAGCCGAAAACAACATTGAACTACCAACAGCGGAACAACTAGAGACATTTTGGTCTGGCATATGGGAGGAGCAAGTACAACATAAGGAACAATCTGATTGGATAACAGATGAAGAAATTAAATGGAGCTCACTAGAAGAAATGGAATTCGTTGAATTAACTGAGTCTGACATAGCTAGTATTACAGCGAGACTACACAATTGGAAATCCCCTGGTATTGATAAAATTCATAATTACTGGTACAAAAAATTAGAGTAATTGCACAAAGTATTGGCGAAAAATTTTACAGAAATTATTCTAGGGAAACAAAGTATTCCTGAATTTATTGCTACATTTCCAACAGGAATAACTTATATGTTGCCAAAAACTCAATACTCACCACAACCTTCTCAATACAGACCAATCACATGCCTGCCCACAATATACAAGATTCTAACGTCAGCAATCAATGTAAAGAGCAACTGGTTATAGATTCAATAATCCACAAACATGCCGCCACAAAAAATAGAAACCTACATTGCACATACATAGATTATAAAAAAGCATTTGATAGTATTCCACACTAATTAAAATATTACAAATCTATAAAATAAACTCAAAAATAATAAACTTCTTACAGAAGATCATGTCCTGTTGGAAAACTACACTCCACTTAAATTATCGACACAACGCTATCACTACTCGACAAATATCCATAAAGAAGGGTATTTATCAAGGAGATTCTCTAAATCCTCTATGGTTTTGTCTCGCTCTGAACCCTCTGTCCCATCTACTTCATCGCTGCCAAGCCGGATATCCCCTTAAACATACCACAGAAGAAACAGTAATATCACATCTAATTTATATGGACGACATAAAACTATACGCAGTCTGAAAAAGAGATGAAAAAAATAATAAATACCACTACAGAATTCAGTAAAGACATAAACATGCAATTAGGATTAGATAAATGTAAAACAGTTCATATAATAAGAGGCAAAATAAAACCGGGTGATTATCCTGTGAATAATACAGACACAATCACAGCTATGGAACCAACAGATTTACACAAATATTTAGGTTACAAGCAACTCAAAGGAATAGATCATACATCTCAACTCTCAGGAAAACATTTAATAAAGGCATTGAACACCTATGCGATCCCAATATTAACATACTCGTTTGGAGTAATTAAATGGTCAAAAACTGACATCCAGCAAATAGAGAGAACGACACGCACCACACTCACTAAACATAATAACCTACACCCTAAATCTGCAATAGAAAGACTGACCATCACACGGCAATATGGAGGGAGAGGCCTTATAGATGTCCACCATCTTTGGCAGAAACAGATAGCCAGACTGAGAACATTCTTTGATTCTAAATCACACACAAGCGTCATTCATAAAGCCATAGTTATGAACGATATCAGCTATACCCCACTTAACCTACACGAACAGATACTCATAGATACACAGCATACTAGCAATGATGACCCACATAAGAAAAAGTTAGAAGACTAGAAGAAAAAAGTGTTGCATGGACGGCACCCCCATGACCTAGAACAATCTCATATAGATACAATAGCGTCAAATAAATGGCTTAAAATCGGTAACTTATTTCCGGAAACTGAGGGATTTATTATTGCAATACAGGATCAGATCATAAATACTAAAAACGACAGGAAATTCATTATAAAAGACCCCACAATAACAAACGATAAATGCCGCAAATGTCACAGTCAACCAGAGACCATTCAACACATAACAGGAGCATGCACAACACTCACACAAACAGACTATACACACAGACACAATCAGGTAGCAAACGTCATACATCAAAAACTAGCACTCAAATATAAACTCATACAAGAAACAAACACTCCTTATTACAAGTACGTACCACAAACAGTTATAGAAAATACCACACACAAACTCTACTACGATCGCGCCATACTAACCGACAGGACCGTTCACTATAATAGACCAGATATAACCCTTCAAGATAAAGTTAATAAAATCACATACCTCATAGATATTGCAGTCCCTAATACACATAATTTACAAAAAACAATCGGTGAGAAAATCAGTAAATATGCTGAACTGAAAGAAGAAGTGGCCAGAATCTGGAGGCAAGAAAAAGTCTACGTAGTACCCATTGTTGTCTCCACGACGGGTGTTATACCCAATCACCTCCACCACAGCCTTAAACTTCTAAACCTGAAAGACTCAATTTACATAACACTCCAAAAAGCCGCAATTTTAAACACCTGCAGAATAGTAAGAAAGTTCATGCAAATTGAGGAAAATTAAATAACTTCTCATAATAATAATCTTCAAAAAAAAACACCACACACACGCTACATTGACTTGGCTTGGACCCGTTAATGTAGCTTAAACTAGCCAAAGAGCTAAGAAACAAAACTTGTTTACCAAAATAATAATAATAACGTTTATTTCAGGCGACACAGGCCCATAGAAAAATACCTTAACCTAAACATACATATTGTAATATAAACAAAACTTGTGTTAATAAAAAGGCTTAAGATTATGTTAGTAGCACTTCACTTTGCACTATATTAAAATGTGCTGATCTGTGGAACTTGTCCGCGGAAGTGACGGAATACCACGTCCTGCGGCCAAAATTCTTCTTCCATGACGAGGGGCAGATAACAGTTTGGTACACGCACTACGAACGCCTTGAAGTTGACGTTTCGACGCGACTCCAGTAACTGCACCCTCGGCGTGTACCTCGTCTTTTGGCGCACGTACTCCACGATGTCCTCCGCCTTAGTGGTGTAGTGCAGGCGGGAGATGTACACCAGTGTGTTCGGCTTTGCGGCACGCAGGCTCATTTCGGGCCCCGTAGGAGCTTTGTCGCAGCGGTTCTTGTTAGTTCGCGATCGGCGCTTTCTTCTTTGCACCGTCACGAAACCTTCATCATTAGTAGTCCTATTCGGCGCCTTTTCTGGCATGGGCTTGATACTAGGAGCGCCAGGGGCACTCGCGGTGACGCTAGCGAAATCCCTTTGCAGGGGTTTCACCTGGGCTGCAGACACTGGCAGCGGGATGGGGCTCGGGGCTCGGGCGGCGTTGCGTGGAGGAGCCGCCGTAGCGAGAACGGAGCTGCAGGGCGCGTCGGAAGCGGCGGGGTGCTCTGCAAGCTCAACAATCGACGGATGCGCTGGCGACGAAACTGCTGACTTGGAATTCGACGACGATATATCGAGGCCGGCTCCGCGACACGCGTTCACGTTTGACGCATCGACAGGTGACCTAATTACCGCCACACTGTTGCACAACTCGCTAACTTCTTTGCGCAAATCAGCGACGGTGTTTTGGGATGCATCTAATTTCGTTAGCACATCCGCGAGGCGGGCCTTCAGAAAGACAATGTCCTTCAGAAGGCTCGTTACATCGACGTGGTCGAACGTGACGGGAGGAAGCTTGTGGAGCTCCTTCGCCACAAACGTTGGCACATCGTCTGGGTCGGTCTCCTTGAACAGCGTGATTATATCTTGCAGACTCCTCCTAGTCCCGTCACGCCAGCGGGACACCATCTGGTCGCGCTTATTCAGCACACTGAACAACAACAGCTTGGCAGTAGCTAATAATACTTGTATTGTAAGGACGTGCTTTTGTGTTCAGTCGAGGCAAAACTTGCATGCATTAATCGCCTTGCAATAATTGCATTGGTGTAAATAGAAGCCGCCCCCCGGTCTACTCTGTGATATACAATGGTCTCTGTAGTCCCATGAAACATGAGGCTTCAGGGGCCAGGGTGAATCTTTGGGTTCACTCGAGCAATTGAGTCTGGTACAACCACGCTGGGATTGGTATAGTTCATTCATTCATTCAATCATGGTGTAAATAGAAGCCGCATTCAATTATTGTATGCCATATTATGGAAATCGCTCGCGTGTCAACACTTGCATGTAATTATTGAATGGCAATAATTGAACGTGTTTTATGGTATTTGATTATTGCTCTTGAACGTTCCTGAAACTTGTACCGTGTATCTTAATAGGTCTTTTGCTATTAAATTAGTATATGCCTTGAACTTCGACGTGATTTTAACCACCTTAGCACATGGGTTTTTAGTCTATGCGCTCTGACGTGTCAACTGTAGAATGTATATTGAAGTATGAAGTTTAACTAAAATTGACAGCTCTTATTTATTTTCGTCTCTTTCTTGTTCTATTAGGAAAAAAAGACTGAATTAGACTAAATTAAGTGTAACCTGTGAACAAGGGAATCAGCACCAATGTTACTTACGTGTTTGTTTCGGAATTGCTCGACGAGTTTCGGTCTGGAGCCACTTATTAACGTGCGCAAGGCAGCAAAAAAAAGTATTTATTCAAGCAACCACGACGATCCCCAGATTATTAAAAAACTATATTAGTAAACATGAGAAACACAGACTTAAAACTCATGGAGTTTTGGCTTGGAATCTCTCAACATGCACTGCTGCAGCAGCGGTAAAGCAGGTCTGTTATCATCGACAAGATTCTGTTGAGGCTGGTTCGCATTATGCAGAGCAGGGATGCGCATCGCTTACGATCAACGGTGTAGTCTACTCTCTATTCTGCGGACATTCCCGATGCACTGCAGAATCGGGTCAGCTCCAACAAAGACCGGAAAGCATTTTTAACCATGTTTATACATCTCGAGGACGTACAATTTTACCGGATTTACAAACATGTCACTTATTAAAATTTCAACTTTAATTAACACAAACTATTTAATAACTGTAAAGTACACTTGAGTGCAATATAATTAACGATGCAGTACACATCAGTGGCACATAAATCACTGTCCGGCTGCAGGCGACGCGTGTTATCCGCCTGTCCGGCTGTCGTGACGTCACATAGATATTAACGTCACGTGACACTGTAGGTTTCATTATGACCTGGGATGCTGGTAGTCTGTACTTTGCGTACTTTGTATAGTTTTTTTGTAGCTTTTGTCTGTAATGAAGTTACAAAGTTTCACCGACTGATGTGCTCCGCTCAGCGGTTGTAAGTATTTTGAAAAATGGCCGCGGGCCATGCGTCACGACACGCGCGCTCGTCCCCTGTTTCCATCCGTAGCTCGGTACGTCTCGTCGCGGTTTTCGTGGCATGCTCTAATAACTTCTTTGATTTGTTTTCTCCGCAGACGCAAGAAGCGTTTCGATTGAATGTGTAGCTCGAAATTACGTTATTTATTTTTGTCTTTAATTTTTTGCTAACGATCTATTACTTATTAAATCAGTCGATCAGTTACGGAGTCTGTTTTGCATGAATAGAAAGAAGATTGTGGCGAATAAGAAGATCTACAGCGAACTTGATGGAACTTGGTTAAGCAATATACATTACTAACTTTTGCCCGCGGCTTCGCTCGCGTTAATTTAGAATTTGAGAAAAAAATCGGGTTGTACTCTGCTTTTTGAAATTTAAAGTGCTATTAAATACATCCCATAACATAATTCAATCATGTTCGAAAGACACGTGGCGCCATCTATTATCATAAGATCGTTATTGTTGTTTTCCTCGGGAACAGTACTTTTTTCGGGATGAAAGACACCATATGTCCGTTTCTGTACACCTGAGAACGTATATGCAAAATTTCAGGATTTAGGCGCAAAATTCAGTGGTTTAGGCGTGAAAAGGTTACAAACAAACAAACTTACTTTCGCATTTATAATATTAAGTAGTTAGGATAGGATGTATGTGAGGTAGACCAGTTGTCAAAATCTCCGCCTTCTTGCTAGTATTGTAACCGACATGATACAGGTTCACGTACTTCAAATGCCTAAGTATTCTCTCGATGTGCAAAGAATGGTCACCCATCCATTAACTGACCGCGGTAACTGCAGCATACCCACGTCTTTCCATCAAACCGCGCTGTTGTTATTTACCTACAAACCTCATACATCATCCTTTTTTATATAGTAGCCTAAATAAACTGAAAATTCTAGTCTAGGCCAGTCTAGTTTTATATGGTCATAAAGTACAATATATACAAACGAGACTTTATTGGCTTTCTCGCCGGGGACAAATTATTTTGGAGCCATACACTTTGTTAGGTAAAACTACTTTTAAGGCTAGTTTACTGCCTAGTTTATGGTGTAGGTATTAATAGTATTGCTGATCTCGGAGCAACACGTTTTATTTTAGTTTTCAGATTAATCTGAGAGAATTAGAATGTAGTTGTAGAGGGCAGTTGAATTTGAGACTATAGAGAGTAGAAAATTAAGGAAGTACGCTGAGTAGTAACAGCGTGGGTTGATCCATCAGGTTAAGCTACGCTTGCTGGGGTTGGTCCGTGGATGGGTGACCATCTTTACATACCGAGACTCCTGCGTGCCTAGGAAAACACGATAAGTCGTTGGTCCCAGCTGTCATTCGTGGATCTTTTACGTTTCGTCAGAAGTCTGAAGGTCTGACAAACCAGTCTTACCAAGGGGTATCGTGTTACCCAGTAACTGGGTTGTGAAGGTCAGATAGCCAGTCGCTCCATGTAAAATACTGTTAGTCAGCTGCATCCGGTTAGACTGGAAGCCAACCCCAACATAGTTGGGAAAAGGCTCGGAAGATTGATTGATCGAGAGAGTAGGGCATAGTTTTATCATAACATCACGCCTGTAGTCCCCGAAGAGTTAGGTAGGGATGTACTATCACGGGTGTCCAAATCGGACCACTGTAAGGACTATTCCTGCTTGCATCGCTTGACCGCTGCAGTAACGCTTACCTACGCTCATCAACCAATAGCATAGCCGCATCAGATTCTTGCTGAGCCCCTTGTTATTGAAACCAAAGATTTTATTTATTGGTCGACGCAAAAGGGGCGGTAAACAGATGTGGACATCGTGAGCATGGGATTTTTTTTGAAAATGGGATTTGAAAGTGGTCAGATTTGCACGCCCGCGATAGTGCCTATAGTAGGTACACCCACATTTAGTCAGATTGTATTTAAGTCTCCTGTAATAGGGGGGCGAGCCAATTGCCATCAAACGGGCACAAATTGAGACTCCGGGCTGCTACTGAGAAATTCCAGATGGAAAAACCCAATAACACTTTTCCCGAACCGGGAATCGAACCCAAGACCTTATGCTCAGCAGTAGCACTTACGACCACTAGGTCTGTCCATACTAAAATCATCATTTCAGCCGAAAGACGTCCACTGTTGGACAGAGGCCTCCCCCAAGCACCGCCACTTCAACTGTTTCTGTGCTTCCCGCATCCAGCGGACTCCTGCGGCCCTCACAATATCATCGGTCCACCTTGTAGGAGGCCTTCGAACGCTACGTCTTCTGGTATGCGGTCGCCACTCCAGAACCTTTCAGCCCCATCGGCCATCTGTTCTGCTATGTCTGTAACCTTGGTTCGCCTGCGGATATCTTCATTTATAATTGGATCACGTAGGGAAACTCCAAGCCTAGCCCTCTCCATTGCCCTTTGGCCATACTAAAATATCAGGAATAAATAAATAATAAACCATTTATTTCAGGCGACACAGGTCCATAGATAGATAAATACGATAACCTAAACACACATGTTTTTATTACAATAAGACAAACTAATGTACTCAAGTGACAACTGTGACTGTTTGTATGAATATCAAGAAAATAATACATTTGTCATCACTTAATCACCCGCCGTAAGAATTCTCTTACCGTGGAGTTCTGTCTGTTGTTCTCCATAGCAAACGACAAATTGGAACTAATAAATTGTAGTGCTTTGGTTCGTGTGAAAAAAATCTTTTGAACTCTTTTCAAATATATTGAAGACTGCATTAAGTTGTTAGCAGCAGACAGAAGCACACTCCTGTCTTTCGTCTTTACAGATTCTCTGAGGGCTGGGTTATTTTTAAATCCTCACATGAGTATCTAGATGTTGCTGCCACAGATCAGTATTTCAAATTCAGGCGTTATCACCAATTTATGCTTGAATGAAGCCATAAATTAGATGTTTAGGCC
Organism: Tiliacea citrago; assembly: GCA_963921375.1. Classification (NCBI taxonomy): domain Eukaryota; kingdom Metazoa; phylum Arthropoda; class Insecta; order Lepidoptera; family Noctuidae; genus Tiliacea; species Tiliacea citrago. The sequence goes on from OY992783.1 coordinate 24,487,181, forward strand.
TGACAAACGGGCATTTGCATTAGACTCTAGGATTTATCTAGGTCAGAACACAGACATGAGCGATTAGTAATCTATTCCAAACTCGATAAAAAGTTAAATCGACTTCAAAAAGAAGATAACTCAAAAACAGAAAATTACGTAACAAATATAAAAAATGGCTTTCCACCGACCTCAAAAAAAATTGTAGGCCACGCAATGGTTTCGTACCTACGTTTGATTTCATTTTGTTGGTTAATTTCGCGTATAAACATATAAGTATTTTATTTTTTTATTATCCTTTGGTTGCCAATCAATAATTGATTATACTGTGAACAGTTGAAGTAATATCTAATATAATCTAACGTTAGTGGAACAATTTCTTACAGGTTAGCACCGCATGCAAAAACATGATATTAGGTGTGCCACAAGCACTAAACAATGAAACTAATATATAACTAAAATTAGCAAGTTTAAATTAAAATAAAATTACGTGATGGAATATAAAACTAATAAAAACAGCAAAACTAAAATTCAATACTCGTAGAACAAAACAAACAGAGGCACAACAAAATCGAGAAAAAATAAAATTAAACATTACTAGTAGTTGTTCTATGAAACTTGGCTTCTATGAAGATATTATTTTATAATTTTGAGTTAATTTATTTTTGAAGTTGATTTGTTTTTTTTGAATAACTTTTGTTTTCGTAATTTTTAGTTTTTAAGAAAAAACTGGAATATTTGAGATGTTTTCCCTTTGACAAAAGAAGCCGTAGCTCGTATTTAATAAGCCAGTCCGTCACGCTTACAAACACGTATTAGTCCATATCTTGAAAACTAGTGAACCGATTTTGATGAAACTTGCACTACTCCCAAGTTGAAGTAAATGTAAGCCAATAAAAAAAAAGGTTATAATTCGATTTATAGTTTTGGAGAAATGCGTGGACAAACATACATACATACATACACCTATAACAAAATTGTATATATTTTGTTTGGAAGCCCTACTAAATTATCATATGGGAATATAATGCATTTCCAATAATATTACAAACATACGTATCGAATTGATAACCTCCTTTTTTTGAAGTCAGAAAAATATTAAATAATAAAAAGGAGACGTCGAAAACGTTCACTTTTCATCCTTTTTATAACCCGACCACATGACCGAGGCAGGGTTGTTTTTTTACGCGTATAGTATCATTGTATGTGGGATTCTATACATTCTCGAAAAGTCCTAGTGGCTGAAAGGATTTTAATACACGAGGTGTATATCTATTCGTCTAGGTTGTGCGATGCTTATAGGTTTTGTTTTTATAAAATAAAAATGGCAGATTTAGACGTCAATAAGCAAAAAAAAATATACCATGACCATCTGGGGTATCCAAATAAATGCCTTGATGTAATTCCAAAAAAATAATACACTATAAGGTTGAAATAAAAAAACCGGGATGCAACTAAAAAGTTCAAAACAAGATCACTTTTCAAGCAGTGTGATGCAGTTGGCGGCAGTTATTTTAGTTCACTTAGTAGTAGTCGAGTTTTTTGGTGTTTTCCATTTTTCAATTAAATAATTCATGAATAGCGTAATAAATATTTTAAAAAATCCTTAGCAACTCTACCAACGATACTTTCCCGTAAAATACCTGAACGAACACACACATTCTCACCGTCATACACGCACACACACAAACACGAAAAACAGCAACAATATCTATGAACGTAGTAACGATACCAATTTGAAAGAACGGCAGGCGTCTTCATTTACCCGCCGTACCAAATTCAATTTATGTGACAACCTGTCCACGGGCTGAAATTCCATTTCCATTTCAGAGAATACGACTGATTTAGGCACAAGGCTTAGGAGACAGCTGGAAAATTGATGCGACATCACGCCTCTTTACCCGAAGGGGATTTTTGCCCTTTTTTACGGAAATAGTTGCATCAAAAATATACAACAAAATACCCATTGACATTCTGAGCACTAAGGTACTTCCAATATTTAAAAATAAACTTTTTAACTGATACTCGTAAAGCATTCCACGCAATCCAAGATTTCTTGAATTATTATTGATTGATTTTTTGACCATGTATTTCACTGTATTTTAATATTTTGACATTTTTATTAACTAAATTTGACATGTAAAATAATTTTAAATTTAATGCCAATACATAATTATTGTACGCCTAATAGGCAGGACATAATGGAATTTTATTTTATTGTTAAGACCTGTAACAAACATATAATAAACAATAAATATATTTGGAATTTTTGAAAAATATTATAACTTAACTTTGGCTTAGTGTTATTGGGTTTTTCCATCTGGAATTTCTTATTAACAGCTTGGTGTCTAGATTTGTATCCAGTTGATGGCAATAGGCTTGTCCCTTATTGCATAGGACTTAACCATAACTGGCGAAATGTGCCCGTGCTATAAGTACACCTCTGTCTAACCCTTCAGGGATTACAGGCGTGATGTTTATGTTACTTAACTTTAAGTACCTCTACAACTCCTGTACTGTTGCATGTATCCATAAGCACAATGTTTAACGTGCGTTACATTGCGCGCTAAAAGGCGATTTTTTACACCAAAAATAAAAGACGTTTCTCAGCAATTATTTTGAACAATATTAGTTAGTTGGAAGTATAGCTAATCAGCCTATAATGTTCCCGCTGTTACTGCTAGGATACAGGTCTCCTCTCTGTGTGAGGGAGTGGTCCGTAACACACCACGCGGGCCCAGTGCGGGTTGGTAGATGTCAAATGTCTTCGAATTGTTGCTTCTAGGACATGCCGCTTTCCTCACGATGTTTTCCTTCACCGTTTTGAGAGCAGTGGTGATGAAATAATTTACACAAAGTAAACCGCCTGTAAGGGTTCGAACCTACGACCTACAACTTGTAAGTCGTGGTCGTTACCACTGGGCCATTGCCCTGTTGAAAACTGCTTTGTTGGATGTAGAGAATGCGTATAAGACGACTTTGTGATGGGTCTGTTTTACAACCTGTAGGTATGGTACTTATTTCACCAACTTATCTTTTTAATCCTAAATAATTGAGAGAGAGAGCCTTAACTCTGGCGCAAATCCAGAGTCTGGACTGCTTCTGAGAATGTCCAATCTGGGGGTCGCACTCAAGAACCCACGCATAGCAATCGCGCTTGAGATGACGGGACAATCTGGCAATATCCTAGGTTTTTTAATTAATACCAACTTCAACAACAACATAATCAGCTTATAATTTTCCTACTGCTGGGACACAGGCCTCCTCTCGGTGAGAGGGAATGGGCCATGCGGGCCCAGTGCGGGTTGGTAGATGTCACATGTCTTCTAATTTTTGGTTCTAGGACATGCCAGTTTCCTCACGACCACCTGCTATACCAACAAACTTTTCTTAATGCAAAACAAGACTTACATCTCTTTTGCGTCAACAAATCTATAAGTCTTATCATCATCTGCATATCCTTTTTCCAAGTATGTTGGGGTTGGCTTCTAGTCTAATTGGATTCAGCTGAATACCAGTATTCATCATGGAGCGACTGCTTATCTGACCACAACCCTGGAGTAACTGAGTAACACGATACCTCTTGGTGACACTGGTCGTTGGACTTTCGACCCGTAACGACTGTCTGAGATCTACGAAAGACAGCCGCTTACTCTTATAACATAAGCCAAAACACAATATTTAGTATATTTTTTTCACAAAATTAAACGTCTAATTTTGCATGTATACTTAGGGCTAATGACCTAATCGTATTGCTTTATTTTTACCGGACTGCGTGACGCAAAGGAGGGTAATGTGTTTATCAGCTTATGTATGTACGTATGATTGTTCCTTTGTGGTACTCCAGATAACAAACGCGTGGCCCGATTTTGATGATTCTTACGTCAATCGATTTGTCTTAATCTTTTTATTAAAGGAATTAACATTTCTGGCATTCCACTCTGGCTGTAATTAACTTTTTCCTCGTAAAAGTTCGACCTTGAAAAGCTTTAATTCACCTATGATCTGGTGCAGACTGGCGAGCTTAGAATTTAAATTTTGAATTCCAATCAAATGAGTCGACTGTTGGTGTTACAGTGTTTAGGCAGTTAGATCAAGGGCTTGATTCAGAAAACGGTACCTTATCCTGGACATGATCCCTTACTTATTGATAAAAGGTTCTCTTTGGAGCCCTGACCGCCAGTAATTTGGACCAGTTCACAATACCGGTTGGGTAATAGCTACCTATATTCAAATACCTAGAATTTTTTTGATTATACTTCTGATTTGCTTTATACTAATAAAGCCAAGAAACACATATGTGGGGTCTAAGCAACAAAGGTTCAGTTTTCGGCATTTAGTTTCCGGGATATACGCAGTTTTGTAAAGTTGGGTAAAAATATTGCATTTCACGATTTTAATTGATTTTAATGAATGCTTAATTATGTACAAATTCATAATAATAATAAATGACTATATGAAGTTTCGAAGTACCAGAAACTTTATGAGAAAAGTTTACTAAAAAGGTACCAATGGTCGGATTGTAAAATTTGAAAATTCAAATATCTGATAAAAAAAAGTGCCAGTTTTTGAATATGTTTTAATCCTTGTTATCTATTGACTATTTTAGATACCGAATCTCTCTATACCCCATTATTGGACCCTTTTTGTTTGGACGCCCACTTATTTAGGTATTTACTTAATAGATTAGAAACATTAATGTGTCACTTACATGACCTTTGTTCTGACGAATTGACTGACCTTTTTCTGGTCCCTTTGGGTATAATATGAGGAAGAGAAGTAACGCCCAGCCTGCAATTTTCAGATAAGTGCCATGATGACCTTAAAACTAGCCGCCTCGCAGTTTTTACGTTCGTAGAAATACATCCCATAATGGAGTTTCTCGTGATCATAACCTATTTACTTAGTATACAGATTTTTGGCAAAAATATCGGCATAGTACCTAATCTATTTCATCGTAATAATTAATTTCACCCGAAATATTTTCAAACTCCATGTTTCGCGCTACTAATCACGACCTCAAGTCACGGACGGACTGTCTACACTCAGATTTAAGCATCTCGAGTACCTTTAATCATTTTGTTACAGTTGTTACGGATCGTCAGAAGCCCAAAAGTCTGACAACCAGTCTTACCAAGGGATATCGTGTTACCCAGTAACGGGGTTGTGGAGGTCAGATATACAGTCACTCCATGTAAAATACTGGTATTAAGTTGCATCCGGTTAGACTGGAAGCCGACCCCAACATAGTTGGGAAAGAGCTAGGCAGATGATGATGACAAGGAAGGTAATGTTAGAATTTTTAAATTTGTAAAGTATTGTTGACAGCTTGTAGTACTATCTAGATGGCACATTGCTCTGATGCATTTCTTTTGGGCTTTGAATACAAATTCCTTGTCTACCGAGTTGCCCCAGAATATAATACCATATCCTAATATACTCGTAGGTGTAACAAGTCCGTGATATGCCGTTAAGACGGCTTCTTTGTTGACTGTTTTGGACAGTTTGTGGAGAGCGAATGAGGATTTATTAATTCTCTTACAGAGATTATGTACATGTGTTTTCCAAGACAATTTGTAATCTATATCAATTTCCAGAAATTTGGTATTTGTTACAGAATTTACTCTCTGTCCATTGTAATTAACATTAATATTTTTAGGTTGAGTTCTTTGGCGAAAGTGCATTATTTTTGTTTTGTCCATATTTTATGTGTGAATTATTGTACTTAATGTTTGATTGATTTCATCTTCATAATCTTTGGTTTATCACATTTTATTATTACTATGCTATCGTCTGAAAAAAGTAGGTACCATTGGTTGCTTGACGTGTCTAGGGAGATCATTAATGTAAGCTAGGAAGAATAAGGGACCCAAAACAATACCTTGTGGAACTCCAAATTCTATAATTCTAGCGTGGAATCTATATTTGATCTGTTTTCGCGTTCTCTGGCATACTCGTGTAATTTCTGATACTTGTTTTCTGTTAGAAATATACGAAGAAATGAGGTCGAGCGCTTTACCTCTAATGCCGTACATGTTTAATTTTTGGAGCAATACTTTGTGGTTAACACAGTCAAAAGCGTTGCTCATGTCCATGAAAATAGCACATATTATTTTTTATTGTCCATATCAGGCAAAACAGTTTTGATTAGGTCATAAATAGCAATGTTAATAGATTTGCCCTTTTTGTTCGTTAACCAAAATATTATATTTTTCTAAAAAGGTATACAGTCGACTATTTATAATTTTTTCAAATAATTTTGAGAAAATGGGGATCAAAGCTATCGGTCTATAATTTCCTATATTTTGTTTGTCATCTTTTTTGTGGAGTGGAATCACAACAGATGTTTTAAGTTTTCCTGGGAAACATCCAGAACAAATGCATAGATTTATTATGTAGCTTAAATGAGTAGCAACAGATTGTGACATATGCTTTACAATACAAATACCATCATAACCTATACTTTGGGTATTTTTTAATTGCTTTATTTCTCTAGTTATCTCCATTGGAGTTGTAGAGATAAAAAAAAATGAATTTACTTTAGAGTTAATGTTGTGATTCGAGGGTGCATTATTATTTTTAGAATACGTATCGAAGTACCTTATGTATACGTTTAGAATACGAACGTAGGTAACAAATATTAATTTATATACTACCTTCATTTTAAAACAGTGTAATAGAAAAACACAAGCGTACGAAATACAGTGCAATCGGTCATAACCACTCCAGCCCACCGGTTCCACCCTATCGTAAAACGAAAATAAAATTACTGGAAAACCAGGCACTGCATTGTGTGCTTTCTTTTGTGGAGTTTCTTTTTCTATAAAACGGTTCCTAGTTCTTACTATAGTGTTGGATTAAAGTTCTTAGAATCTGAGGTTCTGTAGAAAAGTGTCGGTAGGTACTTAGTTGGTTTTTCATACGAAAAAGTAGATACCTCACCTACTCTACACATATTATTATGAGACCTACCTTTTTAGGGTTCCGTAGTCAATGATATGGCATCCTTTAGTTTCGCCATGTTCTTCTGTCTGTCTGTCTGTCCGGGGCTTAACTCAGAGACTCTTAGTATTACAATGCTGTAATTTCGCATCCGATATACATTTTAACCACGCCGACAAAGTGGTAAAAAAAAAACATTAACACGTAAAGTGGGGATGATTTTTTGCTCGTCTATCGCATGGTGTGTGATATCGTTGGATAGGCCGTTCAAAAATATTGCAGGTCTGTTAAAACCTTTTTCATCGATTTAGAGATCCATCATCTGCCTAGCCTTTTTCCAACTATGTTGGGGTTGGCTTCCAGTCTAACCGGATGTAGCTGAATACCAGTATTTTTAATTACGAAATTAGTATGAAGACTGGTGCATTTTATTTTTTTGGCGGTAGTAGATCAAATATGAAAAAAAAACAGTGGAGAATATTATCATGAATGAATTATTGTGTGCAGACTTATATCGAAAACTCAGTCTGGACTGAGTTATATCAGTTTAAAGATTAAGTAATATTTTCATATATTATGGAATAATTCTTGTTACAAAGCATATTTATGACCTTCTCAAAGCGACGTTCACTATTTAGTTACTACTATCTTCAAATAAATGATTATAATAATTATATATACAATATTTTATTTATTTTTTATTCATTATGTATTGGTTAGAAACAATAAAACTGGTCATATGATGTACTTTTTATTAAAAAAAAATAACATATTACATTTCGACATCGTCATCGCTAGGATCATCATCGGCCTCATTTTCGACGTCGTGTCTCACAATTATGTTGTTTGAAAATAGTGCTGGAGGACTAAGATTAGGTTGATGTCTGCCCCCTCCTAAGTACCAGACAATAGCCATCGCGTGAGAACAGCAGTCAAGGGTTCTTTTTCCCACAATACAGCTACAGTAGTGGCATATTATACCTTCTCTATAGTATACATATAATATATCCGAGCCTGCCGATGTCTGGACTGAATTCTTCCCCTTAGTAGCATAGGATTGGCAGCTATTATTCCGTATTCTATTATATTTTGCATTTTAACTTCTCGGCATACTTCTATTTGATATTGATAACTATTCTTTATATGCTCGCCTTAATAGCTTTGAGCTTGTTTTATCTGGTAAGTACCAAGATTATATAAAATAAGGTCATCTCTGGTAAGATTTGGAAAACTATTTAGAACTGAGTTTTCTGCGGTTATTGCACGAAATATAGCCGTTCGAAGTTTATGTCTGAATGATGCGACTATAATAGTCTCACCATGTCCATTAATTGTCTTGAAGAAAACATATTGTATATGAGACGTGTACTCCGTTCGATCTCTTGCCAAGCTCTATCATTTCTATGTTTTTCACACACACGAGAGCCACAAGGTATAAAGAATTTCTTTTCTTTAAGAATCTTAAAGACCTGTCAATCCATTGTAAGTGTCGATTTTCACACATCGCAAAAATGAAAACCCTGGTATTCAAAGGTGCTTGGTAAAAACCGGGAAAAGAAAATGGCGTTATCCTTGAACCACTGCAGCTGGCTGATCTACAACGTTTGGTTGCGCTGTTGGTTCCAAGATGTTATTGTGTGTTTGAAGTTAGAATTATGATTTAGCTATAATACATAACGATAAAACTTTTTACAAAAAATAAGAACCGACTACCAAAAATAACACTACAAAGTGTCGGTGTCTTTGGATCTGTATTTGAATTTTTTGCCACCGACTTCCGAAATTAAAGTTATTTTTCACTTTGTAGGGTTATTTTTGGTAGTCGGTTCTTATTTTTTTGTAAAAAAGTTTTTTATTTTACACTTTTTAGTGGGTCAATTTATCTAAGTTACAATATCCTAATGTCAACTGCTCATCACCTTTTACAAAATATTGCTTTTGCCGATGCAGGTGTACTGGCAATCAAACCGCTGCGTGAATGCCCTCAGGATGCTGCTGGAACTAGCCCGAACCCTGCGCACCCGGGATTTGCACCGTTTTCGCATAGTATCATAGAAACAGACTAAGACCTCCTCCCATTCGGTCAAAGAAATAGAACAAACAACGTTAGCTCACTGTGATTCGTTGGTTTTAGACCACTTAGATCTGCTCGTGATTTCTCCATCGCTGTAAGTTAGTGGTGCCTTTTTTTTTTTTTTTTGCCGCGGTGGAAAATCCTCATGGATGTCCTCCGCCCTGGGGTGGGCGGAGGGGTCTGTCAGACTCTTACTGACTAAAAACCACCCCGGTGTTCCCTTCACACACTTGCACCGGGGATCTTGGGAGCTAGTATTACTTCCGTGATCCCCGGCTAGTGCCGGCCCGCCTCTGCGGGCCACCTCAAGTCTGCGCGGGGGTGAGGTGTAAGACAAGTTAGTGGTGCCTTAGATCAACTTCGAAAATAACTGCACCCACTAAACTTTTAGCCGATATCTATAAATGTTACTTAGCACGTACTTTGGCTGAGAGTTTTTTCTGTCACTGTCGCTCAAAAGTCAAACTATAAACTGCGAGACAGAGATGGGAACACCGGAACGTGTTTAAGCCAAAGTACGAGCTAGATCCGAGATCAATGAACTTACATAATCAGCTTATAATGTTCCCACTACTGGGACACATCCCTCCTCTTTCTGTAACAGGGGGTTGGCCTTAATCCACGACGCGGGCCCAGTTGGTGGATGTCACATGCCTTCGAATTTTTAGTATCCTCACGATGTTTTCCTTCACCGTTTTGAGAGTTGTAGTGATGAAATAATTTACATGAAGTAAACCTGTCTGGGTTCCAACCCACGAGCTACTACTCGTAAGTGGAGGCCGTTACCACTGCTCTCAATAAACTTTACCTTTTATAAATCTCGGCATTTGGTGCAGTACACCGGTGTGCGTCCAAAAGTACTGAGAATAACTTTGATATAACTAATACTACCTTCATATCCTCCATACCTTATCATCTTCATATCTACCGTTTATTGATACTCCATAGAAGAAAGTATCAATAAAAGTACAAGTATTTTTTTTTCATAAACATTTGAATAATTTAAAAAAAAAAATTATGACGCAAGATGTAGTTTGAAACACCCTGATAGGAGCGCAGTGCTAGCCTTGCGTTCCAAGGGCGGTGCGGAATAGAGAGCAAGGCCCATAACACGTGTTACAAACTACATCATGCGCCATAATAAGTTTTTTTTTAAATTATTCAAATGTTAATAAAAAAAATACTCTCATGAATGATTAGTAGTCATTAGATACATGAAGTGGGCTGCCGGTGTAAGACGACTAAAATGCCACGGTGTATATTAGATATAGTACCTAGATACAAAATAAAAAATAAACAACTATGTCGAAAAAACATTTTGTATTGAATATAGTGCAAACTCAAAACTCAAAAAAACTCAAAGCATTTATTTCAATGAAACCATTTACAGGCACTTTTGAATTGTCAACAAGTCGGTCAGTTACAAATATGAAGCTAGTTGCCCATTCCAAATAGTAGGTTCCTATGGAGAAGAACGGGCAAGAAACTCCACAGACACTCAAACAACGACAAAGTGCACCTTTATAATTTGTAAATTGTAGATATTATCGTGGACGTCCACGCTACGTATGCACGTATCACGATAACACAGGGAAGTACATTGTATGGAAATATTATGAAGACGCTTTTAAATTTTCTATTTCGTTAAATTAACGATAACGTTATTAATATCGTCACGTTAGAAGTTATAAAAGCGCACATTGTCTACCGTGGCTTTAAGATGCCCATAAAATGCTTCATACTTTATTTTGGGCTCAAATGTATATTAGCTGTCTTTTCTCGTTACTTCATGGCGACACCACTATATAAATAAGGATAAGGATGAAACACAGACATGCACGGTTGTGCTGACTACAATTTACTATTATAGCGAACAGAATCGGGTCAGGACGAAACTCTTGAGTTATATTCCTTGGAAGAATGAGGATCTAATAGTATTTTGAAAGGATAAGATAATCAACAACGGTGTGGTTTAAAAGAAGATGATTGTAGTTACAAACATTGAAAAGTTTGGTTCTGGAATTAGTTTGGTAGAAAGAGATGCTTAGATAGTTTGGTCTTGTTGAGAGGTTGAATGAAAGGCCTGGGACACAGGCCTCCTCTCGGTGAGAGGTGGTCCGTAGATCCACCACGCGGGCCCAGTGCGGGTCGGTAGATGTCACATGTTTTCGAATTTTTGGTTCTAGGACAAGCCGAGTTCCTCACGATGTTTTCCTTCACCGTTTTGAGAGCAGTGGTGATTAAATAATTTACACAAAGTAATGCGCCTGTCTGGGTTCGAACCCATGACCTACAACTCGTAAGTCACAGCTGTAATCACTGGACCACCACTGCTCTTTATTGGGTTTTTCGTAAATCATCAGTAGCAGTTCGAAGTTTCGTGTCAATAACGGAGACACGGATTTTTTGCATAGAAATTACGTTCTATTTCGGAAAACCCACCACACGGGAGCGTAGCCGCGGGCAAAAGCTAGTTTATAACAATTTTAGTTTGTAAGTATGAGCCTCTCAAAACGGTGAAGGAAAAACATCGTGAGGAAACCGGCATGTCCTAGAACCAAAAATTCAAAGACATGTGACATCTACCAACCCGCACCGGGCCCGCGTGGTTGATTTACAGCCCATTCCCTCTCGAAGAGAGGAGGCTGTGCCCCAGCAGTGGGAACATTATAGGCTGATGATATGATGAAGTATGAGCCAACCACGTACCACGTACGCGTGCATACTCGTGAATATTAAAATTATTTATATATTTTGTAAATGAAAATTGTAACGGATTTCTTCTTCGATATTTGTACCCCCAAAAAATGCTTTACAAATACCCCAACTGTACTCGTATTATCATTAAAAGCAAAAGGCCTAAAATAGCACTAGCCTTTTAAAATGAAAGTAACAAAAATGGCACGTACGTACTCCGAGAAAATCGAAGAAAATTATTTTATATCGCTTTTTTTTCGTTCCGTAAATTGTCGTAGTGCTGGGAAGTTAATGATTAGTAAATATTAATTATATCGACGTAAATAATGGAAATTTAAGTCGCCGTGTTATTACAAAAAAAAAGACCTGACTGTCATATCTGTCACAGTTTGTATTATTATAAAACGATGGTAAATAAATAAATAAATTACCAATCGATATTGTGCAATTTTTCTTTCACAGACTTGCACTGTGGAAAAACTCGTAACAACAACTTAAACTAATCCTGAGACACACGATACAAGGTGCTTTACGTATACATAATTATGAAGCTACTACATAGTTGAGTATCAAATTTTGTTTGCTAATATTGTAATAATTAAAAAATGTATTGAATAGTTGTTCATCTATTAATAAGAATGTTGTGCATGCCTTAAAATGATGTATTTTCACAATGTTTAAGACTCGTGACTACCTACTGTTACTATAGTTATAAATAAGCCGTTGGTGTGTCTTGTTCAATAAATAAAAAAATAAAAATACTAGGTACCTACATCTTTGCTGTATGAAGGTGAGAATGCAATTCTCAATCATAGAAACTAATTCCACAACCGTAACAGAATGATAACCTACAATACTAAACTTTAATTTAAAATCAACATTTCGACTGCCAGCACACCCCAATCCGATTGAGTTTCAAATAACATAATTCTAGTCTTATCGATATCGATATCTGCCCCTCTCTACGGTCATCAGTGGCCGGCCTGGGGCTAAAAGTTGTCGTCGCTATTATTATGTCAGGAAATTCCCCTAGTTTGCTCGGAGTTAGGAGTGGGATATCTGTGAAATGCCATGTTAGATCTGTCTGTGGTTGTCACTATAATTCTCATAGGTTTGGGGTTTTCTTGTAACTAAAGGCGAGAAGATTTCTTGTTCGTACATTGATTAGGATTGAAAGATCTGTACATAATTATGAGGGAGAACATTTGGGCCTAGTTTTTAAGGACACGATACTGAACTCAGTTTTAATAAAAACGGATTTTCCAAAGCAAAACAACGCGACGCTATGAATTAAAAGAGATGCGCCCACAGTGCCCCCAATTTGCTTGTTTAATAAATTTAAAAAAGGTTAATAAAAAATAAAAAAAAAATTTATAATGGCCCTGACTAACGAGTTGTAGGTCGTAAGTTCGAACCTAGGCGGGCCTTCACTTTGTGTAATTTATTTCATCACCACTCCTCTCAAAACGGTAAAGAAAAAACACCGTGAGGCAACCGGTATGTCATAGAACCAAAAATTCGAAGACATGTGACATCTACCAAACAGCACTGGGCCGACGTGGTGGATTACAGCCCACTCCCTCTCACAGAGAGGAGGGTTGTGTACCAGCAGTGGGAATGTTAATAATATGCGCATAATATATTATTAAAGCATATTATTTTACTTTGTTATTTTCCTGCATGTTTAAATATCTTGAAAATATCTAGCACTTCATGTCCTCTTACTGGAGCAGGTCCAATTTAATCTGTCTAGACTTTTCCTAACCGTATTGGAGTAGCTTCCAGTCTAACCGGATGTAGATGAATACCAGTATTTTACATAAAGCGACTAACTATCTGACCTGTACAGCCCAGTTACTGGGTAACACGATACCCCTTAGTTAGACTGGTTGTCAGACTTTCGAGCTTCTGACTACCCGTAACGACTGTCAAAGATCTACGAATGACAGCCAGGACAAACGACTTAACGTGGTTTCCGAGGCATGAAGAGGTCTAGATATGTTATGAATGGTCACCCATCCACGAACCGACCTCTGCAAGCGAAGCTTAACATTGAATCGACCCGCGTGCGCTATTATAATTTAGCCACAAGCCTTTCGAGGAGGTTAAATTGTCAACTTATATTCAAAAACTTTGACTCAGCTCGTTTGTCTGTCAAGTTATTTTATAAATATTTATAAAAACATCTTATTTCACATTAAGAGGCGTTGTTAAAGGACTCCGAAACTGTTTACTGTCAGTCGTGTCGTGAAGATAAGCTTTACGAGAATTAGCTTCAAAGGGCTAGGTGCGGCCGAGAGATGAGCGGAGCTGGTAAGATGATCACTTGATTTTATTTTGTTTAGACAATTACTATTAACATGACTATGATTTACTAATGGGACGCTTCACTAGGATTAATATTATGAATATTAATTCAACACGTTGCGTCGTAAGTATTATTTTATTTTGTTTATTGGGAAAAACAAACAGTCACACATTACATTTTGTACGAAGAAATAGAAAAACATACGGCCAAATGTGTAACCAACAACATTTTCCACGGATACACATTTTTTTTTTTTACAACCTATGCTATTAAAACTAAAACCTGAAAACTACAACAAGAAAACATTTTTTGTGCTAAATAATAAAACAAAAGTAAATTTAGCAAATAAAGAAAAACTTATCAAGGCATGCAAATGTTCATTAAAATTACTAGTGACTAAGTGTTTTGAGTACAACATTTTTGAATCTACCAGCAGATTTATAATATTTCAGCAGTATTTTATGTTCAAAAATATCAACCAGCAACTCATTTCATATCATTAGAATCAAGATATTACTATCGTACGTCAAAGCTTTATTTATAAACCTCTTTCTCGTTTCGCTCATCTTTATTTATAACCAACTCTCCAGATTTTAACTGCAGAACACAACGAGGTTTTAGTGTTTTTTACGAAACTTCTATCGAGCGGTGAGTTATAAAAACTCTTAGCTGTATTAAAAATGTATGGAAGAATAAAGTGTTGGGATCTTTTTAACAAAGACTTTTTTGAACTAGACCTTTCAAGAGTATGGGTTATTGTAATACAAGCTATTTAGATAGGTATAGAGGATGGTGACTGCCCCGTTGGTCTAATGGTTATTAGTGCAACTGCCTGGGTCTTGGATCCAATTCCCAGATCAGGCAGTGTTATTGGGTTTTCTCATTTGGGAATTTACAGTAGCTGTCCGAAATACGTCTAAGCCTGTACCTAATAGGTAAATGACAATAGGAGACTTTAAATATCAAACCTTGTGAAGTGTGGGAATGTAAACACTTTCTTTCTTGATGACATTATGTATGATGAGGACCATCTCCATATTTGTTCTGATAAGTTATCTTTTTTGGATCACAGCTTGGTAATTAAGTAAGTCAGTACTTATTATTATTATATTACCGTCTCTTGAGAGTTCTCGGGACCCTGGAATCCCGGACCTTTAGAAGGCGTAGGAGGAGCCGAAGCCATCTCGTATGGGAGGACAGTGTAGGCCTGTCAACAAGTACCAGGTACTAAACAAAATAGAAAATGGTCTATAAATGTACAGTCTATTAAGCCTACAACGTTTTCACATTCACAAAATATAAAATAATCTATCTAAAATATCAATTAAATAATAAAAAACCGGCCAAGTGCGAGTCGGACTCGCGCACGGAGGGTTCCGTACCATTATCTATAAAAACCGGCCAAGTGCGAGTCGGACTCGCTGACGAAGGGTTCCGTACCATTATCTATAAAAACAGCAAAAAAATCACGTTTGTTGTATGGGAGCCCCCTTAAATATTTGTTTTATTTTAATTTAATTATTTATTTTTAAAGTGAATATATAACTAAATATTCTGTGGATATTTCAAGCGTCTACCTGTTGCCGTTATCAATATCGTGCAAAAACGAGCAAAAAAATCACGTTTGTTGTATGGGAGCCCACTTAAATATTTATGTCTTTTGTCTTTTCTTTGTTTTTGTTATTCTGGTTTATTTATTTGTTGCTATAGCGGCAACAGAAATACATCATCAGTGAAAATTTAAATTGTATAACTATCATGGATCATGAGATACAGCTTGGTGACAGACGGACAGACAGACAGACGGCGGAGCCTTAGTAATGGGGTTCCCGTTTTAAGGCTCTTACAGACTCACGCGATATTGCGGGCGCGACGCGACATTATTAGGACAATTTCTTTGTCGGTGCCTGTCGCGCCAGCGATATCTCGTAAGTCTGTAAGAGCCTTTACCCTTTGGGTACGGAATCCTAAAAGTGAGTGTGCTTTAGACCACACGACTGAAGTAAAACTTACAAATAGTAATACTAATTATACTTACTTACAACAATGTGTCACTGTGTCTAAGATCTACGACACGCAACTGGCTATGAGAGAAAGAGAGAAAGAAAATGTGTGCACGCACCTCTCTCTATTGCCCCTACAGTAATATACGAAACGTAACTCTCTGTCTTTCTATCTTCACTAACTTATATCTCCCTCTCAACTTCCGTTCACTTGCTTCCGTAACGCTCTCGTCACGCATTCACCAGCCTACTCCCCAAGTCAGGCGTGCGTAAAGAAGTTTTACTTCAAAAATAAAACTCTATGTAAGTAAACCAAATGACATGATTGCCATTACAGCTGTAAAAAATCTCAATTTATATCCAGGGGTTCGGCCGTTGCTTGACTATAGTTAACTATGGCTGACTATGGCGAAAGAAAAAAAAAACGACAGTCAAAGAGATAAGCCTAAGTCAAAAATGTGACTTTAAGTCGGGTATGGATTCAAAGTCAAAAAAGAAAACTATGGAAGTTATAAATATAATCATATAATGGCCGATACTTCGGTTTAACGCTTCGGGGTAGACTTTAATTTCGATTTTAATATCAATAATAAATTATTAAAATTAAAATTGTAGGTATGGAGGAATGTCAAATAATCAAATGAGTATGTCAATGATGCGTTCGGAGCGCGCAAGCTCCACCACGACGTCAACGTAGAGATACGGCGGTTGGGTTATTATTATTTACATAGTTCAGAGAATCTCTATATAAAATACATAACCATAATATCACAAAAAAAATGATAATGTGTTAGTAACAAAATTGTACCTAACATTATGTTAGTATCCATAACTAAGTGATGCCTATGGCTGTGCAAAGGTATCTACTTTTTACAAGTTTGTTTTTGGGGTGCTTTTTAAAGGGTATTAAGTAGGGTATTTTGAGAATATTTTTAATAAAATTAAACCCAGTTTTAGTACGCTTAAAAGTTCGTTTATGTTCACTTTTATACCTTACCTTAAAATTGCCTGAGACCAAATTGTAGTCTATGTAGGTATTTTTACCTATGCAAATAATGAAATTTAGACGCGCACCGTAAAAAGCCTAAAATAATTAATTAGAAATGTTTTATATCCTATTTAAAATATTTTTATATTACAACTGGCTGTCAATAATAAAAGCTAGAGTTATGAAAAAATATTATTTCGGTGAAAAACTTTCTATAAAATAACAGGTAGGTTCTAAACGAGAGTTTTATTTCAAAAGTAAACGGTACCAAAATATTCACAATATTTTGGAAAAAAAAATCCACATTTATTGGAATTCCAAACTTTTCATTTATAAATTTTTTCTTGAATTAATTCCAAAAATGTTTTTGTAAAACATTCTGAGTATTTTTGACTCTGCCCGTATAGTTGGTACCGCGCAAAGAAAATACTTCCTTTTTGTGCCCATTAGAATGTAGCACTTCTTCTTCGCACAGGGCACAAAAAGGTATTTGTTCGGGTCGGCATTATGGTACAATTTGGAAGGTGACCGCTACCGCAAACCACAGCGGCAAAGCTATGACAGACCGCAGCGACACGTCTAGCTTCGTGGAAGCGTTTTCATAGAGTTTGGTACATAGAAACCAGAGTCGTGGCTAAATAATAATAGCTGCACGGGTCAATCTTCAGGATTAAGTAACGCTTGCCGAGGGTGGTCTGCGGATGGGTGACCATCCATTACATACCGAGACCCCTCCGTGCCTCGGAAAGCACGTTAAGCAGTTGGTGCCGGCTGTCATTTGTAGATCTTTGACAGTCGCTACAAATACGCAGAAGCCCGCAAGTCTGACAACCAGTATTGCCAAAGGGTATCGTGTTACCTAGTAACTGAGTTGTGGAGGTCAGATAGACAGTTGCTCTATGTAAAATATTGGTATTCAGCCGCATTCGGTTAGAGTGGAAGCCGACCCCAACGTAGTTCTGAACGGGCTAGGTGTTGATGACTTAGAAACCAGTCGTGACAAATCTGCACAGCCGGGTGGCAAAATCGAATGTACAAGGTGGAGACGATACATACATACATAAACTCACGCCTTCTTCCTATGAGGGTAGGCAGAAACCTGCTACGATGCTCACATACTCCTAAAATTAAACTTCGTATATCTTATGTTTATATCTTATGACGTTCCCAGTTTACGATTTTTTTTTTTCAAATATATTGTTCAGCTGCATGATTGCTGACAAAATGCTTGCACTGATTGGACAGGTCCACTCAAATTTGTGTGGTTCTTTCCTCAAAAGACCATTTCAGACACGGATCTACATGGTCCTCACATGATCTGACCAAGATTATGTCTGGACTTTAAAAGAGACTTTAACCCCTGAGTTTGTTTCGCCATTTCTTCTCAGGGGTAGTCAGATAGGAAATGTCGACTACATTTAGCTTATTTAAAAAAATTAAAATATGACGTGTATAAGGGATTCTGATATCCTATTTACAGAATAAATGGTTTCATTTCATTCAAAGATAGGCAAAACCCAGAATAGGCCCATCGCTACTATCAAGATTTTTTGAAAAAAAACACTTTTTAGGGTTCCGTACCCAAAGGGTAAAACGGGAACCCTATTACTAAGGCTCCACCGTCTGTCTGTCTGTCCGTCTGTCACCAGGCTGTATCTCATGAACCGTGAAAGTTAGAAACTTGAAATTTTCACAGATGATGTATTTCTGTAGTCGCTATAACAACAAACACTAAAAACCAGAATATCATTAATATTTAAGGGGGCTCCCATACAACAAACGTGATTTTTTTGCTCGTTTTTGCTCGATATTGATAACGGCAACGGGGGTAGACGCTTGAAATATTCATAGAATATTAAGTTATATATTCACTTTACAAATAAGTAATTAAATTAAGAAAATTAAAAAAAAATATATATATTTTATTAACATTTAACTAAAGTATGTAGGTACCATTTTGTTCGGTAACTTTTTGCCATCTTGTAGGTAGGGACATGATCCCATTACTATAGAAATTTTGGGACTTCTGATCAAAATACCGCGACAAGTGGTTTTGGCAGTCCTCTCGTGATGTTAACCTGACACTGCCTAAAGAATTCTGAAGAGACCGAAACAGGTGGAAATCTGAAGCTGCAAGGTCAGGACTATACGGCGAACGCATTAACACCTCCCAGCCAAACTCTCTTAATTTTTGCTGAGTGGCTAAGGATGTGTGAGGTCTAGCGTTATCATGATGAAAAGCCACACCCCTTCTGTTGATTAATTCCGGCCGCTTTCTCTCAACTTCTTGCTTTAATCTCATCAGTTGTTCGCAGTAGAGTTCAGAATCGATGGATCTGCCTGGTGGTAACAGCTCATAATGAATAATGCCCTTCCAATCCCACCACACACACAGCATCACCTTGTTACGAGTTAACCCGGGTTTCGCCACAGTCTGTGAAGCCTGACCGGCCTTTGACCACGACCTTTTTCGCACGTTCTTGTCGTACGTGATCCACTTTTAACACCAGTTATCAGCTTCTTCAAAAATGGTTCGGTTTCATTACGTCGTAATAAAGAATCACAAATGAGTACACGGTTCATTAGGTTTCTTTCAGTGAGCTCGTGAGGTACCCAAATATCGAGCTTTTTTGTGTACCCAGTTTTTTTTCAAATGTGCCAAAACTGTTTTGTGGTCAATTCCCAGTTCTTCAGCTACGTCGTAACTACTGATGTGCATCTTGCTCCACTTTTTCAAAAATGGCATCCATTTTATCCGTAATAGGGCGACCAGAGCGACGTGCATCTTTGACATCAAAATTTCCGGATTGAAAACGCTTAAACCAAATTTGTGATACTCTCACAGACACTGCAATTTAAAATAAAATTTTACTACAAAAAAGGTAAAAATGCAATGCAAGCCGCGAAAAAAATTTGCAAAAAAAATTTGCGAAAAAAATTTGCGAAAAAAATTTGCGAAAAAAACTTGCGATGTTTATGGACCTAGGTCCATAAACATCGCAAACTTTTTTTCGCGGCTTGCGTTGCATTTTTACCTTTTTTGTAGTAAAATTTTAAAATGTATCGAATTTCTTCATTAGATTCACTCATCTTGACAGTACGAAAAACAAATGAAAATCACACATTTTTCCTAATTTGAATTTGGAATTATGTTCTTTAAAATTTAAACTTTCAATGATACCAAAACCAGCCAGATACAAATAGTATAGCCAAAGAGATTTTATTACAAGTTCATACATACTATAATGCGAAAAGACTTTTTCCCCAACCTAGTATATTTAACTTGTCTACTTACCCTTTTATTTTGAATAGGCTAGTAGATTCGTTACAGTATACAATCATATATATCACGCCGACAAAGTGCTAAAATAAAATCTTGTTTATCCCATGATGTGGGCTATTGTTTCATAGGCCGTTCAAAATATTGAGGGTCTGTAAAGACCATATTTCGATTCAGGGATCCGTTTGCGTAATATTAAGCTTTATATTGCGATTTTTTGTTAGAGTTAAGTGCAAGGTAATTAGTTGTTTTTGCATATGTAAAAAATTCATGGTAATAGTATACAGGGTGAGTTTTGCCGGAGGACACGGTTGAGCATACGGTGGAGATCTGCCCGGCTTGGGCGGAGCACCACCGTGTCCTCACGGAGGCGATCGGCGGTGGCGATCTCTCGCGTTCGGCCCTGGTTCAGGCCATGGTTCGAAGCGAGAGTGCATGGGAGGCCGTCACCTCCTTCTGCGAAGCAGTAATGCTCGCAAAGGAGGAGGCGGAACGCGTGAGGGTGAGGCAAGGCTCGCGCCCTCGCGCCCTTAGTCACCGCAGGAGACGCCCCGGGCGTCGGGAGTCGCAAGCCGATTTCCAGCCACCGTAGGCGCGGGCCTGCGGACGGTGAGCGATGGGTAGCTTGCCGTCCGATAAGGACCAGGCCCGGGTCGACGGCGCGTTGTGTTCCACGCACGCCTCAAAGAGATGTCAGCACCAACTGACGGGGTCCGGTAGGACCAATGCCTGCCAGGGTTGCGGGTTTGTCCGAAAGGGATATCGTGGTCCTGGCACACAGGCAACGGAAGGAACACGGGTGGGTTTTAGTCAGTAAAAGTTTGACACGCCCTCCCACTCCAGCTAGAGCGGGAGAAGTTATTTGATAATTTCCAAACCCCAAAAAAAAAAAAAGGGTGGATTTTTGAGATGTGGCAGTAACCTACCTTAACCGTTGTAGCTACACGAAAACGGTCTGAGAGAAGAGACTGTCCTTAACTTTTTGAGAAATTTTGATCTGCATTCACAGATTTTGTGTGTGTACAGTCAGCAGGAAAATGGGCAATTTTCATAAAATCTTTTTTTATGCCAATCGATCCTGTTTCTTCTAAGGATCAAAAACTTCTATTGGACCAACTGAGGTTTGAGTACTAAAAAGTCATAAATCACAAAAAACTTTTCCCATACATTTCGTAGGAAATGGGACTCCAACTTTGTTTTTTATGATCGATAGTTGTACCGCGAAAATTGTGAGACACAGCAAATTCCAAATAAATAAATTGGAATTGAATAAAAGCTGTGTTTTTTTGTAACAAAATACCACAGTACCCATGTGCCTATAAATAAAAGTAAAAACTCAATTAAACCTATAATTGAGAGCAACACGTAACACAGCGGATATTTCGTTACCAAAAACTAAAACAAATATTGAATTGAATCCACATTTTTAATTGGAACAAAGTGGAGTAGAATTCTCAATAAAACAGGAAAAACATTCAATTTGATATGTCAACTACCGAGATGGACTACATTGATTGATCACCAAACGTTCGCTAGTGTGGACATTGCTGAATTCCCAATTTTTTTATGAAATGCAACCGTCACTCGTGCCTTTTTCGTGATGGATGGAGATTACATTAGGTACTCCCCGAATATCAGGTGTTGTGGATACTGTAGAAAAGGTCGTTCGATGAAAATTTTACTTATAATTGGAATTAAAATAGTTATTATTCGTAGAATCGTTTTGACTCCGAATTGTTTTTTCTAAACTTTTTAATATAAAATAGTGTTTGTCTCATAATATTATGCTATCAACTTATTAAATTTTTAAAAGTCTCTTAAAGTAACGACATGGGTATAAATGTAAAAAAAACGCGGGCAGAAGCTAGTATTGAATATGGATTTTAACAAGAAAGCTAACTATTATTACTCTCAATAAACGTCAAAGTAAACAACGTCTGATTTATTCATACTTGCAATATGTTTTCACAAAATTATGCATAAATGTTATTAATCTACGAGAAACGTTTGCCTTGAAGCAAAATGTAGGGACACGAATACATCTTAGGGAAAAAAACAATAACAAAAGTCATAAATAGGTACCGCTTGTTCCATTTCCATTCTTTCGCTGAAGAAAACGTATACTCGACAAGGACTAGTAAACTCAAAAGGTAAGTCAAAGCACAAACGCACTAATAATATTCCCCAAACTTTTCCGTTAAAGGGGAAAAGAACACAACAATACTTGTTCACGTATCTTAAAGTACAAAGTTACTATTCTGGAAGTTGTTCGACACTTCTCCCAAATTCCCGTGTCAATACTTAAGGGGTGCTACACACATGTTCGGGTCGGCATGATTCGGCATAACCGGGCGACAAAGTCGAATATAACGGGTGTAAAAAGATGCATTACGAAACCAAGAGTACTACTCCTCGTCATTGTGATATTTTTTTTTTGTATCTAACCATTGCTGGGAACTTTCTGGTTACGGAAATATTGTGTGATTTTTGCTTATTTTCACGAAAATAACTTTTAAATGCTATAACTTAACTTCAAATACTGCATCTATACCGTTGCATGCACCCATAAGCATATAGAGGTGTGAGAAACAGGGTGTAAAGTTCACTCATCCTCCATAGAAAAGGGAGGATCCTCCGATCAGACGAGTGTTATGTCTGGTGGGCAACTGTCCGATGATTGATGTCGGGACTTTGTATATATTATATGCTATTCGCGCGGTAAACTCTGCTTGCGCGATGCAGGATTTTTTATGACGTCAGTGTGTCGCGTAGTTCGCATGTGGCGATGTTGGTGCCACGACAAGCACAATATTTTGCATGTGTTACATTGCGCGCTGCCATAAACAACGAGTTTTCACATCAAAGGTAAACGTCGTATTGCAGCAATAAATGCCCAATGTTATTTATCTTGATATACAGAATGCGCAGTCATGGGTATTTTTACACC
Organism: Tiliacea citrago; assembly: GCA_963921375.1. Lineage (NCBI taxonomy): Eukaryota > Metazoa > Arthropoda > Insecta > Lepidoptera > Noctuidae > Tiliacea > Tiliacea citrago. The sequence goes on from OY992783.1 coordinate 24,510,399, forward strand.
CTCATCATTTTCTTGCCCTTATCCTAATTTATTTGTGGTCAGCGCACAACAACATGTATTTTTCTGTCATACTTCTCTTTTAGTCGTCAGCTCGGTCCTCGAGATACCGAAAGTTGGAGCAAACCAGGAGAAGCGCACCATCTAGCACTATGGCTCCAGAACTAGAGAGACCGCTGAAATCACATAACATAATATCGGTTTTGATAAATTTCCAGCCAATATTCTCCAACTTCTGTTGTCATTTCTCCAATTTGCTCTGGATCTCAGGTCCATCATTACCGACATGAACAATTTCGTCGGCAAACAGCATGCACCTGGATGCCTCTTCCTGTATGTCCAATGTCAGAGCGTTCATAATCAACAGGAAGAGGTAAGGACTTATAGCCGACAATTGGTGTAAGCCTACCACCACACTGAACTCGTCGGTGTTGCCAGCAGCCGACTGGACGTAGGTACAAGATTGACTTTACATAGCACGAATTTACTCTACATACTTCTCGGGCAAACCTTTCTCTTTCAAAGCCCACCAAAACTTATCCCGAGGTACACTATCATACGCTTTCTCCAGATCAAGAACACCATGTTCAAGTTCTTGTGTGTACGTCTACACTTCTCGCACAATTGGCGGTGTGCAAAAGTGGCGTCCATTGTTCCTTAACCTGGCATTAGCCTAAACTGGTTCGGGGTATTCTCACTCTCCTCTCGAAATCTTTTCTCTATTACTTTCTCCCATACCTTCATACAGTATATGACATGAGCTTTATCCCTCGATAGTTGTTGCAGTCTTGTACATCACCTTTATTCTTGAGGGAAAATAGTGCCCACACTAGCGAAGTCTTGCTCAATTCTTATGGGTATGTTTACACCATGTATGTAAATAGATGTTCAGAAAAAAGCCGCTCAGCTTAACTCGAATTGTACCGAGCCGACCCGAACACAATTCAGCTGCGGTATATGCTAAACGGAGTTTACCGATCGGCACGAGCCGAATGATAACCGAATATGTGTAGTAATTATTTCGGATCGGCTTTGTTGTTCAACAAATACTGCCGAATCGAATGAACCGACTCGAACATGTGTGTAGGACCCCTGACAAACAAGAACACCTCTCGAAATGAAATTTTGTATGCACACAGCTCTTCGAGAAGTATTCCGAGTAGCTTTAATAATTCACCCCTTTGACTTGTAATAAGGTAACGAAAACGAGTTCTCTTAGAGACGGAAGGTGTAATAAACGTATTTAGGACGTGTTATTAATATTAATATTTAATGGAAAATTAGTTGAAATGGGTGTTTGAATATTATATTATTTTACTTGGTACAAAACTGTTGGGGTTGTGGCTGTTTACCGCGGTCACCGTGGTAATGTTGTGTTCAGAACTCTGTAAGCATAGTAAATGTGGTCAACTGTTTAACATACTAAGTTCTATTTAATGATTACTATTAAAGAAACAAACATTACTCTCCTTTTATACCGCGCTGCAGTTGGGTAGGAATAGCGAAAGAGGGTTATACTAGCCCACAGTTATAACCACAACGCTGGTTTTAATATTAATACTTAATTTTTAAGCTGAATATGTAATGAATATTTATAATAATGTTCCTCCAATATTTTAGTTCAATTTAAAATTTAATTTCAGTCAATGTATTCAGACTTAGCGTGGTACCGTAAAGTGTAGTTTAAGTGTTAAGGCTCCGTGCAGTAAAAAACAATTTTTCGTCAATTTCTTATGTAATTGTGAGAAAGCGTGAAATAATTAAAACATTAAGTCTGTGTAACTATTTGTGTCGTCGATCTCGTCGAATCGATTGTACAATCATAAAATAAAATTTTGATTTTATCTCAAGGATAGCTGAAGTCTAGTGTGTGATTTTTACATTTCATGCTATGGTTTGCTGAATAAAAATAAAAAATACATTACCGACTGGGTTTTGAAAAAAATATAGGTTTTTTCAACATTATTTTTCTCCTATATTTTGTATAGAAGTTGAAAAAAGTGCTTTCGCCACATGCAAGCAGACCATATAGTAATGTTGATTATATTTTTTTATGTTCAATATCAAAAGTAGTTTTTCGTAAAAAGATGATCAAACGTCAGTCTCGCGTAATTTTTTGGAAAACCTGTTGCGAATTTTTGTAATATACCAGGAATTCTCAATTGATTTGAAAAAATCCATTCCGCCACATGCAAAACAAAGTACTCGACTTTACAAATCACAAATAATTTTGTTTAAATTCTTTTTCTCGTTCTCACAAACAATGAACAAAATTGATCAAAATAAGTCGATTTCGTGCACGGCCCCTTAAGTGCTTTTCCAACGTTTTACTACATAATTTTAAAACTGAAAAGTAAAAAACTCTAAACATACGAGTACGTCTATTTAGTAACATGACTTACCTACAATATAAAATACCTACATGAGTAGGTAGTCTGGCTGCGAATGTAAACTTTATATAAATGAGTAGTTCAGGCGAATTCGACCAAACTTTTTTACCTAGTGGATATTTTTTTTTTCTCAGCTAGTTTTAATGATGGTCTGGCATTTTGAGTACTTTATGCGGCCAACCCAAATGTCCCCTCTTTGGTATTGTTCATCGAGTCGTTGTGCTCCTTAAGTCCTGAGTTGAGCTACACGATTACTATCAATTGGTTGCACTGACTGGACTCGTCCACTCAAAATGTGGTTCTTTCCTTTAAATACCATTTCAGACACGGATCTACATGGTCCTCACATGATCTGACCAAGCTTATGTCTGGATTTTAAAAGAGACTTTGACTCTTGAGTTTGTTTCGCTATTTCTTCTCAAGGGTAGTCAGATAGGATGATTTTTTTTAATATGACTCGTATAAGTGATTCCGATATCCTATTTACTTCATTTTAAGGCCCACTTGTACTACAAATGATTAAATGCAATAACCGCTAAACTTATTTAAAATATAATTCTGTCTCTTTCATCGACCGGGCATAAATCCAGACTCCGTGCTGCTACTGACAAATTGATGAAAAAACCCAGATGGAAAAACCCAATAACACTTTGCCCGACCTGGGAATCGAACCCAGGACCTCAGCAGTAACGCTTGCAACCACTTAGAGCAACGAGGTAGGCAATTCACTTAAACATAAATGACAAAATGCGGGTTTACTATTAGGTACACCTTTGCCTAGCCTTTTGGGAATTACAGTGTGTGATGCTATTGTTATGTTATATCCGTCTCTTTTATTTTCAAACGATTTACAGAAATAGAACGATGTTTTAACATGATTCATGGTGCAGATGGGTTTTAGTCTGATCCTGCAAATAAAATACAATATTAAGTTTTGACAGTTTTCGATACCAAAACTGTCAAGAATCATTTTTACTACGGATAAATAAAAAGTAAATTATCGTGCTTTCTAAATCACGACCGGGATCTTGATATGTATTGGATGGACACCCATCCACGGAACTACCTCCGCAGGCGTAGCTTAACCTTGTTCAACCGGTGCCGCCAAAAACCATGATCCACAGGTAGAGTAGATATCAATATAAGTATTTTTTTTTTACTTTGGGGTAGGCAGAATTAACACATTTGATCGAGGGTGTAACGATAAGCAAAATACAGCAATGATGCGTTAAAAACAACTAAACTATTTTTTATACCCCTTAAATATTTGCTCTATTTTAATTTAATTATTTATTTTTAAAGAGAATATATAACTAAATATTCTTTGAATATTTCAAGCGTCTACCTGTAGCCGTTATCAATATCGAGCAAAAAAATCACGTTTGTTGTATGGGAGCCCCCTTAAATATTTATGTTATTCTGTTTTTTAGTATTTTTTGTTATAGCGGCAACAGAAATACAACATCTGTGAAAAAACTGTCTAACTATCACGGTTAATGAGTTACAGCCTGGTGACAGAGGGGCAGACAAACAGACGGACAGACAGACAGACAGACGGCGGAGCCTTAGTCATAGCGTTCCCGTTTTACCCTTTGGGTACGGAACCCTAAAAACTATAATTTTCAGGCTATATAAATCTACTCCCGAGTCTGCCCTCCTATAATTGCGGGTTGAACAGATATCCTGTTACAAGATAACAGCCTGTATATGGGTTGCGCTCAAAGTCTGGTTGAAGAAAGATCGTGAGGCGATAATGTCTTAATGATCAAAGTTAGAGGTTAATTAGTTTGTATCTTAACCCTTGTCTGCACTGGCGCACATTTGTATCGGCATAAAGTCTCGGCACAATTTTCGTCATAAACATGGTGTGTAATGTAATGTTGCCATTCTAGATATTATATTTATACAAACATAGTTAACGAAGTATTGTATTTATTTTATTTCTTATTTTGTTTATTTTTATCTCATTTAATGCTGCACCGGTTGACGTCATCGCGTCAACGCCGGCTGTTGCTGAAAACCAGTGCTGGGGCTCTGTCTCGCATAGGGTCGCAGGATTATGGTGAGCGATGGCGGTTTTGCGAGAATGTGACGCATATTTTCCCTCAACTTGTTCTTTCATGTTTGTGTTTTTATTTCTTTGCGTTATGTTTACCGCAAATAAACGTATTTTCTTTCTTTTCTTTCTTTCTTTCTAATGTAAAGTAAAACAAAGATAATTGTTCAATTTTGGCCCATCAGCCCATCATCGGGAGAGCAGTGGTGGCTCAGTGGTAACAGCCTCGATTTACGAGTAGAAAGTATTTCGTGAGTTGACTCACAAAGTGAATTTACACAATGTAAAACGCCTGTCTGGGTTCTAACTATTATATATACACTTTATGAAATTGTATTGTTTGTTTTTTATTCATAGAATTCCAAACCAAACTAGAAACATTTCTGATGTAAAATCTTAAACTAAAAAAACATTGATAAAAATTAATTTTCTTTTTAACGGCTCTGAACTCTAGCGATTTTAGTAAGTGGGGACAACGGTGTTGCTATTGGAAATATGTATGTATTTTTTACATTTTCGGTACTTGAAATTTTATTTCGATATATCGAACAAAAAATATCAATATATCGATAAATCTATATTTTTTCTACAAGCCTAAGCCGCTTGCATTTCAATTGTGGTCCGCACACGATGTGACTTAGTAACGGGTTACTATCTAGTTTGCGATTGGTTTCGTCTCACGATGTTTTCCTTCAACGTTTTGAGAGCAGTGGTGATGAAATAATTTACACAAAGTAAAGCGCCTGTCTGGGTTCGAACCTACGACCTACAACTCGTCAGTCGTTACCACTAGGCCACCACTGCTGCTGCTGGTCCTTTTTATATAGTGTGGACATATTGATAGTTTAACGTTGAGCTGCACAAAACCAAAATTAGTTTAACGGAGACTTTAAATTCATGCCATCCCTTACATTTTTATCAAAAAGACAGTGACAGCATCAATTTAAAGTCTCCGTTAAACTAATTTTGGTTTTGTGCAACTCACTGTATGCCTGTTAGTTTTTCAATAATGTAAATATTTTCAAAATAAAAAGAAGTTATTGTGAAAGAATAAAAGTTTTGATAAACAATGAATCTTCCTGACCTAAGAACAAAAATCTAGCTAGCAGCATTTAGGACTCAATTATTAAAGGTACTGCAGCATGTTTACAGACTACCCAGATAAACATCGCGAATTTAAATCGTACATTAGGCGCTTTATGAAAAACACGAACACATTACAACAAATCTTATATAAAAATTCAAAGCCAACGTTTTCATTTTGTTTACCACGCTCACATTAACATCATTCGATGGTGCGAATTTCCTTCTTCAAATGTCAAAAAATAATATAATGATCTAGACTCTCGAGTGGCGTTTCTTTTTATTCGAAAATCGAACGAATGTCATGTTTAATTTGTGTTTTATGAATCGAATATAGGCAAAGGAAATTTTCCGTTTTTAAATGTATGTTCGAACATACAGCCTTTGCTGTCATGTAACAGTTAAAGTAGGTCGAATGGAATGTAATTTTTATTTTAAAATGGTGTTACGTTTGGGCAAACTGTCAGTTCTTGGAATAATATTACGAATTTGTATGAACAGCGGTACGGTGCGGTAACGTACGTATTTTTCTGTATCTTTTTTAAGTACGCGAATGAGAGCAGGCTGCTGTGTTTTTTTTTTTTACTGAGAGATAATATTGACCGGATAAATTTGACCTCGTAATTGTGTGCACTGAAACTACACAACTGTCGTATAGACAAATAGACCTTGTGGTTTTTTTTACGGGATAGTGACGTTCAACATTCAAGTATGTAATTAAGAGATCGTCTACACAAAAGTGGAATAAAGTGGCTTAAAACTCGAAGAGTTTATTTCATATTTTTCACTGTAATTTTGACCTGACAGGTAGTCCGTCAGAAAGTTGAAAATAGTAGCCCGTTTTTAAACGTGTTCCTATGGCTTTTGGCTATGTAATAACAACCGCACGGGTCCATCGATCAGGTTAAGCTAAGCTTGCCGCGGTTGGTCCGAGGATGGGTGACCATCTTTACCAAGACCCCTCCGTGCCTCGGAAAGCACGCTAACCCCCAACGGGTTATCATCCCGGCTGTCATTTGTAGATCTTTGACAGTTTTTACGGGTCTTCAGAAGCCCGAAGTCTGACAACCAGTCTTAGCAATGGATATCGTGTTACCCAGTAAATGGGTTGTGAAGGTCAGATAGGCAGTCGCTTCAAGAATAATACTCGTATAACTTAACAGTATAACTTACTAACTACTTAACTAATAATAAAATTTATCACATTAAGGCGCTGACAAGAGGTGAATGATAAAAGTAGGCTTGTCTTAAACAAAAAAGTCGCCAAATCTATAAATAATTTATCAGAACTTCGATGTTACCAAAACACGTTTAGAAAAAAAATGTCGGTACAAATCAACGGTAAACTAACCCTTTACTTTGAGTTTCAATCCAAAATATCAACGTACGGTTGGTATTTAATTAATAACAAGGACGTCTTCTTTGTATCCAGAACTTGGTTGTTTTTTTATTTTCGATTACTCAACTCATTTTGAGTAAATAGATAATTGCTTCATAATTTGCAATAAATTACAAGCGTTGTGTCATCGCACTTCTCTTTATTTTGTATGCAGTCTGACAATGACCGCGGTTTAGCTGTTGTCAACGTGTTAAACACCCAAAGTTCTTCCTCCTCTCTCCTACTTGATCTACGCTGTGCCCGACAGGGTCCATAATTGCGACTTATATAATTATTTCTCTACCAGCTATAATTATGGTACGCTATAAGGAATTGAGAATTGGTATTCAGCTGCATCCGGCTAAACTGGTAGCCCCAAAATTTTTGGGAAAAGGCTGGGTAGAATGTTGACCTGCAAGGATTGAGGGAAACTGTCTACCTTACGAAGTACGGAGACGCCACGGCGGCCACTGCTAGAAGCGGCATTGTTAACACTCTCCATACAAACCAAGCGTGTGACCGTTCACTTGCAATACGACACAAATTTGGTATAGAAACTGACGATTTTGAATGGCAGTATGTGACTGAATTTGTGCGCTCAACGCACGAATTTTATTTGTACTGGCGGTGTCTCTGGACGCTTTCGGCGGCGGTGCCGGCACTGCGATCCCATGCTCCATGGACTACCTACTATAATAGCTAAATTCAAGAAGTAAGTTAACAGAAGAAAGTTGAAAAAAATATATTATTAATTCCATCAGGAATTTTTCAGTAGCAGTCCGGATGCTGGCATTTGTGCCCGATGGTGGCAATACGCTCGACTCCTATTATACATGGGACTTAAACATAACTGGTGAAATGAGGGTGTACTATATAAAAAATTAGAGGAAAACAAGGCGTAATGTTATGTTATGTAAGTTAACAGAATCTCTTTGTTTCTTAAAATACCATATCCATGCAGATATTAGGTCCTTTGTACACGGCACGGTTTCTTTACGGTACGGCGTATAAACCGCGCCGTAGAAAAAACGTGTCTGTCAATAAGCTTCCATATTGATCCATACAACCGTGCCTACACACGGCGAATAAACCGTAGTTTTCACGGCAAAAAAAACGTGTGTCCAATTTACTAGGTTTCTAGCTAAGATATCATAAGAGCTCCATGGATGAAGTAAGACTGTCTACCTACTAGACTCGCAAACCTCTAGCCAACACGCTATCAAACACAATCTGAATGATTTTGAAGGATACGTGTAATCCATGCGTCATGTTCGTGAACGGGCGCCATCAGTAGGGACTGGTCATCTCTTAGCGGCCATGGCTTATTTTAATTTTGGAATTGTTTTTTTTTTATTACGGATGCTTTTGACGTTTTGCATCGTTCTCACATGTATAATTTCAACTCAAATGATGTAAAAAATATTTTGTAACCATATGTCAATTTAAAAGAGTGTCCGTGGAGTTTCTTGCCCGTTCTCCTCCATAGGTACCTACCTACTAAGCTTTGGAATGGGTAACTAGCTTCATCTTTATGACTGACCGACCCCTTGACAATTCAAAAGTGCCTGTAATTGGTTTATTTGAAATAAATGCTTTGAGTTTGAGTTTTGAGTTTGAGGTATTGCTAATCATCATCTGCCTAGCCTTTTCCCAACTATGTTGGGTTCGGCTTCCAGTCTAACCGGATGCAGCTGAATACCAGTATTTTACATGGAGCGACTGCACTATCTGACCTCCACAACACAGTTACTGGGTAACACGATATCCCTTGGTAAGTTTATGGTTCTCAGACTTTTGGGCTTCTGACGACCCGTAACAACTGTCAAAGATCTACAAATGACAGCCGGGACCAACGGCTTAACGTGCTTTCCGAGGCACGGAGGAATCTTAGTATGAACAGATGGTCACCCATCCACGGACCAACCGCGGCAAGCGTAGCTTAACCTGATCGATCGACCCGTGCGGCAGTTATTATTTAGCCACAAGCTCCTCGGATACGTATTGCTAATCCATTGCTAAAATTAGGAAACTAAAACACACTAAAATTAAAGTGGTTTCTGATAGAACAGTTCACCAACAAAGAACTGTAAATTAAATTCAATCTTATTATAACAACAAGAATGGCAGCACAATCAAAACTGGTAGTACAGAGATACAAAAACTATTACGGGAAACGAATGAACGCTTACACCTACTCTAATTAATAATGTTCCAACAAAAATTCAATCGGCAATAACAAATAATAATTATAAAAATAAATACAAATATTTCTGTGTTTCTCTTTGAAAATGCATCATCCTGTTTAAATGAATCATCCTGTTTTAATGCATCATCCTGTTTAAATGCATCATCCTGTTTAAATGCATCATCCTGTTTAAATGCATCATCCTGTTTAAATGCATTATCCTGTTTAAATGCATCATCCTGTTTAAATGCATCACCTGTTTAAATGCATCATTCTGTTTAAATGCATCATCCTGTTTAAATTTAATTTAATTAGTAATTATCGTCGACGGGCTGTATGTCGTCGCTTTAATTTATTTATATTATTATTATTTATTTATTTTATGATACTTTACTTAGTTTACTATAAGCTTTTGTACTTTTCAGTTATTATTTACGAACTACCTCACAATGTTTTAACCTTATAGATCATAATAGTTTGTTAGTATTAAGATTGCTTAAAAGTGTTTCATACCCGGATAAACCTATTGAGGTTTTTGTGATGTTTCTACTTATATTTTGATTTGTTCCCTAATTAATAAACAATTAAAAATATATATATATATGTTCGAAAAATTTGTCTGCTCACTGACGTAATTATTGCAAAGAATGTTGTTGAACTGTCATAATGAAACCTCAATAGGTTAGGTAGCGAAAAACAAAGCAATCCTGCGTAACACACTTCAATAAGTGTGTTACGCAGGATTGCTTTGTTTTTTAAACTACTTCACCTATATTATGTAGATACAAGTCCACGAGCCGTGCACCAAGATACACAGGCTGTAAACTTAAAGTGGAACGTGGATCCGCATAACTCCTCGACTTTACTGGCGATTAACGAAAAATTAAACTGCTTGTATTTAGATTGTCGCCACCCCGCTTCTCATTTACAGAATACTAATTAAATAAGTTTAGGGGAGGCGCGCCCGAGCGCGGGACATGGAGTCGTGAAGAGAGTAAGGAACGAAATGAAATTCTGTTGATGAGGAGGATTATTACCTATGTGAGTTACACCTTCGTGCGTTTAGATGGAGTCGTTCAAGGGTCGTTGTGTCAGTGTGCGCGTTAGGCTTGAACGCTAATTCTCGCAATGTCATCTCAGCGACAATAAATGTCAATAATTATTTACCGACAATAAATGGCAAATTAAAGAATTTTTTGGTCTGCCAAAAAGTCATTTAATTTACCTATAATTCTCAGTCTCTGGATTGAGATATGATTGTGAAAGTTACCAATCAATCTGTCTAGCCTTCTACCAACTATGTTGGGGTCGGCTTCCAGTCTAACCGGATGCAGCTGAATACCAGTATTTTTTAAGCCGTTGGTCCCGGCTGTCATTCGTCGATCTTTGACAGTCGTTACGGGTCGTCAGAAGTCCGAAAGTCTGACAACCAGTCTTACCAAGGGGTATCCTATTACTCAGTTACTGGGTTGTGGAGGTCAGATAAGCAGTCGCCCCATATAAAATATTGGTATTTAGCTGCATCTGGTAGGACTGGAAGCCGATTCCAGCATATTTGGGAAAAGGCTAAGCAAATGATGAACTACCCTATTAAGGGCCTTATCATACTAGCGGATTGCGAGCGTCCTCAAAGCGGAGCGGGCGCGCAACGAATAGGTTACGGGCGCGCAACGAACACGCCGCGCATGCGCAGCGAATTTGTTGCGGGCGCGCAACAAGATCGCCGCGAATAGTAGCGTGGACGCCATTTGTACTTGCTACAAACACCCGACGAAAACGTTACGTATTTGCCACGCATCCGCGGCGTCCTCGCTGTGCAGCCGCGCCGTGTTCGCGACGCATTCGCTGCGCGCCCGCCCCGCCCCGCAGCCGTTCGCAAACCGCTAGTATGATAAGGCCCTTAAGTGTAGGTATGACGGAATTCGGCAAAGTAATTGTGTTTCATTGCAGCTCTACTCATTTATAGATAAAATACACAAATATTTCTTACAAAATAAAAAAAACTAATACATAATTATTAAAAAACATTAACTAAGTAGTACCTACTTTCGGTCGGCGACGTATTGCGCTGAGCCGCAGTGTCATGTACATTCCGCGAAAACGCCGATACACGAGACCCTTCGGCCAAAATTCTTCCTTCATGAAGGTCTCCAGGTAATGAGTCGGAACGCGCACCACAAAAGATTTAAAGCTAATTTTGTGGCGCGACTCCAACTTCTCGACTCATGTCTCATATGGGAATAAAGTCGTAATTAGTGCCTATTATTGTATCTACCACAAAAATATATGCAATTTAATTAATTATAATCGCCTCGTTAGGCAATTACGTATTTTCAGCATACCAAGATGAGTTGTAATTATTTTAATGATGTTGTATTCAATAAATTATGATATAGTTCATTCATGCTAACATTTTACGATACCTTTCGGTATTTTAGTAAAGAATTTAATTGAAAACATGCTCATATTTAAATTGTTCGGGTATAATGAAAATTAATAAGATTTTTTGGTAAAAAGTACTAAAATTACGAAGAATTACATTTTTTTTTGCAAACTGAAGGTTTGGGTTGTCTGTTTTCATCATCAACATCATCATCATTTCAGCCGAAAGACGTCCACTTCTGGACACAGGCCTCCCCCAAGGGGGGGTTTGCCATAATCACCACGCTTGGCAGGCGGGTTGGCGATCGCAGTATGGTGTTAAAATGCATAGAGAACGCTGCTGCCCATTCTCTAGGAAGTCCCTTAGTCGCTTTTAACGACACCCACGGGAAGAAATAGGATGGTGCTATTTTTTACGTCTGGCACCACACGGAACATGCATTGGACAACCCTATAACTCTTTCTTCCCTAGAATTTTCTTTAGATAATGCTACTATTCGTTGCCACCTAGCCGTACAGAATAGGTAATACATTTTTATAATACAAGCTTTTGTCCAAATGGGTAACAATGGTAGAGAATTGTATGAAAATATTATATCTCACCTGATAAAGTAAGGTGAAGTGAACTTGAACTGATCTGTCAATAGTGTGAATCAAAGCTTCAAGTGGAATGACAGCAGGCGTGGTGTTGTCGTGACATGACACATGTCATAATAATATTTGTTCCACAATTAAACTTTTTCCAAGTACTTAACGCAACACACCATCAGGGGGCCAACTCTGCTATTTTCAATGATTGGTCATTATGACGACCATACCAAAGGCAACGCCATGACCATTGTGCCAATAGTTTGTAACCTCCTAAATTCATAATGGCGTGACAGTGGTCCATAAGGAAGTCAAAATAATAGGAGCTTGTCAGTACGACATTACCAAATACAGACAATTTTTCCAATGGAGTATCAGTGGCTCGTCATCAGAAAATCATAAAGACGCCTTTCAATTAGGAGATTAGCAAAACTGTCAAGCTCTACAATTACGGTGCCAATGATCGGCCATTCGGAAACAACTGCGTTAGCGGCCCCCTGTTGCAATGGGTGACATTTTGACAGTTCAACAACATTCATTGCGTTATTAACGTTGTTGAGCAGACAAATTTTTCAAACATATGAAGCAATGGATTAGCAGTATACTTCATAATCATTCAGATTGCGACGGACAGTATGTTACGCAATTACGGTGCCAGTTCCACCTTGCTGTCGCGGGACATTCGATTCGGCAGTGTTTGTTGAACAACAAAAAAATTACTACACAATAGATATTCGGCTTTCATTTGGCTCGAGCCGATCAGCAAACATCGTTCGGCAACTACCTTCGCCTAATCACGTTCGGGTCGGCTCAGACTGTGCTAAGCGAGAACGTACAATACATTACTTACAATTTATATTTTAAATACTGCATTATAATGTCTGGTTATCCGGATATGCATTTCAGTAAAATAATAGTCGCTTTTAATAAAGAATCATAGCAATATTACTGTGCAAAGTTCACCCCGTTTTACGGTTTCATATTGTGGATTTTTATGCCGGCTCTTCTACATAGAAAACGACCAATTGGAACCGTGCTAGCTTCTGACGTTTAATAAGTGCCCATGTAGGTTTATGTGAAATAAAATATTTCTATTTTGAGTTTATTCGATTTCGTTACCAGGCTGTGCCGAATTATGGCAGCCGAATGTGTTTAGCACTTCTAGAGATGGGTTGTAATAGGTTAAACACGAAATCTGTTATTAAATAACAGCCTGTTATTTTTGTACGGACGAAAATACGTATTTAAATCTCAATTGAATATCTTCTTTATTTCTTTCCGTTTAAAGTCGAAAATCGTATCCGAAGTATTGACTAGGAATGACGGAGTAGTGTGAAAATTGTGAAATGATATTTATTTATATTTTAGTCATCCGGTTAGAGTTAGACTGGAAGCCGACCCCAACATAGTTGTAAAAGGCTAGGCAGATTATTTGATTTTTTTGTTATCTTTTGTTTGTTTGTTATTGTTATCTGTTACGATAAATACGCCTCACCACCCCCCCCCCCCCCCATCTAATATTTTCCACATGAAAAAATGCTTAGTGCCGATACAAGAAAGAAGCATTAGTCGTATAAAATTACCACATCCATTCCCTCTTCAATAGGTATAAACCCACTCGCTTACGGAAAGCATGAATTTCAAGCCAGAGATAACGACGAATTATCCCTTCACAAACTCAACGACTTAGTCTAAGTAATTAAATCTGCCAGTGTAAACATCACGGTGTTAATGTATCTAGTACAAGTTTGCCATAATTAATTACGACTCTAAATTTAATTAAATAAGGTTGATTATTGATGGGTAGAAAGTTTTAAAACGTAAATGTGCAATGGTGCTGGAGAGCTTAAGTATGTTCTTAAATTCGGTCTAAATTATGACCTCATAGTCTGGATTTCCAACCCGTTGACGGAAATATGGTTGACCCCTATTACATTTAAGTATACAGTCAGGGTTATTACCTAACTGTTAAGCAAATTAAAAAGAAAGAAAAAATGTTTATTCTGCACTAACAAAACGCACATAACAAAATAAAATACACACTTACAAACAATGATGCGAATATTATACTCGAAAGTAAAGAGACGTAGATAGGTTACCTACCCAACATTCGATTTTCAAAAACGGCACAATGTCACACTATTATATGACACGTGGAAGTAGGACGGCATATCGTAATTATCGGGAGCGAAAAAGAGACAAGACGAAGAAATGTGGCTAATTAGCCAAGTTTTGACGTGCGACTTACGGAGCGTGGTTAAACTATCTATCTCTTTTTACTTATAATATCATTGCCCACAAAGTCATCATCAAGTTGTCATTTGGTTGAAATAGGTTTACACTTTTATTATTTTAGTCATATATTATATAGATTCTTTTTTAATTTGTGAATGTGAGAACGTTGTAGGCTTAATAGACTGTAGTTTTGTAAACCATCTTCTATTTTGTTAAGTACTTGGTACATGTTGACGGGCCTACACTGTCCTCCCATACTTATTAACACTGTAACTTACATTGTAAAAGTCCATTCTTTTTAAAAAAGTAACCGTGGAGTTTCTTGCCGGCTCCATAGAAAACGACCAATTGGAACCGTGCACCTAGCTTATGACGTTTCATAAGTGCCCATGTAGGTATATGTGAAATAATATATTTTGATTTGATTTGAAAGTAGCCAAAAGCCTCGTATTCAACCAATATAAGTTTGAAAATTGATGATTTGAATTGCGATGGCGGCCATTTTCATAACGGCATGCATCTAGGCATTTTTTTTTTTTTTTTTGGGTGGGAAATCATCAAATAACTTCTCCCGCTCTGGGCGGAGCGGGAGGGCGTGTCAGACTTTTACTGACTAAAACCCACCCGTGTTCCTTCCGTTGCCTGTGTGCCAGGGCCACGATATCCCTTTCGGACAAACTCGCAACCCCGGCAGGCATTGGTCCTGACGGACCCCGTCAGTTTGTGCTGACATCTCTTTGAGGCGCGCGTGGAACACAACGCGCCGTCGACCCGGGCCTGGTCCTTATCGGATGGCGAGCTACCCATCGCTCACCATCCGCAGGCCCGCGCCTACGGTGGCCGGAGATCGGCTTGCGACTCCCGACGCCCGGGGCGTCTCCTGCGGCGACTAGGGGCATGAGGGCGCGAACCTTGTCTCACCCTCACGCGTTCCGCCTCCTCCTTCGCTAGCATAACTGCTTCGCAGAAGGAGGTGACGGCCTCCCATGCACTCTCGCTCCGAACCATGGCCTGAACCAGGCCCGGACGCGAGAGATCGCCGCCGCCGATCGCCTCCGTGAGGACACGGCGGTGCTCCGCCCAAGCTGGGCAGACCTCCACCGTATGCTCCACCGTGTCCTCCGGGCGATCCACACAGTGGTGACACCCGGGCGTTTCCTCCCGCTTAATCCTAAACAGGAACCTCCCGAAACATCCATGTCCGGTGAGGACCTGCGTCAGGCGGAAGGTAAGGACGCCGTGGCGCCTCTCCAGCCACTCCTCAAAGAGGGGACTTATCGCCACAATTGTGGCGTGCCCAGCGCTGGGTTGCGACAATCGCACTCTCCATGTCGCCATGAGATCCCTCCGGAGCTCCGTCCGCTGTGCCGCAATTTCTTGCGGCAGCGGAGTTATGCCCCGGAGTTTCGCCTCTTCGCGCCACACCCAAATGTGCGCGAGGACTTTCGCCTCCAGATCCCATGGCGGCAATCCGGCAAGGAGGCTCGCCGCCTCACGGGAGACCGTGCGGTATCCCCGTACCATCCTGATGGCCATGACCCTTTGGGACGCGTTCAACCGCTGCGCTGGTCGCAGCCTCAGAGAACGCGCCCACACCGGTGCCCCGTAAAGGGCCATGGACCGCACGATCCCCGCGTAGAGCCTCCGGCAATGCATCGAGGCATGGCGTTGGCAAACGACAACCATGCTGTTTCGGTCAAAGCGGTAAATTAGCTAATTGGTACAGCTTGCTAGAGTTATTATGGATTCTTTAATATTATTTTAGTGGGCTGAATGGATCATGGATCCATTAATTTACGAATGAGCAAGATCCATTGACATACCTAAAGAATGGAAAAACAAACCACCTGCCAAGCCTCCTGATCTTAATGGTAATAATTAAGGCACTGACAAGAGGCAAATGATAAAAGTAGGCTTGTCTTAAACAAAAAAATTGCCAAGTCTTTAAAGTTTATGGTAGCGCAAAAAATATATGTTATTCTTGAACATATTTCTCAGAACTTAGTTGATACCAAAATACGTTTAGAAAAAAAAAACTCGATATAAATTAACGATAAACTAACCCTTTACTTTGAGATTTAATCCAAAATATCTGTATTAAATATCAACGTACGGTTGGTATTTAATTAATAACAAGAACGTCTTATTTGTATGCAGAACTTGGTTGTTTTTTATTTTCAATTACTCAACTCATTTTTGAGTAAATAAATAATTGCTTCAAATGTTTGGAATAAATTACAAGCGTTGTGTCATCGCGCTTCTTTTTCTTTTGTATGCAGTCTGACAGTGACAGCGGTTTACCTGTTGTCAGCGTCTTAAGTATTAGTATTGCATTACTAAACAAATTGAAACAGAAGAAAATCCTTCTGAAACTTTATTGTATTATGCCTACTGTCGTAGATAATGCAACTTACAGAACACACAGCAAACAAACACGACACAGATAACTGAGGACTAGGAGAATTGACACCCTACGTCAATTTTTCGTGTTATAGCCATTTCATGCAACTGTCAGAGAACGACAGTTGTGATTTGAATATACGGACAATTTAAGTTGGTATTCAGTTTGCTTAATAATTAATTACATAACTGGCTAAGTGTGGGGTGTACGTACTGTGAAGGTTGTCTGCAAAAAGGAACCTTCATCAGCAAACTGGTAGAAAAATTACTCTGGTTGCATTCGATCACACAAGCGAACTTAGAACTAGAAACCAATACAAATACAAATACAAAATGTTTATTTCTGTACCAACTAGTATACATTAGTTTATGATTGGAGCCTCCTTTTAAGCATGATGACGCCTGTGTTAGGAGACTCCGCACTTCCTTAGCTTTGGCTATTTGTACTACTTACAGAATTATTTTTACTATTTTCCTAAAAATACATTAATGTGGGTGTGTTGGGTGTGCAGGGTGTGTGGTGTGTGAGAGGTGTATGCGGTGTGTAGAGCGAGTGTGGTGTGTGATATGTTTGAGGTATGTAAGGTGTGAGAGTTGTGTGGTTGGTGTGTTTGTGTGTATGAGGGATGATGTGCGTGTGGGAGTGGCGGTACCAGTATTAACTAATTTCCACTTATTATAACAAAAATTCAATATCTGCATAAGTGCGCGATTTTAACCATTCTATTAACATTTTCTTAACTTTATGAAGATATTCAGTGTAAATGTATATGTCCTTATTTATTTTATTATATAACCGTGATGATTGATTATTATATTGCGTAGCAGCAAAATTGGTTTTAGTTTGTGTGACTTGAGCAATTATATCCTTTCTCCTTTTTAATGTTATGTTTTTATCATATGTAAGTGTCTTATGTTTTTTCAAGATCACGGCACAGATATATAGTTTCCTAACAGATAGCAGGCCGCTGATCTCATATAGACTTTCAGTGGGGAATATCCGTTTCTTAAAATACATTATTTTTATCAGACCTCTTTGCGCACGTTCCACGTCTATAAATTTTGATTTTGCTGCCCCACCCCATACAGGTATACAGTAGACTATCACAGATTGTGCAAGGGCTGTGTAGATTTCATTTAGAAGATTTCTTTTGACGCCCCCCTTTGTGGCTACACCTGCAGGGATTACGTATCTCAATGATTTAAATATCCATCCCAACTTTCGTATTCTACCAGCAACATGTTCGAGGTGGGAGTACCAACTTAAGTGCTGGTCAATTATAACCCCTAAATATTTTGTCTGTGATACTTTATTAATTACAGGACATGTACAGGCATAATTCATGGCTCGTTTACAGGAATGTATTTTTATATTTAAGTCTTGATCTGGTTGTGAGCGATTTCTAATTGTAAAACATATATAATTGGTCTTGGATGCGTTTAGCGTGAGAAGATTTTCATTAAGCCAATTTGCAATTTGAGCCATACCTATTTCAGTTTTGAGCTTTATTTCGGACCAGTTATCCCCATAAAAGACAATGGAAGTATCATCGGCGTAAGAAAAATTTTTTGCGCTTTCTACTTTTAAGTTACATAGGTCGTTAATGTACATTAAGAAAAGTGTTGGTCCTAATACGCTTCCTTGAGGCACGCCGAATGATACCTCCACGTCATTACTGATGTATGTCCCTATCTTACCTCTCTGCCTTCTGTTTGAGAGATAATCTTTGAAAAGCATAAGAGGGGTTCCCCTTATTCCAATTCTTTCTAGCTTGGACAAAAGGGTTGGAACAGCAACGGTGTCAAAGGCTTTTTTTAGATCAAGGAATACAGCCAGACACTTTTTCCCTGAATCGACATAGTCAGTTACCAGCGAGCTAAGCGCTGAAACTGCATCCTCAGTTGATATTCCCTGTCTAAAGCCAAATTGTGTAGGTGATAATATTTTAAATTCTTTTAGATAATGTAAGAGTCTTATATTAATAATTTTTTCTAAAACTTTGGATAAACCTGGTAAGACAGAAATAGGTCTGTAGTTATTGACATCGTCGCTGTTCCCTCCCTTGTGAACCGGTGTAATAATAGATTGTTTCAGTAGTGTCGGAAAGATACCTTTTCTAAAACAGAGGTTTACCAAATGAGTAATGACAGGTACAATTTCCTTGCCAATATACTTTAGGAATTTTGTTGGAATATTATCCCACCCTGGAGCACTGTCGGATTTCAAACCCATCAGAACACTTTCTACTTCCATGGGGTCAGTGTCCAAGAGACCAAAAGAATTAATTTGTGTTGGTGGAATGTTAGATTGGCGAGAAGTATTATTAATTGGAATTTGCTGGGCTAATTGCTTTCCAATGTTAGCAAAAAAACTATTAACTGAGTTCACTGATGCAGTTGGAGAGGGTAGGATATTTAATAATTCAGTACTTTGATTTTTAGGTTTATTTGAGTAAGTAATTGATTTTATATTTTTCCATAATAATTTCGAGTTCGTAACCGATTTAGCAAGCAATTCTCTTTCGAATTTTCTTTTCACTTTTTTTTAAAAGATTATTACAGTAATTCCTGTAACGAATATACGTTATTTTTAAAATGTCATTATACGAATCTGATCGATAACTTTTTTGTAATTTGTTACGATTTTTAATGCATTTTAATAATCCTGGGGTGATCCACGGTTTAATTATACGTTTGTTACTAGCGATAACTTTTGTGTCAGTGTTGTATTTAATAGCATCAATCAGTTTTTGAATAAGTTTATCTGTTAGCAAATCCGGGTTGTCACAAAAAAGCAGTTCTGCAAGATTTTGTTCTTGTAAATATTTTAGTGCATTTTCAAAGTTTATGGTCGTGGTGATTTTATTAGCAGTTTCGAGACTTTTTATTTTGGAAAGTGATAAAAATGTAGTATAGTGATCGGTAATTGTAGTTTTTAAGACGGCAATTGAAGCTGATGTCTTTTTTTTATGAATCCTCAACATGAAATGGTCTAGACAGTTCCGTTCTCTGGTCGGTAATGTATGACCAGGTAAAATACCATACGTAGACAACATGTTAAGATAGTTCACTCGGTTTTTTTTAACATGAGACATTTCTACATCTTTCGCTGTAATGTTGATATTTATGTCTCCCGCTATTATTATGTTTCTTTGTGTAGGTAACGTATCTAAGTGCTGACTCAGTGAATCTATAAACCTATCCAAGTTGGTGTTGCATGGAGACCGGTATATACACAGAAGAGTGTTATCTAGAATGTCTAATTGTAGACAGGTCGCCTGGTCTAGCCGAATTTCTTGAATTTTTGATTTTAACGTTTTTTTAACGAAAATTACTACTCCATCATTTTGATTCATCTGCCATGTTGATACAAAAGACTGATAATTGCTGAGTTGAGGTATATGTTTGTTCTTATTCAATCTACATTCTGTCAATACTATCACATCTGTTTCGAATTCAAAAGTAGACAGTAATACAGTAAGGTAATACCACTTTTCAAATCCGGAGACAGTAAAGACACAAATAATTATAGACCCGTATCCGTTTTGCCGGTTTTCAGCAAGGTGTTTGAAAAGGTAATGCTTAATCAAATGCTCAATCATTTCAACGCGAATAAAATCCTTCACGATCAACAGTATGGTTTCACCAAAGGACGTTGTACGACCGACGCCGGTGTAACCTTATTAAGACACATTTTTAACGCGTGGGAAGAGGCCCAAGACGCCATAGGAATCTTTTGTGACCTTTCCAAGGCATTTGATTGCGTCGATCACGAAACCTTACTCTTGAAGCTTGAGCATTACGGACTTGGAAAACTTGCGCTTAGTTTAGTAAAATCTTATTTAAACGATAGACAACAGCTAGTTCAAATAAATGGTATCAATTCACTCGGTTTAAAAGTAAAAATGGGTGTTCCTCAAGGCTCGATATTGGGTCCTTTCCTCTTTTTAGTGTATATTAATGATCTTCTCCATTTATTAAAAAATCAACCACAAATGGTGTTATTTGCTGACGATACTTCCTTGATTTTTAAGGTAGATAGACGTGCTACAAATTTTGACGACGTAAATAACGCCCTACTGCAGGTCCAAAATTGGTTCACGGCCAATAATTTAGTATTAAATGGAAAGAAAACTAAGTGCATACGATTTTCTTTACCAAATGTAAAAAGTAGTGATTATGAGATAGTATTGAATCAAGAGAAACTAGAATTCGTCGATAAAACTGTTTTCCTGGGGATCACGCTCGACTCTAGGCTTCAATGGGGTCCTCATTTAACATCTCTTGCAGGACGGCTAAGTTCAGCAGCATATGCTGTCAGAAAAATCCGTCAATTTACTGATGTAGATACCGCGAGGCTAGTCTATTTTAGTTACTTTCATAGTATCATGTCTTACGGTATTTTACTTTGGGGACGGGCTGCAGACATCGAGTCTATTTTTATTCTGCAGAAAAGAGCCATCAGAGCCATATATAATCTCCGCAGGCGCGATTCTCTTAGGGAACTGTTTAAGAATATTAACATCATGACGGTGTCTTGTCAATATATCTATGAAAACATCATGTACGTAAGAAAAAATTTACATCTTTTTAGTAAAAGAGGCGAAAGACATAATTATAGTACTAGAAGTAGGGATCTATTAGCTCAACCAGGTTTCAGACTGGCTAAAGTAGACTCATCTTTCATGGGGTACTGTTTAAAATGTTATAATAAAATTCCTCCCCACATACTTCAACTGAATGAGACGAAATTCAAATCTTGTATAAAACGCACACTATGCAAGCAGGCATATTATAGGCTGGGGGATTACATCGCTGATAGAAATGCTTGGCTCAATGCTGGTCCTGCTCCACAACGTCAACTAATTGATTAACATTTGAAAATACTGTTGGAGCTGCTGAAGATTGTAAGACTATCTTTTCATTGTATAAACTCAATCACCTTTGTATTATATAATTGCATAACACAGGTGTGAGTACTATGTACAATAGAGCTACCATTTACCGGGTAATATGTCTTTCATTGACTTGAATATGTCCTGGCAGCTGAGAGTATGTCATGCTCACTCAGATGTCTCGCTGATGGTGGCGTGTGTGTTGGATCATTTAGCTCCCTTCAAAATGGTTGAGCTGAATGGTGCTGATCCATGCGTCATGTTCGTGAACGGGCGCTGTCAGTTGGGACTGGTCATCTCTTAGCTGCCACGGCTTATTTTTAATTATTTTAGTTTTGAATTGTTTTTTTTTATCACGGACGCTTCTGACGTTTTGCATCGTTCTCACATGTATATTTTCAATAAGAATGATGTAACCAATACTTTGTATCAAATATTTTATTTTAAAAGAGTGTCTGTGGAGTTTCTTGCCCGTTCTTCTCCATAGGAACCTACTATTTGGAATGGGCAACTAGCTTCATATTTGTAACTGACCGACTTGTTGACAATTCAAAAGTGCCTGTAAATGGTTTAATTGAAATAAATGCTTTGAGTTTGAGTTTGAGTTTGACATCATAACGACAAAATCATCAAAGTTGCAGTATATACTTCTTATGTTCTGAGATAAAATAGTGAAATCGCTTTTTTTGACGCATATATGATCAGAAAGATTTGAAGGATCACATTCAACTGCCCTTGCAATTTCAATGTTGTCTATGTCATTGATTGTTTGCAATGTGTTACTCATAAATGATATCAGATATTATTGAGGTCATCACAAGGCGGTCGTAAATACCACATTGTACATAATAACGGTAAACTATGAGAGAAAGTATCGAGCTAATTGTGTGAATATTTCCAATTGTGTATGTTTTTTTATGAAAGAATGATTTCGAATATTTATTTTTAATTTTATGTTCTTTTTTATAATTAATATATTTATGAAACTGGTCTAGTAATTTAATGTGTATTTCCGAATTCATATGTGTTAAGTGAAAATTAGGTGCACGCTTGATAAACTGTTTTTGTGTTATGGTGCAGATAGACAGCTTTTGTTTTATTTGTTTGTGTGAGTTTGTATTATTGAAATGTACATGTACATTTAGTTCGTATAGACTGAATGTAGGCATGTGTATAATGAGCTTAGAGTATTTGTGTGGGTTAGGATTACAAAAAGTTATTAAAAATATAGAAAAAATATTAGATAAGTACCTCATTGCTACGCAGTTACTGCTATGATAGACTGGCAAGAGATAACGTATGATAAATGATGCATGACTAAAAAAATACACTGCAAATAGTCATGTTTTCACTAAAAGTTTATGAATTTGTTCTTCACTTCTTACAATTACTTTTTGCGCTTGATCATCCTTTCTTATATATATTTTGCCATATGCAGTCCAGCAATATTTATACTCTCCAGTTTTAATTAGATCTCTGGCAAGGAAATACAGTCGAGATCCCTTAGCTGTTAAATGCTCAGACAAAAAGATAGGGGTGTCTCCTTGGGACTTGAAGCCAAGATGTTTGCAGCATAGCTTGGACTGATGTTTTTTATTGAATGACTTTCCCTTTTTTAGTATCTCATTTTTTATAAGAGTGGATCCAGTTTCCACAACAATGGGAGTATTTTGGATGTCATTTTTTCCCTGCACTCTATAAATGTCCTTTATGTCAGACTTGGTTAGGGAACAGTCTATACCTTTGGAAAGGGTCATAACTAAGCCAATAAGATCTTCTTTAGTTTCTCCAGCTATTTTTGGCACATTTTTTATCACAAAGTTGGCCTTACGGCTTCCTGTTTCCATTTCTTCTATTTTATTCTCCAAGAGCATAATATATTTCTTGTCTTCTTTCGACTGCTGTTCCAACAGAGATATTTTGTTTCCCAATTCTTGATTTTGTGACGCAAGGTGTGTGATCGTATTTTCTATGTTCAGATTAGTTTGTTGTATTTCTTTTAAAGTTGAGGTGACTTCTTGTGTCTGCTGAGTCAGCATAAAAGCCAACATTTCCTTAACTTCTTGTTTAAAGTTATCCAGCTGTTCCCCAATGAATAAGTCCTCGCGGCTCCTTTTAGACCTCTGGGTCACAAAATTAGGTGGCGTTCGCTTTGCAACCGTTTCCATTTGGTCAATCTCCGTCTCTGAAGAAGATTTATTCATCAGCGAGGTCATCTTGTCAATTGGAATTTCGTGTAACAAAGATGCAATACAAGTCCGTACGATTACAAAAATATTCTATTATTTTAATGCGCAAGCGGCGTAGCCGATCCCCCTCCAGACCACTGTGTGAGGTATCGCGTAGCAGATAAGCATCGACCGTCGCGTCGTAGCACTGTAGCAGCGTAGCACTCAATGTGGGACCGTAGCAGCGCGCGTGACGTATATCAACAATTACTCGTAGGCAGGAGACTAATTACGCGCGATGACGCAGACGTTGACTCGGCGCAGCGGCTACGCACTTGACACGACGCTCGCCGCGGCCCGGGTTCAAATCTCACCAGTTGTCCGCGAGATTTTTTCAATGTTTCGAAGTGATGATTTATCCAGCCGCAATCTCTTCGATGGCGCGCCCGTCGACAGTGCGGATTGTAAGAAAGAGATTTCCGACACAATCCAATATGGCCGCTGCACTCAATGGACACTCTCGAAAGATAGACAAGGAGGGCCCGAGTTTAGATGTGGAGTCGCTCGGTTTAAAGAAATAATTAAATAATATTTAAATTCGAGAAACAATCGCACATTTAGAAACACGTCCGATCCGAACCGCCGCCAGAAGGAAGGAGGAATTACATGATGCTAGTTTCTTGCCTTTGGCATGCAATAAAATTGAAGCAACAAAGCGTTCTATCGTCTAAACACTGACAAAGAAATTGAACAGTGTAAATAGATAGATAGATAAAACATTTGTTTTTTGTTTTCTTTTATTTTGATTATCACTTTTTTCGTAATTTGAAGCAAACCTTACTATCTGTTAAACTTAGTATTTGTTACCTTTAATGAGCATTTTTTTTAAATAAATGTATGTATGGTGAACCCTCTATATTGGTGCCCAAGATACAGGCTTGCCTAGTTTGGGGCCAATGTAAAGCCTTTGTAATATTTTTAGCAATAAAGTTTTTTTATTTTTTATTTTATTCAGTGCACACAAAAGACATAGCACATTACACAATAGAACAATAAAAAAATAGATAACAACTTAAAATAATTTATATAAAAACAATAGGCAAAAAAAGAAGAACATACTTAAAGAAATAGTGACACTATGACGTACTTCAAAATAATCAATATTATTAAGGTGCGGTGTGCGTCTCAAGGTTGCACCAAATGGGAGTCCAACTCAGCATGGTGTGTCTGGCAAATATACCTGACGCTGATATTATGCTGGATCCGTGAAATCAGCCTTTATAGTTTTAAAATTAAATATCTATTGTTTTCAATAAATAACAGCTATGTGACACGCGCGTAAAAGTTTGCACGTCCTTTGAAATAAATAGCGAAAATTCAGTTTTGCTTCTTATTTTCTTATGTAGCGCCTACACATAGATTCCGGTATATACCTAATATAATATCGGAAGACCTCGTGGCTAAATAATAATAGCCGCATGGGTCGATCCATCAGGTTAAGCTACGCTTGCCGGGGTTGGTCCGTGGATGGGTGACCATCTTTACATATTGAGACTCCTCTATGCCTCGGAAAGCACGTAAAGCCGTTGATTCCGGCTATCATTCATGGATCTTTGTCAGCCGTTACGGGTCATCAGAAGCCCGAAAGTCTGACAACCAGTCTTACCAAGGGGTATCGTATTACCCAGTTACTGGGTTGTGGAGGTCAGATGGGCAGTCGCTCCATGTAAGATACTGGTATTCAGCTGCATCCGGTTAGACTGGAAGCCGACCCCAACATAGTTGATTGTTTGACCTGATATACATATTTGCTTACCCCTTCCGGCAACACAGACGTAATGTTACGTGTGTATTTGAAAGAAGACTGATTAAAGGTTAAGCTATGTATGGTGAGCGCGGTCAGGTACTCCATTACTTTCACATCGAGACTTTGTACAGTGTTCAAAGTCTCGTAGAGGACATTAACCACAGAAGCACGCCTCGGTTGCCATTATATATTGTAGAAAAGTCCTTGCAGGCACTGAAAACCGCACAAACTTATGTGGTAGTCATTATAATTGTATTGTATCTATCAAAAGCGTGCCGCTTTAATGGCGACATTAATAATACACCTATACGGACGTATTCGTTTCGCGTATTTTATTTATAAAATTATTTTAATTTCATTAAACGTTATTATTTATTGATCTATAAACAATTTTCTAAAATAGCATTTTGGAGCAACCTGTAGACCAAAGAACTGTAGCGCAGAGGTCATTTGCCGGGTTCACGGATCATAACATCGTATCAATGAAATTAAAACGAATAACGTGCAAAGAGTAGGTGAATTGAAGGAAAGAGAGAGCTTTAGTATTTAGTTTGTTTGAAAATTAGAATTTTTCAATGTATGAATTATTTTATTTTATTATATTTTTTATGATTACTGCAGGCCACTAGCCCTACACGTGTGTTAAATTAATGTTGCCATTGTAGCGGCACGTTGAATAATATACTAATAATAATTTGAATTGTAAATGACTGAGAATTTTTTGTGACCTCTCCAAGGCATTTGACTGCGTAAATCACGAAACCTAACTCTTGAAACTTGAGCATTACGGACTAGGTAAGCTTGCGCTAAGTTTAGTAAAATCTTATTTAAATGGTAGACAACAGCAAGTTCAAATAAATGGTGTCAATTCACTCGGTTTAAAAGTCAAAATGGGTGTTCCACAAGGCTCAATATTAGGCCCTTTCCTCTTTTTAGTATATATTAATGATCTACCCCATTTATTAAAAAACCAACCACAAATAGTGTTATTTGCTGACGACACTTCTTTAATCTTTAAGATAAATATAGACGACCATCAAATCTTGACGACGTAAATAACGCCCTACTGCAGGTCCAAAATTGGTCCACTGCTAATAATTTAGTATTAAATGGGAAAAAAACTAAATGCATAAGATTTGCTTTACCGAATGTAAAAAGTAGTGATTGTGACATAGTATTGAATAGGGAGAAACTTGAAGTCGTCGATAAAACTGTTTTTCTTGGGATAACGCTAGACTCAAGGCTGCAATGGGGTCCTCATTTAACATCTCTTGCAGGACGGCTAAGTTCAGCAGCATATGCTGTGAGAAAAATCCGGCAGTT
The DNA here is from genome assembly GCA_963921375.1 of Tiliacea citrago. Lineage (NCBI taxonomy): Eukaryota > Metazoa > Arthropoda > Insecta > Lepidoptera > Noctuidae > Tiliacea > Tiliacea citrago. Next base: position 24,537,286 of record OY992783.1, read on the forward strand.
CACTAATGTAGATACCGCGAGGCTAGTATATTTCAGCTACTTTCATAGTATCACGTCTTACGGTATTTTATTATGGGGACGGGCTGCAGATATCGAGTCTATTTTTATTCTGCAGAAAAGAGCCATCAGAGCAATATATAGTCTCCGCAGGCGCGATTCTCTAAGGGAACTGTTTAAAGATATTAACATCATGACGGTACCTTGTCAATATATCTATGAAAACATCATGTACGTAAGAAAAAATCTAAATCTATTCAGTAAAAGAGGTGAAAGACACAATTATAGGACTAGAAATAGGGACCAATTAGTTCAACCAGGTTTCAGACTGGCTAAAGTAGACTCATCCTTCATGGGGTACTGTTTAAAATGCTACAATAAAATACCTCCCCACATCGTCCAACTAAATGAAACGAAATTTAAATCTTGTATAAAAGGCACACTATGTAGCCAAGCATATTACGAGTATAAGTTGGGGGATTACATCGCTGACAAAAATGCTTGGCTTAACGCTGGTCCTGCTCCACAAGGGCGCATACACTAATTGATTAGCATTCAAAAATATTGTTGGAGTTGCTGAAGATTGTACTCAATACTCAAATCTTTATTGCATTCCACAATGTATATGCTTAGGTGGTAAACATTTGATTAGAAAACAATCGTGGACCCTGTCGGGCACAGCAAAAGAAAGATGGTAGGTGGAGACGAGGACTCACAGTTTATCTTAAAATCTAACTTATTTTAAAACATAATATTTAGGTTTTGTGTATTTTACATGTTTTTTAGGGATAAATCATTTAAATATTCGGTTACACTGTAATAACATTTACTTAATAATAGTTTTTTCAGTTTGTTCACGAATATATGGAGTTTTTTTTCATTTCTTATTGTTTCGGGTAACTTATTATATAATTTTATTGACATTACCAGAGGGCCTGTGAAGTGTATTTTTAAGCGTGATGTTGGTAAATTTAGTCGTGTTTTGTGTCGTAGTGTGTATCTTGTTTGTATGTCTTCACGTTTAGTGTATAAGTCTTGGTGTTTGTGAGCGAATTTGCATATTTCAAGTATGTATATAAAAGGCAGAGTTAAAATATTAAGTTTTATGAAATGGGGTTTGCAGCTATCTATCTGTTGAATGTTTACCAAGATACGGACCAATTTCTTTTGTACTGTAAACAGTGCTGGCGCATCAGTACTGTTTCCCCACATTATTATTCCGTAACTAAGCCATGAATAAGCATAGGCGTAGTATGTTACCAGGGCCGTCTGTAAATTTGTGGTTTTTTTAACTTCACGAAAAACATAGGAGAATTTTGAAAGTTTAGATTTTATTTTCTGTACGTGTGATTTCCAATTTATATTTTTGTCCAAGGTTATTCCCAGCAATGTGAATTCGTTGACTGTCTCTAATACGTGATTGTTAAAAGAAAAAACAAGATTTAGAGGATTTTTTTGGTGGGGATGGAAAGTTATTAGTTTAGTCTTTGAAAAGTTGATTTCGAGGTTGTGTTTGTTCATCCACGTTATTATTTTACTAAGTATATCGTTAAGGGTATTGTTTAGATTTATGGAGTCATGACACGGGGTGAGAATGGAGATGTCGTCCGCGAACAATACACATGGTCCGGATTCTGCTATGAATTTCGGGAGATCATTTATGTATGTGAGAAATAGAAGACATCCAATAACACTTCCTTGTGGTATTGATGCGTTTATCGCCTTTCTGTCAGACCGGAACTTTTGAAGTTCGTTCATTTTGCTATTGAAGTATTCTACTTCTACCAACTGTCCTCTATTTTCCAGATACGATTTGAACCATTCATGTGATTTACCGCGGACCCCCATTCCATAAAGCTTATTTAGTAAAATATCATACTGAACTTTGTCGTAGGCTTTGGTCATGTCAAACATTATTCCTACTGCATATTTTTTATTATTTATTATGTTTAGGGCTTCCTGTATAAATTTATATACTGCTAATGCTGTTGATCGATTTTTCCGAAATCCATGTTGGCATTCGTCAAATATATTATATTTTTCGCAGAAAGTGAACACGCGAATACACATTGCTTTCTCAAAAATCTTTGAAGCTGTAGGTAGTAAAGCTATTGGGCTAATTACCTGGCTCTGTTTTATCATTTGTCTTATGTACAAGTTTCACTAATGCTATTTTCAGCTGATCGGGGAATACGCCCTCTTCAAAAGACTGATTTATTAAATTATAAAATGGTAGTGTAAGCTCATCAGCGCATTGTCTGAGCAAACAGGGTGGAAGTTCATCTATGCCGTGACTTTTTTTTATTTTTTAGGCTTTCTAACATACTATTTATTTCGTGAGGGTCTACAGGAGTGAGGAACATTGTATTTTCGGTAGTTGAGAGCACTGGGATACTTTTTGGTACATCGTCTGCTCGAACAGGACTTCCGTCGCCGATGGATGCAAAAAAGTTGTTAAATATATTGGCTACTTGTTTTGGCTCCGAGGTCGTTACGTTGTTATTTGTTATCAATTTTGTGTTAAACTTGTTTTTTTTTATTGTTTTATTGGTTCTCTCGTTTATTATATTCCACATTGTTTTGACTTTATTATTCGATTTTTTTATTTTTTCAATATATTGTAGTTTTTTTGCTGTTGTTACCGTGTTTTTTAATATTTTTTCATATTGTTTATAGTATTTTGATAGTATTAGGCTCGTTGTTTAAAGTGTAAGTATTTTTAATAATCTCTTATTTTTACAGCAGTTTTTAATACCTTTGGTTAACCATTTTTCTTAAAAAGTGATTTTAGTTTAATTTTACATAGAGGTATGCATTTATTCAGAACATTGGTTAGCGTATCGTTAAATGCTTTATAATTATCGTTCATATTTTGGCCTTTTATTATTATTTTGTTCCAGTCTATAACTTGAGATGCAGTCTTAAACTTTAATATATTTATCTCGTTAAATAATCTTTTATTTACGTACCAAGACGGTTGTTTGGTGGTTACATGTGGTATAGTGATTTGTATTGCTGTTCCGCTATGGTCTGAGAAACCCAATTCCTCTACGGTTGTAAATATTTTATTAATGTTAAAGTTGGTAAATATTAAATCCAAGCATGTAGATGTAGTTTTACTAATACGAGTGGGTTTTTTTATGTGTTATGTAAATTTAAATTCTAGCATTAGATCTATGAATTGACTAGTTTTCCTGTTGTTACTCCAAAACATTTATGTTAAAATCTCCGCCTATTATAATATCAAATTTGTAATATTTATTGTTAATATATTTTAAAATAATGTCCAATTGACTTATAAATATATCTTCCTCTCTTTTATTGCAATATATCGCTATTAATAATATATTTTCTTTGGTTAATTCCATTGCACATAATTCTATTACATATTCTATGGACATATCTGTGATATCATTCCTCTCTCTAAAATCGATGTGATCTTGGAGCAGGATGCAGACGCCGCACCTCCTCGCATGCTTCGGCAGTACGATGCAGCAATCTTATATCCACTAAATTGTATCATGGTTTGTTTTTCTCTCGATAACCAGGTTTCTGATAAGCATATTGCGTTATATTTTGGGTTTTCTTCAATGAAACCTTCAATTATATGTTGTTTATTGCAAACACTTTGCATATTTTGGAATAAAATATTAAATTGTTGTCCCATAACTTCGAAAGGAGCTGCTTTCTATATTCACGCTACTGATTGTTTCCTTGTGTTGGTCGACGCTGATACTATCGTTTGGGGTTATTTTTGTATTATCATTTATCTTATCAGTTTTGTAGTTTTGTTGGTTAGTTTTAATCCTTAAATTTATTATTTTTCCCTCGATATATAATTGATTGTTTCGGATCACCGAATATACTCGTAAGCCTTTCTTTTTTGCCTTTAACATTTCATCTCGCATAAGTTGCCTTTCTTTGCGTGCATTTTCATCTAAAAATTCGGATAGAAATAGTCTTGTACCTTGAAGATAGTGACAATTTTGGATCATGTACTTCGCCATTCTTTTACTTATTAATTCTATTACCAATGATCGAGTACTGGTAGTATTCCTGCCCAATCTATAAATATTTTCTATATAGCCCCTTAGGTCCACATATAAAATGTCTTGGAACATATCGACTACTTTGTCATGCAGATCAACTTCCGACTCTCTCATGTACTCGGCGAAGCCATACAGAACTATCTTCTTTGAATTACTTTCCGTACATTTAATAACTGGCGAAACAGATATAGATTTTATTTCTGATAATTCTTTTTTGAGTTTCTCATTTTCTTCTATAATATTTTCTATTTTTGTGTTAACTTTTTCCAATTCTAATTTTCTTTGTTCATTTTGTTTTGATAAATAATTAATTTTTTGCTCGAGTTCTTCTGTGAGTTTGGTAATAGCTTTGTTAATTACTATTTGTATCGTAATTCAGATATTATTGATTCATTATTTTCCTTCAGCCGTATCATCATCATTTCACTCAAACTTTGCAATGAGAGTTTAGATTGTATGTTGGTTTTTGTAGATTTTTTGTCATTTGGGTAGAGTGTGTCTCCTAGTAAACAGAGTTCTTCAAAAGTGGTTGTGTCATTGCTAGGGTATGTAGTTCTTTTTCTTAAAGTGACGTTGCTTTCTTCATCGGGTGAGGTTACTTGCTGGTTTTGAATAGAAACCTGTGGGCGTATGGGAGTGTTTGAGTTTCCCATTTTGGGCATTTTGCAGCGGCAATCATGACATTTCCATGTTTTTTTATGGTCTGCAGTCATTGCTACATTAAAATGATCTCTGGAAATGCTTGCACACTCTAGATCATATTTGAAATTACATAATGTGCAGGTTAGATGTTCGCTCGAAATACTATCTTTATAGATTCAATCTCTTAGTATTGTATAATTTCATAGCACATGTGTGAGCTCTATGTACCTACCATTTACTAAGTACGTCTTTCATTGACCCCTGATTGATTGTGCCCTGGCGGCTGATTGTGTCATGCTCACTCAAATGTCTCGCTGATGGTGGCGTGTGTGTTGGATCATTAAGTTCCCTTCAAAATGGTTGAGCTAAATGGTGCTGATCCATGCGTCATGTTCGTGAACGGGCGCCGTCAGTGGGGACTAGTCATTTCTTGGCTGCCACGGCTTATTTTAACTTATTTTAACTGTTTTTTTTTTAATGGTTTTATCTTTTTATTGCGGACGCTTTTAACGTGCACGTCTTTCTACATTGTCCTCACATGTATAATTTCAACATAAATGATGTAACCAATACTTTGTCACAATATTTTGATTAAAAAGAGTGTCCGTGGAGTTTCTTGCACGTTCTTCTCCATAGGAACCTACTACGCTTTGGAATGGGCAACTAGCTTCATCTCTTTGACTGACCGACCCCTTGACAATTCAAAAGTGCCTGTAATTGGTTTATTTGAAATAAATGCTTTGAGTTTGAGTTGACTGTGATGTTGGTATTTGTATTATAAATAAATAAAAATAAAGCTGAAGAGTTTGAGCGCTAATCTCTGGAACTACCAGTCGGATTTTAAAAACTATTTTAGAATTTAAAGCCCAATTCTTGAGGAAGGTTATTGGGCTATTATATATATTAATATGGGCTATTTAAAATCACGCTACAACCCTTAGGAGTCGAGCAAAACGAAAAACTCAGAAAGAACGCTAAACTAAAATGAAGTAATAGCGCGGGCGGGCGACAGGATCGACGCAGTAGGTCGGAGGCCGAAATTTCACGCGGACGAAGTGACGGGCAGAATATAAACACTGTCTCATATACACAAGTAGCGAGGTCAAGTGCTACAAGGGTCTTCTGGCGCCTGAATGACATTGACAGGGGGGCACTGACATTGACAGGGGTTGTTGGTAAACATTGGTAAAATTGTCACAGAAATGGGGAAGGCAACTGTCAAAATGGCGCTGTCGTAGCTAGTTCCCATAACAAGCTAATAATGCAAGACGAGAGGTGGTTTTATTTTATTTTTGCGAAAATGATTCATTGTTGTGTTCCTAAATGCTCAAAAATTAGTGTTTGAAAGTTTTTAGAATTAAAAGACTTCTTGTGCTTAAAGCTATGCCATGGAGGTATAAAATATACGTCCATGAGCCATGCGTAGAGAACAAATTGTAATTAAACAGAGTTTGAGGTTATGTCGTGAACATTTTGAAGAAAGTGATTAAGAGGGCCTTTCCGGTCCGTCTATCGTCAACGCGAGCATGGTCAAAAAGTTTGTTGTTTCATCCAGCGCAAGTGAAAACTATTAACAAACGAGTGAGAACACGATAACATTGCACGAAAAATAATGTGCGGAATTTTCATAAAACTTGTTCCAGGAAATACGTGATTTTGAGTAAGTCTTACCAGTTTGTGAAATAAATGTTGGTCATTTAGAATCTCCATTACATTTGCAAGGTTTCTATCATAATGTTTTCTTAACATTTATAATTTATGAGTGCACTATGAATGGCCAAAGTTCAGGTAAAATTTGTGCAAAAAGCAGATTTTTGCAGGCTTATAGCGACTTTGTTTTTCAAAAAATTAGTCTTTTGCTTGCATAAAAACCTAGATTTAGTGCATAAGATACCTATTGGTTCAAAAATTTCAAAGAAAGGACGGTTACAACGCCATCATCACTTACGAACCGGGAGGACATAAACAATAATTAAGGTTTTAAATTCTGACACTTTCCATGTCGAATATATATTGATTTAAGCTAATGAATGAACACGAAATGGAATGAAAGGCATTGAATGGAAGAAATGTCAGATTAAAATTTAGTATAGTCCGGAGGGACCTAGCTATGGTCACGCCTTCTACAAATAGCTTTGACCGGCTTTCCCCATTGTATAGAACTATTGACAGAACAAAACAAGCTGGCGGCTTCTGTCCCAATTTTGGCCAGGCGCCAAAATACTCTCGAACGTTGTAGCTGTTGCCACTGATGTCATCTGTCAGTCACCTAGAATGTCGAAAAAAGGTTAAAAGTAAAGTAGGCCTTCACGAGAGGCTTGGTGAGGTCACTACCTCACCAAGCCTCTCGTGCAGGCCCAGCTAGAGTTTTTTTTTTTTTTTTTCTTTCCCGTTGTAAAGTATCACGGCTGGTGATACTTTATTCCCATTACAATCTAGCCTACTCGCTAACAAGTAATTTAAATATAACCTAAACTGCTAAGTAATTCCTCGTGCAGGCCCAGCTAGAGTGATATAATCAACTTAAATACGGGATCAACAGGATTCTACAATCAGCCTCTGTTCTCAGCCGAAAGACACTCACGGCTGAACACGGCGGATTCCTGTGTCCTTTTCTCGCTCATCGGTTCATCTTGAGAGAAGACATAGACGAAGACGAAGAAGTGTTAAGACTTACGAGTTATAGGTCGTAAGTTCTATCCCAGGCAGGCGCTTTATACTTTCTATAAAGTATTTCGTCACCACTGCTCTCTAAATGGTAAAGGAACATATCGTGAGGAAACGGCGGTATGTCCTCAAACCAAAAACTTCAAGACATGTAATACCAACCCGCACTGGGCCCACATGGGGGATTACAGCTCACTTCCTCTCGCAGAGAGGAAGCCTGTGTCCCAGCAGTGGGAACGTTATACGCTGATTATGTTGCCCATGTCCACAAACTACTGGAATACATAATACATCCGACATTTGTTAATTTCAAAAGCTGAGAAAAACCGTACTCCAGAGGGCTAATTGCGTAACACACCATCAGTAGGAATCGGTTTCAATTTGACGGTTCAACAACATTCATTGCGTTATTTACGTTGTTGAGCAGACAAATTTTTCCAACATATTAACCCTAAATGCGTAACGCAGTTTGAATCGGAATCGGAATGATTTTGAAGTATTATATTGCTAATCCGCAATGGATTAGCAATATAATACTTCAAAATCTTTCCGATTCCGATTCAAACTGCGTTACGCATTTAGGGTGCAGATACATTTTAAGCTCCTTGTTTATTTTAAATTCCGCTATCAGCACACAGGACGGATTAACAATTTAAAATTACAACATGCTGTACCATTTATATGCTTATCAAGTATTAAATTCGCATGAAATAATTAAAATAGTGCATAATTATGAATTTTTCACTTTAAGTGCTGATGCACAATGAGCGACTGCTGGTCGCCGGTACCACCAACTAAAGTCGCAAGCCACTTTTCTCCACGATGAAATGTATAAATGTTTCCTTTGTTTTTGTTAGCGTTTGTTTTATCTAAAATATGTTTGATGTATATCATATTTCCTCTCGCATTCTGTGGGAGTGATTTCGTGAAAAGGGACGGAAGTGTGTAACAGGAAGTGACAGCTTGAGCACAGAATTAGTAAGTACTTTATAATAACATGGAATTAGTAAGTACTACATGGATTGTAAGTAGAGGGGGTCGAATTTCGACCACTAGTAATGAATAATTATTCGACCAAACATTTCAGTATTTAGCCTTTTTTTAAATTTGGGGTTAATTTCTGTCGCTTATATTCAGTTCCTTATTGCCAAGGTGAGATGTCAGATGTTACACAAAAGCGACTACTGTAATGCTCACTTGTTTCTTTTTTTTTTTACCGTACTTCGCGACAGCTATTACAGGGTATATTTTTGTATGTGGGATTATTTATACCATCCAAAGAGGCTGGATGGATTTTAATGCAAGAGGTGTCTATCGACTCGGCTAGGCTAGGTTGTGTGATGCAAGGTTTTGTTTTTATAAAATCAAAATGGCGGATTTAAAACGTCAATAATAACGAACCTAACTAATATCCGAATCCTAACTAATAGGTATTATAAATGCGAAAGTGAGTCTGTTTGTTTGTTAGGCTTTCACGCTAAAAGTCTGAATGGATTTGGATGAAATTTGGATAGACCATGACCTGGAGACGGATATAGTCTACTTTTCATCCTGGGGGTCTACTCCGAACATAAATCCGAAGTATTGGCCGAATGCCGAACATAAATCCGAAGTATTGGCCGAATGTTCGGCCGTTTCTTGACTAGGGTTAACTATGGCTGACTACGGCGAAAAAAAAAACACTACAGTCAAAGAGATAAGCCAAATTCAAAAATGTGACTTGAAGTCTGGTGAGGATTCAAAGTCAAAAAAGGAAACTTTCGAAGTTAAAAAACAGCCTAACATTCGGCCGATACTTTGGATGATCGCTTCGGAGTAGACCCCCTGGATTACAGACGAAGTCGCGGGCAATAGCTAGTTGATAATAAAAAAAAATGTTCCTTGACCATGTGGGGATAAGGAGTATGAAAATAAAGTGCTTGAGGAGACGATTCCAAAAATATAACACTAAAACGTTAAAAAAAATTAAAATAAATGACTACTACTAAAAAGTTCAAAATAAGCTCACTTTTCAAGCAATTCCACACACTCGGTGGCATCAAATCTGAGATTGAACTAAAATGACTGCCACGAGCATTCAGGTTGTTTCTTTCATTAAAACACAGTGTTAATTAAATGTAGTATCATAAATTTCAATTTACTATTTACTAGTCTGCAAGCATAATCGTTAGAGTTACATGGCTAATAACGGAGAACCTCGACCAACACCTCAGGAGCCTCTCATTGGCGTCATCAGAGGCTTGATTCAGAAAGCAGTACTCCTGGACACGGCATGTATACTTAGGAGGTTCCTCTCTCTAGAGCCCTCACCACCGGCAGCTTCGACCCTGTTCCTGATGCCGATGGACCAATTTTTTTTTTTATATATTCTTAAATGTTTATTTTTAAGGTTTTTAAAAAAAATATTTGAAAATGTACTTAATATGTATGTTAGTTTATTAAAGGGAATTAAAATATATATACTTTCACTGCTGACCAAGCGCAACACGTCATACTCATAGCTACATCTGATATACTGTTAACATTAGCATGTCGGTGACGCGAACCCATAAGATTTTCGCCTACGACAAAACGCTCAACGCGCATAAAGAAGTATTCACTATAGATTTTTGACACTCGTTACTGGTCAGAAGCCCAAAAGTCTGACAACCACTCTTACCAAGGGGTATCGTGTTACCCAGTAACTGGGTTGTGGTGGTCAGATCGGCAGTCGCTCCATGTAAAATAGTGGTATGCAGCTGCCTCGGGTTAGACTGGAAGTCGACCGCAACATAGTTTGGAAAAGGCAGACGAATTGATTGAATTATTTGCAACTGCACTTATATATTCATTCTCACTGAACAAATGGAGATAGAATATTTAAAATGTTATGTTGATAAATGCGAAACATATTTGATATGAACCGGCCACTTTTGATAATATCAGGGTAATGTTCACAATCACTTGTGCCACGAATTTGGGATTATTATGAGTGAAATTAAGGATTATTGTGTTGAGGTATTTATTTATAACAATAATAATACTAGCCTGTTATTGTAGAGAAAAACAGGTTAAATATCTAGGGCACATTGTCACCGATGATCTACGGGACAACGGGGACATTGAACGTGAACGCAGAGCGCTGGCGGTCCGGGGTAATATGTTAGCTCGCAGGTTTGCTCGTTGCTCAGCTGAAGTCAAGTTAGCGCTATTCAAAGCATATTGCCAATCTTTTTAAACGAGCAGCATGTGGGCTAATTATACTCAAAAGGCTTACAGCGCTCTGTGGGTACAATACAATAACGTCTTCAGGATGTTGTTGCGGTTGCCGCGGTTCTGCAGTGCGTCCGCTATGTTTGCCGAAGCGCGTACGGATGACTTTTACGCAATAAGATGCAAGCGTGTAGCGTCACTGTTGGGCAGAGTACGCGGCAGCAGCAACGACATTCTGATGATTGTTTCTGGTAAATATCAGTGCCCGATACTCTCGCTCTGGGTAAGCATCGTGGTTGGGACGGTAAAATATAATGTTTTATTTGTTATTTATATTTATATTCTTTACTTACTAACATAGTTTATAAGCTCCTGTTGTTACTAACCATAATGGATCATGTTATCTGATTTTAAATAAATAATAATAATAATTGTTCTACAGCAGTACAAAGGCCTGTTCTCATACAGAGAAGGCACGAGCTGTGATCACCATGCTTGCTCAAGACAAGTTGGCGATTTCAGACTTTTAAATATAAGTCCAGGTTTCCTCACGATGTTTATAGGTTAGGTTTTATTTGGCACCATCTTGCGTATTGATTTGACTCCATTATCGTCGTCAGCGCCCTCGAAAACCATGAAAACGACACCCATGATAAAAAATTTGCAAATTTTCGGTAATGCCATTTCAAATTTTGATTTTGTCTCCTTTATTGTTACCAGAGACCTCGAAAATGATAACAACGACACCCATGACGAAAAATCATAACAAAATCATGACAACCATCTTTTGGCGCAGGTGGGTTCGCGCAAGTGTCTTTAGCAGAAATGTCATTCGCACAAGTGAACCAGATCCGATGCATCAAATCTCAGTTGGTCTAACTCTCTCATAAGAAACACATTATTGTTACCAGAGACCTCGAAAATGATAACATCGACACCCATGACGAAAAATCATCACAAAATCACGACAACCATCTTTTCGCGCAGGTGGGTTCGCGCAAGTGTCTTTAGCAGAAATGTCATTCGCGCAAGTGAACCAGATCCGATGCATCAAATCTCAGTTGGTCTAACTCTCTCATAAGAAACAGCTAGGATCTATTGGCATAAAAAAGTGAAAATTGCTAATTTTATTGCTGGCTGTACATTTTTTTTTAAATCTGTATATGCAGATCAAATTGTCTCAGATGTTTAGGACAGTCTTCTAAGACCAAATTTGTGTAAAAATCCACCCTGCATATGCCATGATAATTGATTGCTTAGCTCCATAAAGACATAGCGTGTTGGTAATCATTTAAAAGGTTAAATCTGTAACTGTTTGGCTCGTCTTTTTACAATTTTCTGCTCATCCCTCATAGTAAATAGCGTGATAATATATAACCTATTGATTGACCAGACTTATATATGCAAAATTTGAACAGAATGTATCCGAATAGAATTTGCGTGATGCTAAAACATACATTCAGAAAAAAGGACAAAAATTCTGTAAACTATATTTTGGCATTAGAACGATCTCACACCTCAAACCAATTATTTTTTTTCAAAAATATTCAATGTACAATTTTAACTTCGCTTCGATTTTGTTATTATTAAAGAAAATGTACTTTTTTTGTAGTTTGTGTCAAAATAGTAGGTTAAAAGTGTTATAAAATAAATATATTTGGAATTGGCTATTAACTAACTTTTATTTGATACCCATATTAATATAATCACAAAATATATTTTTTATTCCCCCTCTCATTTTAGATTCGCAGGTGCCACAATAAAATTTTATAGCCTCTGTCACTCCCACAATTTAAACAAATCTAAGGATACCTCTTATATTAATATCCATCAAGCCGTTTAGCCTACAGAGCATGACAAAGAAATAGACATACATACATACATACATACACTTGAAAAACATAACCCTCCTTCTGGAGCAGTCGGGTAATAAATGAATTAATAATAACCTTGTGCATGATTTTAGCCACTAGGCCTTTAAGACATGTATGTATACATGGGGTTAACTATTAAGCTTTTTGTTTTAATGCTGACCCGGTTAAGAAAAAATACGGCTAAGCAGACAATTTATTGTTTAAATTAAATCTGTTGTTGTTATTGGTATTAAACTTCCGCCGTGGTTTGTACTTTTTTTATCTTCCCTGTGAAAAAGCCTGTGGTTGTTGTCAAAATCAGGCTTTTGATGCGATTATTTTTGTATTAAGTTTATAACATCACGCCTGTTATCCTCGAAGGGTTAGGCAGAGGTGTACCTATATACACCCAGATTTCGCCAGTTATGTTTAAGTCCAATGTCGATCTCATTAATTCATGTACAACATCTTATACCTGTATCTACATTCACAGCAAATAAAGTTCTGATTCTGAATAGAAGGCGAGCATATTGCCATCAACCGGGCACAAATCCCGACTCCGGACTGTTACTGAGAAATTCCAGATAGAATAAAGGCTTACTTTCATTGATCGATAAGGCTTTCATTGATTGATAGCATCCCATAGGGCCCGTATTCGGGGAACCGTTTTATTAGTCGATAGGGAACGACTGCGATATACGGAGAACCTGCACCACACGTTCGGCAGTTGCTTTGAAAGCTCATTTTCATTGGGTGTGAATCTCTGCACGCTTTTTACTGACCGATGACTTTCATTAGTCATAACCCCGATTGCGGGGAGTCCCCGCATGCTGTAAATCGACTGAGTTAACGACTAATGAAAATAACTCATAACACAAATGTGTGTATTTAATGTTATTTTTAGGGTTCCGTACCACAAAAGGAAAAAACGGCACCCTTATTGGATCAATCGCGTGTCTGTCGGTCCGTCCGTCAGTCACGGCCAATTTACTCCGAGTCTACTGGACCGATTAAGTTGAAACTTGGTACACATATGAATTTCTGTGACCCAAACACGGACGTGTAACGTAAATAAATGAATTTGGAATATGGGGATCACTTTTAAGGGGCAAATTAGAAAAAAAAAGGTTTTACTAACTGTACCATGTCACAAATCAAATGAAAGAACTTGTTGTAAGGTAGGAAGGCTATATATTTTTTTAAATTTTAAAATAAGTGCTTTTTAATTTATTTAAGAAAATAGATGAAAATTTACCATTCCACGTTATCTCCGAAACTACTGTAAAAAAAGTTTTGCAATTGGTACCATGTGACATATCAAAAGAAAGGGCTTGATGTAAGGATTTCTGATATATATTTTTTTTATAATTTAGAAAATAAATACTTTGAAAGTTATTTAAGAAAATCGATGATAATTTACCACCCCCTTATCTCCGAAACTACTGAGCCTATTTTTTTTTAATACAGAAAATAGTTCCATACTTATAGATTACAGAAAACCCTTTAAAAAGTCTATGGTCTTAAAATAACATGGTAAATCTTAAAATAACATGTTTTATAACTACAATATATTAAGTTTGTTCTTGGGATTAATTCATCCCAACTACGGAACCCTTCATTGTGCGTGGTCCGACATGCACTTAGCCGGTTTTTGTTTTGTAATATGCGTTTTATTTGTTTAGAAAAACAATTTTTCTTTCTTTCTTTCTTATTTTATCAGGATCTTTGTGAAGGAGCTGGTCCGAGGAAGTACTCGTACTACCAAAAAACCTATTTCTACTGTCACGCAGCATCGCTGTGTTCCGGTTAGAAAAGTGTGGGTACCGCTGTACTTGCAGGAACATGAGTAATTTTTCAGCCTTTTCTAGGATGACAACACACCTACCTTACCTGATAGCTCTGATATTGTAAAGCCCATCGCCCACGACGCTACTCAAAACTAAAGATAAGAAGATCTAAGTTAGTCATGAAATATAGGTAAATTTGTCAAGTTACATAAGCAGTTCTTTTTCAGGAGTTTGTAAACAATGTTCTTAGGAAACTTGTTTGCAGATTGAAAAGAAGAAATAATTAAGTATTTACGAAGTATTGCATTTATTTTATTTTGTTTATTTTTATCTCATTATGCTGCACCGGTTGACGTCATCACGTCAACGCCGGCTGTCGCTGAAAACCAGCGCTGGGGCTCTGTCTCGCATAGGGTCGCAGCATTATGCTGAGCGATGGCCGTTTTGCGTGAATGTGACGCATATTTTCCCTCAACTTGTTCTTTCGTGTTTGCGTTTTTATTTCTTTGCGTTATGTTTACCGCAAATAAACGTATTTTCTTTCTTTTTTATTTTTTCTTTTTTTTTATAAGATATACCTAAGTAATTTGATATAAGTTAAGATATTTCCTTTATTCGCTTTGCATACATATACGATAAGTTATTATTGTTAGTTACTTTATATGTGCAATAAGTGAAAATTAGGTGTCCGCACTAATAGACCTTTTGTAATACTGTTTGATCTGTTCCCATAGACAAACCGTGAAAACGGTATTGCGGGGCAAAGTTATTAAGTTGAGATTTTTAGAAACTTTGTTTTAATAAATAAATAAAAAGCTAAATCGTAAACATGATGCTGCTTGCTGAAGTTTGTGAACAGTTGCGTCGTGTACGGACCATTATTGAAATACTGTGACATTCTGGCTACTCATCGGTGATTTGTGCTCATTACTTTTGAATAGGATCGTGGACATAGCATAATCAGCCTTTAATGGTCCCACTCCTGGGACACGGGCCTCCTCTCTGTGAGGGGTAGTGGGCCGTATAAATCCTCCATGCAGGCCCAGTGCGGCGATGTTTTCCTTCGCCGTTTTGAGAGCAGTGGTGATGGACTAATTTACACAAATTAAAGTGCCCGTCTGCGTTCAAACTTACGACCTACAACTCTTAAGTCGAGGCCGTGTCCACTGATCCCACAGGTCGTCGTCGGACGATGGGCATTAATGCCCCATAAGGGGTAACTCCTCTATTATCAGGGGTTTGCCACCCAAAAAGTGCAAAAATCCGTGCATAAAAGAAATCTACGGCTCCCTAGCTGTTTACCCCACAGCGAAACAAAGGTGAAATAACAAAAGTCCAGTCGTTTACACACATTTAGCGCGTGCAGCATCATAAGCTAATGTTTGCGCTCCGGCGTTGCTTGTACAGCACTTGTGCGCGCAGTGAGCGCAAGCCCGATCTAGTAGCAGGACAATATTGACTGGACCCGCTCGGAAATAGCAAATTAAAAAACACGTTGAAGATTTTTTGTGCTGCAGTGGAATTAGGGGTAAGGATAAATCAATTTAAAGCACGTACTGAGGAGTTCCGTGTGGTGCCGGACGTAAAGAATAGCACTACCCTGTTTCTTCCTGTGGGTGTCGTAAAAGGCGACTAAAGGACTTACTAGAGAATGGGCAGCAGCGATCTCTATGCATTTTAACACCATACTGCAATCGCCAACCCGCCTGCCAACCGTGGCGATTATGGCAACCCCCTCCCCTTTGGGGGAGGCCTATGTCCAGCATTTGACGTCTTTCGGCTTTTCGGCTGAAATGAGGCATGATGATGTAATGAGGGCTTAGACAAGCGGCATTGGCTTTCAATGCGTTTCGTATTTCTATGTCGGCTTTCAACAGGATTGTCCTATGTTTTTTTAATTTGAATCTCGAAAGTGTCCACTGCTAGACATAGGCCTCCCCCAAAGGGGGGTTTGCCATAATCACCACGCTTGGCAGGCAGGTTGGCGATCGCAGTATGGTGTTAAAATGCATAGAGAACGGTGCTGCCCATTCTCTAGTAAGTCTTAATGTAGAATACTCCGTTTTAATTAGAGAACTAACAATATTTTTAACTTTTAAACCCTTTTAAATTTATTTAATTATATTTACAATCTGTGAAAAATTCAACTGTCTACCTATTACGATTCATAAGATACAGCCCGCTGATAGACGAACGGACAGCGGAGGCTTAGCAAGTGAGTTCCGTTTGGCATTTCGGGTACCGAACCCTATTAAAAATTAGTCACTAGAACACTTCTGAATGTGTCATTAACAAGTTTAAAGTCTTCATTATCGATATCATTCACTATCAAAATGAGCAATCAACCGACACTGAACATGGTGTATTAATTTTTTTTACACATAACATAACGCCTGTAATCTACAAAGGGTTAGGCAGAAGTGTAACTATAGTACACCCACATTTCGCCAGTTATGTCTAAGTCCCATGTAATTGGGAGCGAGCGAGCCTATTGCCATCAACCGAGCACAAATTGTTTTTAAACTAGTTGTAACTATCATGCTATACTAAAACTGGTACGCCACGTTTCTTCCCCACAAAGATTTTCACATTTCACAGCTTCCAAACAGCATAAAAAAACAAGCTGCAATAAATACTTAAGCTGGAAAAGCTCTAATAATAGCACGGCTTTCAGCAACTAACTGAGCGCTTCGGTCAATAAATCGAGCGAGCAGTCGATTTTGTACCGGAAAGTTACAGACAAAAGAAATTAAAAAGTTAGGTTTGAAGTTTTAAACCCGGTAAAGATTGCAGGTTCTTATTAGTCTTTATAACGTTTCATTTTGAGTTTATCTGGCAAGGATTTTATTTTAGTATGATGTAGTAAAATAGTGACTTATACAACATTATTATAATAAAATTTGTTTTAAATTTTCTCTCATTTAATTGCAATATATCACAAGGTATTTTGTTGTAACATTTAACACAGTACCCCATAAAAGATTTATGTACTTTAGATAATCTGAAAAATGGTTGATCTATTTTATATTTATTTCTAGTATTAAAATTATGTCTATCACTTATCTTATTAAAAATATGTAGATTTTTCCTTACATACATAATATTGTCATAAATGAATTGGAAAGGTACCGTCATAATATTAATCTTTTTAAATAGTTCCCTAAGAGATTCACCGCGACGTAGATTATAAATTGCTCTGACAGCTCTCTTTTGCAAAATAAAGATGGACTCAATGTCAGCAGCCCGACCCCACAGTAAAATGCCATACGACATAATGCTGTGGAAGTAGCTAAAATAAACCAAACGCGCGGTTTCTATATCTGTTAGCTGTCTTTATCTTTCTAACAGCATAAGCGGCCGAGCTTAGCCGCCCCGCAAGAGAGGTTATATGTGGTCCCCATTGAAGTTTCTCGTCTAGAGTGATTCGCGCTACCTGTCACGCCCGCGATATCGGCCCAGCCTGCACGAGCCTTAACTGGAAGCAAAAAAAAATGGTGCACCGTCTTAACAGCACTGGGGTTCTGTCTCGCGTGGATGTGATGCATATTTTCACCCAACTTGTTCTATCGTGTTTTGTGTTTTTCTTCTTTGCGTTTTTTCTTTCTTCCAGCAGTGTTTAGAAGACGCAATTGATTTGTTGTTTCAGTTGTATTGTATACCATAGATGCCATATAACTTTCACCCTATAAATGGAGCTATAGTTTTTCTTTTACATAGAATAGTCATTGTAAAAAAAAAACTGATGTTTTAATAGTAAAACGTCCGTTTTAAGGAGAGATTTTGAGAAAACGAGTAGTTTCGTTTCTTCTTCGAAGACGTCCTTGATCACCTGGTCAAAGAAGTCTCAGCAGTAATAATAAAATAAACCTTTGCATACAAAGATCGACCTAACCTATAATTTTAAATTGTAGTTATTTCTAGTTGTTTTCTTAAAAGGCATCTGCCTAGCCTTTTTCTGCATCATAAGCGACTACCGTAAGGCTCGCTAGTTTTTTTGTCGCGTTGGAAATCCTCATGGATGTCCTCCGCCCTGGGGTGCCATGAGTATACCTAAATCAATCTGCCTAGCGTTTTCCCAACTATGTTGGGGTCGGCTTCTAGTCTAACCGTATGCAGCTGAATACCAGTGTTTTATTTAAAGTGACTGCATAACTGACCTCCACAACCCAGTTAATGGGTAACACGATACCCCTTGGCAAGACTGGTTGTCAGACTTTCGGGCTTCTGACTACCCGTAACGACTTACTTAAACTTACTTACTACTTAGCTTAAATTACAGAGTGTTTTTTAGGGTTAGGTTTAAAGATATTTATTTCTCATAAGAACTTATGAATAGTTCACTTATAATGAGATACAAAGTTATTTCTTAATAATAATTACAATATTTGCCTCTGGGGCGATGGTGACGTTAAAGGGTACATACGTGTTTTTTGAGTTTACTCCTAAATATGTTAATATTATTACACTTCTTTAGGTCTTCCGGTAAATCATTGAACAGCTGCCCTCCACTAATACTGTTTTTTTTTGCCGTAATTAGTCCGTGCACGTGCACTCTTTAGTTGGAATTTGTTTTTACTTCTTGAGTTGTATGTTATTGTTTTTTTATGTAGTTGTATGTTTGATTGCACAGAATTCGTGGTGATTTTTTTTTATGAGAATGCAGGTGTAATATGTGTAAAGTTGTGTAAGGTTTAGTAGTTTAGTTTTTTCGTATAATTTTTTTGTTGGATATAGATAGTGGTAGTGAAATAGTACCATAATAATTTTGTTTTGTATTCTTTGTAGTCGATTTAGATTAGATTTAGCGGCTAATCCCCACACTTCGATTAGGTATTCAAGGTTCGATTTTACTAGAGAGTTATATATAATAAGACGTACTTTTTTCGGGATACATTTTGTAATTCTTCGTAACGCTCCTAATAGTGATATTAATTTTGTTTTATCATGATCGATGTGCAGCTTCCAAGTAAGTTTGTCATCTACCCACAGTCCGAGACATTTTTCATGACTAGGCCGTTTGACTGTGTCTCCGTTGATCGAAAGAGGTGGGAACTCCGGTAATGGTTTATTTTTCGCGGCGTAAATCATAAATGATATTTTTGAGGTATTAATAGTCAGTAAGTTATATTTTAAACATTCACTGAGCAGGTCAAGGTCCTTTTGCGCATCGGATATTTAAATGTTCTGTAAAGATTTACGAAGTAAAAAAGGCAGGTGTCATCCGCGTATAACGTTAGGTGTCCTGTCAGCCCTATTTTATCAATGTTATTTATGTAAATTAGAAATAGTAATGAACTAAAACTTGCGGACAGCCGTATGTTATGTTTTGTATCGAGCTAGTGAAGTTATTTATCTTAACGACTTGCTGCCTATTTTGCAAATATGAAGTAAACATATTGAGGGCGCTACCTGAAATACCTATGTTGTTTATTTTCTGTAGTAGCTTTTGATGGCTTACCGTATCGTACGCTTTTTTTAAATCAATGAAAACACCTACAACAACGTTTTTTTTATCAATATGAGTTTTTATTTTCGTTATTAAATCTACTGAGGCCGTGAGCGTACTTCACTTAGAGCGGAAGCCATATTGTTGATCAATTAGGATTTTTTTCTTAGTCAAATACTCGTTTAGACGGTTGTATAACACTCGTTCGAATATTTTGGAAATAACGGGTAAGACCGATACTGGTCGATAGTTGCCGGGGTCAGTTCTACTTCCAGATTTGTAAATTGGACTGACTCTTGCAACTTTAAGTGAGTCGGGGAAAGTGCCGCGTGTTAAACAAACATTTATACAGTTTGTTAATCGTTCTACAATTATATTTTTAAGGCATTTAATAGCTTTTGTGCTGATACCGTCCAAGCCTGTACTAGTGTTGGAGTCAAGGTGGTCAATTATTTTTGATATTTCGTCTGTGTTACATGGGGAAAGTTCATCTAAAGTTATGTCATGTGTGTAGCTACTGTCGTACATGAGACTGTTACCTGTGTTCATGTGGTACATGTTAGGTATTTCGTTAGCTAAGTCCGCGCCTATTAATGCAAAGAATGAGTTAAGTACGTTACGTTTGTTCTGCATTCTGAGTTCGAAATTAGTTTGGGGGGAGTATTTGATTGCTGTCTTTAATTTTATTCGCTGCTAAGTTATTAATGATTTCCCACATTTTTTTAGGTTGTTTGTAGCTGTTATGAAATAAGTTGTGGTAGTAGGTTTTCTTCTCTGTCTTCATTAGGATTTTTACCCTGTCTTGTTCTTCATTAAAATTTCTCCGTAGATTATCGTCTTTCGGGTAAGATTTTGTTTGTTGCCATAAGTGGTTTCGTAAGTTGATTGAGTCTATAACATTTCGGTTTATCCAGTCTTCTTGAGGTAGGTTTAGCATTTTGGTCTTACTTTCTTTATTTTTCTTTATTTGTTCTGAGATAAATCTTTCTAAATAGTAGTAGTCGTTTTCGTTATTAGTGTAGTTTTCTATTAGGGTACTATTGTATAATTTCTCATAGTTAATAGCTTTATATGGGATCCTTTTGTTTATCTTTGGTGTCAGGCTGCCTATCTCAAGGAATATCTGCTTGTGATCTGATAGGCATGAGTCAATTATAGTTATGCTGAACGCGTGATTGTTTATGTTCGTGCATATGTGATCAAGTATAGTGTTTGTAGTGCTGGGTTCACGAGTACTGTACAGTTTATGTATTTTATTTAATATTTCGTATCCTGTTCCTTTAATTTAATTTAGGTATCTTGTGATGTGACTGTCCTTACTTAGTAGATCGACGATAAAGTCTCCGAAAACACGGGTTTCATACCCAAAGGGTAAAACGGGAACCCTATTACTAAGGCTCCGCCGTCTGTCTATCTGTCTGTCCGTCCGTCTGTCACCAGGCTGTATCTCATGAACCGTTATAGTTAGACAGTTGAATTTTTTACAAATGATGTATTTCTGTTGCCGCTATAACAAAAAATACAAAAAAATAGAATAAAATAAATATTCAAGGGGCTCCCATACAACAAACGTGATTTTATTGCCGTTTTAATAGATAATGGTACGGAACCCTTCGTGCACAAGTCCGACTCGCACTTGGCCTGTTTTTTACTCATAAGTAGATATCAAAACCTGCAAAGTAATGAAATGATGCAAAACAAAGAAAATTGTATAAACTGATCCTAATTTCTCACGTCTTAACCTCCTCTTTCCCTAAAAACAACATTAAAAGTATATTCAAGCTGTAATTTCTCAGACTAAGCAGACTTTATGACGCCAAGCTAAGTGCACGTGCACTTAACATAAGCTACCTCCTTCCGAACTAGCCGAGTAATAAACATAATACCTATTGACTTTATCACAGGTTCCAGGGTTCCGTAGTTCTGAACAATAAAGGAATATAACGGGAACCTTTCTAAAATTGCCCTTTTGTATGTTATTATGCCTTTCACAGATGATTTTCTCGAAACAAAGTGTCTGTTTTGATTTTGGCATGATATTAAGTCCATAAGATACGCACAGTTTATGAGCTCATCATTGCTTGACCAAGATTATGTCTGAACTATAGAAGAGACTATGACCTCTGAGTTTGCTTCGGTCTTTCTTCTCAGAGTAGACAGATAGGAAACCCCGCACTCGTCTAGTTTTAATAAATAATAATAATAAATCCATTTATTTTCAAGCAACACAGGCCCATAGATAAATACCTTAACCTAAACATACATATTTTGAGAGCAAAAAAAAAATGTGTTAATAAAAATACTGAATAGCTCTTCACTTTGTACTAGCTTGACTATGTGCTGTCCTGTGCAACTTGGGTGCGGAAGTGACGGAACACCACGTCCTGCAGCCAAAACTCTTCTTCCATGATGAGGGGCAGATACTAATCAGGTACACGCACCACGAACACGCGGCGCGGCTCCAGTAACTGCACCCTCAGCGAGTACCTGGTATTCTGGCGCACGTACTTCACTATTTCCTCCGACTTAGTGGTGTAGTGCAGGCGGGAGATGTACACCGGTATGTTTGGCATTGCGGCACGCAGGCTCACTTCGGGCCTCGTAGGAGCTTTGCTGCAGCGATTCCTGTTAGTTTGCGATCGGCGCTTCTTCCTATGCACCGTCACGAAAACCTTGTTATTATCAGCCCTATTCGGTGCCTTTTCTGGTAAGTATAAGTATTTAACTTGGAGCGCCTAGGGGTGACGCTAGCGAATCCTTTTGTTCACACTTTTCGCCAGGGATTTTAAAAAATAATTTATTTTTGACGTATGTAACTTTTTTTTTTTTAGTAACCAATTCACAGAAATATATATCGGATTTTCTTTACTCGAACTAAAAAAACTTTTTCAAAACAGTTGTTAAACATAGCGTACTTTCAGAGGCTATAATTATGATTCGAAAATTAAATCTTTTGCTTAAGCATCTTTCTGTTACGCGGTCGTGACTTTTGTTTACGAGCTCTATCATTAGTTTTGCAGTTGAGTTTTAAATTTTTAAGTCAATTTAAAAAGTTTAGTAGCAAGGAGCTTTCATACATAGAATAAAATGGGATAGATTTTATACGAAGAAAATGAATGAGTTCGTACGTCTTAGCATTGAATTCTCAAAAGTCTTTTAAGTGGTTCTTTAATATATTTAATTACCAGTTTTAGTTTAATTATTTTCACAACAACATTTGTCAAAAATCAAATGGCCCGTATAGGCTGTTTTCATTGTAAAAAAAATATGTCCAGTTGCGGCCAAAAACGCGCCATTTTCTGAAAATTTTAATTAATTCTTATATTTGTTTTTTTACTATTTCCCATAAGTTTATCGAAAAACATTGTGAACGTTTAGGTTATTGCCATCTCGTGTCATTAAAAACCGTCGCCTTCGGCTTGGGCTTGTTATAGCCTACTTTCCACCCTTTACTATTTTAGTTTGACTAAATAAAAAACTTTTATCACAACAGTATTTCAACGATATTTCCTCACCTTCTCAGTGAAATATGCAAGAACATAAACTACAAACCCCAACAATGCACCGTAGCACCAATTGCTACGCCTCGTAGCTGACCCCAAAATTGCTACGACGGCGTAGCTTCCGTAGCATTGACGTCACAGCCAACATGTCCCTAGGCGATTAGTCAGATGTTTGCTATTGGGTACTGAAGTTAGCTAATTGACAGTACTAGGTCCCTAGTGATGACTTTGGTGACACTTTTGGCTTGTGCTACGACTTGCGTGATCGATTTCCGAATGGAGCAAATATTTATAGGACCTGTACAGAGGTTGATTGGTAATTGGGTGCATTCTTGAAATTGGGTGATACTAATAAAGCTACTTATGATCCAAACTGAGTAGCTTTGGAGACATCCAACTTTTTTTTTTTAATTTCCCGCTTTTCGTCCATAAACTGCTAATTTTGAAAAATCTGCTCCTTTTCGGACGTTAAACTGATACTTTTCTGATAGGTCATGAAAGATTGAATCCTTCTTTGATGAAATATGTGTTTTGTTTTTTTAATGACATATTTGACTTTGTCCGTAGGTAGGCCAACCTATCAGCCAAGTACGTATATAGTTACACCTCTACCTAAGGGGTCTTTGGGGAAGGGAAACAGGCGTGTTGTTACGTGTGAATGTTTCAGCCAAATACATTAAAAACTAACATCTAACCGGAAGTTTTTCAGAGACCAACCGTTGCTACTTCCACGGTACTTGCCATTGTAATACAAAAACCACTAAATTCTCCTCCAAGAAAATTTATCCCTTTTTCACACCTTTTAAATTCTAACCATTAAATGCAACCAACACGTTGTTTAACGGTTAAGCCAACCGTTAAGTACATAGCACACAATCCTGCAAAGAGGTAACATGCACCAAAGTACCGCACACTAAGATTTTCAAAGCAAATTAAGTTAGAATTAAGTATGGTATAAATTACCATAACTTATACTTAGTGACTTAGCATAACTTATTGTGCGTTCGGAATAATTTATGGAATAATTTAAATCGTGAGGAAATTGTAGTTTTTTTTAATTTGTGGTAAACAGCAATGAGTATCTCAATCAATCTGCCTCGCCTTTTCCAAACTATGTTGGGGACGGCTTCCAGTCTAACCGGATGCAGCTGAATACCAGTATTTTACATGGATCGACTGTCTATCTGACCTCCAAATCCCATTTACTGGGTAACACGAGTATCCCCTTGGTAAGACTGGTTGTCAGACTTTCGGGCTTCTGACGACCCGTAACGACTGTCAAAGATCAACGAATAACAGCCGGGACCGACAGGCAGTATCACATTACACTAATATTATAAAGGCGGAAGTTTGTGTGTGTGTGTGTGTGTATGTTTGTTACTTCTTCACGCTCAAACGGCTGGACCAATTTTGATAAAATTTTGTATGGAGGTAGCTGACACCCTGAAATAAGACATAGGCCCTCTTTATCCCGATATTCTCACGGGATCGAGACTTACGCGGGTGACAACCGCGGGGTGCAGCTAGTTAATCATAATATTCCTTTGCAGTATTTGATCATTGTCAGCAACACTTGGTGAGTATAAAAATACGAGGTGCTTTTTTTTAAAAGAAACCGGGTTCGATTCCAGGTTTCTGGCGGCGAATTTTAGTTTTAGCGCATTATTAAAAGAAAACCAGAATAAATGTAATATTTACAAGAAATACTAAATGCAGTGTAATCAATAATTTTGTGTCAATTTAGTTAATTTCTTTCCTTGCTGACCGTACCTAATAACAAGTACCTACCAACAATAAAATCGTCTTCTTGATCAATTATTCTTGATAGTATAGTATCTACATACTACAGACACTACATCATATACTTACACTTTGCATTCATTAATATTATGTATTATACTCTTTTATTGGTTTTGCATTATTATTTTGCGAATCGTTCTAAAACGATTAGTTTTCTTTAATTTTCATATTTTTCAATGTTATGACACTTACGTCAGGCTGTCAAGCTGTCATTATTGTTTCTTCTAATTTTCTCTCATAGTTTTCTTACTGGCTTAGTCCATGAAGGTTACTTTTGATTTATATAATTTAAATTATTTTTATAATGGTTAGCTCAAATATTGTATTTTATAGACAATTATAATTGTTTACTGTATAATATTTGTATTCTAACTTACATTTATAATAATAATTGAAACGCTCTCAGAATTCATCAAAGAGGTTTTTGGTACGAATATGTCCGGCCTTTTCGAACACTGAATTTGAAATTAAATTCTGTATGAACAGAAAAAACAGATGATGTAAAAAAGAACACCTCAGACTCGGATATAAAAGGGGACTTCTGACACATTCCGGGGAGATCTGATCTGGAAGCGCTCAAGGAATCATCTCGTCTACAAAAGTCTTGCAATTGGTCTATATTCATTTCACCTTGATAACATACTCAGTCTTCTCGGTACTACGTTCTTGCCAAGAGGACAATCCACAACCTAAGAGACCTGGACTGGACTGCCTGTGATACTGGGAAGCGGATCGTCAGGCCTCTGAGCTAACGAGGGCTGACGTCTTCTACACTGCCTGTGATCCTATCAAGATAACTGGGAAGCGGATCTGGATGCTTCAGAGCTGACGAGGCCTGACGTGTCGAACCTGAGCGCCGTATCGTACCTTGTTTATAAAACCTCCCACCTTTTTCTTTCTGAGAGTGCTAGGTAGGTTAGTTATTTTTTTAATTATTTTTTCTGTATTTTTTAAATTAACTCTAATATATATATTTAACTTGTCTACTTACTCTTTTATTTTTAATACGCGAGTAGATTCGTTACAATATGCATATAGATTCGTATTGTATTGCTTCTTTCTAGAACTTCTATGCAACCATCTCACCGAGATAATTCCAGTACTTCTTATTTGAAGGCCACATCTAGAAAGTACAAAGATCAGCAAGTCTTCTAATGCGCTTAATCTTGATTTGAAGTTTTCTTTTAAGATATTACATCTCCCGTAATATTATTACGTTTTTGGGTAGTACATAATGCGTACCTCTTTGGTGTATACAATGTCGGGGTACGCCTAATAACTCTTGGTGGCGCAAGGCTATAATTTCGAAAGTATTTAAATTTTCGAATCTCTCTACGGAGAAGAACAATTTCCGTTCAATTCTGTAGTGTATACTATGTCCGGGTACGCCTTATAGTTTACGAGCACCGTGGTGGTGCGGCCAGGTAGTACACTCCCCAACCGCGCTACCAAAACTTCATTATATTTAATTATTCTTTGAGGTACAATTTTTTTCATTACACGTACCATATTGTACACAAATGGTACAATTTATCTAGAAACATGTTTTTTTTTTCCTCTGTGGCGCGGCCAGGGAGTATCGCACTAAAATTCACTCATTCTCCATAGAAAAGAGTGGATCCTCCGACCTCACTGTTGTGTCTGGTGAGCTACTTACTGCCCGACAGTTTATGTCGGGACGTTATTTAAATGTTAGTCGTGTGGTAAACTCTGCTTGCGCGATGCAGGTTTTTCATTGACGTCAGTGAGAGGCGTAGTTCGCATGTGTCATTGTAGATGCCGCCACAGAACTGTTGTCAAAAGTGAAAAAGCAATTTCAACGTGTCGTATTACGGTTTGTCGAAATTCAGTTTGGTAGCCCGACTACGACTACCAAACTCAATTTCGACAAACCGTAATACGACAAGATTTTATTTCGATATTATAGAACTTCGATACGTCTTCATTTCGATAATACTTTAGTTTAAAATACCTTAAGTCCGAT
Organism: Tiliacea citrago; assembly: GCA_963921375.1. Taxonomy (NCBI): domain Eukaryota; kingdom Metazoa; phylum Arthropoda; class Insecta; order Lepidoptera; family Noctuidae; genus Tiliacea; species Tiliacea citrago. Next base: position 24,564,206 of record OY992783.1, read on the forward strand.
AATAAAGTACTCCGACAAAGCGTTTCCTCGACTTGACTTAGCTAGGAAACGATGCGATTTCGACGATGACATACTTCTTAGACGGATTCAATTTCGACGTACTGCTCTTCGGCATGCTGTACTTTGACAATATATTATCTTAAATCTGCGTGATACATCTCGTGATATAAGTATGGATGTGGATGCCTATAAGAGTAGGGGAAGACCAAAGAACAGTGTCTCAGATATTTCACGTCAATTTAAGATATTGTCGAAGTAGAGTACGTCGAAATCGGCTCATGTCGGACTAGCATTGTTATCGAAGAAATATGTCGTCGCATCGTTTCCTAGTTAAGTCATGTCAAAGAAACACTTTGTCGGGCTACAGTAGTGTCGCACCTAAGGGTATTTCGAACTAAAGTATTGTCGAAACGAAAAAAGTATGTTCGAAAGTATTGGTAATCGTCGACTACACATACTCGTACAACACGATAATTATGCTATTCTATCCGATAATCTATACAATATGCTATACGATATGCTTTATTATTTCGTTATATAATAGTATGTTTATTTAAATTCTGTTCCACTCTATTCACCTGACAACAGCATATAAATGTGGGTAAATAAAGTCTAATTTATAAATCCGAATTTTACGACTGTGCCCGTTATTTTAGATTGGACTAGCCAAAATTATGATCCATAAAACATGACAGTATACCCGAAGATTAATAGCCATGTGTAATATATGTATGATAATGGCAATATGTTTTATTTTATTAAGGATAAAGCTGCTAAGGGCCAGCGGACACCATAACAACTCAGTAGCAACTAGATTCACAATTAGGCATTGGAATGTGAACCTTACATCATAATTGTATAACGGCACGGTTGGCGCAGTGGTTAAGCGATGGACTGCTGCGCTGCGTGTCGCGGGTTCGATTCCCTCACGGAACAAATATTTGTATGACCTACAAGTAGTTGTTCCGGGCCTGGCTGTTTGTGTATGTGAGTTTAAATGTTTGTAAACGCACCCACGATACAGGAGAAATTCCTAGCGTGGGGCAACGTTTTTTATCAAAAAAAAAATTTAGAAATCGATTGTTTTTTGTAAAAACTTTTTTTTGTTGTAGTAGGTACCCCACACAATTTCATGTACCACTACTTGTTATCTGAATATTATAACATCATCAACATAAATGACTTGGATTGAAACAATATTGAAGCTAACCAATAAATGACAAACTGAAGTGGCAGTGCGCTGGCCATGTTTGTCGAAGGACCGATGGCCGGTGGAGCAGACGAGTCCTGGAATGGAGACCGCGTATCGGCAAGCGTAGTGTGGGACGCCCCCCAGCTAGATGGACCGACGACCTTAAGAAGGTGGCTGGGTCAGACTGGATGCGGAAGGCGGAGGACAGAGTGTTGTGGCGCAGCCTGGGAAAGGTCTATGTCCTGCAGTGGACTGCGATAGGCTGAGCTGATTGAATAAATGACATACTAAGCAAAGTAATGAGTATAAAATTTATATGGGACCACGCAAGGCTTTTTAGACGAAATAAACAAAGAGAGAAATAAACTAAAATTGGTCCACTTATCACGGAGAAACCGGTGTACAGTCAGCACAACAAGTTGCCATACACTGTAAACTTTTCTAATTCCATTTTAAACTTAACTATCAACATTTTAACGTTTAAAATCATTTGGAGAAATTTGACAGTTTTGTATAAGCTGATGTGACTAAGAATAAGGAAAACGTCTTGAGGAAAGTTTTGAGTATTTTTTTTTTTTTTTTTAAAACGTTGCCCCACACTAGGAATTTCTCCTGTATCGTGGGTGCGTTTACAAACATTTAAACTCACATACACAAACAGCCAGACCCGGAACAACTACTTGTAGGTCATACAAATATTTGTTCCGTGCGGGAATCGAACCCGCGACACGCAGCGCGGCAGTCAATCGCTTAACCACTGCGCCAACCGTGCCGTCGAGTATGAATGTGAATCTCTGTAAGAGTAGGGGTAACACCAAAGAAACGATGAATGGGCCTGAAATAACGACTAATACAGAAGTATGGAAGAAAATGACATGTCGCGCCGACCCCGAATAAATTGAGATGAGGAGATTAAAAAATGAGATGCCATAATAACAATGTTACCTGAGAAAATGACAAATTTGTAAGATTAGAAAAATGCAGCCCTGTGACAGACAGACGGACGGACTGACAGACTGACAGAAGGCGTTGGCTCAGTATTATATTATAGGTCGGATAGGTAGGATCTTAAAACTAAAATAACTGTGGTGTTGAATTCATGTGTAATGTGTTTGTAGGTGGTTCAACTGTCTAGGTAATAAAAAATGGCGACTGGCTCTAGGGTCGTTGACAATCACACCTGATAGAAAACAGACTGAATAAAATTGTACTTTGAAATGAAATAAGGGAAATTGGCATTTATATCTGTGATGGTTTTGGTTCATATTTGCATATTCTGTAAAAGAAAAAGTTTTTTTTTTCTGGCGATATCAATGCACACAACTAAAAAAAAACGTGGATTTGTATAAAACAAAAACGAAAAAGAAAGAAAATACGTTTATTTGCGGTAAACATAACGCAAAGAAATAAAAACACAGACACGAAATAACAAGTTGAGGGAAAATATGCGTCACATTCACGCAAAACGGCCATCGCTCAGCATAATGCTGCGACCCTATGCGAGACAGAGCCCAAGCGCTGGTATAAGGCCCTTTGTGCACACACGGTTTTTTTGCCGTGAACAACTACGGTTTATTCACCGTATGTAGGCCCGGTCATCAGCGTTGTATGGATCACTATAGAAGCTTGTTGACAGACATGTTTTTTCTATGGCGCGGTGCGTTTTATACGCCGTACCGTAAATACCGGAGGCCTTATATGAAAATCGATTCATAAGGAGTAAACTCCAAAAAGTATCCTTTTTCCTAACCCAGGTCATGGTCAACCTGTGTACCAAATTGCATTGAAATCCTCTCAGCCGTTGAGGCGTGAAAAGGTAGCAAACATACAAAGCTACTTCCGCATTTAAAATATTAGTATCGATTTTATATACGACGGGTCATATTATTGGGTTTATTTGGCTTTAATAAAGTCATTCTGATTCATTCGCTTGATTTATAACTTTAAGTATAATAGACCTCGTTATTGCTTTATCGTCGTTGTCATTCCAAAAAGTTATATGTAAAAACAGACTGTTTCAGGAAACACAAAAAACTACATAGGGCGCCCACGAGCGATTTTCTCGGTGATTTTTGTCAGAATGTATTATTACATCTGACAAAACTTGCGGACAAAATCGCTCGTGGGCGAGCACCCTAAATAGTTTAAAAATTATATATGTGATATTTTTATTGTGTCTATCCATAATTATGTAATATCCCTGTAAACAAAATTAAGCTAGAACATAGATATTTGTAACAATACGTCCTTTTGTGTTTTTTTTTTTTAAAAGTTGACATACGACTTTTTGAAATGACAACGACGTATAACACTAAGGTTGTATTGCATTTTACTATACGTCAATCACGTCATAAAACACATCTAATAAAAACGACAAGGTTTATTTGTAGTGCCTTCACTCTATCTTGACGTGTGACGCGATTGGTAGTACTGAATTTTGCAGTCATGTGATTGGTAGTTCTCGCCATTTTTAACATGATTAGTATTGAAACTAAGGCCCTTATTACAGAACGACACTCAATACTCAAGCATTACTTAAAACTAGATTCAAGCCATTTGATTGGTTAAAAAACTTTTTACAAAAAAATAAGAACCGGCTACCAAAAATAACACTACAAAGTGAAAAATAACTTTAATTTCGGAAGTCCGTGTCTTTGGATCTGTATTTGAGTTTTTTGCTACCGACTTCCGAAATTAAAGTTATTTTTCACTTTGTAGTGTTATTTTTGGTAGTCGGTTTTTATTTTTTTGTTTAAAGTTTTTTATTTTACACTTTTTAGTAGGTCAGTTTTTAATTTATCTAAGTTACAATAGCCTAATGTTAACTGCTTCACCTTTTACAAAATATTTATTTTCCTGATGCTGGGACGCTGATTGTTGAGGAGTTCTCCTGGTAAGGACCAGGAGAACTGCCACTCACCATATGCATAGTGACGAGCATAAATTGCTTAATCGCAACCCGTTAAATAAGGCTACTCATTATTATATTTTTCCGGTGGCCATATGTGCTCTCCATCATCAGTTCTACTTCACCAAATGGTGCTTCCCGAAAGCAAATGCACGAGTTACTGTAAAAAATACCCAAATCGCTATAGGTTTGCTTATAAAATTTGAGGGTTTCCCTCGATTTCCATGGGATCCCCTCATCTGATTCTGATTTGGTGGCAATGGAACCACCTCGGGAGTATACCCTTTCAAACAAAAAAAGCATTTTCAAAATCGGTCCATAATTAACGGAGTAATCACGCAAGAAACATACAAAAAAAAAACATACCACTTAATTGAGAACCTCCTTATTTTTGGAAGTCGGTTAAAAACTAGTTTTAGGTAATGCTTGAGTATATATTGAGCATTGACTTATAAATCTTTGGACTTACCATACCTACAAAATTAGCGAGACTACCTACAAAAATCGAGCTCTTAAAATGGCCGCCTTTCGTAGGTTTGTTACTGAAAGAAAGAAAGAAAAAGCATTTATTGGGACTCGCACAGATCACAAATTAAACTATACAAAAACACACTCATAGATACATAAAGATCAAAAAGAAAAATAAAGTAAAAATGAAAAAAAAGACACTGCTGTGGGACACTGCTGTGGGTACTGCGACTTCAAGAGACTTCAATTGGCATCTGGTGATGAAGCCCCATGTCGCAGCTATGTATATTCGTGGTTCGGAGAATTTAAACGTGAATGTGATCATTTCCATGACGATGTACGTGAAGGTCGGCCGGCGACGGCGGTTACAGAATCCAATATTGATACCGTACGACAACTGATTAATACTGACAAATGAATTACTTGTCAGCAAATTCGTCCTGTATTAGGCATTGGAATGAGCCAAGTGCAAAACATTTTGCATGTGCGACTGAAGGTTCGGAAGCTTTGCACTCGATGGATACCGCATGATTTAATGGAAGACCAGAAACAACTGCGTGTCGAGTTATCGAGTAGCGCCGTAAAATTATAAAAAAGTTTAATGGAGGACAGTCATTAGGTGTCTATAACATCGTGACAGGTGACGAAACCTGGGTGTACTGCTTTAAACCGGAAAAGAAAAAGTCGGTCGACAGAATAGGTCTCAACTTTTGAAGATTTTAAGAAAGAAAAAGTTAAGAAAAGTCGAAGCATTATTGGTAAGTAAATGGTTGCCTCTTTTTCGCCAAATTATTAGCATTACAAACATAAAGCGTTACACAACACTGACCCTTACAAAAAAAATCGGCCAAGTGCGAGTCGGACTCGCGCATGAAGGGTTCCGTACCATTATCTATAATAATAGCAAAACGATCACGTTTGTTGTATGGGGGCTCCCATAAATATTTATGTTATTCTGTTTTTTTGTATTTGTTGCTATAGCGGCAACAGAAATACATCATCTGTGAAAATTTCAACTGTCTAGCTATCACGGTTCATGAGATACAGCCTGGTGACAGACGGACAGACAGACAGACGGCGGAGCCTTAGTAATAGGGTTCCCGTTTTACCCTTTGGGTACGGAACCCTAAAAAAGAAGAAATATAAATATAATATATAAACGTATTATTTGCGGTAAACATAACGCAAAGAAACAAAAACACAAACACGAAAGAACAAGTTGAGGGAAAATATGCGTCACATTCACGCAAAACGGCCATCGCTCAGCATAATGCTGCGGCCCTATGCGAGACAGAGCCCCAGCGCTGGTTTTCAGTGACAGCCGGCGTTGACGTGATGCTTGAAGACTAAAGGACAGTGAACGCAGATTGGTACATCAACATTTGCTTGCCCAGAGTCTTAGAAAAAGTTCGCGAAAATCGTCCTCAAAGCAATGTCCTCCTTCACCACGATAACGTGTAATCACATTCTACTAAGGAAACGGAAGCGTATTTGAAGGCTTCAAATGTAGAACTGATGACGCATCCGACATACAGGCCAGACCTCGCACCTTACGACTTCTTATTGTTTCATAAAATTAAACACAAACTTAGAAGCACGCGTTTTACGAGCCCTGAATCGGCGGCGAATACGTTCCATGAAGCCATTGAAGAGGTCGAGGAAGACTGGTCCAACTGCTTTACACAATGGTTCCAGCGAATCCAAAAATGTATAAACTGAGAGGGCAAAAACATTAAATGTATCATAAGTCTAATATCTGGTGTTATTTATCAGAATCCAGTAACTATCAGTATGACCTAAGCAGTAAACGCACACAATATAATTTGTATGAGACAATTAGATAATTTCAACCCTAGTGAAGTATCAATTTAGTGGAATTTTAAATTAAAAGTGATAAAGTTTTCTCCTCAAACTATCGTTATTTCTCCTGAGTAAGTTTATTTTGTTTAGATCGTATGTATTTACTATTGTACTATTTCGAGTTATCCATCAATTATGTTGCACATGCCACGATTCGTCTCTGTATTGGTTGACTGGTAGAAAATAAGCCCGCTTTTGTACAGTTTGTTTTTACCTGTGCATAAAGTTTTATTAAATAAATAAATCAATCACAAGATCTACTTCCGCAATCTCTGCTATTCTAACTCAGCCAAGATAGCTTCTTAATTAGCCATAACTAAACACCAAAGAATACAAACTTTAATACTAATACTACTATGCTTCATAATACTTTCATACAATTCTCTACCATTGTTACCCAGTTGGACAAAAGCTTGTATTATTCTGTACGGCTAGGTGGCGACGAATAATAGCATTATCTAAAGAAAATTCTAGGGAAGTAAGCGTTATTTTTGTATTTAAATAGGGTTGCCGGACGTAAAGAATAGCACCATCCTATTTCTTCCCGTGGGTGTCGTAAAAGGCGACTAAGAGAATGGGTAGCAGCGTTCTCTATGCATTTTAACACCATACTGCGATCGCCAACCCACCTGCCAAGCGTGGCGATTATGGCAGACCCCCCTCCCCCCTTTTGGGGAAGCCCTATGTCCAGCAGTGCTCGTCTTTCGGCTGAAATAATGATGAATGCATGTTAACATAGGCAAATATCACCGTCAAACCTTCTCGGCGAAGAAAACTTGGAGTTTTTTTTTTTTTAGTATTTGTTGACAGGCCTGAACTGTCCCCCCATACCTATTCAATGTAATTTGAAAACATTGTAAAAGTCAATTATTTAAAAAAAAGTTACCGTGAAGTTGTTTACCAGCTCTTCTCCTAGGAAAAACGACCAATTGGAACCGTGCACCTAGCTTCTGACTTTTCATAAGTGCCCATATAGGTTTATGTGACATAAAATATTTTGAGTGTCCATAGAGACTAAAGTAAAATATTATAATTATGTCTTAGCTACTGATGGAGCAACCCTAGCATTCTAGTAGAAAACAAGGCGACAAGACTGTAACTAAAGACTTCCCTTTCTAGAAATAAAGTGTTTCTTAATCTTTTATTGTTTTATGTCCAAAGAAAGGAACCAAGAAAACATTTATTATTCTAACTTGAAAAACCTAAAAAATAGAATAAAATAAATATTTAAGGGGGCTCTCGTTTTTGCTCGATATTGATAACGGCAACAGGTAGACGCTTGAAGTTATGTATTCACTTTAAAAATAAATAATTAAATTAAAATAAAACAAATATTTAAGCGGGGTTCCCATACAACAAACGTGATTTTTTTGCCGTTGTTATCGATACTGGTACGGAACCCTTCGGGCGCGAGTCCGACTCGCACTTGGCCGGTTTTTTTTAAATATCATATTTATAAATGCTCGATATTAATATAAATCTACTAATAAAAACATAAACAAACTTTTAAGCCCCTAACAATCAATTTGCAATTAAATGGACCCATAGTAAAAGTTGTTCATGATGATGATTAGGTTCAATTCAGCGGTTTCCAGGTTTTGAATTTACACATTGTATACCTAAACGACATTGTTTTCATTTGCGAAATATTGACCAAAATACAGTAGGTACATATTTCTAATACTCCTGTAGCCTCTCTAGACAGCTAAGCTTGTTCAGATCGAAATATTTGATGATTTGGAATGAACAACTCTCAAAGGCTCGGCAAATTCAAAGCATCCTCTAAGAGTCTATACTGCCTCAGCGCCACCTCACTCTTTATCTAGCTCGCACCGCTGGCGGTGACGCGAGCAAGCGAGACAGGGTGGCAGGGAGAAGACTCCAAGGCACCGATAGTTTACTATATTTCTTTTTATGGTGAAAATAATGGTCATTTAAAAAAAAAACGCTATCAGCATAAATTAGGACAGATTGAAATATTTCAATTGTGCTGACTGACATGTGGTTGATGTTGCCAGCAAAATAAGGACAAAAAGACTGATTAAAAATAACTACCTATTTTTGAAATTAAATTTTGGTTTATGGACGAATCTAACTACCAAGTCAAAATATCGAAATTTAGTTAAGGGGATGTGCTAAGGTAGCCCGCGAAATTCAAATTTTATTACGTTTTTTGCAATTTGCAGGTCAGTAACAGGTTGTATGTTGATCTAAATATGATTCGCGGCTATAAAAAAATGGCTTTACAGAATTATAATCATTAGAATCGGCAGTACAATTCTCTAAGTTCATAAAATCCTACTGAATGATTATTTCAGAAATAGTCATTAAATAGGATTTTACGAAGAGAGTTAGTTGTACTGCCAATTCTAATGATTATAATTCTATAAAGCCTTATTTGTTACGGCTGCAAATCATATTTAGATCAACATACAACCTGTTACTGACCTGCAAATTGCAAAAAAACATAATAAATTTTGAATTTCGCGGGCTACCTTAGCGCATCCCCCTTATGACGACTTTGCCAATTGAAATACAGATAACACCATTAATTATCCTGTACCGTAATGTCCATTGATAACATCTCATCTCGCAACAAGGTTATTTTGGCGCCTATTCAAAATCAGAACGAACACCGTCATCTTGTATACCAATACATTTCACAAAAATATAATTTGAGCGCTAAAAGATCATTGTAGCAGTGTAGTAAGTAGGTACAATAAACAAGGAAGGGCGATATCTCGGATCGGATCTCTGTCTCTGAGGATGCTTGCCCACGAGTGATTTTTCGGCCATTTTTGACAGATGACAAAAATCGCCAAATTCACTTTCACGAGCGAGAATATTGCGAAGTTAGAATGTTGTTGCTGCTTGTCAGTTAAGGGTTTATTTTAGAAGAAATCAATATTTACTTTGGATTTCCAAAAAATATTCGTGCAATTATTGTGATGAGTAATGTTTTTGCAGGCTAAGAACATTGAATCATTTGGATTTATTGCACTTCCAGGTAGGTTAATTAATGAGGTCTGCCCGGCTTCGGCGGAGCACCGTGCCCTCACGGAGACGATCGGTGGCGGCGATTCTAATGATTATAATTCTGTAAAGCCATATTAGATATGGCCGCGAATCATATTTAGATCAATTTAGAACCTGCAAAATGCAAAAAACGTCAGAAAATTTGAATTTCGCGGGCTACCTTAGCGCGTCGCCCTTAACGTAACGTAACGGTGATGATTACTGAAGACTATTCTATGTTAAATTGAAAATAATGAAAGTGTACTATAATTTTATATAAATACTATCCTTTTCATTTTTTTGTGCTATCTTTTTCAACATACCTAAATCCAACCCTGTGCACTAGCCACAGTAGTGACAGTAGCCACTGTGATGTGCAATTATGCATCTATTGCTATGAAATGTCAAACCAGTCAAACTAACTTCACTACAGTTAATCTGTGCTTACAAAATTACAGTAAATATTTGAAATATAAAACAAAGTGAATAATACGCTGGGATAAATACGTAAACAAGTGAGTGAGTAGTGTCGACAGAAGTTTTTCTCAAATGACAACAACAAACAGGTACCAAAGCATTTGTTTTGACTCCTTCTAATAATTTTATTTGTGTTATTCTACTAGTTTCAATAGTGAACGCTATAATTATGATTACTTAGTTATGTGTTCTATGACTTAAACTAACAGCGGTTTAATGTCAAATCTACGTAAAAATTACGTTATTAGAAGAAAAAAACTAGAAGGTAAACATACCTAACCATCATTTGACAAATCGCTTTGAATTTAGAAAAAAACAATTACGTTGATCCTAATCATAGAATAGAATCAAAATTGAAAGGGTCAATAAACAATGGAAGGGTTTTTAGATTGATAAGTAGGTATTTTTATCATGTCTTAGTTAATAGCAAAACCAATAAGTAAGAATTATTTTGGTGCATTAAAAACGTAGTACTTACCTACTTATTCAATAATAATGAATGAACAAAGTTAAAATCAATTGACACCATGAACTCGACTAAACTGTATTTTTTTATGTATTGATGCTGTAGACATGTTTCAACTACCTAATGTAACATGAATTACTAACTAGCTCTTAGACCCTCTCACACCATCAGAAATATAGTAAGATTACACAGTAAAATAATAAATAATTTGACTTGCCAGTAGTGCGGAATCAAAATCTTTCACCATTGATTTTCAATTTGCCTGATAGTGAGTCTGCTACAGTCAGTCTTTATCAATATATTCTGCCTTTAATATTAGTATTAAAGGCAGAATATATTCAATAAGTCAATAAATCAACCGATCTTTTCAATTAGTTGAAAAGATCGGTTAATTTATTGACTTATTGAATATCGTAAATCCAACGTAGATGAACTAGCATTAAGTTTTATTTTTTTTCCTTCTTCATCTGCAATTATTTTTCTCAGACATAATCTTATATTTTGGTGAAATTAAATAATTTTGTGAGAGGTATTCCACTGAATATCTGCAAAAGCGTAGTTTGCTTATCTCTCTGATTTAGTTTTAATATTAATTCAGTTTTATGGTATTATTTAACTTATTATATTAGTTAACTAAACTTTTTAATTTCTTAAGTAGGTATTAACAAAAATGTTAGCTTCAATTTATTAACACAATATTTTATTTTTTACTGAATACCTGAGCTATTCAATAGATTCTGTGGCAAGTATTTAATCTTACAGTCAACTGCACGTCATCGTAACACTTGCAATACGAAAGCCGCATTTTACTGCTACAATATTAAGGCTCTGTCAATGTCAAATTGTTACCATAGGGGTGCTGTTTATTGTAACGATTAATATTGAACTTTCCTACCTAATGGATTACTAATTGCTCTATAACTTTCTGTAAAAATGTTTTTTTTTTTTACTTTTTAAAGTAATCTAGTCTTCATAAACATACCTGTTTATTAAGACTGCGTCGTTGGTCCAGTGGTCGCAAGCGCTACTGCTGAGCATGTAGTCCTGGGTCCTGGGTTCGATTCCCGAGTCGTGCAGTGTTGTTGGGTTTTTCCATCTGGAATTTCTCAGTAGCAGCCCGGAGACTGGATTCGTGCCCGGTTGATGGCAATAGGCTCGCCCCCTATTACATGGGACTTAAACATAACTGGCGAAATGTGAGTGTAGGTACACCTCTGTCTAACCCTTCGAAGTAAACAGGTGTGATAATTATGTTATGTGTTATGTAGGTATATGTATTAAGTTTGTATTTTTTTACAGACAATGGCCAAATTTGACACTACAGGCTATTTCGTTGTGAAAATATCTGACCCTCTTAACGAAAAAAATATTGGCCTTAAATGTATACCAGCACGCTGGGCAGAAAACGCTCTTAGAGATAATTATTTAATAATTCGTTATCCTGAAGAAGAAAACTCAGAAACTAGATTGCAAGTTAAAAATAAAGAGCCATCTAAAAAAGCATGGCCATTTTATTGTGCATTGAGAATGCTTAGAACAGGTACTTAACATTTTTGGAGAACATGGATTCTCTGGTGTACAATGACTGGTAAAACAAGGGACATACTCATACCACAGGTTTTTTTTTTCAAATTGGCAGGTAGACACAAACTAGGTTAGCGTTTTGTCGACGGAAGAGTAGACAAAAATGACGTTTCTGTGTTGTAGACAGTATAACATTTTCGGTAGACAAGCGATTTCTATTCTTGAGTAGAGTAGACCGTGAATAGAAAGCATCATGCTAAGCCTGCTTTAGCTCAATAATGTATAATTTATTTATTTATCTTCTTTTCACAAATGTTGTTCAATCAAATCAAATCATTTATTTTTGCGGAAAACACTGTTACAATGGTGGTATTAAAATTAAATGTATATGTTTCAAGTGATTCGACCGTAAGGCATGCAAAGTGTATACAATGACGACACGGTTGGCGAAGTGGATAAGCGATTGACTGCTGCGCTGCGCGTCGCGGGTTCGATTCCCGCACGGAACAAATATTTGTATGACCTACAAGTACTTGTTCCGGGTCTGGCTGTTTGTGTATGTGAGTTTAAATGTTTGGAAACGCACCCACGATACAGGAGAAATTCCTAGTGTGGGGCAACGTTTAAAAAAAAAAAAACAAGATTGGCCTAAAAGTATATAAAATAAGATGGACAGGATACATAGGTAATCATCCTATAATGTTACCACTGCTGGGACACAGGCCACCTTTTTCTGTGAGAGGGTGTGGCCGTAATCCACCACACGGGCCAGGTGCGGATTGGTGTATGTCACATTTCATCGAATTTTTAGTTCTAGAACATGCTGGTTATTCACGATGTTTTCTTTCACCGTTTTGAGAGCAGTGGTAATGAAATAATTTACACAAAGTAAAGCTACTCGTAAGTTGAGGCCGTTACCTCAGCGCCACCTCACTCTTTATCTCGGTCGCACACTACTGCCCGCGGATACGCGAGCAAGCGAGACAGGGTGGCACAGAAAAGACTCCCAAGGCACCGATATTCTAGTTTATTTCTTTTTATGGTGAAAATAATGGCAATTAAATAAAAATAACATAGACCTGCTTTATAGTTAGTTCTGTTAATATGCAAAGTTTCATTATCTAATTTCAAGTTTTTTTTTTAATACCAGCGGTTTATTGTTTGGTTTGGAGGTAACTTTAGAATTCTTTTCTATCATGAAAATTTTATGGAATCGTGTTTTCGTCGAACATAGTACTTGACATTAATCCTCAACTTTACCATATATTTATTTCAAAATGAATGCTGCAGTATTTTCGACGTAACGGAGGATCGTGCTAAGCCATTTGAGGTAGTATAGGCCCTTAAATTAATTAAATAAAAGGTCTTCATTTTGACATAGCTATTTGAAACGAGAACTGAATACTGACTGAATACTCCTAATATGTCCCTAGTTTAACCAGTCACCAAGTACATACATATTTTTTATTAATGTTTTTAAACTCATAAACAATTTATCTTTACAGATTCTTATGAAAACGCAATTGAATTTATCACAGAAAACGACAAAAAGGATTCACTTACAGCCGCTGATGAACAGCCGGACAATACGATGAACGAAACAAGTAATAATCATTATTCTAAAAAAAAAAAAAAAGCAGTCGGAGGCATCTAGAATGTTACGAACGCCTTAAAATTTGTCTCCGACTGCATTTACTTATTTTTGGTGCTTAAAGGATACTCGTTTTCTTTTCATCTTGTTTCCATCTTTTCAGTAAATTTTTTGCAGTCGGGTTTTTTGTTTTTTTAATCATTTGTTTTATTTTAAGCTTTTTAGTGTCATTAATGAACCAATTGTTCAGTTAAGTATTGGTAAGTTAATAAGCTATACGATAAAGTAAGGTTAGTATGATAGGGTAAGCTAGATTTTAGAAAAGACTAGTATTTTTTCTTTGGCGCCATCTTACGTTTTGATTTTGACACCATTATCATCGTCAGCGCCCTCGAAAACCATGAAAACATGACGAAACATTTTGCAAATATTTGTTGGCGCCCGCTTGAATTTCATTTTATACCCCGGTTTTGTTATCGGAGACGTCAAAAACCATGAAAACAACATCCATGACGAAAAATTTGCAAATTTTCGGTGGCGCCATCTTGAACCTAGATTTTGACCCCATTATCGTTGTCAGAGCCCTCGAAAACCATGGAAATGACACCCATGACGGAAAATTTGCAAATTTTCGGTGGCGCCATCTGGAATTTTGACCCCAGTTTTGTTATCAGAGACCTCAAAAACCACGAATGACGAAAAATCATTACAAAATCACAACAACCATCTTTTCGTGCAAGTGGGTTTGCGCAAGTGTACCAACTCCGATGCATCAAACCTCAGTTGTTCTAGCTCTCTCATAAGAACCAACATCTACTGCCATACATTTTTTTTTTGTGAAAATTGACAATTTTCTTGCTGTCATATTTTTCAAAATCTGTGTGTGTGTGTTCTCAAAATTTTAAGGACAGTCTGCTAAGATCGATTTCGTGTAGCTACTATGGTTGAGATACCCTTACTTCCCCATCTTAAAAATCCAACCTGTATATGTCATGATAATTGACTGCTTAGCCCCATGAAGATATAGCGTGATAATAATAATTTAATAGGTTAAATCTGTAACTATCAGCAAATGTTCCAACCGTTTGGCTCGTCTTTCTACAATTTTCTGTAAACCATAGAGGAATACAATCGTAATGCAATATTGCTCATCCCACATAGTAAATAGCGTGATATTATATATAGCCTACCGGGCGACTAGGCATATTATTATGCAAAACTTGAACAGAATCAGAGATTTTATTATAAGTATAGAAAATGTACTTTTCTGTAGTTTGTGTCAAAATAGTAGCTTATAAGTATTATAATATATATATATTTGGAATCGGCTATTTACTAGCTTTAATTTGATACCCATATTATTATAATCGCAAAATATATTTTTTTATTCCCCCTCTTTTTTGTTTCGCAGTTGCCATATTAAAATTGTATACCCTATGTCACTCCCACAATTAAAACGAATCCAGCGATACCTCATATGTTAAAATTCATCAATCCGTTTAGGCTTCAGACCGTGCCAAAGAAATGGACATACATAAATACATACATTCGATAACCCTCCTTCTGAGGCAGTTGGGTAATTATTCATTAGTTCCTTCTAAATAGCAGTGGTGTGGTAGTAACGGCCCCGACTCACGTGTGGTCGTAGGTTCGAACCCAGGCAGTCACTTCACTTTGTGTAATTTATTTCATCACCACTGCTCTCAAAACGGTGAAGAAAAACATCGTGAGGTAACCGGCATTTCTTATAACCAAAAATTCGAAGATATGTGACATCCACCAACCCGCTTTGGGCCCGCGTGGTCGTTTTCATTCCACTCCCTCTCACAGAGAGGAGGCCTGTGTCCCGGCAGTAGTAAAATTATAGGCTGATTATGCTATTAGTTCCCTCTTACTTCAGAACTCCAGAATATGTTAATATTCTAAAACTATTTGTTGTTTCAGAACCTAGTGCTAGTGTGACTCCATCAACATCAGGTAAACGTATAATATCAGAAGAAAATGACAATAACTCAACTAATGAGGATAATTTTCCGAAGAAAAAACGCGAATCAGCCATACGTTCCGGTAATAATCTCAAAAAGTTAATACAGAATAAACAGTTACATTATTTCCCCAAACAAAAAGTTTCTACAAAAAAGGTTTTATCTTTACGAACAGAAGCTAGAACTAAAAGTCTTGAAACTTTGATTAGCCTCGGTAAATTTAACGAAATAGAAAAACTCTACACCAAAACTGTTGCATCAGAATCACTTGGATCAACATTAAGCGATGGGACTGTTGCTACTGATGACAGTGATAGTAACAGTGAACCTGAAACTATAACTCCACCTGATAGAAATATAATAGAACCTGTATCTAAAAATGAACCTAACCCAACTAATAACCAGGGAAGATCAAAAACTCCATTGCGCGAGACCGTTATTGCTACTGATGACAGTGACAGTGACAACGAACCTGAAACTATACCTCTACCTGATAGAAATATATTAAAGACTACATCTAAAATTGAGCATAATACAACAAATACAACTATAAACCCGGGAAGATCAAAAACTCCATTGCCAGAGACCGTGGATTCTGATCCAATTAATTCATCTTCAACAAATAATCTGGAACAGCATAAAGAATCAAAAGCTAACTTTAAGGGATTTCAGTCTTCATTAAATGCAGAGGTTTCAGCCCTTCAAAATCTTATACACCATCTAGCACCTGAAAACGGAACTGAGCATCAGGATATAGGAGATATAAAACACATAGAAGATATTTATAACTCTATTTTAGAGGTGAAAAGCAAGATGAATGCTGTATACCAGGAGAAGAGTAAACAATTGAAAAAAGCTTTTGAATATATCAATTTGTTTGTGCCTGAGGTCAAGAAAGGCCTATCTCTGCCGACGATTGAAGAAATAAAAAAAAATAGTCAGCCTAATAGTGATAAACCGAAACCTGTATCTTAACGACAGGAATAGCCATCTCAAAGAAAAGGACCATCTCCTCATCCACGAACACCAATAATACCTACAAGTTCCATTGCAACACAATATTTCGAGTTACAAAGCCTTTTCAGTACAGTACTCGTAGTCAAATATTTTGATACCAAGAAATCATCTCTTTAACAATCGTAATCATCTTCTGATTCAGCTTCTCGATCATCATACCCTCAACATCTTCTAAATCTCAATGCAGTTATGTTGCAAAATGAGATTTAACAGAACTCATGCCATTACAGGAGTCGTATGTTTTCGAAGCAGAACTTACTCTATGCAAACTGCTTGAATCTAAAATGAGACAATTTGCAAGACTTCTTTTGCCTCTAATATTTACAGAAGAACTCTTTCCAAGTGTTCTTACCAGTGTAAGAAAGAACACTTGGAAAGAGTTCTTGTGTCTTGTTTTTTTCTGGTAATAGTCCGAATAGAAAGCGTTCCAGATCTAAAGATACGAGGCCTGACTTATATAAACATGCTAGAAACGTATTAATTAATTACGTGAATAGGCATGCCAAAGAATCTGGCTGGACCATTGTTAGTACGGAAGTTATGAATCAAAGTTTGAGAGATAAATTACGTGTTAATGATCAATAGATGTAGGTATTAGAATACACTACTCAACAAAGTCTAGGTAACATTCCAACTACGAGTATATGAACTTATTTATGAAAACTTTATAGAAGAAATACTAGCTACAAAAATGTGTAAACGTTGGCTGTGTGTTGGTTGTGTAACGTGTATTTTTTTTTAATTTTGAACAATTATTGAATGCAGGTTGCATTAAACAATTGTTCGAAACAAAAATAAAATAAGCCTAATAGCAAAAGCATTTTGGAATAAGGGGGAAAACATCAATTGGTCGCAACGTACGGCGTTTTGAAACGTAATAACTAGAGATTACTCTCCATAATCGGTTTTTATCTTGTGTAAATCATTTTTCTGGGATTTTTTTCTTTATTTAATGTTATCTGGGCGTTAGTTTTTTTTGTAATCTACAAAAAACTGACTTCGGTTTTGTAGGTACAGTCGCCAGCACACAGTTTATATCAAACTGTCAAATTTCTCCAAATGATTTTAAACCTTAAAATCGTGAAGGTTAAGTTCAAATTCGAATGAGAAAATTTGACATTTTGTGGTAACGTGATGTGCTGGCTGTACCATTTTAGATTCTCATATTTTTAGGGTTCCGTACCTCAAAAGGAAAAAACGGAACCCTTATAGGATCACTTCGTTGTCGGTCTGTCTGTCTGTCAGTCTGTCAAGACCATTTTTCTCAGGAACGCGTAGAGGTATCAAGTTGAAATTAATATCAAATACGTAAGTCTATGGTCCCTTGAAGCTCTAAAAAAACCGAGCTTCCAAGTCAACGCAATAAAAAATACGGCGATATAAGCGACATTATTGCGACTTATTTCGATACTCGCAAATAAATCAAAACCTATAGGGTACTTCCCGTTGACCTAGAATCATGAAATTTGGCAAAAAGCAAGGTCTTACAGCACAAGTATAGGAAAAAGTCCTAAAATTGTAAATTTGTAGTTTTATCACCTAAAAAAAAGTTGAGAATATCTCGCACATAAATCAAAACCTATAGGGTACCTACTTCCCATTGACCTACAATCATGAAATTTGGCAACAAGCAAGGTCTTACAGCACAATTATAGGAAAAAGTCCGAAAATTGTAAATTTGTAGTTTTATCACATTAAAAAAAATGCGAATATCTCGCACATAAATCAAAACCTATAGGGTACTTCCCGTTGACCTAGAATCATGAAATTTGGGCAGAAGCAAGGTCTCACAGCACAAGTAAAGGAAAAAGTCCGAAAATTGTTAATTTGTAGTTTTATCACATAAAAAAAACATTTTTTGCAATTACAAACTTAAATTTTCAGTTGGAAAATTGACCGTGGCGTATATCGATGTATGGGAGAACATGTTTTTCAACTACAATGTTAAACTTATTTTAGGGATTAATTCATCCTTACTACGGAACCCTTCATTGTGCGTGGTCCGACACGCACTTGGCCGGTTTTTCCCTTTTATTTAATCAAACAAAATCAGTATTCATTATGCTTCTATTGATATAAAATTGGTACCTGCTTAATATGATGTTACATGAAAAGTGTTAAAATTAAAATAATTTTTATGAATACCCGTTCCCTAGATTTTGTTGAGAAGTGTAGTTTCATATTTCAACATTTGAGTCGAGACTGGAAAAGCTCGTATGCGTAATGCGTTTATAGTTTCTAGTTTTGTTAAATTTATTGGTAGGTTTTTTTTTAACGTTGACTTTACCTCTTGTATATTTACTTCAGTTGTATAGCTTCCAATAAACGTCTTATTACTGTTATTTAACTATGACTGGAGAGATATGTACACGCAAATTTATATCCTAATACAATGACCGTCAAAACTAAGTACCCAGAGCAACATTTTCATATAAACGAGGTCATTTCGAAGCCTCGGTTCTCCGTCAGGTAACTATTCGGATGTGATCTGATAGCAGCTTTCCAGAGTACAAATGGAGAGGTCTAGAGCGCCTAAGGCACCCTACTGATCAAACCGACATTTCATACCGGAGTTGTTCATGAAACAAAAAACCTCAAAAATAGCATCAAAATGTATAGAAATCCGAACACTCAACACTCTACATACTGTCTGGTGTAAATGTTTTGTCTTTTGACGATCGTAGATCATTTTTGTGAGTTTAAAATCCAAGTTCTAAAATACAGTCTGGGAAATTAATTGTTAAGCAAATTTACACCCTTCGTCAATTTGCCGCGTTATTATAATCATTTCATTCGACTGTCAGATTTGTATATACCTACGAAACAATTTAAGTTAAGTAGTTAGTTTAATTAAGTAATTGTAATTTAATTGGATAAATAATAAATAAGTTGGTAGTATATTTGCTTAACAATTAATGTCCCTACAAGATAATATTTTTGTAGGAATAGCATAATATTTAAGAATTCTTGGCATCCATTCAAGTAACATACTACGAAACCGATATCGCTGCCATAAAATATAGCGGAATATATTCAAGAGCGAAATTGGGACATTTATAGGCACTTAGATATTATCGCCGTGTAAGGAGTTTCTTATGGTGTATTCTTTCATCACTTAAAGGTAAAGATAAAAAGTAAGGGTACCATCATTTTTGGAAACATATTTGAACACCGTATGTTGCAGTAAAATTACTATAATATGTTTTCCTGGTCTAAAATAATACTTTAGTGCATGTCTTTGTTTCTATTTTTACCATTCTATGCAGCCAAGCATATTCAAAGTCAAAGTCAAACCATTTATTTCAAATAGGCACATAAGAGGCACTTTTGAACGTCAAAATTTACAAAAAAAATAGAATTGATTCTAGTTGCCCCTTCCAAAAGGTAGTTTCGTATGGAGAAGAATGGGCAAGAAACTCCACCGGTACTCTTTTAAAAATGTTTTACAATATTTTGTTTGATTACATTAATTATATGATTATACATATGTGAAGACGATGCACCTAGAATAAAATTACTATACCATAATAGGTAAAACGAATTAAAAACTAAGCAATGAAAAATAACTTAATTATTAGATAGATACGTGGTGTTCACATATTTACAAACATCATACAAGTATGTTTTTCTAAAAAAATAAGTCAGTGTGTGAGTATAGGTTATCACAGAATGTAAAATGAATATCATAAAAATAACAGATTTTACCATAAAAATAGCAACCAGCTTGATTTTGTCTAGACTCTAGATTGTCCTATGGAGCTGGACCAGCATGTTTCCAAGCATTCCTGTCCTGGATATAATCCTCTAACTTGTAATATGCTTGTTTACAAAGTGTACTTTTAATATGTGTTTTAAATTTTCTCTCATTTAATTTCAATATATCACAAGGTATTTTGTTGTAACATTTAACACAGTACCCCATAAAAGATGTATGTACTTTAGATAATCTGAAAAATGGTTGATCTATTTTATCTTTATTTCTAGTATTAAAATTATGTCTATCGCTTATCTTGTTAAAAATATGTAGATTTTTCCTTACATACATAATATTTTCATAAATGAATTGGCAAGGTACCGTCATAATATTAATCCTTTTAAATAGTTCCCTAAGAGATTCGCGGCGACGGAGATTATAAATTGCTCTGACAGCTCTCTTTTGCAAAATAAAGATGGACTCAATGTCAGCAGCCCGACCACACAGTAAAATGCCATACGACATAATGCTGTGGAAGTAACTAAAATAAACCAAACGCGCGGTTTCTATATCTGTTAGCTGTCTTATCTTTCTAACAACATATTATAAGTTGGGAGATTACATCGCTGACAAAAATGTTTGGTTCAATGCTGGTCTTGCTCCACAGCCACAAGGGCACATAAACTAATTGATAAGCATTTTGTAGCGAAATAAACATGAAAATCCACCACTTTACACGCATCATAATTACTAATGATATTTTAAAAAAAAATCAAACAAAAAATATTAAAAAACTAAAATATTATCAAAATTGATGCGGAACCGATCATTTGGGCTAAATGAAGAGGGATTTCGAGAAAACTGGTACTTACATCAGATGGTAAATCTTAGTCACGCATTTGGTTTCCGAACCAAGGAATCGATTCCAATCCGTTATAAATGACGTATCCTTTCAAATGAATAGATATCATATACATGAAACAAAGTTATCCCGACCGAAACAGACTTGGTTTAAAAGTAAACTAAGTAACTATAGTAATTAAGTGACACGACGATCATGTATCGCACACCCACTTGGTCTCGCCGGTCTTCGAACACCAATGCTTCTATGCAGCTGGTAAAGACGAACCGAGAGCCCCGTTGCCTAGACCTTTTGTCTGTCCGTTACAGGGTTGTATCTTCAAAACAGTAAAGTGTATTTTATCATGATTCACTATCGATACCCGTCGCTTCTCTGAAGTTTTTCCAGTGTCTCTGTCATCAAGATCAGCCTATAGCATCTCCACTGCTGGGAGACAGGCCTCCTCTCTGTGAGGGGGAGTGGTTCGGCGTAATCCGCTACGCGCGTCCAGTGCGGGTTGGTAGATCACGTCTTCGAGTTTCTCTGTGAAATGATAATATTGGTCGAAATCTCACAAAATTTTCTCTATATCTACCGAATTATTATTATTAAAGTCACTTTTAACTTCAATTTATCAATCGTTAAAAGTTACAAAGACTGCAAGACAAAGCCGTTAAAGGTCTGTTCAAGTCGAAAGTTTAAGATGGGTTTCGTCTCTTAGTTATAGATGACTTCGAAGTTTAAGTTTTACGTCCGCTAACCAGTGTTGAGGTTTACGGCGATTTGAACGCGTTAAGCAAATGTTTGAACTTGAAGTAAAGTGGTTAAGGGCAATGGTTTAAGGTAGGCTACCAAAATTAAGTTAATTTTAAATTGCTGGTCTGTAATTTAATAATGTTGATCGTGTTGTGTCGGACCGCACCGCAACGCAGAATTTTTTCATACTGATTCGAATTTAGAACTACAATTAGAACTCTATCCAGTCCAGTGCAATGAGGCTGCGCTCATATGGGCGACCCGCGCCGCAAAGCTACGCATTGAAAACATCCTCCTTCATCACTTACGTACATTTTGTATTAACCTGCGAATACTACAGGCGGGCCGCATCGCATAACAGCGGATACGCCTGCTGAGCGATCCGCCAGTATGTACGTTGCGCTGTTTAGTGTGCGATGCTTCATACAAAATGTGCGAAAATCATCTAGGAGGATTTTTGAAAATATGTGAGTCATAAGTTATTTACTCATTTGTCATAGGTACAATATTAATCTATAATAATATTATAAAGAGGTAAAGTTTGTGAGATTGTAGGGGGGGGGGGGGGGGGGGTAATCTCTGGATCTACTGAACCGATTTTGAAAATTCTTTTACCCATCATAGAAAGCCACGTTATTTGTGAGTGTCATTTGGCTATTCACAAGTAAACTTTTTTACCGCCCAACGAAGTGGGCATGGGCCAGCTAGTATATATGTTACGGCTAATACCCGAAGTGCGGCTACACCTAGTTTTAGCCGGTTAGAACTAGGTGTAGCCACTTACTCTTGGTTAAACCTAGTACGAGCCGATTGTTTTCGACCAACAATATAGGGGATCTGGCGCTCGGCGGCCGCTGCCGCGCGCTAAAACTAGGTGTAGCCGCACTTCGGGTATTAGCCGTAACATATAGACCATTTATATGTTGTGTATCTATTCATACACGAAATCTCTTAAGGGGCCATTGTACTAATCATTATGAACAACTTTTTTACTATGGGACCAAACCTAAAATCGCGAAAAAAAATCTGCTGTTCCCTACATTTATGCTCTCATAAATGACTTGCTTTATTACTAAAGCAAGTTATTTAAAAACTGTGTTGCAAAAATAAATATTTAAGTATTAATATTTGTAGGTAATGTTTAACTGATTTCTTACCTCTTAAACTCTTTGATTTTGACTTCTTGACTAGCCAATGCTTATTTTTTTAAATTATAATTCCACCAATGTTGTGCTGTAGGTAAATGTATACGTCCCTAAAAGGAACAACAGGGTTTTTGTTACATACTCTATATTAATCCGAAAAATGAAAAGACTTTCCGCCTAACGAAGTAGGCACGGGTAATAAAGAGTGCGCTATGTTATGCCACAGGGCGTACAAATGTTTATAAGTAATTAAGTAATCCTACCAGGGTTGCAAGTTTGTATGAAAATCCACGGTTTTTCCCTGGCACAGGCAACTGAAGGAACACGGGTGGGGTTTAGTCAGTAAAAGCCCAGAGCCGGAGAACTAGTACAAAATTCATGTCAAGGAAAACAATAGGTACTACATGTATTTTATTAGTACCTTACCAACCACAAACTAGTTAATAACGTGTTATAAAGGACTTTAAAATAAGGATTTAAATCGAGTCGTGTACGGACCGTTATTAAAATACTAGTGCTGACATTCTGGACGATGGACCTGAGGGTTCTTTTTTACCATTAGGCACTATACCCCTAAATACCTACTTACTATTTTTAATTTTCAAGTAGGTATAGAATAAATTCTCACACTAGTCCTGTCCTAGCCGCTGAAACCAACAAAATACTCATGAGTTAAAAGCTGATAAAACTGCGCTGTATCACCCAAGCGGAAGCCTTTGTGGAGTAACAAAGGCATAATTTCATACTGCAGTTCGCAATGAACCACGGAATAATGTTCTCTAACAAGTAGGTACTAACAGTTTTTATTGGAGAAAACGTCCGGTGCCCGACGAGCCATGCAGATGCACCGTCAGACACAGGTAAGCATGAAATAATGTTAGAAAAGTTGCAGGTAGGTAGGTACTCTCATGTGGGGTACTCTCAAAATGGAGACACATCGATTTGAAAATGGGCTGATGTTAAAAGCGATTGGAAAAAATTAATGAAAAATTGTTTATTTTGCACAAACAAAACGCACATTACAAAAAAATACTTATATCACAATACAATGTAGCCAAAAGCCTAGTATTCAAGCAATAAAAGTGTGTCAATTTTGATTCTAATTTCGATTGGCCCTGGATTTATAGAAGCACACAACATTCATATTTTGTTTCTTGGCATAAAAAGATTTTTAGTAAGTAGGCTACTGTAATGTCAGTTAATCCAGTGGGCCTAGCACGAATCCGCGGAGTAAATACACGTAGGAAAGTAACGTAAAACTTTTAGATCACTAAACGACGGTTTTAAAATTGTAAATTAATACTCTAAAACTATGTAGGTATTTACTTAGTTTACAGACTATTCGTAAGTACCTACCCATCTATGGGTGATAATAAAGTTAGTTTTTTAATCCCAGGGACTAAAGGCTCGTACAGACTGGTGCGCTGTCCGGTTTTACTCAGGCATACTAATCTTTTTATTCTGCCCGCTTGCCGACTGCCGGGCAAAGACTACTCCCTTTTCCCCACTAAAATTTCTCTGAATCCCGCTTTTATTGCTGCCTTGCCTACCGCGGTGTCGATGTCGCATGTTTTAGTGCCAATTTCACCAATGAAACTGAACGCGATCAGCACATAAACCACGTTTAAGAGCTGTCAGTGTCATTATTTTCTTTGGTATATTGACACTGACAGCTCTTGAACTCCGTTTAGATGTGCTGGTCGCGTGGTGGTTCCAGTTAGGAGAGTATTTTTGCTGAATTTGTTTTCTCAATTCATTCATCAGTTCTGCACGATTCTAAGTGGACGATGCAACTTTACTGTATCAATTGTCTTAGATTAACAAAGAATTACATACAAGAATAGCTGCGAATAATTTATTATAACAATTCATAAAATTCTGATATTCAGACGCCTGAAAAGCGAAGCAGGCGAGCACAGGCTGAAAGCCGTCAACCGTCATACAATTAATTCTATTAAAACAAAAGACTCCACAATACACTATCATGTGAAGCATTGTTCTCATCGAGAGGGTGGGTAGGTACAATAAAACACTTATGTTGGCGCGAAATAAAAAGGTAGTAAGACATGGCAGTAAATTTTCGCATGACGGCCGCCTCATAAGGCTGCTAGCGATAAAATGTTACATGCCCTAAGCAGGGATGGCACGCGTTCGTGTTTGTTGGATTTCAGTGACAATAGAAGAAGTTTTGTGTTGTGACGGGTAGGTACAATGATATTGCAAGTAAAAAGAGGGAGATAGATTATACACGCTCCGCAAGTGGCACGTCAAAACTTGGCTAATTAGCCACATTTTCTTCGTCTTGTCTCTTTTTCGCTCCCGATAATTACTACATGCCGTGCTACTTCAACGTGTCATCTAATAGTGTGACATTGTGCCGTTTTTGAAGATCGAATGTTGAGTAGGTAACCTATCTAGTTATCTATACCTACGTCTTAGATACTTATAATATCATTGGATGGGTAGAATGTTTTATTTGAATCGTTAGACGTTCATGGAATAGAAATTGGTAGAGACAGTACCAATTTCTGTAAAAATATCAAACTGTAACACCGCTGTAACAGCACAACTGTAACACTGTTCTGTAAAAATATCACCGTGAAAACTGTGAGACTGAGCTGTCATTCCACCTGTAGTGCTATTCTGTAACCATCTCACCGTGAAAACTTAGATGAAGTGAGCGTGGAGTGAACTGTCAGTACCATCCCACTTTATGCTAGGGATGAACCAAAGATTACATTAACAATCATAATCGAGATTTAGAACTCAATTTTGTTTTATTACATTAAATTGAGTTAGACTAAATTTCTGTTTTGCTATTTTATTTCAAATCCCCCTAAATAGTAATCTTTGTAATAATATAAAATGATCAATAGAATTAGCATTAAAATCTCAATTATGATTGTAAATGTAATCCTTGGTCAATCCCTAGCATCAGTGGAATGACACTGACAGCTCGCTCACTCCACGTAAGAATTCACGGTGAGATTTTTACAGAATTGACATACTGATGCTAGGGGGCTCGCTTGAGAGTTGACACTATTAACAGCTCGCTTTACCTAAGTTTTCACGGGGAGATTACAAACTAGCTACGCAGGTGGTGTTGAAAACTTGGGACCATAAACGGGTAAGTAATTTAATTAGGGCTGTATCTTTTGAACCATAATAGGTAGGTAAACAATTAAAATGTTCACAGAGTGTGCACTAGGTACTATGGCCGCTATAAAAACACAACATATAAATAAAATAAAGTTAAAAAATACGGGGTTCCCTCTACAATAAAAGTTTTCATTCCGACGTTTTTTGCTCGATCTTTATAAAGATCGAGCCACCCACCATTTTGCCATTATAATGGCAATAAGGACAATACAAACAAATGCCTAACTAATAATAATATGTGGTGTTAAATATTGTACGGAATTTCGTGAACCCATAAGTTTTTCCCGTACCTAAGATAGCTCAACCCGACTAAAGTTTTCAGTAAGTGAAGTTAAATTGACCACGAGAAAAGTTAAATTTGCATAGGTACTATGCATTGTATAAATTGTGTTTTAAATAATCATTATTTTATTAAAGTGAAAACTTCTTTAGGCGCGTTGCAAGATAAGTTTTCACTTCTGTCAGCAGTAACCATGTCTGCCTATGTTTATTTTTCATTGTTCTTTAGGTTAGTTAGATACCTATACTCCGTTGGTTTAGGTAGTTAAATTAATGTAAACAAAAAAATCACGTGACGAGAGAGCTATCAAGTAACCTACTAAGGGCCAATTTCACCAATGAAACTGAACGCGATCAGCACATCTAAACCGAGTTCAAGAGCTGTCAGTGTCAATATTCCAAAGAAAATAATGACACTGACAGCTCTTAAACGTTGTTTATGTGCTGATCGCGTTCAGTTTCATTGGTGAAGTTGGCACTAAAAGTAAAACCTGTCAGTTTAGTTGTCAATGTTACGTCACAGTTGAACTCTTCAATTTAGCAATGTTTTATTTCTTTGACGTTTAGCGAACCTGTCTTTTTGGGCTCTTTACAATAGACAGATTACAAAATATTATAGTGTTATTATAAATCTATAAAAAAAAATGTTATCAAGTAATTACATCTACGAAGAGTAGTTTAAGAATAAAATTATGATAAAGTTTAACATACAGTAATAAAAGGGGAAACTATTGTAAAAATCAAAAATAAATTTAAGTTGGTGATAAGTTACAACGTACGTATTTTTAAAGAAACAAGTGTCATCTATAAAACCCTTTTTATGATTTGTTTACCTTTGTTTAACTACCTAAACTAATGGAGTTAACAATTTTTTGTAACAATATAATTTAAATTAAAAGAGTGTCCATGGAGTTTCTTGTCCTTTCTTCTCCATAAGAACCTACTACACTTTGGAAAGGGCTTCATCTTTCTGTCTAACCGTCTCCTTAGCGACTGTTAATGGTCTAATTGAAATGAATGCTTTGGGCTCGTGGCTAAATAAGCACAGCCAGGTAGGTGACATATCGAGACCTGTCCGTGCCTCAGAAAGCACGTTAAGCCGTTGGTCCCAGCTGTCATTCGTAACTTTTTGACAGTCGTTACGGGTAATCAGAAGCCCAAAAGTCTGGCAACCACACTTACCAAGAGGTATCATGTAACCCAGTAACTGGGTTGTGAAAGAGAAAGAAAGAAAGAATAACGTTTATTTGGACGTAGTTCGTGAAACACAAAATACAAATAACAAAATAAAAAGTGAAAGTAATGTGAGTGGCTGCGCCAAAAAGGTCCGTTTCAGCATTAATGCTATGTAAAATACTGGTATTCAGGTCATCCGGTTAGACTGAAAGCCGAACCCAAATAGCTAGGCAGATTGAAATGCTTTGAGTTTGATATAGTCTTATCAAAACGGACAGCCCTGGCGCCTGCCGACATTAAACACAATTGACGATGGTGCAATCAGACGCGGAACAACATCACTCACGGCGTTACCCGGAGATTAGTTGTAACTAACGGTCGCTCCTTGCCCTTTTGGATTGTTCGAGAACGATCCCGTGTTGATTTACTAAAGCTACGAGTGAAATAATAGGGCTTTTGACTGGTTTTTCTTAATTGGGTAAGGGCTTTTGTAAACGGTAAGAAATTTCGACGTATGTGCTTATCTACGTACTCAAGCCGCTCACCAGGCGGCATGGCATGGCAAGGCTTTCGTAAGAGGAAATGATTTTGTATCTTATTTTCACACCCTCACATTTCGTGGATATCGTCACAAGGGGACTTGAGAATACCTCGGTATGCCGCAGAAGGCCTCAGGCCGTACAAATTTAAATTCTTTGCGGTGCCATGCCCTGTCCTGTGTACACATGATTTCACGGCGTACCGACTGAGTAGGTTCTATGCTCTGTAAAAGTTTGTTCAGATGAAAATTGGCTTGATCAGGATGTAGAATAGACTTACCTCAAAAGACAATTACTGTCCACTGCTGGGCATTTGCCTTTCCCAAATTACGGTGTAGCACGGGACAGGACTGGACCCCATTAACCGCCTACGGCATCCAATCCTGTTATTATTTTAATATTAATCTGAATAATAATAACCATGAACTATTTTTCTCGACCTGAGCCAAAGTAATTACAGCAGCAAAGTATTTTCTGTTAATTTTCGGTCACGTCCGTGGAACAAGTTTATAATTTTTGCAATTAATATGAAAGTTATAATTATATTGCGCTGCAGAACGAAAAGGAAACAGTGATTGTGAATGAAACATTGGAATTGGGTCATAAACAATGTAAGTTTCTTTTTGTTAAATTCTGGATTTTCTTCGGCGAGATTTAATTTTGTGCACAATAAAGAAGTGATTAAAAGCAGCCTGTAATCGTTTCAATGCGGGAAAAAGGTCTTGTCGTGGACGAAAGGCTACGTCAGAATGTTATCCTTCTCCGTTATTCAGTGGTGTCTTGGATTAGCTAAGAAAGCAAATTATTATAATATTTAAAATAAGTAAATGAAAAAAATCTAAAAACCCGACTGCGTAAAAAGTGAACTTAAAAATAGATGGAAATAAGATTTATGTAACGTTAATACACTGTAAATAGTCCGGTATTTTGTTTATTTTAATTACTTAACTTTTTTATTTTACACTTTTAAGTTAGGATTATATGACGGTAAATTAAGTTATTTACCTTTAATTTTACTTATAATTGTGTGACAACGGCCTCTTACTCACTCACTTCAAAAGTTTGGGATAGTTTTTTTATCATTTCTCATTCTAAATTACAATTAGGTATATATATAATTTGTATATATTTTTGTAATCACCTTTTAAAACACTTCATGTGAAACATGTTTCGGTGAAATGCCTCACATAATAATTATGGTGACCTAATTGGTGACGTTCTTCAGATAGGTCAGGTGCATAGTATCTAGTCGCAACCGGCGGCGCGGGCGGCGGGCGTGTGTGAATGACCAGATGTAAGAACGAAGCAAAAGGAGTACCTACCTATGAAAGTAGCGTAACAGGTGGCGTTCTATAGTTTCTGCCTAACCCCATGAGAAGAAGGCGTGAGTTTATGTATGTGTATTTTGGCGCCAGAGATCTGCCATTTTGATTTTTTTACAATTTTAATATACCCAGTGACACTCGCGCAATAAAGACGAATCTAACGGGATATGTTTAATCAAAATCAGTTCCGTCGTTTAGTAGTTACGAGTGAACAAAGGGACGGACATACATACATATATAATACAGGTCAAACACATAGCCTCCTTTTTTGGCTTCACCGCAGTCGGGTAAAAACACACAATTTACTAAAAATAATTGTCACCATGACCTTTTCAAGGCTGTGTACAAAATTAAAAGCAAAATCACGTAGATTATGTCAAATGAAACATGCACGCTGACTTGCTATTTGTAACCGAATTAGCTTCCACCCGCAACTTAGGTACACACGGCTACATATCAAGCTATACATTTCCAGTATAAGCTGATCTCGCATTGTGTAGGATTTCCGTACAACGTAAGTTTGTTTTTTTGCTAACAGGTCTGATTGTGAATACATTAACCATTGTTATATTATCAAACAAACAAATGTCTCAAAGGCAGGCGTAGGTAGGTATTTTGATCGTATTTTTTTGTTAATGATTTTAAATTATAATATCATTCTAATTTTATTTTATTTTTTTAGTTGTTTATATTAGTGTGATTAAATTGGAATTTTGTACGATATAATTATGGTCCTAAAAGAATTGAAATAAATGATTTTTGAATGTGAGGTCAGCGTATACTGGAAATTATAGCTTGATGTGGAGCCGTGTATTCGGTTCACACTTGTCTGGGGGTGTTGGGGCGTACGATAGCGAACCACGGTGTACGCTCTTGAATTCTGCGGCTGTGAACCGCGGTATGTACCGTGATATGTCCTTAACACGAACACATCCTGCCGCCAACCGAAAGTGAGGAAATTGATACAGAACCCGTTTAAGCATTACAGTTTTGTCACCGAGACAACATTTTTGTTTGACAAACTGAAAGCACGATATTTTTGACGTATGATTTTGAGTGGGTATTTCAATGCTAGTTATCAAATAGCATGGTTTTAGGGTTCCGTAGCCAACAAGGAACCCTTATAGTGTCGCCATGTCCGTCTGTCTGTCAGTCCCCGGCTTAGCTCAAATACTCTTATCACTAGAAAGCTGTAATTTGGCATGGACATATTATACATACATATCAATCAGGCTGAAAAAGTGGTAAAATACAATTTTGAATACTAATCTTTTTTTTTCCTCGTCTATTCCATGGTGTGGTATATCGGTGGATAATATTATTCAATAATATTCCGGATCTGTCAACTAAACCATTTAGGGACTCACTCATACACACACAATTTTTTTAATCAAAGTCGCTTCAGCTGGAATTAATGTAAACACGTACCCTCCTATTTTTCGATTCAGGGATCCGTTTGCGTATTATTAAGCTTTAAAGTGCTCATTTTTGTTAGTCATGTGCCCCCCCCCCCCCGCCAGCTAAATGGTTGTGTTTGGATATGTGAAAAAATTCATTGCAGTATTATACAAATATAACTAAATTAAAAGGAATATATAATGAAAAGGAAACCTATCACAGCTAAGTAGGCTTTACAAGTTAACGAGTAATAGTCGACCAACTTATATTTGCAGTTGGAGAATTGACCGTGACGTGTATCGGTGTATGGGAGGACATGTTTTTCAACTACAATGTTAAGTTTGTTTGTGGGAATTGTGGGATAAATTCATTCGAACTACGGAACCCTACATTGTGCGTGGCCCGACACGCACTTGGTTTTCATTCTTCTCATCTCGTATAGAACTATTATAAGGACAGTAGACGGCATCGGCACGTTGGTGGGAACACTTTGAACATGAGCTGGCCTAGCGTGGTCTAATTTAAAATTGCACGCCCCTCCACATAAATTTCTATACAAACATTTAAAATGTGTATGCAACAAGCTGTGGAGGGACTTACAATTTTAAATTAGACCATCTCTACAGTGTTTTAAAATAATAAGAGGCCAGCTTATATTGGTTCTACTACCACTGTCTTGCGGCCTACTCAATCTGCCTAGCTTATTTCCAACTGTGTTGGTCGGCTTCCAGTCTAACCGGATGAAGCTAAATACCAGTATTTTACATCGAGCCTATCCGACCTCCACAACCCAGTTATTAGGTAACATAACATGAAATGCCTTGGTAAAAGTGATTGTCAGATTTTCAGGCTTCTGACTACCCGTGACGACTGTCAAAAATCCACGAATAAAAGCCAGGACCAATGGCTTAACGTGCTTTCCGAGGCACGGAGGAGTCTCAGTATGTAAATATGGTCACCCATTCACGGACCAACCCCGGCAAGCGTAGCTTAACCTGATGGTTCGACCAGTGCGGCTGATATTATTTACCCACGAGATAGACCTATACAATTTCTAGACCTGCAAGTTAGCAAGGTCGTAGCGGGCAGGGCTCGGAAACCGGTTAATTTTCGATGTAACCTTAACCGTTATTATAAAGGTTTTCGAACATATTTCGTTAATTATTTAATATTTTGTTACAAAATCAATGCTGAACTTTATGTGATGAAGCAATCTTTGAAGCTAATATCAATTGTATCAAAAATAATTTGTATCTTCGGAAATAAAAATTAACCGGTTTTAAACCCTGGTAGCGGGTCTCACGGCCTGGGGTGCGACGCCATTTTAAATGCACGTTGGCGTAAAGTAACATTATTGCATTTCAAATACGTTTTGATCCGCGCCAATGCGCCTCCACTCTCTACGACGCGCTCAGGTGTGAATCTTCCTCAAATTGGCCTTTGTTTATTTGTTGAAAACATTTGAAAACTAATTTGATTTTCCTTCAGATCTTCAGCTGTGGCATCGTATAACAGAAATTCAATTTCAATTTACCTAAAATATGATTAGTAAAATTACTGAGAGACGAAGATTTTACTAATATTGTATAAAGAGGTATTTGTGAGTTTGTATGTCGGGGTAATCTTCGGAACTACTGAGCCGATTCTGAAAATTCTTTCACTAATGATGAACTACAATATTGCCGAGTGTCCTATGATATATTTTATGTTAAAATAAGGAATTTCCCACGGACGAAGTCGCGGGCAGAAGCTAGTCATATAATATATAAAAAGGTATCGTTTCGTGATCGTTTCAAAGATTAATACAAATGTTATTTGTGCAGATGTTTGTCACTCAACTCAATTTAGATAAACTTATACGCACAGATTGACTAAATACGGGATGAACAGATGATACTTTTTTAATTCTAGACAAATAATACCCTCGGATCAGATGCAGGGAAAACCGAGTGCTTTCTTTACAAATCAAATGTATCTTTACCCGACTACGGCGAAGCAAAAGAAAGAAAATACGTTTATTTGCGGTAAACATAACGCAAAGAAATAAAAACACAAACACGAAAGAACAAGTTGAGGGAAAATATGCGTCCCATTCATGCAAAACGGCCATCGCTCAGCATAATGGTGCGGCCCTAAAAATGATGATGATGTTTGTAAGGACCGGTATGTATATATATGGGGATGTATGTGGTGGTGTATGTATCTGTTCCCTCATAACTTCTAAACTACTAATCATAATTTGACAAATGAGGTATCGTTGGAAGCGTCTTGGTATTCGTATTGGTTATAGGCATGTATTTAATGCGGCAACTAAGTAAAATGAATATAGGTTTAAAAAAAAATAGAGTGGGTACCATATACATATAATGGGTTGGCAGCTAATAAGGAGTATCGTAATAAGTAATAGGTAGCATATTAATATATCAGTTTTTAGCTTTATTTTAATTTAAACTGGCATCGAATTTTTGTTTTGGTAACTGAATTTACCAACAATAGAGGGGATATGGCGCTCGGCGGCCGCTGCCGCGGCACGCTCGCTTCGCTCGCTCGCCTTTGCTTGTTAATGGTTACTGTTCTAACCTAACCTAACCCAAATGATTCAATAACAGTAGATGACTTTGCAGCGACTAAGAAATAATATTTAATCGCTGCCAAGTTATTATTTTAGTAGCAAATAGTTAGTCGCCCTTTAAGTTATTAGTCGCCTGGAAAATTATTATCCTTGGTTATAGGCCGAGTTTACATTAAATTGAACATGGCGCACTCTTATAGGACATAAAGTCATGAATTAAAAACGATAATATGTAATATAATTATTTTCCTGAGGATCGTGGTCACTGAAACCCTTTAAGCGGTCAATCTGCCTCCATCGACTCCGGTCCAAAGTTGCCATCAGCACCTGCTGAAATTGCTTAAGTACGTAGCTTCGTTTACTTGGTCGGACCATCGTGTTGGCGACCGGCCTCGTGCTCTGTTTCCTTCGGTTTTGCCGACAATGACCAGCTTTTCAAGGCTGCTATCTTCCCTTCGCATTACAATAATCAGCCTATAATGTTTTCACTGCTGGGACACAGGCCTCCTCTCTTGGAGTGGGAGTAGGCTGTAATCTACCACGCGTGCCCAGTGCGGGTTGGTAGATGTCACATGTCTTCGATTTTTGGTTGTCCGGTTTTCTCACAATGTTTTTTTTCACCGTTTTGAGAGCAGTGGTGATGAAATTATTTACACAAAGTAAAGCGCCTGGCTGGGTGCGAACCCACGACCTACGACTCGTAAGTCGGGGCGTTACCACTGGGTCTCCAGTGCCCCTTCGTATGCCTGAAATAGGTCAAAATACGCTGCAGGCACACTAGACTATTATCGGGTCTTGATATCGAGTTAGGAAAGGACAGACACATTTTCTGCGTTTGGCTGTCCATGGTATTCGGAGCATCCGTATCCATAATACTTTTTTTCACATATCCAAAATTAACCATTTAGCTGGCAGTGGGGGGGGGGGGGGGGGGGGGCACTTGACTCTAAGATAAATTGCACTTTAAAGGTTAATATTACGCAAACGGATCCTTTAATTGAAAAATGGTTTTCACAAACCCACAATATTTTTAAACGGCCTATCCAACGATAGACACTATGGAATGGATGAGAAAAAAAATATCATCCCCATTTTACGTGCAAGGGAGGTACCCTAAAAAAAACGACTTTTTCAGCTTGATTAATATGTATTCCCATGCCAAATTACAGCTTTCTAGTACTAAGCGTCTCTGAGCTAAGCCGGGGACAGACGGACGGACGGGCAGACAGACAGACAGACGGACATGGCGAAACTATAAGGGTTCCTTGATTACTACGGAACCCTAAAAAAGACAAACAATTGAATCAAAGTTGAATGAATTGTTCGAATGCCTCGTTGGTCTAGTGGTCCTAAGAGCCACTGCTGAGCACGACGTCCCAGGGGTTCGATTTCCGGGTCGGGAAAAGTGTTATTGGATTTTTCCATCTGAAATTTCTCAGTAGCAGCCCTGATTCTGGATTTGTGTCCGGTTGATGGCAATATGCTCGCCCCCAATTACATGGGACGAAAACATAACTGGCCATAAATGTGGATGTACTATAAGTACACCTAGGGTTGCCAAACCTACTTTATAATTATAGTATCCTGCTATATTAGAGGCCTAAATACTATATTTCTAAAGAAAAAAAATGAAGGCGAAACTATTATACCTATTTTTATTTCAATACAATGACATAATGGCGAGACGATCATAAAGGGCCAAAATACCATAAATTCAGCTCATAAAAGCTGAATTAATGGTATTTTGTAACCTTCATTTAGAGTGTAAAAAGTGGATCGCAGTTGCAAAAAAATATGCATTTAAATAATAAAAATGTTTTTGTAATATATCTACTATATTTTTTTTATTTTTTCCCATAAACTATATTTTTACAGGCAATGGCAATGGCTTCCAAAATACTATTATTTGATATAAAAAAGTTGGCAATCCTAGGTATATTCGGGGAATACAGGCGTGATAGGATGTTACATGTAAGTAGTTAAAAAACCAGCCAAGTGCGAGTCGGACTCGCGCATGGAGGGTTCCGTACCATTATCTATAAAAATGGCATAAAAAAACACGTTTGTTGTATGGGAGCCCGCCTTAAATATTTATTTAATTTTAATTTAATTATTTATTTTTAAAGTGAATACATAACTTCAAGCGTCTACCTGTTGCCGTTATCAATATCGAGCAAAAACGAGAGCCCCCTTAAATATTTATTTTATTCTATTTTTTAGGTTTTTCAAGTTAGAATAATAAATGTTTTCTTGGTTCCTTTCTTTGGACATAAAACAATAAAAGATTAAGAAACACTTTATTTCTAGAAAGGGAAGTCTTTAGTTACAGTCTTGTCGCCTTGTTTTCTACTAGAATGCTAGGGTTGCTCCATCAGTAGCTAAGACATAATTATAATATTTTACTTTAGTCTCTATGGACACTCAAAATATTTTATGTCACATAAACCTATATGGGCACTTATGAAAAGTCAGAAGCTAGGTGCACGGTTCCAATTGGTCGTTTTTCCTAGGAGAAGAGCTGGTAAACAACTTCACGGTAACTTTTTTTTAAATAATTGACTTTTACAATGTTTTCAAATTACATTGAATAGGTATGGGGGGACAGTTCAGGCCTGTCAACAAATACTAAAAAAAAAAAACTCCAAGTTTTCTTCGCCGAGAAGGTTTGACGGTGATATTTTGCTAGAAGCAATTTTAGCTAAATATTCTGTGAATATTTCAAGCATCTACCTGTTGCCATTATCAATATCGAGCAAAAACGAGCAAAAAAATCACGTTTGTTGTATGGGAGCCCCCTTAAATATTTATTTTAATCAGTTTTTTTATATCTGTTTCACAGAAATACATCATCTGTGAAAATTTCAACTGTCTAACTATCACGGTTCATGAGATACAGCCTGGTGACAGACGGACAGACAGACAGACAGACGGTGGAGCCTTCGTAATAGGGTTCCCGTTTTACCCTTTGGGTACGGAACCCTAAAAACAAATAATTCAATCAAAGATATAACTCTAAACAAACACAGTCCTTTACATTGTCGTTCCATTTAAAAATATCAGTTTGATCGCTATTTGTTTTACTAATAATTTGAATACAATTTATTGTATGTCACGTCTCACCCTGTCTGAAGGTGAAATTCGATCGAGGTTCTTGTGTGACCTACGCGACCGCTGCCACAAAGATATTAACAATTTATATGCAAAAAAAAACAGCCAAGTGCGTATCGGACCACGCACATCGAAGGGTTCTGTAGTACGTTATCCCAACAACAAACTTAACATTGTCGTTGAAAAACATGTTCTCCCACGCATTCCGACTGCAAATGTAAGTTTGTCCGCATAATATTGAGAGATTTAGTATTTTATTTTAAGAACACAGACTTCTTTTATGCTTTCCTATAATCTATAAGTATGAAGTTTATAGGAAGAAAGAAAGAAAAAGCATTTCTTGGGACTCGCACAGATCACAAATTAAACTAAACTAAAACACACTCATAGAAACATAAAGAACAAAAACAAAAATAAAACAAAGTAAAAATGAAAATAAAAACAGAAAGTCCTGTACGAGGCCAAAAGGGCTCTATCTCACAGCATGATGCTGCGGCACTTAAAAAATACGTGTTGCAGCGCTGGTATTCTGATAGGGCACGCTGTGATGTCACGGATAGATCAGATACGGAAATAAATAAAATATATTCTCTATTGATTCCAAAATATTAGGCTAAGTAGTTTCCGAGATGAGGCGGAATGGGAAATTGTAATCTATTTTTAACCGACTTCCAAAAAGGAGGAAGTTATATGTTCGGCTCTATGGTTGTTTTTTTTTTATGTGTGTTCACCGATTACTCCGTCAATTGTGGACGGATTTTGAAAAATATTTTTTTTGTTTGGATGGGTATGCTCCCGAGGGTGGTCTCATTGCCACCAAATCAGAATCTGATGATGGGATCTCATGGAAACCGAGGGAAATCCTCAAATTTTATAGGCATGCCTATAGTGATTTGAGTATTTTTCATAGTAACTAGTGCATTTGCTCTCGGAAAACACCATTTGGTGAAGTGGATGATGATGAAGACCACAGATGGCCACCGGAACTACTTAATAATAAGTAATTCACCGTTGCGATTCGATAAGGCACTGTAATATGGTTGATAAGCAATTTATGCTCGTCAAAATGCATATGGTGAAGTCACCATCAGTTCTCCCCAGGAGAACTTCTCAACAATTAACGTCCCTGCATCGGGAAAAGCAATATTTAGTAAAAGTTGATGAGCTTTTCGGCTGCCCCATTTCAAAACCTAGTAAGGGACACTTTTTTCGTAACTCGTTTTATTGTATAATCCTGCTAACCTGATCCAGATTAGCAATATTATGCAATAAAACGATTTACGAAAAAAAATGTCCCTTACTAGGTTTTGAAATGGGACAGCCGATTTGACATTAGGCTATTGTAAATTAAATAAATTACAAACTGACCCACTAAAAAGTGAAAAATAAGTAATTTTTTCTTAAGTTACTTTAAAACTTTTTATTTTAAAATTATAAAAAATATATTTGAAACCCTCACTGTAGGCCCATTTGATATGTCACACGGTAAGGGTTGGAAAACTTTTTATTTTAATTTTGATATTTGCCTCCCAAAAGTGACCCCGTATCAAACCCATTTATTTAAGTTACACGCCCGTGCTTGGGTCACAGAAATTCATATGTGTACCAAGTTTCAACATAATCGAACTATTACATTTGGAGCAATTTGGACAGACGGACAGACAGACACACGAGTGATCCTGGGTTCCGTTTTTTCATTCGGAAGTACGGAACCCTAAAAATATAATTTCTTTAGTAGCTTCGGCTTTTCTCGGCTGGTCTAGGTTGAAAAGAAATTATAGCTTTTTTACAAATATGTACAGGAGGGTTTTAAAAAGGTTAGCCAGTTGGTAGCGTGATACACTGTTCAAATTGTGTTGGGTAGACGTAGGTAGTCATGTATTTTCAGTGCACGTTTTTGTACTTTTTAGGGTTCCGTACCCAAAAGGTAAAACGTGAACCCTATTACTAAGGCTCCGCCGTCTGTCTGTCTGTCCGTCTGTCACCAGGCTGTATCTCATGAACCGTGATAGTTAGATAGTTGAAATTTTCACAGATGATGTATTTCTGTTGCCGCTATAACAACAAATAAATATTTAAGGGGGCTCCCATACAACAAACGTGATTTTTTTGCTCGTTTTTGCTCGATATTGATAACGGCAACAGATAGCAGCTTGAAATATTCACAGAATATTTAGTTATATATTCACTTTAAAACTAAATAAAAAAAATTAAATAAAACAAATATTTAAGGGGGACTCCCATACAACAAACGTGATTTTTTTCCGTTTTTATAGATAATGGTACGGAGCCCTTCGTGCGCGAGTCCGACTCGCACTTGGCCGGTTTTTAGTTATTATTTGTTCTACCTCACAATGTTTTATAAACTATGTTTTAACCTTAGATATTTATAATTTTTCGTTAGTATTAACATTGCTTAAAAGTTTTTCAACATCCTGACAAACCTAATGAGGTTTTTGTGATGTTTCTGTTTACGTTTTGTTTTGTTCCTTAATTAATAAATAATAATAAATATGGCTTAATTGCCAAGAGCCTCGACCACGTCCTCACCTAGGGAGGCTCTCGTTGGGCAGCTGCTTTAAGGGCTTGATTCAGAGAACAGTACTTTTGAACACGGCTCGCATTGTTAGGTTCCTCTCTCTGGAGCCCTGACCGCCGGTAGCTTGGACCTTGTTCCCGATACCGGTGGGCTACTACTTTTTATATGTTTAAGTGTTTTTATATTCTATTATTTAAAAATATAATTTATATGTATATAATGAAATAAATGAGATAATAATAAATATCTGATTCAAGAATCCAGTAACTGGGTAAAATACGATAAGATAAAACTTGGTAAGACTGGTTGTCAGACTTTCGGGCTTCTGCCGACCCGTAACGACTGTCAAGGATCCACGAATGACAGCCGGGATCAATGATTTCCGAGGCACGGAGGAGTCTCGGTTGGTAAAGATGGTCACCCATCCGCGGACCAACCCCGGCAAGCGTACCTTAACCTGATGGATCGACCAGTGCGGCTGTTATTACAGCCACTAACTACTCTGATAAAAAAAATAATGATAATTTAATAAACGCTAGAAACTGCCACTTTGTGTTTTTAAAGTAATACAAACATTTCCTGCAATTGAAATAGGTTTTCAAAGACGGAGAGAAAAGACAAAAACAGAGAGTGCAGTACAACAATGCATTCAGGATGCTGATGAGGCTTCCGCGGTATTAATAATCACACTAATATTATAAAGGCGAAAGCTTGTGAGTGTGTGTGTGTATGTTTGTTACTTCTTCACGCTCAAACGGCTACACCAATTTTCATAAAATTTTATATGGAGGTAGCTGACACCCTGGATTAAGACATAGGCTACTTTTTATCCCGATATTTCCACGGGATCGAGACTTCGCGGGTGAAACCGCGGGGCGCAGCTAGTATAATATAAATCTTTATTTTCAGACCAAGATCCATACATAACTACCATCCACCCTGCCGGCTACAGTAGCCACGAAGCTGTTGGGGCTGTCGTGCATCCAACGCACCAGTGATGCGATTCGCAGACGCAGCAGCGAGCCGAAATCCGGAACGCGTGCGTCCGCGAACTTCCCCGATGTGCTACAGAAGCGCGGCAACTTATTGGTAGTGTCAGTGCCTCTGGCATGTTAGCGGAGGCCCCACTCACTGCAGTCATGCGCAAGAGTTGCACTTCCGTCCTAACGCGCATGCGTGCTAGTACCGACAGCATACTGTGTGTATTGTCGGACCAGTGGGACTCTCCGATGCTCGCGCGCTGGATACGACTGAACGCAGACAAGTAAACACGCGGGTATCGGAGTTTCTATTAGAATAGAATAGAATACTGTTTATTATGTACACCATAAAAATTGCAGATGTAAGTGTTGAAATTTTACATAGGGTGACACAATGGACGGTCTTATCGCTAAAAGCGATCTTTTACAGACAACCTTTAAATGTATTAAAGGGAGAAGGAGAGACAATACCCCAGGTAGTCAGTGGTGTACCATTTAATTATACAATAAATACACACACACATAAAACACTTATCTATATAAAAATATACAATATTAGTTTTAGTATAATATTCAAAACCCGAAACACGTGTCTAGTATTTTTATGTAAAGAATTTATGTACAAAATTTCAAAACTGTGGTAGGGCTTGCGCGCTCCGAACTCTAGGTCTGTGCCGGTAGAGTTTACTTCGCCGGAACAAGTCTAGGGTAAGGAACCAGACCGAGAGAGATACAGAAACTCGCAGGGCAGCATGTGGCGAGCTGTTGGGCAGTAGCGACCCCACGGATCCTATCTCCCGGGAGAAGTCTTCTAATCTCTGGTTTGCCTTTATTGGCTGGCTGGAGTGAACACTGACGAGGAACAGAGCTCCCATCTCATTATTGCCTTTATTTTGCAAGAGCAAACGTGCTCGGAGGAAGGAAGTATTCCAGTAAGTGTTGGTAAGGATCATGACCATTTTTCAGGCTCTGGGGTTGTTCTGATAGCCGTGGAATACCTCTCCACCTTCAAGCACCTCAAGAAGTGTTGCCCCGTTGTCGCTACGTCACCATGTGCTAGCGACCGTTTTCGGGGGCCAATTATTGAGTGTGCAAGTCATCCCCTCGTTTTTTTCCGTTTATATAATAAAACATTGATCAGGCAGGGGCCATAGTCCTTCCATAGTTCTGGTAACCAGTCCACTTTAGCCATCCAAACATATACTCAGATATCTTTGTTTCCAGATCCTGTAATAGTCCTACACCAACCGGGGGTTGTCCTTACGTGCACTTGCATAGTGCGTACAGGGATAATCGTCGGTTGGTCCCTCATTTCATTTAAAATTGTCTAAGGGGCCTCTGCTTTCCAAAGGTTCTGGGGTCTACTCCGAAGCGTTAATCCGAAGTATCAGCCGAATGTACGGCCGTTTCTTGACTTCCAAGTTTCCTTTTTTGACTTTGAATCCTTACCCGACTTCAAGTTACATGTTTGACTTTGACTTATCTCTTTGATTTT
This sequence comes from Tiliacea citrago, assembly GCA_963921375.1. Taxonomy (NCBI): domain Eukaryota; kingdom Metazoa; phylum Arthropoda; class Insecta; order Lepidoptera; family Noctuidae; genus Tiliacea; species Tiliacea citrago. The sequence goes on from OY992783.1 coordinate 24,605,715, forward strand.
TTTTCTTCTCCGTTGTCAGCCGTAGTCAGGAAACAGCCGAACATTCGGCCGATACTTTGAATTTATGTCCGGAGTAGACCCCCAGGACCCCAGGGTCCCGAGATATGTCAAAGATACTTAATGCGTAACAGGTGGCGTTCTATAGTTTCTGCCTACCCCCATGGGAACAAGGCGTGAGTTTATGTATGTATGTGTATGTGTACAAACAAACTTGCTTACTCAAAAGTTTGAATGTATGTAGGTACTTTCTTAGTGCACGTGCGTTTCTGAAAAGATATCATACGATCCATTAGAGATCCATCGACTTGAAAACTTTATATTATTTGTTACTATAGCGACCCGCCCCTACTTCACATGGTTTTTACGACTTGACCAAATATTGAGATTTCTGTATTATATGTAGGTTTAATATAAATGTATTTATACATACACATTCCGGGTTAAATTCTCTAAATGATGGTGTAAACCGTATCAAAATCTGTTGCGTAGTTTAGAAGAACAACGCAGACAAACAGACAGACACGAAAAGCGAGTTTAATTTTTGATATGAATAGATATTACATTCGTAGTAATATACGTTGTATTGCCCTGTATTATTGAAGAACTTTCTAGTATTACCAAGTTTTATAGCTCTACAGAGGCGTTTATCTTTTTATTTGACTTTTATATTTTTTTTTTATCTGGTGTCTATTATATTGTGTGCCTTTTAGTCTGTGCTAAATAAACGTATTTTCTTTCTTTCTTTCTTTCTTTTATCATAAAAAATACAAGATGTTTCTAGTTAAAATTGATAAAACACTTGGCCTACAAGTGAAGTTTTATTTTATTGATTTGTAACATCTTTCCTCTCGCTTTCTGTGGGATTAATTTAGTGAAAAGGGACGGAAGTGTGTAACAGAAAGTGACAGCTTGGGCATGGAATACCTAAGTAAGTACTTTATAATAGAGGAGAGAGGAGAACATTATCAGTAAATAACTTGTAAACTACCTACACAAATTCTACATAATAGCAAAAAATCAGTACGGCTTCAAAAAGGAGTATCTACAGAAGACTTGGTGATGGACCTAACTGAACTTGTAGCTATGAAATTAGATAAGCAACATAAATGCCAGGGTCTATTCCTTGACTTGACAAAAGCTTTTGGCACAGGGTCTGTTCCCACCCTTCTATCCAAGCTGCATAGCATCGGCATCGAGGCATTATTCATGATCTCTTCAAGAGTTACCTGATAGGCCGAAAAATCTGCGTGAAGATAGCACTCATCATATTAGTGCTGATGAGATAATGTCATATGGAGTCCCGCAGGGCAGTGTCATCGGCCCAACGTTCTACCTTATTTACATCAATGACTTGTGCACCATTACTCTGCCATCTGCTAATATATTTACCTATGCAGACGATACAACAATTATACTACATGGGAAGAACTGGGATGAGGTGAAAAATAAAGCTAAAGAATCTCTGCAAATTGTCATGGAATGGCTTCACAAAAAACAAACTACGTCCCGTTTTCTATTCATGCTAGTACGAAACCAGCAAACATATACTCAATTAGAGATCACACCTATCCGGACACCTCCACCTGCTCTTGCCTAGCGCTCCCTTCAGTAACATCTGTCAAATATCTGGGCGTGATGATCAATGATGGACTGAAATGGAACAAGCATGTAGAGTCAAGAAAACAGTTCACCTTTTTAAGTCATTAAGGCATTCTGCAGACTTAGACACCCTAAAAATGGTTTACACTGCACTTTGCCAGTCCATCATCAGATATTGTATTCTAACTTGGGGTGCATCGGCCAAAACTAAATTCCTCGAGTTGGAGCGTGCTTAATGTTATGTTTGCAAAAGCCCTTTCGCTATCCGACTCATCAGATTTACCCCGAGCTCAAACTTTTAACTGTGAGACAGCTATTTGTGCTTAGAACCACTCTTTGGAAACATAACCAAGTACCACCCCAGACTCAAATAAACGCTGTCAAAGAATAGTTTGTCCAACCCCTAGTCATAGAACTACCTTCGCCAGTAGACAGCTGTATGTGTTGAGCTCACTTGATTACAAAAATATTAATAAGACCACACAAATTGCAAGGTTAAGCAAACACGAGATTTAAGGCTAAGCTGAAGACCATGCTGTACCTCCTAGACTACGCTCAAACTGAGGAACTACTAACCACTCTGATATAACTCGCAACATTCCATACAATAATACGTAATAATAAGTCAGTAAGTAATAAGTCACCGACATCTGTAATATAACAAAAGCTCGTACTAATTCAAAGACAGTCTTACACTAGACACCACCACATTCGCATACTTAGGCTCCTCATATCACACACACAGCACAAAATGCACACGTTTCTCAGTCACATACACACACTCACACAACGCAAACAAAACACACGATTCCCAGTCACACATACAGAATTAACCACACAGTCATTTTACTTCTTAATTTTAATTTAACTATTTAATTTACTTTTTCTGTTTTTCAATTTATTTTTTTCTTAAAAGCACTACGTAATAATATAATTATTATTTTTGTATAATATCTCCATAAGGGTTTATAGTGTCCAAGTGGCAATAGAACACTAACTCTTAAGTCACAGGTATTCCTAGTTTAAGAGTCAGGGTTTCAACTAAGTGTGCCTTTAATTGTTGTGAACTATAGCTAGATATTAAGCATATTGTAAGGACGTGTATCAATAAAGTATATATTATAATTATTAATAGCATGGAATTAGTGTACTCATGGAATTTGTAAGTACTATTTAGATTGTAAGTAGAGGGGGCGAATTTCGACCAGTGGGCGACCACTAGTAATGAATAATTATTCGAATAAATATTTCATTAGGTACCTATTTACGTTTTCGTCGCTGTTCAATTGCTTATTACCGAGGTGAGATGTCAGATGTTACACATCTTATGCGACTGCTGTAAGCCGCGGCATTTTTTGTATATTTTAGTAATTATGGAAACTGGCTATAAGTTTCAGTAGGTACCTAATTACGAAAACAAATCGTTTTTGAAAATTTCCAGGTATACCCAAGTAAACTTTACTAAAAAAAACCGGCTTTTAAAAACTGAGCTTGAGCTACCCTACTGTACATATACAAAAATAGTAAATACTAAAGGTAAAAAGCCGGTTTTTTTTTTCGGTTCCGTACCCAAGGGGTAAAACGGGAACCTTATTACTAAGGCTCCGCCGTCTGTCTGTCTGTCTGTCCGTCTGTCACCAGGCTGTATCTCATGAACCGTGATAGTTAGACAGTTGCAATTTTCACAGATGATGTATTTCTGTTGCCGCTATAACAAAAAATACTAAAAAACAGAATAAAATAAATATTTAAGGGGGCTCCCATATAACAAACGTGATTTTTTGCTAGTTTTTGCTCGATATTGATAACGGCAACAGGTAGACGCTTAAAATATTCACAGAATATTTAGTTATATATTCTCTTTAATACTAAATAATTAAATTAAAATAAAACAAATATTTAAGGGGGGCCCCCATACAACAAACGTGTTTTTTTTGCAATTTTTATAGATAATGGTACGGAACCCTTCGTGCGCGAGTCCGACTCGCACTTGACCGGTTTTTTAAAAATATGATTGACGTGTAAAACTGTTTGTACAAACCTACTTACAGAAATATATCATTTATGGGGAACCCACAGCACGGCACTGATTTTTAGTGGTCATCCGATATCGAGAACGTAGATAATGTCAGGTTTAAAGATTTGTACAGATTAAACAAATCTATACAAACCTTTTTCTGATGTGTGATACGAACTAATATTATAAAGAAGTATTTATAAGTTTATATGTAGGGGTAATCTGGAGGCTAAATAATAACTGCCGCATGGGTCGATCGATCAGGTTAAGCTACGCTTGCCGCGGTTGGTCTGTGGATGGGTCCCATCTGGGGAACCATCTGTTCATACCAAGATTCCTCCGTGCCTGAAACCACTTTAAGCCGTTGGTCCCGGCTTTCATTTGTAGATCTTTGACAGTTGTTACGGGTCGTCAGAAGCCCAAAAGTCTGACAACCAGTCTTACCAAGGGATATTGTGTTACCCAGTAACTGGGTTGTGGAGGTCAAATAGGCAGTCGCTCCATGTAAAATACTGGTATTCAGCTGTATCCGGTTAGACTGGAAGCCGACCCCAACATAGTTGGGAAAAGGCTAGGCAGATGATGATGTAGGGGGCAGGGGCGAGGTGTCAATTTTTGCAAGAGAGAAGCCGAAGCTAAGTTTTTAACTTTTAACATTCTAAAATAATAGGATAATATAAATAATCGAATAAAATAGAGTTGAACAAGTGAAAAATAAATAAAATGTGCAATATTCCTCCTTCTCGTTCTCGCTGACGCATTTTTTCTATATCTGTCTCTATCGTAACCTGTTGTACAGCGGTGCCACGTGACCTAAAGTGACGTCATGACGGGATCGCTATTGTATGAATTTTTAGTTCCCGATTATGACGTTATGGCGCCGCCCAGTTATATTCGAAATTATTTTTGTTGTTGTAATTCAAAGCTAAAAAAACAGGCGTTTTTGTTGTTTGAATATTATGGTGAATTAAGTACCCGCAGTATAACTATATTTTTTGGCAATAGTAGACACTATTGACTGTGCCATTTTGTTGTATGGTGCTTTCGTCACTGGTAGGGGGTAATCTTCGGAACAACTAATCCGATTCCAAAAATTCTTTAATTAATAAGAAGCTACAGTATTGCCGAGTGTCATCCTACATGCCGACTACTTGTTGCACGGATTAGAACAGGGGGCCAAAACTGCTATTTTCAATGATTGTTCATTATGGCGACCATACCAAGGCAACACCATGACCATTGTGCCAATAGTTTGTAACCTCCTAAATTCATAATGGCGTGACAGTGGTCCATAAGGAAGTCAAAATAATAGGAGCTTGTCAGTACGACATTACCAAATACAGACAATTTTTCCAATGGAGTATCAGTGGCTCGTCATCGGAAAATCATAAAGACGCCTTTCAATTAAGAGGCTGGCTCGAAGCAAACTTGAGTTCAGTACCTGTGCTTGGTACCCCTATACTGCGACCCAAACACTGATGCTTGAAAAGGTCCAGAAAGCCTTCCTAAGATGTCTCTTTGGAAGATCTTCTGGTTAATTTCTTTCCCTATATCCACCCTACCAACTATCTTTTAGGGATGTTGGGCTTTAAATCGTTGGAGATGAGAAGAGGCCTTGGTCAGCTCACGGTAGCCTGCCCAGAGCTCCATGGCCTTTTCTGCCGACTATTTGGGCCCGAAAAATACATCGGATACGGTCCGAACCGTCCGCCGTCACAATCCGTTTGCCCAACCGCTAAATCCTTAGTGTGTCGTACTTTGAACATGCTCAACACCCTTCTGACTACCTATCCTGCATGTGATATGCTTGCGGTTGAATGAAGTAAAATTATGCGTACCTATATGTCTGGTGTTCTGTGAGAGAAAGTGTGCAAGGGAGTCCACTGTTCCGTGTAAGTTATAATTAAAATATATACAAAAAACCGGCCAAGCGCGTGTAATTGGGATAAATTTATCCCAAGAACATACTTAACATTGTAGTTGAAAAACATGTCTCATACATTCCAACCGCAAATGAAAGTTTGTACGCACAATATTGAGAGATTTACCATGTTTTTTTAAGACCATAGACTTTTTATAAGTTTTCCTGTAATCTATAAGTGAAGAACTAATTTCTGTTTTTTTTTTTTCATTTTAGGCGCAGTAGTTTCGGAGATAAGTGGGGAAATGGTAAATTTTCATCTAAGTTCTTAAATAACTTCAAAAGTATTCATTTTAAAATTACACTAAAAAATATATCTGAAATCCTTACAAGAAGCCTTTTAAGTTCAAATGTCACACGGTATAGTTAAAAAAATACTCACTTGTACAAACGACTTGTCGACAGTATGCAACGTCTTATGTGGAGGCAACAAGATCGGGTTGGACGGGGAACGCGCAGAATAGCTGTAGTTCTCGTGCCTCCAGCAAATTTTTTAAACAAGTATTCTGGTTTGTGTGTTTGTATGATATCGAAAATTAATACGGCTACATGTACTTTCCGGCGTGCAGCCATTTTAATATACAGCGTGTAACTAGACCCTTCACGAGCCCGTCACGTATTCTGTACTAAATAACTTTGTGGAAAAATAATTACTGGGAAACGACATTTATTTTTGGTGTGAATATTCGCTGTTTACGGTACTTAGCGCGCAATGTAACCCACGCAAAACTTTGTGCTTATGGGTGCATGCAACCATACAGGGATCGAGAGGTATTTTAAAGTTAAGTTATAACATTTTAAACTTGTTTCCGTAAAAAAAAACAATCTTTGACCTGCAATGTTTATTTATTTGCTCCCATGCACGTCACACATTTTAAAATAAATTACCGTTGGTTATTGTACATACGCCAGCACATCAAGCTACTACAATCTGTCAAATTTCTATAATAGATTTTCAATTTTATCGCTACAGCTCAAAGTTCAAGGTTGATTGGGAAAATTTGACAGTTTCGGGTAGCTTGACTTGCTGGAGTCTGTACATGAACCCAGTCAGGGCACTGAAAAATATTAATGTTGGCTTGTGGAGAGTTACATTAGTCAACAGTACATTAATTTTATTGTGAAATTAACATAAATTTAGACAAAACTTATAAAATAAATACAATAAATTTCAGAAAAGTTCTAAAAATTGTACGTCTAAATGTCTTTATTTTAACACACAAAAACACAGATACATTAATATTTAAGTCAGATAGTATTAGTAGGTAGGTAGTCAAAAAAAATAAGAGATAGGTGACAAATACAATCATGTCATGTCAGATTATTCTTAGCAATTAAATTTAATTATGATAATATGTCATTATACAATACTCTGTAAGTAACCAGAAGGTTTATGTGTAGTCGCATTAATATGTGTAAAATCTAACATCTCACCTTGGTGTTATGCAACTGAGCAGCGACAGAAATTACGGATAGGTGTATTTTTACACCTGTTATTGTGTGAATGATATTATGATGCCCCGGGATATGCCAAAGCAATATCGAGCACACGCATTTTGTACACGCTGTATATATCAGACATTATGTACGGGAAAGGAGACACGACCCGTATATGATCAATCTGCCTAGCCTTCTCCCAACTATGTTGGGGTCGGCTTCCAGTCTAACCGGATGCAGCTGAATACATGGAGTGGCTGACTATCTGCCTCCACAACTCAGCTGCCGCTGTACACGGCCCGTATCAGCATCAAAGTTGTCATTTAAAAATTCTTTATTGAAATAAGATGAACATCATTTAGAGAAATACGTGGATAAACAAAAATAATATTTATGGAATAGTTCCGAATTAACAGAAGGAAAAAACCGCGTAGGTGGCCTGAAATCCTTTTATTTTAGTTGGTTAATTATAAAACATAACTATTTATGTTAGTTATTAATTATGTCATACATGAAAATGAAAACCATTTTTTTTTGTGTAAATTGAAACATTTTCTTAAAATAAATGCCAAAAAACCTCAAAAAGTACTTTCCCGTACCGGGAATCGAACCCGAGCCTCCTGGGTGAAAGCCAGGTATCCTAGCCACTAGACCATACGGGAGATACAAGATGGCTCGAAATAGTGGTTCGATAGGAACTAATACGAACAGCTGTGCAAACTTTATCTTTTTTTTTATCGCCACAATCACGACTTTATTCAAGGGCAGTTGGACATTCGACAACAAGCATAGCTGTCGTATTAATGACGTCAGCGCATATAAAGTATTTATTAACTGACGTATATATACGTACAGTCCGCATTGTGCATCTCTATCAAAATCAGAGTGATCTTTATTCGGTTACAATAAGATTGCGATTGGGTTGCTTACTGTCACAGGTAAAATAGCTACGTACCTACGGTATTTGCTTTTTAGAGAGGTATCGTTTAAGTGGATCCGCCGCTGTAAAATCAGAAAATCAAAGTTTCTAACGATTTTTTTTGCAATTTGCAGGTCAGTGTCAGGTTATATCTAGATCAAAATATGATTCACGGAACATAATAAATACTTATGTATTTACAGAATTTATTATCACACTAGCTAATATTATTAAGGTGAAAGTTTGTGAGTGTGTGTGTGTTTGTTACTTCTTCACGCTCAAACGGCTGGACCAATTTCGATAAAATTTTGTATGTAGGTAGCTGACACCCTTGATTAAGACATAGGCTATACTTTTTATCCCGATATTCCCACGGGATCGAGACTTACTTAGGTGAAACCGCGGGGCGCAGCTAGTAATCATTAAAAGCAGTAATACATCTCTTTAAATTAATTTGTTCCATATGAAGTTTTCCATAAGAGATTTGTTCGGAACAAATCCAACTAAGATTTGTAGACTAGAAGATTATATAATTCGGTAAATACATATTTGCTATGGTCGCGAATCATATTTTTTTTTCTAATATATAAGTAGCCTAAGTTACTCCTTATAATATCGGCTATATGCCAGTGTAAGCCTCGTCAACACCGATCCAGCCGTTTTAGAGATTAGCCGGAACAAACCGACAGACACACAATTTTTTTTAATTTTGTTTTTTGTTGTTATATTAAGTACCGTATACAAATATACTTTCATTTATGCATTTATTGCAGCTGTTATTTTGACATTACAAACATAAACTTCAATTTTATGTATTTGTAATATTAAAAACAAAAAAATACACTAAACCAACCTATACATTTACATAACCAAAAAAATTCTTCCAGTTTCAGGGCTGCTCCATATCTTCACAAGCTATGTGCAATCTTCATAAAATCCCGGCTGTAATCTATTCAGGTCCTAAGCAAACGAGTGTTAATGGTCCTTGGGGCCTCCGAGGTCCTAAAATAACAACATTCGCATGATTTGTGTGGAAATCGCACATTTTTTTCAGAGTAAAAAAGGATTTGCAAACTTTTTTTTGAGTTGGGTCTGTAATTTTCTTCCGGGTGTTTAGTTTAAAAAAACATGTGGGGAGTATTGAAAAAAAATAAAAGACCTACCCTTACACTACGACACATCTTATGAGACTACTCTCTTAAGATGTATCACATCTGACATCTCACCTTGGTAATAAGCAACTGAGCAGCGACGGTAAGTAACCTCAAAATTTAAAAAGCTATATAATACTGAAATATTTATTCGAATAATTATTCAATACTAGCGGTCGCCCACTGGTCGAAATTCGATCCTGCCTACCCTACTTACAGTCTTTATGTGGGCGTCCAAGAAAAAAGGGTACATTAGTGGGGTTTTGAGATAAGACTAGATTCGGTATCTAGAATAGACAATATGGATTAAACAATATTCAAAAACTGGCATAATTTATTTTTAACAGACTTGAAGTTGACACTGAAAAGCTTGATTTGAGACAAATCATTTTCATATTTGACATACTGGTGCCTTTTTACCCGACTGCGTGACGCAAAGGAGGGTAATGTGTTTATCAGCCTTTGTATGTATGTATGTATGTTTGTTTCTTTTATGGTAATCTAGAGACCAAACGCGTGGGCCGATTTTGATGATTCTTACGTCAATCGATTTTTCTTAATCTTGTCAGTGTTACTAAAGACATGACAGTAATCAAAAGTTAACAAGGTGGACAACCAGACCCCATATTGTTCAAAGGGAAAAAAAAAATGTCGACGAACTACGCCAAGTGGGGTATCATTGGATAGGTATTTGAAAATCATCTTTAGGTTTCCCGAATCATTTTTCACTTTGAATGACCATTTAGGATTTATAACGATTTAAAGTTAGTTAGCAACCATTCTCACTTAAATTTTCAAAACTAATAATAAAGCTGTGATAAAGTTCTTATACAATCGTATAATAGATCTTATTAACGTGAAAAATAATTGTTATAATATAATTCTTAAAATCGAGTGACATACTCAGAATTTACTTGCTTTGAAAGATAATAAATAATTTTATCAAATGTTACCCTAAGCGTTAATACCTACCTACAGTGAGAGAAAAATAACCTAATTAAAATAAAGGCTTGTACAGACCGGCGCAACATGTCGCACGGCGTGACAACGGTAGAAAAATTTCCTTGAATTTTTCATAGAAAGTGTTCTACCAGTGTCGCGTCGCGTGACAAGTCGTGCCGATCTGCACGAGTATTCAATAAAAAAATTAATAACTAAAAAATGTGAAATAAAAAAAGTAAATTTAAATATAAAAAAAACCCCGACTGCTTAAAAAGTGAACTTTCAATTTAAATAAAAATAAAATTGAACACGACTGACCTGCCAAGAAACGAACTAAAAAGTAAAAAACAAGCTGTATTATTATAAAATTGTCATTGCTGTTGGGGGACCGTGAGGAACACTTTTTAATCTAAGAGGTCCCCTGGACAGCAATGACAATTTTATTTATCTGTTTAGTTAGCGAGTAAATGAGTGACTTTTCGCTTTGTACAATAACTAACTAATACATGCAGCTTGTTTTACTTTATAATTCGTTTTTTGATAAATCAAGATATTTCAATGTGATTTTAAGATTTTATTTTACTTGACTAGTAACAGTAATTTGGTTCGATAAAAGATGATACTATTTAAATTTATAATGTTATATGATTTAATACGTAGAAATTAACTTTAATCCAAATACAAAACATTAATGAATAGTTACCGTTTTATATAAGTTTCATCAACTCAGCCTATCGCAGTCCACTGCTGGACATAGGCCTCTCCCAGGCTGCGCCACAACACCCTGTCCTCCGCCTTCCGCATCCAGTCTGACCGAGCCACCTTCTTAAGGTCGTCGGTCCATCTAGCTGGGGGGTCCGACAGTTAGACCAGATGTTTCACAGCCTAAATTGAGCCTCTCGGCGGGTTGGCCTCGGCATGAATTTGGAAAAGACGAAAGTCATGTACAATTCGCACGTCTCGCCGAGTCCAATCTACATAATAAGTTTAACGTCCATCTATTGACTTAAAATTCGCGCGCATTTTGCCAGTTTCTAACATGGACACAGAGCTGTCAAGTAAATCGAATACTGTTTTCTGAGGTCAATATATTTTGGACTGTCGAGAGTTAGTACTGAGTAAGTGTAAAAGTGTTATTATTGTATAGAGTTATTAATTAAAATTGTAGCTGGCTGTCATTTGTAGATCTTTGATAGTTGTTACGGGTCGTCAGAAGCCCAAAAGTCTGACAACCAGTCTTACCAAGGGATATCGTGTTACCCAGTAACTGGGTTGTAGAGGTCAGATAGGCAGTCGCTCCATGTAAAATACTGGTATTCAGCTGAATCCGGTTAGACTGGAAGCCGACCCCAACATAGTTGGGAAAAGGCTAGGCAGATGAGTGTTATTAATTAAAATAATTTACCACCGTTTATGTAACCTTTCTTTCACTACTTACAATAAAATCTCCAAAAGGCAGATTCTGATGGGTAATTAATTTTCTAAAAGGCTTCCAAAAACATGGTGTCTAATTTCATTATGTGCATCATCAGCCTAAAGAACACCACTGCTGGATACTGGCCTCTCCAGTTGCACGCCATTCAGCTCGATTCTCAGCAACTCTCAATCTTCTGCTACCAGCCACCTTGCGAAGAACTTTGATTTTCTACCGGATCACCTCGTTCCGGATTTCATTACAACTATTTTGTAAATATTATTTAATTTTTAATTAATATTTAAGACAGCCAGTAAGATTAAATCTGATTCCAATCAGGCTCCCAGAAATCCGGCCTGTATTTCTCCGCAAAACTTTTTGCTTAAACCTTAATTTTCCATTGAACAAAACTTAAACAAATGGACCAAAACGAAAACACAATCAGTAAAATCAATTCATCATCAGCACAAACATAAAGATAAATGACCGTTCCATTGTGGTGAGTCGTTATACAAATTCCATTTGAGACAAACGTTCCAGTTATCTTAAGACGAAATATTATCGAAAATCCCTAACGACTCGTTTTTGAACCGACACCTATTTAATGGCTGATCGTTTCGACGATCACCCTTCATTTCCTTAGCCCGATGAGCTCATTTAACCCCCTACTTAAGGGTAGGCGCAAAGGGGCGATTGGTCTAGAGATTATTTAATTTTAGCGTATTGTAAGACATTTAAAAAAAAGTATATATTTTTAACCACTACATAAACACTAGTATAGGTAACTATTATCACCTGTTTTGACCACTAAAAATCAGCTCTGTGCTGTGGGTATAGCACAGCATCATGCTGAGTGAAAGCACACTCATGACGTGGCAGCAGACGTTTTAATTTTCTGTTAATACGAGTATATTTTGCTAAAAAAATGCATTTACGAAGCCTGTATACATTGTTCGAAAGTAAAAACAAAGGCACCATACAACGGAATGTGCGGTAAAATAGGTACTCTCACCTAAGTACATGTTTTACCGCATCCTCCGTTGTATAGCGCCGTGCGTATCCTTTACGTCGTTTTTTTTTATCTCCATAAAAAATATGTATAAGAATTCCACCAAGGAGTTTCACATTACGAGAATAAATAAACTGAATGATCGAAACTCCTTGGAACCGCTTTTGTTCAATACGTTTATCTCACTTTATTATTAAAGAGAAAATGAAACGAAAGATGTGGTACAAATTTTCACCACACGCACGTGGCGTCATTTGCAAATTCGCGCCATTTTCATATTATAAACGTCAAAAATTGTTGCGACTTTCCGACTGATATTATAAACAAAATAGTAATATGAGTTCAAGCGAGGAATCATATTAATATGGAATCTAAGTACTCCATCTGATATCTTGAATGATGCGCAAATTGCAGAAAATGTTCCCTTGCCGCCAAAATAGCGAGAGCGCTATTTAATGATTTACAATAATGGAAGACTCGGAAGAAATGCTCAATCATAATCTGAAAATGTTTTGATCTTTTTCTCTCACATGTGTTGCAAAACGTTGCACGACACACGTGCAGATATTGGTATTTACAAACTCGTGACTATGGTAAGCCCTCGACTTCGTCAACTCGTTTGTAAAAAAAATAATTTAAAATTTAAAAACCCCCAACGCAAAAAAGAAAAGAGAACTTGAGCCATCAAATTCGATTGAGTAATACCTATATATATTTTACTTATAGAAATTGATGGATGGCACGATACGGTTTGCTCATTAAAATGGCGCTATAATGTCGCGGCGTGTGTGTATTTGACCAAAATACAAAATTTTTGTTCGGCATAAAATCCGCTAACTACATAGATCGCTAGCCCGCGTGGAGACGCGTCTTTTGACACCTGCCACCTAAACTAATCAAAACACTACATATCTATAACTATTTTTTTTTCAAGAGTGTACTATTGTGTTGGATATTCTGGCTGCAGCATCAGCTCATCGTGTTGCCACCATTGCATTGTATGTATGATGTATACTGATCAAAACGAATCCAAACACAACATATATTATCTGCTATTTTTTTTCATGACTGTACTAGTGTGCTGGATATCCTGGCTGCAGCATCAGACCAAGAATTCCATAATCTTGCGTAGATATATAGCATACATGGGTGTTTAAAATTTTAGGTCACACATGTTTGAAAGTAAAGTAAATATCCATTATGCGTCTAAGACCCCTTTTTTCTTTTTTTTTTTTTTGACGCTGGGAAAAATGCATTACGCATACCCACCCATCGGGGGATGGGAGGGGTATGTGGGACTCCCCGGAAGATCCGGTATACCCACTAAACGACCCAGCGGCGCTCCTACCTCGTCTGCAAGGAGGAGGACTGGGAATCCGGCAGAGCCATAACATCCAGTCCCCCGCTGACGACCGCCCACCTTGCAGGCGGGCCCGACACGCCCCCCCCGTCGGGGAGGGGCCCAGGAATGACCGCGAGCGCTCTGTCATTCCCGCCCGACGTGGATGGTTATCTGTGCAATGCAGGAGAAGGCGCCCCCGCACCCGTCTCCCGCTGTTCACCACCATGGGGCATAAGACGACGATCGTACAATCGCCTTCTCATGCCCCGTCTTCGCCTGCGGAGCGGCGCTGCGTGAGGGTCATCCTCCCGCGCGCGCTCCGCGTCCTCCTTCTGCGACATTACGTCCTCGCAGAAGGAGGCGACCGCTGTCCAGGCCCCCTCGCTTTCCAGAATCGAGTTGACGACGCTGGGAAGCGAGAGGTCCTGCCCGACCGCTGCGCTCAGACCGCGGCGCAGCTCGGACCAGGCCGGGCACACCTCGAGGGTGTGCTGTGCCGTGTCCTCCGTCGCGCCACAGTCGTGGCACGACGGGGTCTCCTCCCTTTGGATCCGGTGCAGGTGCGTTCCGAAACACCCATGTCCGGACAACACCTGCACCAGACGGAAAGAGAGGAAACCGTGGGACCGCTCAAGCCAATCCTTCAGAACTGGCCCGAGCGCGTCCAGGGTTCGGCGGCCGAAAACGGCAGTGGCGAGGTCCTCCGTCCAGTGATGGACGATTGCGTCCCTCGCCTCTTGCCGCACGGCCTCCTGCTCTTCTGCGGCGGAGGGCTCCCCGAGCGCCTTACGCCGCGCCGTCCATTCGTACACTCTGGTCAGCACCCATGCCTCGAGCTCCCAAGAAGGGGTGCCGGCCAGAGCGCACGCCGCCGAGAAGCCCACCGATCGGTAGGCCCTCGCCGCCCGCAGTGCAATGGCCCTTTGGGGCCTGCGAAGCGTCTAAGACCCCTACCGCAACTAACGAAAAAGTGGATAACCTTGAAACGGCCGAAACGATTTTGATAAACATATCTAAGAACCACCGCTAGAAAATCTGCTTTCAAATAAAAAAAACCACATCCAAATCGGTTCATCCGTTTAAGAGCTACGGTGCCACAGACAGACACACACATAGCGGTTAAACTTATAACACCCCTCTTTTTTCGTCGGGGGTTAAAAAACCAACTTACTGCACTAGTATCATAAATAACTATTATGATACTAGTGCGGTAAGTTGGTTTTTACAAATGAGTAGACGAATGTAATTTTTAAAACTTTCGAACAATGTATACAGGCTTCGTAAATGCATTTTTTGAGCTAATGTGTTAAAAAAGTATTTATTATTATGTTTAGCACTTTAGTTTTGGATGAATAGATGGAATACCTACTACAAGCAAGGTTATTAGAATCACTTAATGGCTCCTCTTCACAATCGGCAAGATCATCGTGCCGCATCCACATCTTCGTCGTTAATTCAATTCAATTTATTCAGGAACAATTCATATTGTGTTTGTAATCATAAATAAATAAATAAAATCACGCTCGTCTTTATAAATAAAAGGAAACCGTGACTGACTGGTCTATCAACCCATAGCTCTAACCACTGAACGGAGTGGGCTGAAATTTAGCACACACAGTTAATAAGACGTAGGCATCCGATAAGAAGGGGTTTTTGGATATTGGACCTTTAAGGAGGTGAAAAGTGGGGACTTTGTATGAAAAACCTTATGCCTTGAGTTAATAAACTTGAAACTTGGCACGAATACTTATTTAAGCAAATTGTGAATAATATAATAATTGAAGTTTGTATTTTTTTTAACTACCCCCTAAAGTGGGATTGTGGGTGTCAATGTCAATAGAAGAATTTTAACGCGGGTCTTATTAACTCTAAACTCCGTATTTATACTAAGGACCAAAAATAAAGATTAATGTGTGTCATGGTTTTTGGAAAATCTATCCATAACGGGGTTAAAAGGGATAGTCAGTTTTACAGGCGATTAACAAACGTTACAAGCAATTTTTTTTTAATTAACCCCTTAAGGGGGGTGAAAAAGGGCTATAAAGTTTATGTGAAAAGAATCTTATTTGTTTTGTTTATCTATCTATAGACTTGAAATTTGGCCCCGATACTTATAATTTGTAGGGGAAAGTACGAAATCTTAGCGAGCGAAGTCGCGGGCGAAGTGCTGACTTACTGACATAGACACTTTTATGGTTCCGTACCCAAAGGGTAAAACGGGAACCCTATTACTAAGACTCCGCCGTCTGTCTGTCTGTCTGTCCGTCTGTCACCAGGCTGTATCTCATGAACCGTGATAGTTAGACAGTTAAAATTTTCACAGATTGTGTATTTCTGTTGCCGCTATAACAACAAATACTAAAAAACAGAATAAGGCTAAGGGCTCCCATACAACAAACGTGTTTTTTTTTGCTCCTTTTTGCTCGATATTGATAACGGCAACAGGTAGACGCTTGAAATGTTCACAGAATATTTAGTTATATATTCACTTTAAAAATAAATAATTAAATTAAAATAAAACAAACATTTAAGGGGGCTCCCATACAACAAACGTGATTTTTTTCCATTTTTGTAGATGATGATACGAAACCCTTCGTGTGCAAGTCCGACTCGCACTTGGCCGGTTTTTATAGATAATGGTACGGAACCCTTCGTGCGCGAGTCCCAGTCGCACTTGGCCGGTTTTTAATTATTATGATTACAACATAACATAACATCACGCCTGTAATCCCCGAAGGGTTAGGCAGAGGTGTACCTATAGTACACCCACATTTCGCCAGTTTAAATGATTAATCATTTTATTTCAGAATAAGTTGTAATTTGTTTTTCAAAACTACCCCTCAAATAAAAGGATGTTAAAGTGTTAAAGTTTATATGGAAGACACGCGTGGTGGACACGTGTTCGGATTAACTCGAAACTCGGTGCGATGAACTTTGACAGGAAAAAAAAAATACTTACGAGTATATCGGGTTTTCGAGAATCGACGGTGGCTGCCACATAGCGGAGACCGCCAAATAGCGGTAGCCCCCACATAGCGGTAGCCGCCAAATAGTGGTAGCCGCCACATAGTGGTGGCCGCCACATTGCAGTGGCGGCCACATAGCGTCCGCAATATAGCGGCGAATTTCGAAGAGCGCTGGCCGCCACAGCGTCCACAATTTAACGGCGAACGTCGAAGAGCGGTGGCCGCCAAATAGCGGTGGCAGTCAAATAGCGGAGGCTGCCAAATAGCGATGGACGCCACATATTGCGTCCGCAATTTACTGGCGAACGTTGAAGAACGGTGGCCGCCGCTTAGCGTCCGCCGCGCGAGTGTGCCTTGAGGGATAAAAAGAGGGCAAGGGGGCATGCCCTCTTTTTAACCCCAAATGGAAAAAACTTCAATCATTTCAATGAGTGAGTGTGAGTGTGTGTGTTTCGATGAGTGCGTTTATCAACACGTGTAGAACGAAGAGACCTTCTCTAAAAACTGAATAACTTAACCTTTACCCCGAATAAATTCAAAAACTTGTAAAGCTTTATTTTCTGTGAGTAAAACCGGTGTATATTGTATCAAGATTCAAGTTAATCGGACCGCGCGTTAAAATTATTCCATACAAACATTTTCACCCCCAAAAAACAAAAAAATGCTTAGTAAGTAACCAGCAGGTTGAATTTCCAAAAACCCCTTCTTAGCGGATGCCTAATAATAATAATAATCTGTGTGCCAAATTACAGCCCAATCCGTTTAGTGGTTTGAGCTAGATCACTAGATAGTTGATAGATCCACTATTTAGACTCAATTTTCAACGTCACAGTCGTTCGCCTCGCGGGCGAAGTCACGAGCAGAAGCTAGTTAAAATGATAAAACTAACACATTTATAGTTTTTAAGTCCAATGGGAACCTGTTAAAATCCGTACTGCTTGATATTGAGGACTATGTTGAACAGTCTTAAGTTGGGGTATTATTTTGCTTTTAAAATCTTTCCTGCGCGTACTTTTCCTCAACTGTCCCTCCTCATCTGTAGCATAGTTATGCAGATATTTTTTTAAACTCACCAACAATACTAAAACATAAGAGGTTGGGGCACAGTAAGATTTTTTTTTTCTCTTTGTTTGTTTATGGGTTTTTATGTTAAGGGATACGCCAACGCCATCATGCCTTTTAAAATATTTTTTTAATTTATAAAGTGTGCCTGACAGCTCTCTATTAGTGATATCCAGACCATGGTTCGTATGGCTCCCTTCTGGAGTACAAAGGCTCTCTGGCAGTTATACTTAAAACTATTCCACCAAAGCTGAACACTATATCTCAACCCTGATTCCTTTTGAGAATAGTATACCATTTTAACGTGTTTTATGTCTATGTCATCCATAATACTGCGTAAGGCATAACTATTTAGAGGATAGGTTAATCGTCAGTTTGTCATTTGTTGAGCGACAAGCACTCATGAAGTGGAAACTATTGCTGGTGCTACCATTTATTTAATTTCTGTATATTCATATTCCCATCTATACATTTTATATATATAGAAACCATTATCAAAATGTGATTGAACGAAAAGTCGTAAAAGAAAAAATGGTAGAAAAGAAGATGGTGGTGTTTGACCATTCAAGTAATTCCAATAACATACGATTTAATAAATAGTATATTATGTATTCGAATTATATATTCCCATATATATATGTACAGACGCCAGCAGGTCAAGCTACCCGAAACTGACAAATTTTCCCAATCAACCTTGAACCTTATGCTGTAGGAATAAGGTTTAAAATCTATTAAAGAATTTTGACACATTGTAGTAGCTTGATGTGCTGGCGTCTGTACATCTCGTGTTTATTTGACCACCCAGTAGCCATCATTATCTAATTAAAATTAGCTCGCAATGGCGCACGCACGTATCGGCTTCGCTTTCCTGGCGTGAATGAATTATCGGCGATCGTTTGACGTGTACTCAACCAGCCGAAATTCCCTTTGGTGCGTGCCCGAAAAACCGACAACTCTCCGATCGCCGCGATCATAATACTATGGCGAGCATAGACGATGATCGGCGACTACAGACGAGTAAGCCCTCCGCACAATCGTGCTCGCAGGTAATCGTCTATGATCGGCGACTACAGACGAGTAAGCCCTCCGCACAATCGTGCTCGCAGGTAATCGTCTATGATCGGCGACTACAGACGAGTAAGCCCTCCGCACAATCGTGCTCGCAGGTAATCGTCTATGACCGGCGACTACAGACGAGTAAGCCCTCCGCACAATCGTGCTCGCAGGTAATCGTCTATGGTCGCCTATTGTGAAGAGGCGCCATAATAAACAGCCCACGTTGTCTACCTATTTAATATTACTAGTAAACTCCCAGAACGATATCACATTTCAAAATTGTCTAGTGGCTTATAATTTCAAGTACAAGTCGATATTGAAATACCTTGTGAAACTTCAACCTACCTACGGCTTTTATTATAATAAATAAAATTATACTCATTAACAGAATCCTTTTAATTTAATTATTTTATGGTACCTACTCGTACTTGTTTATTTCACGAAATTTCATCTTGTCTTAATTTTAATCATTGTCTTGATTCTATTTTATTTAAGAAGCTAATTCCTAACGTGCCTCGGAAAGCATGTTAAGCTGTTGGTCCCGGCTGTCATTTGTGGATCTTTTACAGTCGTTACGGGTCGTCAGTTGCCCGAAAGTCTGATAACCAGTCTTACCAAGGGGTATCGTGTTACCCAGTAATTGGGTTGTGGAGGTCAGATAGGCAGTCGCGCCATGTAAAATACTGGTATTCAGCTACATCTGGTTAGACTGGAAGCCGACCCCAACATAGTTGGGAAAAGGCGAGGTAGACGATAATGATGAATTCCTAGGCTGCAAGGTTGTGCCTATGTAAGTCCTGCATCTTTAGGACCACTGTGTCCCAAAATACAGGTTTGCCTTAGTTTGGGAGTCGGTAGATCATCACATCATTATATATAGCCAACAACCACATTAATGAAACTTTAAATTTATTATATTCATCATTCATATCATTTCTATTAATTTACTTCAGGTGAAAGCTGATTGATTATTTAAATGTTTATAATTCTATAAATACATATTTGTTATGGTCGCGAATCATAATATTTCGATCAACATACAATTACGATACTGTCTTGCAAATTGCAAAAAACGTAAGATAATTTGAATTTCGCGGGCTACCTCAGCGCGTTCCCCTTCATAGATTAAGTTTTGGTTGTACTTTGAGAGCGAAATAAATGTTTATTTATTTATTTTATTATTTATGTACACACAGAAATGAAAAAAAAAAAAAAATGAAAAAAAAAAAAAAAAAAAAATGTTATTTATTATTGCTAGCCGTTGCCCGCGACTTCGTCTCTGATCCACGATAAAATATCATCATGTCCATGTCTATATCCTTGGGGTCTACTCTGAAGATAAATCC
Source organism: Tiliacea citrago (assembly GCA_963921375.1). Classification (NCBI taxonomy): domain Eukaryota; kingdom Metazoa; phylum Arthropoda; class Insecta; order Lepidoptera; family Noctuidae; genus Tiliacea; species Tiliacea citrago. The sequence goes on from OY992783.1 coordinate 24,625,896, forward strand.
GAAGTATTGGCCGAATGTTCAGCCGTTTCCTGACTGTGGCTAACTAAGGCTGAATAAAGCGATTTTTTTTAAAGAGATTAGTCAATGTCAAAAATGGTACTTAAAGTCGGGTATGGACTCAGAGTCAAAAAATAAACTTTGGAAGTCAAGACACGGCCAAACATTCGGCCGATACTGTGGATTATCACTTCGGAGTAGACCTCCTGGTCATGGTCTATCTGTGTGCTAAATTTCATCTAAATCCGTTCAGCCATTTTAGCGTAAAAGCGTAACAACTCACTTTCACAGTTATGATATTAGTTAGGCTTTATTACTATTTTACTTATCAAACTTTGATCGAGTTTTTAAACACTGGAGAGGTATTTCATTCGGGCGGTATAATAAAGACACGTTGAGCTTTGGAAAGAGACGGACACACAGGTATGAGTGACAGAGACGAAGCTCTATAAATGTCAAATTTTTTGATAAACTCACTGAGCACGTAATCTCCGTGCCGTAATAAAATTCGTGGCTAAGAAAGTGCGTTGAGCGCACAACTTCTGTCACGGTCCCCCTTCAAAGCCGTCAGTTTCAATACGTATGAGAATTTGCCGTTTTGAAAATTTGCCCTTTAGCGAACAAAGGGTCAGACTTCAGAGTCGTAGTACGAGTGAACGGTGACACGCTTGGTGTATAGGGAAAATGTTGCTCCGTGCTCTGTGGTTAAAACAATACAATACAATTATTACAGCCGGGCACTTTGAGGCTTTAAAACAACGTAACATAATCTGCCTATAATGTTCCCACTGCTGGGACACAGGCCTCCCCTTTCTGTGAGAGGGAGTGGGCCGTAATCCACCATGCGGGCCCAGTGCGGGTTGGTGGACGTCACATGTCTTCGATTTTTTTAGTTCTAGGACATGCCAGTTTCCTCACGATGTTTTCCTTCACCGTTTTGAGAGCAGTGGTGATGAAATAATTTACACAAAGTAAAGTGCCTGTCTGGGTTTGAACCTACGACCTACTACTCGTAAGTCGAGGCCGTTCATCACTGGGCCACCACTGCTCCACAATGGCTTTTAAACAATTGCCTCGAATCGACAAAACTTGTAGGCAGGTGAAGGACACAATTTCATACTTTCTAAAACAAAATTTAAATAAAAACAAAATTAATCGCAAAACTCAATAACGAACTTCAACTGTGCGCCCGATCTTACGTTAAAATGACGAAGATACCGAGTTTTAGCCAAGTTTTTTCTGAAGGCAATTAAGGTTCAACTTTAAAGGACGAGGCAGATTGTTTTTAAATATCTTTAGTTTTACGTAAACGATAGTAAGTTTTAATATCTAGACCGTAATGGTTTTAAAAGGAGCTAGATTAGATATTCTTTTAATACTGAAGTAGTTAGAGAGGTAATTAAGCTGTGGTTTCCTAGAAGAGCGGTCGCCGCTACATAGCGGCCGCAGTGCTAGCTGTCTTGACGATGATGGCAGCGAGCTTTGACTTTACGGTGTCAAAAAAAACTCTAACCTCGCGTGTCCAATAGTACTTTGACATTCATAAAATTTAAATAGTTTTCAACGGCTGGCATATATATAGAAGAATATATAGAATATATATATAGAAGGATCTAAGAACCTCTTATCTGCAATCTAATCAGTATCGGTTCCTCCAGTGCCCATCTCAGATGCAAGCCTCACTAGTTCGGGAGTAAATACCGAACCTAGAGCAGCACGGTTCATAGAGTTGGCTGTGTCCTAGGTGAAGGACAAAATGCGATAAAATAAGATGATGTTATAGAGGTATGAAGAATCTCCGGAACTACTGGTCCGATTTAGAAAATTCTTTCACTAATGGGAAGCTACAGTATTGACGAGTGTCATAAGTTATATAACATGTTTAAAATAAATTTCACGCGGCCGAAGACGCAGCCATAAGTATACATTGATCCGCCTATCTCTATTGCATAAAATCCTCTTCTAACTACAGGCAAAACTCATACATAGTGTGAGCGAGTAAGGACTTTAATATTCTTTGTAAAAATTTTTGATGACCCATTTACCACCGAATCCTGCACGCACGCAGCTGAACGCTGACTTTTTTAAAAGTGCATAGTGTTTATTGTACCATAAATTAGGTATATTCTTCTCTATCGTGCTTGTTAGTGATCCTAAGATTTCTACTACTTTTCTGTTTTTTACCCGTGAGAACCTGAAATTGGCTCTGGGTTTCATATAAACTTGTTATCCATCTGTTATAGCTGTTGGTTCTCCTATATATAAATAAATAAGCACCTTGTTTTTTTTAAACATTTGGCTAATTTGGCCGTTTAATTTTAAGACACAAATCTCACTTACACAAACGTTCGGCCACTGCTAATCGATACCATTTGATATGTTCGCAACGCTTCCATCTCGCACGTAGGAGCGGGATTCATAAGCACTACATAATTTTGGTCACCGAACATCGAAATGCACCAACGCATATGATAACTTAGATTAATTACATTTTAGCCTTTAGGTTTATTTTAATCTTGACTACGATACGTGGGTATTGCTTAGTAGTTTTTGGGTTCTGTAGTCAACAATGAACACTTATAGTTTCGCCATTTCTATCTGTCTCCGGCTTAGCTCAGAGACTCTTAGTCTGTATTAGAAAGCTGTAATTTGGCATGGACATAATCACGCCGACAAAGTGGTGAATTAAATTCTTGAAAGAAAATTTTGCATTAAAAAAAAATATCATCTCTAGTTTACGAGCAAGGACCTCCCTTGCTCGTAAACAGGGGATGATATATATTTTTGTCTATCCCATGGGGTGGTGTGGATCGCCCGGAGGACACGGTGGAGCATACGGTGGAGGTCTGCCCGGCCTGGGCGGAGCACCGTCTTGTCCTCACGGAGGCGATCGGCGGCGACGATCTCTCGCGTCCGGCCCTGGTTCAGGCCATGGTTCGGAGCGAGAGTGCATGGGAGGCCGTCACCTCTTTCTGCGAAGTGGTAATGCTCGCGAAGGAGGAGGCGGAATGCGTGAGGGAGAGGCAAGGTTCGCGCCCTGGCACCCCTAATCGCCGCAGGAGACGCCCCGGGCGTCGGGAATCGCAAGCCGATTTCCGGCCACCGTAGGCGCGGGCCTGTGGACGGTGAGCGATGGGTAGCTCGCCGTCCGATAAGGACCAGGCCCGGGTCGACGGCGCGTTGTGTTCCACGCGCACCTCAAAGAGATGTCAGCACCAACTGACGGGGTCCGTTAGGACCAATGCCTGCCGGGGTTGCGAGTTTGTCCGAAAGGGATATCGTGGCCCTGGCACACAGGCAACGGAAGGAATACGGGCGGGTTTTAGTCAGTAAAAGTCTGACACGCCCTCCCGCTCCACCCAGAGCAGCAGAAGTTATTTGATAATTTCCCGCCCAAAAAAAAAAAAAAATGGTGTGGGGCATCGTTGGATAGGTCGTTAAAAAATATTGCGGGTCCGAGAGAACCATTTTCCGATTCAGGGATCCGTTTGCGTAATATTAAGCTTGAAAGTGCTAATTTTTGATAGAGTCAAGCATGTGGGATACAAGCTTGACTGTTACAAAAATTGCCCTTGCTAGCTAAATGGTTGTTTTTGAATATCTGAAAAAAAATCATGGTAGTAGTACAAAGCGTGCCGTCCCAAAAATCATAAAAAAAATATATATTTTTATATATATAAGAGGACGGAGGACGGCGGAGGACGGAGGACGGTGGAGGACGGAGGACGGTGGAGGACGGAGGACGGTGGAGGACGGAGGACGGTGGAGGACGGAGGACGGTGGAGGACGGAGTGTTGTGGCGCAGCCTGGGAGAGGCCGGGTTCTATACATATAATAAAATCGTAGCGAGGTAAAAACTGTACATTGAATAAAAGTAATTGCTACGAAGTCTGGGATTGATTGTTGTGCCGAAAATATAGTTTTAAGAATAATTGTCTGTTTTTTATGAATGTATGTCATGCATCACGTAAATTCTATCGACTAGATTCAGTTAAAATTTTGCATTATTATATAGGTATATTACCTATAAGTCTGATCAATCGGTAGGCTATATATTATCACGATATTTGCTATGGGGGATGACCAATATTGTATTATGTTTGTATTCTTCTATAGTTTACAACAAATTATAAAAAGACTAGCCAAAGGGTTAGGAATTGCAGATAGTTACAGATTTAACCTCTTAAATGATTATCAATACGCTATATCTTTATCTATAAGCAGCCAATCATAATGTACCTTTAAATCCGTTGTAGCTACACGAAATCGGTCTTAGGAGACTCCCTAACTCTTGGGACATTTTGATCTGCACATATAAATTTTGAAAAAAAAAATAAACCGCTAGCAAATGGCCAAATTTCACAATTTGGTTTTTTGATTCCCATGGATGCTGTTTCTTATGGGGATCAAAAACTATTAGACCAACTGAGGTTTGAGTACTAGAAGAGTCGGAAATAGCGAAAACTTTTCCTATACATTTCGTGGGAAATGATACTCCAACTTAGGTACTTTTTAGGGTTCCATACCTCTAAAAGGAAAAATCGGAGCCCTTAGTAAATCACTACGTAGGTCCCTTGGAGCTATAAAAAAACTAACCTGCAAGTCAACAACGTAAAAAATTACGGCCATTTATGAGACATATTTTTTTATATAAATTGCAAATATTAATGGATGTTAGTCAGTAAAACAGTCAGATAGACAGACGCTCTATGCAAAATATTGGCCATCAGCTGCATTTGGTTAGACTGGAAGCCGACCCCAACATAGTTGGGAAAAGGAAAATACAGAAAAGATTGATTTCTGTATAAAAACTTAGGTATTTTCTTATGTATTATAATGTAAAAGTACACTAATTAATAATGTGCTTTCCTATAACTGATACATGCTTTGAGTTATAGGTTCTACAACTATGCAAAAGACTGTGGGATAATGCTGCTATATGTATGTGTTTAGTTAGTAAGCCTTTAAATAAATAAATCCTTTCTTCGGCATAGGAGCTGTCCTACATATTAGCAACAAAAATTTATTAGACCGGTACTCATCATTTCTCTCCGCACTGAACCATACCCGCTGTTAGTTTTCAATCATGCCAATACAGGAATAGTAAAATATACATTCGGTGAAGTACTCGTACAGGCTGTTAATTGGTTCTTGGAACTTGTATCTACAGTATGAAACAAGCTATTTGGATTGGGCACGTCGAAGTAACGTGCGTGATTGTCAGTTGGTTTTTTTAGTTTTTTGCCGGCATTAGAATCGATCCCAGACCTCGTAGCAATTTTTTTTTTCCTAAAAATATTAAATGTACGTTTTTGACTTCACTACGATTTTACTATGTATTATAGATAGTCCGGCGAACCCTGGTTCATAACCTACAGCATCATCATTCTTCCCCTTATCACAATTTATTTGGGGTCGGCGCAGCCTTCTTTCATTATTCTTCTTCAACACTGTAGCCATACGTAATTATCTTACCTAATTATTTATTCGTCGTCATCTCAGTAGTCTCCGCTATCCAAGCCATGTCATCTTTCACACAGTACATTCATTGTTTCTTTACATTTTTTTTTTTCATTCAAAAGGAACAACAAACAGCTACAATATAAAACATAGAAACAAGAAATACACAAAACTAAACAATATTGCAGCCCACAGCTCTGTTTACAGATTAACAATAGGATACAATACAGTGAAAATAATCGCTAGGGTTACAATTACACGATTTGATATTATTCTAACTTATTATATAACTATCGTGTTTGAGATATAGAGTTTTTTGTATATAATAAACAAGAAATGTACAAAAAAGGAAAACATATAAAAATATTCAATAAAGCTCCTTAAGTATAAGACTTTTGAATCTATGAGGAGCACATGCAGAAATGTCTATAGGTTCAAAGTCTCATTGTAGGAATCGACCATTCTGCGAACAGGCGAACGCAAGCCAGAGTTGACTTGCAACTGCACACTGAAAACAATCTGCCAGCGCGAAACGTTCGCTTGTGGACTGTCCTAGGAACCGCATAGCATAACATGTTGGACAGTTCAATGCAATCAAATTTATTTCTAACAATATTATATAAATTCATAACATAATTCATACATAATCAGCCTATAATGTTCCCATTGCTGGGGCACAGGCCTCCCCTTTCTGTGAGAGGGAGTGGGCCGTAATCCACCACGCGGATTCAGTGCGGGTTGGTAGATGTCACATGAATTCGAATTTTTAGTTCTAGGACATACCGGGTTCCTCACGATGTTTTCCTTCACCGTTTTGAGAGCAGTGGTTATGAAATAATTTACACCAAGTAAAGCGCCTGTCTAGATTCGAACCCATGACCTACTACTCTTAACTCGAGGCCATTACCATTGGGCCACCACTCTATCGTTTCTTTAATCTTCCCCTATTCTTATTATTTTTAGAACCTACAACATATATGTACGCAAAACCCAAAATACACCTCAAAATCACTAATTCCAATCTACCTTCGCGATTGAGCCTTTGAAAAAACCGTTTCAAGCTTGAAGAGGCTTCCAATTTCCGTTAACACAAATCAATCCCTATAGCAAAACTCAGGCAAGTGAGGTAGTACGTCGAGGCAGTGTCGAGTACGTGTGAAGACGTTTGTGGGCAGATAAGCGATATCGGGAGCCCATTTGCCGCATAGCTGATAATTTCCGCTGTGCGATGGCGTCATTTACCCTTCGAAGAGTTTGGGGTGTGGCTCCTGTGTGAGCGTTTGGGCGATAGTTCTTAATTCCTTACATAAATAATTATAAATCATCACGCCTGTGTTCCCCGAAGGGTTAGGCACACGCCCGCACACATTTCGCCAGTTATCTTTAAGTCCCATGTAATAGGGCACGAGCCTGTTGAGCAAACTCAGGACTGCTACTGAGAAATTCCAGATGGAAAAACTCAATAAAATTTTGCCCGAACTGGGACCAGAGCGCTTGCGACCACTAGACCAAAGTGGCTGTCATACATAATTATCTTACCTGCTCATAAGTCCGGAGTAAAGTTATAAATAAACTTCGGTTTAACTACATATTCTTCGATGTGTAAGTTTGGTCTAACTTTATTCTGAGTTATTAATAATTCATGCAATTAACCACTTATTGCATTAAATACGTCGCTAGATTGTTTTTTGAACCACATCTTACACCTCTTTTCTTACGAAGCCATGATGATAGCATGGCTGACGGATGAATATGATTGTGAAATCACACATAATGTAACGCATTGTATAGCCGACCTCGAAAATGCTTCACCACTTTTGATAAAAATTACCAGTAAATTGAAACATAACAAAGGTTGCAACTATTTAGAACTGACACAGACATATGCATATTTATAGCTTTCCTTTTTTTTGGTTGGGAAATTATCAAATAACTTCTCCCGCTCTGGGCGGAGCGGGCGGGCGTGTCAAACTTTTACTGACTAAAACCCACCCGTGTTCCTTCAGTTGCCTGTGTTCCAAGGCCACGATATCCCTTTCGGACAAACTCGCAACCCTGGCAGGCATTGTTCCTACCGGAGCCCGCCAGTTGGTGCTGATATCTATTTGAGGCGCGCGTGGAACACAACGCGCCGTCGACCCGGGCCTACTCCTTATCGGATGGCGAGCTAGCCATCGCTCACCGTCCGCCAGCCCGCGCCTACGGTGGCCGGAAATCGGACTGCGACTTCCAACGCCCGGGGCGTCTCCTGCGGTGACTAGGGACGTGAGGTCGCGAATTTTGCCTCTCCCTCACGCGTTCAGCCCCGTCCTCCGCGAGCATTACTGCTTCGCAGAAGGAGGTGACGGCCTCCCATGCACTCTCGCTCCGAACCATGGCCTGAACCAGGACCGGACGCGAGATATCGCCGCCACCGATCGCCTTCGTGAAGATACGGCGGTGCTGCGCCCAAGCCGGGCAGACCTCCACCGTATGCTCCACCGTGTCCTCCGGGCGATCCACACAGTGCGTTTTCTCCCGTTTTATCCTGAACAGGAACCTCTCGAAACAACCGTGTCTGGAGAGGACTTGCGTCAGGCGGAAGGTGAGGACGCCGTGGCGCCTCTCTAGCCACTCTTCAAAGAGGGGACTGCTCGCCACAATCGTGGCGTGCCCAGCGCCGGGTTGCAACAATCGCACTCTCTATGTCGCCATGAAATCCCGCCGGAGCCCATCCGCTGTGCCGTGATTTCTCGCGGCAGCGGAGTTACGCCTCGGCGTTTCGCCTCCTCGCGCCACTCCCATATGTTCGCGGGGACTTTGCCTCCAGATGCCATGGCGACATATTTCTAGCCTGGCTTTATAATTCACGTAAACTGATAACCTAACCATTTAAATCACACGCAAAGAGACCACACCCAACGTCTTTAAAGCGACCACGCGTTCTACCGCCGTACTGCGACTTACTACACCATTTTGAACCTTAACCCCTGTTTCTTAAGGTTCTGAAATTTTCAGCATAGCAGTCCTCACATGAACTAATATTTTAGTTAATATCTCGAACTGTCTTCAGCCATTACTGACTGTCAGAGTCATCGGTGAGCGACTCGATATTTGGAAAAGATAGTGAGGTTGATAAAATCCTTAGTGGAAATTCAAAATAGACCCTACTGCAATATGGTCGTGGAAAACGCATGTTTCATAGATGTGTATCTCGTAAATTGTGGGGTAGTTTATCATGAATAATGACACTTTTAGTGGCTTGATCGGTTTTGAGATCACATAATGTGGTTTGGTTCAGTTGATATTTTATGGAGGAAGACTTTGATGCCATTATTCAGTTAGGAAATATAGTTTTTAACCTACATTAACCGTTTTTCTAAGTGAAACTTATAGTTACAAAGTAAGGCCCAATTGGAACAGAAATAACTAATTGCTTTAAGTGCTAATCGCGTCTGTGTTTCTGTCAATTCTTTGACGCCAGTGGCACACCTCCGCCGCGAAACCATCACAGCGAAACCGCAGTAGTTAAATTGTACTGGTTCGCGTCATGTTCCGCTACTCGAATCGGAAGCGAGTAGCGAAACATGACGCGAACCAGTACAATTTAACTACTGCGGTTTCGCTGCGATGGTTTCGCGGCGGAGATGTGCTACCAGCATGAACGTGACTAAGAGAGAATGATGTTTTAATTAATTTTGAATATGGCGAAAGCGCCAGAGTAGCCCGCGAAATTCTAATTTTCAGTATAAGGTTGTATATTAGTCAAAACATAGTAATAGTAATTAATGGTCCATTTATTTGTCAGAATATTGTTACAGAGCTGTTACATAGCTTTATAAAAGTTTATAATATTCTGCCTTTTCCGGCGTACCTACAATTACATTTAATACATATGATTGATACATCTCTCAAATATCAAATATGACAGACCTTCTATATACATAAACTCACGCCTTCTTCCCATGGGGGTAGGCAGAAACTATAGAAAAAGGTACATGACAGACCTTCTGTTTCAATTATTTCAAGCTTTTTCACAACTAGGTAAGAAATTGACAAAAAACGTGTTTTTTTCGTGCAAATTGCCTTACGAAAATAATACCACATCACACAAAATTATTATAAAGGCGAAAATTTGTGAGTGTGTTTGTTACTTCTTCACGCTCAAACGGCAGGACCAATTTTATTATCATTTTGTATGGAGGTAGCTGACACCCTGGATTAACATAAAGGCTACTTTTTATCCCGATATTCTCACGGGATCGAGACTTACGCGGGTGAAACCGCGAGGCGCAGCTAGTAATTTCTAATTCATAGAAGCAACGAGGATTGATCACCTCGCTTGCTAGCTGCGTATTTTTGATTTCAGAACAATTAGTTTCAATTAAGGCTCGTGAAGACTGGCGCAATATCGCGGATGCGACAGGCAGTGCGACCCTTGTCACGCCCGCGTTATCGCGCTAGTCTGCACGAGCCTTTAAGCTTAAAGATTTTTTGGTGTTAGTCAGATTATCATTGACCAACTATGTTAGGGTCAGCTTCCAGTCTGACCGTATGCTGAGTACCAGTAGTTTACATGGAGCGACTGCCTATTTGACCTCCACAGCCCAGTTACAGGGTAATACGATACCCCTTGGTAAGACTGTCAAAGATCTACAAATGACAGCAGGGAACAACGGTTAACGGCTTAACGTGCTTTCCTAGGCACGGGGGGGGGGGGGTTATGTAATGGATGGTCACCCATCCACGAAAGGACTAGGTCAAGCGTAGCTAATACTTATAAAATAACCTAAAGGTAACCTTGTTTTAAATACTGGACCACTTCTATACATACATAAATGATATACAAATAAATATAATTTCAGTGTCTGTTTGTTCTCTCAAAATAACAGCTTTTTACTATGTATATACGGTACTTATAAAAAAAATCAATCAAACTCAATTTTTAAAATTCTTGTCTGTCTGTCTATGTGACTATTTGTTCCGGCTAATCTCCGAAATGGCTGTACCGATTTTGACGGGAATTTCACTGGCAGATAGATAGGCTACTTTTAGTTTAGAAAAACACACCCGGGCGAAGCCGCGGGCAGCAGCTAGTATAAATAAGTTAACCTAGTATTTATTAACACAAGTTTTATTTTATACTTTACATAATTATGTTAGTTTGTAAGGTAGGTATATGTCTATGGGCTATTGAAGCCTGAAATAAATGTGTTATTATTATACATAAGTACCTAAATAAACTCACACCTTCTTCCCATGGTGGTAGGCAGAAACTATAGAACGCCACCTGCTACACTCCTTACATCCTCCTTTTGCTTCGCCTACGTTCATACATCTGGTCATACACGCACGCTGGTTGCGAGTACTCCGCACCTGACCTTTCTGAAGAACATCTTTATTATAATAATTATACTATTAAAATACAATTGCCAGATTTTTGCCTTTATTTGATTTGGAACATAAGTAACAGCTGTGTTTAAATTAATCATAATAAATTCGTAACAGTCTGCTTAGTGTTTACTGTAATTAATTAAATCATTGGAAGATTTAATTAAGTGTAAAAGTAGGTATTTGTATAAAATTTTAATTATTTTGCAAGTCTACTTGTATGTTTTTACGAAAGCACAATATTTGTTTTAATTTAAACGCGGTTTTTGGGGATCTTTAAAATTTTATAAATAATATTATTTAGGATCTCTTTTTTAGGATTCCGTAGTCAACAAGGAATCCCTTATAGTTTCTAAATGTTCGTCTGTCTGTATGTCTGTCCACGACTTAGCACGGAGACTCTTAGTACTAGAAAGCTGTAATTTGGCATGGGTATAATGGGTATATTAAACATGCAGAAAAAGTGGTAAAATAAAATATTACATTTTTTTTAGGGTACCTTCCGCTCCTACACCTAAATTGGGGATATTTTTTTATATATAACATCTTTCCTTTCGGTTTCTGTGGGAGTGATTTCCCGAAAAGGGACGGAAGTGTGAAACAGGAAGTGACAGCTTGAGCATGGAATAACTAAGTATTCCATGAGTTAGTGTACTCATGGAATTAGTAAGTACTATATAGATTGCAAGTTGAAGGTCTTTTTTGACCGGTAGGCGACCACTGGTAATGAATAATTCGAAGAAATATATCAGTATTTAGCCATTGTAATTTTTGAGGATAATTTCTGTCGCTGATCAGCTGCTTACTACCAAGGTGAGATGTCAAATGTTACACATCATATGCGACATAGGCTCGCTCGTTTTTTCTCTCCAGATGAACATCTTTCAAATTACTATTTCTTAAGCCTAACTATTTTAGTACGGTCGGTACTGTGCATTATCTGACCCCTCTTACAAAGAAGAAGAGAGGAAAAGGGGTCTGGTTATGTAGGGCACTGACTTATATTATACTCACAGTTATTGTCAACGTCGTTCGTACGGCCATGAAGCCCAACATTTTAATTTTATAACAGTTGCGCGGTTTCCGTATAAAGTATCAATTCAGGGCGACATTTAATTAAAATCTCCGTTTGTCAGTTGTAAGCTGTAAGCAGCTTAGGTATTTATGGTCTCATTCAGTACAAATTGGGAAATGTTTAGAACGAATCAAATGGGTTTATGAGAATTTCTGTCTTAACAGTTTAATGAGGTTCGTAAGTATTGTAAATTGAAGTCGCTTTTCAATGAAAGAAAGAAATAAAATATTTGGGATGTCCCAAATATTTTTTTTTTACTTTTTTATTTCAAGAAATACAAAAGTAAAAAAGGAGCATTTAAAACTAACGAAATTGACATACATATACGTGGGTGTCCAAGCAAAAAGGGTTCTTAGTTTCCGAGATATACCTACGCAGTTTTGTAAAGTTGCGTGAAATAATTGTATTTCGTGATTTTAATTGATTATTAATTACTCGTAATAGTCAATTATCTACAAGTTACTCCCGCATTTCTCTTAAACTTAAGGGGAAGATATATAAAACAATGGTTAGACCTGCTGTCTTGTATGGATCAGAATGTTGGACCACAAAATGGATGAATGAAAGGCAATTGCATGTAGCTGAGATGAGAATGCTAAGAGGAATGTATGGTGTCACACGAATGGATAGAATAAGAAATTAGTACATAAGAGGAAGTCTGAAAGTGGCACCGGTGACTGAAAAGTTGTGCGGAAATTGGTTGGTATGGACATGTGATGCGGAGGAATGAGGAAAATGTCATGAGGAAAGTTTTGAGTATGCATGTCGAAGGCTATAAGAGTAGGGGAAGACCAAAGAAACGATGGATGGACTGTGTGAAAGATGATATGGCTAGAAAGGGAGTGACTACCGAGATGACGACTAATAGAGAAGTATGGAAGAAAGAGACGTAATGCGCCGGCACCCCAAATAAATTGGGATAAGGGCAGGAGAATGATAATGATGAGTCAATTATCTACAAGTTCATATAGTAAATCACTTTAAATATGGACGTCCAAGCAAAAAGTGTCCAGTTCTCGGCATTTATTTCCGAGATATAAGTTCGCAGTTTTGTAAAGTTGGGTGACAAAATTGCATTTCGCATTTTAATTTATTATTACATGACTTTATATATGATGTTTCTAAGTACCAGTTTTAAGAGAAAAGTTTAGTAAAAAGGTACCAATGATCGATGGCAAATTTGAAAAGGCTTTTTCTCAAATCAAGCTTTTTAATAATTACAACTTCAAATGTCTGATAAAAAAAAGAATGTAAGTACCAGTTTTTGAATATTTTTTAATCCTTATTATCAATTGACTATTCTAGATACCGAATCTTAACTCAAAACCCCACTGCTGGACCATTTTGGATGCCCACATATTTGACTCTTCGTGTCTGTCCGCGTTGTTCTTCAAAACTACGCAACCGATTCTCATGCGGTTTTCACCATAATTTAGAGATTTTACTCCGGAAAGTTTATGTGTTTAGTTTGTGTGTTCATTGATATTAAACTTACACATAATAAAGAAATCTCATAGTTTTGTCAAGTGTAAAAACCTTGCGAAGCAGGGATGGGTCGCTAGTCCTAACCAATATTGTATGTGCGAAAGAGAGTTTGTTTGTTACGCTTTCACGGTGAAACGGCCGAACGTATTTGGATGAAATTTGGCACATGGGTAGACTATGACCTGGGCTATGACATAAAATACTTTTTATCCCGATATTCCCACGGGATCGAGAATCGTGAAACCGCGGGGCTATAAATGGGGGGGATAGTATGTAATTGGTAAATTTAATTTAATTTTAATTTATTCAATCAATCAAATAACAATGTTAAAATTAAATACTATCATCAGTAGGTACACTTGGCTTATGCTAGTTAACAAAAACAGGTAGATGTTGCAACCAGCACCCTTACTAAGTTATGAAATAACTTGTATTAAGGGCAGTGGTACAAGCCCATACATACTTTTTTTTCACAAAGGAATTGCAGGCAGAACAAGTGCTACGAGTACAAAGAAAAATAACAAATCAAAGTTATGATAAGACCATAATTGCAGAAATTACAATTTAATTTATTTATTTAACATTTGGATTTTTGGGAAATAGGTTAGTGAACCTTTGATATCAGGTAGGAAACCTAGGTTTCTGTGGTTCTGAAGAAAGAGGATCTTATTTGAGGTGTAATTGAAATACCTGAAAACCTCTTTGGGAATCATTGTACTTAATATTATGAACAACTTTTTCTATGGGACTAACCCTAAATCGCAAAAAAACAGCTGTTCCTTTTATATATATAAATGTATGTAGCATTTGATACTTTTTCGCTATTTTTAATTAATAAGCGTGATTTATTGATAATGCATTTAAATACAGATGAAATAAGCATGCAAGATATAATTCTATGCCGCATGCCATCGCGTAACCACGCGGCCACTCGCACAGTAGCGAGCGCACTCTAGCATGCGCGAGCACACGCCCGTCAACGCTTGCGAACAGTCACCGCCGCAGTACATGAGTAAATACCCCCAGAGTCGTAGCTTCTATAAAGGGTTTTGAAATTGTTCACGATTGAGTATTCTGGTGACCATAGCGCATGCGAGTATTCGAGAGACTACACGAGCACTCGCGCGCGGATTCTCAGGCATCCGCTGCGTCCTCCGGCGGATTTTTCTCAACCACGCTCACGCAGTTGCGGTCTATCTGCGCTGACCGTAAGGAGGTACGATTCTTAAGCCTGCAACTTTTTTGACGTAAACAAAGCCAGAAGACTACGTCAGGATTGCAGCATGTACGGTACAAGGATCAAGGATCTTATTTCAGCTCTACAGTATTCTGTTCAATCCTACAACCCCCTCTTATTTCAAAGAACGTTTCAAGTTCCTTCATGGCACAATAATAGATATCTGAGGTCATCGGAAAACTTGAGAACTCAAGTTTTCCGATGACAGATTCCACCAGCTTTTATGACAAGTCTTTTACAGTTCAAGCAGTACGGTTATAGAATGCCTTGCCCGTGTCGATAAAACGTGCTTAATCTTTGTCCATTTTTAAAATTCTGGTACAAAAACACTTCCTGTTTCCTTAAACATCATCATTACATAATACAGTTCCTTGCTCTTGTTTCATACTGTACATGTGTATATATTTATATAGATAAGTATATGCTTTATATATATACGTATTTATTGTATATGTCAATAGTATACCACTGATTACCTGCAGTATTGACTCTCCTCCCTTAAATCCATCCAAAGGTTGTCTGTAAAAGATCGCTTTTAGCGATGAGACCGCCCATTGTGTCACCCTATGTAAAATGTCAACCTTTATAATCTGTAATTTTTAAAGAGTATTCTATTCTATTTTATTTTAAGGGTCTTTTGGCGCGCGGCCGAAATCGGAACTAATGCCGCCATTTTGTTTTTTAAATACATTACTTGGACGCATTTCATAGATTGCACTAAATGTTCACCAATGTGAACGTCATTCGAGCGCCAAAATTCCCATGTAGCAACATAGCGTTCTTTTGTTTCTACCTTCCATCCAAAAACGTTGTAAGTCTTCATAATATCCTTAGAACAATAGTTCAAATGAAAAAACACCTGAGGAGGAAATATAATATTTAAGATATTTACAAAGGCAGATGTGAGTAGAAACGCCCCAGAAGAACATCATAGTGACCTTATTGGTGATGTTCTTCAAAAACGTCAGGTACATAGTACTCGCAACCAGCGTGCGTATATCACCAGATGTATGAACGTAAACTGAGCGAAAGAAGTATGTTGGGAGCGTAGCAGGTGGCTTTCTATATATGTTTCTGCCTGCCCCCATGGGAAGAAGGTGTGTTTTATGTATGTATATTGTGTACCTTTGGCCAGCAGTAACCACGGGTAGGTAATTAATTCCGTTTGAATGTCACTGAAGCATGTCACGTTGAATGCTTGCTTAGCAATGGCATTTGTACTACTTTGTAGATACTCACTGCCATGTTATCGGCAAAGTAAATGGGGGAATTTACTGCACTGATTACTCACTTTATGAAGTAACAAGCCGTGTGCCCAAAGGGATTTCTTATCGACAACTTGGTTCTCTCATCGGTTGTACAGGTGCCTAAAGAAGACGAGTTACCAAAAACCGATTAGATACAAATTACTTTGACTTGTAAAGGCTACCTTTCACGTTTCTTACTTCAAAAATGACGGACTTATTTCCATATAAACTTTCATCAATTACTAGCTTTACCCGGCCCGGCTTCGCACGGGTAGCGCTAAGTATCTACCCTACCCTACCCTACCTACCCACCTACCCTACCTAACTACCCTACCTACCTATCCTACCTACCTACCTACTTACTTACCCTAACCTACCTACCTACCCTACCTACCTACGATATGTTGGGCATATTGTACCATTAACAGTTCGTAGTGACTCAAATGACCATTTATAACAAATGAACGGCTAGACTGATGTTTTGGCTGTAAATTGTTTTTATTCGTGAATCTCATATTTTAATACTTATTATCCTATTCCGGACGAAGACAAAGCCAAGAACATAAAAATCATAAAAATCGGTCCAGCCGTTCTTGAGTTCTAAATGGTGTAACTAACACGACTTTGTTTTATCGTGAAAAAAAAACCCGCTGTTCCCTACACTTATGTTCGAATAATTTGTTAAAATGTAGGGAACAGCTGATTTTTTTTTCGCGATTTCAGGTTTGGTCCCATAGTGAAAGTTGTTTATAATGATAAGTACAATGCCCCCTTAAGAGGTTATTGACGACTTAAAAATAACCTTGTATAGATTTAACCTCTTTAGAGAACGAATTTGCAAAAAAACGACCGAGCCTTACAGTAGTCGCATATGATGTGTAACATCTGACATCTCACCTTGGTAATAAGCAACTGGGCAGCAATAGAAATTAACCTCAAAATTTTAAAACGTTAAGTACTGAACTGCCATGGTTGCGAGCCTGTCCGAAAGGGATATCGTGGCCCTGGCACACAGGCATCTGAAGGAACACGGGTGGGTTTTAGTCAGTAAAAGTCTGACACTCCGTCCCGCTCCACCCAGAGCGGGAGAAGTTATTAAAAAAAAAAAAAAAAAGTATGTACTGAAATATTCGAATAATTATTCATTAGATACTAATCGCCCACTAGTCAAAGTTACCCCCTATATACTTACTAATTCCATGAGTACATTAATTCCATGCTATTATAAATTACTTACTAATTACATGCTATTAAAAAGGACTTAATTACTCCATGATCAAGCTGTCACTTCCGTCTTTTTCCCCTTTTAACCTTCCTTACCTTCGTTATATAAGGAACTCTGGTACAAAATTTCATGCCTCTGGACCTAGCAGTTGAGGCTGTGCGTTATCTGTCAGAGAGTGAATGAGTTTAAGATTTAAATTAAGCAGATGTGGGTGCAACTAGAAAGGAGACGGAAACGATTACATACAATATTGGGCCTAGGTGTAAAAAGATGAAACTGATGTCAATTAATAGCATATATAATAACAAAATTTCACTGAAAGTTCTGCGGATTTTGTCAATCTGAGAACAGAGATATAAGAGATTAAGTAAAAGTGAGGTTATGTTTATTAGATTTAGTAGAAAATATTTGAAAAATCATATGAATGAACGTCAATGACTTGAAGTCAAGTAGGTAGAGATCGCCTAATTTAAAACTGCACGCCCCTCCACAAAACATTCTGTACAAACACTTTAAAAGCGTAAGCAACAAGCAGTGGAGAACCCCGTCCCTTGCACGTCGAACCGCCAGCCCCGAGGCTGAGTGAGCCGTAGCATTTAATAGTAATCCCCGTTAATAATCATGAATTTAAACTTTCGATCCAGCCCGTCCCCAATTTGCTTTGCTGTTCCCCAACGACGCCCTAAGCCGAGGTTCGTACCCCACAGGGGGTGCCCTTAGAGCGCTGTCGTTTAGTTTTTAATACTTATATTTACGCTCCTGGCTGGAGGCTTTAAGCTAATACCTTAGGGCAGCCACAAGAAAGACCGGTTAAGCAGTCACGGCCTCTCAAGGTCAACTGCGAGATGCCATACACAAAAAAAAAAAAAAAGTAGTGGAGAGGCGTGTAGTTTTAAATTAGACGATCTCTTGACAAGTATGGATGGAGTTTTGGATAGGAGTCTAAAATAAAATAAAAATACATTTTAAAATAGTGTTTTATTCCTCTTCTATTATAATTAGAATGTCGTCTAAGAATTGTGCAGGTGGTACTATATGATCTTGGTACCTATAGGTATAAAGGCAACCGTCGCCGTGGTCAGAAAACATTGACTCGCCTGAAATCCCCAACACGAACACGTAGTAAGCAAGCGTGGGGATCGATTATCATTCTTTTTCTGTCTGAAAAGACACCTTTCCAATTATGTTATAGCAGGCTGCTATACTTATACAGTAAAAAAAAGAAGTTTATTTACAATAACACAAGAGTAAGTACAGACGCCAGCAGGTCAAGCTACCCGAAACTGTCAAATTTCCCCAATTAACCTTGAACCTTATGCTGTAGGGATAAAGTTGAAAATCTATTAAATAAATTTGACAGATTGTAGTAGCTTGATGTGCTGGCCTCTGTACAACAATTAAAACAATCAATCAATCAATCATTTATTATTTGTAAATAATAGGTAACAAAAAAAAAACAGATCTTAAAAGTAAATACAGTGCGCTATGTTTTGTCTATGGTAAGACATACAAATATGGGTAGTTTTAAAGTTAACAGTAAAAAACAAAAAAAAAATATATTCAAAAAATGTCAAAAGTTCAGTAGGTAAATGTCAAAGAAAGAGAAAAAAAAATTTTTGAATATGTTGTTGTTACAAACTTAATCATCCAGGAACTCGTCAACCGTGTCAATGAAATTTTTTTGCAAAGTTTTCTTGAACTTGTGAACAGTTAATTTTTTTATCTGATCTGGTATTTTATTATAAATTCTTGGAGCGATGCCAAAGAAGCTTTTACACATTAGAGCCGTTTTAAATTTTGTGTGACGAGTTGAGTTTTTCTAACATCTGATAATTTAACTAATAAGCGCAGCTAACAACGCCCCTCTCCAGATACAGAATATAAAAAAAAATGATGTTCCTTGCAAAATGCAAAAAGCGATTAAGTTAATATAGTTAATTTAGATTTAGTTAATTAATAATAAAAACAAAAAAAAATAAGATAAAAATAAACACATTATGAATTGGGATGTATTTTGACGTTGAGTTAACGTGGTGACTGTAGGGCGAATGAGGTGTGCGAGGGGTGCTTGTAGTGTTTGTGGTGTGTGGTTTTGTTGGGATGTGTGAGGGAGTGATGAGACACTTCCACGAGTTTGTCTGTTTCATCATAATTTTGTGATTTTAACCAGGTGTTAAGTTTAATTTTGCATTTGCTATTGGTTAATGGGTAGATGTATAAGCTTATGTTTAATTTGTTGTAGATTTTTGAACGAATGTTTTTGACGACTTGCAGCTACGGTTCTACAAAGTATTACAAACCCTATTCAAGCGGCGTGTAGAACAGCATTTAGGATCAAAGGTAAGTTGGCTGTGTTTGCGAAGAATAGTTTGGAGGATAAATAGCTGTCTGACGGTGAGGACCTGGCAGAGGGCATAAATGGAATTCAAATATCGGGTCGGATTCCTTGCCAGCACCTTCAGGACTGCGCTCGTTCGACCCGTAGGATTAGTTTTACCGGCACCACCCGAGACCGTTAGGTAATACCCCACAACAGACTGAGCGAGCGCAAAGTAGACTCTGAGCTTTCTAAAAATATATATGAGTTTTCTCACACGAGCTACAGTTGAAACAATATGTGGCTTCCATTTCAGGATGATATCAAGAGTGACTCCAAGATATTTAATAATAGGGGTATTTTCTAATTGTTGACAGCCGCAGTTTGGGCAGGTGTGTGCAAGAATTTCAATCGGTGTAAGGGGCTGACTTGACTTCATAGTAAAGAATGTGATAAATTTGGTCTTATTACCATTTATAGTGAGAAGATTTATGGTCAGCCACCTATGACGGTGCTCAGAGCAAACTACGAGTTGAGGCGAGTTTCAGTCCACTCCCGGCCGTGAACAATTAGAGCTGTTTCATTTGCATAAGCTATAATTTTGCAGTTGGGTAAGGATAACTGACACAGCTCATTCACGTATATTATGTGAAAAAGTGGGGGTCCCAGGATACTGCCCTGGGGGACACCAAAAATAATCGTCTTCTGGTTGCTAAGGTGGTTTTCAAGTTTTACTATTTGTTTACGACCTTTATGATAACTCCTGAAGAGATCGTGGGCCATCCCGCGAATACGAAGATTCTCTAGCTTCGAAAGAAATATGGGGGAATTAAGACAGTGTCGAAGGCTTTGGATAGGTCTAAAAAGATGGCAAGAGTGTTATATTTATTTTCCCAATGGCTAATAATCATATCTGTAAGTTCCAGTACAGCATCTTCAATGGATTTTCGCGTCCTAAAGCCATACTGATTATTAGAAACTAGGTTAAATTTATTTAAGTGTTTGGTGAGCCTATGGTTTATAACTTTTTCGAATATCTTAGAGAGGGTATTCAACACTGATATGGGTCTGTAATTAGCGACATTGTCCTTTTCTCCCAACTTATAGATAGGGTGGACAAATGCAGTTTTGAGAACATCAGGAAAAGTTCCTGTTGAAAACCACAGATTGAAGATGAAAACAAGGATCGCAATAAGAATGAGATCTAGAATATAAAATCGTACCATTAATCTGGATGTATTACTATGAAATACCTAAATAAAATACCATCAAACATTCACCATAGATATGGCTGATGGCGTCTTGTACGGTCGACGACAAAAGTCGATTAACACTGCCACTTTTACACACTCGAAATTGACACAAAATGATTCGTTATATTGTATTTCAGCTTTTCATATACCTAGTAGCTAAGAGTTAACATTATTTTAATTGTACTTCTGTTCCAATTTTAATTATATGTTTAGCTCAATTATTAGACACTTAAGAATGGTAATAATAATAAGATAATGCAGTAGCAGTGTATATTATACCTCTATTCCAGACTATTATCAAATGGTCATCATTTACAATAACAGAGCTATAGGGGCGTAATTAATTCCGTAAGGACGTCTGCAACATGTCAAGGCGAATGCATTGCATTGCAACTTGTTGAATACTGCAACTTAACGGCTTGATACTTGGCATCTCACTTGGTTTTTAGGAGGAGTTATGACACTTGGTCGGTCGGTACTTGTTGCTTTTTGAGGTGGTTTAGAATTCATGAATTTTTTTTGTTTAGAATTACGATTATTTACGTCAATACTTATCAGAAGTCGATATTTCATCATTTGATTTGTTACACATTCGTCGTACGGGCAATAAAAACAAATGACACCTCACAATATTCTGAGTGGTTCCCATGCCTTTTCACTTACCCCTGGGTGCAGGCAAAGATGAGCAGAAGAGCCTTATTGTTGTCTACAAATAATACAAAAGAGTCATTCCATGTCTCTGTTACCCCTTTATCGGTCGCGGCTATCTTGCGCGAATGTGGCGCATCTGTGGCGCCACTTTGCGGATGGTGCCACGCCGATCAGCACGTGTGATAATTACGATAACTTACTTAAACTTACGTCGCTGGAATCGCTATGAAATAAACTAACACATTAAAAATGGAATAGTACAATTTTACCTTGTAATATATTATCAATTCAAATTTGTAATCAGGATAATCAGTCTTGCATGTTACCCAGTAACTGGGTTGTGGAGGTCAGATAGGTAGTCGTTTCATGTAAAATACCGGTATTCGGCCACATTCGGTTAGACTAGAAGCCAATTTCGACATAGTTGAGGAAAGGCTAGGCAGATGATGAGCCATTCCATGTGCCAGGCTTGGTGATCCTGATCATGGACATATTTACGGATTGAATTTATGATACATAATCTGCCTATAATGTTCCCACTGCTGGGACACAGGCTTCCTCTATCTGTAAGAGGGAGTGGGCCGTAATCCACCACGCGGGCCCAGTGCGGGTTGGTGGATATGTCTTCGAATTTTTAGTTCTAGGACATGCCGGTTTCCTCACAATGTTTTCCTTCGCCATTTTGAGAGCAGTGGTGATGAAATAATTTACACAAAGTAAAGGGCCTGTCTGGGTTCGAACCTACGACCTACTACTCGTAAGTCGAGGCCGTTAACCACTGGGCCACCACTGCTTTGAATTTATGATGATAATGATGAAATAAATCAGGTAAAACATGTCGTCAGGGAAGTTTTTTATATGAATGTGGATGGCTATGGCTAAGAGTAGGGGAAGACCAAAGAAACGTTTTGTATATCGAGATGATAAGAAATATGGAAGAAAAAGAGACGTTGCGCTGAACCTAAAAAAAATGGGATAAGAGCAGGATAATAATGCCGAAACAAATCATCTAAACAACAATAAAAGTATCAACCACGTTCAATCCTCACATTCACGCTATAGAACGTGAAACCCCCAAAGCCTAATCGCTTCGTTTGCCTGACATGTCATAATTTATGACATAAACGAGTGCTATCTTCAACTTGATATATTAGGGGGAATTAAACAATTAGAGCCTTATTCTACGTGCTAATGAGTTTAAATATCGTTTAAACCTGGACTTAAAAGGGGTAGGAAAGAAGTACTTACAGTTAACGCGTATGTGTGGCTGTAGGTTTCATGAGAGTAAACAGGTACCTAACAGTGCTAAGGTCGGTATTTGATGGAAAATATCGAGTGGCTATGTTCGTGTAGTTTAGGATCGGGTAACTTGAACTTGGCCATATAAATGCTATGCAATTTTAATCGGATAAAAGGGTTTTAGTAAAAGGGTTACAAGAAACGTGTTTTTTCGGCATTTTTTGCTCGAACTAAATACGGTACGTAACCATTCGTGTGCTAGTCCGACTCGCTTGTATGGGGAATCAGAAGAAAATTCACCCTGTTAATTTATTGCTCCAAATAAATCTTTGCGTAATCTTTATGAGATGTGTGCTTTTTGTAAATGTAAAGTCAAAGAAATCAATTGGTGACTACCAATTCAAATCGTCCGTAAATTCGATTCACAACTGCCATTCTGACGGTTGTATGAAATTGCTACACCACGGCAAATTGACGTAGCGTATCAATTTGATAAACAACTAATTTCCATGACTGTTACCATTAATAAGTGCACTAGAACACGCACTTATTCAATTGACACTATGTAAATTTACGGAGATGTTGCCTAAGTATACGGTAAGCTAACTTTACATACAACCACAAGCTTATAAGCACTGCAAAATACCTTCGGAATCTTCCATCACCAAAGCAACATAAAACCAACATTACCAGCCTTTGATCGTCGATTCTAGTTCAAAACGTTGTGCCAAACTGTCATGGCCGCTGAATTCTGCTACGTTAGCTTAAATGAGCACAATTAAGTATGTTGCGTTCATTGCCGGTTGAGTGCGGTGAACGCGGGACCGGCAACACACGGCAGCGGAATTAATACTAACTAGGATTTACGGACGGATGTACAAGGTATAAGCAGAAGCGTAACTCTGCGTTTACGCAGGTATAAAAACCCGGCCAAGTGCGAGTCGGACTCGCGCACGAAGGGTTCCGTACCATTACCTATAAAAATGGCAAAAAAATCACGTTTGTTGTATGGGAACCCCCTTAAATATTTATTTTATTCTGTTTTTTAGTATTTGTTGTTATAGCGGCAACAGAAATACATCATCTGTGAAAATTTCAACTGTCTAACTATCACGGTTCATGAGATACAGCCTGGTGACCAGACGGGCAGATAGACAGACGGCGTTTTACCCTTTGGGTACGGAACCCTAAAAAGTAAGTTCAAAAACTATGACCCGACTACTGAATATCACGCTCTAAAAAGTATATAGCAAGAAAATATTTTTATCTGATATTGTTATGTACAAACTATTCAATATTCATAATTATCATCTTAATCAGCCTAAAATGTTACCACTGCTGGGACACAGGACTCCTCTCTGTGAGGTGGAGTCCTTAATCCACCACGCGGGCCCAGTGCGGGTTGGTAGGTGTCACATGTCTTCGAATTTTTGGTTCTAGGACATGCCGGTTTCGTCACGGTGTTTCACCATTTTGAGAGCAGTGCTGATGAAATAATTTACACAAACTAAAGTGCCTGCTTATGTTCGAACCCACGTCCTACAACTCGTAAGTCGCGGCCCTTACCACTGAGCCACCACTGCTCTCTTTATTCAATATTCGTCGTCTATCTATTAAATAAAAAACTTACCCGTAATATATTTTAATGTATTTAATATATTTTCATAGTGATGGTCAGAGGATAGCCGTGGTGGTCACTTAACTTATAACTAGCGGACGATCAAGAAGCTTCCAACGATACCTTATTTGTCAAATTATGTTAATGAGTTTTGAAGTTATGAGGGAATGTATGAACATGTAACATACACCCACATATATAACGGTCAAAATCGTAACCCTCCTTTCTGCTTCGTAGTAGTCGGGTAAAAACATGTATTCTACATGTTATGTCTGCTGTTTCGTTTATGGTTTACACCTACAACAAGTTTTAAATGCTAGTTAACAAAACTCGTCCAAAATTTAAACAAAGTATACTCGTATATATCAATATATGTCTAAAAAAAACCGGCCAAGTGCGTGTCGGACCACGCACAATGAAGGGTTCCGTAGTTAGGATGAATTTATCCTTAAAACAAACTTAACAATGAAGTTTAAAAACATGTTCTCCTATATATACTCCACATACATATATATCCACATACTTCGATATACGCCACGGTCAATTTTCCAACTGAAAATTTAAGTTTGTAATCGCAAAAAATGATTTTTTTATGAGATAAAACTACAAATTAACAATTTTCGTGACACCTTGCTTCTGCCCAAATTTCATGATTCTAGGCCAACGGGAAGTACCCGTATAGGTTTTGATTTATGTGCGAGATATTCGCAATTTTTTTTATGTGATAAAACTACAAATTAACAATTTTCGGACTTTTTCCTTTACTTGTGCTGTGAGACCTTGCTTCTGCCCAAATTTCATGATTCTAGGTCAACGGGAAGTACCCTATAGGTTTTGATTTATGTGCGAGATATTCGCATTTTTTTTTTATGTGATAAAACTACAAATTTACTATTTTAAGACTTTTTCCTATACTTGTGCTGTAAGGCCTTGTTTCTTGCCAAATTTCATGATTCTAGGTTAACGGGAAGTACCCTATAGGTTTTGATTTATTTGCGAGTATCGAAATATGTCGCAATAATGTCGCTTATATCGCCGTATTTTTTTATTGCGTTGACTTGGAAACTTGTTTTTTTTAGAGCTTCAAGAGACTATAGACTTACGTATGATATTAATTTCAACTTGATACCTCTACGCGTTCCTGAGAAAAATGGTCTTGACAGACTGACAGACAGACAGACGGACAACGAAGTGATCCTATAAGGGTTCCGTTTTTTCCTTTTGAGGTACGGAACCCTAAAAAACGTCAAAATACAGGTACAGCCTGATTCAAACTTTATGGCGGATCGGAACATGAGGCGAATCACTGCGCAGTAACGTATTCATGTGTCAACGGGAGTGAGGATGCGGTCTGCGCAGCGAGCAGCGCACTTCAGAGCCGCCATAAAGTTTGACGCACACTATATGAGACATGCTTTATAGAGTACATTATATTTGTGGACATTATGTTTGGCAGATTTTACTTGAAATCACCTTATCATGATTGATATAAGTACCAGCGAATAAGTTACTTATCTTTGCACGGCTATCACAAGCCTACGATGTCATCAGACTAACCATGCCTTTTTTTTTTTTTTGGTGGGAAATTATCAAATAACTTCTCCCGCTCTGGGTGGAGCGGGAGGGAGTGTCAGACTTTTACTGACTAAAACCCACCCGTGTTCCTTCAGATGACAGACAGGCTCGTAGCCCTGGCAGGAGACTAACCATGCCTAGTAGTGGATTGAGTAAAAAAACTGTAGAACCTTTTTGGTAGACGGAATTTAATTTCTTAGGTAAGTAACTCATCTGCAATCTCTTCGGTGTTGGTCCAGAAATGATGTACAACATAAGTGGGCAAACGTCTATATATTATAATAATACACAATACATAATTATGTATTAATTGTTGTTTCTTCTTTTCTTTCTTTGACAATTTAAATGAAGAACGTCCAGTTTATGCCGTCTCACAGCTAGGCAAGGGATCTGGTGCTGAAGTTCAATCTTCTATGAAACAATCTAGTTCAGCTCACCATATTTGCCTGCCAACATACAACATAGACCAACTTCATCTAGTATCGTCATCGCCAAGCGGTTGGTCGACTCTTCACGCGACCACAGGGCATAGCCTATTTTTAGCCCAAAGAATCAGCATTGATATCCAACATGACAATGCTGCCAGTCTTTTGGGCACTTTTCCCATTGACAGGGATGCGGGCGCCCAATGAATTTTTTGATGCCCAATGAGCTCTTCCCCATTTTTTATTATATTCTTGTACATATTAAACAATATTAGTTTTAGTATATGCGAAACCCGAAACACGTGTCTAGTATTTTTATGTAAAGAATCTATGTACAAAATTTCAATACTGTATCATGAAAAATCACAAAGTTATAAGGTTGTTAAGTTACCGGGTTGTCCGTACAAAAACATGCTAACGGCGCCCCCGCGCCTCCAGGGTCGTCTTGCGCTCATTGATAATAATTTGGCAGTAGGTACCTAACCGTACGGCGATTGTATTGTAAGTAATTAAATGGTGATAACATTTCCCATCACACTTAAATATTTTTAAGACAAAATATAACATGGTGTAAAAATTATTGAAATCGATTCAGTTCCTTATTCTGAACAAATTATATTCAGGTTTCGCATATACTAAAAATAATGTTGTATATACGAGTATTAGGTTGGGGAAAAAGTCTTTGCGCATTATAGTATGTATGAACTTGTGATAAAATCTCTTTGGCAATATTTGTATCTGGCTGGTTTTGGTATCGTTGAAAGTTTAAATTTTAAAGAACATAATTCCAAATTCAAATTAGGAAAATGTGTGATTTTCATTTATTTTGTTTTTCGTACTGTCAAGATGAGTGAATCTAATGAAGAAATTCGATGCATTTTAAAATTTTACTACAAAAAAGGTAAAAATGCAACGCAAGCCGCGAAAAAAAATTGCGATGTTTATGGACCTAGTGCAGTGACTGTGAGAGTAGCACAAATTTGGTTTAAGCGTTTTCAATCCGGAAATTTTGATGTCAAAGATGCACGTCGCTCTGGTCGCCCTGTCTGGTAATTACGGATATTTGAAAAAGTGGAGCGAGATAGGCATCAGAGGGATCTTGCAGATAGGCAAGAGAGGCATATCAGTAGTTACGACGTAGCTGAAGAACTGGGGATTGACCACATAACAGTTTTGGCACATTTGAAAAAAACTGGGTACACAAAAAAGCTCGATATTTGGGTACCTCACGAGCTCACTGAAAGAAACCTAATGAACCGTGTACTCATTTGTGGTTCTTTATTACGACGTAATGAAACCGAACCATTTTTGAAGAAGCTGATAACTGGTGATGAAAAGTGGATTACGTACGACAAGAACGTGCGAAAAAGCTCATGGTCAAAGGCCGGTCAGGCTTCACAGACTGTGGCGAAACCCGGGTTAACTCGCAACAAGGTGATGCTGTGTGTGTGGTGGGATTGGAAGGGCATTATTCATTATCATTCATTTGTATCCATCGATTCTGAACTCTACTGCGAACAACTGATGAGATTAAAGCAAGAAGTTGAGTGAAAGCGGCCGGAATTAATCAACAGAAGGGGTGTGGTTTTTTATCATGATAACGCTAGACCTCACACATCTTTAGCCACTCAGCAAAAATTAAGAGAGTTTGGCTGGGAGGTGTTAATGCATCCGCCGTATAGTCCTGACCTTGCACCTTCAGATTTCCACCTGTTTCGGTCTCTTCAGAATTCTTTAGGCAGTTTCAGGTTAACATCACGAGAGGACTGCCAAAACCACTTGTCGCGGTATTTTGATCAGAAGTCCCAAAATTTCTATAGCAATGGGATCATGTCCCTACCTACAAAATGGCAAAAAGTTATCGAACAAAATGGTACCTACGTACTTTAGTTAAATGTAAATAAACTATATTAAAAAATGATTTGAATTTTCTTAAAAAATGCGAAGAAACTTTTTCCCCAACCTATTATAATAATTGAAATATTTTTAAGTATATTTTTTTTAACTACCCCCTAAAGTGGGATTGTGGGTGTCCATGTCAATAGAAGAATTTTAACGCGCGGTCTGATTAACTCTAAACTCCGTATTTATACTCGTACTAAGGACCAAAAATAAAGATTAATGTGTGTCATGGTTTTTGAAAAATGTATCCATAACGGGGTTAAAAGGGATAGTCAGTTTTACAGGCGTTAATTAAGGCTTGTTGATAAAATACAAAAAAAAAAAACAGAACAACTTATTTCAGTTAGTCGCATTTCTCTCATACCTTAAGCTCGCTATATAGCAGCTAAGTATTCAAAGCTGGGCTTGAGTGAAGGTTCTACTGGCGACGTCACTCAGTTCGAAGCTCGTTCAATGCTTTAACTACGTGCACTACAGTCTGTTTGTTATTGACAGGGTTTTGGGACGAGAGATGCAGTGTTTTAAATGTTTTTATTACCATTGATGTACAGAACGATGATGCTCATTTCTAAAGAAATCTCTTTCTTAGAAAGAGATGTAGACACCGTGTGTAAGAGTAAAAGAAAAAATAAGGTACATATAATAAAAAATAATTCAATTATTTAAATAAAACATGTCATTGTAATAACTGCCACTCAGTATAATTTCCGGGATCAGCCTGAATTTTTAGGTGTTGTTTTACAAACATGTGTAAGGCTCATAATAGTTTGCGTTCTGTAGTTTCTGCCTCTCCCATGGGAAGAAAGTGAGTGTTATGTTACTAATAGATTTCGCATTAAATTAAGTTCCATGGTTAATGCATAATCAGCCTATAACGTTCCCACTGCTGGGACACACGCCTCCTCTCTGTGAGAGGGAGCGGGCTGTAATCCACCACGCGGGCCCAGTGCGGATTAAAGGATGCATCATGTCTTCGAATTTTCGTTTCTAGGACATGCCGGTTTCCTCGCGATGTTTTCCTTCACCGTCTTGAAAGCAGTGCTGATGAAATTAATTATTCAAAGTAAAGCATCTGTCTGGATTCGAACCCACGACCTATTTAACTTGTAAGAAGGATACCACTCGGCCACCACTGCTCTCATGGTTAATGGTAGTGAAATAATTATAGCCATCACACAATAGTTGTAAACACATACACGCATAACATCACGCCTGTAATCCCCGAAAGGTTAGGCAAACGTGTACCTATAGTAAAAGAAAAGAAAGAAAGAAAATACGTCTATTTGCGGTAAACAACGCAAGGAAATAAAAACACAAACACGAAAGAACAAGTTGAGGGAAAATATGCGTCACATTCACGCAAAACGGCCATCGCTCAGCATAATGCTGTGACCCTATGCGAAACAGAGCCCCAGCGCTGGTTTTCAGCGACAGCCGGCGTTGACGTGATGGCATCAACCGGTGCAGCATACACCCACATTTCGCCAGTTATGTTGAAGTCCCATGTAATAGGGGGCGAGCCTATTGCCATCAACCAGGCACAAATCCAGACTCCGGGCTGCCACTGAGAAATTCCTAATGGAAAATCCCAATAAAACTTTGCCCGACCTGGGAATCGAACCCAGGACCTCATGCTCAACAGTCGCGCTTGCAACCACTAAACCAATGAGGCATGCAACAACGCGGCCAATAGACACGCGGACAATAGTTGTAGTGCATAGAAATATTATATCTATGTTGTAGTATAATGCCCAATACAGTGTGCCAAACACATGAATTGACATCACTAAATCGGCTCAGCCACAGAAGCTTGTATTGATAAGGGCCGCGGTTGATTTGCGCGAACGTAATACCCATCCATTAAAGTTGTCAAAAAATAATAGGCCCGTTTTGACATTTAACTTGAATCGATTATCGCGACGTAACTAGTGAAGTAATCATACGACTCGGTACTCGATACGCACGACAAATCGATTCGAAAAAAAAATTATATCAAAACGGGCCTATTATTTTTTGACAAGTCTAACCCACAGAACATTAATACTCCTACGGAGGTCTAACCTCTCTAACATTGTGAGTGCACTGTGCACAGGATCAATGTAGCTGATCGCTAAGAACAGGTTTCGCCGAGACAGTTCATAAATGGAATTTATGAATTAATTATTAATGTTTTTTTTTTCATTCGTTATTCATTAATTTTTTTTGTGATTATATTTGTTTGATTACTAGTTTATTTATCTATTTATAAGTATAAAAATATGTAGAAACTGTTTGTACTTCTCGTCACTTGTCCCTAAAGGTTCATTAGAAAACTAGCGTCAAACAGCATCTGTCTGGCATTAATGCTGAAATGAACCTTTTTGGCGCAGCCGTGAGGCACACATTATTGTTGTTAAAACATTATTTTCACTTTTTTTTTTTGTTGTTTGTATTTTGTGTTTCACGAACTGTGTCCAAATAGACTTTATTCATTCTTTCTTTCTTTCATCCATTTCCATATCCACACTAATAAGTATTATAAATGCGAAAAAAGTAACTGTCTATCCGTCGGGCGGTCTGTCTGTTTGTTAACTTTTAACGGCTGAACGGATTTTGATGAAATTTGGTACGCAGACCATGACCATACACAGTATAAAAAGAAATAAAGAAAGAAAAAGGATTTATTGGGACTCCCACAGACAGACTCCCGGAACAGAAAGGGATAGGTACTTTTAATCCCGGTAGTACTTTCCCGTGGGATAAATTCCGACGACCCAGCGGGCAAAACGGGCAAAAGCTAGTAGCTAATACATAATTATGTTTCTTGTTAGTTCAATTAGAGTAAGTTGTTTTTTCTGCTCGAGTACCTATTTTAATTAAATAAAAGATGTCCACATTGTTTTCCTCAGTTTCACTGAAACATTCCAAATCTTGTGTTTAACAAGAAAATTAAGCAGGGATGGCATTTTCAGTGTCAAAGGACAGATTTGGGACGCTCGCTGGTTTCGACTGACTGAGTGACTTTTAAAAAGAAATTAAGAGTCTTATTTTCACTCTTATAAAATATTTAAGCATTCCATATCCTTATTTCTATATAAAAATGTTATTTTTTTATTTATTAAACATCTCACGCACAAAGGCGGACTTAACGCCTTAGGCATTCTCTACCAGTCAACCAAAGGTGGTGAAGAGATAAGATGGCGGGTGTATATATATTATAATTTATACTAATGTTATAAATGCGAAACAAACTGTATCTGTTTGTTAGTTAGTTACCTTTTCGCGCATTAACGGCTTAAGGTGAATCCGCAGTTGTAGCCCGCGAAATTCAATTCAAATTTTCTTAAGTTTTTTGCAATTTGCAGGTCAGTGTCAGGTCAGGTGGGGTGTCTTGATCAAAATATGATTCGCGACTATAATAGATACGTATTTACAGAATTAAAATCATTAGATTCATTAATACATCTCTCTGAGTTAGATTTGTTCCCCAATGTCATGATTTCATGAAAAAGTCATTCAATGGAACAAATCTAACGTACAAGACCATTTGGACATAAGATATTTTTTAAATAAAATTGAATAAAAAAATAATTTATCATAAAACGTTATTATTAATTATGAGAAAACTAGTTTTTTTTTTTAGAAAGCTGACAAGAAAATTATTGACGTAGGTGTGCCTCAAAACCAGATGGTCGGCCATTGAAGTGACTATCCTACGCCCACAAACATTCTCGGTTGAAAAGGTCCAGGTTCCCAAGATTGTTATGATTTTCATTTCATCGCCAGACGGCTTACAGGTACTCGTAAGTCGACTTATTTAATTTTTTAATGACGTAACGTCTTTATTTGAAAACAGTCTCGTTTCATAAAAGTTCCAGAAAGGTTACCTATACTATTTTTATTACTTACTAGCTGATCCCACAGACGTTGTCAAAAACTCATAGAAAATGCACTTTCAGTTTTCCCGAATTTTCCAATTTTTCCGACATCTTTTCAAATTTTCCTATTCATAAGAACCTTACTCAGACTTCAAAGAGTATTTAAAAAAAAAATATCCGATGTGGTCCAGGCATTCACGAGTTTTGCGCTTAGCAACACATTCAGCCATTCATTTTTATTATATAGATTTGAGGTAATAAAATAGCATAATTATATTGTTCACCCTTTTCAGTGTACTCCTCTAGCTTTTCTTTTCCACAAAAGCTGTCTTGTCGTTTAAATTAAAAAAAATCAAATTCAAATTTATTTATTTTGGAGCAACTGGATCCAAAAGTTAGTATACAAAAACTGAGAAACTATTGTTAGTACTTAAATACAATTACAAAGGACAACACTCATCATACCTATACATAAATAATTCTATACACAAGTGCCCCTGTGCTGAGACGTGCTGGCCCCGTCAAAATAACCCATAGGGAGACGCCTCCCTAAAATATACCAGACGAACGAAATGTCTCAACACAGGTGCACGTACATCTTCAGCTATCGTTTTCAGTAGGTTTTAAAGTAGGTACCTATCTACGTTCATTATTATTCTATCCCTTTATGTCTATTTTACGAGTTGCATTAAACGTAGGTGGAATTTTAATTTCGTTGTCCTCTCAAGCTTTTTATTCATGAACGTTACTTTCAACTTAAATAGCCACCCCTCATTTGAGAAAAAAACCGAAAGTTACTTTATTTTCCTGAAAATTAGCACAGGCATACCAAGCCAAAATACGTTTTGTTTTTTCAATGTGAATACAGTAATGCATCATTATAATATCAGGAATTTCTCAGTAGCAGCCCGGAGTCAGGATTTCTACCCGGTTGATGGCAATATGCTCGCCCCCTATTACATGGGAGTTAAACTTAACTGGCGAAATGCGGGTGCATTGTACACCCTCAGTCGTACACCTCTGTCTAACTCTTCTAGGATTACAGGCGTGGTGTTATATGTATGTATGATAATATAATTATAATATTTAACGTCACGCTCGCATCAATCAAACCCCACCTCAACCATAATAGGTCGATCCAGTAGGTTAGTAGTTAATACAGCACAAATCAAAAGCATATAGTTATATTAACCCTAGCGCGGCTTATCGGGCATCTACGCGGCTTACGGACGGTTAACACTAAGCTCGCTATGAACTAAGTGAATGCGACTTACGAGTTGTAAGTGATTTAGTTAGACTAAGGGTGGATTCCACCAATTCAACCAAACCCGATCAGCACATCTAGACCGCGTTCAAGAACTGTCAGTGTCATCATTGTTGTGGAATATTGACATTGTCTTGTATGTTACATTGTCAATAATATTGTAGCGGCATCAACATCGCCACATGCGAACTACGCGTCACACTGACGTCACTCAAATCTTGCATCGCGCAAGCAGAGTTTACCGCGCAAATAGCATATAATTATACAACGTCCCAACATCAAACGTTAGGCAGTTGCCCACCAGACACAACACCCGTCTGGTCGGAGGATCCTCCCTTTTCTATGGTGGATGAGTGAACTTTACACCCTGTTCCTCATACCACCAAAATATCACGATACCGTGGTAATAATGATGGTGAATATCACAGGATTTTAGGAAATCTTGAAATATCGCGAGATTAGGATCATGATAATATTGACAAATGTAACATGCCCCATTGACAGCTCTTGAACGCAGTTTAGATGTCACTTTCAGTTTCAATGGTGAAACTGGCCCTTAGACACATTTCGTGCGTGAGGATTTGTAGATTAATGGCGTATTGATTAAACTAATATTCGAGTATCTTCGCCTATATTGAAGTTTGTGTGCTGCATATGTGTGTCAATAATTTAGCAGTCAGTTGTTGAAAGGAGGGGGGTGTTCTCGAAGAGAGGAGGCCTGTGTCCCAGCAGTGGGAACATTATAGGCTGATTATGTGTTATGTGTGTTGAAAGGGGTGATTATGGAGATTCTAACCCTTTCTTTGGAATAAGCAAGTTTGTGACCAGGCGATGGACATTTTGACTTATAATGCATTATGTGAACTACATTGTCAATGGGGCGTAACTATTGAGAATGTCCTATTGAACATGTGCATTGACATATTGTAGGGAGCCATCCGAGAATATTCGAAATACGCACAATGAGTTCCGTAGTTGTGATGGATATATCCCAAGAACAAACTTAACATTGTAGTTGAAAAACATGTTCGCTCATAAATTCCAACTGCAAATTTAAGTTTGTACGCACTATATTGAGAGATTTACTAAGTAATTTTAAGACCATAGACTTCTTATAGGTTTTCCTGTAATTTATAAGTAAAGAACTATTTTCTGTATTTCTTTTTTGCTAAGTAGTTTCGGAGATAAGGGGAATTAAATTTTGGTCTATTATATCTTAAATAACTTTAAAAGTAATTATTTTAAAATTATAAAAAAAAAAACTGATATCCTTATATCAAGTCCTTTATTTGATCACGGTAGGTACAGTTTGCAAGGAGGACACGGTGAAGCATACGGTGGAGGTCTGCCCTGCTTGGGAGGAGCACCGCCGTGTCCTCACGGAGGCGATCGGCGGCGGCGATCTCTCGCGTCCGGTCCTGGTTCAGGCCTTGGTTCGGAGCGAGAGTGCATGGGAGGCCGTCACCTCCTTCTGTGAAGCAATAATGCTCGCGAAGGAGGAGGCGGAACGCGTGAGGGAGAGGAAGGGTTCGCGCCCTCACGCCCTTAGTCGCCGCAGGAGACGTCCTAGGCGTCGGGAGTCGCAAGCCGATTTCCGGCCACCGTAGGCGCGGGCCTGCGGACGGTGAGCGATGGGTAGCTCGCCGTCCGATAAGGACCAGGCCCGGGTCGACGGCGCGTTGTGTTCCACGCGCGCCTCAAAGAGATGTCAGCACAAACTGACGGGGTCCGTTAGGACCAATGCCTGCCGGGGTTGCGAGTTTGTCCGAAAGGGATATCGTGGCCCTGGCACACAGGCAACGGAAGGAACACGGGTGGGTTTTAGTCAGTAAAAGTCTGACACGCCCTCCCGCTCCGCCCAGAGCGGGAGAAGTTATTTGATAATTTCTGCAAAACATTTTTTTTTTCTAATTTGCCCCTAAAAGTGACCCTAATATTCAAAATTCATTTATTTACGATACACGTTCGTGTTTGGGTACAGAAATTCATAAGTACATTCGTTTTATCGTTTCATTCGTATTTTTAATTAAGTTAGGATAAGCGCATTTATCGCATTGTGTTATAGTTAAACCATTTCACGAAGTCCGTTTGGTTATTGCAATTTGAACCTTATGTTTACCGCCATTAGAGCGACAAGAGAGGACTTCGTGAAATAGTTTAACTATACCCTGTAATGGTAGATGTAAGAATGAAAAAAAAAAAATGTGTCAAATTCCAACTCAATCGGTCTAGTAGATTCGGAGCAAATCTCCGTGTATTTCATGAAAATAACGAATGTTTTTTTTTAAAGATAAGATAAGATTTCTTTATTTTTTTAAACATTGTATACATACAAGAGCATTCAAGATATTAATGTCATCGTTCGTGTTCCAAACAGACTATTCATACATAGTTGGGAAGGCGAAGGAGGGATAGCCAAAACCGAATCGCGTAATGACTCATGAAAAAAGCGAACATATTTTTGAGAGTGCAGCAACCTGTAATATTGTATGATACCGTTTGCAACGTAGTTTCGGCAGCTCACTTTGAGCGCCTCAAAGTTCGCCCGAGAACTTACATGTAACCCACACCTATTCAAGCTCAAGTAACTCCATATACAACCACCTTTATCCACAATATAAATAATCCGGTCGCTCCTAACATGATCATTGATCAGCAACTAAGGGGTGTTAGTTAGTAGCTCATTGGAGTAGCTAGTACACGTAATAACTGTAACGCACAGTCACTCTCCGTGTGTTTCGTGCAGATAACGAATGTAAACAGACTATTAATTGTGTGGCAGGGAGGGACGGATGGCGAACTTGTTGGCGAGTGGAATTATTTGTTGAAATATCGTTTTGATTTTTTAAAGATCTGGAATCTTTGGAAGCTTGTCACTTGAGCTTTAAAATTATGCATTTATAGCTGACTGGTTATTGTCCATCATTTTCACCCAGCAATGCGGACCAGACTGGATGAGGAAGGCGCGTGAGAGGGACAAGTGGAAAGATTTAGGGGAGGCCTACGCCACAGAGGCGACAACTACATAAATATAGTTTTATAAATATATGTAAATAAGTAATAGGTGTATAATGGTTTAAAAAGTGATAGTGTGATAAGCCAGTCATCTATACTAATTATTGTGTTGGGGTAGTTGAAATTAAAGGCTTTTTATTTTTATTTTATTTTATTTTTATATAGTTATTGTCCGCGAATTTGTCTGCGGTCCAGGATCAGAAGTTGCTTAGTCCTTCTACAGGTCATGGTCTACCCATGTCCCAAATTTTATCCAAATCCGTTCCGTCATTTTAGCGTGAATGCGTAACAACCAAACAAACTCATTTTCGCTTTTATAATATTAGATAAGATAATTATGATTAGGATGATCAAGCATCAAATCTCGAAAAACGAAATTTTAAACTGTAGGTGGGTTGAGGTTTGTTTGTGAACGAAACGTAAGTTGATTTTTAATTAAATGTGAGTGAAGGTGGTTCAAAAAGAACGACTCGAAGAAATTGACATGTTTTATTGACCATAATCCTGAATATCCATCCGAATATCCACTAATGCGAACCTGAAATATCCATTATAAGCATCCAGAGATTCGGCGACAGACGCTGGGCGGCCGTGAGCTCGCTGGACAGTAAGTTTCAAAAGTTCGATGAAAAATTATTATCGAAAAGCTGTCATTTTAATTTTTTTAGGAATACATTTTTTTTACGATGTTTTAAATATGTGAGCACCTCTATCTCATTAATAAATTATCTGTCATTGCTTCATTTTTTTTTACCTTCTATTTTTTTTGTAAATTTTGACGTTCAAAAGTGCCTCTTAAGTGCGGCCTATATAATAATGCCCAATAAATAATTTGACTTTGACTTATCGTAGACCTATTAAAGAGTTTCATAGTAATGCCACTATAGATTAATAATATTGATATTCACATCCCAAAACCATGTTCTTCTTAATCAGCTTAAAACCATACAAAGCTACATTCAGATGTGTCATCGACATGTCATGGCCTTATTTTGAAAAAGAAGTAAGAATATAAAAATATTTAAGAATTTTTGCTGACAATTCTCTCCGCCCGTGTGTCGATTTCATAACTAGCGTTCCCACACATATAGCGGAAAATTCATTAACATAATATATTGCAAACAGCTGCAAAACGTAAGGTATGCGAACAGATATTATGTAGGTTTTATGATATTTGATCAACGTATCAATGGGTCTGGAGTTATTAATGGGTGAAAACATTCGTCATAGCCACAGTATAAATATAGACAGTACAGAAACTACGTAGTAAACTTTCGAATCGGCACACTCACACAGACGCGCTCATTGACGAGATCCCGAAGCGGTTGTCGTGGTACTGTTAGCCGTGATTGCCATGTTAAGAACAGTGGTCACGGCGCCTAACGCTCCAATGGAGCGTAGGTAATTATTTCAACAATCAGGCCTAGTTTCCATACTGTCCATATCCTGCTAGGGTTGCGGGTTTGTCTGAAAGGGATATCGTGGCCCTGGCACACAGGCAACTGAAGGAACACGGATGGGTTTTAGTTAGTAAAAGTCTCTCCCGCTGCGCCCAAAGCGGGAGAAATTATTTGATAATTTCCCACCCAAAGTAACACGTCGTCGGTCGTTGTCAGCGTGTGATCAGATAGACCGCAGTAATCATTTGTAGAGATTTCTTTATTTGTTAACTAACCCCCACCAATAATGAGGGGTGTCGTTCGGTGTATCTTTGTATCTGTGTGTATCATCGTAGCTACCAAAAGGATGGTCCGATTTCAATGCGGTTTTTTTATTAGAAGGCAGCATCAGCTTCATTTAAGCCGGAAGGCGTCCACTGTTGGACAAAGGCTTCCCTCAAGCACCGCCATTTCGACCGGTTCTTATCGCATCCAGCGGATTCCAGTGGCCTTCACCAGATCATCGGTCCATTAATTAACAGGAGAGCACTGAGTATATCAGTATAGCTGTAATTACGAAAAATGCAAATGGAATACCTACATCTTTATTTGTTAGTCCAATTTATCGCACTCTCTAACTAACTCAAAGAAATTGGCATAATTATAACAAACTAACAAAACAAAGGAATATCATGAAAGAGCACGAACTACCACTTAGCTAATTAAACAAGCTACTAATTGGCAGAACAATACATTCTGGCGGTAGAAAATAAACTTGATCACTGTACGTCTTTATTGCAACTCTGTGTGATAACTTTGTTTAATTAAAATGTATTTTTTCTTTGCTAGAAATAGAGCTTTGTTTAAGTACACTAGTTTGGGCTTTAATTAGAATTAACTGTTTTGAATGGACAAAGAAAATATGATAAAGAAAAAGCCTGTTGCTTACCATAATTAGCATAAGTATACAACATTATTTTTAGTATATGCGAAACCTGAATATACTTAGTTTGTTCAGAATAAGGAACTGAATCGATTTCAATATTTTTTACACCACGTTATATTTTGTCCCAAAAATATTTAAGTGTGATGTAAAATGTTATCACCATTTAATTACTTACAATACAATCGCCGTACGGTTAGGTACCTACTGCCAAATTATTATCAATGAGCGCAAGACGACCCTGGAGGCGCGGGGGCGTAGTTAGCATGTTTTTGTACGGACAACTCGGTAACATAACAACCTTATAACTTTGTGATTTTTCATGATACAGTTTTGAAATTTTGTACATAGATTCTTTACAAAAAAAATACTAGACACGTGTTTCGGGTTTCGCATATACTAAAACTAGTATTGTATAATATTCCCACTGCTGGGACTCAGGCTGTGGGAGAAGATACGGACCGTAATCCACCACGTGGATCCAATGCGGGTTGGTGGATGTCACATATTATGTCTTCGAATTTTTGGTTCAATGACATGCTGGTTTCCTCACAATATTTTCCTTCATCGCTTTAAGAGCAGTGGTGATGAAATAACGTACACAAAGTAAAGTGGCCTTCCTGGCTTCGAACCTGCGACCTAAAACTAGATCGCGATCACTTATATTTCGTCAACTAGTTAAGGGTGGAAACACAGTTTAAATTAAAAGAATAAACTAATAATTAGAATATTTTATTTAAAATCTAATAATACAATTTATCAACAGCCTTATACATATATATCCTTAATCACTTGAATATTATTACAAATACAATAATTAACGCTTTAAAATTATGATAACTCCAGTAAAGTTAGGGAAAAAAGTTGTTTAGCAAATTGAATACCAACTTAAATTATTCGTATATTCAAATCACAACTGTCATTCTTTAACAGTTGTATGAAATGGCAAGTTGATGTAGTGAGTCAATTTGTTACACAATTAGTTTGGTCAAGCTCGAGCTTTTACTGACGTCATCAAGTTCTGCCAACCATGTTCTGACTGAAGCACGGTAATAACGTGTAAAACATCATCATCATTTACATCTGCAGATTAATTTTCAGGTCAGTACGTTTCAGTCTGAAACTGAACTTAGACTTTTTCAGTTTAAGGTCTTGTTTTCGTTGTGTCAATTGTCTTCAGTTACAATTCTGTCTATTTCTAGTTCTAATGATCTTTGCAGGACTAATGTACTTGTTATGATAGTTTCCCTGTTGAACGAACAAGAAAATCTGTTGAAGACTTTGAAATAAATTCAGTGCATATAAATAATTATTTTTGGCACTATATAGGAACATAATTGTTAACGCAACTATTAAAAGAAGTGAATTAATGGACAAATATTTTAACTGATAGTGCAACAAAGAAATCTGATAAAAAATTAAATAATCTTAATTCACCACGATCCCATTTCCTTTTTTGTAAAATAAGTAACTAATGTAATATCTAGTCTTAAGTCAATAATAAACTAAAATAGTCCGTACTTGATCATTTGGCACGAATTTCACAAATTTACTAATTAGACTTTAGCTATCCACAGACTAAACAAGAAAATTAGACTCGCAGACTAAACAGACTAAAATATAAAAGAATGTGAGAATGAGTGACAACGTTGGTAACTAACTGTAATTAAAAATATTCATGTAACTTGTATCGCGAAATATATTATAATTAAACAAAATAAATGTTAGTAAAAACTACATATTTGTAACAAATGGATGGTGACGTTTTAGCGTTTTCCCAAACAGTTCCCTGAACAACCACAGTATCACCAGCTGGATCTTGTTCTCTCTCTCTCACGTTCACGATCTTCGTTGTTTCCACCGCAGCAAGGTTCAAATTCGCAGCAAATTTCGCAGTGACCATGTGTTGATCGTCCTTCACAACTATTGTAGTGGCATGGTTTAGTAGCATGGTGACCTATGGTGATCAGATTCACATCTTCGTCTACAGCAACATTCAGAGCAGTTAGATGGTCCACGACGTCTACAACAATGATGATCAACGTTGCGTCGAAACCAAAGAAAAGGGCTGTCAATTCCAGGGCTGTGACAGCTACGTTCATGTTTGCAACCACGGCTATTAGATCCACAGCAATGACTATCATCAAATCTTGGCTTTCTAAATGGTTCAAAACCTGGTCTCCGGTCATGATGATCAGAAGAGTCACCACGGAAAGAACAACCAAAAGGAGATCTGCCCATTCCTGCGAAATGTGACCTAAAATGGCTGCCGAAGGGAGAGTTGATCTCCCAGGGTCCTTTCATGGTTTCGATTTTGTTGATCTCTTTATGGTTTAATGCATAAATATGCTACGCAAGATTATCTCAATTCTTTAGTAATTGTGATTTAAAGCACGGAACACTTTTTTTTCAATAGATTAGATATTTTTGCTTTGAATGAGTTCACTCGAATGCCGGACATATTAACACGCATAAGTTTATATCCTACTGATAGTGATGTAATATTTACAACTGATTTCAAGTACGAGTGTACTGATATGCTGATGAAATTCTTGGCAGATATTTTTTGTTTAGTTAAATGGCACTCTTTATTGGTAGATTAATAGTCGAAATTTTCAAATGTATTTCAGAAATTGGATCTCATTATAATTTCTGGGTGTCTGGAACTGAAACTCAAGTCAACATAATTTCTTAGATGGCATTTTCCGTAGTGAAGGTTTTTAAGATAAGCCCTTTAAGTTACTAACAATAATAACTTTTACCGACTTAAAAAAAAAATCGGTGAAACTTTTTAAACTATCAAAAACGGTTATCAGGTAATTTAATTTAGGCATTCGCTTATCTCACAGAACCTTAACCATACGACATGATCGTCTTCCATTCATCTAAAAACTTATCACAATCAGGTTTGCACTGCTGTTTGTGTGGACTGCAGAGAACTTAAATTGTTTAGACACAGCAGGTGCCAAATTAATTAACACTACACAGTCCAGTGATCGGAAAATTACTATTTTTGCTCCTGACTAGAAAGAAAGAAGAAAGAAAAACTATTTATTCTGCACAAACAAAACGCACAGTACAACAAAATAAGTCAAAAAAAAAAAACATACAAAGTAGCCAAAAGCCTCGCATCCAATACTTTAAGCATTCTGACAATCTTGTCCATTGGTTGATGTCAGGGACCAAAGACAATTTACAAAGTGTTTACTAACTAGTTTATAATCTCATTCTATATATATTAGTCTATGGTCTGACAACAAAGTCGACAAACAAACAATGAAAACAAAAACAAAATGCCGATTGCAGAGTGGAAAAATAACTACTTTTGAAACAAACAAACTATACTAATTATGAACAATTATAATAACCGTGCGTCACATCTGTGCAAGAACAGGTCTTTGCTCAGCAAAATGCTGTGACTTCGGACAAACCTATCGCCACAGCGCTGATTTTCAGCAGAAACCATGGAATAACGTAATGACGCCCCCCTGTGTGACATAATAAATCGGGTAAGTAAAATAAATTCCACAGAATAATATGAGTGATTCTGATTATAGTACATATGTAGTATGTACTTATCGATAAAATTAAAAAGTACTTATATATATGTACGTGTATTAATGCGTAATGGTTAAAATAAAAATAAAAAATACATAAACAAACACTGTAATACAAATAAATGGAACTAAAAAAATCACTTAATAATAATATAAATTCGATACACTAACAATACTCTACAAAGATACAATTTAGTTTTCATTTAGACACCATCATTTCAGATTCACCATGGGACTTACGATGGCGGCCATTTGCAAACGGCATTCATCATCAATCCATGGCGTTGGCAAACGTGAACCATGCTTTTTCGGACAGAGCTATAAATTTGCTCATTGCAACAATGCCAAGCCTCCTGATCCTAATGGTAAGTGTTATTATAGGTATTTGTATTGCACTCCTTACTAAATAAATTGAAACAGAAACCCATGGAGTTACACCTAATGTACGTACGTAGTACCTACATAAAGTACAACTCAACGCAGAAACCCAGCCTTACATTAAGTAAAATTGAAATTATACCAATATTGTCCCACCCAGATAACGTAGCTTCAAAAAGACCCCGACTCCTGTAACAATGACACAGACCGGACCTAAACTGGGAGGAATCAGCCGCCATTCAACTGTTGGAAAGCCATATCCATTGCCCGTAGGCCATGACCCTCGAGGTAAGTACAAAAAGAGCAGCTACTGTTTAGGTACTAGTTCTAGTTTACAATCATGTTGATTGCTGGATCTGCATGAAATATTTCTTTAGGACACTCACAAAATGCTTTTTTGTTCTCAGGACTCTTACTGGTGGAGGAATGTTATTCCAACAGTGCGTGGCGGCGTATCTGAAGGACCCCCTGAATGCTGTAGTCCTATGTGTCGATGTACAAAGAGGTTGGGTAGAAAAACGTGGTTCGTATTTGCTCTGCCTCCAACTTAACTTCTCAAACAAATAGTGCGGTTTTTGTGTAGTGACTACTCCAAAAAGTAAACTAGCCATATGTAACTTTCTCCTAGCAGCCATTTTCAAAATATTATTTTCGTTTATAAAAGGACTGACATGACTTCT
Organism: Tiliacea citrago; assembly: GCA_963921375.1. NCBI lineage: Eukaryota > Metazoa > Arthropoda > Insecta > Lepidoptera > Noctuidae > Tiliacea > Tiliacea citrago. The sequence continues at coordinate 24,669,045 of OY992783.1, forward strand.
AGGTGGTATCCTTACACAGAACCGTGTACATGCATTTTGTATGCATTGTGTCAGCTTTTCTGTTCTTACTAACAGGCATGGGCCATACACAGTATCACAATAGTTAAGTCTTGATAAAATTAAACTATCCACTAATTGTTTACGTAGATCAACACTCAAGTAGTCTCTAATCAAAACTACGACTATGTTCACCGTTAGGTAGTTGTGTACTTGCTAGTGACAATACGATAAAATGCTGCTGACAGCAATTACAAATAAACTAACCCAATAACCCTTTGTAGTTAAACCTTATTTAAATCACACAGAGTCGAGTTTCCATTGAAAACATTTTTTGACGTGACAACGTCTTATAATTCGATGGAGCCGGCTGCACGCACGAAAAAACGACTCATGCGGCGTTACCTCTCATGTGGCGTTACCTCGCTCTGAGGCGTTCCATTTACGTTGTCACGTTCAACTATCGTCAGTAAACTGACTTTACAGACAACCGATTTATTTTTTACTATGGGCAGACCCATGGTAAACAACAAATAAGTATGCATGAGTTGTCATTAATATTAATAAAACCCACACGTGTAGATGAAAATGATGTAATTTATGCAATAATTGTTGTCTGATGTTAATCTTATCAAACTACTTGATTTCAATCTGCCAAGCCTTTTCAGAACTGTGTTGGGGTCGGCTTCCAGTCTAACCGAATGCAGCTGAATACCAGCATTTTACTTGGAGCGATTGCCTATCTGACCTCCACAACCCAATAACTGGGTAATACGATACCCCTTAGTAAGACTGATTGTCAGACTTTCGGGCTTCTGACGACCCGTAACGACTGTCAAAGATCCACGAATGACAGCCGGGACCAACGTAGAGAAGAGAAGAACCCCGGTAAGCGTAGCTTAACCCACAATCCCACAGTAGAGCAAATACCTCTTCTCATACAGAGAAGAAATGACTGGTCGTTTCCGCCAATAAAAAGATGACATTAAAGACAGGTTAGAAATTAAGAAAGAAATTTAAAGAAATTGACTATCCACTTAAATTGTCCGTAAATCAAATTGTCATCCTTTTAATCGATAGAGTTGCATTAAAACGGTAAATTGACGTAAAGTGTCAATTTGCTTACCAATTAATTTTCCTGGCAGTACCTATCCCCCGGAAAAAAATAAGTTGCTGTAAGTTGTGTGGGATAGGCCATCCTTTAATTTAATAAAATAATTCATGCACTTTAACCTAAGACTTTATCCAACTGTGACGAATTATTTTGTAGATTATAAATGATATAGAATAGAATAGAATAGAATAGAATACTCTTTATTATGTACACCATAAAAGTTACAGATATAAATGTTGAAATTTTGCACAGGGTGACACAATTTGCGGTCTTATCGCTAAAAGCGATCTTTTACAGACAACCTTTGGATGGATTAAAAAGAGAAGGAGAGACAGTACTGCAGGTAGTCGGTGGTGAACTATTTACATGTACAATAAATACATACATACACTAAGCATAACTTATCCATAATATATATATACAATAATAAACATGAAACAAGATCAAGGAACTGTATTCTGTAATGATGCTGTTTAAGAACAGAGAAAGTGTTTTTTTACCAGAATTTTAAAAGTGGACAAAGATTGAGCACGCCTTATCGACACGGGCAAGGCATTCCATAACCGTACTGCTTGAACTGTAAAAGACTTGTCATAAAAACTGGTAGAATGCATCGGCATCTCTAGTCTCAAGTTTTCCGATGACCTCAGATATCTATTATGTGTGTCATGAAGGAACTTGAAACGTTCTTTAAGATAAGAGGGGGTTTTAGGATTGAACAGAATACTGTAGAGCTGAAATAAGATATGAGAATTCCGGCGAAGACGTATTGGTAGCCACTTGAGCTTTGTACGAAATTCGGAAATGTGATCATATTTGCGCAAGCCAAATATAAATCTTATACAAAAGTTTTGAAGTCGCTCAAGTTTATCTAATTGTGCCTCAGTGAGATCGAGATAACTGACATCAGCGTAGTCAAGGATGGGTAGTAAAAGGGATTGTGCAAGCGCAGTTTTCGTTGCAGTTGGAAGAAAATTCCTTAATCGTCTCAGGGACTTCCCGGATGCAAAAATTTTGCGACTTACGTCCTGTAGCTGGGGACCCCAAGAAAGATGTTTATCTATCCAAACTCCAAGGTTCTTAACCTTTTCGCTTACTGGAATAGGAATTCCGTTAAATTGAACTTGGGGAAGTTGCGACCAGTTTATCTTGGGGGTCATCCTTGAGCTGCCAACAACAATGACCTGAGTCTTCGATGGATTGACCTGCAACCCATGTGCCTCACTCCACTCGCAGATTGAACCCAAATCCTTGTTAATGGTATTAATTGCATCAGCCAAATCCGCAAGGGCAGCTTGTTTATATATTTGTAAATCATCTGCATAAAGGTGGTAGGAAGAAATAAGTTTTTTGGAAATATAGTTTATAAATATTGCGAAGAGTAAAGGAGATAAAACGCCACCCTGAGGAACTATATACTGGATATACTTAGTCATAAAGTTTTAGTTAGTACCTATGCAAATAAAACATATTTAGCCTACTTGCACTGATTGGTACTGATATCAATGAACGTCATCAAAATAGTACTCAATTGAATCAATGATAATGTACTGTTGTTGTGATAAAGCGCTAAATTGTCGCCCAGTATTTTGGGGTCCCGTTGTCAACAAGAAATGAAATTGATTTATTTGCGAGAATATAGGTCCTTACATAATAAAGTGGTATAATTATTTTAGTTTATTTTGGTTGTATATATTCGACTTATCAGCCGTGCAAATATTTTTAGTACATGCATAATAATATCATGAAATTATATCAATGTCATTAGTCATACACATCATTTATCATAATAAAATATACATCTTGCATCGTTAATATTAATTAGGAACATTACATTATAAAATATATTATATTAAGTTAGTTTATTAGATTATATCTCACAGTTTATACAATTCATCAATTTAATGGTTTGATTTATAAATAATGTCAATATATAAATAATTTAAATATGTGTTCGTAAATTTATATAATTTTAAATCATGTCTGTTTAAAATTTAAATAATCATCTATAGAATAAAAACATCTGTCACAAAGCCAATTGTTTAAAGTTCTATTAAATTCTAAGTTATTCATTTTTCTTATTTTTTCCGGTAGTTTATTATAAATTTTCACCGCCATTATGTAGCAGTTTCTGTTACATAACTTTAATTTGCTTCGAGGTACTACCGGAGGTTTTTGTACTATTTTTCTTTTAAATTGGGCCTTATCATCCTGCTCAAAAAGTGATAAGTGGTTTCTAACGAATTTACACATTTCAAAAACGTAAAGGGATGAAAGTGTAAGTAAACGTTTGTCAGTGAATATTGGTCGACACGAATCACTCCACTTGAGATTATAAATTGACCTTATACATTTTTCTGGGCTATGAAAGCTCTTTGGGCGTCTGTGGAGTTTCCCCATATGATTATCCCATACCTCAATACCGAACATACATGACTGTGATAAACCATTAATGCTGTATCTTGATTAGTAATTTTTTTTTATCTTGCGAAGTGCGTAAACGAATTTGTGATTTTTTTTACAAACAAGATCTACATGAGATTTCCAGTTACAATAATTATCTATATTTATTCCTAGAAATTTTATTTCATTTACTTCTTCAATGATGTTATTATTATATTTTATTGGCAAGTCTATTGTGTCTTTTTTATTTCGTTTGTTATTATAAGTCAGGTATCTCATGAATTTAGTTTTATCGGTATTTATTTATTTTTCCCTTTAGAGCTTCATTGATGACATTTATTGCCTGATCAGTAGTCAGTAGCTTCTTTAGTTAAAACAGTATCATCTGCGAATAATACAATGTACTGATCTGTTGATTCTGGTAATTCGTTTATATATGCTAAAAACAATATCGGGGCTAGCACAGTCCCTTATACTTTCCGAAAGAAACCCTTATACTTTCGTCATGTCCGTATGTCTGTCTGTCTGTCTGTCCCCGGCTTAGCTCAGAGACTCTCAGTACTAGAAAGCTGTAATTTGGCATGGGTGTACATATTAATAACGCCGATTTTTTTGTAAATAATAAATAAATAAAAACGTAAGTATTTTTTTTTTGTTACACGTAAATTGAAGATGATATTTTTTTTTCTCATCTTGCCCATGATGTGGGGTATCGTTGGATAGGCCGTTCAAAATATTGGGGGTCTGGGAAGATCATTTTTCAATTTAGGGATCCGTTTGCGTATATATTACACTACTACGGATTTCGTGGACAAGCTGCTGATCTTGTTTTATCTATACTTTGAAGGTCTACCATGACATGCTGATTGGCTGGCTTACAGACATCGCATAGCCTATAACAGCGTACTGATGTGATGTTCCTTAGAGGGTGTAACCCTCGGCGCTGAGTGGAGCGGTAAAAATGTTAATAGAATACATTTAGGTGTCGCGTAGTGTTAGTGAAAACGGGCGTTTGTGGGGCTATTGGGGGTCTATGTTTGAATGTGACTGAAGTCGCGGGAAACAATAGGTAATAGAGAAAAAATACTTTTTTACTTTTTCTCGCTGGTAGCACACCTCCGCCGCGAAACCATAGCAACGAAACCGCAGTAGTTCAATTGTACTGGGGGTCTACTCCGAATTGTTAAACCGAAGTATCGGCCGAATGTTCGGCCTTTGCTTAATTACGGCTAACTATGGCTGACTACGGCGAGAGAAAAAAAAAAAACAACAGTCAAAGAGATAAGCCAAAGTCAAAAATGTGACTTTAAGTCGGGTATGGATTCAAAGTCAAAAAAGGAAACTATGGAAGTTATAAAAAGGCCGAACATTCGGCCGATACTTCGGTTTAACGCTTCGGAGTAGACCCCCTGGTTCGCGTCATGTTCCGCTACTCGAATCAGATGCGTGGTTTCGCTGCTATGGTTTCGCGGCGGAGGTGTGCTATCAGCGTTAATCATAATTTTTATTTATTTATATTAGTTGCTAACACATAGTAAAGCTTTTTATACAATCTTTATGTCATAACACTTATCAAACCATTTTACAAAAAATATAAAATCGAACTAACTAGGTATACTAAAAATCACAAGAAACCGCTATTATATGCATAATTTATTATATTAATAAGTTCATAGATGAAAATCACAATAAAAAACACCTACTTACAAAACACTGCCTGTGCATCTACGATAAGTATTCAGGTACAAATAATGTATCTACTTATAAAAAAATAACCATACTTCAAAAGATCGCTTTTAGCGATAAGACCGCCCATTGTGTCACCCTATGTAAAATTTCAACTTTTATAGCTGTCATTTTTTTGGTGTACATAATAAAGAGTATTCTATTCTTAACAATAAAAATACACATTAATGTCACTTATCATGCACACACAATAGACATAATCCTAATACTTCTTGAATGATTTGTACATCATCAATTCAAACACACTGTGGCCATAAAGCTTTTCAAGGTCTCTGATCAGGTCCTCCCCGGGGTCCAGTCCAAGGACGTCCTGCGTCAGATGTTCCACGCCGTCCGAACCACCAGGTTTGAGGTTCAAAGTTGTGGCTAGTAGGTTCATGTCCGTGGAAGTCGTGTGGTCTGCTATCATGACCAGGTCTAAAGCCGGGAGCAGGTCCATGGAAAAGTACACCCTCTGGTAGTCCTTCACTATCGCGTTTAGTAGGTGCCCAGTGACTTCAACCAGGTCTTCGGTTGCCATCTTTAGGAGGTCCACGTCTATAATGGCCAGGTCCATGGCGATGGCCGTGATCAGATCCAGGTCTTTTAAAAGGTCCAGAACCTAGTTTACTTTCATGGTGCCTATTCAAGGGACAACCCCATGGTCTGCGTTTTGTTTCCACTTGAGGGGCGTAGTACCCATCGAAGGGTAGGTCACAAACATCGAATTCCAGTCCTTTCATGATTTTGTTTTACTGTTCACTGATTTAATGCAAAATATTGGTATATATATTTGATCGATCAATACTTGAATTCACGGAAATATAAGCAGGTACATAAGATGTTCTCAATTGAATACAGAGATGTTCTTGCTTTGAATGAGTTCATTCGAATGGCGGTCACATCGACTCACGCCAGTTTTTATCGTATTGATGAGTGACGCAACTTTACGATTGATTACGATTAGGGCTGCACTGATATGCTGATGAAATTGCTGATTGTGATGTCATAAAGTGTTTTGATGATGCAATTTTGTTTCTTTTGGCTATGTTTTGGGAATCTCCAGATTTTTTTCTAATATTGTAACACACCGCACATGTGCGGTATTTTGCCATAGTTTGCCGTTACTTGGGGTGGGAGAAGTTACTAAGAAATATGTTTATTGGAAGCTAGCACAGGTGTGAGTACTATGTACTATTGAGCTACCATTTACCGGGTAATATGTCTTTCATTTACTTGAATGTGCCCTGGCGGCTGAGAGTATGTCATGCTCACTCAGATGTCTCGCTGAAGGTGGCGCGTGTGTTGGATCATTTAGCTCCCTTCAAAATGGTTGAGCTGAATGGCGCTGATCCATGCGTCATGCGTGAACAGGTGCTCTCAGTTAGGACTGGTCATCTCTTAGCTGGCTTATTTTAATTATTTTAGTTTTGAATTGTTTTTTTAGTTGTTTTTTTTCTATTTGCTATTTTTTCTATTTGTGGTATTTTTCTATGGACGCGTTTTTTTATCGTCCTCACATTTAGTTATAAATTCAACATTAAAGATGTAACATTAACATAATATAAATGTAACTACTACGCTTTGGAATCAACTAGCTTCATATATCTAACTGACCGACTCCTTGACAATTCAAAAGTGCCTATAAATGGTTTATTTAAAATAAAAGCTTTGAGTCTGAGTGTGAGTTTCCTAACTGAATTTCGATGTTGGAGCTTGTTAACAGGGCAACCTACAAGGTGAACCGACGACCTGAGGATCTAGACCAAGTGATCAGTATCAAGTATCAGCGATTACGATGATGAAAAATCTTAAATGTATTGGTTTAACATAATTATGTCAAACCAATACATTTAAGATTTTTAGCGCCAAAAGTTGTTTGTAGAAATACGAAACGCTTTGAAAGTGATAGTCATTTATTGAGGCCCCCTAGTCAAGGTCGTGGGGATCCGCTGGATATGGACTGGCCGTTATGGCCGTCCTTGGAGAATCCTATGTCCAGTTCAGTGAACGTCTTTATTTATTTATTAAAACTTTATGCACAAGTAAAAAGTACACTGTACAAAGGCGGACTTAATGCCTGAGGCATTTTCTACCAGTCAACCTTAGGGTGATGCAGAGACAAAACATGGCAGGTGCAACGTATGGGATAGATAGCTCGGAAATAACTATAAAATACAAGCATACATACAAATACATAGATAGATATATACATAATATACCAAAATAAACTTTGTCAGGAAAAATAACGACCGGTAGCGAAGAAAACGACTCCAGCAAATCACCGCTGAGATGCTTCGGCCAACTTCTGACGAATATGTTCACGTGCCTTCACTTTAAATGATAGCCGGCTGGTTGCCGTCCTGATGTTCAGAGGGAGCGCATTCCAAAGAAAGACCGCCTGGACCAAGAAAGAAGAATGAATGAAGCCAGAACGGTGCGAAGGACATCGTAGAAGACGATTGTTGGTGGAACGAAGATTTTTACTATGGGCAGAGCATAAGTATTTAATTTAGGAAGTCAGGTAAGAAGGAGAAGTGGGTTTGTCGAGAATAGAAAACAACATAGACAGAGCCCTCAACTCTCTGCGCTGACGAATGGGTAACCATTTCAAAAGCAGTCGGTGCGCGGATACATGGTCATACTTACGAAGATTGAAAACTAATCGAATACAGTTATTGAGAAGGCGGTCAAGTTTATTGAGGAGATCTGCATTCAGGTCATAGTAACACACATCACCATAGTCAATCATGGGAAATATTAGGGACTGTACAAGCATTGCCTTTATGTGTGATGGAAGAAGATTTTTCAACCGATAGAGCGACCGCAACGTTCCGGTGACTGAAAACTTGTATTTATATTTATTATTATGGAAGCCACAAACGTTACGATTTCTTTGCGCTTTAGGCTTGAGCAAGTATGCAGTCACATAAGTATAGAAAAAATTGCGCAAATATCTTCCAACACAAGTAACGATATACTTGTGCAAGCCTAAATTTGCGCGAAAAAATCGTAACGTGTTGGCTACCATTATATTTTCTAACGGGAATAACGCGTATAAAGGCCGCTATAAAAAAAATATGATTACTTCCGACAATTTACGACAAATCGCCAACCGAACCCATATTTAACTCTAACGTTGTAGTTTAACTTTAAACTGTCCAGCTACCGGAAACTGGTTATTTTCGTTTATACGTATTAATAGGCGATGACGTCACATTGTTAAGGTCGGTCATCGACGTTGATGTTATAAAGTTTTATATTAAATCACGTTTTGTTTTTATAATTACATAGATTATCTTGTATTGACAGCCTCGTTGGTCTATTGGTATAAAGTGAGCGCGAGGTCCTGGGTTCGATCTGTGTGTCGGGCAACGTGTCATATTTTTTTTTCTATTATAATTTTGATTAGTAGGTAGCAACCAAGTGTCTGGACATAAGCCTCTCCAATCTACGCCATTAGACAACTCTCATTCAGCTGCTACCAGTCACCCTGCGAAGATTGCCGGTCCGCCTAGCCTAAGGCTGTTATACATTACGTTTGCCGATTCGTAGGCCCCTATCACTTACATGGCACTTATAGGGTATCTGGAAAAACTTAGGTATGTTATATTACTGAACAACTCAAGGCCAATTCCCGTCTTTAAAAACGTTTATAATCTCATCTCAGTGCCAATCAATGTCAAAAAATTAGGTAAATCAGAGGTATTTTTGATTAATAGGTAAATGTTCTTAGGAATACGGGAATGGAGTACCAGAGGGGTAGTACAATTCCCGTTTTTTTCATATTACAGAGTACTGTATACACCTTTGTTTAAGGAATACATTCGTGTTATGACGTTATGTTATCGTATATTGCTATATTAACGTTTATCATATCTCATTCAGTTTTAATTTTTAGTGATAATTTTTTTAATCCTATTTTTTTATCTTAATTTCATCTCTGTGTATTTGCCGATGCTAGTAATCTTTATGAATTTGTTTTATGTTATTAATTTATAAAATTTTAGTTTATCAATATATACGTATCCCTATGTAAATTTTACTGTGTGTCCATAAGTAATAAAATAAATATATTTATCAATGTTTAACAGTTTTTACAATTTTTATTTTTATTTAATCCTTACCAATAGTACCAATGTCAAAGTATATTCAATTTTACCTTTACCAATTTTATAATTTTTAATCAGAATTTCATACATTTTAGTTTCATTTAAGTGTAAGTTTTTAACAATGTTACCAATTTTTCAATGTTACCGCTTATTACTAAGTAGCATTATCAGCATATAATGTTCCCACTGCTTAGACACAGGCCTCCTCTCTTCGGGAGGGAATGGTCTGTAATCTACCACGCGTGTCCAGTGCGAGTTCGTAGATGTGAACATATTTTCGAATTTTTAGTTCTAGGACATGTCAGTTTCCTCACGATGTTTTCCTTCACCGTTTTGAGAGCAGTGGTGATGAAATAATTTACAAAAAGTAAAGCGCCCGTCAGGTTTCGAACTTACGACCTGTAAACTCGTAGGTAAGTCACGGCCGCCCGTTACCACTGGGCCATTACAGGCTCTCATTCTCTCTAAACTCAGTAATTAGCGACAATTAGCGACCCTCAGTCTGGATTTGCGTCCAGTTGATGATGACAGGCTCGCCCCCTATTAAATGGGACTTAAACATACTTGTTGAAATGTGGGTTCGCTATAGGTACACCTCTGCCTAAGCCTTTAGGCAATACTGGCGTGAAGTTATGTTACGGACTGAAGGGCAATAAAATCATGGCTGTCAAATATAAACAAACAAACTTTAATTAAACTTCGAGTCCCGTTGCCATATTATTGCACAGGTTGTTTCAATTCGTCCGTGACGTCACCCTTCCGGTTGCCAGTGGTTGCACAATCTGCTGCAACATGCAGAATATTAATATTGCACCTACATTATTTACAATATATTTGAATGCCAATATATTATATTTTAGATTATTTTTAGGGTTCCGTACCAAAATGGTAAAAAGTAACCCTTATGGTGAGACTAAGTCTGTCTGTCTGTCACAGCTGGATATCTCAAGAACTACTAATGCTATCAATTTTTCAAATTTTGAATAGTTTTAGATGACGTTTACCCAACTATTTTGCAAATAATAAAGAAATTTAAAAAAATATATCTTTTTTGCAACAGGGCCTGAAAGGGGGTCATAAAAATTCGAATGGAGTCTACTAGGGCATGTGGGGTATCATATTATTTATGAAAGAGCGCTGTTTGAACATTCTCAAACATTTTTTAGGCATCATAGTTTTCGACTTTTGATGAATAATGTAACCCCCCCCCCCCCTTATCTCCGAAGTTTGCATAGAGATTTAATGAATTGTTCTATGTGATAGAAGTTTATGTAAAGATTACAGGAAAAATAAAACGATGTCTCTAAATAGCACAGTTTTTCAGAAATCATTGTCATCATATATATATTTTTAATTTGTGAACGTGAGCACGTTGTAGGCTTAATAGACAGTAGCTTTGTAAACCATTTTCTACTTTCTACCTGGTACTTGTCTACACTGTTCTATTAACACAGTAATTTGAAAACGTAAAAGCCCATTATTTTTAAAAGAGTAACCGTGGGGTTCCTGGCCGGGTCTTCTCCATAGGAAACGACCAATTGGAACCGTGAATATTTTGATTTTGAATGTTTCAGTGAAGTATTTTATATTTTCTGGATTTTATTTTTTGTGACAACCCTTGAATCTTTTACAGTGTCTCCTAAAGTAACACACAGTACACTATAGCGACGCGCCCCCGCTTTGCACGGTTTTTACGACTTGACAGAACATCGAGATATCTTTATTCTGAGTGAGTTAAACATAATGGATAAAACACATAAATCTTCCTTCCTTAATATATTTTCTAAATAATGATGAGAACCACATAAAAATTGTTACGAAGTTACAAAGAACAATGCGATAAAACAGAATACAGACACGAAAAGCGACCTTAATCACACTAATATTAGAAAGGCGAATGTTTGTGAGTGTGTGTATGTTTGTTACTTCTTCACGCTCTAACGGCTGGACTAATTTTGATAAAATTTTGTAAGCTGACACCCTGTATTAAGACAGGCTACTTTTTTATCCCGATGTTCCCACGGGATCGAGACTTGCGCGGGTGAAACCGCGGGGCGCAGCTAGTTTATAATAATTGTATTGTAATATGTAACACATCATTGCACTTTTAACTCGAGAATTCTATGTACGTAGGTAACGTAGGTACCTACCTATACAGGGTGGAAGGAACATCGACGCGCAACCTGGTACCATGAATTCAGTACATAATTCTTGACTTGCGTTCAAATTTTTCGTCGGTTATTAAAAATAAAATTCACTGTTCCATACATTTTGACCCAGTAGGTAGAAAGAAAGAAAGAAGAAACACGGGGGTCAAGTATGATGTACTGAATCCATGGTAACAAGTTTGATGTCCCTGCCACCCTGTATTTATTTCAAACCATGGATATATTGAAAGTCACGATCAATCTTTGGTTTTGGAGCATTGGTGGTAACGGCTACGACTTACGAGTCGTGGGTTCGAACCCAGGCAGGCACTTTACTTTGTGTAAATTATGTCATCACCACTGCTCTCAAAACGGTTAAGGAAAACATCGTGAGGAAACCGGCACGTCCTAGAACTACAAATTCAAAGACAGAGTGACATCTACCAACCCGCACTGGGCCAGCGTGGTGAATTACGTCCCCCTCCCTCTCACCGAAAGAGGAGGTGTGTCCTAGCAGTTGGAACATTATAGGCTGATTATATTTACCTTTGGTTTTGATCAAATAGTCCGCGTAGACAAAGCCTTGGGTACAGCTAGCCATTTACAATTCAGACATGCATGAATATACAACATCATTTTTAGTATATGCGAAACCTGAATATAGTTTGTTCAGAATAAGGAACTGAATCGATTTCAATAATTTTTACACCATTTTAGATTTTGTCCCAAAAATATTTAAGTTTGATGGGATATGTTATCACCATTTAATTACTTACAATACAATCGCCGTACGGTTAGGTAACTACTGCCAAAAGACGACCCTGGAGGCGCGGGGGTGATGGAAAATCGTAGAACAACTACTGATTAAAAATGGTTTTTGTCAATGTCGCTACCGGCATGTTTTTTTTATTTGACTCAATAGTTTAAAAACCAAACTAGACTATAATATCAAAAAATTATACATATTATATGAAATGATGTTTTTACAATACCACAAACTTTATAGTTTTGACGGACGGCCATGTTAAGCCCGTTCACTTCATCACTTTCAAATTGATTTTATTGTTATACGTTACAGGAAAAGGTATAATGTATTATGTATTTCTGGAAACCTCGTCTTTTGAAGAATATGAAACAACTAATATGTATTTTTTATTATGTTAACGTTTATTATAAATAATTGCAAAATAAAATATGGTGAAAAAATAGTTTTTTTTATAGTTCATCGAGACTTTTGACAGTTGCCCACGTTTACGCCTGCTTTACATTTAATGTTGATTTGTAGGCTCTCTATCCATAAACATAATCAAATAAAAAAAAGCTGCGGATATTTGTGATTTTCGGAGTAATTAGTAAAAATGTAATAAAAGTCAGAAAACGGAAAACCGCTCGCTATCTATTGCGTTTTCAAATGTTGCTGTTTACATCAATAGTTTGCGGTAAGTTTTGTAATTTATCATTGATATTAGGGCGTTTATCTTTTTTGCACTCATGTTGCGTGTTAAAATATTAATCAAAAAGATGCACACTACCCTCATATTTCATATAGTATATAAACAGTTGTTTCATTTCATTGTAAATAACAAAATAGTGGTGAATTAACAGAAGTGTAATTGTTATGAATACAATATAACTACGTGTTTTGTTGACTCTTTAAAATGTCTACTTTCAAGTGTTCTAAACGTGAAATAATACTTTCGTATATTGAAGGAAGAAAATCATTGGAGGCATTATCAACAGTTTTAAAAGAAAATTATCATGTTTATTTATTTATCAGAAACAATTTACATTGTGTTTGATTACATCTTAATTAATAATATTCATATAAATTCTAAGATATCATGCAGCAATAATAATAATAAAAATAAAAACATAAAAAAGCATGCTTACAAAAAACAATAAATGTATCTGAAGACAACTTATGTTTCATCCTCAGTGATTTTCAAAGTCATTTTATTCCCGCTTTTAATAAACGATGGACAGAAGCTTCACGGAAAAAGGATATATTTTTAATGAAAAACAGTAATTGGTTGGAATCAGAATATTCAGTAACTTTATCGAACTCTGAAGACGTTACAACCGTCTGTCTCCACACCATCTACTTCTTCTGGAAAACGTGGGAGACCGTGCGTATCTTATCCAGACTTGTCAGAATCCAGTAAAAGAAGAAAAAATACAATGTTACTTAATGAATATGGATTTGAACACAGTCTATAATGCATATCTTCACAGTCTTTAAGGGTTACGTTCGATAGGAGAAGGAACAGAAGCTAAACTTGTGGAAACATTAAGGTTCGCTGACAGTGAAAATAAGACCTTCTTCTGGAGTTTCACAGAAGACGTAAGGCAGACAAAAATGTTAACGGATGAAGAAGCATTGAGTAGTATACTAAAAACGTGAAGGAACTTGATGAAGACACCTTAGATCTTTTGAAAGTGAACGAATTAATTCTAGATTCCAAAGTTCATCAAGTAAATAAACACAAAAACATATAAACATTTAGTAAACATTACAATTAATTAATTAATCTGTGTTCGATTTTAATTACATGTTTTTTTTATTGATTTGTATTTTGATGTACTATAATTATAATTTTTGGTTTTTGTAAACATTAAAAACATTACACACACACACATACATAAACACTTTCACATTTACATTTTCATTGTTAAAAAATAAATATTGGGACATTTTTGATAATTTTGAATTTGTTTTTTTTTAATGTAAGGTTTTAAATTCAATCATAATAAATTTTATTCCATTTGATTGCCATATATACTATTCTATATTTGTGCAAAATTTTAGAACATAATATTCAGAAATAAAAAAAATATTGATTTTTAACCAGAAACAGGTCTTTATTTTCCATAGTGGGGCCCCCCGCCGCTGTTTTTGTACGGACAACCCGGTAACCTATAAACCTTATAACTTTGACTTTTGACTGATTTTTCATGATACAGTTTTGAAATTGTGTACATATATTCTTAAAATAAAATACTAGACACGTGTTTCGGGTTTCGCATATACTAAAACTAATATTGTATAGTCACATTTTATTAAATCTCGATCCAGCATCCCAATTGCGTAGCACACTAAATCACAATCCAAGGGTTTGAAGGAAATTCCTAATCCATTGCTATAGCAATGGATTAGGAATTTCCTTCAAACGAAAAAAAGGTTTGAAACATTCGTCTGCTCCACAACGTTAATAACGCAATGAACGTGTCGGAACTGTCAGAATGAAAGAAAATACAGCAGATAAAAAAATAAACAAGTAAAAAGTGTAAAGTGCGATGTAAGAAATAAGCGGGAAAGTGTGCCTCACGGCTCGCCAGGCCCAGTTCAGCACAAATGCCAGACAACTAGTGCTTGACGCTGGTTTTCAACTGGGCCTGCTTTAATGCTGAATTGCGATCGATTGTCATTTTATGTATGTTAACGCGATTACCCACAGATTACAATTACCCCTTTTACAAGAAAATCTGGAGACAGTTACTCGAAAACGTACGTTTATCCTACCTAATAATCACGCACAGGCGTACCTACTCAACATTTCACAGACACTTCCTTAATCCACACTTGCTAGTTTCCACAAATGCGTTAACAGTCCTTCAACAAACCATCATAATGAAATTTACAACCCAAAATACTCACACAGCAATATCCTAAGCCGTGAGCAAATATAATTAGAACTGCAGCCACCGTTCCAACCTAATTTCAATTCATGCTGGAAATTAGACTGGCTTTAGACTTAGATAATTTCAAACTGCGCTCTGCTAGACAAACATAAGGCTGAGCGTATAATGTGGCAATCTTAGAAGTGGAGTCGGTAGACATTCAAGCCTGGGATTTTGGGGGTATATGCGACTGATTGAGGTGCATTTTTTTTTTAGTTTGGACCTTTGTCTATATCTAATCTATACTGTAGTCGTATTAAATAATATCTCTATATTCCGTTGGTTTAGGTTGTTAAATAAAGGTAAACAAAAACCACGTGACGAGAGAGCTGTCAAGTAACCGACTAAACGTAATACCTGTCACTTCAGTTGTCATGCTACGTCACAGTTGTACTCTTCAATTTAGCAACGTTATAATTCGTTGTCGTTTAGAGAACTCTTCGTCTTTTTGGGCTCTTTACAATAGACAGATTACAAAATTATTATAGTATTGTTATAAATCTAACAAAAAAATAGTGAACAAGCAGTTACATCTACGACGAGTACTTTAAGAATAAATGATAAAGTTTAACATTCATTAAAACTATCGTAAAAAATAAAATATATACTTGTTGAGAAAGCCGGAAAACCGGGTATTGTGTCGAGAGTGTGAAAGGCAACAAGCTGAGTAGCAGATTACTAGGTATTTTAACAAAAAAAGCTGTATTAAAACAAAAGCGCCGCACTATAACATAGTGAACGTCTTTTAAGTCGGGGTTCAAATGATGCGGTTGTGTGTCCCGGCCGATAACGACTACCACCCGGCCTATAAAGCTCCAAGTACCAATTTAAATAATACTGCGATATTGATAGTTATTGGACAGATTAGGTACTGGAACTGTGATCTAGGTCTGCGGTTAGGTTCAGACGGGATCAATATGTATAGGATGTCATTGAAACTTTATTATTACAAATCAAAAAACGTCTGGTTGGGGACGAAGTGCCTTCTCACGTATGTATTTAAAAAAAAATATTTTGCAACCGCCACCTTGGATTTAATGTTCACTATCGACTTTATCACCCTCGAAAACTATGAACACGACACCCATTTTGAAAAATTTGAAAATTTTCGCGGCCGCCAATTTGGATCTACATTTCACTATCGGTTTTAAAACCCGAGACAACCATGAAAACGAAACACATGATGAACGAAAAATATTCGCAGCCGCCATCTTGGATTTTCATTTTGACCAACTTTATTTGTCTCTTTGTCTAGACAAAGTGATATTCTATGACACCTTCGGACCTAAATCCGTCAAGTCCGTGCCTGTAGGGTTTAAACCTTCGACTGGTGTGAGACGTTAATATAACATATCGCATGTATTTCTCGATGGGTTAGGCAAAGGTGTACCTATAGTACACCCACTTTCGCCAATTATGTTTCGGTCCCATGTAATAAGGGGCGAGCCTATTGCCATCGACCGGGCAAAAAGACTCCGGGCTGCTGCTGAGAAATTAATTCCTGATGGAAAAACCCAATAACACGTTACCCGTCTCAGGAATCGAAACCAGGTCCACGTGTTCAGCAATAGCACTTGCGACCAACGAGGCAGTGAGACGTTAATAAATAAAAAAGAATATGAAAAGAGATCCGTTAGATGCGAACGTTTTGTAAGGCCGTATAAATAAAATTCTAGATTATTTGAAGCTATTATTTAGCGATTATTTTATTTGAAAGCGTAGACGTTTTTCTGTCAATCTTGAAGAAGAAACGATAAATGCCAACGCACACCGGCGGACAGCATCAAGGAGGATTTGCCAAGGAGCATCCCACGGTATGCCATGGGGGAAATTGCCTCTCCCCCGTGGCCGTATGCTAGCGGGATTCGGCTCACACCGTCGCATACCGAGGGCATTCGCTCAGATATTCGATTGTCAGTACCTGAACCATTGCTGTATGATTCACATACTCAGCAATCGAAGTCTGTAATATGTTTATGTTGTATTTTTAATTGAATGTGTTTTAATCTGATCGAAATTTGATTTCGATGTTCTTTGTGTGCCTGGTGATCCTCTGTTGGTCGAAATAATCGTTTTATTATCTCCCGTCTTATTACGTTTTATATATTATAATATATATTTTATACGTTATAATATTCACGTCTCTTTTCTAATAGAAACATTACCTCTCCCTTCTTTTAGAATTACAAGACTCACTTAAAATCAATGGCCCAGCACATTGACTATTCTCAACTCCATTTTCATTCGAAACCATTATGTAAAAACTACATATGACCCGAAGTTCTCTATTTCAACACAAGCGTACTCGCTGACAAAGGCTAGCCAAATACGAAATTTACCCAAAATTTCATACAGACCCCACTTTCAATACAAACTCTATGGCCTGTGACATAAGGTTGGTTTTCCATTGTAAGAAATGTAAATAAGAAGTCACGTAGGTCGTTACTTCCGCTAGTTGTCGCTACAGTTAGGGATACGGGATCTGTAGGTTGACCAAGGGTTGTAGTAATTTCTGGCGTGTCGGGACAAGGATTTTATGATGTATAGTCCGATGACTCTTGGTAGGGCGAAAGAATAAGGACGGGTTATTTAGCGTGCGGGTATACCTTTTTAGATTTCTTGTATCATTTGGTCGACACATTTTATTTATGAAGTACAATTTTGTATACACGCCCAGACTCCTAAATCGGGCGACCGTGCTATTCCTTGTGAGGAATAAAGGCCTAAAACATTAAAATAATAATGAATGAAAGAAAAGGTTTTATGCAGTTTTGATGACGACATACTGGCCATCATTTTGGTGTTATTGTTCCGAATTTGAATTTTCGATAATTTTAAAAGATATAGACTTCTATATACAAAGTGCAGGGTGGCTCGATTTAGGGATCCAGGAGTGTATAAGCTTAACATAGTCTTGCAATTAGTTAGCAGTAAGTAAGTACTGTAACATTTGCTACACTCTAACATTTGTGATGTTTGTATCAGGATGATACAAACATGATTTTAAACATACACATATATGTGATTATGTAGTTGAATCACACTAATCACACCGATATTATAAAGGCGAAAGTTTGTGAGTGTGTGTGTGTGTGTGTATGTTTGTTACTTCTCCACTCTCAAACGGCTGGACCAATTTTGACAAAATTTTGTATGGAGGTAGCTGCCTCCCTGGAATAAGACATAGGCTACTTTATATCCCAATATCCCCATGGGATCGAGACTTACGCGGATGAAACCGCGGGGCGCAGCTAGTAATGAAATAATTGATAAATTTAGTCTTATCTTGTCGCCTGTTTTTAAATGAGAAGGTGATTATTTCTTTCTTTAGAAACACGAAGTCATCACGGCATCTGATTTTCAGAAACCTTTTTTTAACCTTTCTTATCATAACGTAATTAAGAACAAAAAATCCTGCTAAAATCTAATTAAACACAGCCACCCTACCCACGCAAACTTACTGCGACAAGTTTAAAGTGGTGATTTTCTAACGACTTCAAAATGGCTCCATTTTGCCACTTTATCCTGGCTGAAAAGGCAACAAGAAGCCGTTTTTTCAGTCACTTTGTTAAGGAAGACAGCCTAATGTTAAGCATATTAACGTTACATTATTGAAATTAGGGGTGTATTTATTTATTTTTATTTCTTCAGGATAACAAACAATTGCGCAATACTGCTTAATATTTAGGTACAGATATTTTATAATCACACAAGTAATCACACAACCAGCATCGTTATCCACTAATTAATACAACAGTGAAAATAGTTTCAGCAAGGTCCAAGCAAAGTTTTTTTTTTTTTTCTTTTTGGCTTCGCACGGTTTTTGCATTTAGCCAGTGTCATGTAAAATTAGGTAACAAGTACAAAGTTATAATAATTATGAAATGAACTCCACTCAAATGCATGATAAAGATGATTGATGATATCCCGCCCCGCTCCTCTTGAGTTTAAGTAAAGACGCGGCACTTTACTGAAACCTCGCGCGGACTTCTTGAGAGAACTTAAAGTGATGTTGCACTGTTTTGTTTCATTTGCCTACATTAATGCAGGTTCACGAACACTTAATGGTTAATAATCCACCATTATTACACATTAATGTTCGGCTAAACACAAATTTTAGAAAATAAAACAAAACTGCTAACATGACGCTTCACTTTCCCGCCAAGAAGTCTCCAAGCAAATTTAGCAAACAATTTATTGTATATAATTATTAATTAATGTGTCTTGTGAAAAAACATGTGTGAATATAAGAACTAAAGCTATATGTAATATAAAAGGGTTTTTTTGAACATACTGGTTTTAAACTGCGCGAGTGACAATGCAATTAAGTCAATATCGGCAAAATTATCGTTGTAACTTTTCATTAGTCGACGTAAAGGTGCTCGTTCTCCTGCGTTGGTTCTGCACCGTTTCGGCGCGAATAGACTGTGAGTATAAGCATCACGAATACGTTGGGAACGACTAGGTATGCGAAGGTATATTTGGTTTATTAGGTTATTACAATTAAATTTATTGTGACAACTCTTGTATAGAAACGATTGATCATGATACAGTCTCCGTACTTTAAAGTTGACACGGAAAATTTATCTAGAAGAGTGTGATATGATGACCACCTCTTAAATAATTTATGGTTAAGAAACCTAAGATATTTACGTATTTTTATGTTTGACAAAATTATTTTCCTATAATTAGTGGAACTTCTTATGGGTATCGTATTACTCGGTAACTGGGTTGTGCAGGTCAGATTGGCAGTCGTTCTATGTAAAATACTGGTATTCAGCTGCAATCGGTTAGACTGGAAGCCGACCCCGACATAGTTGGTAAAAAGCTAGGCAGATGACTTTGAAGTCGTATGTAATAGGGGGCGCGCCTATAGCCGTCAACCAGAGGGGCAATTCCCGTGTTTTTAAGGATAATTGCATTTAAATCAAATAAAAATATTTTATTTCACATAAACCTGCACGATTCCAATTGGTTATTCCCTATGGACAAGAGCCGGCAAAACACCACGGTTACTCTTTTAAAAATAATTGGTTTTTACAATGTTTTCAAATTACAGTATTAATAAAGTCAAAGTCAAATTATTTATTTCAAATAGGCACTTATGAACGTCAAAATTAACAAAAAAAATAGAATTGATTCTAGTTGCCCCTTCCAAAAGGTAGTTTCGTATGGAAAATAATGGGCAAGAAACTCCACCGTTACTCTTTAAAAAAAAAAAAAGTTTTACAATATTTTGTTTAAGATGTGAGGACGATGCATGAAGAAGTATACAATAGCGATACAAAAATAGGTTGGGAGGATAGTGTAGGCCCGTCAACAAGAACCAGGGGGTCTATTCCGAACATAAATCCGAAGTATCGGCCGAATGTTCGGTCGTTTTCGATTTGAATTGTTTCTGGACTACGGCTAATTATAGATAAGCCAAAGTCAAAAATGAAACTGAAGTCAGGTAAGGACTCAAAGTCAAAAAAGGAAACTTTGGAAGTTATAAAACTACCGAACATTCGGCCGATACTTCGGGCTATCGCTTCGGAGTAGACCCCCTGGTACTTAACAAAATAGAAAATGGTCTACAAATCTACAGTCTCTAAGCCTACGTTCTCACATTCACAAAATATAAAAAACCTATATAAAATAATAAAAGTAAAACCTTGTTGAAATTGAAACTTTCATTCTAATCTCAGTCTCAATAAATATCAAAAATACCTCTAATTTCCCTACATTTTATAAGTTTCTGACATTGATTGTCGCCGAGATGAAATCGCGACTAGATTTTAAACGTTTTTAATTACGATAATTGGCTTTCAGTTACAAGTCCAGCCTCTTATTAATTTCTCATCAATTCTTACATACGGCGCTCAAACCTGGGGTCTACTCCGACGACAAATCCGGAGTATCGATCGAATGTTCGGCCGTTTCCTGACTACGGCTGACTATTGCTGACTACGGCGAAAAAAAAAAACGACAGTCAAAGAGATAAGTCAAAGTCATAAATGTGACGAAGTCGGGTAAGGACTCAAAGTCAAAAAAGGAAACTGTGGAAGTCAAGAAACGCCCGAACATTCGGCTGATACTTCGGAGTAGACCCCCTGGTCTCTGACAGTTCAGTGGAGGACCGAGCTCAAAGTTTGCTAGCGAGCGATGTAGCGCAGTATCCTTGGAGTTCAACTTATCGCAGACGTCACCCAAAAAGCATCCAAACTCAAATGGGACTTGACTGGACACGTTTTTTAAGGTTTTGTATCTCAAAAAGAAAAAAACAGAACCCTTAGAGAGGATCATTTCGTTGTCCGTCTGTCTGTCAATCTGTCAAGACCCTTTTTCCCTGTTTTCTCAGGAACGCGTGGAGGTATCAAGTAGAAATTTTTAGCAAATACGAAGGGCTACGGTCCCTTGGAGGTCTAAAAAAATCAGGCTTCTAAGTCACCGCAATAAAAAAATACAGCGATGTATGCGACGAATTTTGATACTCGCAAATAAATCAAAACCTATAGGGTACTTCCCGTTGACCTAGAATCATGAAATTTGGCAAGAAGCAAGGCTTACAGCGCAAGTAAAGGAAAA
This sequence comes from Tiliacea citrago, assembly GCA_963921375.1. NCBI lineage: Eukaryota > Metazoa > Arthropoda > Insecta > Lepidoptera > Noctuidae > Tiliacea > Tiliacea citrago. The sequence continues at coordinate 24,690,788 of OY992783.1, forward strand.
AATCAGAAAATTGTTACTTTGTAGTTGTATTACATAAAAAAAATATTTCTGTGCGATTACAAAGTTACATTTGTGTTGTTGACGGCACGGTTGGCGCAGTGGTTAAGCGATTGACCGCTGCGCTGCGTGTCGCGGGTTCGATTCCCGCACGGAACAAATATTTGTATGACCTATAAGTAGTTGTTCCGGGTCTGGCTGTTTGTGTATGTGAGTTTAAATGTTTGTAAACGCACCCACGATACAGGAGAAATTCCTAGTGTGGGGCAACGTTTTTTTTAAAAAAAAAAAAATCGATCTATGGTAGAACATGTTTTCCAACTACAATGTTTAGTTTGTTTTTGGGATAAATTCATCCCAACTACGGAAACCTTCCTTACTACGGTCCGACACGCACGTGGCTGGTTTTTATTTTCATATTCTCCCGTCATCCCAGGGCGTTGCGTGTTTCCTCTGACGCGTCTTTTTTTACATTTTAATAGTATAATCTACAGTTCAGGTTTGTTAACTTATTCTAGTTTTACATTAATTTTAACTAAGGTAGCTTAATATTTTACTTACATTAGGTGTTTTACATTTTTTCCTATTACCTTGACTAAACTTGTCAATTATATTCTACGATACTTGAAAGTATTATAATATATTTTTTGATTTGTTCCTTTTAACAACTTTGGCAGCTATTTCCTTACAGTATTTTAAGAGCTTCTGTCTAATTTGTTCGTTTTGCATTATTTTTGGTATTGTTTCTAAATTGATTTTAACTCCAATTTCTGCTTCCAAATTATATTTGTCTTGTGCAAATATGGGACACTCCATAATAATATGCGTTACGCTTTCCTTCTTGTCACGGTCACAGGGATGAGGGAATTGCGGGCGGCTCTTCTTGCACTTGAAACGGTTCAAATACTCGGGAGAACCCGCCATGCCCCGTCAGCCCTTGTGTTACCAGAGGATCTACTTTAAATTTGCGGACTATATTATAAGCCACGGTTGCGTCGGAAAGAATGATCTTGGTGGTTGAAGCAGTTTGTTCAGATCGGTATCTCGTGTTCCATTCGTCGAGTCCATTCTGATTTGTCGCTTGACGAATGAGGGCCGGCGACATTTACCGTATACGCCCAAGGACATCGCGAAGACCCAGGTGTAGACGGCAGGATGAAATTGATGCTTATAGGAGGGATTGCTCCATGTTGGCTCAGGATTGACTTGAGTGGACTCGGGGACGTCAGCCGCCCCCTAGCACACTGGACCCGAGGTGGCGGCGCGTAGTGTTCCACGGGCGCCCCTTTCAGACGTCGCGGGGGGGTTCCAACACCTCCCCTCCCCCCCCCCCCCCAGACTTGAGGTGGCCCGCAGAGGCGGGCCGGCACTAGCCGGGGATCACGGAAGTAATACCAGCTCCCAAGATCACCGGTGCAAGTGTGGGTAGGGAACACTGGGGTGGTTTTTAGTCAGTAAGAGTCTGACAGACCCCTCCGCCCACCCCGGGGCGGAGGACATCCATGAGGATTTTCCACCCCGGCAACAAAAAAAAAAAAGGATCGAGTTGAGTGGAAAAAAGAAAGGGAATGCTGATTATAATTATTATTTTGTCTTTGAAATTTCTCAGGACCCTGGGGTCCCGGTCCTTTGGAAGGCGTAAGGGGGGCCGAAGTCAACTCGCTGAGGCTCATTAGACGTTTTGAATGAAATGAGGCACCAACCAACGATTATCCCTGTACGCACTATTAAGTGCATCCAAGGACAACCCCCTATTATTATTAACTACCTGCGCCCCGCGGTTTCACCCGCGTAAGTCTCGACCCCGTGGGAATATCGGGATAAAAAGTAATCGGGATAATAAAAATCAATCCAGGGTGTCAGCTACTTCCATACAAAATTTTATCAAAATTGGTCCAGCCGTTTGAGCGTGAAGAGGTAACAAACACACACACACACATACTCACAAACTTTCGCCATTATAATATTAGTGTGATTCTTTCCACCTTTTTCTTTTACCACTCTCGCATAAGCAACCATAAATTCAACAAACAGTACCTACATACCTTATTTACCAAACTCTCATAAGCAGTTTAGGTGCCTCACGCGACCTACAAGCATAACTTTCAAAGCATATTTAAATTTATTCACCGAAGCAAAATCTGATAAACTCAGCGAGACGAACTAGCTGTTAGCTAGACGTGTATTACGGAAATTAAGGTATCTTACGTGGCCCTATATAACCTTCCGAAATAGGGTAAAAGATTTTGTAAGAAAATTGCGTCGAAAAAGTAGGGTTATGTCTCTTTTGGGGGGTGGTGGATGGAGATTCATTATTGCGACAATGAAAACATGTGTTGGGGTGTGTTTGATCGGTTATTTTACTTGAGAATCTCATAGCTACTATAATAATACAGGGTGGATTTTTAACACGGGGCAGTAAGGGGGGGTGTAGATTTAATCGTTGTGGCTACAGGAAAACGGTCTTAGGAGACTGTCCTTATCTTTTTAAGACATATTGATCTGCTTTCAAATATTTCGAAAAAAAAATACAGTCAGCAAGAAGATGGGCAGTTTTTTGCGATTTCTGACTTTTCTAGTACTCAAACCTCAGTTGGTCCTGTAAAGTTTTTTGATCTTTATAAGAAACAGGATCGATTGGCATTAAAAAAGTTTTCGTGAAAACTGTCCATTTTCTTGCTGATTGCACATTTTCAAAATACATCAATATGTCTCAAAAAGTTATGGACAGTCTCCTAAGACCGTTTTCCTGTAGCTACAACGATTAAAGTACTACCCTTACTGGACAGTACGGGTAGGTACTAGGTAAGTACTTTTTAAATTAAATCTTAAATTATATCTGTAATTTAGGAGTCAAGACAGATCTATAGATCTGTTATGATTTTTTTTATCTGAGTTTTTTTGAGGTATCTTACATATTTTATGCACGTGGTTCAAATAAATTGTGTAATGTATTTTCGTTCTTTTCTTTGAAAATCAAGTTAAATTCATACAATAATCTGGAAATCTCAGCCACCTTGGGACCGACGCTTTAGAATAATATTTAATGTTATTCTTTCATTTCAACCTACAGGAAGCCTCTCCATGGTCGGTCGTCATTTTTCTCTTAATCTTAAGTGGGGTTATGCCACTTGGGTGTCCTGCTAAGATAGTAGTTTTTTAACCGACTATGGTGAACTGTAGATGTGTAAAAGGGGCTCGTGGCTAAGGTAATATCAGCCACATGGGTCAATAGAAAGTTAAAACACGCTTTCCGAGGTCAGTCCCTGGATGGGTGACCATCCATTACTTATCAAGATCCCTCCGTGCCTCGGAAAGCACGTAAAGCGTTGGTCCCAGCTGTCATTTGTAGATCTTTGACAGTCGTTTTGATAGTCAGAAGCCCAAAAGTATGACAACCAGTCATACCAAGGGGTATCGTATTACCCAGTTACTGGGTTGTAGAGGTCAGATAGGTAGTCGCACCATGTAAAATACTGGTATTCAGCTGCATCCGGTTAGACTAGAAGCCGACCCTAACATAGTTGGGGAAATGGGCTGGGCTGATGATGATGGTGAAGAATAGATATGTAGATTTAATAAAGGATTTTATAATAAAAATAAAACATTTATTTCGACCAACAAAGGATCATATGCACAAAACAATACAAAATAAAAAAACAATTAAAAAGACCACATAAACAAATTATTAACAGTCTTCGATTGCTCAGTATGTGAACCTTATAACAATGGTTAATGTATTGGCAATCGAACCTCTGCGCGAATGACCCTCAGGATACCGCTGGAGCTAGCCTGAACCCTGAACACAACGCATGAATTCCGACGTAGTACGCAAAAGACTGTTTAGTCTTTTGCGTACTTCGTCGGAATTGAATACTTTGAGCTGAATACTTTGAATAACGCATTACGAGAAGATTCTTTAAGACTCTGACAACAGGTAAACCGCTGTCACTGTCAGACTGCATACAAAAGAAAGAGAAGCGCGATGACACAACCCTTGTAATTTATAGCAAAATATGAAGCAATTGTTTATTTACTCAAAAATGAGTTGAGTAATCGAAAATAAAACACAACCAAGTTCTGCATACAAATAAGACGTTCTTGTTATTAATTAAATACCAACCGTACGTTGATATTTAATACAGATATTTTAGATTGAAACTCAAAGTAAAGGGTTCGTTTACCGTTAATTAGTATCGAGATATTTTTTTCTAAACGTGTTTTGGTAACAACCAAGTTCTGAAAAATATGTTCAAGAATAACATATACTTTTGCCGCTACCACAAACTATATAGACTTGGCATTTTTTTTTTATCAAGCCTACTTTTATCATTTGCCTCTTGTCAGCGCCTTAATAAGGACATTCCGACGCAGGGATAAGTAATTGACTCACTATATAAGCAACGCCAACACTCGGTTTGTAATGCTCGTGATGTAGACGCACCTTAAGACAAAACCTTTCTTGAAACTAAAGACATTAATTAGTTTCTTGGCTAAATTGAAACCTCAGATACCGATAATGTGAAACACAAAATCAATGAATCTGCCTAGCCTTTTCCCAACTATGTTGGGGTCGGCTTCCAGTCTAACCGGATACAGCTGAATACCAGTATTTTACATGGAGTGACTGCCTATCTGTCCTCCACAACCCATCATCTGGGTAATACGACATCCCTTGGCAAGACTGATTGTCAGACTTTTGGACTTCTGACGACCCGTAACGACTGTCAATGATCCACGAATGACAACAGGGACCAACTGCTTATCGTGCTTTTCGAGGCACGGATGAGTCTCGGTATGTAAAGATAGTCATCCATCCACGGACCAACCCCGACAAGCGTAACTTAACCTGATGGATCGATCCACACGGCTTGTAATACTTAGCCACGAGCTCCTCCTAGTATGTGATACACATTCAGTGCCAATTTCTCCAATTAAACTGAACGAGATCAGCACAACTAAACTGCTTTCAAGACCTGTAGGTGTCAATATTCCACAACAATGATGACACTGACAGCTCTTGAACGAGCTGTGATGGCATATCCTGCTCTATGAAGAATAGTTATACAAATATTTATCATATCGACACGGACATGTCTTAAAGCGTTTTGTTTCTTTCTAACTAATCAAGAGCTACATATGAAAAGAGAGACATCTAGATGTTTGTCAAGGACTAAATTTGGCAAGACTTTTGTGTGACGTCAAAATCAACTATGCGTGACCGGTCGCCATGTTTAGTGCTAAGTTTTGTGGTACAAAACTCGGCAATGTGCTGTCTAACGGCTGCTCGCTTTCTCTCTCGCACTTTCAGTAACAACCCTACGAAAGGTGGCCATTTTAAGTGCTCGGTTTTGAGGGTTCCGTGAGACCATTTTTCTCAGGAACGCGTAAAGTTATCAAGTTGAAATTAATATCAAATACGTAAGTCTATGGTCCCTTGAAGCTCTAAAAAAAATCAAGATTCCAAGTCAACGCAATAAAAAAATACGGCGATATAAGCGACATTATTGCGACATATTTCGATACTCGCAAATAAATCAAAACCTATAGGGTACTTCCCGTTGTCCTAGAATCATGAAATTTGGCAAGAAGCAAGGTCTTACAGCACAAATATAGGAAAAAGTCCGAAAATTGTTAATTTGTAGTTTTATTACATAAAAAAAAACATTTTTTGCGATTACAAACTTAAATCAGTTGGAAAATTGACCGTGGCGTATATCGATGTATGGGAGAACATGTTTTTCAACTACAATGTTTGTTTTAAGGATAAAATCATCCTAACTACGGAACCCTTCATTGTGCGTGGTCCGACACGCATTTGGCCCGTATTTTTTGTAGGTATAGCAAGTCCATAGGTTTATAAAAATCAATGGGTTTAGATGTGCTGAATGTGTTCAGTTTAAAGGCTCTTACACAGTCACGCGATATCGCGGGCGCGACAGGCACCGACAAAGACAATTCCTTTGTCGGTGCATGTCGCGCCCGCGATATCGCGTGTGTTTGAAAGAGCCTTAATTGTTAAAACCAGTGTTATTCAGTAGGTGTGCTATAGGAGCTTTTCATTTTGTAACGTGATCTTAACACAAATACCGTTAGGTTCAAGCGCGCCTGAGTGACACAGAGGCACGCCAAACGCGAGCGTATTAAATTACGCGTCCAGTATATTCTGTAACCACATACCGTGAAATGCGCTTCTGCCCGCGCGAATTTCGGTACACACGGACTAAAAGCTTGGCTAACAATCTAGCAATGTTTTTTGTTACGTTGGAGTACTTAACTGGTAGTTCTAGGATATGCCGGTTTGCTCACGATGTTTTCCTCCATCTTTAATCAGAGAAGTGGTGATGCAGGCGCTTTACTTTGTGTAAATTATTTGAATTTACATGAAGTAAAGCGCCTGTCTGGGTTCGAACCTACGACTCTTAAGTCGCACCACCACTGGGCCACCAGTCCACCACTACTCTCTTTAATCAGGACTTTGTTTTTTTATTGTTTTTGTGCTTTATGTTTCTGAGAGTGTGTTCTAGTTTAATTTGAGATCTCCTGTGTTGACTCCCATAAATATTTTTTCTTTCTTTCTTTAATCACGCGAAAGTTTGTGAGTGTGTATGTGTGTGTCACGCTCTTCACGCTCAAACGGCTGAACCAATTTTGATAAAATTTTGTATGGTGGTAGCTGACACCCTGGATTAACATATAGGCTACTTTTTATCCCGATATTCCCACGGGATCGAAACTTACGCGGGTGAAACCGCGGGGCGCAGCTAGTATATTATAAATGAAAAGTAACTCTGTCTGTTTGGTAGCTTTTGACGCCTAAACCACTGAACCGATCATTATGAAATTTGACAGATAGGTAGCCTGGAACCTGGAGAAGGTCATAGGCTACTTTTCATCCTAGATATTTGTATTTAAAAATCATGAAAAACAAAATACACGCAGACGATGTCGCCGGCAACAGTTAGAATAAAATAGCTTGATTTTGTATCAAATATTTCCATACTTTCGCCATCGAGACGTTTGAGGTTTCGCACTAATTATCAAAAACTACGACTATTTATCATACTAGACTATTAGACTTCTGTAAATGTTAAATATTATTACAAATACTTATCTTGACTACTCCCTTAACGATTATTACGTTTTGTTATTACTTGAAAGCAGTTAATTTTAAACATTATGTTCAAGTGCAAAAAGTACTTTATATTTTAGGGTTTGTTATCTTAAGTAGATGCTTTGGTGGCTCATTTTGTGCTAAAAAGACTCTTTTTGAGAGAATTATACAGTAAAGATAAGATAAAAATTGTGTTATGGTCATGTGTATTAGATGGTAGATTACCAGGAGTCCAGGAGTCCAGGAGTTCATTTTGTAAGCGACTAGCTGAACCTGTGGTTTTGCATGTGTGGTAATCGTTTTACTAAGTATTAATATTATAAAAACAGACATTCGAAAAGTTATGTACTTTTTTACTATAAAAAATCGGGTCAATCATTGGAAACAACGAGAAAAGTAGCTTTCGCAATAATTATTATTATTGACACATGACTCCATCATTATTTAGATTTCTTGAAAACTTTAGTATAGTTTCATAATATTTGTTCATGATTGCAATATAACTGAAATATGTGAAATTAATTCCCAAGAACAGAACTTGTAACTATTTAATGGAAAATTTATGTTGCACAATAACAAAATTCAGCTAGAATTTTAACTCACTAAATATAGGTACTTGTAAGTCATTATGTCAATAAGTAAATTTATTTGATGATTGCCCGACGACGGCTTATGTTAATTTGTAAGATGTAAAATTATAAATTCAACATTATATAATCAGCCCACCAGCCATAATTTTCTCACTGCTGAGACACAGGCGTCTTCTCTGTGAGATGTGTGCGCCGTAATCCACCACGCGGGCCCAGTGCGGATTGGTAAATGTCACATGTCTTCGAAATTTTGGTTTTAGGACATGCTGGTTTCCTCACAATGTTTTTTTTCACCGTTTTGAGAGCAGTGGTGATGAATTAATTTACAAAAAGTAAAGCGTCTACCTGGGTTCGAACCTACGACTTAAAAGTCGCGGACGTTGCCACTGGGCTACCATTGCTCTCAACATTAATGATGATGAAATGATGTAACAAATATTTTGTTACAATATAATTTAAAAGAGTGTCCATAGAGTTTCTTGGCCATTCTTCTGCAAAGGAACCTACTACGCTTTGTAATGGGCAACTAGCTTCATCTTTTATTTATTTATTTGGTAACATGTAAAACACTGGTTAGTAGGCATGCATCAAAATTTCATGACACGGTATTAAGACATGCACCCCGTAATTGGAAATTTTAAATTTAAATAATATTAATTCTAATTATTACATTAGGTATAATACACATTAATCAATAATTTATTACATCTTATTTTAAAATAAATCATTAATAACAATTCGTTCATTCATATTAGCCATACGTCACACGTTTACGTCAAGCATATTATTACAAGGTCGATCAATTCACAATTTGTCAGTTTTAAATTCCTCAACGGTATAGTAGCCTTTCTTTATTAATAGAGATTTCAACTGTTTCGAAAAAATTGAGTCATTTGGTAGGGATTTAAAATTTTCCGGTAGTTTATTAAATATGTTAGCTAATCTTGAATAAGGGCTTTTCCCGATAACTTTAAAGTTTGTGATGGGAAATCTGTCATCTTTCTGAATGACCAAAGCCTTTGACGATTCAAAAGTACCTATTCATGGATTAATTGAAATAAATGCTTTAAGTTTGAGTTTAAGTATAACGGCTGGTAGGTAATATGTTTTTGGTGCTTACTTTTTCATAAAATCAAAAATCTTGGAAATCGTAGTAGACCAAGAAAAATGTATTTTTCACAATAGTTATTATTATTTACACCATACTGACCCATTTTAGTAAACTTTAGTATAGTTTCATAACATTTGTTCATAGTTGCAATATTACGGAAATATGTGAAGTTATTTTCCAAGAGCAGAACGTAATGTATTTCATGGATTTATGTTGCACAATAATATGCAACAAAATTCAGCTAGAATTCTTAACCCACTAAATACAAGGTAATATAAATCGTGGAAATAGTAGCAAACAAATAAAAAAAAGTTAATTAAAAAAATTAAAAACCCGACTGCGTCAAAAGTGAACTTAAAAAGATGGAAACAAGATTTTGAATTAACTTTTTTATTTTATACTTTTTAGTTAGGATTATAAGACGGTAAATTAGGTTATATACTCACTTATATCTAATCGGGTGATATCGACCTCTTACTCACTCACTCCAAAAGTTCGGCATATTTTTTTTTAATTTCGCATTTAAATTACTTTTAAACATAATTATCATAAGTATATATTTTTGTAATCACCTTTTAAACCCTTAATTTAGATTTTTTTTTTCTGTAAACACGTCTTTTGGCACCAAAAATCCGCCATTTTGATTTTTAATAATGTTAATATACCCTATGACACTCGCACAATAAAGATGAATCTAACGACTTCTCATTCATCAAAATCGGTTCAGCCGTTTAGTAGTTACGAGGGAACATAGGGACGACATACACACATACATACAGGTCAAACACATAACCCTCCTTGTTTGGCTTCGCCACAGTCGGGTAAAAAGGTATCTTTCGCAATAGTTATTATTATTTACACCATACTGACCCATTTTAGAAAACTTTAGTATAGTTTCATAACATTTCTTCATAGTTGCAATATTACGGAAATATGTGAAATTATTTTCCAAGAAGAGAACGTAATTCTAATTCATGGATTTAAAGTTGCACAATAATATGCAAAAAAAAACAGCTATAAATCTTAACACACTAAATCAATCAATCAATCAACTAAGCCTATCGCAGTCCACTGCTGGACATAGGCCTCACCCAGGCTGCGCCACAACACCCTGTCCTCCGCCTTCCGCATCCAGTCTGACCCAGCCACCTTCTTAAGGTCGTCGGTCCATCTAGCTGGGGGGCGTCCCACACTACGTTTGCAGATACGCGGTCTCCACTCCAGGACTCGTCTGCTCCATCGGCCATCGGTCCTTCGACAAACATGGCCAGCCCACTGCCACTTCAGTTTGCTTACTCTGCAAGCTATGTCGATAACTCCGGTTCTTTTCCGGATAATTTCATTCCTGATCTTATCCTTCAAAGAGACTCCAAGCATAGCCCGGTCCATAGCACGCTGGGCGACCTTGAATTTGTGGACTAGCCCGACTGTCAGTGTTCACGTTTCGGCACCGTATGTCATGACGGGCAGGACGCACTGGTTAAAAACTTTAGTCTTCAGACATTGCGGGATAGGCGACGAGAAGACTTGACGCAGTTTTAACACACTAAATATTTGTAAGTATTTATGTCATTATATGTAAATACATTCGATAATTGCCTGACGATGGCTATGTCAATTTGTAAGATAAAACCTAATTATTTACGTCGTCTTTTTATATCGTTCATCATCATCATCATCATCTGCCTAGCCTTTTCCCAACTATGTTGGGGTCGGCTTCCAGTCTAACCGGATGCAGCTGAATACCAGTATTTTACATGGAGCGACTGCCTATCTGACCTCCACAACTCAGCCATTGGGTAACACGATATCCCTTAGTAAGACTGGTTGTCAGACTTTTGGGCTTCTGACGACCCGTAACAACTGTCAAAGATCTACAAATGACAGCCGGGACTAATGGCTATAACGTGCTTTCCGAGGCACGGAGGAATCTTGGTATGAAAAGATGGTCACCCATCCACGGACCAACCGCGGCAAGCGTAGCTTAACCTGATCGATCGCCCCAACGGCAGTTATTATTTAGCCATAAGCTCTTTTTATATCGTTCTCACATATAATTATAAATTCAATATTAATGATGTAACTAATATTTCAATACAATACAATACAATTTAAAAGAGTGTCCATGGAGTTTCTTGCCCATTCTTTTCCATAAGAACCTACTACTCTTTCAGAAGTTTTAATCTTTCTGAATGACCAAATCCTTTGACGATTCAAAGTACCTGTAATTGAAATAAATGCTTAAGTTTGGGTTTTTGAGTATAACGGCTGGTAGGTAGCTATGTTTTTGGTGTGTATTTTTCATATAATCAAAAATCGAGGAAATCGTAGCAAACAAAGAAAAAAAAATACTTTCGCAATAATATTATTATTTACACCATACCGACAACTTCAGTATAGTTTCATAATATTTGTTCATATTTGCAATATAACTGAAATATGTGAAATTATTTTCCAAGAGATTTTACTACGAATCATTTTTGGAATTATTGAAGTGAAAATTCCTTAGGCGCGTTCAACAATTTTTGGTAGGTGAAAAACTGATGCGTCGACATGATGTAGTACCAGTAACTGATGTCAATTGACCACGTGAAAAGTTTAATTTGTGTATAATGAGCATTGCTTAAATTGTGTTATAGATAATCATTATTTTATTCAAGTGAAAACTTCATTAGGCGCGTAGAGCGATAGGTTTTCACGTCTATCGGCAAACCCATGTTAAGTTTCTTAAAATGACACCGGCAGTACAGGCAAGCACACAACTTAGCGATGGTCAATTGACCCCGAACGACGTCATCGTATCGCGTCATAAAACGTTGTCGATTAGGATTCCCCGTGAAAATTTACCGTTTCCGGTTACTGGACAGTTTAGTGTTAACTACGACGATCGTGGAGTTAAATACGACTAGGGTTAGCGATTTTAGGAAAATTTACTAAAACGGTCTTTAAATTGTTTCTACAATAAATGATGCATGTGATGTGGCTGTGCTTTGATATCTATCTGTAGGTACCTATACATATTACAAATTAAAGGCGATTTTTGTGTCTGGTAAATGCTGGCTTTGTTATCTTAAACTCCGTAACGGATTTTGATGTGGTTTTCACCACCATTTAGAGCATTCACAGGAATTCTTATTATCTTCAGGAAGGTTAATTAATGTGTACTATTAACCCCTAAACAAGGGTTTTAAATAATTATGAAATGAAATTCATCCGGTATGGTTAATGTACAAGCAATAATTTAAACAGTATTATGAAAAAATAACAGACATAATATACAATGGGCAGCCCGGTAACTCTGACAAACCAGTCAGTTGGTCAAAGAGTTTAATGGAGCAACGAGATCTTCACTATCGCAACATTTTGTTTTAGCAAACACTGCAGCACTACCCTACTTCTACCCAACCCATTCTTTAGAATTTTTGTTCCCCCACCTATGGTGGGTACCAACCACCAACATAGAATAGGCTCATATAAGTTTACAAGGAAATCCCTTACGTAATTTACCATTTTGTTGACTTTCGATTAAAAAAATACCCGGAAATTATAACGATTCATATTTGACAAACATTTGGCATTTCCTGAAATATTCTACACAAACAGTGACTCATATTTGAAGTAGGCACCTATATTATTTTATCTGAAATACTTTTCAGTACCATTTCAGTGGAGCCCTACTTGAAATCGATTTCACAACGTTATGCCACAATCGTTCATATAAACTACTTTGACTCGGCATGAGCGTCATTCGAGTTAATTCTTTCATAGCAAGAACATCGGTATTCAATTGTAAAAATCTTTACCATGAGAGGATACTTTGAAAACGACTTCTTCGGCGGCCGTTTTGGGCCTCAATATGGAATGGGTGGACCACCTACCTGTCCTTTCCGTGGTGACTTTCCTGGTCATCGCGGTACAAGGCCAGGTTTTGGACCTTTTGGTAACAGGTTTGACCATAATCCCGAGAGTCAAGAACATCATCAACATGGACCTGAGCATCATAGACGTGGACATCCTGAAGATGGTCATTGTGGACCTAAACATTGTCATCATGGATCTGAAAGTGATAGTGATCGACCAGCAGAACGCCATTGCCATGGACCTCCCGGCCTTAGGGGACGAGGTGGCAGACGTCCCAATTTCCGCGAACATGGACCAAGCTGCCACGGACCTCGTCCGTGCTTTGGGCGCAATTCTGAACGGCATTGCTTCGGACGACGTGGACCATCAGAATTACCATACCGTCCCTGGAGAGGACCTTGGGAAGGACCATGGGGAACTGATCGACATATGCATGGATTTGGTCGCGGTGGAGCTAGCCATCCATGGTTTGGCCATAGGAGACCATGCCCCGACAATTCTGAAGAACGACCATCAAGAAATGCTGACTGTGAAAAGTGCCGTGAAACTGAACCTTGCTGCTCTGGAAATAAGGAGAAACGAGGACGTGGTAGAGGAAGAAAGGAGAATGGACCCTGCTGTAATAAGGATAAAGATCAAAATCTTGGTGATACAGTGTTTGTTCAAAGAATTGTTTTGGAAAAAGCTTCCAGGCCACAATCTGTTTGAAGTAATGACGTAGGTACTCTTTCATGTATATTTTATTTACAATTCTAACTCTATTTATTTAACTATCTGTTTCCATACACCCCTGTTAACGATACAACCCTTTGTATACCAGTTCTATATATTTATTTTTGAGCCACTTTCGTAATACAGACCCCCAGTCCCCTCTAATCTAGATATAACCATATTCAATCCTAAAGTTGTATGTAATTTCAGCTAGCTAACAATCACTGACTCATATTATTATATCTAATCCTAAGATTACGTAAATGTGAGTGTGTTGTGTTGTTTTTAAAAACAACACAATTATTTTATCTGAAGATGATTGTTATTGTTATTGTTATTTATATCAATTAGGTATGTACCTAGGTACTAGTAGAGTAGTCTTTTATTTTCTTCTTTCATTAGGAAGTCATGGAGAGGCCTTTTGCCCATCATGGGGCTGATTCAGGCTGACAGTTTTATTAGTATTTTATATTTATGACCTTTAATTTTGATTTAATATTTCATATCCATTATTTATGTTTTAGCATAATTATTATATGTTCACAAGCTTACTTCAAAAATGATGACAGTGTCCAAATTATTCAAAGAGGTCACTGTGAACGGCTTTAAATTTCCCAGACAATGCTACTCAAAACCATGAAATGAGCCTCATTCTTTGTCGTTCACGAGGACATAGAACCAGAAGGAGTTATGTCAGCAAAACAACACGACAAAGAAATTACAACAATTCGTACTTGACAGAAACTGGAGTAGCCAAAGCGTTCTGTTCTGCAATATGGAAAAGCTAATGATGGAGGACAGCACCCACCAAAAACATCTGACTGAGATGGTATCTGAAACATCTAAGACATATTTTGTTGTAACTACATATTACCTCTAGTTTCTGTTCATGTAATTGAAGATAAGTTTAAAGGAAATGTGCAGTATACTCTATTTAATAAAAAACCATTAAAAACGAAAACATTTGTTTCCTTTTTAACTGTAGAAACCTGTGAGATTTTTCTGTTCAACCTATTCTAATTTATTTTCCAATAAAATAATATTTTTAACCAAACACCGATTTCTAGTAAATAAATAAAAAATGGGCGAGCCTTACAGTAGTCGCTTATGTTGTGTAACATCTGACATCTCACCTTGGTAATAAGCAACTGAGCAGCGACAGAAAATAACATCAAAATAAAAAAAAACTAAATACTGAAATATTTATTAAAATAATTATGCATTACTAATAGTCGCCTAGCATAGCTATTCACAACCATACGACAGTTTGTCGAATCAAAAATGACACATTTTCAATTACTAATTTGCCTTGCCCCGGACAGCAAATTTAATACCTGTCGGAAGAATGACGGTCGTCTATTCGATATAAACTGACAAAATTTTCGGGTTTTGGATTTGTGAACAACCTGGATTCTTTTGATACCTATAATTGATTGCAATTCGGCACGGAAGCGTATAGCTATCCAGGTCGAAATTCGACCCACTACTTACAATCTATATAGTACTTACATTAATTCCATGAGTACAGTAAATCCATGCTATTATAAAAAAACTTTTTACAAAAAAAAAACCGACTTCAAAAAAACAGTAATTCCATGCTATTATAAAAAAAACTTTTTGAAAAAAAAAAACCGACTTCCAAAAAAACACTGCAAATTGAAAAATAACTTTAATTCCGGAAATCGGTGGCATAAAACTAAAATACAGATCCATTGACACCGACTTCCGAAATTAAAGTTATTTTCCACTTTGTAGTGTTTTTTTGGAAGTCGGTTTTTTTTTTTGTAAAAAGTTTTTTTATAATAGCATGGAATTACTGTGTGTTCTTTTGAAGTCAGTTTTTTTTTGTATTTCGTGGCATTGACACGAAAATACAATAGTACATTTATGTATTATTTATTTTCTGTTATAGGTCACCCGGATACACGTGTATTTCAAACTCTGAGAATAAACGTGTTTATTACCATATATTGTGTATAGTGTTGTCGAGTTTTTCAACATGACACGTGTCTGCATAAATATATTGAAAACTTTCCTAAACAGATTATGTTCCATAGTTTGTTCGCAAGCTAGTGCACTTTCCAACAAAATTATCTGGCACATGTGATGTGTTTGTTTCACTCGACCGGGAATAGTTGATATACATAATATGATTTGCTTCTGTGAAAAGCGATTATGATATTAAGTAAAGGAGAAACTGTGATCACAAACCAGGTTTCTATGCAAAGTCAAAGTCAAAGTCAAACCATTTATTTCAAATAGGCACATAAGAGGCACCTTTAAACATCAAAATTTACAAAAAAAAAAAGAATTGATTCTAGTTGCCCCTTCCAAAAGTTAGTTTCGTATGGAGAAGAATGGGCAAGAAACTCCACCGTTAGTCTTTTAAAAATGTTTTAGTAGTACATTAATTATATGATTATATGTGAAGACGATGCACCTAGAATAAAATTACTATACCATAATAGGTAAAACGAATTAAAAACTAAGCAATGAAAAATAACTTAATTATCAGATACTCGTAGATACATGGTGTTCACATATTTACAAACATCATAAAAGTATGTTTTTCTAAAAAAATAAAAAAATAAGTCAGTGTGCGAGCAAGCAACAGCCAGCTCAGTTCCATAGCTTCAAAAGGTAGGTATTATGTGTCCAGACTTTGTAAAGAAAAGAATTTGAAAACTGATATAAAAGACTTGACTGTACCTACTAACTGTACGTTTAGAGGGCTTTTCTTGTAACGATTACAATTTATTATGATAAAATATACTAATATAATTATCATGACAGCTAAAATCTAAAGCCATGACAGCACACCCATTAACACTTACATACCTACTAAATACTCGTATATACAATATTAGTTTTAGTATATGCGAAACATGAAACACGTGTCTAGTATTTTTATTTAAAGAATTTATGTACAAAATTTCAAAACTGTATCATGAAAAATCACAAAGTTATAAGGTTGTTATGTTACCGAGTTTTCCGTACAAAGAAATGCTAACGGCGCCCCCGCGCCTCCAGGGTCGTCTTGCGCTCATTGATAATAATTTGGCAGTAGGTACCTAACCGTACGGCGATTTTATTGTAAGTAATTAAATGGTGATAACATTTCCCATCACACTTAAATATTTTTGGGAAAAATATAACATGGTGTAAAAATTATTGAAATCGATTCAGTTCCTTATTCTGAACAAACTATATTAAGGGTTTGGCATTATATATTAAAAATAATGTTGTATATATGTGCTGTAGGTTGCCTGGAAGAGATCGAAGAAAGCGATAAGGCCGCAAATTGTATGTTTTACAGTGTTAAATATTTTTTTTGTTAAATAAATAAACAAATACTTACCGCGTTCAGTTCTTGATCTAGCCACGAGACGTAGGTATTGAGTCTAAAAGCACTCGTGAAACTCAAAAGAATTGTATAATTATCAAATCTTAACATAGCCCCTAAATAGCTAAACTTCCTACCACTCTTAAAGTCATAACAAAAACCCCGAAGGCCGATTTAAATTAAACCGAGCCCAACAGTCAACTCAGTCCAAAGAATATCTTTCAAAAATAATATTTCTTGAGCAGTTCAATTAAGGGTGGGTTCTCCAAGCTAGGCCCATTTCTGTAAGGATTTTTGCAGATCACTGAGAATTAGATTTGAGTGAGCGGCGTCATTTAAATTCTTTAATAATTGGCACGGGGGGTACATAGTACAAGCGGGTAGCGATTTTGTTTTGTAAATGGTTCTTCTATTATTTAATTACATTTATTTTATTTTATTGGTCGATCAAAAATTGACCACACTGGTTTTATGCCAAAGGTAACATGCAAAATGATAGGGAACAGTGCAACAATCACTAACAAGCAAACTCCGTATGCATAAAGAAGTTGTACAAAATTAATCATTTATTTATTTTTTATTTAGTAATTTATTTCAGACTTTGTCCATAAATTAATCATGAATTTTTCTATCCAAAATATTTCTATTTTTTTAATTAAACGATAGTTCGACACTAACGTATATGATGGTTTAGGAAAAAACAATATTCTTTGGTCTTATAGTGAAAGTAGATAAGAGGTGTTGATGGTATTTTTAATAGCTCTTGCCAAACCGCTTTTTCTGTACAAAGTTGCCCTTATTACGTAATCTCCATTATTTGCCATTTACGGCAACCATGGAATAGAATAGAATATTCTTTATTATGTATACCATAAATGTGACTGCCACTGCGTTATTAATTTAAAAAAAGAATACGAAAATGTTTGGTGAACTTTTTGGTATATATCATTTATTATTATTATAAATAAAAGTCGCTTTTTGTGTCATGGTTTTCACCATGTAGTTTTTTTGAGAATTGTTTCCGGAAAGTGTATGTGTATAACATACTTAATACAGTATTATTCAAATTAAACTTAAAGAAATCTCGTTGTTTTGTCAAGTCGTAAAAACCCTGCGACGCAGGAGCGGGTCGCTAGTCTAAAATAAACAATCCCGAGGGTTTAACACAAAAAAATTGACAGTCATTGGATTCCGAGTTATCTATGTTTTAGAGACTTTCTAGGTACTCGACTAAATAGAGAATCACTAAAATAACATCTTTTTACTAGAGCTCAATAGACTTCAGACTGGCAGTATGTCCAATCTTTTTACTAACGAATGAAATAATCATGCAAATAATGAAAAACTTTATCATAAATCGCTCTCACCTTTAACTTGCGTCCGTATTGAGATCAAGAGAAATCATATATTATACTCGACTGTCGATAAGGTGGGTGCCGATTGAAATTCCTTTCGCGCGCCGATACCTTTGAATACTGAAACAGTCTATCTATCTACAGAGCAAGTATCATATTTTTTTTATCGCTGCTTTTTATTCTGTCTTGTTTTATCTTTTTAGGGTTCCGTACCCAAAGGGTAAAACAGGAACCCTATTACTAAGGTTCCGCCGCACGGTGGGCTGAAAATCGGCTTTCATAGACTTAGGAATTTCAATTTGCAAGTGCTTGTTTTTATGCTGGATATCGCTTCTATTAGTCATTACTATGTACAAAAATGACACCCGAGTTAATTCTGCCCAAAAACGAAGGAAATATAATTTTTTTACGAAAAATTTGTATGAAGCTAGTATGAAAAATCGAATTATCTCCTAAACGGCATGTTTAACCGTAATATCCTTGGAGTTGGTCATAGTGCTAATTATTTATAATTTTTTGGTTGCCGATTTGACGAAAAATTTCATGCCGTTTTTTTTTTAAAAATCGTCAAAATATTTTTATTTGTTTTTACATATGAAACGATTCCTTTTAGTGTTTATGTTGAAGAACACGGACTTTTAACTACACGTAACATAAAATGGCATCACTCCTATATTTCCGAAGGAGTTGGCAGAGGTTTATAGTACCTACACCCACACGTAGACAACTATGTTTGAGCTAGATATTTATCAACACATCATGAGTTTTAAAACTTTTCATACAACCAAATTACCAATTGTTTACTCTTCTAATGAGTCCGAAAAGAAGTGATTAAGTAACTACACTGATTAGGTCTTCTAATCAGTCTTTATAGGTGATTTAATGATTTTCAATATCTCAGGACAATGCCAACTATGGATTACATTCAACTTTTGCTGATAAGTAAGCTAATTTGTTAATTAGCAGTGCTATGAGTTCTAAGAATAGTTAGTGACAATTATAAATTTTCATTAGCTAATGAGAAGATAACTAATGAGGGTAGTTACCTAATTATTGGCGTTTTGCAATAAAAGGGCTAAAGGTTTGTTTTATAATTTAGTTTGTTCACAACTGTGTAACTGCTAACACTAAATCTGCGACTATAAAATCTTAGAATGGAAAGTTACCAACCAACAATTAAAGCACCAATTTAGACTTGTTTGTTCTTCTACGAAGTGAGAGTACTTCATTTGATCATGAAGTATTGTTCAGTGCAGTTGTATCCCGCATAGGCGATTGCCTGTATGACGAAGATCGTGTTGTTTTCAAAGAATTTTGTCGGAGATTTACGCGAGCCGCTTTACAAAGGTGGCAGAAATCCAACCGATTCCTTGATAATTTCAGGAGAAAGTACGAGAATTGGTTGGGAGCAAATATTGATTGGCCGAGTTTTGTGCAAACTTTAGTTAATCAAGAACCAAGTGTTGATGAGATACCAAGAGCGCCCTCAGTCTCTCCAGAACCGTTGACATCAACGTCCATTGGAACAATGACGAAAGGATCCCGTAAACCATTCGAAGATCTGGGAAGTAAACAAAAAAAGAGAAGATCTGATGAACACACAGGCGAAAATTCCAGTGAATTGGCATATGCAGCTGCAGCACGTTTAAAAGAAGAAGGGCATGGAGATATCGCCTCTGTCATCGAATACATGATGAAAAATCCTGAAGCAGCCGCTAAATTAAATGAAACGCTTAAGAAACCAGCGAAAACAATCATATTTACGTCAGAAAAGGCGCTTGGATTGCTTCTTTCGCTAAAACTCTCAAAGTGGCAATATATTACGTTGCGAGAGGCTGCCATTCGGAAAGGTGCTAAGGAAATTTATCCATCTTACTATAAAGTGCAACAAACTAAGCTTGATTGCTACCCTCCGAAGCAATCAGTGACAGTTACTGATTCATCGGCTAGGATTACACTTCAAGCTTTACTTGATATCACAATTACAAGAATCCTTCAAAGCCTTTCTAAGGAAGAGCATAACAAGCAGTTGAAGCTGATATCCAAGTGGGGATTTGATGGTGCTTCTAACCAAAGCCGATACAAGCAGGAAATGGAGGGTGAGGAAGATGACTCGAGCATTTTCATGACGTCCTTGGTGCCACTTAAACTGACATATGGAGACCACATCTTATGGACGAACCCAAAACCATGCTCAGTTTTGTATTGTCGTCCAGTTCAGTTTACTTTTGTAAAGGAGAGTGAAGCAGTTGTCCTTGAGCCGGAAAAACAAATAGATGAAGAAATTGAGGCCCTTATCCCCACAGAGTGCAATAATAATAATAGGGTGACTCATAAACTAATGATGACGATGATCGACGCTAAAGTTTGCACTTACCTTTCTGAAGCTAGATCAAATGCATCGTGCTACCTGTGCTTAGCAAAGCCTACATAAATGAACCGCTTAGATGCTGTAACATTTAATTTTAAACATTTAATTTTTGATGTAACATTGTGTGTTCTTACCTGTATGAATTTGGCTTGTCATCCCTACACGCCCGTATAAATTGTATGGAATGTCTGTTACACATTGCATACAGGCTCGACTTCAAACGGTGGGCAGCAAGAAGTGATGAGCACAAAGAAATGCTACAGACAAGGAAGAAAATAATTCAAAATAAATTCAAAGATGAGCTCAATCTGTTGATTGATATAGTAAAACAAGGCTCGGGAACCACCAATGACGGGGAATACTGCAAGAAAATTCTTTGAGTTTCCTAATAAAACCGCAGCTATAACCGGTTTGGATGAAGACCTCATCAAAAGATTTGCTGTAATTTTACAAGCAATTACATCTGGAGAGCAGGTCGATATAATAAAATTTAGAGATTATGCCCGCAAAACAGCAGAAAAGTACGTAAACCGTTCATAAATTATTAATTCATGGGGCTGACATAATCGAGAAAAATAATATTGTGCCGATTGGGACACTCTCGGAAGAAGCCTCAGAGTCTCGAAACAAAGATTTTAGGAGGTTTCGAGAACATCATTCGCGGAAAAGAAGCAGGCAGGATTCCAATCATCAATCATCATCAAAAGACATTTTAAATATGCTTGTTGTTTCTTCGGATCCTTTGCTAAGTGCACAAAGGCCTAAGAAGATGATGAATGCAAGATGCCAAGAAAAAGCAGAGCTTTTTTGCTGAAACTCTCGATTTAATTCAATTTCAGGAAACTGAGTTCAAGTTTTTGGATATATCCAATCTGGATGCTGACTCAGAATTGGAGTCTGACAACGAGAGTGATAAGGAAAATTTGTAAAAAAATTATATATGTACATATTTGTAAATTTGTATTTGAGTGTGTTTGGGTTTTTTTTTTGTAATATTTAATGATATTTTGTCTTTTTTTTTTTTTTTACTTTATTTTACAAATGCTTAGTATTAATTCCATAATTAAATTATTTTGTATATAATATAACTTTATATGTTACTTAAATAAGAGTTTGATAATCTTTTTTTATTTAAATTAATAAAAATGTGTCAAAAAACAGCAATTTTTTTATTTAATTTTTCTTGTTTTGTGTGTTCTTAATATTTGGGTTAATAACATATCGAACTTTTTAACTTGGACACTAAAAGGGATCGTTTTACATGTAAAAATAAATAAAAATATTTTGACGATTTTTTTAAAAAAATGGCATTAAATTTTTCGTCAAATCGGCAACCAAAAAGTCATAAATAATTAGCACTTTGACCACCTCCAAGGATATTACGGTTAAACATTAAACATTACGTTTAGGAGATAATTCGATTTTTCATACTAGCTTCATACAAATTTTTCGTAAAAAAATTATATTTCCTTCGGTTTTGGGCAGAATTAACTCGGGTGTCATTTTTGTACATAGTAATGACTAATAGAAGCGATATCCGGCAAAAAATGAAGCACTTGCAAATTGAAATCCCTTAGTCTATGAAAGCCGATTTCCAGCTCACCGTGCGCCGTCTGTCTGTCTGTCTGTCCGTCTGTCACCAGGCTGTATCTTATGATCCGTGATAGCTAGGCAGTTGAAGTTTTCACAGATGATGTATTTCTGTTGCCGCTATAGCAACAAATACTAAAAACCAGAATAACATAAATATTTAAGAGGGCTCCCATACAACAAACCTGATTTTTTGCTCGTCTTTGCTCGATATTGATAACGGTAACAGGTAGACACTTGAAGTATTCACAGAACATTTAGTTATATATTCACTTTAAAAATCAATAATTAAATTAAAATAAAACAAATATTTAAGGGGGGCTCCCATAGAACAAACGTGTTTTTTTTTGCCGTTTTTATAGATAATGCTACGGAACCCTTCGTGCGCGAGTCTGACTCGCACTTGGCCGGTTTTTAGTACATCTCTGATTGACTGACATAACGCATAGCCTACAGTGCTACAAGGATCTTTTGGCACTTGAATGACACTGACAGGAGGGCGCTGTTGGTAAACGTTTGTAAAATCATAATATAGCCATATTAGACTAGTATAGAAAATATGATTAGAGATGTTCGAGACTTTTTATATGAAGAACTTATGACGGTATAATATCTACATAATATGATTCAAATTGTCTATGATAATAGTTAAAGGATCCTATTTGACAGCAAGCGTACAAATATTATCATATCCGTATAATCTCAAAAATGGCGTCAAAATGCAAAAGTTTCGACTGGAATATTATCGAAACAACAAAAATATTAATAAACCTTTACGAGGAAAATGATCTGAATCTTTTACAAATGTTTAACCTTTTTATCTTATTTTTTTAATGCAATTATTAAAATTGCTGTCATAGCTATGGAAAACACGGCTAAAATCGTTATCCATCTTGAATATGTATGACGTTTATATGATCATAGAATTTGACAAATATGAAATTATATTTGTATGATAATATATGATGGTGTAATTGGGACCTTATAAAATATATGATATTGTAATTGGGACCTTAGAAAATCAAGATGGCGGCATTAGTTCCGATTTTGGCCACGCGTCAAACAAACGATCTTTGTATCTACATGTAGTGTACATGGTGTTTTGTGCGCTGAGAAAGGATTCTCCAAAGTCAAACGCTGAAAAAAATGTACTCACACATAAACATAAAATCACGCCTGTTTTTAGGGTTCCGTACCTCAAAAGGACAAAACGGAACCCTTATAGGATCACTTCGTTGTCCGCCTCATGTCTGAAAAATAGACAGACAGTGTGTCTCTCTGTTTTTTCGTCTGTCAAGACCTTTGTCTCAGGAACGCATGTAGGTATCAAGTTGAAATTAGTTTCAAACACGTAGGTCTTGAAGCTTTAAAAAAATCAGCTTCTAAGTCAACGTAATAAAAAAATACGCTGATTTATATGACATATTTTGATACTCGCAAATAAATCAAAACCTATTGGGTACCTACTTCCCGTTGACCTAGAATCATGAAATTTGGCAAGAAGCAAGGCCTCACAACAAGGTAAAGAAATAAGTCCGAAAATAGTTCATTTGTAGTTTTATAATATAAAAAAAAATGGGATTGTGTTGGATTGTGTTGGAAGTTGGAAAATTGACCGTGGCGTCGATGTATGGGAGAACATATTTTTGAACTACAATGTTGTTTGTTTTTGGGATAAATTCATCCCAACAACGGAACCCTTCATTGTGCGTGGTCCGACACGCACTTAGCCGTTGTTTCTGAAGAGTTAGGCTAAGGTGCATAACTGTACCCGGGGATCACGGAAGTAATACTAGCTCCCAAGATCCCCGGTGCAAGTGTGGGAAGGGAACATCGGGGTGATTTTTAGTCAGTAAGAGTCTGACAGACCCCTCCGCCCCCCCCAGGGCGGAGGACATCAATGAGGATTTTCCACCGCGGCAAAAAAATAAAAAAATAAAATGCATTACTGTATAGCTGTATAATGTAGGGTACATTAAGCCAATTATGAAAAAAACACTACCTTTAGCACTAGCTTTACGCCTTGTTTGTCAAAATTATGCTTAGCTACTATGCTTACCAATCCAAGTGAAATTATTCCAGTGCCAATCAAAGCCATTCTTATTTTTAACTCAATCGAATACTTTAAAAAGAAAACTCCTTACAATACCACAAAATACTTCCTACTACGAGTGCCTACAAGTATTGGAAACAAAGAAAAGCAAAAAAAAAACCATTTTCAATAAAACTGCCGCAGTTATTCCCGAACTCCTCGGAGTACGAACGATACATATTTTCACAAAACTTGCAGTAGAGTTTAACAAAAGTTTTATTAAAAACGACCCGATAACCTGGTTTTTCTTTTGAAACTCGATAATCGAGCCGTTTAAACTTCTGGAGAGGTTCAAGAAATTTACTTAAAAGTTCCAAGTTATGACTTGTGTAGATATAACTTGGAGTTGTTTGTTAGAAATGAGATTTTAACTTAACAGTTTACAATATTTCATTTTCATAATTCATCTGCCTAGCCTTTTCCCAACTAAGTTGGGGTCGGCTTCCAGTCTAACCGGATGCAGCTGAATACCAGTATTTTACATGGAGCGACTGCCTATCTGACCTCCACAACCCAGTTACTGGGTAACACGATATCCCTTGGTAAGACTGGTTGTCAGACTTTTTTGGGCTTGTGACGACCCGTAACAACTGTGAAAGATCTACAAATGACAGCCGGGACCAACGGCTTAACGTGCTTTCCGAGGCACGGACGAATCTTGGTATGAACAGATGGTCACCCATCCACGGACCAACCGCGGCAAGCGTAGCTTAACCTGATCGATCGACCCGTGCGGCAGTTATTATTTAGCGACAAGCTCCAATAATTTACATTATTTATACTCCATTTATTATATCATTAGAAAAATAACGTCAAAATAACGGCAGTTATTGTGAAATATTGTTGAAATTACTGCACTTTTAAATTACCAAGATAAAGAAAACACATGTCACTGTCTCGTTCTTATGTATTTATTCAGAAAGAGAGAGTCGACCCACAGCCGTCTTCATTTAGGTATTTAGAGTGTGGCCTCCACTTTTATCTATACCTTCATGTTACTACAGAGTTATTTTTTTAATGTCTATGGTAAATAAATTACATTGCTTTCTGTTTGGGGGGCTTGTGGCTAAGTAATAACAGCCGCACGGGTCGATCGATCAGGTTAAGCTATGCTTGCCGCGGTTGGTCCGTAGATGGGTGGCCATCGTTACCTACCAAGACCCCTCCGTGTCTCGGAAATCATGTGAAGCCGTTGGTCCCGGCTGTCTTTTGTAGATCTTTGGCAGTAATTGTTACGGATCGTCAGAAGCCCGAAAGTCAGACAACCAGTCTTACCAAGGGGTATCGTGTTACCCAGTAACTGGGTTGTGGAGATCAGATAGGCAGTCGCTCCATGTAAAATATTGGTATTTAGCTGCATCTGGTTAGACTGGAAGCCGACCCCAACATAGTTGGGAAAAGGCTAGGCAGATGATGATGCTTTATATTTATCGTAAAATAACGGAGTTTGATAAACGTACCTATATATGTCGAAAAAAACCGTTATTATTCTAATGTTATAATAAATGTAGTATAAGTGTTTTTTTTTTTTCTCAATTCCATCCCCAATTCCCCAGTTCAGGCAATGTGGTATTGGGTTTTTATATAAGACAATTCTCAGTAGCAGCCCGTAGTCTAGATTAATTGCAGTTAATGGCATAGATTCGATCCTTATTACATACGGCTTAAAACATAGATGGCTAAATGTCAGAGTACCATTTAACTCTACCTTTTTTTTTTTTTTTTTGTTCACGGGTTGGTGTTCCCTTCCCACACTTGGGCCGGGGATCTTGGGATCTGTTATTACTTCCGCAATCCCTCCACAATCCTTCCGCGTCCCTGGACCCATTTAGGGGGGCCGGAAGAGGGCATTATCTGCCCTCTGCCGACGCCCGGTGCGCCTGCTGCGGGGTGGGTGAGCGGACGAGACCTCCCGCTCCCTTTCCGCAGCCTCCTTCTGCGACGCCAACCGGCCAACGGAAAATACAGCCGTGCTGTAATGTAAGAAAAAACCGGCCAAGTGCGTGACGGACCACAATGAAGGATCCGTAGTGAGAATTAATTTATCCTAAGAACAAACTTAACATTGTAGTTGAAAAACATGTTCCCTTATACATTCCAACTGCAAATGTAAGTACGCACAACATTGAGAGATCTACCATGCTATTTTAAGATCACAGACTTGTTATTGGTTTTCCTGTAATCTTTTCGGTATATAATAAATAATTAACTATTTTCTGTTTTTTTTTTTCAAAATTTTAGGCTCTGTCGTTTCGGAGATATTAAGGGGTAATGGTAAATTTTGATCTATTTTCTTAAATAATTATAAAAGTATTTATTTAAAAATGATAAAAAATATATATCTGAAATCTCTACAACAAACTCTTTCATTTGATATGTCACACGGTAGAGTTTGCAAAACTTTTTATTTAATTTTCTAATTTTCCCCCCAAAAGTAAATTTTCAAAATTCATTTATTTACGTTAAAAGTCCGTGTTTGGATCACAGAAGTTCATATTTGTACCAAACTTCAACATAATCGGTCTAATAGATTCGGAGCAAATCGGCTGTGACAGACGGACAGACAGATAGACAGAGGGACAGCCAGCCCGGCAGATAGCGAGTGATCCTATAAGTGTTCTGTTTTTTCCTTTTGAGATACGGAATCCTAAAAATTGCCTATAAAACTAATGTTAGCCTGTTTGCTTAGGTGAGTCGATAACATTTTTTCTTTTAAAAAATCCTGCAAAAATCGTTTACTTCCCAATGAATGAGTAGAAGTCGATAATAAACTCGAAAGCATGATTGTACTCGTAGGACAAAATGGCGACGTAACCCATTTACTGTCCATTGTCATTGGTTTGTATGTGCACTTACAGTGCATTACGGCATTTTATGACTTTAAGCGGTCCGCAACTTGAGTTACGAGCACAGAGCGTTTATAAATATAGAGAAGGCTTTACTGCTTCTTTATTTTTACTGCCTCGTTGGTCATGTAGTTGCAAGTGTTAATACTGAGCATGAGGTCCTGGGTTCGATTCCCAACCCAGGCAAAGTGTTATTGTGTTTTACCATCAGTGAGTTCTCAGTAGCAGCCCGGTGTCTGGATTTGTGCCAGGTTGATGTCAATAGGCTCGCCCCCTAGTACATGGGACTTAAACATAACTGGCGAAATGTAGGTGTTACTATTATGTATACCTCTACACAACCCTTCGGAGATTACAGGCGTGATGTTATGGTTTTTACTGTATTTAAATCGATTGACGGCTTTCTTTCTCCGCCGTGCAAAGTTTCACAAGAACACGGTCAACTTTTGTCCTCTGTATTTTGTCACTTCTGTATTTTGTTTTTGCTTCCGTTCAGTTATTATGTGGAGATATCCCCACAAAATATCTTACATCAGCCTATAATGTTCCCACTGCTGGGACACATACTTCTCCTCTTAGAGGAAGCGGGCAGTAATCCAACACGCGGGCCCAGTACGGTTTGGTGGATATCACATGCCTTGGTTTTTTTTTGGGTTCTAGGACATGATTGTTTTGTTGTTGTTGTTTTTGTTTGTTCATTGTTCTCTCACGATGTTTCCTACCTCCTTTGCACGTAAAGTAGGGATGATATTTTTTTTCTCGTCTATCCCATGGTGTGTGGGTATCCTTGGATAGGCCGTTCAATAATATTGCGGGTTTGTGGAAACCATTTGTCAATTCAGGGATCCGTTTGCGTAATATTAAGCTTTAAAGTGCACATTTTTGTTAGGGACAAATGTGTCCCACCCTTTTTTTTTGTGTGGGAAATTATCAATTAACTTCTCCCGCTCTGGGTGGAGCGAGAGGGCGTGTCAGACTTTTACTGACTAAAACCCACCCTTGTTCCTTCCGTTGCCAGCGTGCCAGGGCCACGATATCCCTTTCGGACGAACTCGCAACCCTGGCAGGCATTGGTCCTAACGGCCCCGTCAGTTGGTGCTGACATCTCTTTGAGGCGCGTGTGGAACACAACACGCCGTCAACCCGGGCCTGGTCCTTATCTGACGGCGAGCTGCCCATCGCTCACCGTCCGCAAGCCCGCAGGAAATCGGCCTGCGACTCCCGACGCCCTGGTTTGTATGTGCACTTACATACAGTGCATTACGGCATTTTA
Source organism: Tiliacea citrago (assembly GCA_963921375.1). NCBI lineage: Eukaryota > Metazoa > Arthropoda > Insecta > Lepidoptera > Noctuidae > Tiliacea > Tiliacea citrago. Next base: position 24,719,042 of record OY992783.1, read on the forward strand.
TGACTTTAAGCGGTCCGCAACTTGAGTTACGAGCACAGAGCGTTTATAAATATAGAGAAGGCTTTACTGCTTCTTCATTTTTACTGCCACGTTAGTCATGTAGTCGCAAGTGTTAATACTGAGCATGAGGTCCTGGGTTCGATTCCTAGGTCGGGCAAAGTGTTATTGGGTTTTTCCATCAGGCATTTCACAGTAGCAGCCCGGAGTCTGGATTTGTGCCCGGTTGATGGCAATAGGCTCGCCGCCTATCACATGGGATTTACACATAACTGGCGAAACGTGGGTGTACCTACTATAGGTATACCTCTGCCTATCCCTTCGGGGATTACAGGCGTGATGTTATGTGTGTGTGCGTGTGTGTATATACTACATATAAACTGTATAGTAGCGTTTAATCGTCACGCGGCATGCGTCACCCCGCCAGCAATCGGTTTTACGTGCGCCTATAGATGTTTCACATCAAAAATATAATAAGATAAAATAGTTTAAATATTGAAAAATTAAAATTTTCAAACTAACTAAATAATAAAGCTTTCTCTTTCCTTCAATTCGCCTATTCTTCGCACGTTATTAGTTTTAATTTAATTGATGCGATCCGGCTAATGTCCTCTGCGCTACCAATTATTTAAGTACAGGTTGCTCCAAAATGCTATCTTAGAAAATTGTTAATAAATCAATAAATAATAACGTTTAGTAAAATTATCTTCATAAAAAGAAAACTCGAAACCATATAGCCCCGCAAATTGATATTAGTGACGTAGTTGAATTGTCAGTACCGTTCGCAAGGTCAGCCAGCGCTTCTTCTAGACAAAATCAAACTGGTTGCTATTTTTATGATATTTATTTTACATTCTGTGATTACCTATACTCACACACTGACTTATTTTTTTTTTAGATAAATATAGAATAACGATGTTTGTAAATATGTGAGCACCATGTATATGTTACGGCTAATACCCGTAGTGCGGCTACACCTAGTTTTAGCCGGTTAGAACTAGGTGTAGCCGGTTAAACCTAGTACGAGCCGATTGTTTTCGGGTAAAATCATTTGGGTTAGGTTAGGTTAGAACAGTATAGCCGGGGATCACGGAAGTAATACTAGCTCCCAAGATCCCCGGTGCAAATGTGGGAAGGGAACACCGGGGTGGTTTTTAGTCAGTAAGAGTCTGACAGACCCCTCCGCCCACCCCAGGGCGGAGGACATCCATGAGGATTTTCCACCCCGGCAACAAAAAAAAAAAAAAAAGGTTAGAACAGTAACCATTAACAAGCGAAGGCGAGCGAGCGAAGCGAGCGTGCCGCGGCAGCGGCCGCCGAGCGCCAGATCCCCTCTATTGTTGGTAAATTGGTTTTATCCAACAGGGATTGTCTGGACCTATAATTCTAACCGGCTAAAACTAGGTGTAGCCGCACTTCGGGTATTAGCCGTAACATATATATCTCATAATTAAGTTATTTTTCTTTGCTTAGTTTTTAATTCTTTTTACCTATTATTAGTAATTTAGTAATTTTATTCTAGGTGCATCGTCTTCACATATAATCATATAATTAATGTACTACTAAAACATTTAAAAAAAAGTAACGGTGGAGTTTCTTGCCCATTCTTCTCCATACGAAACTACCTTTTGGAAGGTGCAACTAGAATCAATTATATTTTTTTGTAAATTTTGACGTTCAAAAATGCCTCTTATGTGCCTATTTGAAATAAATAATTTGACTTTGACTTTGCTTACGTGTATTGAGTACCTCTACCACGTATTTTTTATAGCTTTTTATATTCATTATCATGTTTTATTTTTGTTGTTCAGTTTTGTTATTGTTATCGTACTTATTCTGTTAAAATGAGTAAGAAAATAATTTATTAGTTGTCCATTAAAATTGGTTGAGAGGTTCAATGAAAACGTATCAAACAGACAAGACATCTTTCACTTTTATAATATTAGTTGGTAATTTAATAGGAAATATTTATAATTAAATATCTATAAATATATGTAGGTATATAATATAATATAAATACCTATAACCCTAGGTTATTAAATTTTTTGTCTATCTTTTTGTTAACTGTACTTTTTTGCGGTGGATGACGTCACGCAGCTGTTATTGTGACAAGGTTCCATCGCAATATCAACATGCGGGGCTTATAGCTGTATTAAATGAATGTCGCCACTAAAGCGGCACGCTGTATATAACGAAGCTAAATGAAAAACTATCACAGCTAAGTAGGCTGTACAATAACGAGTAATGGTCGACCAACTTACATTTGCAATTGGAATGTGTGGGAGAAAATGTTTTTCATCTACAATGTTACGTTTATTCTTGGGATAACTTCGGAACCCTTCATTATGTGTGGTCCGACACGCACTTGACCAGTCTTTTTAAGATTCCGTACCCAAAGGGTAAAACGGGAACCCTATTACTAAGGCTCCGCCGTCTGTCTGTCTGTCTGTCCGTCTGTCATCAGGCTGTATCTCATGAACCGTGATAGTTCGACAGTTGCAATTTTCACAGATGATGTATTTTTGTTGCCTCTATAACAACAAATAGGTACTAAAAAACAGAATAAAATAAATATTTAAGGGGGCATCCATACAACAAACGTGATTTTTTTGCTCGTTTTTGCTCGATATTGCTAACGGCAATAGGTAGACGATTGAAATATTCACAGAATATTTAGTTATATAATCACTTTAAAAATTAATTATTAAATTAAAATAAAAAAAATATTTAAGGGGGGCTAAATGATAAATGATAAATGATAAATGATTTATTTCTGTAAGTAGGTTTGTACAAACACTTTTACACGTCAATCATATTAAAAAAACTAGATGAGGTCGGCGTTTCGTATCCGACTACTCTGAGAAGAAAGGCCGAAACAAACTCAGAGGTCACAGTCTCTTTTTAAAGTCCAGACATAATCTTGGTCAGATCATGTGAAGACCATGTAGATTGGTGCCTGAAATGATCTTTTGACGAAAGAACCACACAGGTTGAGGGGACCTGTCCAGTCAGTGCACGCATCTGTCAGTAGTCGTGCAGCTCAACTAAGAACTTAAGGAGCTCAACGATTCAACGAACAATACCAAAGAAAGGACATTTGGGTAGGCCGCATAAAATCACTCAAACTGCCAGACTATGATAAAAACTAAATGAGAAAAAAAAGGAAAATGAACAAAAACCCACATAGTCTTCACATTTACAATACTTAAAACAATATAATACTTAACAAAGTAAATATTCATGTCATTGTATATATAAAATTAATCACTGTCAATGTGTATATAAAATACGGATATAATCTTGGTCAGATCATTTGAGAACCATGTAGATTGGTGTCTGACATGGTCTTTTGACGAAAGAACCACGCAGATTTGAGTGGACCTGTCCAGTCAGTGCACGCATTTGTCAGTTATCGTGCAGCTCAACTCAAAACTTAAGGAGCTCAGCGATTCGACGAACAATACCAAAGAAAGGACAATTGGTTAGGCCGCATAAAGTACTCAAACTGCCAGACCTGCATTAAAAATTTTTTTGATTGAGAATAAAAATAAAAAACAATTCACATAGTCCTCACATTCATAATAATTAAAATAATATAATACTTTACAAAGTAAATATTCATGTCATAGTTTAGGTATTTAAAAATTTCAATCAAAAAATAGTATAAATAGTTGGCAAAAAAAATCAAATCAAGATTCACTGTAAATTGGAGCAGCTCAATCCCAAGCCTTTTTGTCCTCAATAAAGTCTTTAACAGTATAAAATGCTTTCTGGCACAGTTTCCGTTTTATAAAACATTTGAATTTATTAAGGCTTAATTCTTGAATATGGCTAGGAAGTTTATTATAAAAACGTATACACTGGCATCTAAACGAGCCACCTATTTTTTTAAGCCTGGTTTTAGGAACAACAAATTTGTGCTTGTTCCTAGTATTTACATTATGGATATCACTGTATTTTTTAAACAGATTAATATTTTTATGTGCATACAATAGATTTTCATAAATATACTGAGAAGCTACAGTCAGTATATTAATCTCTTTAAATTTGTCTCTGAGGGAGTGTCTGGGACTTAATTTACAAATTGCACGAATTGCTCTTTTTTGTAAAACAAAAATTGTCTGAATGTCGGCGGCATTTCCCCACAACAGAATACCGGCTCTCATACAACAAACGTGATATTTTTGCCGTTTTTATAGATAATGGTACGGAACCCTTCGTGCGCGAGTCCGACTCGCACTTGGCCGGTTTTTACTTCTAATATCATTGTATGTCAATATCAAATTGTTACCATGGAAGATTGACCCCACATCTGAAAAAGAAGTGCAACGTTTGCCGTGATTGTTTAGGAACATAAAATATTAATATGAAAATATAAAATTTAATAGTTTCAAGCCAAGTGATCCATTTTAGTGCAAAGAATTTTCCGATCAGTATTTGGTGGTGATTTTTAACACATACCCAGTAACTAAGATTTATGATAATTTACATTACAAAACAATATCTACAGCTTCTTCTCTTTATCTGCACGGGCTATAAGAAAAAAGCTAGTTATCATCATTCTCCTGCACTTAACTCTTGCAACATGTCCTCCTTCCATACTTGTCTATTTGTCTTCATCTCGGTGGTCACTCCCTTTCTAGCCATATTATCTTTTTTCACACAGTCCATCCATCGTTTCTTTGGTCTTCCCCTACTCTTATAACTATCGACATGCATACTCAAAACTTTCCTCACGACATTTTCCTCATTCCTCCGCATCACATGCCCATACCATGACAACCAATTTCCGCACAACATTTCAGTCACCGGTGCCACTTTCAGACTTCCTCATATTTTTTTTATTTTTGTTTGTATTAATAAGAACTAAAGTTCCTAATAATTTATTACAATCTAGCCTAATAGACTAATAAGCAATTTAACTCTTAACTTATTATTTTACGTGATAGAACACGTTATAACTAAGAATAGTGTCAATTTGCACTGTTACACAAGTCCGTAGCACTTTCTTAGAGTCTGATAATTAATAAAAACACTTTGTTCATGTGTTACATGTATAGCACAGCATTGTTACTATTATTCATTCACTACTTATACACTACACTAACTCAAATGGTTTAGTTCTCTTTAGCCTACGCACTATGTCTGTGTTGTCTAGCAGCTGAATTGCCTCGACATTCACATGTCGGTGAAGTCTGTGTTCGTGGGCTTCAGCAAATTTTTGGGTGATGGTGGTGACGAGTTGCATTTTAAGGTCTCGGTGGAGGTCGTCATTTCTAATGTACCATGGTGCATTTACAGCGTCCCTGGGTACTTTATTTTGGAATTGTTGGATTATTTTAACGTTGCCATACGTCCAAATTGGCATAAGAATATGCTTGTATAATATAATTTTATTATGTATTGATAGGCAGGATTTTCTTCCGAGTAACCAATACATACTTTTATAACGTATGTCAAGTTCCCGTCTTTTCTTTTTAACGTGAGATTTCCAACGTAGTTTGGCGTCAAGAGTTATGCCAAGGTATTTGGCTGTATTAGCATAAGGCACTGGCATGCCGTTTATATGGATTGGGTAGTAATCGCAGTGTTTGTTAGTGAAGTCAATGTGAACTGATTTTGACTCATTCAGTTTGATCTTCCACTTTTGTGTCCAGTTATAATCCGGTAGCCATAATAGCAGTATCATCTGCAAAAGTCGCAATCGTGTTGTTTTCCAGCTCTGGGATATCACATGTGTATAGCAAGTACATGATTGGGCCTAACACACTTCCTTGTGGTACCCCTGATTTTATAGCTTTTAGATCGGAATATGCATCCTCTTGCCTTACTCTAAACATTTTGTTACTTATATATGATTCTAATATGTCTGCAAATTCTGGAGGTAGCATGCGTCTGAGTTTGAATATACAACCCTCATGCCAAACATTATCAAAAGTTTTCGCGACATCTAGGAATACGGTGGCGCAGACTTCCTTGTTTTCGAGTGTTCTTTCAATAATGTTAGTTATTCTGTGTACCTGGTCTATTGTAGAATGTTTTTCCCTGAAGCCAAACTGATGGTTAGGTATTAGCTCTTTTTCTTCTATTATTGGTTTTAATCGTTTTAATAACAGTTTTTCTAATAGTTTAGATAATACGGGCAACAGGGAAATGGGTCTATATGATGATGCTTCATGGGGTGGTTTTCCAGACTTCGCAATCATAATGACTTCAGCAACCTTCCATGGCTCAGGTACATGTTTTAGCATAAATGCAGCATTGATAAGTCTGGTCAGCTTTACTATGGCTTTGCGTGGTAGTCGTTTTAGAATTTTTCCTGTTATGAGGTCGTAACCCGGGGATTTCTTCGAGCTAATGTTGTTTTGAATTTCTCTCAGAACTTCTTTAGGAGTCACAAGCCGAATTCTTTGACTATGTAATAACTTTTCACTCTCAAGTATTTCTATGGAGCTCTCATTGGGTTGAAAAGTGTTTTCTAAGTATTGGGCAAACTTAAACGCTTTTTGTTCATTAGTTATGGCCCATTTTCCGTCGCTGTTTCTGATGGGTGGTATTTGCATAATTGGCCTTTTTAGTTGTCTTGTCACTTTCCAAAGAGAGAAATCCGTTGATTGGTCGTTGGTTAGCTGCACAAGTTTAGTATTCAGACATTCATCCTCAAATTGTAGAATTTTCCTCTTTAAACGTTTAGATAGGTTATTTAATATTGTTTTATCCCGCGGCCATCTTGTTTGCTGACACCGCTTTCTTTGCTTTCTTTTCTCAGAAAGTAAATTCACAATTTCCTTGGGATAGATGTGTCCCTTATATTTACGTTTTAACTGTGGCGTGTTTTTCCACGCACTTTGTTGGATATTAACAGCATATTTGTTTACTTCTGAGTCCAGCTGATCCCGATTTTGTAACGGAGTTTTTAGGTCGATAGTATCATCTAGATCAATGGCAAAACTATCCCAGTCTGTAGACTTATTAACTAGGGTTAAATGGCTTTCTCTTAGTAGAATTTTTTGACTAAGTCTTAGGATAATCGGGGAGTGGTCTGAATTCATGTGAAGACCTTCCTCCAAATGAATGTAATTGGTGGATATATTTTTACATATGAAAAAGTCTATAAGATCCGGTATTTTCTGGTGGTCAGTGGGCCAGTATGTTGGTTTGCCTGTGCTCATAACTTGACATTGTGTATCTTTAACTGCATTTAAGAGCTGCCTTCCCTTTGTTGTAGTAAGTCTTGATCCCCAGTGCGTATGCTTGGCATTGAAATCACCGCCTAGGATGAACCTCTGGCCTAGAAGTTCAAACAATTTTAAATATCGCTCTTTCCTTATCATGAGCCTTGGAGGACAGTATATGGCTGCTATGGAAACGTGACAAAATTTAGTTTTAACAGATACTGCCACGGCTTGAATGTCTGATTCTTCAATTTTACTGTGCTCGTAATGATTTATGTTTCCTTTGATTATAACCGCACTACCTCCTCTGGCGGAGTTGTCAGGGTGGAGCGAATTATATACCTTGTATCCTCTAAATTTGATGAAAGATTGGTTCGTGAAGTGCGTTTCGGAAATCAAACACACGTCTATATTTTCTGTCTCTAGGACTGCCTGTAACTCATTCTGATGTTTGAGGAGCCCATTAGAGTTCCACGCCATTATCTTTAGTGTGTTATTCACTTTTGATTATTAAAAGAGCTGTTTTGGTGCTGGACTCTAGCTTCTCTAATCTTTTGTCAAATGTAGTAATACACTTCAAGATCTGATTAATCTTATCTTCCAGATTCGATGGTTCCGTGGCTTGTTTTGTAGCTTGCGCATAGGAACTACTTGCTTGAACAGGTTTTGCAGTTGTCTGAAAACTTTGTTTCCTTTTCTTCCTGCTTTTAGCCCTAATCCACTCAGTCTCTTTTGCGAGTTCTTCTTCATCTGTACAGTACTCGACGTTTTCTTTTTCAGATTGATTTTATGTTGCTCCTAGTTTCCAACTCCTTGGGGTCATTATTTCCTTGTCCATTGGAGCTAGGATTTGTTTTTAGCGGTTTAGAAGTTGTCGCTGGAGGCCTTCTATTTGGACCTTCAGATCATTAACAAGAAGTTCCTGCTTTTCTCTCTCTGATCTTTCTTGCATGTAATTGTCATACAACAGCTTTTCCAGATCAGTTTTATTTTTTACCTTAGTTGTTGACATTTTACGGTTAGTAGAAACTTCACCGTCACAAATATTTAATTGTACTGTTTACACTATAATTAATAACTGGGTCATCGCGGCGACCTTGATAAACCGATTTCGCAACACGGCGACGACTGTATTATTGTGATGTGCCAGCGAATAACCCTAAAGTAGAGCACCCGCGCGCGAATAATATACGTCCGTTCTCGATAGAAGCCAAACACGGAACAATCAAAACACAAAACTTCCTCTTATGTACTCATTTCTTATTCTATCCATTCGTGTCACACCCAACATCCCTCTTAGCATTCTCATCTCAGCTACATGCAATTGCCTTTCATTCATCCCTTTTGTGGCCCAACATACATGCATACATGCGTGGCATACTATGTGGTCTTTTGTGGCGTTTTTTTTGTGGTCCATTTTTATGGGATCCAAAAAAAAAGATAATATTGATGTGAAAAGATTGGCTCGAAGTAAAGGGCGGCAGCGGTACCTTACTGACGTAAGTGTAATAATTTCCTTGTGGAGTAGTTTTAATGTACGCCTACCTAGTTCCAGGTATTTCTATCTTTTCCCACGCTCTGTGGTCACGATGCCGAAATGAAAAAAAAAAACTATTAATATTTATTCAGATGAACTCAAGTGTTATTTATACGATTCCGGCGGACTTAAATTAAATTCATATGGAAATTATATCACTGCCCGCGACTCTGCCTGCATATAAACTTTTAAATATTCTCTCTGGCTCTCTCTGGGGCCGAAGTTTTTTAAATTCAATTTTATTTAAAGTGTTGTTGTAACTGCATCCCTGCATACACTGTATCTATTTCTACAATTAAACGTGTGTTTTAGTTTAATTTGTGATCTCTGTGAGTTCCGATAAATAAATTATCTTTTTTTTTCGATGTGTGCACTTTTTGGGTGAACAAAAATCATGGAACTCGCGTCATCGTTACCGAACGCTAGCTCGACGATACAATTCACAAGTTACTTAGTTTTCACTTCTATCGGTGAAAACTAAGTCTCGTACCCAAAGACTGCCCCGAATGTTTTTTTTTCTTTTAAGCTTTTGGGTTTTCCATAAGGAAAATCTCAATAAAAGCCCGAATTCTTTTTTTGTGTGACTGTTTTGCAATAGGTCTTAAAACATAAGTGGGTATACTTACTATTATTGATAAACCTCTGCCAACACCTTTCGGGAACACAGGCGTGATTTTAATAATCTTGTACTAACAACTAAGTTGATGACAGCTCTTTATAAATACTATCTCATTACAATTCTTTAGAAGTCAAGACTTTGTTAATAAGTTTTTACAACAAAAATAGGTACCTATGCAGCTTGGAGTTAAACTCTAGGAAGAATTAATTATAATAATGGTTGACCACTAGTCGAAATTCGACCCCTTCTACTTAAAACTTATATAAATTACTTACTAATTCCATGCTTCCATGCACTTCTGTCACCTATCTACCTTCAAGTCATGAGACCCTGGTTCTATGTGTGTGTTTCAAACGCAAGGTAGTGTGTGTAATGTTTTTTTTACTAATTTAATTTATTTCTAATGCATCAACTAGCCTAGCTTTTTCCCAACTATGTTGGGAGCGGCTTTCAGTCTTACTGGAGTAACTGGGTAATACGATACCACTTGGTAAGACTGGTTGTCAGACTTTTGGGCTTCTGACGACCTCTAACGACTGTCAAAGATCCAAAAATGACAGCCGGGACCAATGGCTTTACGTGCTTTCCGAGGCATGGAGGATTCTCGTTATGTAAAGATGGTCACCCATCCACGGACCAACCAAGGCAAGTGCAGCTTAACCTGATGGATCAATCCGTGCGGCTATTATTACCTAGGCAGGTATCGTATTACCAGAGATACTGGGTAGTGGAAGTCAGATAGGAAGTCGCTCCATGTAGAATACTGGTATTCAGCTGCATCCGGTTAGACTGGAAGCCGACCCCAACATAGGAAAAGCTAGGCAGGTGTTTTAATATAACGTAGAATAAAAAAGTGGCAAAGTCAAAACTGTCCATTGAATATTTTTGAACAAAAATTAATTGCCGCGAGGTGTAGGAACGAGTCTTGTGCCGAAAATATAGTTTGTAGATTTTTTGGCCGTTGACTGTTTCCCTGGATGTATGTTCCGGATTGGCGCAAAAACGGCTGAACGGATTTAAACGAAATTTGGCACACGGATACTTTAGAATCTGGATTAACACATAGGGTACTTTAATTCCCGGTAGTATGTTCCCGTGGGATATTTTCCGACATCCACACGGGCAAAAGCTAGTTCCTAATAACACAAACACTTCTGCCACTTTTGTAGAAACCACACCCAAAACCATTATTAAAAAGAAAATCCTCAATAAAGTTCTATCAAAACGGATACTTAATCAAGGCGGTGCTACGAGTATTCAAACGAATCGTTATAAAATGCAAACAGTTTTCAAGATGGTACCAATAATAATTTTCATTAAAATCCTTCGTAGTTAATTACCTGGAGCTCCTTGGAGGGGTAACTAAGAGATAATGATATTACTAGAAGTGACGATTATATACAACATGTCCCAGAATTAACGCACAACCTCTTAAGGGTCATTGTACTCATCATTATGAACAACTTTTACTATGGGACCAAACCTGAAATCGCGAAAAAAAAATATCAGCTGTTCCCTACATTTATGTTCGAATAACTTGTCAAAATGTAGGGAACAGCTGATTTTTTTTTCGCGGTTTCGGTATGGTGCTTAATGATGAGTACAGTGACACCTTAAGAGGTTGTGCGTTAATTCTGGGCCATGTTGTAGATGAATTATTTTTTATATAAAGTTACGTGTTACATTAAGATTTTTTTATTATGACTTGTCTCATCGGGATTTTTCTTTATTATATGTATTCATATATTTATTTGCATTCCATAATGTCTAAGTAAAGGTGTAAGTTTAGTAATGCATTATATGTATATACAACTTTAGTTTTAGTATATGCGAAACCTGAATATAGTTTGTTTAGAATAAGGAACTGAATCGATTTCAATAATTTTTACACCATGTTATATTTTGTCCCAAAAATATTTAAGTGTGATGGAAAATGTTATCATCATTCAATTACTTACAATACAATCGCCGTACGGTTAGGTACCTACTGCCAAATTATTATCAATGAGCGCAAGACGACCCTGGAGGCGCGGGGGCGCCGTTAGCATATTTTTACGGACAACCCGGTAACATAGTCAAACTTATAACTTTGTAATTTTTCATAATACAGTTTTGAAATTTTGTACATAGATTCTTTACATTAAAATTCTAGACACGTGTTTCGGGTTTCGCATATACTAAAACTAATATTGTATAATAAACCTTCCAGAATAAGTTCTCTAAATTATGGTTAAACCGCATCGAAATCCGTTAAGTAGTTTAAAAGAACAACGCGGCCACACAGACAAACACCACAGATGTTGTCAAAATATCGAAAATTATGTGAATAATTAACAGCACTCGCACTGATTTGAATTTCGATATTTTTTGTTTATCGTTTTTCTTTTTAATAAAAATAGTTCTAGTATGACAAGTTCACTTCAAATCTCATATTTATTGATAGATAAATTTCTTAATACGTTATGGAACAAAAAAAACAAGGACTATGCCATAGGCTTAGGACTATGCCATAGGCTTCTACTCCGTTCACCCAATTTTTTTCAACACCTAACATACCATCAGGTTAGGCAGAGGTGTACCTAATAGTACACCCACATTTTGCCAGTTATGTTTAAGTCCCATGTAATAGGGGGCGAGCCTATTGTGATCAACCGGGCACAAATCCAGACTCTGGGCTGCTTCTGAGAAATTCCTAATGGACAGTCCCAATATTACTTTGCCCGACCTGGGAATCGAACCCGGGACCTCATGCTCAGCAGTCGTGCTTGCGAACACTAGACCAACGAAGCTTTTTTTTCAAGACGGTAAAAAAGTCATATACGCCTCAGACTAAAAGGTACACAACTTTCTTACAAACCAGTAGATAAGAGTGCCTTACATATCGATTCAACATTCCATACTTAGATTTTCTACTCGTGCGTACACTTTCATCACGATAATTTTAATTAAGGCAATGCTTTCAATGAAATTGTTAACTGTCAAGAACATGTAGCTATTTAAATAACCCTTGCTCTTCACAAAGTTTGCTTAGCTGTAGAGCAGTCGGTCCCTACGTACGAGTTGTGTAGGTCGTTGCTTAGAACCCAGGCTGGCACTTTGTGTAATTTATTTCATCACCGCTGCTCTGAAAACGGTGAAGAAAAACATCGTGAGGAAATCAAAAATTTGGAGACGGTGACTATGTGATTTCTACCAACCCGCATTGGTGGTGGTGCAAGTGTGGGAAGGGAACACTGGGGTGGTTTTTAGTCAGTAAGAGTTTCACAGAACCCCTCCGCCCGCCCCATGGCGGAGGACGGCCATGAGGATTTTCGACCCCGGGAACGTAACAAAAAGAAAAAGGGCCCACTCCCTCTCTCACGGAGGTCTGTGTCCTAGCAGTGCTGATTATGCTTATGCCGCAAAAACCCTACAAAGAAAACCTTCATCACGTCGCATCCAGTAACTCTATCGTATCATAATGTCCAAAGACGGTAGAAATTCATTAAAATTTCTCATTGGGAGTGTCTCATATCAGGGACCGACGTCGTATTGCGTTCCGTTGCATCTAGACAAACGTTGCTCAGACATTATTCAGAAACTACCAGTATGTCCCAGAATGTTTCAGTATAATTTAGTTGTTTTGTTTGTAAGCTTTTATTTTGACAATTTAATTTAAGGGACGTGATACATAACGCTTTTTATCGTTTTACGATGTTTCTTCGATGTAATGAAGAATCAGATGCTTCACTCGAGTGAACGTTAATTTGTGTTTCATTCCACATTCACACGACAGCGTCAAAATTATATAAAAATGAATGTTTCATCCGCTCCTTTCATATCATACGAGTATTTCAAGGCGAGAGAAAGATGGCTGACGTGCTGAAATCCAACATCGTTGCATCGGTTCACTAACAAATTAATTTTTCGCTTTTGGAATGTCCAGACGTTTTACTGCGATTGTAAGATGCCAAATGAAGCCTTTCATTCATCCCTTTTGTGGCCCAACATTCTGATTCATACAAGACAGCAGGTCTAAACATTGTTTTATATATCTTCCCCTTAGGTTTAAGAGGAATGCGGGAGTCGCAGATTGTTCCCGTGACATGCCCGCCATTTCATCCATCCAGTGTTAATTCTGAGCTTAACTGATATCTACCAAGATACCGAACCGAGATACCGAAAGTCGGAGCAGACCGGGAGGAGCGCCGAAATCGCAGAACATGTATTCAGTTTTGGTTCTACTGATTTTAAAACCAACATTCTCCAAATTCTGTTGCCATTTCAAATCAAATGTTAAAGTCTATTTTACGATTACTATACAGAATAGTGGAAATCGTCACACTTCAAGATGACCGCGCGCTTCAAGAGATTAGCCCGCTCATCTTCGAAGAAACGCCTGCAAGCGGTTTGCATGCCTCGCTGTCCGCGTCCGTGCTCCACTAGTACCAACACCAACCCACCAACAACAAGCTGTCACCTCTCCGGTGGCGTGCCAACAGCGAGCGATCGTCTTGCTAACGGCGGCGGCGGGTTGGCGAGCAGCGGGTGGATATTTTCGAGGCGATGCCGCTGGACTAGGGCTTCCAATCCCGCAGCCTGTATTAAATCTCGGTATTTGCGGGACTAGGAATTATCAATACCACGGGATCCCGCATATAAAAAAAGTTGATATTTATACATATAAGGCAATTAAAACAATGAATTAATCAACATAACTCCACATTTATTTAAGATTTACTATTAGCATGAGATTAATCTAATTACACCGTTTCTTTATCACAGAAAACAGAAACAAATACCGAAAAACAAAATATCTATGAACTACAAAATATATGACTACTAAATTAAAATATAAACCAAAAACATTTTAGACTGAATTCTGACAGAAGTAATTATGACTTTAATTATTTAGTTTGGTCATTTTGTCAGCTTTAAATCGAATATGTTTGCAAAGAAAATATAACATCTAAAGTATCGTCTGCCAAACTACTGCGTATTTTAGTCCCGCAAATCCCGATGATCCCGCGCCCGTAACTCCACGATACACGGGATTGGAAAATGATGCGGAATTCGCAATACCGAGATTTTGGTATTCCGGGATTGTAAGTTCTCCGGAACGTTACTGCGCTAGAGCGATGCCTTAGTTAATTAGTTTTATGTCTCGTGTCCTACGTCCCACATGATAGATAGGTCGCATTGTACTCGTATGCAAACGAAAATTATTTTAGAAGAAAATATTCCGATTGCACATTGCAAACCTTGTAGTGATAAAACGATTGGAAACCGGCGGATTTTAATTTCGTTAGTATTTTTTAATTTACCGAGTATCATTATTTCCAACGACCACCAAGCACCGCCCACTTCGATCGTTTATGTGCTTTCCCGCATCCAGCGGATTCCTGCGGCCTTCACAAGGTCATCGGTCCACTTTGTGGGGAGGCCTTCCAACGCTACGTCGCGTCGCCCGAAGAACTGCCACTTAAGTTTGGCAGTTCTTCGGGCTATGTCGGTTACCTTGGTTAGCCTGCGGATATCTTCATTTCCGATTAATAATAATAATTTTCTTAGATATCCCAAATTATCTGTCGGTTGGTATTCAAAGGTTTGTCGATAAGAAAGAAAGAAAATACGTTTATTTGCGGTAAACATAACGCAAAGAAATAAAAACACAAACACGAAAGAACAAGTTGAGGGAAAATATGCGTCACATAAAAGAAAAAAAGTAAAAAAAAAAGAAAAAAAAAAAAAAAAAAAAAACAAAAGGATAAAAGTTTATTGTGTCAAACTTGGCTATTATTTTATTTTGCTTATTGTGCTAGATGGCGTAACTGACGTATCGGGCCCTATCAGTATAGTGCCCTACGGCACTTATTTTTAAATGTCGCTGCATCATGCTGAGATGGTCATCATGTTTTTATTTTAATTTTACTTTTGTTTTTGTTTTTCTAAAGAGTGTTTTAGTTTAATTTTTGAACTCCCGTGTGAGTCCCAATAAATACTTTTCTTTCTTGCTTTCTATTACAGTTTTTTTTTATGTGTAACATCTTTCCTCTCTTTCTGTGTGAGTGATTTCATGAAAAGGGACGGAAGTGTGTAACAGAAAGTGACATCATGTAATAACTAAGTACTTTTTAATAGCATGGAGTTTGTGTACTCACGGAAATCATCGTTACTCATGGAAATAGTAAGTACTATATAAATTGTAAGTAGAAGAGGTCGAACTCTCGAGGGAGAATTTCGACCAGTGGGCGACCACTAGTAATAGATAATTATTCGAATAAATCTTTCAGTATTTAGCTTTTTTTAAATGTTAAGGTTAATTTCTGTCGCTGCTCAGGTGCTTATTACCAAGGTGAGATGTCATATGTTACACATCATATGCGACTACTGTAAGGCTCGCTCGTTTCTCTTCTCGTGAAATTTCTTCTGATAGCCTCTATATCTTAAATCTCTTTGTGACTCCTCTTGGCGCACACAAGTCTCGCCTCTACACGACACTTAACAACGCTATAGTGTGTCCTAACACTAATGCTTGATTATGTAGAGATGAATCAACAAAATAATGTTTTGTGTTACATTACATTATGAGAAACGCTAGAAGTTTAAAACCTTTCGATTCTAAAATTGTTGAGCATAGCTCCAAAGAACGATTACATTTTACAGTGATTATGTAGCAAACACGTCAAAATCTTAAAAAAATAGAGACATATACAATTGAAGAATCAAGAAATCACGTTCTCATAATGAAAAGCGCTTGTCATTTGTTTCTTGATCCCGATTCCCGAAAACATACTGTATTAATAAAACAAACAGCGATAAGAATTTAAGCCATGGCCATCCAGATTGGGCCATTCAACCATTTCTCGGACATTCTGAGAATAATAATGGATAAATATCTCGGTTACAGCCAATCTTATTAACATTGTTTGTTTATATGTTTAGTTTCGGCGTTCTGATTGGCTGATGAGGACAGATATTTGGTCTTGGGCATTTCTATACTTACTAGGGTGATAACCCTATGTCCTTCTCCAAGTTCTTGGCTGTCTGACAAATTTTATAGCGATCAGTGGCTTAGTCGTGAAAATGTAACGGACAGATAAACTGATATAATAAACTTTCGCATATATAATTTAAAAGCCAATACTATCCATACTAATATAGTATGGATTTTTTTTTTTTTGGGTGGGAAATCATTAAATAGTTTCTTCCGCTCTGGGCGGAGCGGGAGGGCGTGTCAGACTTTTACTGACTAAAAACCACCCGTGTTCCTTCCGTTGCCTGTGTGCCAGGGCCACGATATCCCTTTCGGACAAACTCGCAACCCTGGCAGGCATTGGTCCTAACGGACCCCGTCAGTTTGTGCTGACGTCTCTTTGAGGCGCGCGTGGAACACAACGCGCCGTCGACCCGGGCCTGGTCCTTATCGGACGGCGAGCTACCCATCGCTCACCGTCCGCAGGCCCGCGCCTACGGTGGCCGGAAATCGGCTTGCGACTCACGACGCCCAGGGCGTCTCCTGCGGCGACTAAGGGCGCGAGGGCGCGAACCTTGTCTCACCCTCACGCGTTCCGCCTCCTCCTTCACCTGCTTCGCAGAAGGAGGTGACGGCCTTCCATGCACTCTCGCTCCGAACCATGGCCTGAACCAGGGCCGGACGCGAGAGATCATCGCCGCCGATCGCCTCCGTGAGGACACGGCGGTGCTCCGCCCAAGCTGGGCAGACCTCCACCGTATGCTCCACCGTGTCCTCCGGGCGATCCACACAGTGGTGACACCCGGGCGTTTCCTCCCGCTTTATCCTGAACAGGAACCTCCCGAAACAACCGTGTCCGATGAGGACCTGCGTCTAATATATACGAATATAGATAATATAGAGAAATATATATATATATATATATATACGAATATAGTATGCATAGTATTGGCTTTTAAATTATCTAAAACACAACATAACATCCCGCCTATATTCCCCGAAAGGTTAGGCAGAGGTGTACCTATACTAGGTGTACCTATAATCTATCTATCATCTGTCAGGCACGATGACAATTGATTTTCTGTTTTTAGGGTTCCGTACCCAAAGGGTAAAACGGGAACCCTATTACTAAGGCTCCCCCATCTGTCTGTCTGTCTGTCCGTCTGTCACCAGGCTGCATCTCATGAACCGTGATAGTTAGACAGTTGAAATTATCACAGATGACGTATTTATGTTTCCGCTCTAACAACAAATACTAAAAAACAGAATAAAATAAATATTTATAAAACAAACCTGATTTTTTTGCTCGTTTTTGATCGATATTGATAACGGCAACAGGTAGACGCTTGAAATATTCACAGACGATTTAGTTACAGTTATATATTCACTTTAAAAAGAAATAATTAAATTAAAATTAAACAAATATTTAAGGGGGGCTCCCATACAACAAACGTGATTTTTTTGATAGTAATAATGTATAAATATAGATAATGGTACGGAACCCTTCGTACGCGAGTCCGACTCGCACTTGGCCGGTTTTTTTTTAATTTGAAGGTATTAATTTTTTAAATTAATATATATATATAATTAAATTAATATATCAAAGAATGTGCGCATTATGGATGGAGTTATGGAACTATGGAGAAGTGTCTTGACGCTGCGTGAGCGTGCGTGGTCTATCGCCGCCCGTTCAATGTCCACCGCGTACACGATGGATGGATAAGCACTATCCGTAATTTTTGCTCCATTGGTGTAATTGTTGCTCCATTGGTGTAATTTTTGCTCCATTGGTGTAATGTTTTCCCCATTGGTGTAATTTTTGCTCCATTGGTGTAATGTTTGCTCCATTGGTGTAATTTTTGCTCCATTGGTGCAATGTTTGCTCCATTGGTGTAATTTTTGCTCCATTGGTGTAATGTTTGCTCCATTGGTGTAATTTTTGCTCCATTGGTGTAATGTTTACTCCATTGGTGTAATTTCTGTATGGCGTTTCAGTAGGAGGGTAAACAAATAAATAATTAGTTCACACACATTTCGCCAGTTATGTTTAAATCCCACGTGCGAGCCTATTTCCATCAAACTAAAATGACTCGGGGCTGCTACTGAGAAATCCCAGATGTAATAACCCAATAAGGAAAAAAAAGGAAAGAAAAAATTTCTATGTCACAGAAACACGTGCATACAAAAATATATGATAATTCAAATAAAAAACACACGCACAATAACATTTTGCCCGACCAGGAAATCGAACCCAGGACCTCATACTCTCCTGCTATCTTGCCAGGGTTGGGAGTTTGTCCGAAAGGGATATCGTGGCCCACGACTATCGTGGAACACGGGTGGGTTTTAGTCAGTAAAAGTCTGACACGCCTTCTCGCTCCGCCCAGAGCGGGAGAAGTTATTTGATCATATCCAACACAAAAAAAAAAAAAACCTCATACTCATTAGTAGTGCTGACAACCACTAAACCAACGAGGCAGGAATTATAGAACCTTTTTTTAAAAATCTCATACAAGACAACATTGAGTACGAAAATAACGCAGTACATAGACAAAATAAAACTGAAAACACAAAAGCTTTTATAACTTCTGTCAGTCTGTGCGTAAATTATGCTAAAACGCCTGAACTTTGTCTGATGGGGGTTGCTATGCCGAATAATTTTGCACCTCATAAGGGTGCTTTTACACCAAAGTTATTGCTTTAATTAAGCTACCTTATTTAAAAAAAATAGGCAGTCATGCCTTCAGAACTGAAAACTTAAAACTTTGAAATAATAATAAAACATTTATTCTAGGCTACAATGGCCCATAGACATATACCTTACAAACTAACATAATATATAGTATAAAACAAAAACTCGTGTTAATAAATAAATATAGCTTAAGCTATATAATAAGCTTATATTATATAATAATAAGCTTAAAATTTGAATTTCGCGGGCTACCTTAGCGCATCCCACTAAGTTAGCCCGCGAAATTCAAATTTTATTACGTTTTTTGCAATTTGCAGGTCTGTGTCAGGTTGTATGTTGATCTAAATATGTTTCGCGGCCGTAACAAATATGGCTTTACAGAATTATAATCATTAGAATCGGCAATACAACTAACTCTCTTCGTAAAATCCTACTGAATGACTATTTCTGAAATAATCATTCAGTAGGATTTTATGAACTTAGAGAGTTGTAATGCTGATTCTAATGATTATAATTCTGTAAAGCCATATTTGTTACGGCCGCGAATCATATTTAGATCAACATACAACCTGACACAGACCTGCAAATTGCAAAAAACGTAATAAAATGTGAATTTCGCGGGCTACCTTAGCGCATCCCCCTTAAAACTAAACTTCACAACACAGTCTACAGTCTGGCGCAACAAGTGACATTAGCATGTCGGTGACGCGAGTATTTCGGTGACGCGGACATGTCGGTGATGCGAGCATGACGGAAACGCAAACCCATAAGTTTTGCCCTACATCTTCGTCTGTCATCAAAAGACAGCCGCCACGCAACCATTGATGCCACGCTCTGCTAGAGTGACTGTCAGCAGCCAGTATCACTCTTATCTGACCTTTTCGGTTATTCGAGTAACTACGAAGTTACTAACAAAACTAGATGGCGCCACTTGCTGCGTCGTCAAATTTAAATACCATTTTATTTCAAAACTGCTTATATATACACACAAAAGAACTAAAGTACCTAATAATATTACATCATGCCTATATTCCCCGAAGTATTATGCAGAGATGTACCTATAGTACACCCACATTTCATCAGTTATGTGTAAATTTCATGTAATAAGGGGCGAACTTATTGCCAACAACCAGGCATAAATCCAGACTACGGGCTGCTACTGAGAAATCCCTGATGGAAAACCCTAATAACACTTTTCCCGACCTGGGAATCTAAACCAGAACCTCGTGCTCAGCAGTAGCTCAAAGTGATCTCACAGCAAAAATCCAGACCGTACTATTTTCTTTGAGTTCCAGTACCAAAGTTCTAAAATACGCTCTAACTTCAGCCAACCCAAATCAGTCCATCAATATTCCTCCACTTAATACTATTACGAAGTCCTAAGTATTCAGAAGTATGATGAGTATTTGCATATTTCTTAAGGGGTCGCCGTGCATGTAAACTCCGCGCTTTAATTGGAATTTTACCATCGCTCTCGAAGGCGCGAAAGTTTTAAAGCAACGCGGGATCAATTTCCAATTCTGAGTATTCTATTCGCGTTCGCTACGACCTTTAGTGGTGGCTCTAGTGTCGATAGAATTTTATCGATGATTAAAATATTTATTTTTTACGTTTTGTTTCCGTGTAGGGTTAAAAATTTACCTTGTTCTTCATAGATCCCGCTGTTTGTTTTTAAAGATTACTTACCTATAAGGCATAGTCGACAACATTACTGCTTTACTTGTATTAACAACCATTCTCAGTAAATTGAAACTTAACTAAGGTTTCCGGTCTCTAAACAATATTCATTGATTTTTTTGTTTATTCTGGTCAAACCATTTATTTCAAATAGGCACATAAGAGGCACTTTTGAACGTCAAAATTTACAAAAAAAATAGAATTGATTCTAGTTGCCCCTTCCAAAAGGTAGTTTCGTATGGAGAAGAATGGACAAGAAACTCCACCGGTACTCTTTTAAAATTTTTTTACAATATTTTGTTTGATTACATTAATTATATGATTATATGTGAAGACGATGCACCTAGAATAAAATGATGGTGTTTGAATAATCGGACACGGGGCGGGGCCTAACATCGCATCATCGTGACGTAGGATCACGTGAGCGGTGGGGCGAGCGACGTGCCGGTGGTGGGTGGCAACGAAAGACGGGCGGCACTGACTTTTGCGATGGCTTTCGGACGTGACGGACGTATTAGTTGTGATTAGGTTTCTTTAATATAAAAATCGGTTTTGTTATTAATATTTATTTTCTTTAAATTAACTCCACTTCTGATTTATAATACTGGTTTACAGGGGCGACGGCTACATACAACCCTATTCCTACCGGCTTCCCTTCGGAACAAAGACTATCTGAGTTAACTATTACTTAATAATATAGTACATAGTCACATTACAGGTATTTAATAAGTAATAAGATAAAAACGCGTACCTAGGTACGTACGCGTTTTTAGGAGAGACTATAGGTATCCTAAATCGCGAACGCAGTTTACATTTTCTGTTTTAACTAAGAGTTCCGACAAATTTAGATGGCGTTAAATTAAGAAAAGTAAAGGAATGATAAACATTTATGAGGTAATTTTGATGTTATCTTGAATTTATGTGAACTGAACAACTTTTTCTTCGGCTTCCCTCTAATTGAAGTTGTAGCTTCGCTACTGCTGGTTTAACATACCTAAGTTTCACCACAAATACACTCCGACATTATATAACTTGAAGTAACATTCAAGGGAGCAGTGGTGGCCCAGTGTTAATGGCCCCGACTTACGAATTGTAGGTTTTGGGTTCGAACCTAAGCAGGCGCTTTACTTTGTGTAAATAATTTCATCACCACTGCTCTCAAAACGGTGAAGGAAAACATCGCGAGGAAACCGGCATGTCCTTGAACCAAAAAATTCGAAGACATGTGACGTCTACCAACCCGCACTGGGGCCGCGTGGTAGATCCCAGCAGTAGGAACATTATAGGCTGACTATAAGTGACATTTAACCGTACCGGTGTGGTTTAAAAGAAGATGTAGTGACAAAAAAATGAAAAGAGTAGATGGTTTGGTCATGTTAAGAGAATTAATGAAAGGCCACTAACAAAAGCTATATACCAGGCAGAAGTGAGTAGAAACGCCGGAAGGGGGCGCCCTTGAAGGACATAGCATAATCAGCCTTTAACGGTTAGAGGGAGTGGGTCGTAATCCACCAGGCGGGTCCAGTGTGGGTTGGTAGATGTAACATGTCTTCGAATTTTTGGTTCTTGAACATGACACGATATTTTCCTTCACCGTTTTGAGAGCAGTGGTGATGAAATAATTTATACAAAGTAAAGCGCCTGTCTGCGTTCGAACCTACGACCTACAACTCGTAAGTCCCGATCGTTACCACTGGGCCACCACTGCTCCTAGAAGGACATTAGTGACCTTATTGGCGATGGTCTTCAGAAAGGTCAGGTGCGTAGAACTCGCAACCGGCGTGCGTGTATGACCAGATGGAACGTAAACTAAGCAAAAGGACAACGTATGTAAGGAGCGTAGCAGGTGGCGTTCTATAGTTTCTGCCTACCCCATGGGAAGAAGGCGTGAGTTTATGTACCTATGTATTCAACCTTAGTATGGTAAAGCGTCGTACGAGGTCGACAATAACACATTAAAGTACATTTGCATATACAAAAACCGGCCAAGTGCGAGTCGGACTTGCGCACGAAGGGTTCCGTACCGTATCTATAAAAATGGCAAAAAAACCACGTTTGTTGTATGGGAGCCCCTTAAATTTTTTTTTTATTTTAATTTTAATTATTTATTTTTAAAGTGAATCATCATCTGCCTAGCCTTTTCCCAACTATGTTGGGGTCGACTTCCAGTCTAACCGGATGCAGCTGAATACCAGTTTTATTTTTAAAGTGAATATATAACTAAATATTCTGTGAATATTTCAAGCGTCTACCTGTTAACGTTATCAATATCGTCACGTTTAAAATCACCCTTAAATATTAATTTTATTCTATTTTGTTCTATTTGTTGTTATAGCGGCAACAGAAATACATCATCTGTGAAAATTTCAACTGTCTAACTATCACGGTTCATGAGATACAGCCTGGTGACAGACGGACAGACAGGCGGCGGCGGAGCCTTAGTAATTGGGTTCCCTTTGGGTACGGAACTCTAAAAATAACATGCAAATAAAAGACAAACATTCTTAAAATTTATCTTTAATTAAAAATATCAGTATCGGCAGTTAACTAAACATATCACAGGAATTAATTTGTAAACAACTGTCCAGCTCTTCTGGCACCTACAATGAGACCAGCCCAAGTCTCACGGCATACCTGTTCAATGAACCTAGGTTCCAGATTGAAGCCACGAAAACCACTTGAAAGACCAGGCAACTCAATAGTGTACGACAAGGGAACTCCAATAAAATGAGCGTAGTCTTCAGAAGCGCCAGCAGCCGGGTAGTTAAGTACCAACGCAGAGTTGCCAACTACATAGCGAGGGAAGTTTGGCAAGGAATGACTGTGGATAGCATCAGCCATGGCAATCCCAACTGTGTGAAGACCAAGGCTGTTATGAGAGAGAGCACCATTATGTCCCCATGGGTATAAGATCATGCTACCGAAGCTATGCATAGTGATGTATAGGGCAGTGCGGGCAAGATGTTCATGAAGTATATCCCGAACGACCCTCGTCTCGATCTCAGAGAAGGCACGGTTCCCAGCGTAGGTGTCGGTACAAGGATTATTGCTGGTACCAACAGTGTTCCAGAAGAAGTCATAGTTTCGGTTGCCATCGACTCCGGGGCACAAAAAACTGGTGGAGTGCGTGTCGGTGGAACGGGTCTTGCGCCAAAAACGAGCCTAGAAGGGAAAAATGTTTTATTTACTTGTCTTATGACTAAGCTTCGCAGTTACCGTCTCAATATACTTAAATGTATGCTAGCAAAAGTGTATACTTACATCGGTAAAAGTGTACTCATAGCCATCAGGATTGACAACAGGCATGAGGATCCAATCATAGTTATTTAAGAGGTCAGGCTCAGTGACATCCTCAGTCAGCTTCCTTATGGCCCAAGTGACGGTAGGGGGAGAAATCCATTCCCTGGAGTGAATACCACCGTCGATGAAAATAACTGGTTTGCTTTTATCCTGGAAGTTGGTGGTTGAGATTCTCAGATAACTGATAGGCCGTCCGTTAGAGGAGTACGCTGGTGTCACCAAAGTAGCCTGTGGGTACCTGGCAGCGAGAACAGCCATGTACGCGTAGATCTAGAAATAAAAGCAATTGTTAAAAAATAACGTCTTTTAGTCGAGCCCTTTATTTTAAAGAGTGCATTAAGCGTTTTCACTCTTGCATTATGAACATGTCGTGAGGAAAGTTTTGAGTATGAATGTGGAATGTGGATATAAGAGTAGGGGACGACCAATGAAACAATGTATGGGCTGTGTGAAAGATGATATGGCTAGAAAAGGGGTGACTACGGAGATGACGACAAACAGAGAAATATGGGAGAAAAGACAGGTTGCGCCGACCCCAAATAAATAGGGATGGTAGCAAAAGAATGTTGATTGAGCGTTGTCACTCTTACAAAAGTTCCAAAGATAATGAAGTTCTCTATACTACTAAATATCGGTATATGAGGGGCTCGTGGCTAATAACAACAGCCACACAGGTCGATCGAAGAACTGCGTTTGCCGCGGTCGATTTGTCGATGGGTACCATCATGGGGCCAACCATTACATATCGAGAATTCGACATGGCTTAACGTACTCTCCGAGTCACAGAGGCCTCGGTGACTCGGAGAGTACGTTAAGCCGTTGGTCCTGGCTGTCATTCGTTGATCTGTCACAGTCGTTACGAGTATTCAGAATCCCAAAAAGTTTGACAACCAATCTTACCAAGGGGTATTATATCGTGTTACCCAGTTACTGGATTATGGCGGTCAGATAGACAGTCGGTCCATGTAAAATACTGGTAATTAGCTGCATCCGGATAGATTGGAAGCTGACTCCAACATAGTTGGGAAAAGGCCAGGCAGATTGATTGTTTGTTTGTCTAAAGCCTTTAATCCTGTAGATATTTTGGGTGACGTGAACGTGTTCCAAGACTGTTCTAACTGAGTTCTTTATCTGTTTAGTGAATTATTTGGGATTAGTTTATTACTAATTACTACGGAACTAATAATCATCATAATGTATTTTCCCAATCGAGTATTTGTTACGAGTATATCATGACAAATCATTATTTGAACAATTATCTGTGACGATTGGATTAGTTTGTCAGAGGTAAGTCGGTGAATTGGCATTTTTGAAGTGAAACTTCTTTATCGGCGTTGGAAAAAAATTTACCGTCACATTTTTCGGTTACGCGTCACATTTTTCCGTTACGCGCCATCTTTGCTGTAATAATCTTAGTAGCAAAAAGGTAAAGTGAAATAATTGTATTATTTGTATTCATGTCTATGATAATAAAATCCTTTTGTTTAAACTTTATCTAATTTAACTTTATTTAACCAATTTCTAGAAAGTTGCATGTAGATCATTTTTCGAAAAATAAGGCCATAAAGAAGTTTCACTTCTTACGTGTGTACACTAGTACACGCACACATTTTTTTTCTTAAAGATTATTTGCTGCTCGTACGGTAAACATTACTCGTAGCTAAAATGCAATGTATACATGTAATTTTCTGTTAAGAGAATCACCAATCTATTTTAAACAGTCAAAGAACTCAATTTTAACATTGTACTATTTAATACCTATTATGAGAATTAATTTACCTCCTAAGGTAACCTCTAAGCGTAACGGCAAGCGTATGGCAACGAGGAAACGGCTATGCTGTACTTACCACGTCTAAACGCTGGTAGTTATTGTAAGGCATAGATTTAACGCCAGTTCTAGAAATGGACCTGGTCCACTCTTGAATAGTCTCATCGTCGTGGTCGAGTGCACTGTAAACAAAAATGTAGTGGCTTAAAAACTGGTACCAAAGCAAACTTTTGACGAACTTTGAACACGAAAATATTATTTCTAAGTATAAGATTTTACAATATTATTTTTTCATTAATAGCGTCACTAATTACGAAACGTGACCAAATAGAGTATCCGGTGCGAAATCTCCATATCCTGGTTAACGCTAATATACATACATACATACAAAAACTTACGTCTTCTTTCCATGTTACAGGGACTACAGAACGCCACCTGCTACACTCCTTACATACTCCTTTTGCCTCGTTTACGTTCATACATCTGGTCATACACGCACGCCGGTTTCGAATACTACGCATCTGACCTTTCTGAAGAAGATCATCAATAAGGCCACTATATGTCCTCCCAGACCATCCCTCCCAGCATTTCCACTCACCTCTGCCTTGGTTAGTCGCCTTTCATTCATCCTTTCAACATGACCAAACTATGTCAACATACTCTTTTCAATTTTTGACACTACATCTTTTCAAGTGCGCCGTTTCCTTATCACATCATTTTTATTATCTACGGCAATATTCTTATCAGCGATGTATATTTTCTTATTAACAACAAAATAATCAATCAGTGGGATTAACTTCTAACGATTATTACTAATTATTTTTCTGAAATATAAGCTTCTAATGGAATAGGATATTATCACGGATTTTAAAATAATTTATGAGTTCTGAATGTTGGGGTAAAATTACAGATTTTGAGGAAACAACAAATTTTGATTACAAATGCCTCAACTAGATATACTGTTGTAATAAAATAAAAAGGAGATTTAAAACATAAAAATGACAAAATTTGAGGTAATTCAATTGAGACCAGTAAAAAAAAAGACCCCAATCACTTTTCCATATATGAGAAAACCCTTACATCGAAATAAAAATACAGTTACCTATTATTGGTGACTGTATTTTTTATATTTAAACATTATTGAACTCCATGTGGATTTTAATATTCCTTAAACTACTAATGAAAATATCTAAATAATTAGATTTTAAAAAAAATAAGAATGAATAAAAACTTACGACTTAATATTATCGGTATGAATTTTGTAGTTGATACCCAAATTTTCCAAGCTGTTGATAAATTCTTCTTGGTGTTCAGGTTGCACTAAGACTAGTGACTCCCGTTGCACGTGAGCTGGACTTAAGAAATCTAGGTCCAATTTAGTACCAAGAGCATTCAGGTTTTTCACCTGCTCTTCGGTTGATGCTCCTACGTAGTAGGACTTCCACCTAGAATAATTTTTTGGTTGTTTTAACACTTACGCAAGCATTTGATAGAAATATTTTAAAGGGAAATATTTATATTAAATCTGTGATTTCAGTTTACATGTGTATTCATCACATTTTTTTTAAAAACAACAAAACGTCGTCGCGTCGTGTTTAAATTATATTCTAAATAAAATAGTTGCGATTTCTATTTTGTATAGTTGTGCAACTTACACGAACTACGCTACTGAGAAACATATAATTAAACAAACACGTAATAATGTATTTTCTAGAAATTATATAAAATAAAAAAATTAAAATAAAATAATACTAACCCGATATATTGTTCATGTTTAGCATAGGCCAAAACGAAAACGGTCGCGAGCACAAGTAACTTCATCTTTGCATTTACTAAATCTGAATATCTTGTGGGCGTGCCTACCAAACTTTATATAATAACTTTCAGCTGATAACACATTTACCACTTTATCTCCAAATACCGATAGCTGAAGTGTGCGAGATAACACAAAATGTTAATACGGTTAATTACGCTTTAATGATAGTTAATCCACCGGGCATAAAATGTGAATATAGGTTATGGAATAAATTTAAAGGAGATGTTTCATTTTCGGCCATAAAGTGTACGGTAATGAAAAAAGAGGAAAAAATTCCACGAAATGAGAAAAAATATTCTTTCCTATTCAGGAAAGAATATTTTTTCTCATTTCAGTAATATATATCAGGGGTTAGGGGGGTAGGGGGGGTTTTTTCTCATTTCAGTAATATATATAATGTGTATCAGGGGAATATTCATTCCCCTGATTACTTTGGCACAAAAAATAATAGTTTTTCAAATTATTGTCATATTCTATTGATCATGGCGTCGTCTTACTTGCATACTGCTTTCGTCCACAAATCATGTTACATTAAAACGTAATATTATCACCTAGACGATATTTATTTAAATATGAAAGACATGTATATCTCTATCATAGACAACTTTTTTGGCTAATTATAAGAAAGTAATCGATAAAAAAATATATTCTATTTTTGTAGATTGTAGATTTGTAGGTACTTCTGGACGAAAAACGTCATCTTTCCAACCTGTCATGGCTGGCTGTCGATGGTGGAACATGACAAACGTCAAACATTTTCAGTTCTTATTTAGTGCCTAATAAATATTAGTTATTACGAAAAAAAACATTCTGTAATGTATTCAGGGGTTCGTTTTCCAGGGTTTCTAAAGCGTAATGTTATGGCCGGAGTCCTATACAAAAATGAAACGTCTCCTTTAATTTATTTGAGACACAAGTGATACATATTTTTGTTACGTGTACTTAAGAATTGTGTTATTAGGTCCACTAAAATGGCTAGGGCTTTCCAGGGAGGCTGCGTAGGCCGTTAACAAACATAGGTAGTGTAGAGAGAGAAAGGAAACTCAAGTTAAGTTAATACATATATTTCCCTAGTAAGCTAGGTCGCGGGTAAGGTCATTGTTCAAGGCTCTGAGCACTATCACACCTTAAAAGTGGAAGGGTACCGTCCTTGGCAGCACGTGGCAGACGTGGTGGCTCCGCATGGGCCAGTCAGGCCGCCGAGACTCCGCAGGTGGCGTGTTGGTAGCACGCCTGGGACGCCGATAGTGCACGGGCTAGCACACGGGCAGCGGACAGCTTAGCACACGTGTAGCCCGCAGGTAATACGGGCTGGTGTCTGCAACTCCACATCGATGCGCGTATTTTGCGTACGGAATTGTGTTAGTAATCAAACCTTCAAATACACACCACAATTATACTATTACTAGCTTCTGCCCGCGACTTCGTTCGCATGGAAGTCGTACTCGTACAGGTTTGCAAAGCAGTCGTCGGACCGCTAAGCAGTATTATATTATCTGTGACTAAGCTATTGGCTTTGTTAAAAGTTTACTAAAATAGCCGCTCATAAATATGTCATGATTGACTGCAAAGCTCCATAAAGGTATAGCGTGTTGATAATCATTTAAAAGTTTATATCTGTAACTACCGGCAATATTGTAACCTTTTGGCTCGTCTTTTTACAATTTAATGTAAACTATAGGAGAATACGAACATAATGTTCTATTGCTCGTCCCCATAGCAAATAGCGTGATAATTTATAGCCTACAGAACAGACCATGCAAAATTTGAGCAGACTATCCGGTAGAATTTGCGGGAATTCTGTTGTATGAGGTATTGCTTTCCGAGTTGTAAGATAAAAATTGTGATAGTTCAGCTAATATGCTTGATATAAATATAATTTATACCCTATAATAGCACTCAGGAATAATGTACAGCTTGGCCAGAACCACAGTCTTATTCAGCCACAGTTTTATTTCATCTACTCGGGAAGCTGATGTTGGAGCCTTGTTCTGCACCACACTGTGATAAGGCGCATTGTCCATGACAATTATAGAGGCCTCATGTAGGTTTGGGATCAGTTTTTCTGTCACCCACTTGGTAAAATTGTGAGAATTCATCTCTGAATGGTAGTCTTCCATTTTGTTAGTACCACTAAATATTAGTAAAGCGTTGGGTACAAATCCATTGGCAGTTCCAGCATGGACAATTATCCATCTTTTTCCTTTTGATATATCATGTTTTATGCCTTTGATTTTAATGGATTGCCAGCACTTTCTCAATTTATAAGAACTATGGATGTAACTTTCATCCAAGTAAACAATTTGTTTTTGTAGCTCAACAGGCAAATCCCGATTTCTTTTTATAATTTCTAAATTTTTTTCTCTTTTTGCTGCTATATTAGGTTTTTCTATTAGCGATTCTCTATTTGTCGAACATTTTTTGTATGAAAAGCCTATGGCATGTAATATTTGCCTTAATTTCTCACGGCCTCCTTTGTAATCTAATTCTTCTTTTGCCACAGCCAACAACTTTCGCAAAGTTGGTGCTATTTTCTGTACGGTGTAAGAAAACTGAATTTTCTGACGAATCGCACAAACACTAAAATCGTCCATCTCTATTTTTGAACGTCCTTTTCTATGCTTGGCTGGTGTTATGAATTTGCCTTCGTTTTTATTGCCTTCGTTTATTATGCGTCGAACAGTGCTTTCTGATTTTCCTGTAATCAAAATAAAACATTAATGTAGAATGACGTGCGTGACGATCAAAAAATGCAGTCGCTCTATACAAAGTCATTGTGAACCCGATGTAAACATAACCTCTAAAATTATATTAAATCCGTAAAAAACTTCGATGATGTGGTATTTTTTGAAGACCTAACCGACTTTAACTGTAACTTAGATCATGAACTATATAAATTATATAAAATGAGAGTGAATAAATACCGGTCATATCAGCAACTCGTTTGTAAAGGTCATCCAATTCTGTTAGAAGTTTTCCGGCATGATATTCCGCCAAACACCTCTTAAAAACATTGTAAATAACTTCTCTGGCACCACTTTTTATCGTCTTGCCCATTTTCAATAATAATTCACCGACTAATACGTTTAATAGCTACGAAAAATTAAATTATTTCACAATACACTTTTTTGTTTTGATAGTTTGACTGATGTTTGACATTTCTTTCGAGTTGCCATGTGTAGAAAAAATTAGTTCATATTTGTTTAATTTCTACTCTTTCTGGCCAAGCTGTAGCTTTCTACCAGTGAAAACATTTTTAGAATTGGATTATTAGTTCCGGAGATTACCCCCTACATACAAACAAACAAATTTTACCTTGTTATAATATTAGTATAGATAACTAAAATTAAATTATTGGTTTAAACCAATATTTAAACCTAAAATTATTAAAATTGATCTGTAATCAGGTGCCTGTAATTTTAATTTAATTGTGTTGAATTTTAATTTAATAATGTAACCTTAGTACTAATTTAATTTGAGTTTAGTTTAATTACTTTTACAATTGTTTTTCTTTTTTCTCTTTTGAACTTAAGTCACGTCATTCAAGTACTTAGCTTATTTTATTTTATTCCTTATATAATTTTGTTGCCATATGTGTGAATATTTTATTGCGATTTTTATGGTTGTATTGCTCTCTTCTAATCTTATTTGGTCATTTTATTAAGTATCTTAACTTGTTTGCTAATATTGTAATAATTTAAATTTATTGAATAGTTGTTCATCTTATACTAAGAATATTGTGCATGCCTATAAGTGACGTATTTGCACAGAATTGAAGACTCTTAATTACCTACTGTTACTATAGTTGTAAATATGACGTTGGTGTGCCTTGCTCAATAAATAAATAAGTACTCACAAGTATAAAATCACTACTTAAAGGGACGATATTCTTTAAATTCTTTGTTAGTTCTCGGATGTTCAATACAACATAGCTTGATTTTTTAAATATATTGATGATTAGTGCTTAGCAAACTCAGATAACTAATAAATTTATACAAGATGAACATATTAAGTACGCATCTCTTACTTATTTCTACAGCACAAATAACTTCTTTTTCCACACTTTCATTAATAACATAGTCAATTTAAAACATAAGTATGAACAACAATAATAATAAGATTATCACTTAGTCTACAACAAGATCCTGGCTCTACTGGCACCAAGAATGATACCAGTCCAAGCAGCACGGCAAACCTTTTTAATATACTAAGGATCGAGATGGAAACCTTGGTCACGAACTAGCTCAAGTCCAGGGAATTCCTAGGAGAATGTCAATGGAACTCCAATGTGGTGAAAATACCACTACAATCGTAGAGCACCTTTGCAGTAGGGCCGACAAAAAGGCGAGGGAAGGTTTTTGGAGCAGCTTTAAAGGAAGCATCGGCAATGGCAACGCCGACCGAGTTAGGCGCATAGTGGTTATAAGAGTATAAGTATTATTATGTACTCATGAGTACAAGATAAAGCTACTGCATAGCTTTGCACAGAGAGATACAGAGCAATGCCAGGAAGATCCTTACGAACTATGTCCTTAATAACTTGCGTCTCTAATTTCGGAGAATAAATGTTTTCCAGGAAAAATAATTATATGAGTAGGAGTCACTTTCAGTTGCGCCGGTGTTCCAGGCGATATCGAAGTTGCGGTAACCGTCGTCTCCAGAGCGGAAATTATCGTTGGGGTACTTTCTGGAGTGATTTTTCACCAAAAACGCTTCCGGAATGAAAAATTCACATATCTTATCTAATCCATTCCTAAATTACAACTTAACGTAGTTATCGAGTCAAATTCTTAATCCAACTAACATAAACGTACTACTGCATCCCACAACTATAACAGGAACAGTTTCTACTTACGGCGATAAAAGTGAACTCATAGCCATCAGGGTTGGCAACAGGCCTAAGGATCTAATCAAAGTGATGAAGGAGGTCAGGTTCAGTGAGGTTCTCAGTGAGCTTGATAGCCCAAGTGCCGGTTGGGGGAGAGATCCATTCATTGGAGTGCATACCACCTTCAGTGAAGATGACTGGTTTGGTTTTGATTTGGAAGTTGATGGTTGATATTCGAATGTATCATAAAGGACGTCCCTTGAATGAATTTGCAAATGTCACCATAATCGTGGTTTTTGGGTTTTTGCGGTAATGTGCTCCTTATACGCTGGTACATTTCACATTGCGGTAACCCCACCGCAATGTCTCTGAGGCGGCGAGCCTCCTTGCCGGACTGCCGCCATGGGATCTGGAGGCAAAGGTCCTCGCGCACATTTGGGAGTGGCGCGAGGAGGCGAAACGCCGAGGTAAAACTCCGCTGCCGCGAGAAATCACGGCACAGCGGACAGAACTCCGGCGGGATCTCATGGCGACATGGAGAGTGCGATTGTGGCAACCCAGCGCTGGGCACGTCACAATTGTGGCGATAAGTCCCCTCTTTGAGGAGTGGCTAGAGAGGTGCCACGGCGTCCTCACCTTCTGCCTGACGCAGGTCCTCACCGGAAACGGTTGTTTCGGGAGGTTCCTGTTCAGGATAAAGCGGGAGGAAACGCCCGGGTGTCACCACTGTGTGGATCGCCCGGAGGACACGGTGGATCATACGCCTCATGGAGGTGATCGGCGGCGGCGATCTCTCGCGTCCGGCCCTTGTTCAGGCCATGGTTCAGAGCAAGAGTGCATGGTAGGCCGTCACCTCCTTCTGCGAAGCAGTAATGCTCGTGAAGGAGGAGGCGGAACGCGTGAGGGTGAGGCAAGGCTCGCGCCCTCGCGCCCTTAGTCGCCGCAGGAAATGCCCCGGGCGTCGGGAGTCGCAAGCCGATTTCCGGCTACCGTAGGCGCGAGCCTGCGGACGGTGAGCGATGGGTAGCTCGCCGTCCGATAAGGACCAGGCCCGGGTCACCGGCGCAATGTGTTCCACGCGCGCCTCAAAGAGATGTCAGCACCAACAGACGGGGTCAGGTAGGACCAATGCCTGCCAGGGTTGCGAGTTTGTCCGAAAGGGATATCGTGGCCCTGGCACACAGGCAACGGAAGGAACACGGGTGGGTTTTAGTCAGTAAAAGTCTGACATGCCCTCCCGCTCCGCCCAGAGCGGGAGAAGTTAATTGATAATTTCCCACACAAAAAAACAAAAAAATGGTGTCATCGTTGGATAGGCGTTCAAAAATATTGCGGGTTCGAGTAAACCATTTTCCGATTCAGGGATCCGTTTGCGTAATATTAAGCTTGAAAGTGCTATTTTTTGATAGAGTCAAGCATGTGGGATACAAGCTTGACTGTTACAAAAGAAAGAAGTTATAGAAAAAACAACGTTATACAAAAGAAAGAAGTTATACAAAAAGAGAGAAGTTATTTGATAGTTTCCACAAAAAAAAAAAAGGTATAATCGGTTTTGTTTGAATGGATATACGCATTTTGCTTCTTTACCTAAAATTATATTCAAAGGCGAAAATTGGATTCTCAACTATACAAACATTTTATAAAAGATTTGAAAATAACAAACACAATCAGGACTCAAACCTGCGGTCTCTGGCAAACCAAGCTATTGCTCTGGACACTGCCCTACCATAAATATCCTCCTCATCATCATAATTTTCCTAACTTTTCCCAACTCTGTTGGGGTCGGCATCCAGTCTAACCGGATGCAGCTACCGTTTTTTTTTTACTCATACATATTATGTATTTGTATGCCTATTTATTTTCTCCAGATGTTCATTGGCTAGTCTGGCTAATAAATGAACATAAGATTGATGTGCTATGTCATAAACTTATAACACTATGTTGTTTATATTTTTCCATACACACAAATAAATAAAATAAAACTAATATAAAATTTCATCGTCATGATTGAGTAAGAATGAAAGAAAGATTTTTTTTTTGATATTTTTTTAAATTTTATTGCAGTCTCGCATAGATTTGAAAAAAGCATAAAGGGATATTCCATACTGTTGAAACTTTCATAAACTATGATTTTAAGGTCCACCGCTATCATGTATTTTTTAAGTTTCTCAGTAATGGCAAAAATTCAAGGTCATCTTCATTATGATTTCGCTAAAATTGGTTTATTTTTTAATTTTATTATATACGTAGTGGTACTTTTAGTTTCCTGATCATGTAATCATTAAAAATAAAAGATAAGCTTTTGTCCTCTGAACATTCGTAAAAAGTTAAAAGAGATTCTACTTGTTTATATTAGCTTACGAGCATATTATTATAAGGAATAAGGTCTGAGAATCTATAGTATAGC
This sequence comes from Tiliacea citrago, assembly GCA_963921375.1. Taxonomy (NCBI): domain Eukaryota; kingdom Metazoa; phylum Arthropoda; class Insecta; order Lepidoptera; family Noctuidae; genus Tiliacea; species Tiliacea citrago. The sequence continues at coordinate 24,753,813 of OY992783.1, forward strand.
CATATATAGTAACCAAAAAATTTAATACCTATAAAGATTGTTTGTATTTTTTTCAGAACGAAATAAACATAAAATAGAATTACCCGGCATAGTGTTCATTTTTGGCATAAATCAAAACATAGGGTCACATAATTTGACCAGGCCCGGGTCGATGGCGCGTTGAGTTCCACGCGCGCCTCAAAGAGATGTCAGCACGAATTGACGGGGTCCATTAGGGCCAGTGCCTGCCAGGGTTGCGAGTTTGTCCGAAATATCATACATAGGCCCTGGCACACATGCAAAAGAAGGAACACGGGTGGGTTTTAGTCAGTAGAAGTCTGACATGCCCTCCGGCTCCGCCCAGAGCGGGAGAAGTTATTTATTTATTTATTAATTATGGAAGACTTACAGCTAAAAACAAACAGAATAAAAAAAGTATGTGAGGCTGACAGCCAATTACAAGTCTTCACTTCTAAAAACCGATTGGAAAGAAGGAGTGTGAACACTGAACAGCACAACACAACACACATACCAAAAAAGAGACAGTATACCATTCAAGCTTAAAATTAAATTTTGCATTTCGTATTCAAGACTAATAATTATTTGATAATTTCCCACCCAAAAAAAAAGGGTGGCATAATTTTATCTTTGACTTATTTGGGACACGCCCAGCATAATTCTTAATAACCATAACCCAGCTTATGTCCTAGTAGCTTATCATAAGCGTGCGATACAAAATACCTTAATTAGGTATTTTAATTTATTGTTAATCCATACTAGGTGTGTGTGTGTGTTTTAAGATTAAGGTATTAACGGTGCGTACTGGAAATTCCCCTGAGAAAAACCTATTTGTAATCTATTTGTATTTGTATTAGTAATCTTTTTAGCTAGCCAATAACAATAGGTATAACTATGAGAACTTAGTTACATAATATTGTGCAAGTCTATTCTAAGAAATATATTTTTTCATTTTTCATTACATTTTCATTTTCAATAAAATCTAAATTTTGACATTGTGATTTGAATTTAATTTAAATTTTGACATTGTATTTTTTTTTATTGTTTGTCTAGTGCATCTAATTTTGTACGCCATAAATGGCGAAACATGTAGCCACCTCATTCAGTACTCATGTTTTACAAAATAAATATTATCTTATCTTATCTTATCTAAATATTCACCATCCGTTATTGGTTAATGTGATTCCCGTGACTCGCGATAAAAACTGCATATTATTTATAATATAAGTATTTATTTATACATATTTAATATACAAGTAACAAGGGACTCAAATGTGTTAGTAACAACTATGTTAGTAAATATAACCTACCTACACACTTAACCTAACACTGCCCCATAGTTATGAGAATCCCTGCTACAAGCTCAACTTTTTTTTTTTTTTTAAACGTTGCCTCACACTAGGAATTTCTCCCATATCGTGGGTGCGTTTACAAACATTTAAACTCACATACACAAACAGCCAGACCCGGAACAACTACTTGTAGGTCATATAAATATTTGAACCGTGCGGGAATCGAACCCGCGATACGCAGCGCAGCAGTCAATCGCTTAACCACTGCGCCAACCGTGCCGACATTGAAGTGGAAAGCTTGTAGCAGCGATTCACACAGAAGCAGTCCAGTCGGCCCGCGACACACTGCAATGTTGGGGCTGGCACCCGCACCCGCCGCACCAGGGAGGCGCATCTTTTTCGCATCGTAGCGTAGAAGCAAACGACACGAGCATCAGCAAACATCCCTGATGCGCTACAGAAGGGAAACAGCCCCCATCAATACCTGGAACGCATTCTTTTGCATGCATGTAAATTGAGCATATGAGTGGCATAAGAAATAACACATCATTAAAAATGAAAGCAACATAAACAGAAATACACGGAAATAAAACACAAAAATAAAACAGAAATACACATAAACAGTAATACAACGTACATATTAAAGCAAATAAATAAAGTAAAAAAACATTGGATAACATACATATAGGTACACATAAAATTATATCACATATGATATAATTTTATGGTCAGTGTCACCATGTCGGCACCATAGTGCCGACATGGTGACACTAATTGCACTAACACTAATTGCATTGAAGGTTAAAATATTTTATTTCACATAAACCTACATGGGCACTTATAAAACGTCAGAAGCTAGGTGCACGGTTCCAATTGGTCGTTTATTTTCCTATGGAGAAGAGCCGGCTAGAAACTTCACGGTTACTCTTTAAAAAAATAATTGGCTTTTGCAATGTTTTCAAATTACAGTGTCAATAGGAATGGGAGGACAGTGTAGTTCTGTCAAAAAGTACCAGGTATTAACAAAATATAAAATAATCTACAAATCTACAGAAGCCTATAATGTATTTTAAGCCTATATAATTATGTAGGCTTAATATGTATATTTTATTGTAACTTAAAATTTATCATTATTTAAAAATCCTAATAGATATTTTCTCGTATATTCCGTGTAATATCTTAGTAAAATAAGGACCTATTAGGTATTAATGTAAAATTAATTTGCATGCCCTAACAGGCAAAATATGGACTGTACTTAATCCACCAACTCTTACAACTGGTAATGCCTATATTTTCTGCAAATAAATGATTCTTATTCTTATTCCTACAACGTTCTCACATTCACAAAATATTTCTAAAAAAAACTATATAAAATATTATTAAAATAATAAAAGTAAAAACTTCTTTTTTTTTTTTTTTTAAACGTTGCCCCACTAGGAATTTCTAATATATCGTGGGTGCGTTTACAAACATTTAAACTCACATCCACAAACAGCTAGACCCGGAACAACTACTTGTAGGTCATACAAATATTTGTTCCGTGCGGGAATCGAGCCGCGATACGCAGCGCAGCAGTCAATCGCTTAACCACTGCGCCAACCGTGTCGTCAAAAAAATTAAATTGTAGGTCCCGAATTAAGTTACCTGGTACAAGTTTTGAAGTTACCAACATAGCTTGCAGAGTTAGCAACTTGAAGTGGCAGCAGGTGGGCTCCGTCTATCGAAGGACTGATGGCCGTTAAAGCAGACAAGACCACGAATCGAAGGTGAAGGGCGGGCGTTTTTGTGGGACTTATATAATTTTGACGTCCGAAAAGTAGGTACTGATTCTCAGTCTTGTTTGAAAAAATGACTTTTTATTTTGATTCGGCAAGCGTATCGTAGGTCGCCTCCAAGTAGGTTACCATGAAAAGAATCCTTCTAAAATAGTACATTACTGCAGCGGCCAGCAAAAAAATGGACGAACGTAAAAATGTGGGCCGAGGCGAAGCAGAGGCACACATACGTAAACTAAGTAAATTATTTATAAATTCCAGATTCAATGAAGAACAACGATCATTTTTCACGCGCCAATCTGTTCATTTGTTTTTTTTTCAATAAACAGCTTTCTATTTGCAAGCCAGTTCGAAATTTAAATAGAAAACCTTTGATAAGTTACCTCCTTGGATGCCATGAATTCGGAGTAAAAGTACATCCATTTTCCATTGAGAAAATAAAATTATGAATTGACTATTCATTCATTAACAAATTCCACGAATTTCTTCTATGCCTAATCATCGCGATTAATGACTCGTGCTTATTGCTATTTTAATTATTTTATTACACATAATCTTCGATAGTCATTTTAATCTAATAAATCCAATGATACGTTTTCATTGTTTTCTCCAGCTACGCCCTATGTGAGGGTAAACAGAACAACACACGAGAATCAGAAAAATAGGGCGTCATCCACGCGACGCTGAACTGTCAAAATCAAATTATTTATTTCAAATAGGCACATAAAAAGCAGCGTTCGGGAAGCTACGCAATATCTTCTCGTCCTACATACGGCAGTGTCTCAAGACGAAACTCTTTGACCAGTGCGTGTTGCCAGTGATGACCTATGGCACTGAAACGTGGTCGCTCACAATGGGCCTTATCAGAAGGCTAAAAGTCACCCAAAGGGCAATGGAGAGGGCTATGCTTGGAGTTTCCCTACGTGATCGAATCAGAAATGAAGAGATTCGCAGGCGAACCAAGGTAACCAACATAGCCCGAAGAATTGCCAAGCTTAAGTGGCAGTGCGCAGGGCACATTGCTCGCAGAACTGATGGTTGATGGGGCCGAAAGTTTCTGGAGTGGCGACCGCGTACCGGAAGACGTAGCGTTGGAAGGCCTCCTACAAGGTGAACCAATGACCTTGTGAAGGCCGCAGGTTTCCGCTGGATGCGGGAAGCACAGAACCGGTCGAAGTGGCGGTGCTTGGGGGAGGCCTATGTCCAGCAGTGGACGTCTTTCGGCTGAAATGATGAATGATGACATAAAAGGCCCTTTTGAACGTCAAAATTTACAAAAAAAAAATTGATTCTAGTCGCCACTTTCAAAAGGTAGTTTCGTATGGAAAAGAATGGGCACGAAACTCCACCGTTACTCTTTTAAAATGTTTAACAATATTATGTATAGGTACATTAATTATATGTATTTAATTTTTTTTTTAATTTTATTCTAGGTGCAACGTCTTCACTTATAATTATAAGTGAAGACGTTGCACCTAGAATAAAATTACTATACCACAATAGGTAAAAATAATTAAAAATGAAGCAATGACAGATAAATTAATTATGTGGTGTGGTGGTGTGGTGTACTTAGTGCTCATATATTTACAAAAATTGTAAAAGTATACGTTTTCCTAAAAAAAAATGGTGTCAGTGTGTGAGTTAAGGTAATCACAGAATGTAAAATCAATGTCATAAAAATAATAAATTATGCAATTATAATAGCAACCAATTTGATTTTGTCTCGAGATCTTTTTCTTGTTTTGTTTGTCGAAATTACTAATTGCCATTAGCGGTAATCGAATTTAAAACATCGTTCTATTTCTGTCAATTGTTTGAAGATGCCAGAGACTGAAATTTGTTTTAAATATGTTTATTGTTTAATGGATTCAGTGATTTTTGGTGCAAGTGGGTTTAAGAGTGGACTATACATGGCTGTTGAAACTACTCTTCAAATTGTTATTTTCTACTCCTATAACTTTCTTTTTATTATTTTCGTTAAGCTTTACAAAATGGTTGAATATTTCCCTAGAACTCAGCAAGCATAAGTGACTTAGCGGTTTTGCAATTACAGATTCAGGCACACATGAGTTAGTGGGACAGATATATAGCTTGTATTTATATAAAACATACACTAGGACCTAAACAGTTGTTGATACCTAAATTATAAGGGCAACGAGGGATTAAGAAACTTAACAATAATAGTTTTATCTATAGCCCTTTCAGATTCAGATAGTAACGTATGACTGAAAGATTATAGTGTTATCTTTTGGGCACTGTTATAAAAATAATGATAAGTCGTATGACATTCGGATAAGATGAAGTTACTTGTTGTGGTAGCGTTGTTTGCTCTGGCTTGTGCCAAACATGAAGAATATGTCAGGTTTGTAATATTTTAAATATTTAACTTAAAATCGGGGCTGATAAAACTGCGAACATGGGCCTGAACGCGTGGAGCAATAACGTAACTGCAAAGTTGTATATTCGTTAGGAAAAATAGGCACCTCTTCAAATAAAATATCGAGCTAAATGAAAACTATAACCGACGGAACAAGAATAGATTAATACTACCCATCACGAACTTAAAAGTTATCGGGAAAAGCCCCTATTCAAGATTAGCTAACATATTTAATAAACTTTCGGAAAGTTTTAAATCCCTACCAAATGACTCAATTTTTTCAAAACAGTTGAAATCTTTATTGATAAAGAATGGCTACTTACTATACCGTTGAGGAATTTAAAACTGACAAATTGTGAATTGATCGACCTTGTAATAATATGCTTGACGTAAACGTGTGACGTATGGCTAATATGAATGAACGAATTGTTATTAATGATTTATTTTAAAATAAGATGTAATAAATTATTGATTAATGTGTAGTATTCCTAATGTATAATTAGAATCAATATTATATAATTTTATAACTTAATTTAATAATAGTAATTCGATTTTAAAATTTCCAATGCCCCTACGGGGTGCATGTCATAGTACCGTGTCATGAAATTTTGATGCATTCCTAATAACCAGTGTTTTACATGTTAGCAAATAAATAAATAAATAAAGAACGATTTTAAAATTAAAAATACTCGTTTCGCGCATGGTATTTACTTAGTTTTAAAACTGTATTCATATCTATGGGTTAGTTTTTTTTTTTACCAAAATGCTATAGGATATTTGTTTTCGATTTAACACGTTTACGTCGCGCGTTCGTGGAGTGAAATCACACGGGCGTTGCCGGTTCGTTGTCGTCGCACCGATATGATTTCAACGCACCGAGTGCCACGCGGACAATGCGATGTCTCAACGCAACGCCGTATACTACGACAGCGTCGCGGTGTTGGATGTGTCAGTTTTCTTTAGTACAAGCAACACTGCGCTGCGGTACGATGCCGCTCCAGCGCTCGGCTTCGCACCGCAACATCCTCCCCCCGCTCCGTTTCTCTGGTCACCTTGTACGAAGAGTGGTATATTCTCTGCCCAGTCCGATGAACGTGCGTTACGTCGCGTCGTTGCACGTCGTTACAGCGCACCGTGTGGCATGCCACTGTGATTAGTATGTAAGATGACGCAGAGTCACTGCTCAGACGTCCCAACGTGCCGGCAACGTATCAGAATCAGAATCATTTATTCGTAAACATAGGTAATAATTACATATATGCTCTTAAAAATTAGGTAGTGCGCTATGTTTTGCCAATTGACATACAAATTACAAAAAGAACGATTATACATACTATTCAATTAAAATATAAATGTCTTACAATATAATTACTTCCATATTAGGGCTGTCATACTTATAATTGTATTATCACATGCATGGCAATTCAATTTTATTATTGTTCATAATCAATTTCATTTCATGTCAACGTTAATAGTCAATTCAATTCATTCAAGTTAAAGATATAAATGTAAAATATTAAAATGTATGGTCAGCATTATATAGTTATAGAGATTCGTCTTTATAAAATTCATCAAGAGTATAATAACATTTGTCAAGCAGTAACCCGTTAAGCGTTTTCTTAAACTTCTCCAATGGCAAACTTTTTATTTCATCAGGTATTTTATTGTAAATTTGTGGTGCTAGACCAAAGAAGCTTTTTTTCATTAGAGAAGTTTTACATTTTACAAGCGTATCGTGTGGCTTCGCTCTTTGGCCTCAGTAGAATAGCTAACAGTTAAAAAAAAAATGTTCATGGTGATTACTGAAAATGAAGAGAGTAAGAAAGTATTCCAGAGATGAATCGTCGTTTTCTTTCTCACAATTTCAATTTATTTCTTCAGACATGGAAATCCTACTATATCGAGCTTGCCACCGACAGCGATTTCAAAGCTTTTGAGTCCATGGTAAGTAAATATGAGCTGGATGTCTTAAGCCACCCGATCTTAGGACGCGAAGGTGTCTTGCTGGTAAGCTTTCATTTTATCCAGGTTGTAGAAATTGAGGGTATTGCTTACAAGATCCATTCGTGAAAAGGTAAATATTTTATTTTTTCTATTTACTTAATCTAATCTAATAATATTTAAATCTTATAAATAAAGCCAACCCCCAATATTTTTATCCCCAAGGGGACAGCCGGAAACTACAGAACGCCTACTGCTATAATTCTATCAAATTCCTATTGTTTCTGCTAAATGCTACCACATATTATATCATATAGACAGCAGTATGATCTCATAAAATTTTGAGTTACCACCTAAGTATCACATTGGGGTATGCAAATAATGATTGAGTATTGAAAAAAGTTAGTTAAAATTATGCAGGATTATAAAAATATTAAGGTGTTTTTCTTTTAATTTATATAGAAGATGAAAAGGTGTTCAAAGTCGGAAAAAAAATGTAAAATTATGTGACAAAAGAAATTTAAAAAAACTATTAAAAACTAATTCCGTTTTTTTTGTTCAGCCAATTGGACTATGATGACGTGCTTATCGATAGGCAAAAGAGAGCAACCATGAGAAATGCCGGTCGTCAGTTACCATATGACAATTTATCAAGCAGTGGAAGCTGTAAGTAACTAAATGATTATATCCTATACAGTATGTAATCAATCTTCTAAAAAAAATGGTGTTGAAACACTAGGGCCATGAGGTCCAAATGCCCACTTGGTTTTTCAAGATATCGCCAAGCGGTTGGTCGACTCTTCACGTGACCAGAGGGCTGGTCTATTTTTCGGGCAAAGAATCAGCATCGCCATACAACATGGCATGCTGCCAGCCTTTTGGGCACTTTTCCTGTTGACAGCGATGCGGACGAATTTTTTGATGCCCTATGATTCTGTCCCCCTCCTTTTTTATATACATGTACATATTATTACTTTAAGTCTGTTAGCGTATATATTATGTAAATATTTTTCAGAATAAATTTTATACGTCAATAAAAAAAAAAAAATCTGCTAAAATTTGACTTGTAACTGAAACTTTGTGGGAATCCGTTATTCTTAGGTTGAGGAAGACTGTGCGCTCGTGATACAGTTTTATACTAGTACGAGGGGATAGGGCGAATCAGTCCAAAGACAACCAATCAGTTAGTATAATCCACCATTACACATTGTCCAACTGTTCACCTGCCTAAGGTGTATTGTTAAGTTGTATTGGTAAAATTTTGTGTCAATGAACTATTCTTTTTTATTATCCTATTATTCTATCATAATCATATTTTTTCAAAATTTTCGTCGAGTGTCTGTGTCTCATCCTTAAACATTATTCAACATTTATTTAATTTACATTATTGTGATCTCATCATTCTTCAATATATTGAGACAGTGCTATTCTGTGAAATATAAATATCAATTATTGATATTTCGATCGAGCCTCACTTATTTTTTAGGGTTCCGTACTTCGTTGTCCGTCTGTCTGTCTGTCAATCTGTCAAGACCCTTTTTCTCAGGAATGCGTGGAGGTATCAAGTTGAAATTAATTTCAAATACGTAAATCTAAGGTCCCTTGGAGCTCTAAAAAATCAAGCTTCTAAGTCAACGCAATAAAAAAATACGGCGATTTATGCGACATATTTTGGTACTCGCAAATAAATCAAAATCTATAGGGTATTTCCCGTTGACCTAGAATTATGAAATTTGGCAAGAAGTAGGTAAGGTCTCACAGCACAAGTAAAGGAAAAACTCCGAAAATTGTTAATTTGTAGTAACATCACACAAAAGAAACTTTTTAGCAATTACAAACTTACATTTTTAGTTGGAAAATTGACCGTGGCGTATATCGTTGTATGGGAGAACATGTTTTTCAACTACAATGCTAAGTTTATTTTCGGGATAAATTCACCCCAACTATGGAACCCTTCATTGTGCGTGGTCCGACACGCACTTGGCCGGTCTTTTAAATTGATGCTTTGCAAATTACAGGGAGCCCCCCTGTAATTTACAAATATGAGTATGGCTAAATAATAACAGCCGCCCGTGTCGATCGAAGTTAAGCTACACTCAAACTCAAACTCAAAGCATTTATTTCAATTAAACCATTTACAGGCTTTTTTGAATTGTCAACAAGTCGGTCAGTTACAAATATGAAGCTAGTTGCCCATTCCAAATAGTAGGTTCCTATGGAGAAGAACGGGCAAGAAACTCCACGGACACTCTTTTAAAATAAAATATTTGAGTGTCCGTGGAGTTTCTTGCCCGAGATAAGCTAAACGCGGTCGGTTCGTGGATGGGTGACCATTCATTACATATCGAAACCCCTCGAAGCGTCGAAAAGCACGTTAAGCTATTGACCCCGACGTTAGTCAGAAGCCCAAAACGTCTGACAACCAGTCTTACCATGTTACCTAGTGAACGGATTGTGAAGGTCATATAGTTAGTTGCTCCATGTAAAATACTGGTATTCAGCTGCATTCGGTTAGACTGGAAGCCGACCCCAACATAGTTGGAAAAAGGCGTATCCTGCTAAAATCTCACCGTAAAAACTTACGTTAAGTGAGCTTAAAGTAAACTGTAACTTCTTCTGATGCTACGGATTGCGTTGCTACTGTTGTGGATGCTGCCAACTCTTTTGAAGGTCGTCCCATCATTTACGACAAATCTCTACCACCAACTTTGGAGATGTGAGCAAGCCCGTGATCATTGCTGGCGCAGGCATCCACGCCAGAGAATGGATCTCTCCCCCCACCGTCATCTGTGCCATTCATAAACTGGTCGAAGACCTTACTGAAAGTGACCTCCTGGATAGGTTCGACTGGATCCGCTTGCCTGTTGTCAACCCAGATGGATATAAATTTACTTTCACCAATGTAAGTGTTGTTAGAATAGAATAATCTTTATTATGTACACCATAAAAATTACAGATCGAGATATACATAGAGATATTAGAGGTTGTTGTTGATTATTCTGTTCAGTCATCACTTTAGCTTCAAACTGTCTATTTGTGTTTTGCAAGTTTAATGAATTCGAGATTTACGGGATATTCTTTTTGCTCGAGTTCGCTTTTATACAAAATTTTATGACTCAATTTTGTAGAGTATAATTCCAATTAGGAGTATGTAAGGATTGTAGCAGATAGCGTTCTATAGTTTCTGCCTTCCCCCATGGGAAGAAGGCGTGATTTTATGCATGTATGTATAAATCCAATCACAGAAAAATAAATTTTGTATCTAACGGGACCCTATTCTAAGACTCCGCTGTCTGTCTGTCTGTCACCAGGCTGTATCTCATGAACCGTGATAGTTAGACAGTTGAAATTTTCATAGATGATGAATTTCTGTTGCCGCTATAACAACAAATAGTAAAAAACAGAATAAAACAAATATTTAAGGGTGATTTTGAACGGCAAAAAAATCACGTTTGTTGTATGGGAGCCCCATACAACAAACGTGATTTTTTTGCCGTTTTATAGATAATGGTACGGAACCCTTCCTGCGCGAGTCGCACTTGGCCGGTTCTTTTATTTGTAACAAACAGTAGTTGAATTTAACTTGTAATACTTTTCTAAATTGATAAAAAACATTACATGCATATTCCGTATTGTTTTAAATGCCAGGTTCCATTTACATATACAGGGTGGAATTTTGTAATGCCACCTGGAGGGAAAGTACTCTTAATACTCCAGATAGAAAGTTTTACTCAAAGGAAACATTCCTTTATTTTTGAATAGAAAGCAAACTGCATTCAAAGATTTTCGAAACTTCTCTTCTCCCACATCCGGGAATCGAACCGGCTAAAATCTGAAAAAATTATACCCTGTACTTTTATTGCATCGATCGTTAGGGTCAATTATAAGGATGAAATCTCTCTAACAAACATGATAAATTAAATGAAAGGAAAACCAGGAAATCTTAAATTAATTTAATTATTTAAAAAAAATGGTAAACTAACTAATTAGTTGCTCGAAATGGGCTCCATTCTCTTGGATACACAAATTTATTCTTTTAACGAATTCATTTCTAGTAACCTATAATAAAGTGTTGTGGTGAATATTATAAATCGTATTCTGAACTTCAACTCTCAACTCGTTGTCATTCGCATAAGATTTCATGTAAATTTGATTTTGTACATATCCCCACAAAAAAAAAATCTAATGGGGTGAGATCTGGCGATCTCGCAGGCCATCTGATTTTGCCGTTTGTACCAATCCAGGTATTAAAATGGTTATTAATGTAGGCAGTAGTGATCCTGCTGTTATGTGCTGGAGCACCATCTTGCTGTAGAATTATTTGGTTTCGCTCTTCCTCGGGGAAACCATTTAACTCGTTTCTTAAGAGATCCAGTATTTCAATATACTTGACAGTGTTTAAATGACCTTCGTACACGTGGATTAACACTACATTATTTCTCATAATGCCGCACCAAACGTTGAAAGAAAATCTTACTTGATTGTTAGTTTCATGAACACGAACAGGATTCACTCGAGACCAATAATGGTTATTGCGGCGATTGTACATGCCATTATTGCTGAAGTTGGTTTCGTCAGACCATACAATGTTACTCAAAAAATTAGGGTTTCGGTCAATTTCTCCAAGCATGTTTTCACAAAATTGTAATCGTCTGTCACGATCCCCAATATGCAATTTTTGCACCAACCGACCTTCACGATAGCATTTATACTTATATTTTTTCAGCACTTTAAGTACGTGAGTGTGGGTTGTTCCTAATTCATCGGCAGCATCTCTACTTGAAGCCTTTGGAAATGATTCAAAGTATGTTAAAACATCTAGTTCAAAATCGAAATAGTTCTGCTGAATAGTTTGCCGTCTCTTCTTGAAACCACCCGTATTCTTTAAATTTTCTACCATTCCTGCCTGTCGGTCTTGATATCTCTCTCCATACCACCGCAGAGCTAGATTCACGTTTTTGTTATTTAAAAAATAAGCTTCCATTAAATCAAACTGTTCTTGATAAGCCATTTTCACCGTGAGACAAAATGTGAAATGAGTTGTAAAAACAATCAAATGTGAATAACAACTATGACAATCTAATTTTCAAATTTTAATCTAACATTCCATATTTAGATTACCTCATACACGCAGCTACGAGTATGTCGCAAAGGAGTCTGCATTACAAAAGATGGATGTTAGTTAAAGAGCTTTAACTTGACTCATTGAATTTGTAACTTCAGATTTCCTGGTTTTCCTTTCATTTAATTTATCATGTTTGTTAGAAAGATTTCATCCTTATAATTGACCCTAACGATCGATGCAATAAAAGTACAGGGTATAATTTTTTCAGATTTTAGCCGGTTCGATTCCCGGGTGTGGGAGAAGAGAATTTTCGAAAATCTTTGAATGCAGTTTGCTTTCTATTCAAAAATAAAGGAATGTTTCCTTTAAGTAAAATTTTCTATCTGCAGTATTAAGAGTACTTTCCCTCCAGGTGGCATTACAAAATTCCACCCTGTATAGTATTTTGCACATACATTATTGAAACTTGCGAAATATTTGACGCACGTAAATACCGACAAGGGCATTAAAAATTTCGCAAAGTGGTTATCTCTACTAAATCAGTTACGGCTATTGAACTCCAAACCAAAACTGTATTATCAATATACGTGAGCTATCTTATCAAAGGTTCGTTCTGCTTGGAGACTTAGGATTCGATTTATATCTTCATCGATAGTATTTTTTCATTCATGTTACGAGTCCAATGACAATACGAATTTAAATGCAAATATCGATTTACTCATTTGAGTAAACACTAGGCATAACGGTTCGAAGGTTCACTTTTTCAAGACATTGCTGAATGATTGGTAAACTTTTGAAGTGTCTAAAAGGCTAGCCTATTATTCCGGTAAATAATCAAGCAAAGCGATCCACCTAATATACAATTCTTTTGCACAGATCATCGGTTAACACCATTACGAATTAATAGTATTTAAAACAGCGATAACAATAAAGGAAAATTAAAAAAAAAAGATTGAATTAACATAAGCTGCAATATTGTTGAAAGTATTTTAAAAATAGAAAACGCTTTGAAAGTAATTAACACTCTGGATGACTTTTTGATGCCTAAGCGTTTTTTTAATTTGTATAAATCATAATTTACAGATCAACGATTACATTGACTACATTGGCAGGTAATACCCTGACGTCGCAACTGTTGTGAATGCTGCCAATTCTTTTGAAGGTCGTCCCATCAAATACGTCAAGATCTCTACCACCAACTTTGAAGATATGAACAAGCCCGTGATCTTTATCGACGGAGGCATCCACGCCAGAGAATGGATCTCTCCCCCCACCGTCACCTGGGCCATTCATAAGCTAGTCGAAGACCTTACTGAAAGTGACCTCCTGGATAGGTTCGACTGGATCCGCTTGCCTGTTGTGAACCCAGATGGATATAAATTTACTTTCACCAATGTAAGTGTTGTTAGAATAGAATAATCTTTATTATGTACACCATAAAAATTACAGATCGAGATATACATAGAGATATTAGAGGTTGTTGTTGATTATTCTGTTCAGTCATCACTTTAGCTTCAAACTGTCTATTTGTGTTTTGCAAGTTTAATGAATTCGAGATTTCCGGGATATTCTTTTTTCTCGAGTTCGCTTTTATACAAAATGTTATGACTCAATTTTGTAGAGTATAATTCCAATTAGGAGTATGTAAGGATTGTAGCAGATAGCGTTCTATAGTTTCTGCCTACCCCCATGGGAAAAAGGCGTGATTTTATGCATGTATGTATAAATCCAATCACAGAAAAATAAATTTTGTATCTATTTTTCTTGCAGTCTCGTTTCTGGCGCATGACCCGCTCTACAGACCAGAGCATTCTTAGCGGCATGTGCCCAGGAGTCGACGGCAACCACAACTATTGGTACCAGCGCTACTGTTTGCGCCGACACCTACGCTGGTTAAAGGCCCTTTTCCGAAATCGAAACCAGAGTCGTCAGGGACGTCTTCCATGAACTTTTGGCCCGCATGGCTCTATACATCACCATGCACAGCTTTGGCGGCATGACCCATGGGGACATGATGGTTCCCTATCTCAGAATGGTCTTGGCCTTCACACAGTGGGCATAGCTATGGCTAACGCGATCAACGAAAAATCCCTACACCACTTCCCATCTTACGTTGTTGGAAACGCAGCTCTAGTCTTGAACTACGGAGCTTCAGGAGCATCTGAGGATTATGCGCATCTTATTGGAGTGCCTTTATCGTATACGGGTATCGTATAGCTTTGAGCTGCCTGGCCTCTCGAATACTATGTTAGGCTTTAACCTGGCTCCTAGATATATCTAACAAGTGTGCAATGAGACGGGAAGGTATCATCATTCGTGTTAGACGAGCCGGTGACTTGTTTAGAAATAAAAGACTTTAATTTATCTCTAGTTTTCTTTTATTAATTGTTATTGGAAATTGAAAAGTTCACCCTTATTTATTTACGCAGCCACCAACCTGCACTGGGCTCGCGTGGTTGATTACGGCCCAGTCCATCTCATAGGAAGGAGACTTTAGTCCCAGCAGTGGGAACATTACACATAGGCTGGTTATGGTATTGTTTCGATTAATAATATAGGACAAGTGAACACAGGTACACAAAAAAAACCGGCAAAGTACGAGTCTGACTCACGCACGAAGGGTTCCGTACCATAATCTATAAAAACGGCAAAAAAAAAACACGTTTGCTGTATAGGAGCCCCCTTAAATATTAATGTTATTCTGGTTTTTAGTATTTGTTGCTATAGCGGCAACAGAAATACATCATCTGTAATAATTTCAATTGTCTAACTATCACGGTTCATGAGATACAGCCTGGTGACAGACGGACAGACAGACAGACAGACAGACGGCGGAGCCTTAGTAATAGGGTTCCCGTTTTACCCTTTGGTACGGAACCCTAAAAATGGCAAAAAAAATCACGTTTGTTGTATGTGAGCCCCCTTAAATATTGGTTTTATTTTAATTTAATTATTTATTTTTAAAGTGAATACATAACTAAATATTCTGTGAATATTTCAAGCGTCTACCTGTTGCCGTTATCAATATCGATCAAAAACGAGCAAAAAAATCACGTTTATTGTATGGGAGCCCCCTTAAATATTTATTTTATTTTGTTTTTTAGTATTTGTTGTCATAGCGGCAACAGAAATACATCATCTGTGAAAATTTCAAGTCTAACTACCACGGTTCATGAGATACAACCTGGTGACAGACGAACAGACTGACAGACAGACGGCGGAGCCTTAGTAATAGGGTTCCTGTTTCCCCCTTTGGGTACGGAACCCAAAAAACACTATTTTTAAAGAAAATAATTTTTAAAAATTAGGAGGTCACAACGTGCGTAAATTCTTGAAACAATTGAAATTCTTTGTATGATAACTATTGGATGTGGTCTTTGTTATCGAAATTCACTTTTTCATTTTGTTAATTTCAGCGCCCTCTAGCATCAGTATAATATGCTGCATCGAAACCATAACTGTAGTATTACCTACATATTGATATCAGTGTTTTAGTATTGATTGTGGATCGTTATATATACTTATGAGTTCAAAAGAATGTCACTAGATGGCATTGTTTTGATTGGAGGTTTAGTCTGCGAGTCTAGCTGAGCTGCAAATATTTTGTATCTCAAACATCTTTGCCTCCTTAGTCTCCTAGGCCTCCCTCACTCTTCAGGATCGTGACTCCTCATTGGTTTCTGAAAAGGGAATCTTACGTTCACTGGCACTTTCAGTGACACCTGTTTCCTTTACTCTTTTGTCTTATATTTTTCCTGGCTCTATAAGCCTATTTATATCATTGGTGTTAATCTGCAATATAGCCAAAATATAACAGACAAAATATGACTTCATACAATCTCATTTTGAAAGTTTCGACACGATCTGATAAGAAAGTGTAGCAAACATTGCGACATATGCAGTGTTTTGCGATAATCAATACAATAGTAAACCCAGTGGTATTATTATATCTTTAGTTGGGTAAGCCTTCCAGCTTGTTCGAGAGTGTCTTAAAAGGCTAGGCAGAAGCCTCGACGAACAATTTTAGCTCCTCTTTGTGAATAACTAAGGGCTGCCTCAAAAAAAATATCTGTCAAAGTAGTATAGGTTTAAAAAATACAAATTTTATTTGGAGGGATAAGTAAAAAAATAAACAATTTCTCTCTTGGATGTTGTACACAAAATACATTTTAATAAATTAATCATGCTTATGGATATATTTCTGTCACTTAGAACATAAAAAACTTAATTTAAACTTCAATAGATTAAATATTTGTGAACAAATCACCAGCTCTTCTGGCACCAACAACAATACCTTCCCAGGTCTCACGGACGACCTGGTCAATGTACTGAGGAGCTAAATGGAAACCATTTCCAGTAGAAATAAAACCGGGCAATTCATAGGTGTAGGACAGAGGCACTCCAATATAATGCGCGTAGTCTTCCGCAGATCCAGCAATATAGTATCCAATGACAAGAGCAGAGTTTCCAACAACGTAATTGGGGAAGTGGGGAAGAGCTTTGCTTTGGATAGCATTTACCATGCCAACACCCACAGTATGGAGACCAAGGGCATTCAGAGATAGGGAACCATCGTGACCCCATGGGTACAGGATCATACTGCCGTAGCTGTGAATGGTGATGTACAAAGCCGTGCGACCTAGGTGTTCGTAAAGGATATCTCTCACAACCCTGGTTTCAACTTCGGAAAAGGCTGAAGGGCCAGCGTAGATGTCAGAGCAGGGGTTATTGCTGGTGCCGACCGTGTTCCAGACAAAGTCGAAGTTGCGGTTAACATCCACTCCTGGGCAGATTTGACTAAGTGAGTTCGAGTTGGTAGAGCGAGTCTTGCGCCAGAAACGATTCTGAAAACAAAAGTTATAAAATCAATACCCATACTAATCGATATGATCCCACAACCCAGACAGTCAATTTGCTGAACGCCCTGATTGCGCAATCGCCGGATGTTGACATATTTATGTATACTCGTAGTAGTAAAATTTTAAGTGTTTGCGGGAACTTTTTAATTAAATATTATGTTGTTGGCTTGCTGCACGCTTTGGTGTATACTGTAAGTGCAGAAAGCAAAGTGCCATATAAATAAATAAAGCCGTACCTTTAATAGATAGGTGAAACAAAAAGGTAAAGTGGATAACTTATTTTCGTGGTCATGTTCTTTCTTAAGTAAATCGAAACAAGAAGAAAAATAAATATTATACAACAAAAAAATACTTACATTGGTATGCGAATATTTATATCCATCTGGATTGACAACAGGTAGAAGGATCCAGTCAAATCTATCCAAGAGGTCACTTTCCGTAATATTTTCGACCAGTTTATGAATGGCCCAAGTGACGGTAGGGGGAGAGATCCATTCTCTGGAGTGGATGCCTCCATCGATGAAGATCACAGGCTTGCTCTCATCTGTAAAGTTGGTGGTGGAGATCTTGAGGTATTTTATGGGGTGGCCCTCAAATGAATTAGCAGGGGACACTACTCTAGCAACATCGGGGTATTTTTCGCCAATGTAGTCGAGGTAATCGTCGATCTGTAATGATTATAATAAAAAGCGTTACGTTTCAATAGGACAAAGTGAGAATCAAGCTTCAAAAAGCAAGATTTTTATGGACGTATTTTTTCATGTCTTTAAAACCTTGATAGGTACTATTGATTAGTTTTTCGTTATGTTTGATTTGGCTTGATGTGGATATGTGTCTGTTATAACAAGTTAAGCTTAACATACCACTTCCTGTTCTTGGTAATTATCATAAGGAAGCTGGCGACCACTGTTCCTGGTCATGGTTGATCTTTTCTGCTCCTCGATGAGCTGATCATCGTAGTCAAGGGCGCTGAAAGGTAAAGCTTTCGTATTACTTTTTTTCCCAATATGGATTAGAGTAGGATTAGAGCAATAAATAAGTGTGTGACGTACAGCATCTAAATCAAAAACTCCATCCACACTTGTTTTCGAACAGGGCATTCCAGGCTTTTGGGCCCTGAACCCTATACTCAGAATACTACAGATTAATCTCCGAAACAGTGCGGTCCTTGATGGGCTTTCAGCCCAGACATTATGGACAAGTTTGTGCAAGAGATATGCAAGTTTTTTCCGACCCTGATGAGACACTGAGGCCGGCAAACCATGAACCGGATTTAGTGGATACCGTTTTTATTTTATAAAATTATTTAAGTTAATGTAATATTTACCCTTTCACATCATCAGAATGGATCCTGTAAGCAATACCCGCGGCTTCAGCATCCTGGATGAAGCCAGCTTGATATTCAGGCTTCACAAGCGCTACACCTTCACGGTTAAAGGTCGGGTGGCTTAGGAAGTCCAGCTCATATTTCTCGACCAAGGGCCCCAAGGCCTTGGACTGGCCGTCGGTAGAAACTCTTACATAGTAGGATTTCCATCTGTAATGTGATATGTCAAATATTAGTTACCCGCTCAGTTGGTTTTCCGCCTCTCCTTAGACTAAATAATACGAGTAACTGTATGATCGAGCTGTAATCCAATTCGATCATACAGTTATCATTTAATCTTCCCTTTTTTTTTTGGAAAAGTTTTATCTGGTCTTCCCTTCTCCGTATGTCGTTTTTTCCATACGCGGTTTCTGCTGTCCATCAGATAGGGTTACCAGAACCTAATTTAGTTTTGAAATAAAAAAGCGTTTTGCAGGCTTATGATAAGATCTAAACCAAGATAGACAAGTATATCTTGGTTAAAAGTTATCTACGACTGCAAAATATTCGATTTTATTTTTTCACAAGGAAGCTATTAATAATTAAAATTAAAACTATGTATATTATTACTAACCCAATATATTCTTCATGCTTGGCATAAGCCACAGCAAGTAAAGCTGCCAGCACCAGTAACTTCATCTTGAACGAATGTCATGCATTTAGAATCGTCATTATTTTTATAAATATCGTCTCTAAACTGATAGCATTGTTAATCTTATAGATACGGTAAGTCAGTAAGCAGTGATAAATAGTACGATAGATATTTCTTTAAATCTTTAGGTCATAAAACATAATGTTTAGGTTAATGTGAACAGTAGCGTTCATGAAGCATTGGTTGTCCTGCGACTTTGCCTGCAAAACCGCGGCAGTTCTTAGCATAGTAGGATATTAATCAGCTACCACTCCTGGGACACAAGCCTACTCTCTGACAGAGGAAGTGGGCTGTTATAAAAAACGAAGACCCAGTGTGAGGTGGCTTGGCCGGTAGTTCTTAGTTCGTTATGGTTTTCAAATTGAATGGGCTTACATTTGATCACAGATAGTGATCACTTGATGATAATTAATCAATGCTGCAGGTGACGAATATTGCCTAGAAATTACTTGACGATCTAAAGGTTATGGCTGGCTTTATTTGAATTGCCAGTCGTATCTGCCAATATTAAAGCGACATTAGTTGCTGGTCATTTGACACCTTGTACATAATATATTATATTTTCATCTGCAATTGTTTTTTCACAAACCAAAAAATGTATGCAAATTTAAATTCTACTGTTTTGCACCTCTAACACAATAACACAACTGATTTAACATTTAAATGTTTATAAGAACCTGCAGTAGTCAGTAAATCTAAGGATTTTCTATAATCGGGTCTTAACAGTATCACAGGCATGTTATCAAAACCTGTCTATAGCTGTTTAAGATAATAATTATTGTAATAATACTGTTAATCCATTCGTTTGGTTTTTCTATTTGGCACAGCCGATCAACTTCAATAAACAAGGTTTTTACCTTCCTAATGTCCTTCGTTTTATTTAATAGTAAGGCCATCATAATACAGTTTCAAGCTGCAAGAGTTTTGTATAAGCGAAACTACTTACCTATTACTGTTTGATAAACTCACAGTTGTTGGCAGTCTAGATTTAGTTGCCTCGTTCATTGTTGGAAGTAAAAAACATAACAGTCTTACCAAGGGGTATCGTACGCAGTAACTGGGTTGTGGAGGTCAGCTAAGCAGTCGCTCCATGTAAAATACTGGTATTCAGCTGCATTCAGTTAGACTGGAAGCTGACCGTAACATAGTTGGGAAAAGGCTAGGCAGATGATGATTATGTTGGAAGTATAAAATAAATTGATAGGTACTTATATCTGTTAGTACATCTTTATGACACATTTACACTTAATTTTCTAACCGATTTTCTAAATTACATAAACGGCCTGGTGATGACGGAATCCCAGAGCCCAGAGCCAGAGCTCTTTAAAGCGGGCGGGGCTCCAGTCCTGAGAGAGCTAGCGAGTCTCCTCAACTCCGTCACTCAAGAGGGTACAACGCCCGAAGCGTGGAGCAGAGATGCGGTGGTTCTGTTCTTCGAAAAGGCGACAAAACCTTGCTGAAGAACTATAGACCCATCTTACTTCTGAGCCACGTATACAAGCTGTTCTCGGGGGTTGTCACAAACCGTCTCGCCAGGAGACTTGACGAGTACCAGCCACCAGAACAAGCCGGTTTTCGAAAAGGCTTCAGTACGGTAGACCACATCCATACTGTTTGGCAGATTGTGCAGAAGACCGAAGAGTACAATCAGCCGCTGTGTATGGTGGACTACGAGAAAGCCTTCGACTCCATCGAAATTTGGGCAGTTCTGGCTTCTCTGCAACGATGTCGAATTGACTGGCGCTACATCGAATTGAGGTGTTTGTATGACGCTGCGACGATGACTGTCCAGATCCAGGATAAGGAAACCAGCCCCATCCAACTACTCAGGGGGGTGAGATTGGGGGATGAGACAGGGGGATATGATATCTCCGAATCTGTTCACCAATGCGTTGGAGGACGTCTTTTAAGACGCTAGACTGGACTGGACAGGGTATCAACCTAAACGGCGAGTACATCTCACACCTTCGTTTTGCCGACGACATCGTCATAATGGCAGAGACGCTGGATCAGTTAGACCAGCTGCTGCACAGCCTAAATGGAGCCTCTCGGCGAGTTGACCTTGGCATGAATTTGGACAACACGAAAGTCATGTGCAATTGGCACGTCTCGCCGAGTCCAATCCACATCGAAGTGTCGTTTATCGAAGTTGTGAAGGAGTATGTCTACCTAGGGCAAGTTTTCCAGCTTGGTAGACACAACTTTGAGAAGGAAGTCGACAGAAGGATCCGGTTGGGTTGGGCAGCGTTTGGAAAACTTCGTCAAGTCTTCTCGTCGTCAATCCCGCTGTGTTTGAAGACTAGGGTCTTCAACCAATGCGTCCTGCCCGTTATGACATGCGGTACCGAAACGTGGACACTAACAGTCGGGTTGGTCCACAAATTCAAGGTCACTCAGCGTGCTATGGAGCGGGCTATGCTCGGAGTTTCTTTGAAGGATAAGATCAGGAATGAAGTTATCCGGAAGAGAACCGGAGTTACCGACATAGCCTGTAAGCAAGCTGAAGTGGCAGTGGGCTGGCCATGTTTGTCGAAGGACTGATGGCCGGTGGAGCAGACGAGTGCTGGAGTGGAGACAGCGTATCGGAAAGCGTAGTGTGGGGCGCCCCCCAGCTAGATGGACCGACGACCTTAAAAAGGTGGCTGGAACAGACTGGATGCGGATAGCGGAGGACAGGGTGTTGTAGCGCAGGCTGGGAGAGGCCTATGTCCAACAGTGGACTGCTATAGGCTGAGTTGATTGACATAAATGGCATCTGTTTGCTGACAATCTCTGAGAAGAAATGCCGAAACAAACTGCAGGCTAATTGCTTAACACACTATCAGTAGCAATCGGTTTCAATTTGACAGTTCAACAACATTCATTGCGTTATTTACGTTGCTGAGCAGACAAATTTTTCTAACTTATGAAGCAAGTGATTATCAATGTACTTCAAAATCATCCCGATTGTGATTCAAAGTGTGTAACGCTTGTACGAGTATATAGGGTGCTGGTCTTGATGCTGTTTTGAAGTCCAAAGATTACATTTCTTGTTATTTGTCAGGATCAGAACCTCTATTAGCGTAGGCATTAATTTATGATTGATGCATTTCCATGCGTTCCTAGCGAAGCATATGTGTGGTGTGACTATGAATGATAGGCAGAGGAATGATGTATTAAGGCATATCGGTGCAGTCTATAAGATGATGTAGTGACAAACATTTAAAAGAGTATGCTTAGGGGTCAAAATCAAAATAATTGCTCATTTCAGAAAATTTACTTGTCCATCATCTTACTTTAATTTCTACTAAAAATCTGTCAGGGCAATATTAATAAAATACTGAACATAACAAAGGAGACCTTCTATAAATTGTATTAATACATACCATTGTTAGAAGTTGATACGCGTTTTTTATATTTTGCTGCATTTTTAAAGGCGTGTCTTGTGGTCTCCATACAAAATACGTGTGTCCAACTTCTAACGCTGATACTTCAAACTTGAAAAAACATTAAAAGTATTATATTTATTTTCAGACAAAAGTAGCTATCCTCTCAAATAATACTGTAAAATGTGCGTAAAATCCTTGAAAACTCATTTGAAATATAAATTATCGTTTTAAATAAAAAAGAAAACTGGTCTCAAAATTACTTAATTTATGTAACGCATTGTTTAGTCGCGAAAAAGGTAGTTTATAAAACTTTAATACTGGCAAAATGGGCTGTCACTGTCCTAACCTCAGGCGACCAATCAAAGGGCAACAGCCATTTTGTTCTCGGCAAAAAAAATTTGGTGCATGGTGCGCGTCGAAAAAAAAACTAAAACTGGTTTCTTTTTGGTAATTTGAAAGAAATACGTTTGGTAAGTAAATTTAAACTATTTCTTATTGTCTGGAAACTATTATGTTAGTACTATTCTGTCGCTTATTAGCTGCAACGACCGAGTTAATTATGTTCTGTGATTTGCGGTTAGTCTCTAGAAAAACATGCTTATTTCTTAATTTATGTCACACTTATGTACCATTTTTTTATGTTACGTAACATAATTTAGCCTTATTAACAAACTGTTTATACTGTCCGAACTCTATGCGAGTGCTTTTGCAGTGGAGCTTTGATTTATTTGTTTAAATAAAAGTCTAAAACGGTTTTATTTACAACTGTAATACGGCCCTTGTTTTCCTTTATGTTACTTTTATGTTATTGTGACATATAAGTAATATTTATGAAATGAGCAATTATTTTGATTTTGACCCTTAGTGATTTGGTCATGTTGAGAGGCCGAATGAAAGGTGAGTAAAAAATGTATTTACAAGG
Source organism: Tiliacea citrago (assembly GCA_963921375.1). Taxonomy (NCBI): domain Eukaryota; kingdom Metazoa; phylum Arthropoda; class Insecta; order Lepidoptera; family Noctuidae; genus Tiliacea; species Tiliacea citrago. The sequence goes on from OY992783.1 coordinate 24,777,427, forward strand.
CAGATGTGTATGGAAACACCAAGGGAACGCCCTATCTAGGAGGACATATAGTGAACTTATTAGTGATGCTCTTCAGATAGGTCAGGGGCGTAGAACTTGACCGGCGTGCGTGTATGACCAGATGTTTTATGAACGTAAACGAAGCAAAAGGAGTATGTAAGGAGCGTAGCAGGTGGAGTTCTGTAGTTTTTTCCTACCCCCACAGGAAGAAGGCGTGATTTTATGTATGTCTGAATATTATGTAATCATGTCGGTAACCCTTCAGTTAAAAAAATGGAATAACAACTATTTTTAAAGTATTGTCGAATTCGTAATGGCTATAACACTTTTGATAAAAATTCCCAGTACATTGCAACTTCATTAAGCTCATTCGAACATTTACCATCCGGGCGTGATCTGCATTGACCTTTAGGGAAAGCTCTCAATCGATTCTGTATCCAGGTGCGCTGCAAACACAATCTGTTAAAGTGGGGGATTACTGACTCATCCAACACCCAATGCGAGTGCGATATTTCTGATCAGACCATGTCCCACTTGCTGGAGTATCTTCAGTGCCCGTTCATTTGCACTACAGAAGACCTAATGAACGCCGCAAATAACGTGGGTGGCCTCGTTACTAGCGGCGTTCATTAGCGTATTGGGCTCAAATAATATTTAAAAAAAGTACCATCGACACGAAAAGACGAAGAAGACTAAGCTGACCATGTCACGTAGGCAAATAGACCCACCGTCTATTCTGTAAAAATCTCACCGTGAAACTTAGGTGAAGTCAGACCTTTAATTTACTGAATTTTACACCATCTGTCGTCAAGTAGCAGAACCAACGTGACGCTAGCAATACACAAAAAAACTTTCAATGTTTTACAGAAATAAACTCCACTAATAATTTTACTCATTTCTATTTTTAGACATTTCGGGATCTAAGTGATGGACTCAGGTATCTGTAACCCAACCCAACATTCTTTTTAGATTTTTTGCTTTGGGTTCGAGGATACAAATTGAACCTCATTGTATTCTATTAACTGCGACTTACTACTACACCAAAGAAATAACAAAGAGTAGACCGGGGGCGCGATAATGGTATATGACGTGCCCTTGGGTTATGGAAGGATTATTAGAGCCGAAAATCTAAAACGAATTTTGGGTTGGGTTACAGATACCTGAGTCCATCACTTGAATCCCGAAATGTCTAAAAATAGAAATTAGTAAAATTATAAGTGGAGTTTATTTCTGTAAAACATTGAAAGTTTTTTGTGTATTGATAGCGTCTTGTTGGTTCTGCTACTTGACGACAGATGGTGTAAAATTCAGTAAATTAAAGGTCTGACTTCACCTAAGTTTCACGGTGAGATTTTTACAGAATAGACGGCCGGTCTATTTGTCTACGTGACATGGTCAGCTTAGTCTTCTTCTTCTTTTCGTGTCAATGTTACTTTGTTTTTATATTATTTGAGCCCAACACAAAGATGAAACATGAGACTCCAGGGGCTAGTGTGAATCTTTGGGTTCAGTCGAGTAATCGAGTCTGGTTTAACCACGCTGGGGTCAGTGAATTTCATTAATTCAATTTTAAAATTATTATGAGAGTTTAACGAATCGAATAAAATGCAATTGAACAGGTGAAAATCAAATAAAATGCGTAATATTCCTTTATCGTTCTTGCCGACGCATGTTTCTATGTCTGTCTCGGTCAAATCCCGATAGAAAGAGAGTTACTGTTGTCTATAACAAGCCGTGCCACGTGACCAAGTCGTGACGGCATGACGGGATCGCTATTGTATGAATTATTAGTTCGCAATTATCACATAGTGGCGCCGCGCCGACTCGTTTATAACAATTTGCGCTGTTGTTAGAATTCCAAGTTAAGAATAGGCGTTTCTGTTGTTTGAATATTATGGTGTATTAAATACCTGTAATTTGTCTATATTACTTGGCAATCGTAAACACTACTGAATGTTCTATTTTATTAATAGTAGGTGAAGGTGCTCTTCCGATCGTCCGAAGGGAAGCCGGTATAGGAATGAAGTTGTTAGCTCGCTACGCCTCTGGAAGTGAGTTTGAATGAGCTGTCAGTTCACCTGATGCTAAGGACTGACACTATTGACAGCTGACTTATTTTTGTTTTTTTGTAGTTTATGCGAAGCCTGAATATAGTTTGTTCAGAACAAGGAACTGAATCGATTTCAATAATTTTTACACCATGTTATATTTTGTCCCAAAAATATTTAAGTGTGATGGAAAATGTTATCACCATCATTACTTACAATACAATCGCCGTACGGTTAGGTACCTACTGCTAAATTATTATCAATGAGCGCAAGACGACCCTGGAGGCGCGGGGGCGCCGTTAGCATGTTTGGCAACCCGGTAAAATAACAACCTTATAACTTTGTAATTTTTGTAAGTAAGTGTGTAAGTATATTATAATTATTTACAATAAAAAAAAATTCTAACAATATTAATCATAAAAAAATCAATTAAATTTTAATTTAAATATTTATATACATTTAAATTATAGCTTATCCTAAGTTTTCGCGGTGAGAATTTTAGAGAATAGATCGGCTTGTCGTTTTTTGACGTGACAGTCAACCTTAGGGTGATATCCTTTTGTCGGCATCACACATCCCATGTGCAGTCCCCTTTAATTTATCTTTAGTTCATTCTATTCTCATTCTTATCACACTTTTTCAATAATACCTAAAAGTGCAGTTCACGTGCGTAAATACACGATAACAAAACACAAACGACAGCAGCTGATAAACACAAATGGTTGTACCAAGGCCCTTTGTACACGGCACGGTTTCTTTACGGTACGGCGTTTAAACCGCACCTTAGAAAAAACGTGCCTGTCAACAAGCTCCCATAGGGATCCATACAACATGGCAAGAAAAACGTGTGTGTACAAAAGGACTAAGTTCCATCGTCCACGACGCGACTTTTTAATAATACCTAGTTTGTGATTGGTTGCGTCTTGTTTGGACCGCCATTGAAATACTAGACTGACATTCTGGCTACTCATTAGTGATCAGAATATGTAACACGTTACTTCTAAGTAGGATCGTGGACGATGGGCCTTACTTTGCATAAAACTGAAAACTTGCAAAAACATTATCGAAAAAATTCTTAACTTATTAGTAAAACTATTTTCCTTTGAATATTCCTTATAATTTGCTTTTAATCCATTTTTATTACTGGATAACATTTATCTATTTAATCCTGACTGCCTAACCAAGTACGGTAGTACGTGGTGGATATATTACATCATAATAATCAAGTAAAATTTATTAAAAAGTAAACTATTGAATTCAGTCAAGGTTATGGAAATCATCACCAACAACAGTTATTTAAGATGCAAAGCTCTGCAAATAATAACACTGCAATACTTTAAAAAAACGCCCTAAAGTGTCTTGTATCGTGGTCGTAGCCCGTGGGATGTTATAAAGGCATAAAATATGATTTGCACAAATAGCCAGACTTGGAAGAATATTACTACTGCAGATAAGAACTATTTGTGATCCTTTACAAAAGGCTCTTAACCTGCTCGTCCGGGAAAGTCCTCCTGTCATAACTATTTCTGAGTAATACCATGTACTTATGAAACAGCATTATCTCTGCATCATCTACGGGATGGTAACGCATTCGCTTTACCTTGGTCTTGGCAAATATTCACGGCTGTTTTGTCATTCAATAACAAAAGAATAACAGAAAAAAACAAAAGAAGAAATGTGACAAGAATTTAATCTTGTGTATCGTTTTGTATTGGAAGCCTGAAGACGGGCGTCGTCTTCGAGACAGGCTTAAAAACGAATAGACTTGAAATAATTCTCATGTTACCGGCTGGCCAGAGAAGACAACGAAGAGAGATGTAGAAGAGAACAGAACACTTTAGACAGAATAGGTTGTTCTTGGATGACCAGAATAACAAAAATCAACATAGGACACAAGATTTTAGTAAACTTCTTCTTTGCGTGTCGATAGCAAAAATAAAACACAAAAAAAATTGTTTGGCCCAAAATTCAGCAACGCGAATTCCGTTTGCTGACGCAGTCATTAGATCCTCACATTTGCCGGTGCAAGATGAAAGTTGGGCTGTTTTCTGAGGGGAGAGGGCGCATACACACCGGAGATCTGAGCCGTCCATAAACCTCCACTTGTAGAGATTACCTTTGCTGGGGTGCATAAAAGGAGCCTCTCAAGCGATGAACATTCCGACCTTCTGTTATAATGTGAGTAATAAAATTGATCTAAGCTAGGTCTAATCGAACCCAGAACTCCACGCTCAGTAGTCGCTCTTGCGACCACTGAAACAACGGGACCAATGTATTATTATATTTATTTATCCTGTTATCTTCATTGATACCTAATAATCAATAATTATGGACTTTCCAAGTAGTATTCATTCAATTTAATCCTAAAAAGTACATAGTTATCATAATTAACTATGAAGATTAATTATTGACAAATTCCTTATCCTTTTCTTTATCAATTGTTCTTGTGCATATAACCAATTGATTCTTATAATTTGTAGTATTTTGTGATTTAGTGGCTTTAGCACCACAAATTCATCATGAAGTACTTACTGGTATTTTCTTTGTGCATACTTGGGGTGTTGGCTAAGCATGAAATTTATGAAGGGTAAGAATTTCTTAGATTATTTTTCTATTTTAATACAGTATGTTATTATGATTGAGATTAAAATAATGCAAATGGGTGACATTGGAATTTAGAATGGCATACGTTAATTGTAAGTCTTAGTTAGTTGTATCGTATTGGCCCATAAATATCCATTGTTTTGAGCAACATTATTTTTTATTTATTACTGTCTAAAATCCTGTACAGGTGCTGGTGAAAACCCTATAGGCTCGTGAAATATTTCAACTCCGCTTCCCATTGACAAACCCCTTGGTATTGCAAATATACATTAGATGGCGGTTACAAACTCTCATACAGTGGACAAAAAACCCGAATGCAAATCCGTTTCTTAACATAATTATAATATATATTTTTCACCTTTTCAGCCACGCCGTATATGAAGTTAATGTAGACTCTATTGATCAAGGCAAACTAGTCCATGATGTAGAAGACGAGATGATGCTAGACGTGTGGTCAGATGCCATACCTGAACGTCCAGGAAAAGTCCTTGTTCCAAAGATCAAGAGAGAAACCTTTGAAAACGTCCTTAAAAACGCTGGTGTACAGTACAGAGTTGAAGTTGAAAACATTAAAGAGTAAGTCTTAGATGTTTAAGCTTTTATTATTAAAGAACATTGCTTAAAGGTAGGAGAACGTCGACGGCTTTCGGCTGAGTGACGATGATAATTATGATTACATTTTAAAAGGGTAAATATTAGCAAAAGTATTTTTTCGCAATTCCGGACCGTTTGTTAAACGGACAGCCTCGACAAATTAAAAAATGATAAAGAATTTCTAAGAAATTTTCAACAACAGAACTTATCCAGGGGTGATTAAACAATAAAAAACATAAGTTCAAATTAATAACGTACCAATAAGAATAGCAAGCTACAACAAAATATTTACTATCATTTTCGATTTCAGACAGCTGGACTTAGAAGACCAACTCCTGGCAGATGCCGCAACCAAGAGCAACAGTACCAAGTCTCGTCTCGCCTTTGACAAAATCCACACATACGCAGAGGTAAGCGAAACCATAAACCATTTGTAACCATTAAGACTGATAATTTAATCAAGCTAAGGCTTGTTTTTTTGGGTGGGAAATTACCTAATAATTAGAGCGGGAGGGTGTATCAGACTGTTATTGACCAAAACGCACCCGTGTTCCTTTCGTTGCCTGTGTGCCAGGGCAACGATATCCCCTTCGGTCAAACTCGCAACCCTCGCAGGCATTGGCCCTAACGTACCCCGTCAGTTGGTGCTGATATCTCTGAGAGGCGCGCGTGGAACACAACGCGCCATCGACCCGGGCCTAGTTTTTATCGGACGGCGAGCTACCCATCGCTCACCATCCGCAAGCCCGTGCCTACAGTGGCCGGGAATCGGCCTGCGACTCCCGACGCCCGGGAGTTTCCTGCGGCGACTAGGGGCGCGAGGGCGTGAACCTTACCTCTCACTCACGCGTTTCGCCTCCTCCTTCGCGGGCATTACTGCTTCGCAAAAGGAGGTGACAGCCTTCCATGCATTCCACCATGAACCATGGCCTGAACCAGGTCCGGATGCGAGAGATCGCCGCTGCCGATCGCCTCCGTGAGGACATGGCGGTGCTCCGCCCAAGCCGGGCAGACTTCCACCGTATGCTCATCAAGCTAAGGCTAAAGATAGCAAAAGAGATTTAAAAAAATTCAATTGAAAATGCAAAATAATTTTGATAATTGAATTCTCAACTTAAGACTCTAAAATATATTTGCCAGTGTTGCGGGTTAATCCAAAAGGGATACTGTGGCCCTGGCACACAGGCAACTAAAGAAACACGGGTGGGTTTTAGTCAGTAACTGACACGTCCTCCCCAGCTCCGCCCAGAACTGCAAAAGTTATTTGATAATTGCCCAAAAAACCTATATATATCTACTTATATAATATACTAGCATTTGTTGATACTAACACTATGGACTCATTCTCTGTAATAAAGAATTTGAATTTGAATTTCCCCCGCGACTTTTTTTGCGGGAAATTTAAATTTTTTCCTACAAATTCCAACAAACACCCCTTCCACCCCTATAAAATGAAAATGTATGATCATAATCTTAATTAAATACTTCGACGCATCGCGCGCCCGCGCTATTACTTCGCTTTCGCTTAGCGTTCTTCCTGACTGTTTTCTTTTTCTTTGGCTCTGTCGTAGCGTGGGTTTTTCAAATCAGACTGGTAGTTCCAGAGATAGAGCTTTATTATAAATATGTGTGTGTAAAGATAAATAATTTTATTTTCATAACTACGAGTATTTGAACACCTGTGATAGGTCGTGGAGTTCTGTTTGGAAAGTAAAAAAATCCACAGAATTAATAAAGTCTTCATTTCCAGGTCGACGCTTATTTAGATGTGCTCGCCAGGCAATACCCCAATGTGGTCACCGTCGTGTTAGGTGGACGCAGTATTGAAGGCAGACCCATCAGATACCTCAGGATTTCTACCACCAACTTCCAGGTAAGACTTTTCTTTTCGAGGGGACTACATCATCTCACACAAAGAGGATACTGATATCCATAGAACAAAATGTACTAAAGTGCTCTTATTAAGGTTCCGTTTACGAAACTATTAAAATGAACAAATAGTTTACAATATGTCGGAAATCAAATAGCCCATTGTATAAACTGAAGATATTTGAATCACCAAATCCGAACAAGGAACTACGAAACAGAACTAAAGCAGTCAATAATTGAATAAAAGAGCTGCAGTGGCCGGTCATTAATACCGTTTTTATAATTCATACCTTCAATTCTAGGACTCCAGCAAGCCAGTCGTCATGATGCAGTCTCTTCTCCACTGTCGTGAATGGGTGGGTCTTCCTGCTTCTCTTTACGCCATCCACAAGCTGGTGATTGACGTTACAGAGTCAGACCTCATCCAGAACATTGACTGGATCATCCTACCTGTTGCCAACCCTGATGGATACGTCTTCACCCATAGTAACGTAAGTAGATATTATGTTTATGATTATAGCGAAGACAATGGTGGCTCAGTGGTAACGGCCTCAACTTACGAGCTGTAAGCCGTAGATTTAAACCCAGGCAGCATGTAATTTGTGTTATTGCTTGCTTTCATAAAAATAACTTCGGTAAATGTCCAAGAAACAAAACTTGGAAGAAATGTGACATCGTGCGGTGGATTGGGGCCTACTCAAACCGCCGATAGCTTTGGTTTTAACCACCTCGCTACGGATACTACCCAAGTTGGCATATCAGTTGTTTCCATCTTCATAATGAGCGCTACTTAATGCACTACCCTGATTATAAATTGCTATAATCTATCAGCAAATGGATCGCATTATGCTCGGTGGTGTTGCAATGCAACGTCAAATCCCATGAAAACTTTCGTATCAGATCATGATTAATGTCTACACGGCAATTAACAGTATTATGGATACCGACGTGTTTCCCTAATTGACTAACAATAATAAGTGATCGTAAGATTTGGTCAACCACAAACAATATAGATGTTGATAAAATATAATTACTTCCAATTGATATAATCTTTACTCATTTAATTGTTTTGATCCAATAGGCAAAAAAAGAATTGCACCAATTTAATAACAATTGAACCTGTTAAAATATTGATTTAGGACATTATTCATATCATTAAACTGAACTTCTGCGTTTTTAACGGTTAGTGTTCAATTAGCCAGTGCTAATTTTGTCACTTGCATTACAATTGTAAACTAGCAATCCATCATAGCTAATTACCTCGTATTCTCTTCTACAGGAACGTTACTGGAGGAAGAACCGTAGAATGAATATGGTTGGCAACATCTGTGCCGGCGTCGACCTCAACAGAAACTTCGGCATGAACTGGGGTACTGCCTCCAGCAACAGTCCTTGCTCTGACACCTTCCACGGCACTGGGGCGTTCTCCGAGCCCGAAACGGCCATCATCCGCGACATTATCGCCGCTCATAGAAACCGCCTGGCCTTGTACCTTGACATCCACAGTTTCGGCAGCATGATCCTCTACGGATATGGAGACGGTGTCCTTCCACCAAATGCTTTGCAAGTCAACTTGGTCGGTGTACAAATGGCTCAAGCTATCGATAGGGTCAAATGGCCTAGCAACAGAAACTATATTGTTGGAAACATTTTACATGTTCTGTATGCCGCTTCTGGTGGTGCCAGCGATTATGCGAATGCAGTTGCAGCCCCATTCTCTTATACCTTCGAATTGCCTGCATATAGGAATAGTCAATGGTTTGAAGGTTTCCTCGTAGACCCTGATTTTATTGAGCAGGCTGGTTTTGAGACCTGGGAAGGTATCAAGGTTGGTGCTAGGGCAGCTGCTAACGCTTTTAGACAACGCAACTCGGTTTAAGATGGTATTTGATCTTTTGACTAAATTATATATTAAATTATTATAGTATTGATAGTATTTAATGAATAAATGATTCGAACTGAATGTTTTGTTTTTTGTAATTGGGTTTTTTATCAGCATAACATATCAGCTATTGTTTAATAATGTAATCGGATTTTCCTGATGATAGCATCTGATGATGATTGTGTTTACACGTATGCAATGTTATCATAGATTGCGTAATATTAGCATAATCGCTGCCGGATTGATATATATAGCAATTAATAAGCAGACACTAAAAGTATTCCCGTAAATTCGAAAGGTGATCCTATTCGCTTATCAATGCAAACCTCGGCGATACGAATATTATTAGTGACTTCTTGAAAATACCTATTACCTACAACATTTTTGGTCTTGATATTTTCCATACTCCGTGCCATTCCAAAATTAGTCTCATTATGAAATTAACGCTATTTTTCCGTATTATTAAACTAAAAGAAATTAAAACGAACCTCTATCGATATCCCTTACATCCCAACTCTATCCGCGAAGTTTTCAGCACCGAATGGTAATGCGGTGTAATCCCAACGTCGGAAGTTTTCAATGAATTTAGAATACCGCTGCATCGCTGCAACTGAAGATTTCCCAACATTTTTCCAATTTTCTAATTGAATTTTGTCTTTAAACAGCATTACTGCAATGTGACCATATTTTTTTAAGAATGAAGAGTAGTTTTTATGTTGGAAAGACATAAAAACTACTGTCCATTCCAACAAATGTGAGGTGTGCACATTCGATTTAGGGGTTTAAATATGATAATTGCCGTTTTGTACAAAAAAATCGAAAAAAAAAAATCAAACGTAAAATATATTTATTTAGTCAAGTTACCCTCATTGTCTATACATTTCTGCCATATCATAGGAAGGTCATTTATGCCTTTGCGGTAGAACTCTGGGGACCTGGACTCAAAAAACTGTGTGAAGGCATTTTGTATTGCTTCCTGAAAAGAAAACTTTGGGAAGAAAAAAGAAAAACAATCGAATTTTGTACATTTTTCAAATTTTGAATGTTTCACTCTGGAATCTCACACCGTGCATGTTTAATTTTTATTCAAAATGCCCAGAAAGTTTAAACGGCAATTTCATATTTAAACCCCTATTAGTTGTTGAATAATAAAGCCGCCCCGAAGAAATTACTACATATTATTTATATTCGAAAGGAGAAAGTCTGTCGTCAGTTAGTAGGAATTATTGAACTTATCCTCTAAAAACTTAATAGATAGATATATCCTCTAAAAAAATAATAGATAGATATATCCTCTAAAAAAATAATAGATAGATATATCCTCTAAAAACTTAATAGATAGATATATCCTCTAAAAACTTAATAGATAGATATATCCTCTAAAAAAATAATAGATAGATATATCCTCTAAAAACTTAATAGATAGATATATCCTCTAAAAACTTAATAGATAGATATATCCTCTAAAAAAATAATAGATAGATATATCCTCTAAAAACTTAATAGATAGATATATCCTCTAAAAACTTAATAGATAGATATATCCTCTAAAAACTTAATAGATAGATATATCCTCTAAAAAAATAATAGATAGATATATCCTCTAAAAACTTAATAGATAGATATATCCTCTAAAAACTTAATAGATAGATATATCCTCTAAAAAAATAATAGATAGATATATCCTCTAAAAACTTAATAGATAGATATATCCTCTAAAAACTTAATACATGGATATATCCTCTAAAAACTTAATAGATAGATATATCCTCTAAAAACTTAATAGATAGATATATCCTCTAAAAACTTAATAGATAGATATATCCTCTAAAAACTTAATAGATAGATATATCCTCTAAAAACTTAATAGATAGATATATCCTCTAAAAAAATAATAGATAGATATATCCTCTAAAAAAATAATAGATAGATATATCCTCTAAAAAAATAATAGATAGATATATCCTCAAAAACTTAATAGATAGATATATCCTCTAAAAAAATAATAGATAGATATATCCTCTAAAAAAATAATAGATAGATATATCCTCTAAAAACTTAATAGATAGATATATCCTCTAAAAACTTAATAGATAGATATATCCTCTAAAAACTTAATACATGGATATATCCTCTAAAAACTTAATAGATAGATATATCCTCTAAAAACTTAATAGATAGATATATCCTCTAAAAACTTAATAGATAGATATATCCTCTAAAAACTTAATAGATAGATATATCCTCTAAAAACTTAATAGATAGATATACCCTCTAAAAACTTATTTAGCTATAATGATGTACACTTCCTAAATTAATGAACTGCTTAAAACATTAGAGATCCTAAAGATGAACAATTTTATTAATAAAAGAGCCTCTTTTTAAATTTCTAGCCTTTTCTCAAAGTTGGTCGCAGTAACTAAGTTACGATACCCTGACCAAACGGGTTAGGTTAGAATTATGACCAACCGACCGCGAGGCGAATTGGGTAAGGTTAGGTTAGAGCTATGATCAACCGAGCGCGAGCCAAGCAAGCGAAGCGAGCAGTGCAGCGGCTAGCGAGCACTACTTCTAAGTTAGTCGTAGTTACGCTATTTAGTTTAGAACCCAAAATGGTTCACCAAAGGAGGCACATCGCCGCGCGCTGGAGGCAGTGAACGAGGGGTATGGGGAACTGCGGTGAATCAGCCGGCCGGACGGACGAGTTCAGGCCCCCTCGCCACACCAGTCAGTCAATAAGATTTTTAATAGGAAAGAAAAATAAATTATTATTATTAATTGAATTATTTGAGGTTCGATTTAATACATAACATCACGCCTATAGTCCTCGAAGGGTTAGGCAGAGGTGTACTCTATAGTACACCAACATTTCACCAGTTATGTTTAAGTCCCTTTTGAAATTTAAGAGCCTATTGCCATCAACAGGGCACCAATCCAGACTCCGGGCTGGTACTGTTTCCTGATGGAAAAACCCGATAACACTTTGCCCGACCCGGGAATCGAACCCAGGATCTCAAGCTCAGCATTAGCGCTTGCCACCACTAGACCAACGAGGCAGTTAAATATATGCCATTTATTATCACTAAAATCTTCCGTCAGGAAACGTTGTTGTGTTTGGCAATCCACTTGCTATTTTCCAGCAGGTTTCCATAGTAGCACATTAAATCAAGGAGTCCGAAGGTGCCATGTTTTTTAATCTCTAGATAAATTGCAGATTTTTCCGGTTATACAGCTCTGAGGCGGATGATACAGGATGACAATTTAGTCACCTGCCTTCGTCAATTCTACCTGTCTTTACCTGGCTATAATGCTGAAATAAACCTTTTTGGCGCGGGCAGTCACAATTGTTGTTAAAACATTATTTTCACTGTATTGCTTTTATTATTTTGCATTTTGTGTTTAACGAACTGTGTCAAAATAAACATTTTTCTTCTTTCTTTCTTTCTTTTTTAGGGTTTCGTAACCAAAGGGTAAAACGGGAACCCTATTACTAAGGCTCCGCCGTCTGTCTGTCTGTCTGTCCATCTGTCACCAGGCTGTATCTCATGTACCGTGATAGTTAGACAGTTGAAATTTTCACAGATGATGTATGTTGCCGCTATAACAACAAATACTAAAAAACAGAATAAAATAAATATTTAAGGGGGCTCCCATACAACAAACGTGATTTTTGAAAACCTAGATGCATTGAAACTATCTGTCTACTTGTATACGAATATGTCCTTTTTTCCCCGCATCGGATATGAGTTCCATATCGAAAGTTGTTTAGTATGAAGGGTAGAATCACCCCCTTGACGGATACAGGTCACAAAATCGGCACACTGTATAATTCGCCTCAGAGCTTGACAACGCATTCGTAATGTAATCTTCTTGGTGTTGTTATTGTCTATCACTACCAGGTGGTAAACTAATCTTCACTAAAAGACGTTTCCTGACGTTCACTAGAAGATTAGTTAAGTGTAACTAAAAAATCACTAAAATAAAAAGCGGCCAAGTGCGAATCGAACTCGCACACGAAGGGTTTCGCACCACCGTACAATATTTTAACACTATATTAAGAAAATACTTTTGTAAAAAACACGTTTCTTCTATGGTATATAAACCCCCTTTAATTTTTAACTTGAAATTATTTTTTGATATATCGGCCGTAGTTAGTACACGCGCTGTAAATTTTTTAAGTTTCTTCCTATTACGGTTCAGAAATACAGCCCTGTGACGGATGTAGATAGATAGACGGACAGCGGAGCCTTGGTAATAGCGTCCCGTTGGCACCCTTTTGGTACAGAAACCTAAAAAACTAGACAACATTATTTTTTAATATTTCTTATCCGTGCCAATGTCTCGTAACTGTCTGAAAATCTTATCCCTTCAACAACAATAATAAAATATATTTAAACCCACAATCTCATACGCAAAAATATAATGCATTCATCCCCCAACGTCTTACAAAGCCGATCACACCATCCCTAACTCCATATCGGAAAGAAAATCCTGCATTGTTTTTTTAGATTCAGGTGGGCAATAATAGAAGAGAATTCGCTTCGGATAGCTTCACGTCGTAGTGGGGGGTGAGGGGAGGAGGGGAATATTGCCCAAGGAGAGACGTGACATGCCGACGAGAGGTGGACAATAGTGAAGTGTATCAGGCAGGATTTTATAGCTATTTATAATAAATTGTTTTGGATTAATTATCATTATTTAGGTATTGTGATAGATTTCACATATCACGAGACCAACTTAAAAAAAATATAAGCATAAGTACTTATCTTTTTTTTTACTGGGATTTGAGGATTTCCCATAGATAATCCTCAAAAAATCCCTAGTACCTACGTACTTATCATATTATTATTATAGTTTTTTTATGTAAGACCCCACATAAAGGCTCTTACAGACTGGTGCGATAACGCGGGCGCGACGCGACACTAGTAACACAATTTCTTTGTCAACTACGCTTTTCCATGTCTGAAGAAACTTGCCGAATGCATAGCCTCCACCTATTTTTAGGGTTCCGTACCTCAAAGGAAAAAACGGAACCCTTATAGGATCACTTCGTTGTCCGTCTGCCTGTCTGTCGGTCTGTCTCTCTGTCTGTCTGTCTCTCTGTCTGTCAGTCTGTCAAGACCCTTTTTCTCAGGAACGCGTGGAGGTATCAAGTTGAAATTAATATCAAATACGTAGGTCTATGGTCGCTTGAAGCTCTAAAAAAATCAAGCTTCCAAGTCATCGCAATAAAAAATACGGCGATATCAGCTACATTATTGCGACATATTTCGATACTCGCAAATAAATCAAAACCTATAGAGTACTTCCCTTTGACCTAGAATCATGAAATTTGGCAAGAAGCAAGGCTTACAGCACAAGTAAAGGAAAAAGTCCGAAAATTGTACATTTGTAGTTTTATCACATAAAATAAAAATTGCGAATATCTCGCACATAAATCAAAACTTATATGGTACTTCCTGTTAACCTAGAATCGTGAAATTTGGCAAAAAGCAAGGTCTCGCAGCACAAGTTAAGAAAAAAGTCCGAAAATTGTAAATTTGGAGTTTTATCACATAAAAATAAACTTTTTTGCGATTACAAACTTAAATTTTCAGTTGGAAAATTGACCGTGGCGTATATCGTTGTATAAGAGAACATGTTTTTCAACTACAATGTTAAGCTTGCTTTAGAGATAAACTCATCCTAACTACGGAACCCTTTATTGTGCGTGGTCCGACACGCACTTGGCCGGTTTTTTTAAGTAGTTTAAACATTGGTGCAAAGCAAATTATGTGGCATATAATTTTTGTTAAGGTTTTTAGATCGAACTTCATATTTTAATATCAATAATGTATCTACTAAACAGTTGGCCTTAATCACACTAATATTATAAAGGCGAAAGTTTGTGAGTGTGTGTGTGTGTGTTTGTTACTTCTTCACGCTCAAACGGCCGGACCAATTTTAATAAAATTTTGTATGGAGGTAGCTGACACCCTGGATTAAGACATAGGCTACTTTTTATCCCGATATTCCCACGGGATCGAGACTTACGAGGGTGAAACCGCGAGGCACAGCTAGTAGTTCTATAAAGCTCTTGATCGCTATTGCCAAAGGTACAATTAAACTCGTCGTACGTTTAACCGATCGTTAAAGTATAGGAATCAGTCAAACCGGGATTAACGAGTAACAAAAAGGCGGTTAGTATAAGCATTGCATTCAGCCTATAATATTCCCACTGCTGGGACAAAGGCCTCCTCTCTGTGAGAGGGAGTGAGTCGTAATCCACCACGCGGGCCCAGTGCGGGGTGGTGGCTCTCAAATGTCTTCGAATTTTTTATCTAGTACATGCCGGTTTCCTCACGATGTTTTCCTTCACCGTTTTTAGAGCAGTGGTGATGAAATAATTTACATAAAGGAAAGTGCCTGCCTGTGTTCGAACCTACGACCTACAAGTCATCAGTTGTTGTTGGGGAGTTTGTTGCGCCACTTCTTCTTCCCAGCTAAAGCACTAGGAAATGGTGAACGGTAGGCGTTTTTGGGGGGACTGTCTTATGTAATATTTGACGTTCGAAAAGTGCTGATTCTCAGCCTTGTTTGAATAAATGACTTTTGATTTTGATTTGAGTCCGTTTCTACTGGGTTTTTTAAGAGGTGGTTTTTATTACTTATATCTTCATCGATACCTAACACCAATTCCTAAATACACTACATAGTACCATCACTACCCTAGAATGTCCGTCGCCCTGGGTACACGACTACGTTGTTCCTAAGAAAATATATCACACGTAAGACAACTGAAACACATTCTTAATGTAGCCTTCTTATTGTTGCGAGGTTTGTCTATAAATTGTAAAGGTATAATAAAGTCATTATTGTGGCATTGAAGAAGGAAATAGAATAAAAATATAACATAAAATAACATCACACCTTGTTTCCCCGAAGGGTTAGGCAGAGGTGTACCTATAGTACACCCACATTTCGTTAGTTATGTTTAAGTTCTGGCTAGGTACAAATGCAGACTCGGGGCTGCTACTGAAAAATTCCAGATAGAAAAACCCAATAACAATTTGCCCGACCTGGGATTCAACCACTAGACCAATGAGGCAGTACAATAAAAATATGCTATTGATAAAGATGATGTCGTGATGACCCAGTCGTTAAAGCCTCGGCTAACATGCAGAATCCGGGCAAGTATCAATATGACTTTATTTCAGAGTTTATCTTAGACATACTGACACCCTTTGTTTGAGTCCAGTATTAATCCAACAAGATCTACATTGTGTTCAACTATGTATATGAAAGAAAGATAAATAATTTTATTTGTCACAGAAAAACGTGCATACAAAAAAAATATCTAATTAACTCGAAGGTAGACATTACAGAAAACTGATCTACATAATCACGAGCAAAAAAAAAAAATAGTCGGCAGCTGCACGTCATGACTGTGACAAGAAGGCTTGCACTCAGCATGATTCTGTGCTATGGGGACCCACAGCACTGCGCTGATTTTCAGTGGCCACCCGAAAAATACGAACAGACCCCAAGTCAGGTTTGATGAGTTGTACATAAGTAAATAGGTAACAACATAAAATAAAATAAACCGTACTTAGAATATAATGCCAACAGCACCAATCATTAAAAGAATGAATCCACATAATCCATGCATAAATAAAGTACCCTCCTAAAATATTTATTACACGAAAATATCCAATGTTTTGTCTCGCTTTCACTCTCGCCTCCGCGTCGCCTGCGCGCCCGCTCATAATTTATAAAATAAACTACAGACTACAGTTGCATTTCCCGATCGCGTCTAAGTGTGTGATAACGTAATGTGAATCATCGAGCCGGGCCCCGCGTTCGATATATCAATCAAAGAGTTCTATTTTTTTTCTCCCTAGTGTATGCTGTCCCACTGCTGGGCAAAGACTTTCCTCCACTCCTTCCATCTTTCGCGAGCCTGCGCGTCCTCCTTCCAGTTTTGCTGGAACCTATCCAGTTCGTCCCGCCATCTCCTACGTGGTCTGCCGCAACCCCGTCGCACTGTCTCATGGCACCAATTCAGTGCCATTTGGGCCCACAGTTGGTCATGCGGCAGACATGTCCTGCCCTGTCCCATTTGAGTTGGGCAGCCTTTTGAGCCACGTCAGCTTTCTTTGTTTTGGAGCGCAGTATTGTGTTTCGAACACGATCAGTTAATTTAACGCCTAGTATACTGCGCTCCATTGCTCGTTGGCAGACCTTGAGTTTGGACTTCTGGATGTTAGTCAAAGACCAAGTCTGTGCACCATAGGTTAGGACGAGAAGAATACACATGTCCATGAGCCTGCGTTTCAGTGCCATAAGTAACTTACCCTTGAATAGTTCCTTTTATTTTAAGATCTAATCGTATTTTTTTTACACACTTTTTTTCTAACTCACTTTAGACATTGGCAGAATAGTCGACACCGGTTTTGCTTGCCATATAACAAAAATAGAATAGAATAGAACTACTGACATCGGTAAAGATCAAAAAAACTTCGTGAGGAAACCTGGAGGTCTACTCCGAAGAGATAATCCGAAGTATCGGCCGAATGTTCGGCCGTTTTATATCTTCCAAAGTTTCCTTTTTTGACTTTGAGTCCTTACCCGACACATTTTTGACTTTGGCTTATCTCTTAGACTGTCGTTTTTTTTGTTCTTTTACCGTAGTTTGCCATAGTTAGCCGTAGTTAAGAAACGACCGAACATTCGGCCGATACTTCGGATTTATGTTCGAAGTAGACCCCCAGGACTTAAAGTTAATACTATCTGCGCCCCGCGGTTTTACCCGCGTAAGTCTCGATCCCGTGAGAATATCGGGATAAAAAGTAGCCTACATATTAATCCAGGGTGTCAGCTACCTCCGTACAAAATTTTATCAAAATTGGTGCAGCCGTTTGAGCGTGAAGAAGTAACAAATACACTCAGAAACTTTTCGCCTTTGTAATATTAGTGTGATAAGTCTGAAAGCACCAACCCGTCTTGAGCAAGCTGGTGATCAATACTCGTACCTTTGCTGTATGAGAACAGGCCTTTGCCCCGCATTGGACACTAATAGGCTGACGGGTGACGACCCGTAACAACTGTGAAAGATCTACAAATGGCAGCCGGGACCAACGGCTTAACGTGCTTTCCGAGGCACGGAGGAATCTTGGTGTGAACAGATGTCACCCATCCACGGACCAACCCCGTTAAGCGTAGCTTAACCTGATCGATCGACCCGTGCGGCAGTTATTATTTAGCCACAAGCTCCTCCAGGATCAAATTTTGCACACAGATAGTTATTAACCTGGATTAACACATAGGATACCTTTTATTCCGCTAGTACGTTGCATGCATCATAAGACGGTATTATATTCACGACACGTTTAGCACAATTTCTGAAACAATTTCTGATCAGTAACCTAACAAAAAGTACTAGGCAGGCATGCATGAATTCTAGATAGTATTTCAATCATTATTATGCCACTAATAAGGATTTGGAAACAGCAGTAACCTAAAAAAGTACTAGGTATGCATGAATGCAGGATAGTATTTCAATTATTCTTATTATCCCACTAATAATAGGATTTAGATGAAATTTGGCACAATAGTACATTACTACAGCGGCCTGCAAATGGGACATTGGCGGACGACCGTGAAAATGTGGGCCGAGGCGAAGCCGCGGCACTCATACGTGAGTCCATTAATGCCTGGTTGCGGCCAAGGCTTGTATAGTACTTTTCTCAAATAACGCGCGGAAATTCAAACTAAGTAAATTATTTATAAATTCAATAACGATTCAATGACGAACAACGATCATTTTTCACGCGCCGATAAGTTAATTTGTGTTTCTTTTCTATTTGCAAGCCAGTTCGAAATTTAAATACGACCTTTGATAAGTTACCTCCATGGTTGCCATGGGTTATTCCCTGAGTACCCCGATCCCCGAGACCCCCGTCCCGGAGGACCCCGAATACGATGTTTCGGAGTAAAAGATCGTTCTATTTTTACCCGACTACGGCGAAGCAAAAAGGAGGGTATGTATGTTCCCTCATTACTTCTAAACCGCTTGTCATAATTTGACAAATGAGGTATTGTTGGAAGCGTCTTGATCGTCCGCTGGTTATAGGCTATGCAAGATCACATTAAATACAATATGGCGCCCTCTAGCGGACATAAAGTCAAAGCCTAAAAACAAAAAATCAAATGAAAGGCCTTAATTAGCACATTCAAAAATATATATATTGTCAGCTGTTGCTCATGACTTTGCTTGCATGCACCCAATATTTAGGTATAATTTCTATAAAATTATAAGCAACAACAAACATATTTTCTCTCCAAACCTACACAAAATACATAATTATGTTATAATAAATACGTATTTCAATGTGGCCAGTAACTTAATATGGCCTGCTTTTCGTCGTGACCAGCTGGAGCATGGAGAACAACCAAGTGCAGTTCTCATACAATTCGATGATTGCACTATAAATGCAGATGAAGATGGGCTTGTTAGAGTTGAACCTTGTCTGCCTGAATTTGACGGATTGAGAGGATCGGGAAAAATTCAACGCAAAATGTAACCATTAATCCTTACTTGGGCAGTTACTGTGCACGAGTTGCATGGGCGCACTCTAGATATAGTACAAGTATATAGTGTAGTGTAGTGTAGTGTATGTAGTATAGTTTAGGTGAACTATTCATAAGTTCTTATGAGAAATAAATATCTTTAAACCTATACATAGCGGTAATTGATTTAGAGAAGTCACTATTCGCTAAGGGACAGGCCTATGTTACCCTCAGCAGACTCAGATCCTTAGACGGATTATTTATTTGTTCCTTGGATCATAGCAAATTGCTGAAAAATCCTCATGACTCACGATCTCTTCAGGAATTAGAAAGGTTAAGAAGTCTTTCAAATTTGGAAACATAAACCTATGGTATATGTTTGGTAAATTACACAGGTACATATAAAACATTAAACCTAATGAATGAATGAATGAGGTGCACTCGAATGAACCTAACCAAAAAAAATTTTAAAGCGCCTCTGCAAATACTTTATCACGAAATTATAACCCCAAAATTATTTAAATAAAAAATAAGTTCAAAAACTAAAACCCGACTACTGAAAAATGACGCTCTAAAAAGTATGAAACAAGAAAATATCCTTATCTGAAATTATTATGTACAAACTATTCAATATCTATCGTATATTAAATAAACAACTTACACGTTATATATTTTAATGTATTTTTTTTCAATGTACCATGTTATATATTTGTTTTTCATTTTTATAAGTATTTACATAATTTAAAAACTAAACAAACTTAAAATAAAAATAATAATATGTACAAGTAACTACCTATATAACAAAGGGGGGGGGAAAAATCATAGGGCATCAAAAAATTCTTCCGCATCGCTTTCAGTGGGAAAAGTGCCCAAAAGGCTGGCAGCATTGCCACGTTGTATGGCAATGCTGATTCTTTGGCCGAAAAATAGGCCAGCCCTCTGGTCACGTGAGGAGTCGACCAACCGCTTGGCGATGTCTCGAAAAACTAAATGGGCACTCGGACCTCATGGCCCTAGTGTATCAACCCCAAACGGCTCGAACATATAAGTCCCAGTAAGATTAAAGTATTTGCGCCGTTTGTGGTTTTCCGCACCTGATGCAGCCGCCCCAGCACAGCTCACCGTGCTAGGAAGATGGGATGGCGCAAGGGTGTCGACACACGTTGCATCCCACACCAAAGGCCTACCTACCTTCCAAGGCATTATAGTCATTCCGTCTGGTCTCTTCCCATCGTCGCGTGCCAAACCATTGGGTTCTAAAACAGCGGGCACCCCGGCGGTGACAAGAGCACGACGGATAACGTCATTGATGCTGGCATGCCGTGCTATCCGGCCAGCGCTTTTACTGCAGGATAGGCCATGGTGTCCGAGGCAGTCGACACCTTCACCGCAATGGCAGCGATGCGGAGCCACGCAAGGAGAACCTAGACGAGGACAAGTAGCGAGTCGGAAAGTAGTGTCACCCAGCATAGTGCCTATGTTGGGTGACGGTAGCGCCTGAAGCCAGAGGCCCGACTCCCACTCACCCACAGCCAGCAAGCGGACACGCTCAGCAGTATTGGTGGACGTATTAATAAGATTATTCCGTACCAACCTGCAGAGCGGCTCATCCCACTGCCTCTGGGAAGATGGGTTCACGGGCCGATCTGTATCAGGGGCAAGCCAATTTCCAGGCGTTCACCGCGTCGGTCAAGCACGGCACTTCAGAGTCAACCAGGGAGGGGGCTAAAATTTTCCTGGTCAACTTTTCAGTGCTGTGGACAGAGGACAGGCAGCTAATATTGGTAATTTTACGGACGCCAAGACCACCGAAACGGATGGGTAGTGTGGCTTGCAACCACGCTCGGTCGTCCAAGGCCACATTTAAAATGGAAGTTAGTGTGCTGCGAATAATTTGGTCAATTTTGTCCAAGAGGTGTGACTGCTTCCATAAAGGGGAAGAGCGTAGAAAATATATAAAATTTGGGCCAAAACAACAGTATCTAATTAGGGTGAATGCCGAATGTAAATTAATTTTGGAGAGTCTGTCCGAAATTTCGTTGAATTTTTCGATTATTTCGTCGATAAAAGGAGAAAAACTGTCTTCTAAAATTGGGGAACCTAGGAGGTCTATCTGGTTTTATCTAAAATTTTGATTTGTGGGGCTATTGCATTAAATTTCTCTAGGGTCAATTGTCTGTCGGGTAAATTTCACACTTTGATGGATTAAGGTCAAGGCCAATAGATTTAAATTGCTGTTTGAGGAATTTTAAGTCTTTCAAAACGGTATCTACATCACCTCCTAGCGTTCCATCATCTAAATACCACACGTTAAATTTTGAATTTAGTTTCCGGATAATCGGATGAATAGCCAAACTGAATATGACTGGCCCGAGAGGGTCACCTTGTTGGCATCCTACTGAAGATTCCAAAACATTGTCCTTATATAATAATTTATAATATTTTAATGTATTTAATACATATTCATAATGATGTTCAGAAGACAGCCGTGGTCGTATGCCACCTAACCTATCAAAACAACACATTCTGACAGTAGTAAGCGATCATAATCTTTAGGGCAAAGTGGCATACGACCACGGCTGTCTTCTGAACATCACTATGAATATGTATTAAATACATTAAAATATATTACGTGTAAGTTGTTTATTTAATAGACGATAAATATTGAATACTTTGTACATAATGATTTCAGATGAGAATATTTTCTTGTTTCATACTTTTTAGAGCGTGATTTTTCAGTAGTCGGATTTTAGTTTTATTTAAATTACACGATAGATATGAGATTACTATGTAATTTATTTGGCCGCTAAACCACGACAGATATGGATTTTCATACAACTTTTGGTGGCCGCTGCTCGCATGTATTTGGCCAGTAGAGCAATTTCGATTTAACTCGAAGAAGGTTGTCAAAATAATGCTCAAACTTTCTAGCATGTTTGAGAAAAGATAGTTTATAACTAACAAACCCTAAAACGAGAAAGAATAGTGTTCATTTTGCATTTTTGTACAGCTAATTTGAATCAGCGATTTATTACTAACTAGCACTTTGCTTGAAACCTCGTCCGTGTGGATTTTTTTTGTATTTTCTCCTACAAAATTTAACCACCCCCCCCAATCCACCCCTTTCATCCTAATCCACCCCTTTAAATCGTTAGTTTTGGAAAATGAATGATTATGATCCTTTTACTTCTATGACTAATTATATTATTATTGACAAAGAACCTGCTAAAGTTTTGGAAAATGTCTGCAGGAGTAGAAAATCCGTAACAAGCTAAGGACGTGCTTTCTGATACAAAACCAAAGATATGAACAAACATAGTAAGGAGCTTTAATTAGCCTATATTATGTACTGTTTAGATTAAAATTATTCAAACCATCGAACTACAAATGTGTTTTTAACATAGATTTAGGTTGCTAAATCTATGGTTTTCACTGTGTAATAAAAAAAAAGCACGTTCATTATTCTTATATGGAAAAGAAAATCCTCAAAATGAAAACAAAATCAAAGGTCCACCACGAACCTCAGATAAGCCGCATTTTATAACAGATTACTAAAATAATCAATTCTTTATCATCTCAGCCATATTAAATCCACAAAGAGTCGCAAAGAGTGCGATTTTTTTTAAATTAAATCTCGCCAGTTTTTATCGTAACTCAGTTCGGGATCTGTTTCCAATTTGTGAAGATTGCCTTTAAAATTTTCTCGGAGAAAAATAAGTCGGTATTAAAGAAGTTATTGAAAGATGTAATAACGATTGTTTGAACGGCTATTTTAAATACTTTGATGAGAATCGAGAAAGCTGTAATAACGAAGTATTACTGGAAGAAAATGTTGTTATATAAAGTGTTGACGTTCAAGAGATACACTGAGTACCAATAGTTGTTCACATAATTAACACAGCACATAAGATATTACTCCGAAATGTTTTGAATTCGATCAAGTTGATTGTGGGCAATTGACTGTGGGCCCTTTGAATGTACAAATTGAGTTACATATCACAAAATAAACGCCTTCGTGGCGATAGCAATTTAAATACAAATATATTGATATTGCTTCTTCCAACTTGATCGCTAATGTAGGGTTGGTTCACTTTGAAATCAATTACCTACTTTCTACGACTAGCTTCTATTGATTTTAATTAAAAGATGCTCGACTAAAGAAGTCTTACTAGTAGGTATTATTAATAAAAAGACTAAAAATCAGTTCAAACATTTAATCGACTCATTTCATCAGCGGCAACAGCAACAGCTTTCCAGACATCGTCAACAATACCACTAATATCTTCTTCTGCTATAACGACACCATTATCACTTTGTACAACATCTATATTAAAAGTATATAACACTCCTTTGTCCCTCGCATAATCAGTGCTTGTTCCTGAAGCCCTATCAAAGATTACTGAGCCAACGTTCAAATTGTAAGCTTTGTTCATTGAATTAATCATATCAAAACCTAAACGATGGTGTTGTCTGAACATTCCGCTGGCAGCTCTTTCATAATTCCAAGGATATGTAATATATCCTCCATTATTTTGTAAGGATATATACAATTTGACTTTGGAACCATTACTTTCGATGATGTGTCGGATCATTTCGGTTTCAATTTCGGAGAATGGTTCAGTGCCTCCGTAGAGATGGCTGCAAGGACTGGAACTGGAATCGAAGTGAAGCCAGTCCAAGTCGAAATTTCGGTTGAGGTTCACACCTGGACAGACATGGCCCATGTGGCTGGTGCTACTTCTAGATTTCTGCCAGAGACGGAGCTGAAAGGAATTGTTGGAAAAGTTAAATAAACTTTTATTTTATTTGTTTTTGGGTGATTTTCAGCGACAGATCTCTAATTCATGGCTCGTTATCCTTTAACTACTTATTTAGAAAAAGATATCACCCTCTCGTAAAAAGATATCTCACTCTGGAGCATAAAACTTTAAAAACGTGATCATGATTGATTAATAATTTTATCAGTCTCTGTTTCAATAATTTAATAAGGATTTTTACAACGAAACAAATAATTATAATACCAGCCTATTATTATCCTTAAGGTGAAGATATATAAAATAATGGTTAGACCTGCTGCCTTGTACCGATCAGAATGTTGGGCCACAAAAGGGATGAATGAAATGCATGTAGCTGAAATGAGAATGCTAAGAGGAATGTGTGGTGTGACACGAATGGATAGAATAAGAAGTGAGTACATAAGAGGAAGTCTGAAAGTGGCACCGGCGACTGAAAATTTGTGCGGAAATCGGTGGTCATGTGAGTCGGAGGAATTTGGAAAATTTCGTGAGGAAAGTTTTGAGTATGAATATAAGGCTATATATTATATATGGCTATAAGAGTAGGGGACGACCAAAGAAACGATGGATGGACTGTGTAAAAGATAATATACTCGTAGCTAGAAAGGGAGTGACTACCAAGATGACGACTAATAGAGAACTATGGAAGAAAGGGATATGTTGTGCGGACCCCAAATAAATTGGATCAAGGGCAGGGAATGATGAAGATGATGAGCAGCCTATTATTATCCATCTGCAGGGCAAAGAATTTTCTAATACAGAAGAAGTACAAGCATTGATCACCACGCTTGCTCAAGACGGATTATCAATTTCAGACGTATATTAACTGTAAGTCTAGGTTTCCTCACGATGTTTTCCTTCATCAATGTCAGTAATGTCCAAGATAAACTCAGAAAGTACATAACGTAACTAATATAACATAACATCATGCCTGTATTCCCCGAAGGGTTAGACAAAGTTCTACAACCTCATTTTGACAGTTATGTCTAAGTCCCATGTAATAGGGGCCAGCCTATTGCCATCAACCGGGCACAAGTCCAGACTCCGGGCTGCTACTGAGAAATTCAAGATGGAAAAACCCAATAACACTTTGTCTGACCCGGGAATTGAACCCAGGACCTCAGTAAGCAGTAGCGCCTGCGACCACAAGACTGACGCGGGATAATACATATTCAAATACGAAATGTCTATTGAAACAAGCATCGCCTTTGTACTTTGTTTTCTGTTTATTCTTCTTGCTCTATATATGTGTGTGTGCTGTTGGTACATAAAAGCTTAAATAAATAGAAAACTAAATATAATTATACTTACATTATCCCGAGTATATTCATATCCATCAGGATTCAAAACTGGAACGACAATCCATTCTAGATTGTTCAGAAATCTCTGCTCACCTAGGATTTGTTCCACTACATTCAACGCTGCTGGAATGGTTACCCAATCTCTGGGATTTATACCAGATTCTATTACAACTATGGGTTTTTCTACATCTGTGTTGGTATTACTGGTAATTCTAAGATACACTAGTGGTCTGTCCTGGTCTGTGACTCCAAATTCGACTAGTTCCACTTGAGCATTTGGGTATTTTGCTTGCAGTGTTCGAAGGTAGCTTAGAATCTGAAAAGTAAAATTAAATTGACATTATTATGGACTCTCAAAAAGGTAAAGGAAAACGTCGTGAGGAAACTGGCATGTCGTAAAATGAATAATTCAAAGATATGTGACATCTACCAACCCGCACTTGGCCGCGTGGTCGACTACAGCCTACTCCCTCTCGAAGAGAGAAAGCCTGTGTCCCAGCAGTGGGATCATTGATAATGATAATGTTAAAAATAAAATTGATCAATCAGGGTAGCACGATGTTATCTGATGGTAATTTCAAGACAAGGACGTATTGAACAAAAACCATACTTTTATTGAGAAAAATAATAATATAGAATATATATAATATATTTCAAATATAGAAATTAATGCTACGGAAAACAAATCTAAATTGCGGGTGGCAACGAAATTGAGATATACCACTTTTAATAAATTGTCAGTTTCCACTTTCAATCCGAAAATCTGTAACAGGTAAGGCACAAACACAGTCTCAAACAGAATAATAAAAAATGACCGATCACTTTTCCCTACGAAGAATTTCCTGCAAATATTCAAACTCCTCAGTCGATAAGAATAGTTGAGAGGTACACACGTGTAGTTTTGCTCAATTGAATCTGAGAACTTACGCTGGCGCCTTTTATGCTTTGCGATCTATTTTTACTGAAGGAAAATTCGTCTTTGGAAATACATTGGTCGTACTTGTCCCCAAAGGAATACGCAGAAGCTAAAATGTACTATTGTATGACTACCCTAACTAATATTATAAATGCGAAAATGAGCTAAAACGGCTGAATGGATTTGGATGAAAATAGTCACATGGGTAGACCATGACCTGGAGAAAGACTTAGCCTACTTTTCATCCTGGATTGCAGACAAAGTCGGGGGCAGCAGCTAGTATTATAAATTTATATCAAAGGAAGGCCTCCCACAACGTGGACCGATGACCTTGTGAAGGCCGTAGGAATCCGCTGGATGCGAGAAGCACAAAACCCGCCAAAGTGGCGGTGCTTGGCAATAATTCTTTCTGCACATGTGGTTTCCCTGGTATTAACGGCATAACTATGTAAATGTCTATTACCTGTTCCCAAATTACGATGTTTATTTTTACTTTTTACATACTCGTACCTTGACATAATCTCTTAATTATTTGACACTAAATACCTAAATTTTTAATTTAAAATATTTATTAGTGACTTGTGGACAGAATTTGAATTCAGATTTGTTACAGTTGTAATGGCAATGTTGTCATTTGGTTTAAATATGTAGGTTTTTATTTTTATTATTTTAGTAATATTTTATATAGATTATTTTCTAATATGTGAATGTGAGAACGTTGTAAACTTAAGTAGCTTTTTAAACCATTTTCTATTTTGTTAAGTACTTGGCACTTGTTAACGGGCCTACACTGTCCTCCCATACCTATTAACATTGTAACTTGAAAACATTGTAAAAGCCCATTATTTTTAAAAGAGTAACCGTGGAGTTTCTTGCCGGCTCTTCTTCATAGGAAACGACCAATTGGAACCATGCACTTAGCTTCTGACGTTTCATAAGTGCCTATGTAGGTTTATGTGAAATAAAATATTTTGATTTTGATTTTGATGATGAAGATGGTGATCTACATAATTATGTGATAATAGATCAGCTTAATTCTAAGACTTTATTCACTGAAGTATCCCATAGATAGGTACACAATATTTACAATTTTAATAATTTTATATTAGGTTTTTTATCTTCGTTATAAGTTCACCAATGCGACGAGGGCCCATCAGTTATAAGAGGGTTGGGCAAACACCAAAACGATTACCATTGCTTTCCAACTGAAAAATAAAGTAAAGAAAACGTGTTTTCCTGTAATTTTACCGGCTACCTTGAAACAATGATTTGTAAAGTAGCGGCACTTCTCCTGCCTAACCTTTTTACGAAGGGTTTTAGAAAGAAAGAAAATACATTTATTTAGCACAGACTAAAAGGCACACAATTTAATATACAGCAGATAAAAAAAAAAAAACAAGTAAAAACTGTAATATGCGGTGTAAGAAATTAGCAGTAAAGTGTGCCTCACAGCTGCGCCAAAAAGGCCCAGTTCAGCAAAAAAATGTCAGACAACTAGTGCCTGACGCTGGTTTTCAACTGGACCTGAAAGTGTGAGGTGACGGATGTAAATCAGTTTTATACTGCAACGTGTGTATGCATAAATAAATAAAATCAATGTGGGTCAGATAAAAAATAATAACGAATATGTACATAAACAGTGTTATTTTTTGTAAGTTTCCAAAAACAACAAGCTAGTGAGCTGAGCCGAGCGCGAGTATGAGCAAAAGCAATAAGCAATTCCCAGGAATGAAGTTGTATAACAACAGTTCAGTGCAGTTGTATAATACACGAAATTCTCGCCGTGACTGTGACAAGAAGGCTTCCACTCAGCATGATGCTGTGCTATGAGGGACCCACAGCTGAGCGCTGAAAGGTGAGTGTAGGACTATAGGTAGTCAAATATGAACGGCAGTGATTTAGTTTAAAAAAAAATACAATTATTACAGTAATTAGGAGGTGTGCTCGATTAGAGCGATACAGACGGAATGGCTTACGAACTATTGGTACATAATTATTTTATAAGCAAAGATTAACCTAAACAATGACAGCATATTTCTGGAATGGACCGCCAGGCTCGTGTCGAAAGAGGTGTATAGCAATTGGAATCGGTGACATGGCTATTTAGCTCAATAATAAATACAAGGTGTTAGAAACAGGGTGTCGACAAATGTCAACACCTCACGTGTTGACATTTACTGCTGGGAACTGATGCCTGGTATGCAGAATTAGGTACACCTCTGCGTTGTGTGATGTTATGGTATCATTATTATTAATATTTAAATACTTACATCATCATAACTATGATAGCGTTTGATGTCAAACGTATCGGCAGTATCGGCATTGTTGACATTCTTTGGTGATCTTATACTACTGTCCTCCTTTGTTAAAAATCTGGAAAAGCACAATAATTTGTGATACAATTTAATTGAGTTATAAAATGAATGCTACAACTCAAATCTAACTACCTAAAAACAAAGGGACACAGGATCAAACAAAACATTCAGACTTTTTAAGCCGAGACTTTCGTAAAGTTATTTACCCAGCCTTATATCTACAAATGTCTTTTAGGCTGTGTAAATAAGATTACACCCTTCCTGGCCGGTGGCTCGCACAAAACAGTCTAAGTCAACGCTTTTGAGTTTTTAAACCTCCAGTGTTTTCAATACAGGAAAGTGCGTTGAAATAAAACCACTAATCGAGGATCCGTTCCATCCAAATTGTAGCAGATTGAATCAAGCAGTAGTCAGAAACTTTTTAATTTATTGATGTGTGTCTTCTCTTTCCTCTCGGTTTCTGTGGTAGTGATTTCGTGAAAAGGGACGGAAGTGTGTAACAAGAAGTGACAGCTTGAGCATGGAATAAGTAAGTACTATATAGACTGTTAGTAGTAACTGGATTCCAGCCACCGGCTGGCCACTGGTCGAATTTGACCAGTGGGCGACCACTAGTACCTAATTAATAATTATTCGAATAAATATTTCAGTATTAAGCTTTTTATTAATTTTGCGGATAATTTCTCTCGCTGCTCAGTTGCTTATTACCAAGGTGAGATGTCAGATGTTACACATCATATGCGACTACTGTAAGGCTCGGTCGTTTTTTTTTTTCTTTAAGGTTTGTCTTTCCTTTTAGGAACTAAATGAAAGCAGAAGGCCAATTCCTGTAATAATAGGATAATTCCATAATAATAGGATAATTCCTGTAATAATAGGATAATCTAGTCGCAGTTTCACCTCGACGACAATCAAGTCAAAAACTAGTGAAAATGTAGGGAAATTAGAAGTATTTTGACAGATTACGACTGAGATTAGAATTGGAACGTTGTTTAAAATACTGGAATTACCCTTTGATCTCAAGAAAATCGGCAGCAGTCATATTCGTCTTAAAATGATTGGTGCGTATTTGAAGGAAAACTGCGTGATCGTGGTAAATAAAATAGTTTTATTATCAGAACCACTTGTGGTTTTATTCCAAATGAGTAACCAGCTGTGATAACTGAGATGAGATGAGATTAGCAGAGACACCACACGGAATTCTTAAGGCGTGTACGCACGAACGAACTAAACATGGTAAACACGAACATCGAACATGGAACATTTGGTTCGTACGTGTGGATGTAAATTATTATCAAAGCTAACACGAACACTATTCGAACCACTCTCCACCCCGCTCTCTTTAGTATCCATTCTCCGAACACTGTGCATACAGAAAAATTAAATGGGATCGCCACAAACATTTTTGACGAACATAGTGTGGTGAGGAGGGAGGAAAAAAATGTGACTAAAACAGTGATGAATATAAATGTTGATTGGGTGGAGAGGGAGAGGAAGGCCAAAGAAAATATGGATGGATTGTGTGAGGAATGATATAAAAGAAAAGGGAGTGAATGATAGCGTGACGATGAAGATGATGATGATAGCGTTTGATGTTCGTTACTGGTACGCACATGCGAACAAAGTGTTCGATGTTCGTGTTCACCATGTTTTTGTTCGTTCGTGCGTACACACCTTTACGAACTTAAATGTTTGCGTTCCAAATACCAACAGATTTCCACCAACTAAACTGGCCGCGATCAGCACATCTAAACCGTGTTCAGCGTCAATATTCCACAACAATGACGACACTGACAGCTCTTGAACGTAATTTAATGCTAATCGCGTTCAGTTTTATTGGTGAAATTCACCCTTAATCATCAGTTATCCACCACAGGAGTGTTTACTCTGCGGTACAAATTGATCCAAACCTCATTTCAGTAATAGATTAAATAAATATCGGAAAATATCCACCACCAGAAGTATTGGCAAAATAATTAACTAATTATAAATTAATTATTAATTAATTAATTATAACCCACATCATCATTACGATGATGTGGGTAATTATAATTATTTTACGAGATTAATTATTTTCACTGCCTGCGGGGGGGTGTGATATAAATTATTTAATTTATCGGTTTGTCATAACTAAGTAAGTGTTTATCAATACTTAAACATCATCAGCCGAACTTTTCCTTACGCCAAACTGATTTGATAACAAATATAATATGGTTTTCAGTTTATCATGGCGAGGTTTTAAATAAACATCAATTTTAAATGGTTTTTACACTTTCTTCACTGAAAATATTGAAGAAAGTCATTTGGTTCGATTTTAAATGTATACGACAAACGATACGAATGGAATTAAAGATAATTAAGTGTGCGGTGTCTGGCCAAGCAGACCCTTATCGGGATGCTAATGCGCATGTTTTTAGGGTTCCGTACTTCAAAAGTAAAAAACGGGACCCTTATAGGATCGTTGTCCGCCTGCCTGTCTATCAGTCTGTCAAGACCCTATATCTCAGGAACGCGTAGAGGTATCAAGTTGAAATTAATATCAAATACGTAGGCTTACGGTATTTTGGAGCTCTAAAAAAATCAAGCTTCTAAGTCAACGCAATAAAAAATACGGCGATATATGCCACATATTATATTTTGATACTCGCTAGATCAAAATCTATAAGGTACTTCCCGTTGACCTAGAATCTTGAAATTTGGCAAGAAGCAAGGTCTCGCAGCAAGTTAAGGAAAAAGTGCGAAAATCGTTAATTTGTAGTTTTATCACATAAAAAAAAACAATGCGATTACAAAGTTACATTTGACCGTGGCGTATATCAATGTATGGGAGAACATGTTTTTCAACTAGAACGTTTAGTTTCGTTTTTAGGATAAATTGATACCAACTACCCTTCATTGTGCTTGATCATGATGATGACTCGCACTTGGCCGGTATTTTTTAAATTGTTATGACTGCCATCTACAATTAACAATTGAGTAACGATGAGGCAGTGGACTATTCTCAACCTCATTGGTCTAGTGGTAGCAAGAGCTACTGCTGACCATGAGGTCCTGGGTTCGATTCCCAGGCTGGGCAATGTATAAAGCGGAAGGAAACGCCCGGGTGTCACCACTGTGTGGATCGCCCGGAGGACACAGTGGAGGTCTGGCGATCTCTCGCGTCCGGCCCTGGTTCAGGCCATGGTTCGGAGCGAGAGTGCATGGGAGGCCGTCACCTCCTTCTGCGAAGCAGTAATGCTAGCGAAGGAGGAGGCGGAACGCGTGAGGGTGAGACAAGGTTCGCGCCCTCGCGCCATTAGACGCCGCAGGAGACGCCCCGGGCGTCGGGAGTCACAAGCCGATTTCCGGCCACCGTAGGCGCGGGCCTGCGGACGGTGAGCGATGGGTAGCTCACCGTCCGATAAGGAGCAGGCCCGGGTCGACGGCGCGTTGTGTTCCACGCGCACCTCAAATAGACGTCAGCACAAACTGACGGGGTCCAGTAGGACCAATGCCCGCCAGGGTTGCGAGTTTGTCCGAAAAGGATATCGTGGCCCTGGCACACAGGCAACGGAAGGAAAACGGGTGGTTTTTAGTCAGTAAAAGTCTGACACGCCCTCCCGCTCCGCCCATAGCGGGAGAAGTTATTTGATAATTTCCCACCCAAAAAAAAAGGCTGGGCAATCTGTCATTGAGTTTTTCCATCCGGAATTTCTCATTAACAGCCCCCGAGCCTAGATTTGTGCCCGGTTGAAGGCAATAGGCTTGCCCCTTTTCACATATACTTCATACCACAGACTTAAACATAACTGGCGAAATGTGGGTGTACTATATACTATATACCTCTGCCTTACCCTTCGGGGAATACAGCCATTATTCGCCTTTTATGACCATTTTTCTAATAAACGTAGCATCAGATTTTCACGAAAAATATAATGTTAGTTCGTACTCACTCATACACATCTTGAATATATACGTCTCTTGCTATCCCCAACTCTGCCAGTTTCTCCTCAAACCAACTGAAATGAGAAGGTGGCACCATCACCTTGCCGACCACCCCATATTTAAGATTTGGTCTTCTCCAGAAGTCTACTAGGTCATTCTTCAGTAGACCGATGTTATCCTGCTGGTTTTCTGAGTCTAGTTCTATGTTGTAGACTTTGTAACTGTAAAACAAAGAATACTATAATAATTATGCAGTTTTTTGAATAATCACTTATTTACATTACTATGTATAGTGACGTTCTATTATTAGGGTTCCGTAGGGTTCCGGATTCCTCAAAAGGATGAAACGGAACCCTTACAAGTTCTCTTTGTTTTCTGTCCGTCCGTCTGTCTGTCTCAAGACCCTTTTTCTCAGGAACGCGTGGCATCAAGTTGAAATTAATATGAAATACGTAGATCTGCGGTACCTTTTTTTTTTTTTTTTTTTTTTTTTTTTTTTTTTTTTTTTTTTTTTTTTTTTTTTTGGGTGGGAAATCATCAAATAACTTCTCCCGCTCTGGGCGGAGCGGGAGGGCGTGTCAGACTTTTACTGACTAAAACCCACCCGTGTTCCTTCCGTTGCCTGTGTGCCAGGGCCACGATATCCCTTTCGGACAAACTCGCAACCCCGGCAGGAGATCTGCGGTACCTTGGAGTCCTAAAAAAACCAAGCTTCTAAGTCATAGCAATATAAAAATACGGCGATTTATGCGATAGCCATATAGGACACATATTTTGATAGACAAAAGTAAAACATAACTGGCGAAATGGGTACACCCCTGCCTAACCCTTCGGGGATTACAAGGCAGGCGTGATGTTTTTTTTTTTTATACACGCAAATAAATCAAAACCTTAGGGTACTTCTCATTGACCTAGAATCATGAAATGAAGCAAGGTCTCGGCACAAGTAATGAAATCAGTCCGAAAATTTGTAGAAAGTTTGAAAAAAGTTTGTAGTTTTATTTTATTTTATTATTTTCCTATTACAAACTTACATTTTGCAGTTGGAGAAATGACTGTGACTTTTTTCGATGTATGGGAGATAATTTTTTCAACTACAAAGTTTGTTCTTGGGATAAATACATCCCACAGAACCCTTCATGGTGCGTGGTCTGACACGCACTTGACTGGTTTTACTTAAAAGAAAGTCGCTTTTCGTGGCTGTCGGTGTGACCGGTTATTTCTTTTCTTCAAAACAGATTTTAAGAGGAGGCACACTATTTCTATGTTAATTTGCATGAATATTCTGAAACAGTCACACATACAAGCAAAATGTAACTTTAGTTTATGATTTATTGGATCTTTTTCTTTCCACGTTGAAGACAGTTACGTAATTGTAATATTTTCTCCAGATACACTTTTTATTCAAAAATCATGTCTTTTTTAAGGATAATTATAAAAACAAATAAGATTGTTTGGCTTTTATGTCTAAAATAAATATTCACAGCGAGAAAATATAGTTTATTATCCCGACACAAGATATTTTTTCTCTAGATCAATTATTACTTTAGTTATAAACGAAATAAGAATTAAGACTTACGCTATTTAGTTTTGTGCTCGAACACGATCAAAGAGCGCACGCGATATTCAAGTTTATTACTGATGTGTTAGCGTTTAACACATAACGGAGTGGCGGGGAGCAAGGGGCGGAGTTTGCGTGGAAATTTGATTTAGACTGCCTGGTCTTAATGCGCTTTTCGGCTTCATTTAGAGAATTTATTACGGCGTGTTTATGTGTTTTAACTTAGATAGACCACCAAAATCTCGATGTTAAGACATATCGCCACATATGTGCATTGCAACCGTGGGAAGCAGACCAACGGAGTAATTACGTAACACTGTATCAGTAGCAAAGGCATTTTGACAGTTCAACAACATTCATTGCGCTATTTACGTTGTTGGGCAGCCAAAGTTTTCGAACATATGAAGCAATGGATTAGCAATATCCTTCAAAATCATTTATATTGGGTTACGCAATTAGAGTCGGGTCACCGGTTTATGTTATACTAACATTAAAAAGAGGTAAAATTTGTGAGTTTAATATGTAGAGGGTAATTATATTCGGAACTACTGATCCGATTACATATTATATATGTTACGGCTAATACCCGAAGTGCGGCTACACCTAGTTTTAGCCGGTTAGAACTAGGTGTAGCCACTTACTCTTGGTTAAACCTAGTACGAGCCGATTGTTTTCGGGTAAAATCATTTGGGTTAGGTTAGGTTAGAACAGTAATCATTAACAAGCGAAGGCGAGCGAGCGAAGCGAGCGTGCCGCGGCAGCGGCCGCCGAGCGCCAGATCCCCTCTATTGTTGGTAAATTGGTTTCATCCAACAGGGATTGTCTGGACCTATAATTCTAACCGGCTAAAACTAGGTGTAGCCGCACTTCGGGTATTAGCCGTAACATATACATTACGAAGCTACATAAGGTACGTTTTATGGTATATTTGATTGCCGCGTGGACGACGTCGCGGGCAGAATCTAGTATTTTAGAAAAAAATATGTAGGTAGTTGGATTAGCAAGCTCTAAATAGTAGCATGAAGGATTTTTTTTGGAGAGACAGAATATTTTGATCAAATTCGAATGGGCGTCTTGGATGGACGTCTGCAATGCATGCTACTGTTGTATAAAAAAAAGGATCTCTAAGTTCATAAAATCCTACTGAATGATTATTTCAGAAATAATCATTCAGTAGGTTTTTACGAAGAGAGTTAGTTGTAATGCCGATTCTAATGATTATAATTCTGTAAAGCCATATTTGTTACGGCCGCGAATCATATTTAGATCAACATACAACCTGTTACTGACCTGCAAATAGCAAAAAACGTAATAAAATTTGAATTTCGCGGGCTACCTTAGCGCATCCCCCTTAACATCAAAATAATCAGCGATTTTGGTACATTAGCGAGTTACTTTTATACGTATTTTACTAAAAATATTCCTTGTGACTAATCTTTATAATTATTTTCACTTGTTTTAAGAGAAAGTACATTTTCACTGTGCGTACCCTTTTGGTTCGGTTCATTACCTTTTACGACTTGAGAGAGATAAGCAATTTATTAGGGCTGGTTTCACCAATAAGACTGAACGCGATCAGCACATTTAAACTAAGTTCAGGATCTGCACATTACACACACATTATCTATTTGTAAGTATACAAATATGTATTAGGTATGTTGAAACTGTTTGTACCTACTTCCTGTCACTTGTCCCTAAAGCTTCATTAGAAAACCAGCTGTTAAAACATTATTTTCACTGTTTTTCTTTTATTGTTTGCATTTTGTGTTTCACGAACTGTGTCCAAATAAATTTTATTCTTTCTTTCTTTCTTTATTATCTGTCAGTGTCAATATTCCATAATAATAATGACACTGACAGCTCTTGATCTTGGTTTAGATGTGCTGATCGCGTTCAGTTTCATTGGTGAAATTCGGCATTTTTAATGTGATACTATATTTTTTGTCACTCCAAGTCGGCAGAACTTAATGAAGGGTAAATATTTATACACTTAGTCCTATGAAAAAGGTATTACTTTCCTGTTGTTGAGTCTAAGAATTTTCAATGTTTGGGTTTTTTTTTCCTCTGAAGGATCAGATGATGCCGAGAATATAGTTTTTAGAAATTTAGTTCGTTTGTCTGGATGTATGTTCCAGATTGGCGCAAAAACTGCTGAACGGATTTGGGTGAAATTTGGCATATAGATAGTTTACAACCTGGATATATATAGGGTACTTTTAATACTGCAGAGCAGAGCAGCAGCAGAGCTGCAGCTCACCAAATCAGGTCTAACAGTCGACGAGCCCCTTAAAAGGAAGCCTAGGGTTGTAATTATAGGAGTGCCGACATCCATGCGGGAAAATGAGGTTTTTACCTGTGTGTACAACCAAAACCTAGCTGAAAAAGTTCAGGACTGCAGCCTTGAGACGTTTTTGAGTTTGATTAAATTGAGTCATAAGTCAGGTAAGAAAGAATCTGATACATGTAATTACATTGTTGAGGTACCTGCAGTCATACGCAAAGCCCTGATATCACAAGACCGAGTTTTTGTAAATTGGTCATCATGCCCTGTGAGAGACTTTACTTTGGTCACACGATGCTATAAGTGTCAGCAGTATGGACATGCGGCCAAGTCATGTCGGCAAACATCGCATACCTGCGGCCACTGTGGTGATCAAGGTCAGTAAAAGAATGTCCAAAGAAGGCTGACGAACCAAAATGCGCTACTTGCTTGCATTTCAAAAAGCCAGACAAGCATAACACAGGTGCTGCTGACTGCCCGGCGAAAATAATGGCTGAAAAAAGGTACATCAATTCTGTAGATTATGAAGGCGCCTAAGAGCGCCGTTAATTTGTTATTTTTCTGTCCTTTTTTTTTTATTTTTTTTTTATTTTATATTTTTATTTGAACTACCATTATGATTAATAATTTAATTAATGATTTAGATAATTTCTCTGTATCCGAGTCCAAAGTTTGTGAAGCTGAAAACTGCAAACAATATCTATCCGGCTATAAATCTCCATTAACCATATTAACACAAAATATTCGCAGTGTTTTTAAGAATTTTGATAGCTTTAGTACATTTCAGCAACGGCTAAGCATAAATTGTGACGTCATTGTTTTAACCGAATGCTGGCTTGCCAAACAATATAACATACCACAAATCCCGGGATATAATATGTATCGAAGCACCATAAATTACAACCAAAATGATGGTGTGATAGTTTATGCAAGAAATCATCTGAACGTCTCTGTCGAGGAACCTGATATGCACGACTGTAACAGATTGTTAGTTAAAATTGGCTCAGAATTTGCGATATTAGCATTATATCGACCTCCGTCTTTTAAAAATACTAGCAATTTTACTGACTCTCTGAGTGAAATCTTGCAGAACCTGTCATCCATCAAAAACACGATTGTAATTGGAGATATTAATATCAATATTCTTCCCGGAAGTGCTGATGCTACTGCTCAGGACTACCTCAACCAATGCGCCTTTCATGGCCTGCTCCCAGCACACAGCTTTCCTACACATCACAGTGGTTCCTGTTTGGATCATATTATGCTTAAATCGAATTTCCCTTCACTTGCACTTGTTGTTAACTCAACTATTACCGATCACAATGCTGCCCTACTAACCCTAAATTGTAAATTACCTAAACAAGACACTCGCAAAATTTCAAAACTGAACATAAATAAACTTGAAGATGATTTACGCGTCATCGATTTCGATCCAGTCTATAATTCCGCTGACCCGCACTTTTGCATGTTGTTTGTAATTGAAAACTTACGAAATGCAATTCAGAAAAACACAGTTGTATCGCAGTTTAGCAACAAAAACTACATCATAAAACCATGGATCACATCAGGCCTTATTCGTTGTATGAAACATAGGGATAAACTGCATTTGAAAGCTAAATCGAATCCAGAAAATGCAGTATTGCAATTTTCGTACAAAAGATATCGAAATTTCTGTAATGATCTCCTTAAAAAAATTAAAAGCAACTACGACAAAGTGGCATTGGAAAAGGCTGGAACAAATAGTAAAAAGATCTGGAAATGTATTAAAGACGCAACGTATACCACAAAACAATATGAGTCATCTTCAAGTTTATTACAAGCACACTCGTCACCGGTGGAATCCGCTAACATAGCAAATAATTTCTTTGTAAATGTGGGTAAGTGTCTGGCAGAGAAAAATCTGGGTCAATCCCAAAACCTAACGAGCACTCCTTTTACATCTAACACTGCTTTAACATCCTTCGCGCTGCTAGATACTGACGAGACTGAGGTAGAAAGTATAATCATGACCTTGAAAGAAGACTGTGCAGTAGGCTGGGACAACATATCGAATAAAATTATTAAAAAATTCAAGGACATTTTGGTACCACCACTTACTTATATTTTCCGCATTTGTTTATCTTCAGGTAATTTTCCAGAGTGTCTCAAAAAAGCTGTAATTGTCCCTGTCTATAAATCAGGCAGCAAAGAGCAAGTGGCAAATTATAGACCTATTTCTTTACTTCCTTCTATGTCAAAAATACTGGAGAAAATAATAAACAAAAGGTTGTTGAAATATTTGGAAGATAAATCTATTCTGTCTGAACGGCAGTTTGGATTCAGGCCTAAAGTTTCAACTGCCGATGCGGTACATCATTTGACTGACTATCTGGCGCAAGAACTTGACAAGGGTAACCACACAGTAGGAATTTTCCTGGACCTTGCCAAAGCTTTTGACACAGTTTCCATTCCAATTCTGTTGCGCAAGCTTGAGACCATGGGTGTAAGAGGCACCCAGCTGAAAATATTCAAAAGTTATTTAGAAGATCGTTCCCAGTGCGTAAAGATTGGCGATGTTCTAAGCGAGGTTCAAAAAAACACATTTTTTGGTGTTCCCCAAGGAAGTGTTCTAGGGCCCACTTTGTTTTTGATCTACATAAATGACCTTTGCAATCTAAAGCTAGAGCATGGCACTATCATAGCTTACGCTGATGACACTGCTTTACTTTTTTCGGCTGACTCAGAGAACGAAGTCTACAATCTTGCGCAACACGGATTTAATATTGTAAATAAATGGCTTAAAAATAACTTACTAACTCTAAATGCAGAAAAGACAAAATACATTAAGTTTTCGATGCGCAAGCATATATCGAATATCCCCACAGCGTTGCATGCTCATTGTTGCCCAGAACCAGCAGATGACAGGTGTAAGTGTCCCAATATTAAAAAGACTGATAAAATAAAATACCTAGGTATTATAATAGATGAAACCCTTTCCTTTAAACCACATATGGAAGCTCTAAATAATAGAATTCGTAAGCTGATATTCGTATTCAAAAAGTTACGATTTATTACAGATCCAAAAATGCTGAGGCAAGTATATTTTGCTCTTTGTCAGTCAATTCTGACTTACTGTATTACCTCATGGGGTGGGGTGAGTAAAGGTCTGTTATTGCCCATTGAAAGAGCTCAAAGAGCTATTCTCAAGGTGGCTACTTGCCGCCCTTTCCTTTTCCCCACTAACCTCCTGTATAAATCTTGTGAAGTACTAACAGTTCGACAGTTATTTATTATGAGCACTGTACTAAAACAACACGCAGCACTTCCATACAGCACCGATTTTACTAAAAAAAGACGGAAAGATATAGTTTGCCCTCAAAAAAGTACAAAACATGCTTTCTCAGCCAAGTTCTATATGTACCTCGGACCGCTACTCTATAACAGGCTAAATGATAAAGGAAACATCTACTCCTTAAACCACAGTAACTGCAAGAAAATCCTTAAGGAAGCTCTTCAAACTATGTCCTATGAAGATACAGAGAAGTTATTACTTGTGCTAAAGTAAATATTGTTCATATTGTTATTTTGTATTTTTGTTTTATTTTAGTTAGCTAGGTTAAGATACTATATTTTTTTATTTTTTTTATATACCTTGTTACCAAATATATTATTAAGCTATGTGATTATTATGTCAACTAAAGTTACCTCCAATCGCCTGAAACACA
The DNA here is from genome assembly GCA_963921375.1 of Tiliacea citrago. Classification (NCBI taxonomy): domain Eukaryota; kingdom Metazoa; phylum Arthropoda; class Insecta; order Lepidoptera; family Noctuidae; genus Tiliacea; species Tiliacea citrago. The sequence goes on from OY992783.1 coordinate 24,817,770, forward strand.
GGACTTCCTAGTTCAGGCACAAACCATCGTGAACTTGACGTAGATTTAAGGAAAACTGTAAACGTTGTATCTTATATTTTTGAATAAATTTTATTTATTTTTTTTATTATTTAATACCGGTAGTACGTTCCCGTGGGATATTTCCGACATCCAAGCGGGCGAAACCGCAGACAAAAACTAGTTTATTAATATTTCAAATTCCTCCTGCAATTTCAACCTAAAAAAACTCAATTTTTTCATTGAGGCGAGCATAGAAATTTAAAATATATCAATGGAGAAGAGTAAATATTTTTATCGGACATGAAAAATTTTACATAGGTAGTCCATGAAAAAGCAGATATCATATCAGCTTGTTTTAATTATCTCAGCTGACCATAATCCTTTGATTAAGTCTACAATCAACGGTCAAAGGGGGTATTATTAATCTTCACCACTTTAGTGTTCCGTACACACACACTATGGTTCCGTAGTAAATAAGGAACCCCTATAGTTTCGCCATGTCCGTCTGTCTGTCTGTCCCCAGCTTAGCTCAGAGACTCTTCGTACTAGAAAGCTGTAATTTGGCATGGATACACATATCATTCACGCCGTAAACCAAACAGAAAAAAAAAAGAAAAGAAAAGTGTACCTCCCTTACACGTAAAGTGGGGATGATGTTTATTTCTCTCGTCTAACCCTTTATGTTGGATATCGTTGGATAGGCCGTTCAAAAATATTGAGGGTCTGTGAAGATCATTTTTCAATTTAGGGATCCGTTTGCGTAATATTAAGCATTAATGTGCAAATTTTTGTTAGAGTCAAGTTTCAGCTAAATGGTTATTTCTGGATATTTGAAAAAAATCATGGCAATAGAACATATAATGAAATTAAAAGGAAAACTATCACTGCTAAGTAGACTTTACAAGTTCACGAGTAATAGTCGACCAACTTACATTTGCAGTTGGAGAATTGACCGTGACGTGTATCGATGTATGGGAGAACATGTTTTTCAACTACAATGTTTGATTGTCCCGCGGGATCAAGACATAGGCGGATGAAACCACGGGATTCAGCTAGTATTATTATAAATAGTTTCAGTTTATAGCAGTTAACAGTATATAACGATAATTCAAGACGGATAAGCTGTTATAAAACAGCATTTTCCTACAAAAAACAAAGCATGATTTTTAGGACAATGACATAATCATAAATAACTCGTGATACTGTTTTTCTAGTCTATTATCATAAGTAACGAGCACACCGCACCAAAATTTGATAAAAAACTTAAGTTAGATTAAGCACTATATCTATACTAACATTAATAATAATATTATATATATATATCTAAACAATATTATGAAGATGTAAAGTTTGTGAGGTTGTAGGGGGTAATCTCTGGATCTACTGAACCGATTTTGAAAATTCTTTATTATTTGTGAGTGTCATAGGCTATATAATAAGGCCCATAGACAAAATACACAAATAATCTTACAAAATAATAAACTAATCACCACATAGTATAAAAAACTTTTTGCAAAAAAAAACAACTGACTTCCAAAAAAAACACTACAAAGTGAAAAATAACTTTAATTTTGGAAGTCGGTGTCTTTGAATCTGTATCTTAGTTTTTTGCCACCGACTTCCGAAATTAAAGTTATTTTTCACTTTGTAGTGTTTTTTTTGCAAGTCGGTTGGTTTTTTTTTTGCAAAAAGTTTTTTATTTTTCACTTTTTAGTGGGTCAGTTTGTAATTTATCTAATTTACAATAGCCTTATGTCAAATGCTCATCACCTTTTACAAAATATTACTTTTCCCGTTGCAGGGGCGTTAATTGTTGAGGAGTTCTTTTGGTAAGAACCAGGAGAACTGATGGTGACTTCACCATATGCATTTTGACGAGCATAAATTGCTTAGCAACCATATTAAAGTGCCTAATCGAATCGCAACAGTGAAATACTTATTATTAAGAAGTTCCGGTGGCCATCTGTGGTCTTCATCATCAGTTCCACTTCACCGAATGGTGCTTTTTGAGTGCAAATGCACGAGTTACTATAAAAAATACTCAAATCGCTATAGGTATGCCTATAAAATTTGAGGATTTCCCTCGATTTCCATGGGATCCCCTCATCAGATTCTAATTTGGTGGCAATGGGACCACCTCGGGAGCATACCCTTCCATACAAAAAAAGAATTTTCAAAATCCGTCCACAAGTGACGGAGTAATCGGTGGACATAGGTACATAAAAAAAAAAAAAACATACTGCCGAACATATAACCTCCTCCTTTTTGGAAGTCGGTTAATAAAACAAAGTTGCTTCCCACTGTCTGTCTGTCCCTGCTTAGATCTTTAAAACTTCGCAACGGATTTTGATGCGGTTTTTTTTAATAGATAGATTGATTCAAGAGGAAGGTTTATATGTATAATACATGCATAATATAGTAGACAAAATCAGCATTGCACCCGTGCGAAGCCGGGGCGGGTCGCTAGTATATAATATAAACATCACTACAATATTAAGTTACTACGTTGGGTTGGCGACGTATTCCGCTGAGTCGTGGTGTCATGTAGTCTTCCGCGAAAACGCCGACTTTCCGCCCAACGAAGTGGGCCCGCGTCAGCTAGGAATAATTAAAAAAAAAAAAAAAAAAAAAAGCTAGTAATAATATTAATATTATTATAAAGAGGTAAAATTTGTTTGTAAGTTTGTTTGTTTCTATGTAGGGGATAATCTCCAGAACTAATAAACCAATTCTAATAATAATTTCTTTAGTAGAAAGCTAAATAATTATTCCTGAGTGCTATAGGGTATAAATTAGTATAGTAGTGGATTGACTCAACTACGATTGAACTGTACTTTGAATATTTATGAAAACAGTTATTGCTACGAGGTCTGGGAACGATTGTTATGACGAAAATATAGTAGTTAGAATTATGTTTTTCTGAATGATGTTGTGTTGCCAGTGATGACCTATGGCACTGAAACTTGGTCGCTCACAATGGGCCTTATCAGAAGGCTAAAAGTCACCCAAAGGGCAATGGAGAGGGCTATGCTTGGAGTTTCCCTACGTGATCGAATCAGAAATGAAGAGATTCGCAGGCGAACCAAGGTAACCGACATAGCCCGAAGAATTGCCAAGCTTAAGTGGCAGTGCGCAGGGCACATTGCTCGCAAAACTGATGGTTGATGGGGCCGAAAGTTTCTGGAGTGGCGACCGCGTACCGGAAGACGTAGCGTTGGAAGGCCTCCTACAAGGTGGACCGATGACCTTGTGAAGGCTGCAGGTAACCGCTGGATGCGGGAAGCACAGAACCGGTCGAAGTGGCGGTGCTTGGGGGAGGCCTATGTCCAGCAGTGGACGTCTTTCGGCTGAAATGATGAATGTATGTCACGCAAATAATACCGGATAGATTTGTTCAAATTTTGCATAGATATTCCCTATAAGTCTCGTCTGGTTTGTAGGCTACAAATCATCGCGCTATTTGCTCTGGGGAACGAGGAATAGAACATTATGTTCGTATTCTTATATAGTTTACATTAAATTGTAAAAGACGAGCCAAAAGGTTACAATATTGCCGGTAGTTACAGATATAACCTTTTAAATGATTATTATCACGTTATACCTTTATGGAGCTAAGCAGTCAATCATGACATATTTATGAATTGCTATTTTAGTCAAGTTTCAACAAAGCCAATAGCTTAGTGGTCCGACGACTGCTTTGCAAACCTGTGGTGCGAGTACGACTTCCACGCGAACGAAGTCGCGGGCAGAAGCTAGTTAGTATTAACAAGATGATTAATTACCGTCATATTCAAAATAATTACAAAAATGATTAATGTATACATATGCAATGTGTTCTTGTTTTTTTTTATTACTATTATTTATTTGGAACCCCACCTGCGTACAGGTAATCTAATAATACAGTCTGCTCTAAATAGTTACATTTACAACCAGGGCTCGGAACCGGTACCAAAAGTACAGGTCCTGTGTCGGTACTTAGCGGTTCTTGCCATTTCGGTACCGATTCGTACCGGTACCAAATTCAGGTACCCGGCGCGTACCACAAATCTCACATGGAACTTCGTAAGATTGGCAACCTTGTAGTTATTTTTCTAATGCATATTAACTATCCTTTTTACTTACTATATGTGTTTTCTCACTCTAGCTTACGGAAATATTTATTTAGTACTGGTTTTGGTACCAATAGAGTACAGAATAAAATAGAATACTCTTTATTATGTACACCACAAAAATTACAGATATAAATACGGATACGGTACGGATACATAATCTGCCTATAATGTTCCCACTGCTGGGACACAGGCCTCCTCTTTCTGTGAGAGGGAGTGGGCCGTAATCCACCACGCGGGCCCAGTGCGGGTTGGTAGATGTTTTTAGTTCTAGGACATGCCGGTTTCCTCACGATGTTTTTCTTCACCGTTTTGAGAGCAGTAGTGATTAAATAATTTACGGTACGAATACTGATTATAAATACCAAAAGTACAGGTACTATGTCTGGACCCGGTACCAATAGTATAGGTACTCGTCTGGTACCGGTACCAATAGTACAGGTTCTACGTCCTGGTACCGGTACCAATAGTAGGTACAGGTACTACTCTGGTACCGGTATCACACCAAGGCCAATGGTACCGGTTCCAAAAATATCGGTATTTCAAGTCCTGCACAAGTCTTTAATATCGATCAGCAATAGATTTCATCGTTAAAATAGTACCTAGTTGCACTTAGTTTCCTCAAGGTCATATTTTTTTATCAGACAGCGCTTTCAAGTTTTTAAAAAAAGATGTTTAAAGCAAGTTAGACATAGTGCCGAGTCCCAATTCCTGAAGGCCGAAAAATGTCAAAAACTGGTAAAACATTTAGGTAAAGTGATTGTATTTCTGACAGAATATGAAAGATTGAATGCAAACGCTCTTAAAAATACGGGTAATGACCCTCCGACATCATAAATCATTAAAAAAACACTAAATCCTCCACCGAATTTCAACGGAGATTAGCCAAGTACGCTGTAGTTTTTATCACAAGTGTGTGCACACAGGTGCACTCTCTGTTCCTTCAAAGTCCGATGGGACAACAATCCCTGACCCGGGCCGTGTCGGAGAAAGAGATCAGGCGCAGGACCAACGACTTTACGTGCTATCCGAGGCACAGGGATTACACACCACCAACTTCCAAACTCCAAACTGCTACTGAGAAATACCTAATGAAAAAACCCGAAGACACTTTTCCTGTCCCGGGAATCGAACCCAGGACCCCGCACTCAGCAGTCGCACTTATGACTACAAGACCAAAGGGGCACTAAACATACAGCACAACTTACCCTTTATAATCTTCATTCTTCGCAGCCACAAAATACCAAAACACAGTAAGAAAATATAAATAAAATAACATTTTTAAAGCAAATAACTTAGCCTGACAGCACTAACATATGAATATAATTGAATATTAAAAAGGAAAATTATCTTATCGGTAAAAGTAAATTATAATAATTAATCCTCAGAAATGATAAAGGTGTGTTCAGACAGGGCAAAGCACGCGACGCATGGCGTGCACTTTCAGACGGTCTAAAAAAGACAACTCGATTGCAACACAAAAAAGATCGCTTTTCAAGTAGTTGCAGTTGGGTTTTTAGATATTTTCAAAATTCTCTATAGGCCCTTGATTTGGATACCCCCATGAGCCAATTTTTTGTATGGCTTTTGTTAATAGCGTCTAAAATACGCCATGTTGTTTTTTTTCCAAATCGATGTAAATACGAAACCGACGATACCACATTTTGTTAAAATTCGTTTGCTCGTTTAGCCAATATGAGGTAATATAAAAAGGCACAATACATACATCCTAACCTAAAAACATTACCCTCCTTTTGGGATCAGCCGCAGTCTCGTAGGCATGCCAATCAAAAACATTGTCCTTTTGGGCTCCGCCGTAGTCGGATAAAAAATATTCTTTACTAAAACTGCATGCATGTACCATATGTGCTCCAGGCAGTGCAGGTGTTAAATCGGTTGGGAAAAGGGGATGTTACTATTTATCCTGTAGTAAATTTTCTTTAGCACTGGAGTTTTTGAACATACATAAGCATAAGCTGGGACACAGACCTGTGTGAGAGGTAGTGAGGCCGCGTATTCGAATTTTTGGTTCTATGACATGATATATTTTTCTTCACGATATATTCCTTCACCGGTTTGAGAGCAGTGGTGATAAAATAAATTACACAAAGTAAATCGCTTAAGCACAAGAGAGGTATTTCTTTCTTTTTCGTGTGGTTAGTGACTGATCTGGGGGCCAAGTCTGCTAACGCAGTTGTGTACGAATGGTCGATCATTGGCACCGTAATTGTAGAGTTTGATAGTTTTGCTAATCTCCTAATCGAAAGGCGTCTTTATGATTTTCCAATGACGTGCCACTGATACTCCATTGGAAAAGTTGTCTGTATTTGGTAATCTCGTACTGACAAGCTCCTGTTATTTTGACTTCCCTATGGACCACTGTCACGCCATTATGAGTTTAGGAGGTTACAAACTATTGGCACAATGGTCATGGCGTTGTCTTGGTATGGTCGTCATAATGACCTATCATTGAAAATAGCAGACTTGGCCCCCAGGTGTCATAGTTTTTATGCCGCCCATGGTCCTCTGACTTGGCTTCAAATGCCGTCGATAAATATCTCACAGGGATGCCGTTTTCCTCACGATGTTTTCCTTCAGCGTTTTTTAAGCAAGTGATTATTATACAATACTCTTGTCTTTGGTCCCTGACATCAACCAATGGACAAGATTGTCAGAATGCTTAAAGTATTGGATGCGAGGCTTTTGGCTACTTTGTATGTTTTCTTTTATTTTGACTTATTTTGTTGTACTGTGCGTTTTCTTTGTGCAGAATAAATAATTTTTCTTTCTTTCTTTTTTCTTTAATACTCACAAAAATCCGAAAAGTCAGAGGTGTAGGCCTTGGGTTTGAATACAAGCGAGGTAATTAATGTCGACCTTTCTCCGTATGAGAAAATAACCTTCAAATTGTGAAAGTTACAAGCTGATATTATTATTACTCCTACACACCTTCCCTTCCATCTTTTCGGTAATTAATTAATTTACGCTTTTCACCTAACGTTTTAATTAAGGTAGATCCGCAGTGGTAGCCCGCAAAATTTAAATTTTCTTACGTGTTTTGAAAACAAGTCAGTGTCAGATTGTATTTTGATCAAAACATGATTCGCGAACATAAAAAATATGTATTTACAAATCATTAAAATCATGAATATATCTCTCCAAGTTAGATTTGTGCCATAAGAATTTTTCCATAAGAGATTTGTTCTTATGAAACACAGCAAGTTACCTGACACTGACCTGCAAAATGCAAAAAAACGTAAGAAAATTAGAATTTCAGCATCCACCTTCAAAGACGGTTTTTCCCGTCGTTTATTAATTTTATGCGTACGAAGCCGTGGGTGGGCTTTCATTACTTAACGTTAGAAATACTATTAAATTAATAAATGTAGGTGTCGAACGTTTATGACGTATCGATTTTTCTCTGGGTGTTCCTAAGAATAAAGCATATAGCAGACATGTCACCTCTAGCATTGGTGATCGGCGATTTTGCGACTTCATCATTGCTTCAAGGCGTTTTGACGACTTTCTTTGGTAGCAATAGGAAAGTCCCTCATTTTTCGATATTTTCAAGATATAACTTGTACATAACATAATCAGCCTATAATGTCCCCACTGTTGGGACACAGGCCTCCTCTCGGTGAGAGGGAGTGGGCCGTAATCCACCACGCGGGCCCAGTGCGGGTTGGTACATATCATATGTCTTAGAATTTTTGGTTATAAGACATGCCCGGTTTCCTCACGATGTTTTCGTTCACCGTTTTGAGAGCGGTGGTGATGAAATAAATCATACAAAGTAAAGCGGTTCGAACCTACGGCCTACAACTCGTAAGTCGCGGATATTACCACAGAGCCACCACTGCTCTCGGTAAAGTATTATACATTATAAAGGGATTGTTTATAATAGTCTGCACCTACAATCCATACTTCCATACCAATATTATAAATGCGAAAATATCTGTCTGTCTGTCTGTCACCTGTTCATGCCTAAACGACTGTACCGATCGTTGTAAAATTTTAAAAGATCCGTAGTCTGGGACCTGGAGAAGGACATAGGATACTTTTCATCCTGTTTTTTTTAAATATAATGCATGTTTTTTTATATTTCTTTAAATATAAAATAATAGATACGTAAATACCTATGATACTGAATGAAGAAAATCTCATCTTTTTCCTAACATAGAACGTTAAAAGGTTTTCAATATATTAGTGGTAGACATAGTGTCATCCAGATAGGTAATTGATGAGTCTCCAACAAACTGTGGTTACAATCTATCACCGCTAATGCATTAGTGCAATCTATACCATTGCTTTGTCCTAGCTGTCTTTGTTTTGGGAAAAGCTTGGAACTATGTTAACAATGGGACCAAACCCATGATGCAATATTTTAAAAGTTGACAGGAAAAGATCGGGTATGCATCACTGTGTATCACTCTGCTAGACATAACTCTCTCCATCCATTGTTATTCCTACAAAACTATATATAAAATAAAATATTTGGTCACTGTAATCATCAGTAGGTATTTATTAACATAGCATACACAATAAATAGATTTTGAAGTGCTATTTGAAAAAGCACCGCTACAGTCGAAATATGTTTAAAGATTCTTCTTCTTGAAATTATTGCGAACGAATCTGGCACCAGTCTTAATACCTTCCCAGGTCTCAAAGCCAGCCTGCTCAATAAAAGCAGGGTCAACGAAGAACCCGAAACCACCAATACCAAACCTGTATCCTGGTAGCTCGTAAGTGTAGGAGTAAGGTACACCAACAGCCATGCCGTAATCACCAGCGCTTCCGGAAGCCTGGTATGATAAGACTAAGGCAACATTGCCAACAATATAGTCCGAATTCCAGCTCATTTTGACAGCGTCAATTGATTGTGCCATTTGGACTCCTAACAAATGCAGCATTAAGGCATTTGGAGGGAGGGACCCAGTTCCATAACCATACAAGATCATGCTTCCAAAACTGTGGATATCCAAGAATAGTTCGATGCGATTGCTGTACTGATCGAAGATTCCCTTGATGATGGCGGCCTCAGGTTCGGAGAAGGGGGCAGCTCCGTGGAAGGTGTCGCTGCAGGCGAAGTTGCTGGACGCTTCGGACCAGAAGACGTCGAAGTTCCTGTTGAGGTCTACTCCGGAGCAGAGGGGGCCGTAGTTGGTGCTGCGGTTCTTGCGCCAGAGACGGAACTGAAAGTTTTTTGTGGACATAAGTTTTATGACTGCCTGTTTTTTTAGAAACGTGAGATCATGGGATCAGTAAAGCATTTTTGACTTGTCATAAGTGCTTACAAAAATAAAAGCTAGTGGTTTTCATGGTAAAATAATTTTGAGATGGGAAAACTGTTACTTTCTAATAATTGTATTATTTTGCCTGACTTTTTTGGTTTGACACTGAAACTTTCTTTTCACAAACGGCAGCAAAAGCGAAGAGGTAGTTAATCGAATATAATGGCAAAGTTCAGACGTTAACTTCAACTGTTACTAGCCACCTCTGGAAACCGCTAAACAACAACATCGTATTACCCTCGGCAAAAATCACTGAGCACAAAATAATCCTCCCAGAATTGATCACATATTTTTATCTTCCCGTCCCCAACATTTTGGCAGCATAACGGTGGCGGTTGCTTAATTGACCAATAATTTAGTATCTGACGTGAATATCAGGCGTCATTTTATTTTGCAAATAAAATTTTGGGACCCAATTTCCATATTGGCTGCTGCCTCAAATTGGGTGCAATTACCGAGTAACCGTTTTAGCTTTTGGCAGTTTTTAAAATTAATAGTTGTTGTGCAAAACGTTTGGACCAATTTGAAGAAAAAAAAATGAAATGCAATAAATGAATATGAATATGAATATGAAGACTAAATTACGCTTATTGACGGCAATTTGTTCACACATCGCGGAATGTTGTTGTGACGCTTTTGTGCCTCAGATAGCAAGAACCGTTCACTCCCTGAAGCAGGCAGTCAAGAAACCGAAAATCTTGGCAACCAGTCTAACTTCAAATCATCAATAGACCCAAGCTTTGAAAGGTCAAATAGCAGAAACTCCGGACGAAATGATGATGATTAAAGCACCAGGTTGCATATTTAGCTAACCTGGGGGTCTACTCCGAAGCGTTAAACCGAAGTATCGGCCGAACGTTCGGCCGTTGCTTAACTACGGCTAACTATGGCTGACTACGGCGAAAGATAAAAAAAAAACGACAGTCAAAGAGATAACCAAAGTCAAACATGTGACTTTAAGTCGGGTATGGATTTAAAGTCAAAAATGGAAACTATGGAAGTTATAAAAAGGCCGAACGTTCGGCCGATACTTCGGTTTAACGCTTCGGAGTAGACCCCCTGGAAGCTACTCTAGCATTGCTAGTTGACAGATGACAATTATACAGCCGCATCAAGCTGTAGCGCATGTCAATATAAATAACCACGGTGCGGCCCACCTAGTGTACGATCATTCGTAGGAAAGTAATCTAGTAAGGAGGAGGTTTTTGCGTTGTCTTCTTCTCGCTGCGTTGTCTCTCTCGTCTTATCTTTCAAAGACCAGTTTCCTTACCTCCCCATGGGTATGAACGTAACCATCAGGGTTGGCAATAGGCAGGATAATCCAGTCGATGTCTTCCACCAGGTCTTGCTCGGTGACGTCAATCACCAGCTTATGGATGGCGTAGAGGGTCGCTGGTAAGGTGATCCATTCACGAGCGTGCAGGAGAGATTCTATGAATACTATGGGTTTTCTGTTGTCCTGGTAAAGAATTGGAAATGATTATCAGTAATGTAAGATGTAATAAAAAAAAAATATAAAGTTTTTATTGTTTCTCATACAATTGTTTCACAGCACAAAATTGAGGCAGCACCGGTAAGTTATAAAGATACTTGTGATGGGGTTACCTCGCAACTTCCCATGGGTTACTATCTACAATGTTGAGACATCATTGATGATGACTGAGATGTGACTTATTCTTTGTTTCGTTTATGTTCTGATAGTTTCTTTTAATTTTTTCTATAGTGGTTTTTTATCAGATTTACTAGTGATAGTAATTGGTCTCAAACTGCGTCACGATGACGCTTATTATTGAGTAATCTCTTTTAAATCCAGTTTTTACTTACTGTTTAATCTATTCTTAAAAGATAAACGGAGAACATGTGTACATTTTTTTAAGTAGGTGATATGGACTATGACGAAATAAATCAATCAATTTTATCTTTTTTACCAACCAATCCATTTTATCTTTTACGTGGCTCTTAATTAAGTTACGATATCATCAATATTGAAATAACGTTTTATTTGTTTTTTTATGTCTTTATTGATTAAACTTCAAACATCAGATGCAGCGAGCACTATATGGATAGATTCTATACATGATATTTGGATTGACCCTTCTATTCCGCGTATGATTTTGTATGTTCTTAAAACAGTTGAGTATCCTTACCTCAAAGTTGGTGTTGGATATTTTGATGTACTTAATGTCTCTGCCTTCGAAACTCTTGCCAGCGTTGACCAGCGTCACTGTCTCAGGGTAAGCTTCAGCCAGCATGTCTAGGAAAGTGTCCACCTGAAAAATACATTCGTATAATCAGCCTATCTATATGGGACACAGGCCTCTTCTCTAAGGATTCAATATTCTAGGAGTGGGTTGGTGGATGACAAAAGTCTTTGAATTCTTGGTTCTAGGGCATGCCGGTTTCCTCAAGGTGTTTTTCTTTACCGTTTTGAGAGCAGTGGTGATGAAATAAATTACACAAAGTCAAGTGACTGCTTGGGTTCAAACCCACGAACGTAATATGAAAGTTGGTGTTTATATTGCATTTTTGAACTGGTGATTACGTTGGTTTCACCAGTTTGAAGGTCCATCTCTAAGCTGGTGATGATTAATTATGTGCAATATGCATGTATCCAAGGTGCAGATTAATAATGTGATAGATACATGGTGCTCAAATATAATATTTACAAACATTATAACAGTAGTATTTTGGAGCACATCCAAAATACTACTTTTACAATGTTTGTAAATATGTGAGCTATACTGCTCTCCAAAATAAATACTGCGCTCCAAAACAAAGATAGCTGACGTGGCTCAAAAGGGTGCCCAACTTAAATGGGACTGGGCAGGATGTGTTTGCCGCGACCAACTGTGGGCCCAAATGGCACAGAATTGGTGCCCTAAGACAGTGCGACGGGGTCGCGGCAGACCACGTAGGAGATGGCGGGATGAACTGGATAGGTTCCGTCAAAACTGGAAGGAGGACGCGCGGGCTCGCGAAAGTTGGAAGGAGTGGAGGGGGGCCTTTACCCAGCAGTGGGACAGCATAGGCTAGAGAAAAAAAAAAAGTAGACCAATTTCATAAAAAGTAAACAAGTAATAAGTTAGTGTGTGAGGTAAAGTAGTCACAGAATGTAAATGTCAATAATCATACCATGTTCCCAGTCAGTCTGTTGGGATTCGTTTTTCATGTCATTTTTTTCAACTCCAATTAAACATTTGTAGGTGCAGTCCTCAAAATTGCAACAGTATTGGGTTTAATAATAAAGGCCTCGCTGTTGCCTGTTCGTAGTATTTGAAACCGACCTGGTGGTATGTGTAGATCTGGTCGAAGGGAAGGGAGTCCAATCTTGAAGCGTTGCTCTTCTTAGATGCTGCAGCATGAAGCTTGTCTTCCAAATCAAGGAGTCTGGAAAAGAAAATTTTGATTAAGAAAAAGACCGGCCAAGTGCGTGTTGGACCACGCACAATTTGGTTCCATAGTTGAGATGAATTTATCCCAAGATCAAACTTAACATTGTAGTTAAAAAACATGATCTTCCAACTGCCATTATAAATTTTGACGCACATCATAGAGAGACTTACCATGTTATTTTTACTTATTATAGGTTTTCCTGTAATGTATAGTAAATAACTAATTATTCTGTATTTTTATTAACTTGTAGGCAATTTTGTTGGAAATTTGGGGCGATACTTTGACGGTACACATAGTATCATAAAATTATTTAAGTCTGTAACTTACTCTTTAATATTATCAGTTTCGACTTTGAACTCTACGCCAGCCGCTTTGAGTTCATTTTGGAACAGCACCTTCTTCTCCTTAGGCACGAGGACCTGTCCATCGCGCCCGGGCAGTGCATGGGACCAGACGTCTAGGTCTAAGCCATGGCTGAGGTGGTTGACCAACTCAATCTGGTCTGTAGACTTCACTGAAACTTTGTATAGGCCGTATCTGGAAGATAGGTAATTTTATAATGGTGTAGTATGAAACATTTCATTTTGAGGAAGTATAACCTGAAATCATGAGCAAAGCATGGCGACTACCATAAGGTACATAGATAAATAGAATATACTTAGGTAAATATCCCGTATAATATTTAGATAATCGAATCCAAACTACGACCGCAGAAGCACGGCGTAGAAGCCAACAGTTCAACCACTGCACAAATGGAGCCGCAGAAATAAATTGATTTCAGGGAGAAAAAGAAGATGCTAAAACTTCTAAGGTCAGACTTCTGGATATTAGGTAAGGTTTGATGTCTCTAGACAAAGTCAAGATATCTCATGTGCCTTTGACATTACCAGCACACACCATGTAGCTTTTACAGTCAAAGTCAAAGTCAAACCATTTATTTCAAATAGAATATAAGAGGCACTTTTGAACGTCAAAATTTACAAAAAATAGAATTGATTCTAGTTGCCAGTAGTTCCAAAAGGTAGTTTCGTATGGAGAAGAATGGGCAAGAAAGTCCACCGTTACTCTTTTAAAAATGTTTACAATATTTTGTTTGATTACATTAATTATATGATTATATGTGAAGACGATGCACCTAGAATAAAATTACTATACCATCATAGGTAAAAAGAATTAAAAACTAAGCAATGAAAAATAAATGAATTATTAGATAGATGCATGGTGCTCACATATTTAAAAACATCGTAAAAGTATGTTTTTCTAAAAAAAAAGAAAAAAAAAGTCAGTGTGTGAGTTTAAGTTATCACAGAATGTAAAATCAATATCATAAAAATAACAGATTTTACCATAAAAATAGCAACCAGTTTGAATTTGTCGGGACTCTAGATTATCCTATGGAGCTGGACCAGCATGTTTCCAAGCATTCCTATCCTGGATATAATCCTCTAACTTGTAATATGCCTGTTAACATAGGTAGGGAGGTAGCAATATCCCAGTGAGTCCTTTATACTCTTGTCACAATGTGATGTCAAATGTCCATTATCCCTGTCAACCGTCATGCTATCAGTCACACATTTCATCCAATTATCCAGAATATCTTTAAAATAGCCTTACCCATCATAGATCTCGTGTTTGGCCAAAGCCAAGCCCACAAAAATGAACAAACTGACTAGCCTCAACATAGCTACCACACAAACTGCTCACAAATCAATTAAACAATACGCTAACTTAATCAGTTCTCAAATAATTATCACTATCGATCCATCATTGCGAAACTTGGTTGATAAGGTTGATAATAATTAATAAACAGTAAAACAAAAAACAAACCCACCTGTCCTATTCCTGGACAAATGACTCCTCCCATTTCTTCTATTTCTCTCAATGTTGCTTCTTCTGAGCAATTTTTGAGGAAGACATCCAAAATCTTAATCCCTCAAATATTAAGTCCGTATTTGTACAGTATTTTTAACTTGTGGATAAAGTTTTAATAAATAATTATGGCGGAGCCATACGCATTTTCTTGAAACGAGTTCCTTTTTAGGGTTCCGTACCCAACAGGTAAAACGGGAACCCTATTACTAAGGCTCCGCCGGCTGTCTGTCTGTCCGTCTGTCACCAGCCTGTATCTCATGAACCGTGATCGTTAGACAGTTGAAATTTTCACAGATGATGTATTTCTGTTGCCGCTATAACAACAAATACTAAAAAACAGAATAAAATAAATATTTAAGGGGCTCCCATACAGCAAACGTGATATTTTTGCTCGTTTTTGCTCGATATTGATAAAGGTAACGCTTGAGATGTTCACAGAATATTTAGTTATATATTCACTTTAAAAATAAATAATTAAATTAAAATAAAACAAATATTTAAGGGGGGCTCCCATACAACAAACGTGATTTTTTTGCGATTTTTATATAATATATAATGGTTCGGAACCCTTCTTGCGCGAGTCCGACTCGCACTTGGCCGGTTTTTTTTTGACCGCCGTAGCGTTTTCTCGGTCTCATTTTGTCATCCGTCATTGTCATAGGAGAGTCCTTTCGCGATCACCAATTCATCTGCTGTTCATGGTGATGGTGACAGAACCATGGCGTTACGGTTTTACAGAGCCAACATTTTCTATTACAATTCTAACCAGAAGTTGGAATTCCGACCGGGAATTGCAATTGTCATTATATCCCATAATGACAATTGCAATTCCCGGTCGGAATTCCAACTTCTGGTTAGAATTGTAATAGAAAATGTGGAGCTATTTTATTAACTTTGTACCGGTCAGGTTATACGGAGGCCTATATCTAGCAGAGAAACCATTCGAAATTCATACATTATTTAACTGGAAATGCAATTTTTATACAGCAATTCATTCATAGGAATTTCCAAACGTCTCTGCCTGCTTTTTTATCAAAAACGTTTGCAATTATCCGATAAGTTATCATTAACGTTAACCTTTCTGGCCAATGGAATAACCAATGAAATAAAATCAAAGTTCTTAAAGGATAGTATAAAAAAAACTCGCTTCTAGATATACCGGGGAGTTTTGTTTTGTTTTTAGTAGATGAAAAAGTATACTATACAATATATAGTATACAAAATTCTTCGTTGATTTTCCGCATATCATTGAATCCTTTTGCAGGAAACGTTTTTATCAGAAACAACATAGTTTCATGCAAAATTACAAGGAATGATTGGGAAATTGTCAGGTTCAATTTATCTTAACCACTTTTCTGTATTCCTTTAGGCCTCGCACAGGACGTTTTTTTGTTTTTATAAGTAACACTAGCTGCGCCCCGCAGTTTCACCTGCGTAAGTCGGGATAAAAAGTAGCCTATGTCTTAATCCAGGGTGTCAGCTACCTCCATATAAAATTTTATCAAAATTGGTCCAGCCGATTGAGCGTGAAGAAGTAACAAACATACACACACACACACTCACAAACTTTCGCCTTTATAATATTAGTGTGAAGATATTATATTATAATATAATATTATTAGTGTGATGATGATACTTTTTATTTATATATTATACCTCGAGGCGAAAGTACCCGCGTCACTGTATCGGTGACGCGAGGAAGCGAGGGCGCGGGGCGAGCGGCTGATGCACCGACATGTGGAGTTGCGTCGGTCACAGCTTCGCGCTGGCCTAGTGGCGGAATGGCGGGACAGGCTTTCACGCCCTACCGCCGGCCTCGCCACCATCAAGTCGATCATCAAACACCTCACCCCCCCCCCCCCCCCCAACTTGTGGTGCCCCGCAGGTGCGGGCCGGCATTAGCCGGGGATCACGGAAGTAATACTAGCTCCCAAGATCCCCGGTGCAAGTGTGGGAAGAGAACACTGGGGTGGTTTTTAGTCAGTAAGTGTCTGAAAGACTCCCCCCCCTCCCCAGGGCGGAGGACATCCACAGGGATTTTCCACCCCGGAAACAAAAAAACGAGACGGAGACGCGGGGCATTGCGCATCGCGTTGGGCACTATTCTAACATAATTATGGCGTTGCATGAGAGCGTTTACGGAGAAGCGATTTTACATGCGTGTGCTTGAAATGCAGGCGGAAACACCCGCGGCGACGCACGCCCCAGTACGAGCATACGGTGATACCCGCCACGTTACACGCTATAAGTTCCGCATCGGCGGACACCGCTACTCTTCACGCCCCGCGTCTCCATAAACAACATCGTACATTGCCATATGTTTGTGTTTGCTCGGTATAGAGAGAGAGAGAAAGTGTGAATTTAGTCAAAATTAAAATCCAAGATGGCGGCTGCGAAAATCATACGTGAGAAGGAACTTCGTTCCTGACGGGGGTCTCCTGGGGGCCGATCGCGCTAATTTACCAAAACTAAACCACAACCAAAAACGTTACGTTAGACACATTTCGTATCGCGCTAATCATTTCAACGGAAACGATTTAGCTTTACTTTGGAAGTTACGTTGGAGGAACGATCGATCGAACAATACTCTCACAAAAAATAGCGCGATACCGTTTCTTACATCAGCTAAACCAAAACTAAACCAAAACCAAAAACGTTCCGTTCGAACGGTAATTACGTTGAGAAATAGCGCGATCGGCCCCCTGGTCTCCCGATCGCACAATCCCTTTCCTTATTAGAACTCTCTCTTTCAAAGTCAAAGTCAAATTATTTATTTCAAATAGGCACAAAAACGGCACGTAAAATTTACAAAAAAATACGATTGATTTTATTTGTTTAGTTGTTTATTGATGTTTTGTTGGTAGTTTCGTTTTCGTCATTAAGAACTTAGTACCTTAAAAAAGACGGTATTTACTCATTTTAAAGGTTAAACGTCACGAAACACCCAGTACATTCACTGGATGCAGCATTTTAATTAAATACTACAAAACAATCGCATGGCAGAATGCAAACTGACAACATAATTAAAAACTTAATTTCTCGTGTTAAATAACGTTGCAAAACAGCTTGAGTTAACAGCTGCAAGAATTTATTTTATATAAATACAACAACTTATTTTTATTCCTGTAGATTAATTAATTTTTTGAATGATTGTCTACACAACATTTCATTTGACGGTTCACGATTTGACGGTACCTACAGGGCGTTTGTCCACCACCGCCGTCACCGGGAACGAGATGACGGCGCAGAAGTAGTGATACATACATGTCATTTACTATGGCCGTGTGTCCACCGCACGTCCGTCACCAGAGTGCCGCGCGCCGCCGTACTAACTAGTCGAAACTTCAGAAGCCGGGATCGCCGATGTTTCGACTAGTTCGGCCCGATCGCTAGAACTCGTTTGATCTTGTCCACACACTGCAGGCACTCGCCAGCACCACGCCGGCCGTTCACACGCTTTTGGTTTTATCTATCATGTGAGGTTGCGGTTGTCACACGATCGCCGTCACCGAGATGCACTTTCAGCTCGAATAATCTCGTTACTCAGTGACGTCCCTGTGACGGTTGCGGTAGAAGAAAGGCCGTTCTATAAGTACCGTCAGATCATACCGTATTCTTTCTCTCAAATATCCCGTGGACACGAGCTACCCGCTCAAGCAACACGCGTCTTTCGACAACGATTGCGGAGGGAACAAATGAAAGAATTTGCGTTTCAGCGACGGACGAAAACAGGTGACGCACGTGCGTGCCGCTTGAAGCAAGTCACATCGCTAAAGGCTGCGAACGGGGCCTGAAAGCACTGATTTCAGTATAATCACTCAATGAGGCTATTTCAATGCACTGGAAAAAAAAGAAACTAGCTTATAGAATACATAATCAGCCTATAATGTTCCCACTGCTGGGACTCAGGCCTTCTCTCTGTGAGAGGAAGTGGGCTGTAATCCACCACGCAGGCCCAGTGCGGGTTGGTAGATGTCACATGTCGTCGAATTTTTGTTTCTAGGATATGCCGGTTTCCTCACGATGTTTTCCTTCACCGTTTTCAGGGCAGTGGTGATGAAATTATTTACACAAAGTAAAGCGCCTGCCTGGGTTCGAACCCACGACCTACAAGTCGTAAGTCGGGGCCATTACCACTGCTTATAGAGTACCTAGCCGTTAATATGGTATACCAAGTTTTAGAAAGATGCCACCGTCACCGTCAACGGGAAAAATTAGATTATTTGAACTGAACGTGACGTTTCGCGGTTATCTACCGCACACCACCGCGAGACCGCTGGGAAGTCACGATCAGTAGTCCAAACTTCGGCGGCCGACATGACGACGCGGCGGCGCTCGGGTGACGGACGTGCGGTGGACACGCGGCCATAGTAAATGTATGTATCGCTACTTCGGCGGAATCATCTCGTTCTCGTTGTCGTCTCGGTGCCGGTGGACAAACAGCCTCACACTTTCATTAGTGACAGAGACAAAGCTCTACAAAGACCAATAATTTCTAAAGGTGCTTCTCCGAAGGGCACCTAAAAATTCATGTACGCATAATTTGAAGGCCGCGGACTTTGTAGTCGCCCTAGCCGTAGTCATAAAACGGCGAGGTCTTTTATGCTTGAAACCAATGTCAGAGTATACCAGGCCTTAAACCACAAAACTTTGCGATTACAAATTTCAATTTACAGTGCGTATACCACAAAACCCTAAGGTACACAATTGTAACGTAAAAACCTTACAAATATGTATTTTTTTTTTTAAAACCCATTTTTTTTTTTTTGGATGGGAAATTATCAAATAACTTCTCCCGCTCTGGGTGCAGTGGGAGGGCGTGTCAGACTTTTACTGACTAAAACCCACCCATGTTCCTTCCGTTGCCTGTGTGCCAGGGCCACGATATCCCTTTCGGACAAACTCGCAACCCTGGCAGGCATTGGCCCTACCGGACCCCGTCAGTTGGTGCTGACATCTCTTTGAGGCGCGCGTGGAACACAACGCGCCGTCGACCCGGGCCTGGTCCTTATCGGACGTCGAGCTACCCGTCATTCACCGTCCACAGGCCCGCGCCTACGGTGGCCGGAAATCGGCTGGCGACTCCCGACGCCCGGGGCGTCTTCTGCGGCGACTAGGGTCGCGAGGGCGCGAACCTTGCCTCTCCCTCACGCGTTCCGCCTCCTCCTTCGCGAGCATTACTGCTTCGCAGAAAGAGGTGACAGCCTCCCATGCACTCTCGCTCCGAACCATGGCCTGAACCAGGGCCGGACGCGAGAGATCGCCGCCGCCGATCGCCTCCGTGAGGACACGGCGGTGCTCCGCCCAAGCCGGGCAGATCTCCACCGTATGCTCCACCGTGTCCTCCGGGCGATCCACACAGTGGTGACACCCGGGCGTTTCCTCCCGCTTTATCCTTAACAGGAACCTCCCGAAACATCCGTGTCCGGTGAGGACCTGCGTCAGGCGGAAGGCGAGGACGCCGTGGTGCCTCTCTAGCCACTCCTCAAAGAGGGGACTGCTCGCCACGCCTGTGGCGTGCCCAGCGTTGGGTTGCGACAATCGCACTCTCCATGCCGCCATGAATGTGTATACACCCATGATTTTGTAATATCTTGATATAAAGGGTGTCTTTGGAGTTTCTTGCCTGCTCTTCTCCATAGAGATCTACGTTTTGGTATGGCCAAAAAAAGCTTCTATTTTCTGACTAACTGACTGACTCTTTGACAATTCAAAAGTGCCTGTAATTGGTTTATTTGAAATAAATGAGCTTTGAGTTTGAGTTGAATACCATGTTAGTAATTTCTGTGTAACGTAATTTTTTGTACAATTTAACAATTTTGTAGACTTGTACAGTTTTATGATATAGGGCCCTAATAGTTTAGACCATAGAGAAGTTTCAATTAAATGGATTTTTTTGTCAAAAACGTTATCAATAAAAATGTATTTATTAAGACAACAAAGATCCATAATGTTAGTAATACCTTATAGCTAGTGTTATTAAACAAAGTAATATTATTATTTGGTCAGAAGATGAGGTTCAAAAGTTTCTCACTTGGCCATCCTCTCCACAAAATACCTCAAAATGGGGGAATAGATACTCTCTGAGACTGTTCAGAACGCTGTTGCTACTGGCCGTAGTTCTGGTCTCTAACGATGCGATTATTTTTCGAATGATCGCATGAAAGCCTTCAGTTAAAGAACCGTTATAGAACTTACTATATACATAAGGTTAAAACGTGCCCTATCTCCCACAAAAGTCAATATATCAAAAAGAAAGCGCCTCTTGTATATTTCTTTCTAAAATCAACAATGGAAATAAATTACATGCAATATTTTCTACTTATGACATATCACGCTGCAGAACTAACAACTGCAGCTTGTTTCCTCAGGTATTATTAACTTGTATTATTACATAATAACCTCTTATTACCAAGGAAATTATACTTCCGTTAGCGTAGATTACATTTTAATAAGACTCAGCTAGGAAATACCGTTGTTGTGGTTTAAGTAGTAAAGGCACAGGATACACGAGCACCTTGTGGTTGCTAATTTTCTAAGAATCTGTATCTATGTTACGGCTAATACCCGAAGTGCGGCTACACCTAGTTTTAGCCGGTTAGAATTATAGGTCCAGACAATCCCTGTTGGATAAAACCAATTTACCAACAATAGAGGGGATCTGGCGCTCGGCGGCCGCTGCCGCGGCACGCTCGCCTTCGCTTGTTAATGGTTACTGTTCTAACCTAACCTAACCCAAATGATTTTACCCGAAAACAATCGGCTCGTACTAGGTTTAACCAAGAGTAAGTGGCTACACCTAGTTCTAACCGGCTAAAACTAGGTGTAGCCGCACTTCGGGTATTAGCCGTAACATCTACATATTATAATAAACTAGTAAAGAAGTTAAAATTGTACATTAAATAAATGTTGATGAAAATAAATTGCTACGAGGTCCAGACCAGTCTTATGCCGAAAATATAGTTTTTAGAAATTTTGTCTATTTGTCTTGATGTATACATACGTAATTATGTATTGGCGCAAAAACGGCTGAACGTATTTGGATGAAACTTGGCACATAGATAGTTTATAGCCTGGAATAACACATAGAGTACTTTTAATCCCAGTAGTACGTTCCCGTGGGATTTTTTCTGACGTCCACGCGAAGCCGCGAGGCAAAGATAATATTAATGAAAATAGGTTGATTATAACCTGGCTATAAGGAAAATAGGCTGACGATCTTCCTTATTATTTTTTCTTACTAGAACGAGGTAAGTTTTTTTGGTTAGATTGTGTGTATTTTTTAAGAAGTTGATAATTAAGAAGAACAAATTGACATTTACTTCTTATGTTTCCGATTAAGCTATGCTCACCGCGGTTGGTCCGTGGATGGCTGACCAACTTTACATACCAAGACCCCCCCGTGCCTCGGAAAGGACGATAATCCGTTGGTCCCGGTTGTTATTTGTAGATCTTTGACAGTTGTTACGGGTCGTCAGAAGCCCGAAAGTCTGACAACCAGTCTTACCAAGGGGTATCGTGTTACACAGTAACTGGGTTGTGGAGGTCATATAGGCAGTCGCTTCATGTAAAACACTGGTATTCAGCTGCATCCGGTTAGACTGAAAGCCGACAACAATATAGTTGTGAAAATGCTGGGCAGATGATGACTTCTTATGTTTATGCGAGTCAAGTGCAGATGCACCCCGCCTCCGCGTCTCCCGCACCCTGACTGAAACTTGACGTCTATACGTGATATTTTTCAAACAAAACTCACTCCAGGGGTCTATTCCGAACATAAATCCAAAGTATCTGCTGAATGTTCGGCCGTTTCTGGACTACGGCTAACTATGGCAAACTACGGCGTAAGAACAAAAACAAAAACGACAGTCAAAGAGATAGTAAGTACCTAACAATATCTAATCTTTCTTTAGACTTTAAAAATACCAACTTAAAAACGGCTCCACTGAAAAGAATGAAAAACAAAAGAAATTACTAATAAAAAAAGAAAGTTATTTTTAACATAAATACAATTAAATTAAGCGCACTTGTAACTAAATTATTTCCAACATTTTCTTTGTTTTCCCACTTTATGAAAAATAATTCCGCCTAGCTCGATAGATGGCGTTGGCGTCGAATTAGATCTCACTATGGTTTCCTTTCCGTGAAAAACATATAAGACGGGCGAGTTGCGAATTGAAATTTAAACAAACATACATACATACAATATTTTTGGTAGAGTAAACCCTGAAGGTGAAAACCTGAAGGATGTCTTTGCTCGTAGAATGAATAAATTTACTTTATTTATCGTGCATTGCCGGGGAAATAATGTCATTAATATGACGAGCAACGCCATCTAGTGGAATTTAATGGAACTTATAAATATGTATTTTATGTTCTTTTAGGGTTCCGTAGTCTACAAGGAACCCTTATAGTTACGCCATGTCCGTCTGTCCGTCCGTCTATCCCCAGCTCAGAGACTCTTAGTACTGGAAAGCTGTAATTTGGCATGGGTAGTTGTAAAAGAAAACCTTGAAAAAAAAATTTAAGAGTAACCCTTGCACATAAAGTGGGGATGATATATTTTTTCTCGTCTATCCCATAGTATGGGGTATTCTTGGATAGGCCGTTCAAAAATATTGTGCCAGCCACTGCCAGCTTAATGGTTGGTTTTGAACATGTGAAAAAATTCATGGCAGTAGTATATACAGGGTGGAAGGAACATCGACGCGAAACCTGTTTCTATGGATTCGGTACATCATACTTAACCCCGTGAGTTAAAAATTCTCGTCGGTAATTTAAAAAAAAACTGCTTTTTCCTACAGAAGTGCAATACCTACTCGGTCAAAATGTGAGTCTTCGGTCAGCTGGACCCGCTCGCTACTGGACCCGCGGTTCCACTTGACCACATAACTTGTTTTCTACATTTTTATTGGTTAACTGGACCCACACAAAAAAATCTATTGTTTAAAGCTATTAGTGG
Organism: Tiliacea citrago; assembly: GCA_963921375.1. NCBI lineage: Eukaryota > Metazoa > Arthropoda > Insecta > Lepidoptera > Noctuidae > Tiliacea > Tiliacea citrago. The sequence continues at coordinate 24,841,397 of OY992783.1, forward strand.
ATATAGTCGAACGCAAAATTGTTTAGTCAAAATATAATAAAACACAATTCAAATAGGTTTAAACGTTTATTCTCAATCAAAATCTAAAATCGTTAATTAGCTACTTGTATGTAAGTAAAATCAAGACAAACCTTTTATAACGAGAATATTTACTAAATATAATATACTCAAATATAATACAGAAAAAAAAATGTATATTTAAAAATCACAGACAGATAAAAGAACATTCATGTATGGGTATTAAACACAGTGAAACATCTCGATTTCTGATTAGATACTGCGTGTATTTGGTCCATTCATTGACAAGACTCTCAGGAATTCTGTCCAGTACACCATGGACGAACAGGACGACCTTAAGAAAAAGATGGAACTCATTCGGTCTGTAAACACAGAAACTATTACTGATATGATTACTGGCCTTGAAGCGAAGATCGATTCTCTTGAACAACAAGCCCGTTAACCTAGAGCTATGCAATGTTCCGGAACTGCGTAATGAAAATTTGATTACTCTTATGGAAAATATTTGCACAAAAATACAGTTTACATTATGTCCTAAGGATATCCTTGCTATACATAGAGTGCCACACGCACACACAGAAAATAAAATGCCGAAAAATATCATCGTAAAACTGAGCTCGGGGATAATTTATTAAGCGCTTACCGATTAGCAAAAGGATTAGATACTAACCAACTGCAACTTACTGGACCTTCTAATCCCATTTATATGCATGAACACTTAACTCTAAAAAAGAAGCAATTATTTCGACAATGTAAGGATTCCGCCGTCAAAAACAACTTCTAATATGTGTGGGGTAAACATGCTACTATTCTCGTGCGCGAAATTGACTCCGAACCAGCATTTGCCATACGATCCGAGAAACACATTTCTAAAATCAAGCCCAAAATGTCAAAATTCAAACCCGGTACCGATCATGTTTAGAAGTGATTTTTATACATGCTTTAGCTGTTTTATATTTTACACCTTTATAGAATCTAAGTATTTTTTTGATTATTTACTTTGCTCTGTTATACAGCTATTAAGACACTCTTTTTAATCAAAATATTGTGACAAAGTATTGATTACATAATTCATGTTGAAATTATATATGTGAGGACAATGCAGAAAGACGTGCACGTTAAAAGCGTCCGCAATAAAAAGATAAAACCATTAAAAAAACAATTAAAAATAAGTTCAAATAAGCCGTGACAGCCAAGAAATGACCAGTCCCCACTGACGGCGCCCGTTCACGAACATGACGCATTGATCAGCACCATATAGCTCAACCATTTTAAAGGGAACTTAATGATCCAACACACACGCCACCATCAGCGAGACATTTGAGTGAGCATGACACACTCAGCCGCCAGGGCACATTCAAGTCAGTGAAAGATGTACTTAGTAAATGGTAGGTGTTACTTAGTGCTCAACTACAGTGTTAAGTTTGTTTTTGGGATAGATACGGACCCTGCATTGTTCGTGGTCCGACACGCACTTAGTCAGTTTTTTTAACGTATCATTTTGATATGGTTTTCTTAATTATAATACACTTGTTAGTTAAAAATCAAAAAAAAACAAAAGTGATTTATTCAAACTAGGCTGAGAATCAGCACTTTTCGAACGTCAAAATTACATAAGACAGTCCCCCAAAAACGCCCACCCTTCACCACTTCCTAGTGCTTTAGCTGGGAAGAAGAAGTGGCGCAACAAACTCCCCAGCAGCACAGCTGTCTGTTCAGATATAAAACTTGAATTGAATCTATACTACAATGTAAAATAATTTGCATTACGCAACACAGAACATTAAAGATGAGTTTAGTTAGTAAGGAGAAAGGTAAGCATTATTTAAGTTGTCTGACTCACTTGAGAATCAAATAATAGGTAAGTATCTAAGTTATTTCTGCCTCGTGGTCTAGTGGTCGCAAGCACTCCTGCTGAGCACGAGGTCCTGGGTTCGATTCCCAGGTCGGGCAAAGTGTTATTGGGATTTTCCATTAGGGATTTCTCAGTAGCAGCCCGCAGTCTAGATTTGTGCCCGGTTGATGGCAATAGGCTCGCCCTCTATTACATGGGACTTAAACATAACTGGGGAAATGTGGGTGTACTACAGGGCTTAGGCAATAACATAACATGACATGACGTTATTTTATGAAGTTATTTCTGATAACCACGTTAGGATCTTTATCGGTTCACCTGAAGGTTTAAGAAGTAATTCCATCGTGGTAAAAAGCAGAACTTAACCTACACAACATAAGAAGTAACCTACCGATTTTTTCACATCGTTAATTGTTTTTACACTAAAGTAGGTAATCGCAAACTCCAAACACATTGATAATCGACATTCTCCAAACTTGTACAATCTTCTACACATTTCCCAAACTATGTTGGGGTCGGCTGCCAGTCTAACCGAATTCAGCTGAATACCAGTATTTTACATGGATGGATGGATGGATGGCCTATCTGACCTCCACAACCCAGTTACTGGGTAACACGATACCCCTTGGTCAGACTGGTTGTCAGACTTTCAGGCTTTTGATTTCCGGTAATGTGGGAAAGATCTACAAATGACAGCCGGGACCAAAGGTTTATCGTGGTTTCCGAGGCATGGCGGGTTCTCAATATGTAATGGATGGTCACCCATCCACGGGCAAGCCTCGGCAAGCGAATAGCGTACCGTCGATCGACCAGGGCCTCAAGTCTGCTATTACAATAGTGTCAGAATGGTCGATCATTGATTTCATAATTGTTGATTTTGGTAATTAATTTTGACAAGTTTGGTAATCTACTATTATAATGGCGTCATTATGACTTTCCAATGGTCGGCCACTGACACTAGATTGAAAGAAATTGCATATATTGGTAATCTCGTACATAATGACAAATGAATGACATTTCTACTAATCGGTTTTATAATAATGGCAATACGACAATGCCATTATAACAACACAATTTATTACGAGAACATTGACCGACCAATGATCGACCATTATGAATTTACCTGATTACGAACTTTTAGCAAAATGACAATGTGATCGTGTTGGAATGACTGAATTTATAAAAATAGCAGACTTGGGCCCCTGTGGAGCTGTTTTTAATTAGCCACGAGTCTCAATAAAGATCGAACACAAAAATCGACATCCGACGTACATAAATCCACATCTCATGCATGATAATGATACACAGCAATAAAGTCAATAAACCACATATTAATCAATCCTACGTTACATAATAACATTTGCACGATATAACCGACCCAATAAAACACTTTCTTAAGGGCTAGCACGCACTGCGGTGCGGTGGAATGCGGTGCGATATTTCTGCCGTACGCTAACAACAACAAACGCAAGTTACGCAGGACAGTCACAGGTTAGCGCGTTGCCGGTGAAAAAAATGCACGATGCATATATATTTATTGTTGCATAAAGAAACCAGCAAGGTGCGTGTCGGACCACGCACAATGAAGGGTTCCGTAGTTGGGATGAATTTATTTCAAAAACAAACTTCACATTGTATTTGAAAAGCATGTTCTCTCATACATCGTTATACGTCACGGTCAATTCTCCAACTGCAAATGTAAGTTGTTCGATTATTACTGGTTAACATGTAAAGCCTTCTTAGCTATGATAGTTTTCCTTTTAACTTCGTTGTATTATACTACTGCCATAATTTTTACTAAGATTCTCTGGGCTAAGGTGCGGGCAGACAGACAGACGGACATGGCGAACTACAAGGGTTCCTTTTTGACTACGAAACCCTAAAAAAGAGTCCTCAAATGATTTTAAGTGCATCCCTTCATGGCCTTAAGGTCTAATAAGGTCTTCTTTTACAAAAGATATAAAGATTTACAAAATTACTGCTTTGTCGGTGACCCGGCCCATTTCATTTCTTTCACTGCAGTGCGCGGTGCTTCAAATATCTCTATGTGATACAAAAAAACGTGCAGTGACGCACCACTTTGCAGCGGGAGGCCCACTGTAAATAAACCGGATGCGTTTTTTTCATCGCAATCCCGCACCTATGACATCCGTATTTCACAGATCATGCGGTAAAAAAACGTACGGCAGTGCGCGTTAGGCCTAAGGCTGAATTGCCTGACATTTGCCAAATGACGCGTGTAAGCGATTGTATCGAACTACCCAATCGTGAGAACTATGCTTACGGGTTAATGGTCTACTAATGTCTTTATATTGGATATACAAATGAAAATACACGCAATGTGGATGTTAGGAAATATTCACTTATTTTTTTAAGTTCTTGTAAAGTGCTTTTATTCGAAGATTTAATTTAATTTCACTTGTGCACTTTTAGAAAGTCAAAAATGTATGGTTAAACAGTCGCTAATCATTACCTAACTTTAAGCTACGTTTATGAATAAACCCTTATGTAAATAAGTTAACATCTAGCGTAGTTTTTACCCGACTACGGCAAAGTCAAAGGAGGTTATGATTTTAACCGACTATGTATGTATGTATGTACGTATATACATCTGTTCCCTCAGAACTCCTAAACTACTTGTCGTGTTTTGACAAACGTCGTAATATGGTTGTGAGCGTCATGTTGTTCTGCGGGTTATATATGACGTCAAAATCCAACATGGCGCCGTAAAGCGAAATCATTAATAAAATAAGATTAATGTATCGTGTTTGGTATCAAATGAAAGGTCTTAAGGAGTACTTTCTAGAAATATATTGGCTATGTATAATTTTACATACATTTTTAATTTAAACCCCAATAAAGAGTAAAACAAATTGGCTGTCGCATACCCAGAGTCACAAGTAATTCCATTAGATTTCATGTTTTGACGTGTGACTACGGCTACACGAAAACCGATTTTATTTTTAATTAAGTGTCTTTGGCAAAACTACAACGATGTCTTGTTTATACTTTTTAGTTGGCGTTTTTGTCGTAGTCGGGTTTTAGTTTTTAACTTGTTTTTGAAAGTCATACAAGGTGTAATTGAAATAACTGAATACCTGAAAATGGGTCATGATTGTGAACAACTTTCTCTTTGGGACCACCCCTAAAATCGCGATAAAGAATGCTCTATACATTTAAGTTCGCATACTTAAAGCGCAGATATATGATTTTAGTGACTTTTAAATCTGTTATTATCTATATATATAAAATTCAAAGTCCTGACTGACTGACTGACTGACTGACTGACTGATATATCAACGCACAGCCTAAACCGCTGATCCTAGAAACATGAAATTTGGAGGGTGTGTTCTTTGTGAAGAGTAGGTATCCACTAAGAAAGGGTTTTTCGAAATTCCTCCCCTAAGAGGGTGAATTAGGGGATGGAAGTTTATATGAAAGTTCGTCAGTTTTGAAGTTAGGATCTTCAAATTTGGTGTATAGGCTGACGATTGAAAATTAATTTACACGTGTCTCGGCGACTGACTGGGCTATCAACACACAGCTCAAACCACTGAACGGATTGGGCTGAAATTTGGTACATCGATAGTTGTGACGTAAGTATCCGCTAAGAAGGGGTTTTTGGAAATTCGACCTTGTAAGGAGGTAAAAAGGGGAATTTTGTTTGTATGAAAAATCTTATTTCAAGAGTTAATAAACCTAAAACATGGCATGTATACTTACGTAAGTAAATTATAAAGTTTGTCATTTTTAGTTTTTTCAAACTACCCCCTTAAAGGGGATTTGGGGATGTCAAAGTTTGTATAGAAGAATTTCAACGTGCGGTCCGAAAAACTCGAAACTCAGTATTTATACTTAGAAACAAAAATTTTGAATAAAATGTATCAAAGTTTTTCGAAAATTGAACTCTTTTTTTTTTGGTGGGTAATTATCAAATAACTTCTCCCGCTCTGGGTGGAGCGCGAGGGCGTGTCAGACTTTTACTGACTAAAACCCACCCGTGTTCCTTCATTTGCCTGTGTGCCATAGCCACGATATCCTTTTCGGACAAACTCGCAACCCTGGCAGGCATTGGCCTTAACGGACCCCGTCAGTTGGTGCTGACATCTCTTTGAGGCGCGCGTGTAACACAACGCGTCGTCGTCCCGGGCCTGGTCCTTATCAGACTGCGAACTACCCATCGCTCACCGTCCGCAAGCCCGCGCTTTCTGTAGCCGAGCATCGGCCTGCGACTCCCGACGCCCGGGGCGTCTCCCGCGGCGACTAAGGGCGTGAGGGCATGAATTTTGCCTCTCCCTCACGCGTTCCGCCTCCTCCTTCGCGAGCAATACTGCTTCGCAGAAGGAGGTGACGGACTCCCATGAACTCTCGCTCCGAACCATGGCTTGAAGCAGGGCCGGACCGACGAGAGATCGCCGCCAGCGTCGCCTCCGTGAGGATATGGTGGTGCTCCGCCCAAGTCGGGCAGACCTCCACCGGTGTTCTCTGGGCGATCCACACAGTGGTGACACCCGGGCGTTCCCTCCCGCTTTATCCAGAGTAGGAACCCGTGGATATAACAGGATGCCGTGGCGCCTCTCTAGCCACTGAAACTGACCCCTAACGGGGTGAAAAAGGGTAGTCAATTTGACAAGGGAGGATTTTACTGCGTGGCTTGGTTAACTCTAAATTATGACGTAGGCATCTGCTGAGAAGGGGTTTTTGGAATTCGACCTTTAAGGGGTAAAAAGGGGGGATTTTGGTTGTATGAAAAATCTTATTCCTTGAGTTAAGAAACCAAAACTAGGCATGAAAGTAAATTATAAAATTTGTTTTTTTTTGTTTTTTTAAACTACCCCCCCGGCAGTACGTTCTCGTGACATTTTTTCCGACATCCACGCGGGCGAAGCCGCGGGCAGAAGCTAGTGCCTTCATATAATGCAAGTAAGTTATGCAAAATTTGTATGTTAAACTAGAACGGATACACGTCAATTCTATATGTGAATATTTAAGTATTGTAGTAAAATACTTTATGAAATAAATTCAGGAAGTAATGTCTACCCAAAGCTTATAAAACGATATTACTTTCAAACTACTTAAGATGTTTTCATATTTTTTTTTTTATGAACAGACTATTTTATTCTAGTTCTATCTGTGATTTTTTTTAATATATTCATGTTTTCGTTAATAAAAATAAAATATTTCCCTATGAAACCGAACTGCGGCGTGGCGGGCGTGAGCGCGACGAGCATTTGAATGATTAAGGTTAACGGCGATTACCCGACCCTAAGTCGACAAAGTGTAGAGAAAAGCTAATATTTCTTCCAAGATTTCATGTATTTTTCATTTCATTTCATTTCATCATCCGTCGTGCTCTTGTTACCGTCGGGGTGCCAGCTATTTTAGAACCCAATGACTTGGCACGCGACGATGGGAAGAGACCAGACGGAATGACCATAATGCCTTGGAAGTTAGGTCGGCCTTTGGTGTGGGATGCAACATGTGTCGACACCTTTGTGCCATCCCATCTTCCTAGCACGGCGAGCTGTGCTGGGGCGGCTGCTGCAAGTGCAGAAAACCTCAAACGGCGAAAATATTCCAATCTTATTGGGAGTTATATGTTCGAGCCGTTTGGGGTTGAAACACTAGGGCCATGGGGTCCAAGTGCCCACTTGGTTTTTCAAGATATCGCCAAGCGGTTGGTCGACTCTTCACGTGACCAGAGGGCTAGTCTATTTTTCGGGCAAAGAATCAGCATCGCCATACAACGTGGCAATGCTTGATGCCCTATGATTCTGTCCCCCTCCTTTTTTATATACATGTACATATTATTATTTTAAGTCTGTTAGCGTATACATATATTATGTAAATATTTTTTAAAATAAATATTAATAGATTTCATATTTGGTCTTATAGGAAAAGTTGTTCATAATGATGAATAGGGACAGTGATACCAGCAGGGTAATTGCGAAACTCAGTTACAGTACCAATGGGTTTCATTTTTAAAGTACAACAACATTCAATGCGCTATTTACGTTGTTGACCAGACAAAGCAATATCCTTCAAAATCAGTCAGATTGAGAATGATAGTCTGTTAGGCAATGTTGCTGGTGGTATACTAATAGCCCTTCCCCACATATTCCTGACTATCTATCATTATCTATCTATCTATCTATCTATTTATCATTTCTTGAAGCATGAAGTAAAACCAGTGCAGACAAGAGGAGAAGAATTATTCGAATACGAAAACACAAACAAGTACCTAATATTAAGGTGAACAGGTTAAGCCATTAATGCCAGCACAACTTGCACAGTTTGAAAGAAAACAATATTCTACGGGAACTTTATACGGCCGTCTGTCACACCGCACTGTTGTATAATGGCATTGCTGGTTTTGCTGGACTGGAACGCTACTGGAATAACTGGAATGAAAAGTAGGCTGTCAATCCAGTCCAGGGACATACAGCCATACAGCCTGGGATTAACAGCCTATTTTTCATTCCAGCTCACCCATTCCAGCGCTACTGGAATGTCCTGAAAAGTGTAGACGGCCAATCCAGTGTTGGATTAAAGGTTAAACAGTGAACATGCATTGTTGTTTTTTGTCTGACTGACTGAATGACTGGAATAATGTTAGACGATATGATCCAGTCTAGCAATGGACTGGACAGACTCGCTAGATTAATTGAGTGGAATAATGTATATCGGGTATTCATTCTAATGTAGGTAGGTACCTACAGACTAACAAAAATATTTGTGCTTATCAAAGCAACGACGCGGCGTTGCTAATATCATTAAATAACTTATCCATTCCAGTTTTTTTCATTATAATTCTCTATTTTCCCACCTGCACAGATGTAAGTTTTCATTTTGTAGATTGAAAAAAAAAAACATGTTTGTTTTAGAGGGTTAGGAACGTGAGGAAAAAGAAGAAAAAAAAAATTGTTAGGTAATGCAATACAAAATGTTGTGGCGATTCTTGGGGAAAGGTTCAGAGAGCAGACTATTGCCTGAATTATATAATGATAATGATGGCTTCAAGACAAGTTTTAATAGAAATTTTATAAGCTTTTATATTACGTAACATTCCTGCGTTATTGTTAAACCTACTAGTTTAGATATTTTTGCGTAATGCAATAAATACAAATTAATCTTCCTCTTATTTTATCAAAGCGCCTACTAAAAACCACATAGCAAACAAACCCACAACCGCGTTTGCTGCAATATAAATTAACGAAGGCGCGATCAGTAGCATGCAATCGTTCTCATTGAACCAATATCAATGCTTTCAAATGATACAATCGCGTGCAGGTTCCGCTGATAACTACCGGTTACTTAAGTGAAAACGAAGCTTAGATTTACAGTACGTATGAATGTTATATGTGTACTTTCGGCAAAAGACTGCGCCATTCTTCTCTCGAGATATTTTTAGGGATCAGTGTACTGTAACAGTAAAAAGAACTTAGAACATTTATTTATGTAAGAGTAGGAATAGATGGAGAATATAAAATCCTCATATATATAATGATTACATATAATAATTATGTACGTTTTTATCAAACTTTACGTCCCACTGCTAGGCAAAAGGCGTCCGTAACAGTTCCCATAGTCTTCCACTCCTATGTAAAATCTTTGCTAGACAATTTGTCAATACATTTTCCAAGTAGCCTACATTTCCACTACACTGACCAAGTGCGGGCTCAGTGCGGGTTGGTAGGTGTCACATGTCTTCGAAATGTTGGTTCTAGGATATAGATTTCCTCTCGATGTTTTCCTTCACCGTTTTAATTAAGAGCAATGCTGAGGAGATATATTACACAAAGTAAATAATTTTCCAAGTGCTCACAAATTAACAATTGAATATTCCCTTTCAGTTCCTAACACATAAAACCAAAAATATCTCCATAAAACTACAAAGACCTACTACGGTGTAACACCATTTAAGCTTCACCAAGTTCAAACGACATATTCATATCTAAATTTATGACTGAACTTTAAATAGTTACGGCCAGCGATGCAATATAAGTTTCATTGTTCCACTTACCAACTTGTCAGTTAATGGCTGCCTGTATTATGCTGTAAATATTACAAGAAGTATGGCGCGGGTCGGCCATCTTTCTTTTTTGTTTGGCGCCAAAAGTTGGAGCTTGTAATTCCGTGTTATTTGTTCAGAGAGAAAGAGGGTTGAGATGGTTTTGAGTGCGTTGATAAGTTTTTTTTTTGTTGCATGAACTTTATACAACATGTATCTGTAAGGTGTGGTCATATAAAAAGGATATATATAGTACAGACTATCAAATTGAACAACTTTCGCCATAGGAAAAATAATATTCCAGTCAGCAAGAAGGTAGCAAAGGTAGGGCTGACTATTCAGTGTGCACCTGACATAAGTTTGAATAGTTATCACTTCAAGTAGAGGCTATTCCCTTAAGAGTCCATAATGCCTCAGCGCCACTTCACTATTTATCTGGCTCGCAGACTACTGCTCACGGTTACGCGAGCAAGCGAGACAGAGCGGTAGGGAGAAGGCTCCAAGGCGTTTAGGTAATTTATTTTAGGGCAAAAAAAAAAAACATATTATCTGCTTTAAATTTAGTTCAGTTATCAATTTATCATGCAAAGTTTCATGATCTAATTGGAATCCTAGCGGTTTATTGTTCGGTTTGAAGGTCACTTTGTAATTTTTTGCTGTCGAGAAAATTTTATGGAATCGTGTCATACTTGATATTAATCCTCAAAACCATATATTTATTTCAAAATTAATGCTGCAGTCTTTTCGATAGAACGGAGGATCATGCTAATCAATTTGACGTATTGTAGACTCTTAAGCATTATGTGGCCTATATTAGGCTGACCTGTGTTAACTAAGTGGTTACTAACACCAGCGGACGCTACTATTAACAAAAGGTTTAACGTTTTGAAATATTGAGCGTCTGTTATTTCCGGGCGGATCAATAAACGTTGACTTTTCTTGTAAATACATCGCGATATTTTGTGCAGGTGTTGTATGCGTGAGTTGAACCCTATTAATTCAGACATCTGCACTATTCTGTACATTGTAGCTCTCATTTGGAGGCCTAGGAACAGCAGCAGCTGTTGTTATACCAGGATTAACTATTCAGGGTGGTTGACAGCATAGATGTGCTTTATGTTTTCCAGTGTGACTAGCGTATCCAACTTTGACCATTGACTACATAATAATTTATAGCTAGATAAACAATCATTGCTATACTAAAAATTCACATGACTCCTTTTTTAATCAGAGCAAAAACTGTAGAAGCCGTGAACCGTATTCTACATACAGCTTAAAAGCAAAAATCCAGTACTGTAAACAAACGAACCACAAATGGAATCCTCGTCCATATTTTAAAAAGTCCGAAAACTGCTCCGTTGTCTCTTGCGCTATGAATAGTATTTCGTTTAGAATTCAGCTCTTAAAGAAATTCTTGTATCTCCACTAATGTGCTGGGTTAAGGTGTGAGCGAGAGCGAACTACAGAAGAAAAGAGAAGAAAACATCACTTACACACAATCCTTATTGTAGTGAAGTAGAGGAACTCCTTGTGAAAGAGTTCGTTACAGGATGTACTGCCGCCATCATTGTTTCTCATCATCATCATCTGCCATGTCTTATCCCACGTTTATAAGGTCAGCTTTCAGTCTAACCGGATGCAACTGACACACCAGTATTAGTTGTTGTTGCCATCATTCATTCTGACGTCGAAAATTTTGATGTTGGTCTGATCTGGTCTGAATTCTGGTTACGACTCTGGTCTTAATTCCGAATAACTAGTTCTGGTTACAACTTATTATTCACAAAATAATAAGTTGTAATACACCTACATCATTTAAGGAAGCAGAAAAATACAATGGCGACTATTCGTCGTGAAAGATCGTCAATACATTAGCCATCTACAAAGAGAGTTCAAATGTAGTACAGAGAAAAGTGTAGCTTTTAAGTTAAAAAAGATTGCCCTCGTTATCATTATGCTAAAAGATTTATTCTCCACAGTACCGTTTAGGCTTTAACAGAATACCTTAAAAGCCTCAATTTGTCACTTATAAATTAAAGTCTGCGAAAACTGCCTCCACGTAGGCAATGTCGTTAGAGTCATCAAAATAACTTATGTGTCGCATAAATCGCTTAGAATTCAAGGCTTGCACACTTCCCGCCCTAACTCAAGTCAGCGACAGGAAGTGAGTGTTGGAAAAATGGCCGCGTTTCCGGCACCGTAATGGCGGCATGTTCACTACTCGGGCCGGTCTGGGAATTGGTAATACTACTGTTTTACGTACATTATGTTTAGTAGTTAGGTGATGTGCAGAAATGTAATTTTTTCAAGTAGAATTTTTTGAATTTTGGACTGTTTTGAGGTATTGCAAGTTGCAAGTATCACTACTAAAGTTCTTGGGTTAGGTTAGGTTAGAACTTTTCTGGCGACGGCTGCGGTCTCACAGGTGGTGAGCCGCATACGTCGCCTAGGCCTGGACGTTGCCCTCAACAAGTCGGAGGCCTTGATCTTTCATGGCCCCCGGCGGGCACCGCCGCCGGGATCACACATCGTGGTCGGGGGGCTCAAATCGCTGTCGAGTCCACCATGAAGTACCTAGGATTGGTGCTCGACAGCCTCGGCACTTTACAGTGCCACTAGCCGGCGATCACGGAAGTAATACTAGCTCCCAAGATCCCCGGTGCAAGTGTGGGAAGGGAACACTGGGGTGATTTTTAGTCAGTAAGAGTCTGACAGACCCCTCTGCCCACCCCAGGGCGGAGGACATCCATAAGGATTTTCCAACCCGGCAACAAAAAAAAAAAAAGGTTAGAACTCCTGGTCGGGCAAATATTATTGTGTTTTTTTTCGGTAACTCTCAGTAATAGCCTAGATTTCTGCGTTGGAAATGGAATCAGTAGATTCAGTAGTAAAAATAAGTATGCGATATTTTTGCAAAAAACATAAAATTTTGAAACTTATGCTAGCTTCTCATTAGGATAAGCAGAAACTAGAGAATACAACGTGCTGCAATCGTTACAGAGGTACTTTTCATGTCCTTCTGCCACCTCCAAGGCGTCCTAAAATAGACTTGCCATTACATACATAACATTACGCTTGTATTCCCAAAGGGTTGGGCAGAGATGTAACACCAACATTTCGCCAGTTATGTTTAAGTCCCATGTAATAAGGGGCGAGCCTATTGCCATCAACCGGGCCCAAATCCAGACTCCGGGCTGCTACTGAGAAATTACAGATGGAAAACCCCAATAATTATTTTGCTCAGACCAAAAGTCGAACCCGAATCCCTCTAATCAGGGCCTCAAGTCTGCTATTACATAAGTGTCAGAATGGTCGATCATTGATTTCATAATTGTTGATTTTGACAAGTTTGGTAATCTACTATTATAATGGCGTCATTACCAACTTATCAACTTTAAGTCATTTGTGGTACGAATCCCTACCGACCATCTACAGACCTGCTTGAAAGAGGACTTTTGGCCGAAAGGTGTCGTATATCGACGTTTCCGAGGACGGTTACGCGACACCACGCATCGAAACACCACGCCGACAACGCGTGTTTAGTTATAGTTTAATTTGGTTTATGTTACTATAATAAAAATATGTATGTTTAGGTTAAGCTATTTATCTATGGGCCTGCGTAGCCTGAAATAAATGGATTATTATTATTATTATAACTTTCCAATGGTCGGCCACTGACACTACATTGAAATAAATTGCATATATTGGTAATCTCGTACATAATGACAAATGAATGACATTTCTACTAATGGGTTTTATAATAATGGCAATACGACAATGCCATTATAATAACACAATTATGGGTCTACCCTTTATGGCAGAACTTTTTTTGTCATAATATTATTTTGCATAACAGCGTTTGGTAGACACTCATTTAACATACATCAAAAACTCATAAGTTTGTAAGTCAGAATCATCTTTAGGCATTAGTTTTATATCCATTATAATTAAAAAGTAGAACCATCATATCGCAAAAAGTTCACAGTCAGAATCGTCTTTTGGTATACATTTCATATCGACAGTCATTAAAACGCAGAACTATCATTTCTCAGAAAGTTTACAGTTAGAATCATCTTTTGGCGTACATTTCATACCCATAAAATTGAAAAACTCATCTATCACATTACAGATTTTTTTTTTCTATATAATCTAGTCGTTTCTGGCACTGGCCGGCCGCTCCCGCGGCACCGCTCGCTTCGCTCGCTCGGCTCGTGCGTAGGTGGTCACAGTTTTAACCTAACCTAACCATTTATTTTTTTAATTAACCTCGTGTAACTAGTTCGGTTCTTGATAGCCTGCTAAAAATAATCTCTTTTTCTCTAGTCGTTTTGATCTAGTCGTTTCTGGCACTCACCGGCCGTGGCCGCGGCTCACCACCTTTTTTTTTTTTTTTTTGGATGGGAAATTATCAAATAACTTCTCCCGCTCTGGGTGGAGCGGGAGGGAGTGTCAGACTTTTACTGACTAAAACCCACCCGTGTTCCTTCAGATGCCTGTGTGCCAGGGCCACGATATCCCTTTCGGACAGGCTCGTAACCCTGGCAGGGCGGCTCACCACCTGCTCGCGGGCCGCTTCGCCACTCCGCGCCTACGCGGACTTAAATTACACTCTAGGGTTGGGCAGACAAGACTACGTGGAGTCGGCTTTGCAGCAATTCCGATTCTTTTCTGTCACTAACTTTTGTAGCACAACTTAATGACTTTTTAAGAATATTATTTTAATTTTATTGAAAGTTAAAAATGCTAATAAAATTATTTCAAATTAATTTCAATTACGAGTAGTTTCTGCCATCTTCATAGTATGCCAAGTGAAATTGTACCAAATAATCGTCAAAAATAAAAGTTATGCTGAATGAAATTATGCGGAATTTTAACTTTGCCAAAGGTAATTATGCCAAATAAAATTCTGCCATCTTAAAGGTATGCCATTGTAAATTCGGACATATAAACATTCAAATAATATTCGTTTAAAGAAAATTATGCCAAGTGTGTTATGCCAAATAAAATTCGTAGCATCAAGATTCTGCCAGATAGAGGGAACCCCACAATTATATTACGAGAACATTGACCAACCAATGATCGACCATTATGAATTTACCAGATTACGAACTTTTAGCAAAATGACAAAGGCATGACAATGGAATGACTGAGTTTATAAAAAATAGCAGACTTGGGCCCCAGGTTAGATACCCTTGTCGTTTAGTATATCAACTTGTAAGCACACTCTTTTTTATGTTAGCTACACAAAGCATACATAGTTGTCTGAAAAACAGACAAGAATGACAATATCATCCATACAGTTTGCATTTGGTCTCCACTTTAATTAGGACCCCTTTTGCGCACAAACGAATAACTTGGCTTACGAAACGAGGAGACCGGTGAACTCTGACCTCACATATATTAAGTTTATACGTTGTTCTGTTAGTCTTAAATATTATTCTAAACTACTTAGTTATGTTTTGATACTTAGCTTATTCAATAACCATCTATGCAACTCGCTTAAGAAGCGAATTGAAGGGCAGCCGATCAGATATTCGATGCCGAATCTGTTTGACAAATATATAAATATATCCAGATAGACAGTCAAAGGTGTAAACACGTCGAACAAAATTGCGTCCAACTGTTGGCCCCAAAATGCGCGCGCACTAGAATAACACAATGACGTCACGCGACTGTACTCGTAAGACGTAGATATCGTGCACACCTATCAGTTGGCCTGGTTTGTTTTAGTTATTTTCTAATAAAACTTAATAATATTAAAATAATCAAAGCTGTTTGACTTAATGATACGAATGTGACCCACTCCTATCTCATGAATATGACGATAAAAGTACTGATGAATATGAAAAACTATATAGTACTGATGAATATGAAAAACTATATTATTATCATGCTCTGGGACCAACTGTTCCATACCCTTTGATTGGGTAGGTTGTGCAATTCAGTATAAAAATCAGACTTTTGGAACAAAGTTCTTTAACGCGGTTTGCGGTGAGTTGACTGATAGAAATCGTCACATAAGGAAAAGGCGTTATGCCCCCTCCATGCGACTTTCTCTCCCTCTATCATCTTCTTATAGAAAGAGACAGAGAGAAAGTGTGAATTTAATACGTCTTTTTAATGCAGAGGCATCTAGTATATAATGTTTTTAGAAGCTAAAACCTTATACTAGATGGCTCAGTATTAAAAACGCGGCTGTGGGTAAGTAAAACAGTATATGTGAGCTAAAAGAACCTTCGAAAACAAAGTCAGTTTCAAGGTCTCAAGTTTCAAGTGCCAAAAGTTTTTGTTTTTGTTTTAAATCATGCGTGAGAAGGAACTTCGTTCCTGCCGAGTAAGTAGGTAAGTACTTAGTTTCAACCCTGAAAGGATTCTAGTAAATTCAACATCACCCTCTATAAAAAATACCACTATTCTTCAACTCGTCCGCCGAGTCACACAGACGTCAAAGAGTAAAGAAGAATGGAAGCGACTCATCGGGTTACGTAAGTGCGTTGTTGCTTTGTGACGCACGGTCAAGTCCTGCTTATACCCTGGTCGTACTCTGCTTGAACCATCTGCAAGGGTTTATTTACGAACTGTTCTATCTTACCACTAATCATGGTGACCTCAATAATTGTAGTGCTAGAGAAAAGGAATAGACTTCAGATCACTGATTTGCGAGAAACCCGACATTAACAAATTGTTAAAACTACAGCAAATGTTACCAGCCTCAACCATCTCATTGATATTTATGTTTCTTATTGTATTTTGTCTTTTTATTATATTTTTTTTACTAATTTTGATTAATCGTCTTGTCTTTACCTTTGTCCAGTGCCCCAGTGTGGGGTGCACCAGCTTAGTGTATTTTCTTGCATTTGTTGTTTTAGTTATATTTTTGTTAATAACACTTTGTATGGTCTTTGTCTGAATTAAATGTTTTTATTATAACATGTTTTTGTATTTTTAAATAATTAATCTTCACAACCCTCAGCCACGACCACGAGTAGCACGGTTACAGAGGGAGAGAGAATTAATTTTTAATTTGCGATTATAAATAGATAATAGACAGACATATAAAATTGGTATCAAACTCAAACTCAAAGCATTTATTTCAAATAAACCAATTACAGGCACTTTTGAATTGACAAGGGGTCGGCCAGTCATAAAGATGATGCTAGTTGCCCATTCCAAAACTTAGTAGGTACCTATGGAGAAGAACGGGCAAGAAACTCCACGGACACTTTATGGTTACAAAATATTGGTTACATCATTCATGTTGAAATTATATATGTGAGAATGATGCAAAACGTCAAAACCGTCCGTAATAAAACAATTCAAAAATTAAATTAAATCAAATATAAATAAGCCATGGCCGCTAAGAGATGACGAGTCCCTACTGATGGCGCCCGTTCACGAACATGACGTATAATTAACTATTATGAAAAGGAAGAGGAAGGAGGGGCAGGTTGAAAAATGTTGTCTTATAAATGTAGTCTATATAAGGTTGGACCTATGAGCTAGAATAATAATTAATTTTGTACAAGCAAAGCGCGACAGTAAACTTAGAATCTTCGTTTCGGTCCTCGGGACGGGCCAAGCATTATTCCTTATGGAAATTCTAACTCTGAGTCTGAAATTTGAATTCGATTTGAACAGAGATTCCTGAACACTGTTCCTCGATACCTGGAGTCTATTGCCACTCTCAGTTCAATTGCCTTGGAGTAAATAAATGTTATTCTGTTGTTAATAACTGTATTCCAATTCTATCCCATTCCGCCTAATTTTACCCAAGTCTAGTTTTAACGAACCAATGTTCATTATCAGATAAAAATTATGGGTTGTTAACTATGTATTCTTTTTAATTCTCACAAATGACATAAAAAATACATTTATAACTTTTAACATCTAAAGGATAAAGGCTCGTACAGACTCGCGCAATATCGCGGGAGCGACAGGCACTAACAAAGAAATTGTGTTACTAGTGTCGCATCGCGCCCGCGATATCGCACTAGTCTGTACGAGCCTTAAGTTTCAGTATTCATATCTTCGATTCTCGTGCCGCTGCTTTCAAAAGACATGTATGAACAGAGCATTATGCTGAGCGATGGCCGTTTTGCGTGAATGTAACGTATATTTTCCCTCAACTTGTTCTTTCGTGTTTGTGTTTTTATTTCTTTGCGTTATGTTTACCAATAAACGTTTTTAGGGTTCCGTACCCAAAGGGTAAAACGAGAACCCTATTACTAAGGCTTCGCCGTCTGTCTGTCTGTCCGTCTGTCACTAGGCTGTATCTCGTGAACCGTGATAGTTAGACAGTTGAAATTTTCACAGATGATGTATTTCTGATGCCGCTATAGCAAAAAGGCCTAAAAAACCGAATAAAATAAATATTTAAGGGGGCTCCTATACAACAAACGTGATTTTTTTGCTCGTTTTTGCTCGATATTGATAACGGCAACAGGTAGACGCTTGAAATATTCACAGAATGTTTAGTTATACATTCACTTTAAAAATAAATAATTAAATTAAAATAAAACAAATATTTAAGGCCCCCCTTAATTATTTGTTTTATTTTAATTTAATTAAATTAAAACAAATTAAAAATGGCAAAAAAATCACGTTTGCTGCCCCCTCCCATACAGCAAACGTGATTTTTTTGCCGTTTTTATAGATAATGTTACGGAACCCTTAGTGCGCGAGTCCGACTCGCACTTGGTGGGTTTTTTCTTTCTTTTTTTTTCTAACTCTTTACTTTTAATTTTGTAACGCTTTAAATACTGTTTTAATAATGTAAGATTGTGTTAATTATGTATATATGTTACCTGGCGTGTCCTACACATTCCCTGCCTACATAAGGTGGTAGTTTGTCGGAGGGCAGACGCACAGACCTTATGGCTGTAATTTTGTGATTTTCTTTATACTCAGTTATCAACAGTAATATTGTTGTTGCTATTCAAATTGTGCGATTTCGCTGTTGGTGATAATCAGGTCGAAACCTATAATGTGAACCCACTGACATACTGTGATTGTTACCTGTTGTAGTTGCCTTGTGAATAAATAAATATTTATTTAATAATAGATAAATCTCGATGTTACATGATGTTGAAAACCATGCAGAGCAGAGGAGGGCTCCAGTGTAAAATATTAGTCGAAATCTGTAGTTGAAACATGTCTGCAGTGTTTAGACATCTCGGACAGTTTAATCTAGACAGCGATGTAATTACGGACTGATAATGAGGATACGCAGTTTAATCAAGAAAATATTTTGTACGAAATAATTATAATACGCCTAATTACTTAAATTAGCCGTAAGTAATAAAGTATTCACTTTCTCTGGGAGTGATTTCGTGAATAGGGAGGGAAGTGTGTAACAGGCAGTGACAGCTAGACCATGCAATAAGTAAGTACTTTCACGCCAGTAGCACACCTCCGCCGCGGAACCATCACAGCGAAACCGCAGTAGTTAAATTGTACTGGTTCGCGTCATGTTCCGCTACTCGAATCGGATGTGAGTAGCGAAACATGACGCGAACCAGTACAATTTAACTACTGCGGTTTCGCTGCTATGGTTTCGCGGCGGAGATGTGCTACCAGCGTTAATAGCATCAAATTAGTATGTACTTTATAACAACATGGAATTAGTGTACTCATGGAATTAGAGAGTACTTACTATATAGATTTTAAGTATTTAGTATAGCGATTTCAAATGGAATAAGTAAGTAATTTTTAATAGCACGGAATTAGTAAGTACTTTTGAATAGCATGGAATTACTATACTCATGGAATTAGTAAGTAGTATAGGTATAGATGGGCGACCACTAGTAATGAATAATTATTCGAATAAATATTTCATTATTATATTTAGCTTTTTTTTTAAATTTGTAGGTAAATTTCTGTCGCTGCTCAGTTGCTCATTACCAAGGTGAGATGTCAGATGTTACACATCATATGCGACCACAATTTTTTTATTGTGATGTTCCAGTTTCTGGATTTGTGCCCATTTGATAGCAAAGCTGGTCCCGTATTACATGGGACTTTAACACAAATGACGAAATTTAGATACATATGTGTACATAACATAAACAGCCTATAATGTTCCCACTGCTGGGACACAGGCCTCTTCTCTGTGACGGGAGTGGGACGTAATTCACCACGCGGGCCCAGTGCGGGTTGGTAGCTGTCCAAGTCTTCGTATTTCTAGGACATGCCGGTTTCCTCACGATGTTTTCCTTTACCGTTTTGAGAGCAGTGGTGATGAAATAATTTACACTAAGTAAAGCGCCTGTCTGGGTTCGAACCCACGACCTACTACTACTCGTAAGTGGAAACCGTTACCATGGGGCCACTGCTCTCAATGTATGTACACCTCTGCTTAACCCTTCAGGGAATACAGGCGTTGTGTGTGTGTTATTCTGTCCCACTGCTGGAGAAAGGTTTCGCCCGTTGCGAAGACTTTCCAAACTAGAACTAGAACTAGAACTAAACAAGATCTTGCCCATCTGTCCTGGTGCATTCGAAAGATATGACCCACCCAATCCCACATCAGTCGCCAACGTTTCTGTTGCTTTAAAAGATACCACGACCTCTGTTTGGTTTCAGCATTTTTTTTTTCAGAGATCAGTCAGCTGAGAAAACCGGTGCCATATTGTTGATATGACGCTGAAAAGTGTCTTAAAATAATTATATAATTTGTTACTTACAAATTTGTAATGGCAATCATGTAATTTGGGTTAAATCGTTTATTATTTTAATAATATCTTCTACAGATTATTTTATATTTTGTGAATGTGAGAACGTTGTATAATTAATAGACTGCATATTTGTAGACCATTTTCTATTTTGTTAAGTACCTGCTAGTTGTTGGCAGGCATAAACTGTCTCCCCATACCTATTAACACTGATTTGAAAACATTGTAAAAGCCAATTATTTTTAAAAGAGTAACCGTGGAGTTTCTTGCCGGCTCTTCTCCATACGAAACGACCAATTGGAATCGTGCACCTAGCTTCTGACGTTTCATAAGTGCCCATGTAGGTTTATGTGAAATAAAATATTTTGATTTTGAAAGAAATATCATATAATTTCATTTAATTTCAATTTACGTTAGAATTGTAGAATGTAGAATTGAGAATTAGATTTTTAAGATATTGTTTTGTGAACAAACCTTTCGTTAAATTAGGAGTTTTATTTTTTTTATTTTTTATTAGAATATATTATTTTTAAAGACGTATCCACTCTAAACCTCGCATCATCCGCATCGCATGTAATTTATCAAAGTCAGGGCAAAGCGTCGCGGCGTTAATTACCTTGTGTCGGATCACTCATCGATGTATCGACGCCGTCGATGTGTACGTCGATATAGACGCCGTATTTAAAACTTTAGGCTCGACGTTGAGGAGGCTCGGATCGATCAGTAGGTTGGGGAAAGAAGTCAAATGTTCGGTCCCGATTCGAGTAGAGAAAGAAAGAACAAAGAAAGAAAAATGCGTTTATTCGCATAAGAACAAAAAAAACATTTTAAAATTATGATAACAGAAAGATAATAATGCTTATTAAGGCTCCTGCAGACAGTCGCGACGCGGCAGCGCGACGCAATTCTAGTAGAACCATTTCTATGAAAACTTAATGGAAATGGTTCTACCAGAATCGCGTCGCACTGTTGCATCGCGCTTGTCTGTGGGCTTTTATGCCAAAATGGCCTCAGCTCAGCGTATTGTCAGAAGGCAATAAAGACCGTCCAAGCTTAAACTGTGCGCCCTTACATTGCATGAACACACAGAATGATTGTGAATAGACGGAACACAAATAGGTGGCAATCATTGGACCCTCAGTCACAGGCTAGACATAATATGTGTGAAATTGTGTTCGTACGAGTATAAACAGTATGTACTTGATTTCACATTAACGGAATAAACTTGAAGCTTAAAATGCCTATGCATTCCACAACTTTCCTCGACACATCCTTTACTGTCCAGGGCCTCAAGTCTGCTATTACAATAGTGTCAGAATGGTCGATCATTGATTTCATAATTGTTGATTTTGACAAGTTTGGTAATCTACTATTATAATGGCGTCATTATGACTGCATATATTGGTAATCTCGTACATAATGACAAATGAATGACATTTCTACTAATGGGTTTTATAATAATGGCAATACGACAATGCCATTATAATAACACAATTATATTACGAGAACATTGACCGACCAATGATCGACCATTATGAATTTACCAGATTACGAACTTTTAGCAAAATGACAATGGCATGACAATGGGATCGTGTTGCAATGACTGAATTTATAAAAATAGCAGACTTGGGCCCCAGGCCGCTCATTTGTGGAATGTATTGCCACTTCAAATAAAATTCGCGCAGTGGTTACTCGTGTAATAAAAGACTCGTAAAGGAACATTACTTTGTTGTTATCTTGTCCTCGTAAGTTCTGTAATTATAAAGTCTTCATTTATTTTCGTTGCTCATTTAGTATGTATGTATCTATTATTTAGGATATGTATATTTCTGTGTATCTATTTTAGTATATTGTATACTTATTATTTGCACGAGCGACAGCATCTCTTAGCTGCCACGGCTTATTTTTAATTATTTTAGTTTTGAATTGTTTTTTTTTTTTAATCACGGACGCTTCTGTCGTTTTGCATCGTTCTCACATGTATATTTTCAATAAGAATGATGTAACCAATACTTTGTATCAAATATTATTTTAATTTTAAAAGAGCGTCTGTGGAGTTTCTTGCCCGTTCTTCTCCATAGGAACCTACTATTTGGAATGGGCAACTGGCTTCATATTTGTAACTGACCGACTTGTTGACAATTCAAAAGTGCCTGTAAACCTCAACTTTAAAGCGCATATTACTCTTCTGACTGGCCGTATCCGCAAACTGATTTATTTTTTTAAAACTCTTAGACACGTTGCCAACGTGTACATGTTATACGGTCCGTATATTTTGCAATGTGCCAGTCTGTAATCTCTTACTGCATTACAAGTTGGGGTGGTGCTGCTAAATCAATTCTCAAGCCTCTTGAGGTGGCGCAGCGAGCAGTCCTGAAGGTAGCCACTTTTCGACCAATACTTTATCCTACCTTTGACCTCTACCAGAAATGCGAGGTCCTTACTGTTCGCCAAATGTTCATACTCAGCACAATTTTACAACAGCACACTAACACTCCAGTTGCACGTCGGCCCACAATACCCAGAAGAAGAAACAGGGTATGTAATGTACCTCATCCTTACTTTAGTTTTACAAAAAGATTCTTTCTTTATCAAGGACCATTTCTTTATAATAGAATAAATGCAATAATTCCTCTGCTACCATGTTGTAAGCTAACATGCAAAAAGCTTATTACTGAATTTCTTTCAACCAAAAATTATGATGATACCGAATCCCTTCTCACAACAATGAAGTAACCCATAATACACACACGCACACACATACACATACACACACACACACACACACACAAACTCACACCCACACAAACACAGATTTCTTGTATTGGACTTTTATTAGTCCAGTTTATCAATTTTTTTTCTTGTTTTATGTAACAGTCTAAACAATAACTTTGTCCTACTTTTGGGAAATGAGGGCTGATTGTCCTTAATACAGGTTACTAAGTAACCTAGCTAGGACATCAGATCGTAAATTTGTATTGTTACCTACTCATGTCAGATTTAAACTATTCCTAAGTTGTCATCCTACTTTGTAACAGACTGTACCTCTTTTTATGAAATAAATATTACTATTATTATTATTAAATGGTTTAATTGAAATAAAAGATTTGAGTTTGAGCCCCACTTTCCGTCCAGGCAAATTATTGTCTATTTCAAGGTTGCCTGGAAGAGTTCGCAGAAAGCGATAAGGCCGTCCATTGTATATTTTGTAGTGTTTGATTTATTGTTTGTTATGTATTTTTGTAGTGTACAATAAAATATAGGTATCATTATATTAATACGTGAAGCGAAAACTTTGTACTCCTTTTTACGCAAATTACGCGGATGGAGGATTATGAAATTTGGCACAGTTAAAGTTTATATGCAGGAGGTGTGCAGAAAGCTGATATTTTTATAATAATATGCATTAGAAATAAATTAAATTAATAAAAAAATCATTACACACACACATAGTACCAGGGCCTCATGACTTGAAGATAGATACGTTACAGCAGTGACAGCTTGAGTATGGAATTAGTAAGTACTTTATAATAGCATGGAATTAGTGTACCTACTCATGGAATTATTAAGTACTATAAAGATTGTAAGTGGAGAAGGTCGAATTTCGAATTTCAATTTGGTTTAGACAATCTCTACACACCATAGTTTATGTCCTATCATCCACGCCGCTACCCGAAAGTAAAATGTTACATACTCAATCACCTATATGAAGCCTGAATTTCACAGCACTAATATTTCATTGGCAGTCGTTTAAGAGGCGACTTACTAATGCGTTATTAACTAAAAATAACGAATAACACCCACTCGTTATTTCGATATAAACGTATAATAAACCTCGTTATTTCACGATAAATACAAACCAATATAGCTATTCTAAGTACAATTCACATTTTTTTTAAAACACTCCTACAATAATGTTGGTGTGTTTGTTACTTCTTCACGCTCATTCGGCTGAACCAATTTTGATAAAATTTTGTATGGATGTAGCTGACACCCTGGATTAACATATAGGCTTTTTATACCGATATTCCCACGGGATTGAGACTTACGCGAATGAAACCGCGGGGTGCAGCTAGTGTTATACAAAATTGAATATAGTTCGTGATTGGTTGGACGATGTGCCTTAAACTAGCAATCAAAATAGCAACGAATCTTGGTGACAACAAAAGATATAAAAGACCAACTTCCCCAAATTAAATCATTCACAAGAAACACTACATAAGAATCAAATAAATCTACATAGCCTTTTGCCAAATATGTTGAGGTCTGCTTCCAGTCTAACCGGATGCAACTGAATACCAGTATTTTACATGGAGCGACTGCCTATCTGACCTCTACAACCAGGTTACTGGGCAACACGATTCCCCTTGGTAAAACTGGATTTCAGACTTTTAGGCTTCTGATTACGTAACATAACGACTATCAAAATCTACGGATGACAGCCGCGACCAACGGCTTAACGTGTTTTTCTAGGCACAGCGGGGTCTCAATATGTAACGGATGGTCACCCATCCATGAACAGACCGCGGCTAGCGTAGCTTAACCTTCGATGGACCCATGTGGCTGTTATCATTTAGCCCAGGGCCAGGAGCCCAAAAATAAAGAACATTAAACATAATTCGCTGTCTAAAAAACCCGAAGTTTCTCAGAGAAATATCAGCAAAAACGAAGCACCGGAATAATGCCAAGATAAAAACATCAACTACAAGTTCCATTTATCTTTGATACTCGTTCGGAACATTAACCGTTTCAAAGATCAATAACAATGTTATTTTATTTCAATCACGTCATCTTCCATTATTACCATCATTTTACAAATGTTCAGCTTTTCCAATGAAATGTTATGGAGAAAAACTCTGCTTACAAGCTATAAGGGTCACGTCACTTATGAATTATGATAATTATTTATGTTCTTAAACTGAACTGTCCTTGAAATAGTGTAACAATGTCTCTGTAATTTATGTATACAAACATACAAATCAATAAAATTAAAGTGTCTGTTTGTAATGTCAAAATAACAGCTTTTTACTAAATGCATAAGAAAGCTTATACGGTACCTACTTATATAAAAAAAAAACTATTTTTTAAATTTATCTGTATATTTGCTCCGGCTATTCTCCGAAACGGCTGGACCGATTCAAATTCAAATTCAAATCTTTATTGCATATCACATGTGTGTACAAGATCTTAAAAATAATTATAAGGTTCACATGGACCCTGTTGGGCACAATAATTTTACACAATAATACACAATATGAAAAGTAGCATACTATAAAATCCATAAATAAATAGAAATAAATTTGTACGTACGTCATAACTCATAATAAAATAATAAGTTATAATTATAAATAAATAATATCACATTTTAGTGATATACGTCATTACAAATTGTACCATTAAAAATCAATTACATTATACCATTACCAATTCAATTACCTACTTTATAGAAAATACATAACATAACAATAATTGGTATCATTCAAAATTCAATAAAAATATGATCCGATGACTTTCACTCGCAGATAGCTGATATCATAAGGAGTTACTTAGGCTACTTTTATTTTAGAAAAAGACACGAGAGCGAAGCCGCAGGTAGCAGCTAGTTATGAATGAATAAGATTAAGAACATGTTTGTAAAATACCAGAAGGTCAACTCTCGTACAAAAAAAACATCAATCGCAATCTCTCAGCGGCAATCAATGTCAAAAACTTGTCAAAATGGAAACTAAAGGGTTTTTTCGGCACAAAGCCATAGATAAATTTAGTCCATCTCTCTACTATTCCAATGCTTGCTCAAGGATGCATATCCGTAACTGATAATCCTTCCATATCCCAAGGGCACGTCTTCCCTACCATTATCGAGCCTCTCGGTCTACTCTTTGATATACAATGGTCTCTGTAGTCCCATGAAACATGAGGCTCCAGGGGCTAGTGTGAATCTCTGGGTTAATTCGGGTAATTGAGTCTGGTTTAACCACGCTGGGGTCAATGCATTTCATTCATTCATTCACAGTGAGACTGCAATTAATATGCGTACATTCTAAAGAATACGGGAACTGACCCTCCGATGATTTCAAAGCAAAAGTATCGTTTATCTCTCTGGCTGCCAAAAAGAAAAGAAAGAAATCTTCATATTTGAGGACCTAAAAAACTCCACTGATGCAGCGATTAACATAGCCTGGCCCTAACTTATGTCATACTGGATGATCATAGAAGTGTCGTTCAAGAGGGATCAGCCTAGAGGCTATTTAAGGGCACCCACTCGATAATTAACAAGATTTGATATATTTCTGGATGCTTTTTCTTTTTTCAGCCCAGGTACGCACGGGATTTTTTAACGAGCCGAGCATTGAGCATCCAACAGAGAGCAAATCAGGGCGCGCGATAAAAAAATACACTGTTCGATTTTCAACTAAAGAAAAGCAAAAGAAAGAAAAATTGTTTATTCTGCACAAACAAATCGCACTCGCAACTCTCGGCGCCAAGCAGTGCGCGTAGAATCCAGTGCGCGATAAAAAACCACAGCGTTATAAAATCACCGCGTTATAAAATCACCGCGTTATAAAATCCTCGCGTTATAAAATCGTGTGTTCGAAGGCTTACGCACGTGTAGGATTATAGCCGCGTATCTCGAAGATATTTTTTATCAACCCACACGTTAAATAATTTCGTCTGAAATGCCACAGTACTAAATTACATTAATGATTCACGGAGCGAAGTTGTTGTAGCTAAACCACTTAAACGACGGACTTGGGTATAAATATACACAGATAAATATTTATTTTGGTCTTGCATATTATGCTTGACTTAGGTAATGCCTGAGACGCTTACAACGACTGTCAGGAAAGATGGGTTACGCATCCTCACGGATAAGATAATGCACGATCTTGACCTGACGGAAACCAAAACCTTGAGAGGTGTCATGGGTGGGACACCCGGTTGGAATAATTAATTCCCTTCGCTGTATACGTGTTATGTACTAAATAAATAACAGGCACAATTAAATAAATTAACAACGTCTGATAGTAACTATAATAAATTAAAAAACAAGTGTCGCGACGGTCAACATGTCACACTTTTTCTGTCCTAACTCTCATTCGCCAAGTGTGCAGACATAACGTGCGAAAAGGAACTTGTTTCCAATAACATCACGCCTGAATTCACATACGGGGTGAACTTCAAAAAAGAAGGCTGCTCGCGTTGTCTATTTTAAGGAAGCTTTTAGAGTGTTCTAGAAGCTTCAACTCGCCCTTATTAGCCGAGCGGGTACGAGAGGCGTTTCTGCCAGAAGCGCTTGGATTTTGACGGGAGCCGTTGGAAATAATTTCCTGTTATATAGCTAATTTAAAAATATATCATATAACCTTCCTCTCTCTCAGCTGCTACCAGCTATACCCTGCAGAGATCCTCGCCCTTCCAACTTGCAATATTAGCAAAATACTAAACACCATTCTTCCCAAGTCGAAAGTTTACCGACTCCTAACCAGCCGTTCCGTAGATTTAATGTAGATTATAAATCAAAAACAGGAGAAAGGCCGAAAATTTTATCCAAGTACTTCCCGCCTAGAGGGAGGTCGGAACTGTTATCAGATGTACATATGTCTGTTATCAGTCCCTCCGTTCTCACCCCATATTGAAACTGGGAAAACATGGAGAGTTTTGGGTTCCTATTTCTAAGAACATTTATGTTCAAACAAACAACTATGTAGTAAGTATAAAACACGGTAAAACCCACAATATAACACAAAACCAAAACAACCGCCTTTCACAAAAATAACCTTACAAAAAAAAGGAAAAGAAAATCGGCCATTTGCAAAACCGATGCTCTGCGGCCGTCGCCATCTTTAAAAGACAAACTTAATTTGGCGCGTAAACAACAGCCGGGCTTCCATCTATCAAATTAATGAGAGCTGCCAATACCATGCGACCTCCCTAATCTGAGTCGGGGAGGCTATACTGCACTAACGCCCAAGCTTTTGCGGTT
The DNA here is from genome assembly GCA_963921375.1 of Tiliacea citrago. Taxonomy (NCBI): domain Eukaryota; kingdom Metazoa; phylum Arthropoda; class Insecta; order Lepidoptera; family Noctuidae; genus Tiliacea; species Tiliacea citrago. The sequence goes on from OY992783.1 coordinate 24,869,935, forward strand.
TATTTCGTACCCAGGACTCGTTGGATTTAAATCCACTTGAAGAAAATGGTGAAATCGGATGTATAGTTTAACCATTTGCAATATGGCCGGGAAGCTTCGTCAAAATAAAAAAAAACCGGCCAAGTGCGTGTCGGACCACGAACAATGAAGGGTTCCCCCTAGTTGGGATGAATTTATCCCAAGAACAAACATAACTATGTAGTTGAAGAAATGTTCTCCCACGCATCGATACACGTCATGGTCAATTCTCCGTTTGCAAAAAAAAATATTAAGTGATAAAACTACAAATTATCGATTTTCGGCTTTTTCCTGTACTTGTCCTGTGAGACCTTGCTGCTTGCCAAATTTCATGATGCTAGGTCAACGGGAATTACTTAGGTTCCGTAGGTTTTGATTTATTTGCGAATATCAAAGTATGTCGCAGATATGACCGTATAAAAAAATCAAGCTTCTAAGTCATTGCAATAATAAATTATTGCAATGACTTAGAAGCTTCATATTTTTCGAGCTCCAAGGGACCGTAGATCGACGTATTTTATATTAATTTTAACTTGATACCTCCACGCGTTCCTAAGAAAAAGGGTCTTGACAGACAGACAGACGGACGGACGGACAACGAAGTAATCTTATAAGGATTCCGGTTTTTCCTTATGAGTTACGGAACCCTAAAAATGGAAGCTGTCTCTGTATGCTGTCAGTGCATCATCTGCCTAGCCTTCTCTCAACAACATGACCCCTAAACTGTACAATAGTATCGGCTGGTTAAGAAGAGATAATGGTGTAATTAGCAGGCGAACACTGGGGATTAATTTAAAGGCTGAACTGCTGAATTTAATGATCGCAACATGTGACAGTAATTAATCGATAGAGGGACACTGAACTGTTGTCTAGTAATGTTCTAGTAATCTTAACTACATTTTCAGCATAAATCAAAATGTTGAAATATCTTCTAAATAAACTCAAACTCAAAGCATTTATTTAAATTAAACCATTTACAGGCACTTTTGAATTGTCAAAGAGTCGGTCAGTTAGTCGGAAAGTGGAAGCTATTTGCCCATTCCAAAACGTAGATTTCTATGGAGAAGAACAGGCAAGAAACTACAAGGACACTCTTTTAAATCAAGATATTACAAAATCCTGGGTACCTACATTATTCTTGTCGCTTCTATATGTGAGAACAATGTAAAAAACAAAAAAATATATATATATTTAAAAAAAAACAATCAAAATATAAGATTAAAAGAATACAAAATAAACCCTGGCAGTTAAGAGATGAACAGCCTCAACTGATGGCGCCCGTTCACGAACATGACGCGTGGATCAGCACCATCCAGCTCAACCACTTTGTAGGGAACCGAATGATCCAACCAATAAACCACCGAGTCTATGGCATTACCTCTTAACTCCCATGGGACCCGTGTTGACTTCCATAGTTAGAAATGATTGGCACTTCGATTAATAAATTTATCTTGTCAAAAATTAAACATTTTTAGGGGTCCGTACCTTAAAAGGAAAAAACGGAAACCTTATAGGATCACTCGTGTGTCTGTCTGTCTGTCCGTCTGTCACAGCCGATTTGCTCCGAATGTACCAGACCGATTAAATTGGAATTTCGTACACATATGAATTTCTGTGACCTAAATACGAACGTGAAATGTAAATAAATAAATATTGAATATGGGGTCACTTTTCGGGGCAAATTAGAAAATTTAAAAAAAAAAGTTTTGCAAATTCTATACCGTGATATCAAATGAAAGGATTTATATTAGGAATAAGTTAGGAGAAATATATTAGGAATTTTAGGGTTTCAAGTTATTTTTTTTAAATAAATAGTTTTAAATTTATTTATTATTAAATAACTTTAAAAATATTTATTTTAAATAATAGTTAATTACATGTAGATTACAGGAAACCCTATAAGAAGTCTATGGTGTTAAAATAACATGGTAAATCTGTGAATATTATGCGTACAAATTTACATTTGCAGTTGGAACGAATGGGAGAACATGTTTTTCAACTACAATTTTAAGTATGTTCTTGGGATAAAAAACATGGCAGATAATATATTCATAGTACGGAACCCTCTCCACGCGAGTTCAACTCGCACTTGACGGTTTTTATCACTTTGTGTAAATTGCTAACTTCGGCAGCTAGAATTCCTTGTTACTTCGCAGTCGATAGACCTTGCTATTTGATCTTTGCTTCTGTTAACTGAGCTTCAACAGCACCACCAATAAATCATCACGTGTCTGCCGCGTCGAGTAAATGAATACAACAGCATTTCCAACATTCAAAATGGCGCGGGTCATCAGAATTAAAGCCTGCATGGCGAGGACGTTTGCGGATAAGCAGTGGTTGCATTTCTGTAGCTCAGACACGGATGTGCGGGCTCCAGTTGAACTATACAGAGCTGATAATACTACTGTGTTCCGGATCAAATAAGGCTGTTTGTAATCTGCTCGACGGACGTCTATCAACACTATTATAATTATGTGGATAGTTCATATTCTAATTACAGTACAAAATATTTTAAACGGATAATAATTTTCCAGGCGACTAATAACTTAAAGGGCGACTAACTATTTGCTACTAAAATAATAACTTGGCGACTAATAACTTAAAGGGCGACTAACTATTTGCTACTAAAATAATAACTTGGCAGCGATTAAATATTATTTCTTAATCGCTGCAAAGTCATCTACTGTTATTGAATCATTTGGGTTAGGTAAGGTTAGAACAGTAACCATTAACAAGCGAAGGCGAGCGAGCGAAGCGAGCGTGCCGCGGTAGCGGCCGCCGAGCGCCAGATCCCCTCTATTGTTGGTAAATTCAGTTACCAAAACAAAAATTCGATGCCAGTTTAAATTAAAATAAAGCTAAAAACTGATTATTGAGCTGCTACTTTCTACTTAAAATAATACTTCGCTGTAGCTGCCAACCTATTATTTTTGCTGCCAACCTATTATTTTTGCTACCGGCTTTAATTATTTTTTAATCCCAAATTCAGATTAATTTGTCGCCGTGTTAAATACATGCCATTTTAAACTACATATATAAAACTTACATACAACTTAGGTTATAAATAGTTTATACTAATAACTCATTACCATCTGCCTAGCCTCTTCCCAACTATGTCGGGGTCGGCTTCCAGTCTAACCGGAAGCAGCTGAATACCAGTATTTTACATGGAGCGACTGCCTATCTGACCTCCAATTATACTATTAACTAACTACATAATATTATGGACAGGCTCATTGTGATTATTTTTTAAATTAGCTCCACGCGCTTTTTGATCACATCAAAGAGATGTAGCAGCTCAAGGACACTGAACGAGACACGATGGAATTTTATTCTATGACGCCTATGGGTACAGTTAGCGGGCCTGAACGTGTTAAGACAAATAATTTAATGTCTTTGGTTCACATGAGACATGGGCGAAATAGCTCACTGAAAAGAAAAAGTGCGATTAGCTCTTTCACTCTAAAGAGCTATATCACTCTTCTAGCTCACTATACTCCATTTGAAATAAGATTAGAAATTTAAATAAACCTTTTTTCAGTCCGTTCAACCGATTTTGACTTCTAATTCGTAGGCATAATGCAAACCCGTGGTTACAATACCAACTATTTACTACAGCTGCTATTTGTCACGCGACCAACGTAATAAAAGTCAAAATCGGTGGAACGGACTGTAAAAAAGGTTTATTTAAATTTCTAATCTTATTTCAAATGGAGTATAAGCTCTTCCATAGCTCAGTGACTCAAGACGCCGCCGCCGCCGCCGCGCCGCGCCAACTGTTAACTCATTTGACTCACGCCGCACGCTCGTCGAAGGAAACGGCTTGGCTCGCTCAATAGTCAATTCTGAGTGAGTAAGCTGAGCTAGTAAGAGTAAGCGAGAGTGACGTTAATCGAAAAGATCTAGCTCTTTTCTATCTCTCGCTCACGAGCTACGTATACAGTATGTAATAAAAACCCTGTTTTAGTTTTAGTATGTTACAAAAACATTTACCTACAAGCACAACATTGGTGGAATTATAATTGAATAAAAATAAGTATTGGCTAGTTGAGAATTTAAAATCAACGAATGAACTTAAGAGGTTAGAAATTAGTTAAACATTAATAATTAAATATTTATTTTAATTATTTTTGTTGAACAGTTTTTATTAATGACTTGCTTTATTACGTATGTATACCGATTCTTAAAACGTAGGTAGAAGGAACAACAGGGTTTTTGTTACATATTGTATATCTAGTTCACATAGTTATTAGAAAATCGTCATAATGCTTGTAGGTACTCTTTGACTTACCTACTTAGCTAAGAGTAACTTAACAGGTCAAATAAAAAACCAAGACATAACGCTGCGAACAATACAGTGAAGCCATGCCATACCTTCACCTCGCTCTGTGCATGCACGCTCACACGCACCCATTTCCAACCCATTTATACCAAACTAAAGAGCGTTATGTCTTGGTTTTTTATTTGGTCTGAGCTTAAACGGTGTAGGTACATCTGTGTCAATAAACAATTTTTTTTTTCATCAGGAATGTCTCCGTTGCAGCCCATCATCTTAATTTAAATATGGTTAATAGACTTGGACCCAATTTCATACAACTTTTTTTTTGTAAATAATTCCAAGGTATCAACACTTGTATATATTTCTGCAACAAGTACAGAGGACTACACGAATAGTGGAGCTCGCAATTACCCTCCAACACAGCTTTTGTTATCCCTCACCGGTGATTGAGCTCATTCAACTTATCGCATCGCTATTGCATTTACATGGTAGGCAGGGTTTAAAGTTATGTGTGGAAAACATCGCAGGAAAACATAAAACTGTGCGTGTGTAGTCTCTCAACGACTACAGAATATTTATGTTCGTCAATTGTTTCCGTATCAGCTCTAAATGTAAAAAATAGGTCGTTAAAAAATAGTATTAAGCGAGGCTATAACTCCTGAAGACTATTTTAAAGCACCCTATATAGGCTAAGATTGAACAAATATAGTTGATTTTTTTTTCTCAAATAAAACAAAACAGAAATAAGTAGAAGGAACAAAAGCTGTTAAAACTCATTTTAAATCCCTAAACAATATACTCGGAATATTATATTTTTTATTTGATTGGCACAGTGAGTGAGAGATCGGCTACCGTCTGGTTTAATTTCCGCAGGGAATCAGTATCTTTATGAAAAGGTATTTCAGCACATGAAGCATAGCCTATTGATCGAAAGTAAGAATAAACATAAAGAGCAAAAAAGAATAACGTTTATTTGCACACAGTTCGTGAAACCCAAATGCAAATAACAAAAATAAAAATGAAAATAATGTTTTAACAACAATAGTGTGTGCCTCATGGCAAAAAGGTCCATTTCAGCATTAATGCCAGACAGATGCTTTGTGACGCCGGTTTTCTAATTAACCTTGAGGGCCAAGCGACGGGGAGTACAAACAGTTTCAACATACCTAAGACATATTTTTATACTTATAAATACCTAAATAAAATAGTAATCAAAAAAATATAATTACAAGAACTGTCGCAGCCACCGAGCGTGGCGGACAATACACCGACAGTTATGTATGGTTTTGCGAAAAGAGAAAATTACTGTGGGTTGTATAAAAATTGGAATAAGTAGTTAAAATAATAATAAAAACTAAGATTAAAAAAAAAAACATAAATCATATCATGCATCAACGCCACTGGGCCCACGTGGTAGATTACAGAAGAGAAGAGGCCTGTGTCCCAGCAGTGGGAACATTGTAGCTTGATTATGGTGATGTCTGCGCTGACCATCGACCGATGTCGGCGTCGTCAGCCACGGTGGCTTCGGTTTAAGGCGACGTAGTTTCCCACCAAGGAAGCGCCGGCGTCGTCGTCGTCGTTATGTGCCAAGGACGTGGAGTCGTCGGCACAGGACTCACAGGCTTGTCATCGCCACAACTGACAGGAAACTCCTGGTCACATGCCCTGTCAAATTGAGCCAACGCCTTCTTTTCAGGAAAACTCTCAGACTGATTAGAATAATGAATACAGCCTCTTGGTAAATTATCATCAAAAATGGTGCATATTTTCTTTAGGAACCAGATGTCTTCTACCCCAAAAACTGTGCTTTTTGGCTCTAGTTCTATAATAGGAGTGAAGTTGATGCCTAGCTCGGAAAATTTTGCTGAAGCTGAACCAGCTATAGATCCTCCCAATGCAACGCACTGCTTAAATGTTTGGGGGTCGATCCCGGCCTCGCACAGGCAGTACCCGCTCGGGTTTCCTGAAATCCATAAAAATGACAATTGAGTAAAAAATCTGAGTTTGGGTTCTAGTTATCGTCAGTTTTTTGATCAACCCGGTTTTTTTAAATTTCCTTTTTTTAATAAATTTTGGATCCATTTAAAGTCAAACTTTTGCAGGCTTCAAGCACACAGTGGCTGTTTGACTGCAGAAATAGTAATGATGGTAGTATATAAGTCAAACTTTTGCAGCCTTCAAGCACACCGTGGCTGCTTAACCGCAGAAATAGTAATGTTGGTAGTATTTAAGTCAAACTTTTGCAGCCTTCAAGCACACCGTGGCTGCTTAACCGCAGAAATAGTAATGTTGGTAGTATTTAAGTCAAACTTTTGCAGCCTTCAAGCACACCGTGGCTGCTTAACCGCAGAAATAGTAATGTTGGTAGTATTTAAGTCAAACTTTTGCAGCCTTCAAGCAAACCGTGCAGCGTCACTGAGTTCTGGTTTGAAGAGTGTGCCCGTGTAATTACAGGCCATTAGTCATTTCAGGTTTGTCCCTGGGACGACGGAGACCACTTACTGACAGATGAGCCATTACCTTTTTTGACATTCAAATTATAAAAAAACAAGCTATATTTATTCCTTACCTTCAGCCTCACATTTCAAATACTGCTCCTGAAGAAAGGCGTTTAACTTCAGGTCTTCTAAGGCGCACATTTGAGGTACAGAGTACTTTCCACTGCCCAGCATGCAATATTCCAAGATTAATTCTCCACCAATATTATCTATAATCCATGGGAAAGTTCTGGTGAAGAATTCCACATCCGTGTGAACATCGCCATACACGGTAATGTTGTAGGCAGCGTGTGTGCTAGCAAAAATGGCGGATAAGAACAAGATAATCGTTTTAAATATCTTTTTTACTCTTCTTCTAGTCAAACAAACAAAGGGTGATTCTCGGAATCACCGACTAAAAATACATTTATCTTTTACTTGCAGAAACAAAGAATTGTGTTGTAGTTTTTAAGTTTATCAGCAAATAAGTAATGTTATTTTTTAAATAATGATTATTTTGATGCAATGAACTTTATATACTTAGACGTGTACAGTCGACGATGATTGTGCTAAGGATCAGTTGGAATCAATTCTTATTTATTTATGTACTCACAAAACACTTAGAAAATTAAAAAAAAACATAAAGATAGAAGATCACAAAGGTAGTGCTATTTTATTAGAATTCCTCTCTTTATTCTATGACGTACCGTGCCTAGGAAAGTACGTTAAGCCGTTGGCCCCGGTTGTCATACCTGGGGGCCAAGTCTGCTATTTTCAATGATTGGTCAATCGACCATACCAAGGCAACACCATGACCATTGTGCCAATTGTTTGTAACCTCCTAAATTCATAATGGCGTGACAGTGGTCCATATGGAACTCAAAATGTATGGGAAATGTTTTTTGCGTTTTATGACTTTTCTAGTACTCAAACCTCAATTGGTCCAATAGAGGTTTTTGATCCTTATAAGAAAGAGGATCGATTGGCATAAAAAAAAGTTTTTGTGAAAATTGCCCATTTTCCTGCTGACGGTACATTTTTTTCAAAATCTGTGAATGGGGATCAAAATTCCATAAACAATTATGGATAGCTGCAACGGATAAGGTACTTCCCCTTACTGCCCCGCTGAAAGTTTCCACCCTGTATATGTCCGATCGTCAGGATTTACTCTGTTAGATTCAGACATCATGTGGGCATAAGGTGGGTTTCGTGCAATGAAAACACACTGGGTACGAATGTACGATACACAGCGTTTATTAAAATTACAAACTGACACAATCACTTCAAATTACAATTACCACGATAGCTGCGCACAACAAAACGTAGGACAGTTACGAAACGTCCTCACAGCTCGATCACCAGATAAGGAATCGCCGACTTGGCGCGTTCTCCTCAACCTCGTAACTGACCGGAAATGCTCCGACTCTGTCGCAGCGCGCCAATTCTAGTCTTGATAGTTGCCGCTAGGTGGCGCACCTAGTCTTGTTGTAAACATTAAATGCCGGATGCGACATATAATAAAACTCGAAAAATAAAAACTTGACGAGTTTTTTCTATTTCCGTATATTTTTTTTTTCTTGCTAAATTTCATGATTGGTCAACGGCAAGTAAGTACCGGGTTTTGATTTATTTGCGAGCATCAAAATATGTCGCATAAATGGTTGTATTTTTTATTGCGTTGACTTACAAGCTTATTTTTTTTAGAACTCCAAGTGTTTGCAGACTTACGTATTTGATATTAATTTCAACTTTATACCTCTATGCGTCCTCGAGAAAAAGGGTATTGACTAACAGATGGACGGACGGACAACGAAAGTGATCCTATAAGAGTTCCGTTGTTTCCTTTTGAGGTACGGAACCCTAAAAATGGAGGCTGTGGTGTCAGTCTTTATCTTTTTTTCATCATTATCTGCTTATCCTTTTCTCAACATGTTAGGGTCGGCTTTCAGCCCAGCAGCTGCTTCAATTTCTTTCAACTTCATGAATGGCGTCATAAAATCTACCTGGATTTAATATAGTGGTTTGGTAAATGGCATTGGATATTGTTTGGTTTATTGGCGAGCTCTTAGTGTTTAGGACGCAAAATAAAATATGTGACGTTGTTCCACCGGTTACATTCGGCGGAGTTCCGCTGAAAAGATTCACTCGTTTTAAATACCTGGGGCACTGGGTCACCGATAGGCTGTCGGATGACGCCGATTTAGAGAGGGAACGTAGAGCATTGGCTGTCAGGTGTAACATGCTGGCTCGCAGGTTCGCACAGGTTTCGTTCAGAGGTTAAAATTACACTGTTTAGGGCCTACTGCCAGTCGCTGTACACGTGCGCCCTTTGGGCTGGGGCTTCTGTAGCGCGTCCCGGATGTTCGCGGACGTACGCGTTCCGGATTTCGGCTCTCAGCTGCGTCTGCGGATCGCATCAGTGGTGCGTTGGGTGCGCGACTGCCCCAACAGCCTCGTAGCTACTGTAGCTGGCAGGGTGGATGGCCTAATGCTATCTCAATGGATGGCGGCACACAGACCGTTATTCAGGTATATGAGATAAATAATATAATACTATCGAGTATACATTCAATCATCAGTGGCAAAAATTTGAAATAGACAGCGCCTTTAAGCGCCGTTATTCCATGTATGTCGTGTGGGGCGTTGATAGCTGCGCCACAGTATTTTACTTTTGCAGCAATCTTCGTGTCTTTTGTTAAGTTATCCCTAAATTGTTCCTAATAAATAAATAAATAAATAAAGTCGTAGCAGTAAGAGTGATTTTGTTAATTTTCTGCAAGCGTTATCACTTATATGCGGTTAGACTCTATAATCAGACAATACTGTTCTGGGAATAGGCCTTCTCTCTGTGAGAGGGGGAGTGGGCCGTAATCCACCACGCGGGTTGGTAGATGTCACATGTGTTCGAATGTTTGGTTCTAAGACATGTTGATTTGGAGGTATTTTTGGCTTCTATCAAAACTAACTTCAAACTTATTTTATCGACTTGTGTTGTCAACTGTATCGCTGATATTTTGTGATAAGATACAGGGAATTTCTTTAATCTATAAAATTGTTGTTTTCTATATCTATGTGTAAATATTTGAGTAATTAGTTTACATGGAAAATAACATAACATAAAATCGTATATGGAGTCCCCGCAAGGTTAGGCAGAGGTGTACCTATGTACCTTAGTACACCACATTTCGCCAGTTATGTATAAGTAAAGAAAAACATAAACAAAAGAACAACAAGGAAAATTAAAATTAATGAGTAATTATTTATTTAATCAGTGATAATGTGAATCATATGTGTCATCAGTAAAACTGTACTACCGGTTTATTGAGCAATGGCGGACCAGTGCTAACGAACTTGTTGGTCGTGGATTCGAACCCAGGCAGGCACTTTGTGTAAATAATTTCATCACCACTGCTCTCAAAACGGTGAAGGAAAACATCGTGAGAATAGAGGCAAGTCTTAGAACCAAAAATTTGAAGACATGTGACATCTACCAACCCGCACTGGGTCCACGTGGTAGATTACAGCCCACACCCTCTCGAAGAGACGAGGCCTGTGTCCCAGCAGACTATAGTGACGAGACTATACTGCCCTGATAACAAAGAATGCAGTAATCGACATTTTTGAGATTTTCACTTTTTTCCAGAAATGGCATCCCAAGAGGTTCACGTACATGAAAATAAAATATTTTCATAAAAAAAATCACTCGAAGTATGTTTTTTATGTAATTATTTTCGCCGTACTTGCATAAAAACTGCTTCAATGATAAGAAAAAACGCAGTATTAAACATGGCCTAAGAAAGAATGCAGTACTTGCAAGAATACCCTAAAACAGAATGCAGTAATATCCACTACTTTATTATTTTGTTTTAAATTCAGTAGACAAATTGCTAAATTAAAAAGCAGTACTCCACATTACTGTATTTAAGTGTAGTAAAGGCTTGCGAAGTCGTAGCAGTGCGATCAATTGCCGCGTTTTTTCTTAGTAAATCAGATCGGCGACGTCATTCGGTGGAGTAATACGTGTGCCACGAGCGGGACTTCGGTGCGCCTCTTGTTGTTTTTTATTTTATTTTATTTCACCCTAATGCTGCATATTATAAGAACATGAAGTAGGTTTTTAACATCCGTATAGTTTACTCAATACTTTATTTGCATTCCACGATGTAAAAACTTAGGTCGTAGCTAAGAGACTAAAAAAACCTTAACCTTAAAATGCACCTATATAAATCCTTGAGAAGACACAGTACACTTCAACTTAGTTCCGAGCATATAATAATGGCAATAATTACTAAAAAATAATGCAGTAATCGACTTGTGCTACGACATAATGCAGTAATACGCGCAAGTGCTGCATTTAGTTTTAGTATCCTGTGACTCGGAAACGACCTGATACTAAACCGAAACGCAGTAATACGTATTATAATTGCATATATTAGTAAATTAAATAAAGGAAAATTATCTTGTAAAAGCTTGATTCTTTTCCGAATTTTTAGATACGAGTATATATTATGACCAATAAAATACGAATATTTTGCTCAGATGATATGAAATATGTTTTTTGCGTTTATCTCGTAACCGCCATTTTGCGATTACTGCATTCTTAGTTATGACGGCAGTATAGTGGAAATTATTTATTCCAATTGGGTATCAGATTATAAAGATCCCTATTTCGTATATATGCAGTTTATGATACAGCTGACAAGATAATATTTTTTTTGTAATGAAAAAATTATTTAAAAAATATTAAACGGCTGTTCATTTATAGCCGACTTGCATGATCACCAAACAATATAGCTCTTGCATTACGTTTCAGTGCCTCGTTGTTCTACGGTCGTAAGTCGTAATCCAACCTAGGAATCAAGTTTTAGTTACAAGGAGTTTTATGCCACTATTCCAACTAGGCGGCTGCCTACTTTCTGCTTTAACTAGCCCCCCCGCTTTGCACATTTTATACGACTTGACAAAACATTAAGATTTCTTTGTTATATGTATGGAAGGTTAAGCTACGCTTGCCGCGGTTGGTCCGCGGCATACCAAGACCCCTCCGTGCCGCTGTTGGTCCCGGTTGTCATTAATGTATCTATATCAGTCGTTACGGGTCGTCAGAAGCCAGAAGGTGTGACCACCACTCTTACCAAGGGGTATTGTGTTACCCAGTAACTGGGTTGTGGAGGTTAGATAGGCCGTCGGTCCATGTAAAATACTGGTATTCAGCTGCATCTGGTTAGACTGGAAACCGATCCCAACATAGTAGACAGATTGATCTATGCATATTATAAACTATAGTCACTTTTCGTGTAGGTATGTTTGTGTGACCGCATTGTTCTTCTGAACTACGGTTTTCACCATAATTTAGAGAATTTCTTCCGCATGGGTTAGGTGGTAAGAGGTGTCAGACTTTTGGGCTTCCGACTACCCGTAACGACTAAAAAACTCTTATTAATTTTGATTAAGTATACTTACAAAAGCTTGTTCCACCTACAGTGCCCGTAATCATAAGCTGTTTCGCATAATAACACATTATATTTTAGAAAAAATCACCACGAATAAATTCCACATTTCTGGAATCGACGAAAAAACTTTCAAAATGAGTGTAGCGCACTCACCGATTAACCATGTTGACTGACATAGTGATGTGGCTCTGGATATCGATTTAGTTCATGTCGATAAAATAAACATTAACAGGTCAATAAATACTGGACTATTTGTCCCCAATAAGCCTGGTTTATTACTGATAGAGTGATAAGAGCGTCGCACAAAGACTGTTGATATAAAAGTCCCGCATAACGAGAATCTTGAAAAAGCTGACACCTCAAGTATCTTGGCTCTTGACGTTGTCAATATGTGAGATGTAGACTCGGCAATCAATGTGCCGATAGTTGTTAGTTATAGCTGATGGTATAATAGCCATGAGTTTCGACCGACACATCAATCCTCAGGTGTCCAAGCTCTTGAAGCAACTGCCTAACGAGAGCCATTTGGAGCAAGGCTTGATCCTGAACGTATTGTTGTTAAGAAGTTCCTCTCTCTGGAACCCTTATTTAAAAGCTTGGATCCTGTTCCCGATACTGGTGGAGCTTATTGTTTAAGATTAAAATTGCAAAATAGCTTCTTAATAAAAATCTTAAATTCACTCAGGCAACGCACAGCCTAAACTGCTGGGCTAGAAGCATGAAATTTTGCACGAGAATTCCTTTATTAACGAAAGTCAGCAATAAGGAAGGAGTATGAAAATTCATCCCCAAAAGGGGTTAAATAGGGCATGAAAGTTTGCATGGAAGTTCGTAGTTTGTTGATGGTATATCCCATCGGCTACATCCATCCCATCGGCTTGTTCTGTAATACAAATCATCGTATGAGTCGTAACAACAATTGTGGGTACAATAAAAAAAAGCATCGACATCAAAAATGCTTACGAACATCACTATTTTTGCGTGAAAGAGCGTTCGGCATTTGACCCAATCCCGAAGAGAACAATAATTTACATGCACCCCGGGGCCGCATGCACCCCACCCCTGGCTTCACCCCCTTTTACCCCATTTACCCTAGCGCGGAATTTTGTCACAAAAAAGCAGTTTTTTCGCAACAAATTGAACAGCCGAATTTACATATGTATAAGACTCAAGAGTTTGTAGAAACCATTAACAAACGACTTCAATAAACACTTCGGCTGCCCCGTTGGTCTAGTAGTCTCAAGTCGCAAGGGCGATTGGGTCCTGGGTTCGATTCCTAGGTCGGGCAAAGTTATTGGGGTTTTTTTATACATAGGTACATCATATTACATTCTTTTCTCTGTAGCGACTTTCGGTATCTCGGTTCACTCATGCAAAGCGATGGCGAAGTAGATCGGACGGTTAAGCATAGAATTAACACTGGATGGTAAGAGGAAGTCTGAAAGTGGCACCGGTGACTGAAAAGTTGTAGGGAAATCGGTTGTCATGGTATGGGCATGTGTTGCGGAGGAATGAGGAAAATGCCGTGAGGAAAGTTTTGTGTATGAATTTCGATGGCTATAAGAGTAGGAGAAGACCAAAGAAAAGATGGATGGACTGTTTGAAAGATGATATGGCTAGAAAGGGAGTGACTACCGAGATGACGACTAATAGAGAGGTACCTATGGAAAAAAGACATGTTGCGCCGACCCCAAATAAATTGGAATAAGGGCAGGAGACTGATGATGATGATGATTTCTCTGTAGCAAGCCTGCTCAGTATAGTTTATTATAGGCTAATTAATGATACAAAGATCTTTTGGCGCCTGAATGACATTGACAGTGGGGCGTTGTTCCAACCAGGTCCAGACGAAAACTAGCGTCAGGCACTAGTTGCCTGGCATTTTTGCTGAATTTTAATATTTTTTTTGGTCTACGATTTCAGTTATTTTGTGAAAATTAAGGCCTTTAACCCTAAAACCAAAAAAAACTCATTTTACGATTACTTTTTTAATAATTATCTACTCAACGGATTTTTTCGTGATAACGTGTATTTGCGCAGGTATCGTCGAATGGTTAGTCGGCCACAAGTTCTGTGGGTGGTCGTGATACACTGCGATTGGGGTACTCCAGTACCAATACCAGCTTGGGGAAATAAGTATTGGGAATATACTTTGGGAAAAAGCGGTCATCAGATATTCCAACCCCTTCATATTCTAAATCTGGGCAATGTTCGTCATGTCCAAGGTCAAAAGACCATAAATCACGAAAAGTGATAAATGTAAAAATGTATAAGTAGATAATATGTTTAGATCACCAAAAATAATGCCAAAATTGTTAACTAAAGATTTTTTACTTATATGACATGTTTAGTGCCCTAAAAGTCTGAAGGTGATTTTAATAAATTTCGTAGCACTTACGTTTTATTTATTACTTTGTATTAGGGGTACTCCAGTACCCTTGGGTACCTACTGTTACTTAAGTTTTTTTATGGGTACGGTTCTTGGGTTAAACTGATTGGTTAACCGTTGGTTCTAAAGGTTAACGAACGAAAATAGATATAGACGTCGCATTTCCTAATTCAATGTTTTGTAAACATAACGAATAATGATATCAACATCCGCATACCCACCTAACGACATCTATGACGTAAATCCAAAATTATTGTTGTTTAAAAACAACACAAACGCTAAAATCCTCGTCCTCTTAGATTAAAAATGTCCTTTGCGAAATATAAATCATGATACTACTATCGCCATCTAGTAAGTTTGTAGCACACTACAGTTATAAAAAGTTGCCAGCAGATGGCGTTGTTAGTAATTATTGATTGTACAGTTTGGCATTGTTTGCAGCAGGTAAGAATGCCTTCGTTTTTAAAAGTCGTGGATTACTGTAATCTAAAATTATCGAGCCGGAGTTATGAAGTTGGTAACAGCAGGTCAGTGACGCACGAAAAGTTTGCCCGTAATTTTCATGGTGCTGCGTTTAATATGATTTGGTGCTCGAGTAGACCACTATTGCTTGCTTCAGTCGTAGATTATTTTGTTTCCTAAGAGATTACCTTTACAACAAAGTCACTACAGCCAACAGCAATTCCATTGTAAAACAAAAGTTCAAAATTGGCTTCAATCTCAAAATCTCTTTTAGAGTGTTTTTAATTATTTTTGTTAATAGTTTTTATTTTTTACGTTTTTTGTTGTAGTACCCACCCCACACAAATTCTAATACCACTACCTGCTATGTAAATAACAGTGACAGGAAGCTAATATAACATCATCCTTACAGAGTAGATATGTGGGAAAAATACGTATTATTGAAGCTAACTCAAAAACTGCCCAAAATTTCTAGGCTTGATTATTGATAGGCAGCTCAACTGGAAGGATCACATTGAAGCGCTATGTAAGAAAATTAGTAGTTCATCGTATGCCCTGTATAAACTTGCTCCAACAGTAAACACAGATGCACTACTCACAGCTTACCATGGTCTTGTTGCATCTGTATTAAGATACGGTATTATATTTTGGGGTAACTCTACAAACAGAGAAGCCGCTTTTAAAGCGCAAAAGCGATCCATCAGAGCCATGTTTGGACTACAAATAATGGACAGTTGTGAACCATACTTCAAAAAATACATAATTCTGACAGTCCCGGCTCTGTATATTTATGAAACTGCCTTATTTGTTAAGTTGAATGCACACTTGTTTCCCCATGTATCAGCTACTGTTAAACGTAACAGGCGGAATGATATGTTACGCGGACGTAGAGCAAAAACAGCCTTAATGTGGAAAAGAATATTCTGCATAGCTCCGCAAGTTTATAACAAAATTCCTAAATCAATCAAAGAGTTAAACTTAAATGGATTTAAAAATAAACTTAAAGACTTGCTATGTAATAAATGTTATTATAATTTAAATGACTATTTGAATGATACTTTGACATCCTAATATAATTGTAATATTTTAAACTTTGACATCTAACTCTTTGATACTCTGACATTCAAATTATACTCTGACATCCTAAATAGATTGTGTGTGTATATGAATTTATTTTGAACTGACAAATCTCAAATTGTAATTAGTAAGTAACCTAATAATTGTATGTACCTACCTAATATTTGCACGCCACACTTGGCAGAATGTGATGATACCATAGACCAGCCATACTCATTGTGTTCCGCGGAACCCTAGGGTTCCGCAAAGCCTCTGTGGGGGTTCCGCAAAAATACTGGTCAGAATAAAAAAATAATACTAAAGGAGTGTCTACCTACTATATTTTATTTTACTCTGGTACCTGAGTAGCATAATATCAATCTAAATATTTCAACAAAAGTAAAAAAATATGTAAATTTTAATGTCAAGTAATATGATTATTAATGAAGAATACACATAAAACCATTTTTGATTACTTTAGGGCTCCGTCAAATATTTCGTTTTCGAAAAGGGTTCCGTCTCCAAAAAAGTTTGAGAACCACTGCCATAGACTAATTCTTAAGACCATAAAATGTACCATATTCTGACAAATAAATGATTATGATTATGATTAAGCAGCCTTTACCAAATAAAAAATAATTACAAAAATCGGTCCACTGTTGCCGAAAATATCGATAAACATACATCAAAATACATACAGGCGAAAATAGAAGGTCCTACTTTTTGGAGCTGGTTAAAAAGCACCTCGACATGTCCTACGTACAGTACCAAGTTAGAAGACCAGGTTTTGATTATCACACACTATACACCCAAACCCCAGTTTACTGTCAAACTTTTTTTTTTGTTGCTTTAATTATTTTTATCTTCTATCCCAACATTATCATCTACATATTAGTAGATGTGACTTTCTATAACTGCTACTTGTCCGGGTAGTTTGGAGGCCTGGAGATCTGTAACAAAGATATTCCTAGTACAGGCTCAAGTCATTGTTACGAACAAAATCATTAAGTGGTGGTGTAACTCATTAATAAACTATGGAGTCTGAGAGATAGTTCTGTAGAGTAATTTCATGGTTGATCCTTTTTTATAAATACACACTGATGTATTGAGACGAGCAAGCTTGTTTAATGTTACCAACCAGGGTCAATTCCAATGAAAGACGTATAGGGTTGCTAAAGATTGGCACATAATTATAATTGTGTTTATGACAATCCGGACCGTAACTGACAGTGGCTCCGGGTCACAATTTTAGTTCCCAAACGGAACTTTTATTCATAATATCATTAGAGAATTATATGGTAGGTAGGTGTACTTATTATGCGATTCTGTTCATGTTATTCAAGTATGTATACCAAGACCTGTAGCTTATTTTTAGAAAAACCTACTTAAGAGCCTATACTACCGCAAATGGCTTAGCATGATCCTTCGTTATGTCAAATGTACTGCAGCAATAATTTTGAAATAAATATATGGTAAAGATGAGGATTAATGTTAAGTACCTACTATGTTTGATGAAAACACGATTCCATAAAATTTTCTTGTTAGAAAAAAAATCCAAAGTTACCTCCAAACCGAACAATAAACCGCTGGAATTCAAAAAATACTTCAAATTAGATAATATTACCTGAACTAACTATAAAGCAGGCCTAATGTTATTTTTTTTTAAATTACCATTATTTTCACCGTAAAAAGAAATAAACTAAAATATCGGTCCCTTGGCGTCTTCTCCCTGCCACCCTGTCTCGCTTGCTCACGTGACCGCGGGAATAGTGCGCGAGCGAGATAAAGAGTGAACAACCCTTAATATGAACAATTCTAACATGTGTGGTCTGCCCAAAACAGACATCTATAACAAAAAAACCATCCCTGCCTCTGTAAGAGTGAAACGGCAAGCATACTCTCCCGACTCAACGCTCCACCGTCCTTGAACGAGCCCTATAATTCCCGACACCGTCTATCTCCTTCATTTAATTCCATTCGAAATTACAAATAGCTTCTTAGGGCGTTCCCAACAATTACATTTGAAACTTAAGGCTATTTCAAACAATTTATGACGGCTCTGACTTTTGAAACTCGATTTGGGGAACTTCCCAAAATGATCGCTCAGATTTGTCGGCAGTTTTAATGGGGGGTCAAAGGATTTCGGGCGCGTTGCGAGTGTTAGCGTTTAGATTGTTTACAAGCTGTTAAATAGAACAATTTAATAGGGGCAGTGGTGGCGAAGTGGTGACGGCCCCGACTTACGAGTTGTGTAGGTAGTAGGTTCGAATCTAGGCAGGCGCTTTACTTTGTGTAAAAAATTTCATCACCACTGCTCTCAAAACTGCGAAGGAAACATCGTGAGGCAACCGGCATGACCTAGAACCATTTCGAAGACATGTGACATCTACCAACCCGCACTGGGCCCGCGTGGTAGATTACAGCTTACTCCCTCTCGCAGAGAGGAGGCATGTGTCCCAGCAGTGGGAACACTATAGACTGATTATGTAAATAGAATAAACATAACATCACGTCTGTATTCCTCAAAGGTTTGGGCAGAGATGTACCTATAGTACACCCACAATTCGCCAGTTATGTTTAAGTCCTATGTAATAGGGGGCGAGCCTATTGGCATCATTCGGTCACAAAATCCAGACTCCTGCTACTGGAAATTACAGAAATTCCTGATAGAAAAACTCAATAACACTTTGCACGACCAGGGAATCGTAACCCAGGACCTCATAATATGAGGTATCAGTAGCACATACCAATGAGGCAAAAAAACAGATCAGATGGATTATTTTTAGGGTTCCGTACCCAAAGGGTAAAACGGGAACCCTATTACTAAGGCTGTCTGTCTGTCGTCTGTCTATCTGTCTGTCTGTCGGTCTGTCTGTCGGTCTGTCTGTCTGTTTGTCCGTCTGTCACCAGGCTGTATCTCATGAACCGTGATAGTTAGACAGTTGAAATTTTCACAGATGATGTATTTCTGTTGCCGCTATAAAAACAAATACTAAAAAACAGAATAAAATCAATATTTAAGGGGGCTCCCATACAACAAACATGATTTTTCGTTTTTGATAACAGCAACAGGTAGCATGAACTATTCACAGAATATTTCGTTTTATATTCACTTTAAAAATAAATAATTAAATTAAAATAAAACAAATATTTAATGGGGGCTCCCATACAACAAACGTGACTTTTTTGCCGGTTTTATAGATAATGGTACGGAAGTCTTCCTGCGCGAGTCCGACACAAACGCGGGCGAAGACACGGGCAGCTAGCAGCTAGTTTATAATATAAATGATAAAACATAATTATTATATTCATTAAATACCATAACAATAACAGGAAACATTCAACACTATGTAAAAAATAATAATTACAATTTAGGTACCTACAAAAAGCAAAATTTCATGATTAAGTACGGTTTTTTTATTTATTAGTTATTCAGTTAAATTCAGGAAAAATCTGGTCAAGGTTGATTAGTAAATTAACTGTTAAATATTTCGACTTTTAATAAGTACAATTGAGGCTGAATATTCACAGGTTCCAAGGAAAATATCAATCCCGGAGCCGCTCGTTATTTATTTATTTTATTTATTCAAACTTTATGCACAAGTTAAAAAATATCAGTCAACCTTAGGGTAACGCAGAGACAAAACATGGCAAGTGCAACGTACGGGAAAGACAAGTCATAGACTGACCGAGGATCATCGCTACTCCTCTCTCTTTACCATTAAATATGCAATACTAAAATCAAGTTGAAAATAAAAAAAAACGACTGTGCTTTAGACCACACGACTGAAGTAAAACTTACAAATAGTAATACTAATTATACTTACGTACAACAATAGGCCTGCACTGCGTTTTAGATATACGAAACGTAACTGGCTATGAGAGAAAGAGAGAAAGAAAATGTGTGCTCGCACCTCTCTCTTGCACCTACAGTAATATACGAAACGTAACTCTCTCTCTTTCTATCTTCACTAACTTATATCTTCCTCTCAATGTCCGTTCGCTCGCTTCCGTAACGCTCTGGTCACGCATTCACCAGCTTCCTCCCCAAGTCAAGCGTGCGTAAAGAAGTTTTACTTTAATAAAATAAAAAAATATAAAATCATCAAATCAAAAATAGACACATACACATAATTAAACTCACACCTTCCCATGGGGGTAGACAGAAACTACGGAACTCCACCTGCTATACGATCCTTACATACCTACTCCTTTTGCTTCGATCACGTCCATACATCTGGTCATACACGCACGCCGGTTGCGAGCACTACGCACTTGACCATTCTGAAGAGCATCACTAATAAGGTCACTAATATGTCCCCCTAGGGCGTGGGCGTTTCTACTCACATTCGCCTTGTATACAAAATACAATTGGAATTAAATTACAGGTAACAACCACCATTACTCACTACTTGAGTAATCTTTTCGCCACGGCAGCTTTCGCACGGCAGCACGGCAGCTTTCGCAGATACTAAGACCACAACTTTACCGGTGACCATTCATACATTTCGTTAGAAGACGAACGTTTTGCTAAATGGATGCTTGGGTAATTGACCTTAACTGTTTTCAGAGTCATTAATTTTTTTTTTGAGTATTATAATTTTCTTTGTTCAACTGGGAAACTGAAAAATGGGCCTGTCTGTTACCATCGTAATAAAGTGATACTTACTTGACTTTTATTTCTGAAATCTATGAAATACTTACTTTTAGAAATACGTACATTACTTACCTACTGAGTACGTCTTCCATTGACTTGAATGTGCCCTGGCGGTTGAGAGTGTGTCATGCTCACTCAAATGTCTCGCTGATGGTGGCGTGTGTGTTGGATCATTAAGTTCCCTTCAAAATGGTTGGGCTGAATGGTGCTGATCCATGCATCATGTTCGTAAACGAGCGAAGTAAGTAGGGACTGGCCATCTCTTAGCTGCCACGGCTTATTTTAACTTATTTGAATTGTTTTTTTTTTGTTTGTATCTTTTTATTACAGACGTTACTAACGTGCACGTCTTTCTACATTGTTCTCACATGAATAATTTCAACATGAATGATGTAACCAATACCTTGTAACAATATTTTAATTTAAAAAAGAGTGTCCGTTGAGTTTCTTGTCCGTTCTTCTCCATAGGAACCTACTACGCTTTGGAATGGACAACTAGCTTCTTCTCTCTGACTGATCGACCCCTTGACAATTCAAAAGTGCCTGTAATTAGTTTATTTGAAATTAATGCTTTGAGTTTGAGTTTGAATATTTATTAAGGCACCGCCGTTGCCAAAATCGGAACTAATCCCGCCATCTTGTTTTTGAATACATTTATAGTGATATTTCATAATACAATTGCACAAATCTTTACCAAACGCGTCCCTTGTCAACTTCATTCAAGTGACAACAGATTTTGTACATTTGCAGTGTTTCTGGCTAGCTCTAGAACTATGAGGGCATAGTCGCTTAATGCCTAGTTTACTGTATAGTGTATTTTTTTTTAAACGTTGCCCCACACTAGGAATTTCTCCCGTATCGTGGGTGCGTTTACAAACATTTAAACTCACATACACAAACAGCCAGACCCGGAACAACTATTTATAGATCATACAAATATTTGTTCCGTGCGGGAATCGAACCCGCGACACGCAGCGCAGCAGTCAATCGCTTAACCACTGCGCTAACCGTGCCGTCCGTCCGTATTGCTTGTCATTAGAAGCTAACCGTATCGGTTTTTCTCAAAAAAACGGCTTCTATTCACTAAGCACTAATTCATCATATTTACACGTAAGGTATTAGTGTAGATGACAAGTGCTAAGTTAACAAGCATCAACATTAGTTACTAAGCTCGTGTAAACGAGGCATTAATTATTGAAACTTTTTCCCAGTACTAAAAAAGATACACACCTAAAGCGAGACTATCATCACATCACATCACACTAATATTAGAAAGGCGAAAGTTTGTTACTCCTTTACGCTCAAACGGCTGGACTGGTGGTTTGTATAGAGGTAGCTGACACCCTGGATTATGACATAAGCTACTTTTTATCAAAAAAGCATCATCATTAGTTCAAAAAATCCTACTGAAAGATTATTTCTGAAATAATCATTCAGTAGGATTTTTTGAACTTAGAGAAATGTAATGCTGATTCGATTGATTATAATTCTGTAAAGCCATATTTGTTACGGCCGCGAATCATATTTAGATCAACATACAACCTGTTACTGACCTGCAAATTGCAAAAAACATAATAAAATTTGAATTTCGCGGGCTACCTTAGCGCATCCCCCTTAATAGCGTACGGCTACATAATTATCAAGCTATCCATGTCCAGTTTAAGCTGATCTCGCATTGTCTAGGATTTCCGTACCGTACCGTAACTTTAAATTGTTAAGGGGGAAACGCTTATTTTAAAAGATACTTATTGTATGGGTGCAGGCGGGTTCGCAATGCACTACGGATTTCCTTACTCTTTACCTGTGTACAGTGCCCGGTCGTAAATATCGAGCACTATATCGAGATATAGAATCTGAGGTAAAGCACTCGATTGGATTAAAAGCTACCTAAGCATCAGAAAACAATGCGTCGAAATAAATCAATTAAATGATCAACTTGTTACTTCCTTCCCCTTTCCCCTTTCTTGTCCCCATTCAGGTCTACTTTCATAAAGAAATAAATTCAGTGTTCCTCAGGGAAGTGTACTAGGCCCTCTTCTCTTCGTTATTTACATAAATGATATACCTCAAGTGACATAATATCAATTCATATTAATTGCGTATGATATTTCGGTTACGAATTTTCCGTAGTAACCGGAAAATTCAGACAGCAACTACGTGGTGCAAGTTTATTATTGCCCGTGTACCATCAAATTAAAGCAAGAATTGACTTGCACCATCTAAACAACAGGTACAATTCTTGCACGATACGGGTAGGTTAGTAGCCGTTCAAAACTGGTACAGTTGTAACCGGCACGTACAATAAAATCGCATACAATTCAGGCATGAGAATGTTCTATCATTCAAATATGAGCGAACGACACAACTTAAAAAAAAATCTTGAGACGATGTTCAATAAAATTGAATGAAATATTTGGCAGCGCAAATACGGGCAGTACTTGAATCAAGGACGTGCAACTTTGGGTTTAGACGAGGCAAAACTTGCATGCAATTATTGCCTTGGTGTAAACAGAAGTCGCATGCAATAATTGAATGGCAAAACTTGCATTTAATTATTGTATGCCATTTTATGGAAATCGTACGTGTGTAAACACTTGCATACAATTCTTGAATAGCAATAATTCAGCGTGCTTTATGACATGCGATTATTGGTCTTGAACGTTCTAGAAACTTACACTGTGTAAATGGGGCTTTAAGGACAATCAGCAATCCTGCCAGGGTTGCGAGTTTGTCCGAAAGGGATATCGTGGCCCTGGCACACAGGCAACTGGAGGAACACGGGTGAGTTTTAGTCAGTAAAAGTCTGACACGCCCCTCCGCCCAGAGCGGGAGAAGTTATTTGATAAATACCAACCCAGAAAAAAGGAAAAAAAAGGACAATCAGCAATCAATCTAACAGTGAATGTACCTAAAACTAAAATTTTACAATTTTCTTACTATAACAATTCTCAAATAAAACCCGTATATTTATAACTACTATAAAAGAAACGGGCCAAGTGCGTGTCGGATCACGCACAATAAAGGGTTCCGTAGTTAGGATGAATTTATCCCTAAAACAAACTTAACATTGTAGTTGAAAAACATGTTCTCCCACACATTGGTATACGCCACGGTGAATTTTCCAACTGAAAATGTAAGTTTGTAATCGCAAAAAATGTTTTTTTTATGTGATAAACTACAAATTAACAATTTTCGGACTTTTTCCTATACTTGTGCTGTAAGACTTTGCTTCTTGCCAAATTTCATGATACTACGTCAACGGGAAGTACCCTATAGGTTTTGATTTATTTGCGAGTATCGAAATATGTCGCAATAATGTCGCTTATATCGCCGTATTTTTTTATTGCGTTGACTTGGAAGCTTGATTTTTTTAGAGCTTCAAGGGACCATAGACCTATTTGATATTAATTTCATCTTGATACCTCTACGCGTTCTTGAGAAAAATGATCTTGACAGACTGACAGACAGACAGACGGACACCGAAGTGAACCTATAAGGGTCCCGTTTTTTCCTTTTGAGGTACGGAACCCTAAAAACACTAAAATTGTAGAAGTCCTTGATACAACATTTTTGGGTATTATCTTAGAACGTTGTAATTGGAAAGCACACACAACTCGCTTAATTATGCTCTAATCTAAATAAATTATTTTGTTATTAATACTCTAAAAATGCTCAAGTCAAAAAACTGCTATGGCTGCGCCGGGTCAGTTCTTAGATAAGATCTTCTTATATGGGGCAATTCTTCTCAGGCTAAAAATGTCTTCATCACACAAAAAGAAATGTGTCAGAGCAATCTGTCGGGTTGGACCGTTTGAATCTTGTATACCTTTATTTAAGAAATTAGGATTACTAATAAGGGAATATTTATTTTTAGTAACGAAAATATGAATATTAAAAAAAAATCACACATAGAATTATAGATAATAAAACAAAAAAAAACATGAAAATATCTTAAGTAATTTTAAAGTAATATCGTTTTTTATGCTTTGGGTAGACATTACTTTCTGAATTTATTTCATAAAGTATTTTACTACAATACTTAAATATTCACATACAGAATTGATGTGTATGCGTTCTAGTTTAACATACATTTTTTGCATAAGGTACTTGCATTATATGAAGGCGTAATAACAGATCAAAAGAAGTCACTAAAATCATATATCTGCGCCTTAAGACGCTGACAACAGCTAAAATGCGGTCACTGTCGGACTGCATAGAAAAGAAAGAGAAGCGCGATGACACAACGCTTGTATTTTATTCCAAATTATGAAGCAATTATCTATGTATTTACTCAAAAATGAGTTGAGTAGTCGAAAATAAAAACAACCAAGTTCTGCATTCAATTATGACGTTCTTTTTATTAGATAATTAATTACCAACGTACACACGGCTACAGATCAAGCTACAATACGCAACAATAAAATAATAAGCTAACAACAAATAACAAGCTACAAAGACACGTTAGCAACATAATAACAAACTACAATGAGAGAGTAGCTTATACTGGAAATGTATAGCTTGATATGTAGCCGTGTGTACCAACGTTGATATTTAATACTGATATTTTGGATTGGAACTCAAGGTAAAAGGTTAGTTTACCGTTAATTTATCGCGAGTTTTTTTTTCAAGACGTGATTTGGTAACAACTAAGTTCTGAGAAATACGTACAAGAATAATATAATTATATGTTATCCGTAACCACAAACTAATAGACTAGGCATTTTTTTTTTTGTAGACAAAGTCTACTTTGTTCATTTGCCTCATACCAGTGCCTTAACCAGCATCGAAACTCGAAAAATGAGCTCCTTATGTTTGAAACACCGCACCATCTACAGCTGTCGCCGCCGAATTGTGTAATACGGCGTATTACAAAACGTCTAGTACATAAAGGCGCTTTTTAGGGTTCCGTACCTCAAAAGGAAAAAACGGAACCCTTATTGGATCACTTCGTTGTCCGTCTGTCTGTCTGTCTGTCAGTCCGTCAAGACCATTTTTCTCAGGAACGCATAGAGGTATCAAGTTGAAATTAATATCAAATACGTAAGTCTATGGTCTCTTGAAGCTCTAAAAAAATCAAGCTTCCAAGTCAACGCAATAAAAAAATACGGCGATATAAGCGACATTATTGCGACATATTTCGATACTCGCAAATAAATCAAAACCTATAGGGTACTTCCCGTTAACCTAGAATCATGAAATTTGGCAAGAAGCAAGGTCTTACAGCAAAAGTATAGGGAAAAGTCCTAAAATTGTAAATTTGTAGTTTTATCACATAAAAAATAAATTGCGAATATCTCGCACATAAATCAAAACCTATAGGGTACTTCCCGTTGACCTAGAATCATGAAATTTGGGCAGAAGCAAGGTCTCACAGCACAAGTAAAGGAAAAAGTCCGAAAATTTTTAATTTGTAGTTTTATCTCATAAATTGTTGAAAGAAAAAAGAAAAAGAATCGTTTCTTAGGAAGTAGGGGAAGTGCAACGCTGGAGCCGAATAACAAGTTTCGAGCAGCCGAATCTAAAACTCCTCTCTTTATTACAAACGTTGATATTAATACCACAGAAAGTGATATTACTGAGTACATTCTATCAAAGACAAAGGTTTTAGTTACGCTTAAGAAAATGAATATGAAGAAACAGAAAAGTTACAATGCGTATAAAATTCTTGTACCACACGACAAGCTCACTTTGTTTATGAATGACAACGTATGGCTGGACGGTGTGTCTTTTCTTCGTTTTATTTACGTTAAGAAGGCAGCCAAGACTGATCATAATGAGGAACAGAATACGAACAGTAGATCTGTAAATGATAATTAAAATAATGGCTATTCTATCACAAGATATAAGTAAATCTACATTTATTTCGTTTAACTGCAAGTCGGTTAAAAGGTCAATTGATTGTGTGAGGGGGCTATGCAAGACTGCCGATATTATAGCACTTCAGGAGACATGGCTGCTCCCGCACGATATACCGTTCCTGGGCACCGTTGACCAAGACTTTGCATATACTGGGACGATGGCGGTCGACACTTCCGTGGGTGTTCTTAGAGGAAGGCCTTTCGGTGGAGTGGCGATACTGTGGCGTAGGAACGTGTTTAGGGAAGTGTCCGTCGTTGAGTGCAATAATCTGCGTATCTGTGCGATAAAAGCTTTGGTTGCTGACCGCGATATTCTAGTGTTCAGTGTGTATATGCCAACAGACACGGCAGAAAACCTACTGGATTTCACGGAGTGCTTTACAGAGGTATGTGCTATTGTCGAGAGTAACTCAGTTGAGGCAATATATATCTTAGGTGACTTTAATGCTCATCCGGGTGAGCTGTTTGGTAGGGAACTAGAGAATTTATGTGCGGATCAACAGTGGGTCTGTGCTGATATTGACATACTGAAAAGTTCTTTAAATAATTATACATTTATAAGTGATATGCACGGGTATACACGGTGGCTAGACCATTGCGTTGTTAGTTAGTCTGCACGGCAAACAATAAGCAATGTATCGATAAGATATGATACATTTTGGTCAGATCACTTTCCTTTACTAATTGAGCGTGACTTAAATTTAGTTAGACGTAAAACTAATGAACACTTGGAAGTGTCTGAGTGTAATAAGGTGATGTGGGGTAATAGATTGAATGAACAGATTGAGAAGTATAGAGAGTATTGTAATAATGAGCTAAAATTGATAGACTTTCCAAAAGAATGTACAACGTGTAGTTTTAGCATTTGTACGGATAGGGAACACCAACATATTTTGGACTTAATGTATAAAAGTATAATGTAACATTATCACAAGCCGCTATTCATAGCAGTAAATGTAATAATAATAAACGCAATAGAAAACATGTAACGGGTTGGAACAAACACGTTCAAGAAGCGCACAGGGATGCCAAACTTAGGTTTCAAACCTGGGTTTCGCATAATAGACCGAGGGACGGTAAATTGTATGAAGAAATGAGTGAGAGTCGAAAGGTATTTAAAAGAAAAATGGAAATGGTGTCAGGATAATAGTGAGCAAATAAAAATGGATATTATAGCCGAGCATCGTTCGACTAAGAACATTAGTGATTTTTGGAAAGCAACTAACAAGCTGAATTCTAGGTCTGGCCTTCCTGTGAGCGTAGGGGGTGTTAGTGACAGCGGAGATATAGTCGAGTTATTTAAAAAACACTTTGCAGTGAAGTCTCCACTGGGTCCCTCGGGAGCGGTGCCGCATGCTGTGCCTGTTGTGGCCGGTGATTTGTTCACTGTATCTGCCAAGCAAGTCGCCGACATCATAGGTAAAATGTCCAGAGACAAATCGCCAGGTCATGACGGGCTCAGTATTGAGCACTTGAGGTATGCCATCTTCCTCGTATTCTAGCGATGTTTTTTACACTGTGCCTGAGTCACTCATACTTGCCCACGGAGCTCATGAAAACCATAGTTGTGCCTATTGTCAAAAACAAAACCGGAGACTTGTCTGACATGGGAAATTACCGGCCAATATCTTTGGCTACGGTGGTGGCTAAGGTACTGGACAGTGTGCTTGACTCTGAACTGGAGGGACAACTCCATATTCATGACGCTCAGTTCGGCTTCCGAAGCGGACTATCCACAGAAAGCGCTATACTTAGTCTCAAGCACACTGCGCAGTACTACACAGGGAGGCGTACACCTGTGTATGCATGTTTCCTCGACCTCTCTAAAGCTTTCGACCTAGTTTCTTACGATATTATATGGCAAAAGTTAAAGCTTACGAACGTGCATGCACAGGTGCAGCGCCTCTTTCAGTTTTGGTACGGTAATCAGACAAAAAGCGTCAGATGGGCTAACAGCCTCTCCAACTCGTACAGGTTGGAGTGCGGGGTGAGGCAGGGTGGTTTGAGTTTACCGAAGCTCTTCAACTTGTACGTAAACGAGCTTATGGTTGGGCTCAGCAGTACTCGTGTCAGCTGCTCGGTTGACAATGTTTGTGTAAACAATATCAGCTACGCGGACGACATGGTGCTGCTGGGTCCAACAATAAGTGCATTAAGAAGGCTGTTGGCCGTTTGTGAAAACTACGCAAGTCAACATGGTATTTTTAACAATTGTCAGAAAAGTAAATATTTGGTCTTCAAGGCCTTCGGGAAAGGTCCATCCAGTGTGCCTCCAATTCGACTGAATGGAGTAGAGCTCAGTCGAGTGTATCTTTTTAAATATCTAGGACACTACCTTACTGAGGGCCTTGACGATCAAATGGATATTGAAAGGGAGCGCAGGGCGCTGGCGGTCAGAAATAATATGTTGGCGCGCAGGTTTGCTCGTTGCAGTTCACAGGCTAAAATCACCCTGTTTAAAGCATACTGCCAAACATTTTACACGAGCAGCCTGTGGACCACATATACTCAGAGATCGCTCAGTGCCTTACGAGTCCAATATAATAATGGATTTAGGATGTTGTTGGGGCTACCGCGTTTCTGTAGTGCTTCGAACATGTTTGCGGAAGCTAGGGTTGATGGCTTCCACGCCATCAGACGTAAAAGAACTGCTTCATTATTGAGCAGGTTGCGCGGTAGTTCTAACAACATCTTGCAGGTTATTGCGGAGAAATTCGATTCTCCAATTATGAAGGCGTTCGTCCGGGTTTTGATGGAATAACCTCTTAGTAGGATATTCGATCGAAACCAAAATGAATTCGTCCTAAATGTATTTTTCAATTTATAATGATTTTCTATTTTTGCTGTTCTTACTAACATAGTGTATAAGTCAGTGTTACTAACAAAGTGGACTAAATGTCTGAAAATAAAGAACTTGATTTCATTTGATAAAAAAAATTGCGAAAATCTCGCACATAAATCAAAACCTATAGGGTAATTCCCGTTGACCTAGAATTATGAAATTTGGGCAGAAGCAAGGTGTCACAGCACAAGTAAAGGAAAAGGTCCGAAAATTGTTAATTTGTAGTTTTATCACATAAAAAAATATTTTTTTGCGATTACAAACTTAAATTTTCTGTTGGAAAATTGACCGTGGCGTATATCGATGTATGGGAGAACATGTTTTTCAACGTCAATCGTAAGTTTGTTTTAGGGATAAATTCATCCTAACTACGGAACCCTTCATTGTGCGTGGTCCGACACGCACTTGTTTCTATTACGGCTGATTGACGTTCAGCCACCATGTCGTAATGATACGTTCATAGTTATACGTTATAGTAAAAGTTGTTTATAATGATGATTACAATGAGAAGATGAGAAGAGATTTCGTGTATGAATAGATAGACCTTATATATTTCGGCTAGGCGTTTTGTAATACGCCGTATTATACAATTCGGCTGCGACATCTACACTCTTATACAAGATATAAATTTCCTTCAATATACCGGCATTACGTTGGCTCGATTCCCTGAAGTTGAATAGTGGTAGGGCACGAAAACATATCGATATATTTTGATGATAATTATATTGTTTGGGTTTTTCCATCAGGAATTTCGCAGTATTAGTCCAAAGATGTATTTCATGGGATGTAAGTACTAAAATAAATACAATAACATCTCTGCTTACTACTTCGACGAATGCAGCCGTGATAATATTATTATGTTTAATTCGCGTCAAATTTAATGGCGGCTCTGTAGTGCGCTATTTGTTGCCCCCACCCCTCACCCCGCTGATACATGAATTCGTTACTGCGCAGCGACTCGCCTCATGTTCCGAGCCGCCATAAAGTTTGAATCAGGCTGTACTATGCATATTTTTTTAAGTGACAACATACCTAAGCCTCAATCAGGAAGCCAACATGTTCAAAACGTTAATTAGTTGGTGTAATCTGGGTGTTTAATATACCTCTGCCTAACCTCTCTCGGGATACAGGCGTTATGTTGTTTATGTTTATTTATCACTTATTTTAAGTTTCCTTAATACAGTGTAAGTCATTATTTTATTTTTAGGTACTAATTCTCTACTTTTTCTCTTCAATGTAAGATAAATACACATTTCTATTAATTAATAAATAATGCAGGAAATCAGCACTTACAGGATAGATCGCTTCACCGAGTCCGCTCACAAAGTAGGCGAGCAGTCCTGGGACGACCTATACCATCCAAAAATAGATTCGCCCATTTAGGACATTGCCAAGAGTTACCAAGGCCCAATAATTTCCTTACTCAATAGATTGAGGCACGAATCGTATCAATTTTTTTTTCCTAGCTATACTATCCGTGTGAACGAAACCATAGCGCGATTCAGAAACAAGCCTGAATGGTACAACGCCATCTATCGAGCGAGGGGTCAAACTTTTGCGCTTTAGTTTCAGTGTTTTTTTTTTGTAATTATGAAGAATATTGTCTTTTAAGATATGGTAAAAATACTTAGAAATTATATTTCATTGCTTTATTTAAGGTAAATATAATGTTTTTAAGCTACTTTCACAGCAAATAATTTTTAAACAAACTTAGTATCGATTCTTTTGCACGTCTCTAGTCGCCTTTGTGAGGCAATCTCCCTATTTACGGGCGTGCAGCGATGCAGACTCTATTAAATCGATGCTAGGGCGGTGTGTCACCTGAATTAATATCAAATATAGCACTACACTATCGTCTTTATTGAGATTGAGGACCCATTAGTTTGTTTATTAAAATACTGTATTTTATAAAAGCGTAGGTACTTTTTCATCTTTATTGTAATCTTA
The DNA here is from genome assembly GCA_963921375.1 of Tiliacea citrago. Lineage (NCBI taxonomy): Eukaryota > Metazoa > Arthropoda > Insecta > Lepidoptera > Noctuidae > Tiliacea > Tiliacea citrago. The sequence continues at coordinate 24,901,376 of OY992783.1, forward strand.
GAAAATATATCAAGTTTTTCTTTTCGTTATCTATTTCTAAACTACGGGTTTACTAATAGCCCTATCGGCTAAACAACCTTATAGCAGTAGCTTGCAATGCCCAGAGAACATATCGGTCGTTTCTTTTCTACGGCTAACTATCGCTGAATGCGGCAAAAAAAAAAAAACCGACCAAGTGCGAGTCGGACTCGCCCACGAAGGGTTCCGTACCATTATCTATAAAAATGGCAAAAAAATCACGTTTGTTGTATGATAGCTTCCCTAAATATTTATTTTATTTTAATTTAATTATTTTTAAAGTGAATATATTATAACTAAATATTCTGTGAATATTTCAAGCGTCTACCTGTTTCCGTCATCAATATCGAGAAAAAACGAGCAAAAAAGTCACGTTTACTGTATGGGAGCCCCCTTAAATATTTATTTTATCTGTTTTTTAGTATTTGTTGTTATAGCGGCAACAGAAATATATCATCTGTGAAAATGACAACTGTCTAACTATCACGGTTCATGAGATACAGCCTGGTGACAGACGGACAGACAGACAGACGGCGGAGCCTTAGTAATAGGGTTCCCGTTTTACCCTTTGGGTACGGAACCCTAAAAAAGACAGTCGAAGAGATAAGCCAAAGTCAAAACTGTGACTTGAAGTCCGGTATGGACTCTATGGTCTTCTCCATAGGAACCTACTACACTTTGGAATGGGCAACTAGCTTCATCTCTCTGACTGACCGACCCCTTGACAATTCAGTTAATTTTAGTTTTTAGTTAGTTAGTAGATTAGCATTTAGTTAATTTGAAATAAATGCTTTGAGTTTGACTCAAATTCAAAAAGGAAACTGTGGAAATTATAAAACGGCCGAACTTCGGCCGATACTTCGGTTTAGCGCTTCTGATTAGAAGGCGTGTGTTTATGTATCTAGTAACAATCGGACATATTGAAAACTATAGATTACCTGAGAGCATAGACAAACTGACATTCCATCAGCGATAACTATTACCTGAAAAGTCAAAATGTATTGGATTGGTATTCTTTGGGTTGGATTGTTTGTTGCGGGAATGGTAGGCACGTTGGAACTGAGACGTAAGAGTGTGACTATTGATGCACTACTGCTTATTGCTCAATATGATCGCTTTAATATGATCGCTGATACTCTTCGCTTGCTATTCATTGTTTGCTCCGGACCGGCTGCGACGGTCGCGCGCCTTTGCCCCGCGGTGTCTGTTCGCGGCTCCGCCAGTGCATACCCATACTGCTTAATATGCTCCCACAACCCAAGCGATCAATCTGATGGACGACCTGGTTGCTCAGGAGCCAGATGTTGAAATATTTATATACGAGTATAGCAGTAAATCTATGTAATGTTTGCATGAAGCTTTATAGTTAAATATTATGTTGTGGCTTTAAACATCGATCGTGGGTTCGAACCCAGGCAGGCGCTTTACTTTGTGTAAATAATTTCATCACCACTGCTCTCAAAACGGTGAAGGAAAACATCCTGAGGAAACCGTCATCGCCGTCAAGAACCAAAAATTCAAAGACATGTGATATCTACCAACCCGCACTGGGCCCGCGTGGTAGATTTACAACCCACTCCCTCTCGAAGAGAGGAGGCCTGTGTCCCAGCAGTGGGAACATGATAGGCTGATTATGTATGTTGTGGCTTGCTGCACGCTTTGGTGTTCACTGTAAGTGCAGCAAGAAATTGTTATATAAATAAATAAATAAGCTACTAGAAAGCTTATGTGAATCCTGTTGAAAGTAGTTTTAGAAATAAGAAAAGCTTTTGAAGCGATTGTCACTTGTCTACGTCCTCTGCGGGACAATTGCATAAAACACATACAATGTTTAACAACATCCATTACGTTATTTACGTTGTTGAACAGACGAATTTTTTAAACATACGAAGCAAGGATTAAAAAATTCCTTCAAAATCCGTCGGTTTATAATCCAAAGAGCGTTACGCAACTGGGATGCGTCTGTTCACAAATAAAAATAAAAAATAAACATTAGCATCATTCTGAGCTTCGCCACAGTCGGGTACGAAGTCTAAACCAAAGAAAATAAACTGAAGTTAATAAACAATAATCGTTTTCCTTCGGTCGCTCCATTGCAGACGTGAAGAACACGTAAGTAAAGTATCCAGAGTTTGCTCAACTTTGATTAGTTTACCTATTCCTTCTCGTTGCTATTCGATTTTGCTTGATATCGATTGACTCTGGTCAGCTAGTATTGAATTTGCATTCACTTATTTTTGTTAAAACATCACCTTGTATTTCCCGAGGAGGTAGGCAGAACAGATAAGCACATTTCGCCAGTTATGTTCAATGCTTTCCAGGACGCTGAACAAGACACAATAGAAGTTTTATTATTATGACGTCTATGGGCGTTTAGTCTCCCGGAAAATGTTAAGTCCCTTGCAATGGAGAGCGGAAGCGGACCTATTGCCAGTAAGGGGGCATTCATTAATTACATGAGGTATTTAGAGGGGAGGGGGTTAATCCAAATCTCATCCAATCTCACGTGGGAGATACCCCGGGTCTCGGCATACATCATGTATTTTTTTTTCCGCAATAAATAGTGTAAAATTGCGAAAAAACTGGGTAAAAGAATATATTATTATTTTAATTATATCTATGATAAATAAAAAATAATAATATATTCTTTATTTCGGATTACACATACAAGTACACACAATCCATAAAATCCACAAACTATGTTAGTAAACTTGTAGTTAAGCAAAATATGTTTTTTTTTTAAACCAACTCAACAAGCACAGATTTAACGTATTTAAGCTAAAAATAAATCCAATCCATGTGCTTAAAATTTTTCGTTGACCTGGGCCATACGGAACATGACTGAAATTGTGTAGTGTTAAAAATTATAGCTAGCAATTACAGCATAATAGTTCACAAAAGTTCGACTCATGATTAAAAAATAATAATTGGCGTAGTGTTTCTAAAAACTGCTCTGGACCTTCAAAAACAAAAACCATTTAAAAACCAGACCTCTATCGGGATTATTTTTCTGTAACTTGCCTTCAAAGTAAAAACAAGTAACTTTTCCAAGGAAAATAGTTTTATTTTTATTAAGTTACCTTTAAGTTATGATTATGGGCTATTAGTTTTGGGCTTTAGACAACCAAATTAGAAATATTCTAAACGTGAAATATCTTTTCCCGAAAGTACTGAAACAACCGGGATTTGGTTTTGAAAATCCCGGTTCCTAAAACGAAGCAAATTTCCGAGATTTCGCGGTACTTTTGGTTCCGGTATTTCTCGGGACTATTCAGTCGCACTAACCAACAAACACCAAGCTTGGGCGAGGTTCTCAATAGGCCCACAACGTAGAGTAGCTATGACTGTGTGCCGTACCCAGGCAGTGCATTTCGGTCCGATCCACTTTCTACAATCCTCTTGACGTAATCCCTTCAGTGGCATTTTAAGATACAGTTTACAGTAGGAACAGCTACAGTAATCTACTGGGTAATCTGTTTTTTGCTGGCTGTTGTGACCAATAAGCATCCGCTTAGTTGAGAATGTAATTGACGAGATTATTAATGATGACATTTGCGAATGCGCAGGGTTGGGACTACTATGGGGCAACCGGGGCAATGCTCCGGGGCCCCTCCCCCGGGTAGGGAGAAAAAATTGACACCTGTTCTACGAGAAAGCACCGTAAAAAATGTGACCAATAATGTGAATAATAATGTGTACAATAATTTGAATTTCCTTTATGAATTTCGCGTCTCATCCATTTGAATTTCCTTTATGAATTTCGCGTCTCATCCATTTGAATTTCGCGCATTATTAGCTGTGCATCTAGCAATTTCGCGGCGAGATAGACGACCTGTCACTGTGACATTGTCACAGTTTTGGTTTTTGTCTCAGATTTGATCCGCTTTGTTTTCTGTGCGAATATAATTATCGTTGCAATAAATATTTTAAATAATGCCTAATAAAAAGTATTTTTTGTTTTCTTCCAAGCTTTGAAAATTATTGATGAACCAGGCCCCATTGTTTGTCCTGCCCCGAAGCCACTTAAGCGAAAGTTACGGCTTGCGAATATGGTGAATGTCAAAAGAACAGTTCCCTTGAGTACACACATTGTATTATTTCCTTCGTTTCTTGGTCATTAAAACTTGAGACACTTTCATCTGAGGTAATATTATGTTTTATTTTCTAGCTCCATTAAAACTAAAAAAAAAATAACCCTCTGTTTAGACGCTGTTTTGAAAAACCATTTTTGTTGAGTTTATCTTTCCAATCATCAATTGTCTCTTCAAATCTCAATTCCTTAAGTCTTTTCGACAAATGATGAAAAAGACAGCAGGCATTAATTTTATATTATTTCAAAGGTGGTATTTAAGTGTCTAAACATAGTATTGTCTAGGAAAAAAAATGGATAAAAACAATATTGAGTTTCTGATTGAATTTCTGTTTTGCTATTTTATTTTAAAACCTCCTAATTGGTAATGTTTACATATATAAATACTAGCTTTGAAATAATATAAAATGATCAACAGAATTAGCATTAAAATCTCGATTATGATTGTAAATGTAATGCTTGGTCAATCCCTGGCATCAGTGGGATGACACTGACAGCTCAGTCCACGCAAGATTTCACTGTGAGATATTTACAGATTAGTAGTGCGGTTATACTTTTCGAACATATGAAGTAATAATGGATTAGCAATTTACTTCGAAATCATTCAGATTAAGATCGAAAGTGTGTTACGCAATTAGGTTGCTGCTGCTGGGTGTCGCACAAGTCTTGATTGTGTTTTTTTTGTATATTGTTAGTTAAATTTTTAAATTTTTGTATTTCTTGTACGTGTCCCAAATAAAATATATTTCTTTCTTTCTTTTTCTTTTCTGCTATAAATTAATTAGAGTTTTTATATGAGTGTAACATAATGATCAGAAAACTTGATGTTGATGTTTCTTTTGTGGTTGTACTACTCACCACCGTGCTAAAGTAAATTTAAAGGGTGTAAGCTGTTAGGGAAAGATTCAATTAAACAAGTAATGTAAGTAATTTACTCGACACAATTTCTATTGACATCTAATGTCGTTCACTGGCATGCCACGAGCGTGCTCCCTCCGACGATAGATGTCGCTGCTTGTTGCTTTAATTTATTGATTTTGCAATGTCACAGGGTAAAATTAAATTAGCTAGCGAAACTCCGCAGACGTAATGGGTATCGACATCTAAAAACGACAAAATAAAATAAAATAAAAGAATTGATGTTTTTTTTTTAGGGAAAAGACCGCTGTTATTGTTGTTTCTTGAAGTATGAGTTGTCATACTTCAAGAAACAACAATACAAAGAACACAGATTTTCTCAACAGAAAATCTGTGTTCTTTTGATATAACAAAAGAAAACAGATTTTTTTGTGTATACTTCACAGATGTGATGGGTATCGACACATCGACCCATCACATTTGTGAAGTATACACAAAAAAAAATTTTTTAAACTGATATTTTAAGTAACTACACTTACTGCGGTTGACGACCCCAAAAAAAACCTCATCATACTAATTTATTTTTTGATTGATCATGTGTAGATACCGATACCCACAACGTCTGCGTAGTTCCGCTAGCTAATTCAATTTGACCTTTTATATTAATTAGGGTGCTGCTATATGTTATCACAAACATCTTCTTGCTTTCCTCTACAATTACCGAAGTTGAATAGTTCTCCTAGTCCTTAGACGATTTCCGAACATTTTATTATTTCTATAGTATCAAGATAAATAAAACATTACTAAGAATTCCACCATATAACTTATCATTTCTAGTTTATTCCATTAAACGAATCCCCAGACAAACAAAGCAGATTGTATTCACATCCTATTGTCTCCAAGAAAATGTGTTCTACTGAAAATTGCTTGCGTGCCCTAGGCTAGTTTATTTCCTTTGTTGTAGAAATAGTTTTTACTGAAACAACCTATTATTGCGATAATACAACAAAACAACCAATTATTGCTTCTCTTTGGTTGAGTGAAAGGCCGAAATTGAATAATTCACTTTCATGTTTTTAGGTGGATACGCTGTGGTAGATGGTAAAAAATTTGGATAAATTTTCTTACGTTTTTTTTTTCAATTTACAGGTGAGTGTCAGGTTGTATCTATTCGAATCATATTTTGATCAAGATACAACCTGACACTAACCTGGAAATTACAAAAAAAAACTTAAGAAAATTTTAATTGCACTGCAGATCCACTTAAACGATTTGGTTGTTTCATCCAAATTAAAAGGCATAGGTGAACTGTGTTTTATTGAAACTATAAAGCAATTTTTATGTTTTTGATGTAATAGGTGGACAATTACGTAATCTCCTTTTGGACTGTCACAGTTGCACGTTGAACAGCCTTATGGGTCATCTATTAGACACATGTAACACTGGGTTTTGTCAATGCGTTACAAGTTTCGAACTAGGGATAAGAAAGAAAGAAAATACGTTTATTTGCGGTAAACATAACGCAAAGAAATAAAAACACAAACACGAAAGAACAAGTTGAGGCAAAATATGCGTCACATTCACGCAAAACGGCCATCGCTCAGCATAATGCTGCGACCCTATACGAGACCGAGCCCCAGCGCTGGTTTTCAACGGCAGCCGGCGTTGACGTGATGACGTCAACCGGTGCAGCATTAATGAGATAAAAATAAACAAAATAAAATAAATGCAATACTATACAAATAAATACGATACATAAATAAATCGCAAAATCGCATAAATAGCGATTACGAAAACGAATGCATTACGATTCATTTATTTACATTGAATAAAACTGGATAATTTAGTAAAACCAACTTTTTTTTTCATAATTTCCGATCTAAATGTCATAATTGTAACAAATTTCTGGTAATTTTTTTAAGGAAGCTTATCAACTTTAAATTATCTGGTTTAAGTCTATTTCTGATATCCGTATGGAGTAAACCAGCTGTTGAAAACAGTCTTTCAGAATCCACAGTAGCTGGTTTGATGGACCAAAATAAATAAGATGACTGTCGTTAATGTTGCCAGCGCAAATTTAGACGCTGTCTTACGCTCCTTTTCACGCCAAATATAATATTAAATGAAAGTTTCATGAATCGTTATTAATCGTAATAATTCTACGATACGGATGATCGTTAAAAATTACTATAAGCTGTGGTTTACGATTATCGGCATCGGTATCATTGCATCCCTATTTCGAACCTTTAGTTTTTATTTTTTTATTTTATGTTTGTTAAAAGTAACAGCAAAGAATTACATTATAAGAACTTACAACTAATTTAACATAAATTTTATGGTAATAACCCACAACGCTGGTAATTGTACACGGCACGGCCGTGTCGTAGTGTCTGTCAAAAAGCTTCCATAGTGATCCAAACACTGACGACCGTGCCCGTGCCCACACACGGCTAATCAACCGTAGTTTTTTACGGCAAAAAACCTGTGTATACAACATAGAGTATCTATATAATAGATTGGCTATAAAACGAGCTTTATAGACAAAGTTGAAATGTGATGTAGGTATGCCTGTAATTAGAAAACTTCCCCAAAAGAGCCACATCTTTATGTAAGCAAAATAAAACCTCAAATTGCAAGAATAAACAAACAAGGAAGCTCATGTATGTAAAAATGTATGCGAAGGAAAACAACCTAGAAACTACCCACCCAATATCCAAGATATTAGCTAGAATTTGTAAGAAAAGACTTTTAATATCGTGGAACAAAAGATTCTTAGATAGCTATTCGTTGGAACTCATTACGTTTGAAAGAATACGTTGAACAATAGCTATTGTTTTGTTATTGAAAAATAAAAAGTAAACTGTGCTTACATATTCTTGAAAAATGCTGAAAATACAGTACCCGGCCGTAATATGGCATATTGAGATTTAGGAAACGATCGGTTTTGCAGACCGTCCGTCGTCGCCATAGAAATATAAAAATACTTATATCTATGGTTGTTGCTGTCACCCATACCTGTGTGACAGTATCTCTCTAAGGCCCTTTATACACGGCAGGGTGTCTTTACGGTACGGCGTATAAACCGTGCCGTAGAAAAAACGTGTCCGTCATCCAACTTCCATAGTGATCCATACAACACTGACGATCGTGCCTACACACGGCGAATAAACCGTAGTTGACACGGCAAGAAAAACAAGTGTATGTACAAAAGCCGTAAACCTCGGTTTGTCACATTTATGCTGGATACATTGTACAGTTTGTGCTTTTGGTACTGCTGACGTCTAAAGCTGGCTTCCCACGGTGCGTGATATTGCTGACGGACGCGGACCAGCCCGCACCAACGCACCACTCGAAGAGTATCGTCCGTGGTATCGCAGACACGTCCGTCGCGGTGCGTCCGATACGCGGCGAGTCTGTAACTTCAAAGGTGCAGTGCGAACTCTCTTTACGATTTCTCTTTCACTTTGCATTTTGGAATGAAAATGGCTTTCAATCTCAAGGACACAGACCCACACGCACCGTTAGAAGAGCCTTGGTGTGCGGTACGTGGCTGTCCGTGGTCGTCAGCCGTGCGGACTGGTCCCCGTCCGTCCGCAATATCGCGCACCGTGGGAAGCCGCCTTTAAGCTTTGGTTTCGTAGTAAAGCGGTTCGGTTATATTAAAACGGCCGTTATGAAAATCTGTCGTCATCACCAGTATTTTACATAGTATTTAGATTTATTTAGTTTTTTTTTTTTCTACCAAAGTCGAAATCGCGAAAAAAGAATCAGCTGTTCCCTACATTTTGACGAGTTAAGCGAACATAAATGTAGGAAACAGCTGATTTTTTTTTCGCGATTTCAACTTTGGTCCCATAGTAAAAGTTGTTCATAATGATGTGTACAATGACCCCTTAAGAGAAACCCTTCGTGTATGAATAGATACACCTTATATATTATAGTACACCCACATTTCGCATGTAGGGGGCGAGCCTTTGACTTCAATCGGGCACAAATCCAGACTCCGGGCTGCTGCTGAAAAATTCTTAATGGATAATCCCAATAATACTTTGCAAGACCTGGGGGCCAAGTCTGCTGTTTTCAATTATTGGTCATTATGACGACGATACCAAGGCAACGCCATGACCATTGCGCCAATAGTTTGTAACCTCCTAAATTCAGAATGGCGTGACAGTGGTCCATAGGGAAGTCAAAATAATAGGAGCATGTCAGTACGAGATTACCAAATACAGACAATTTTTCCAATGGAGTATCAGTGGCACGTCATTGGAAAATCATAAAGACGCCTTTCAATTAGGAGATTAGCAAAACTGTCCAACTCTACAATTACGGTGCCAATGATCGGCCATTCTGACACAACTGCGTTAGCAGACTTGGCCCCCTCGGAATCGAACCCAGGACGTCATGCAAAGCTGTAGACTTCCCTAGTAATATAACACACTCTAAATATTGGGTACTTCACTGCCTCGTAGTGTCGCTTAGTAGCAGGCAGCTAAACTTGAGGGATTTCCGAGATTTTTTTCGAGATCGCCGATGAAACCGAAAGGTTTTGAGTGGCGACCGCCTGCCGGAAGACGTAGCGTTGGAAGGCCTCCCTCAAGGTTGGCCGATGACCTTGTGAAGGCCGCAGGAATCCGCTGGATGCACAGAACCGGTTGCAGTGGCGGTACTTGGGGAAAGCCTATGTCCAGCAGTGGAAATCGAAACGACGTAAAATTTCTACGCTAATGGAGAATCTAGAATCCTGTGCTGAATTCATGGTAACAGTTTGCGCGACAATGTCCCTACCACCCTGCATACTTTTAGAAAGAGACAGTCACACAGATATTAGTGGCAAAGACCACACGGTACAGAACTAAGGCTATAACTATTCGCACTGCTGGGACACAGGCATCCTCTCTGGGAGAGGGATTGGGTCATAATTCACAACGCTGGCCCAGTGTGGGTTGGCAAAACCCGATGTGCCATATCGGCTACGTACTGTTTAATTACTAAAATAATAATAAAACCAGCCTCTTATTGACTCTGCAGAGCAAAGGCCTCTTGCTTAAGACGAGTTAGCGATATTTCAGACTTATATTAATTACTAGCTGTGCGCCCCGCGGTTTCAGCCGCATAAGCCTCGATTCCGACAGAATATCAGGATAAAAAGTATCCTATGTCGTAACCCAGGTCTTGCTCTACGCATGTGTCAAATTTAATTCCAATTCGTTAAGCCGTTATTGCGTTAAAGCGTAACAAACAAACATGCAAAAAAAAACAAATCTTTTGTCTTTAATTATAAATATTAGTTTAAATAAGTCCAGGTTTCCTCACGATGTGAATTGAAAAAGTCATATTGGTACTTGCCCAGATTTGAACCCCACAACCTCAGGCGAGGCCTTAACCACTACCCTCATCATGGCATTTTTCAATTACTATGCAAGATTTTTCAACAACTAGATTTAAATAATTGGTACCTCTACCTATACGAAACTGCACGTACTCGTATTTCAGTTACAAACTCATGTTTTCAGTATCGGGTACGTAGTTCAGTTTCCCCGATGGAATCTTTAAACAAGTTATATTTTGGTTCACGTATTTGCTGAACCTGTTCCCCGCTGTACGAAGTTCCATTTCGTTAGGTAGCTGGCACGTTGCTGAGCGGAGCAGGTGAATATGTAAGTGGATTACTTTTTTTTTATTAACTTCGTCATGAGCCTGATTTTAAATGCTGGGTCAGGCCCTTTCGATGTTTGAGGAGGCCCGTAAAGGCGGACACCAGCTGGGGATCTCGGAAGTGGCACATGATCCCATGATCTCAGGTGCAAGTGTGGGAAGGTTATACTAGGGAGGTTTTAAATCAGTAAGTGCCTGACAGACCCCTCCGCCCGCCACAGTGCGGAGGATGTCCATGACGATATTCCACCCAGGAAAAAAAAGGTCCTTTCGATCTCAGGGTACTTAAATAGGGATTTCTGTCTAGGACAAATCTCTGCATTAAAGACTTGAATGCCTGTTATCACTTACATTAAGAATGAAGAAGTCTGTGTGGTGCCGGACCTAAAGAATAGCACCACCCTATTTCTTCCTGTGGGTGTCGTAAAAGGTGACTAAGGGACTTACTAGATAATGGGCAGCAGCGTTCTCTATGCATTTTAACACCATACTGCGATCGCCAACCCGCCTGCCAAGCGTGACGATTATGGCAAACCCCCCTTTGGGGAAGGCCTATGTCCAGCAGTGGACGTCTTTCGGCTGAAATGAAGAATTAAGAAACACCAATGAACGCCTAATTATTATTGCGCTGTTGGATTTCAACTCTCAGCACTGAGGCGAGCGTGGATAATCCAACAGTGCACTTTTATTTAGGCATTAATTTACATAGGTGTCACTTGCACACAAAACGGTCAGAAGACGAAGACGAGCAAAAGAAAGCTAGCACAATTAATATGTGCCAATATATTTTGTGCCTTAAATGGGAATTGAAGACAGAAATATACTATTTTGAGGTCACATATTTAGATCCAACGCTGATACCAACTAGAGCTAAGCCCTGCCGGTAAAATCCAGCCGATTCTGGTAGAGCTAAGCCCGCTACCGCTTATGAATAAAACCTGACCCTTACCACTTTGTTTTCCAATTTGTTGTAAAGACCGTAAGCGAGTTACAGAAAGTTTTAAGTAAACATTTAGTGGAACAGGTTTAACTACACTGCGCAGAATGTTCTAGATCCTGAGAGGAGAAGAATATGGCAGATGTTTAAGGTTCTGTGTAAAATATTGTATATAGTTCTAATCTAGTCATCTTTTTAGTGGACCTTGGAAGTATGTCTGTCAAAGCTGTGCTAGAAAAAGAAAGAGCTAGAGTTCTGTTTCGAAAAGACAAGAATAGTTTGTAAACAGACCCGACACTACAATACGGTGTATTGAATAAAAAAACCGGCCAAGTGCGAGTCTAACTCGCGCACGAAGGGTTCCGTACCGTTATCTATAAAAACGGCAAAAAAATCACGTTTGTTGTATGGGAGCCCCCTTAAATATTTATGTTATTCTTGTTTTTAGTATTTGTTGCTACAGCGGCAACAGAAATACATTATCTGTGAAAATTTCAACTGTCTAACTATCACGGTTCATTAGATACAGCCTGGTGACAGACGGACAGACAGACGGCGGAGCCTTCGTAATAGGGTTCCTGTTTTACCCTTTGGTTACGGAACCCTAAAAAACAGCTTCTCCATGTTCGCATAGCTGGAAAACATATAGGGTAAACAGCTGTTTTATTTCATAGTAGTCTTTAAATAGTTGTTCTAATGCGTTTACCGGCCTTAAGAGTTTTCAGTTATTTAGATCACACCTTGTAGAACACCTTCTTTCTTCACCTAAAGGTTTGCCGAAGGTACGTGGACAAAGCTGGAATGTCTCAAACGCCTGTTATAATTTCGGAAATTATCTCCACCTCGTCAAGTCGAACGTTTGTTTTAATACAAAAGGACGATGCATTATCAATGGCGGCACTAAGTAGTATCCAAAGCTACTAATTTCATTACAGGGCTACACGAATTCATTCAATATAACCTGGTATATGAAAAACCTCTTGAATGTGACACGGTGAGCAGACCGTTGGCTCAGCCACGCGCGTGTTAGTAGTCGATAGCTTCCGCCGAGAACTGCGAATGGTTGGAGGAGGAATAAATCATCGCTTAACTTTAAAAATACAACAAGTAGCAAACTTTTAATAATGTGCTGCCCTGAACCTGAGAGTGGGGTTTTGAAACCAGAAAACATTATGACATTCTAATAACGTACGCTTTTTATAATAAACGAGCCTCTGAAATCTTTTTGTGCTTCTAATGACGTGCGTTTTGTTTTTTCAAATAAAAGAACCTCTTTTTAACTACCGGCTTTTCCTCAAAATTGGTCGCAGTAACTAAGCCACAAACCCCTAAAAAAAGCTTGAAGCTCCTAAAAAAGGTATATTTATTATATTAGAGTGATCATTAATATTTTTAGGAAATCATAATGGAAATTATGTGGGGTTCGATTACATACATGCACATAATGTGACATTTATAATTAATTGTTGTACTTTCTTCGTCGATCTTTGACACCACTGTGTCTTCTGAGATACACCCAACGTCAACACCGGCCGGCGGCCGGCGTCTTCACGTCAACGCCGGCTGTCGCTGAAAACCAGCGCTGGGGCTCTGTCTCGTATAGAGTCGCAGGATTATGCTGAGCGACGGCCGTTTTGCGTGAATGTGACGCATATTTTCCCTCAACTTGTTCTTTCGTGTTTGTGTTTTTATTTCTTTGCGTTATGTTTACCTCAAATAAACGTATTTTCTCTCTTTTTTTTTATACCATCAAACTACCTCTGCTCCTGCTTTCCAAAGGCTGGTCACTGCGTGTTTTGGTCTGCTACTAACAACAAACTAGGTTCTCCATTTCTTGCCTTAAGGGGGATGCAATTTGCAGGTAAGTAACAAATATGGCTTTACAGAATTATAATCATTAGAATCGGCAGTACAACTAACTCTCTTCGTAAAATCCTATTAAATGACTATTTCTGAAATAATCATTCAGTAGGATTTTATGAACTTAGAGAGTTGTAATGCTGACCTGCAAATTGCAAAAAACGTAATTAAATTTTAATTTCACGGGCTAGCTTAGCGCATCCCCCGTAACGGATATTTCTCATCACTTTGTCTCTAAGATCTCATTGCTACAGTGATACCTGATTGCTGAATTTGCTCCTATAAGTTGTTCTGAAAACAACAAAGAAACGATGTATGGACTGTCAGAAAAATTATTTGGCTAGAATAGGAGTGACTACCGAGATGACGACTAATAGATAAGTACCTATGGAAGAAAGGGACAAGTTGCGCCGACCCCAAATAAATTGGTGAAGTAGTTCTGCAGTTACATATTATTCAACAGAACACCAGCGTCTTCAAAAAGTAAAAAAAACGAGTGATCGTGAGTAGTCGCATATGCGACTACTCACTGCAACTGCAAGCAACTGAGCAGCGACAGAAATTAACCTCAAAATTTAAAAAGCTAAATACTGAAATATTTACTAATTCCATGAGTACACTAACTCCATCCTTAAAGTACTTACTAATTCCATGCTATTAAAAAGTACTTCGTTATGCCATGCTCAAGCTGTCACTTCCATCCCTTTTCACGAAATCACTCCCACAAAAAGCGTGGTTACACATCAAAAAAACACCAGTTTGTAAACCTATACATATATAATATAAATACCTTCTTCCTCTTTTCATGCATCATAGTCAAATTCATACGTGCAACCGCTGAATTATTCGGCTGTGAATATTCCGATAGTGAGCCGAATAGAAGCCGCATCGATGTATCGTCGAATATCCAACCAATCGATGTTTAGTTCTCGGTGTACACATTGATTTTAATTAACTACTCTGTATCGAGGTTTTTGTCGTGAAATTATTGTGTTTGAGGTCTGGTTTTTTATTAGGATTCGGATGTAACTTTGTTAATTTTATATGATTACTTTCGAAGATGAACTTTTGAGAGCACTGGTCTCAAAACGGTGAAGGAAAACATCGTGAGGAAACCGGCATGTCCTAGAACCAAAAATTCGAAGACATGTGGCATCTACCAACCCGCACTGGGCCCGCGTGGTGGATTACAGCCCTCTCCCTCTCGAAGGGTAGAGGCCTGTGTCGCAGCAACGGAAACATTTTAGGCTGAATATTCTTATCTTACGAAATTTCTGAAACCACTAATTTAATGGTGGAAACAAATAAGCGTGGTGGTCAATGTTTGACTCTTCACTGTAAAAGAGAGACCATTGCCCTGCATTTACAATAGAAACATGTTTTTGTGAAGTTCAAAGCAATTTAAACAAATAATCCGTAATCAATATAAATAAAAAATATATGTTGTTCGTTGGCAAGCGCATCACTTGAGAACGGCTAGACCGATTTGTTAATGCTCATAAGTATATAACGGCAGAGGCAACTGGAGCCGTCGACACAGGTCGAAGCCGACGGCTACAGTTGCTTCTGCCATTCACGCGTGCCGCTCGTGTATGAACAATTCTTAAATGTTCATAATATACATATTATTTTTTTATATTATAATTATATTATATTATATATAAATTTTCATATTTTTCTTTCCCTAAAAACCTTAGAAAGAAAAATATGAAAATTTGCCCAGGAAATTTAAACTCCGGGAAAAACTTGAGTGTTTTTTCTATGGGATTTTTGTGTGGGACATATCAACCTGAGGGTCAGCTAGTTCTGATAATGTAGATGTAATACAAGAAAAACGCGATAAAAGGTGGTACACATAAAGGCTTGTACAGACCGGCGCAACTTGTCGCGTGACGTGACACCGGTAGAACAATTCATTTTCATAGAAATTGTTCTACCGGTGTCGGTGTCGTCGCGCGACAAGTTGCGCCGGTCTGCACGAGCCTTACATATATCTAACTGTAACAGTTTGTAAAATCCAGAAATAACTCTTGGAGTGTTGAAGTTGAACCGACTTGATTTAGGCACATTCCATAGAATTCTGTCTCAACCAAATGGTGATGATGCGAAGAGTCTGTTCAGGTTCATGGCCCGAATGTAATCCATAGCAGCTTGTATTGTATTTTTTTTATAATTAGGGTATGATGGGACTGTCATACGCATTGCGATTATAAAAGTCCCTAATTAATAAAGAATTAAAAAAAAAAAAACTCGAAAAATAATGAAATGTAACTCTGGATTTTTTATACAAGTTTATTTCCATCTTCCTTTTTTCTTTTGACAAAAAGCCATCTTTTCCCGTCTTTAGTGGCCTTGCATCCCTAGCTCGCATCTTTTTTTAAACTGTTCTTCAGTCATAACATTCTTGGCAGTAAGTTTTCGAAACTTCTTATAGTCACAAATAACTCCACAATCTTCTATTTCAAGGTAGGCTTCCGGTTCTTCTGGACTTTTCACGTATACCGGCTGAAAGACAGTAATTTTTTTTATTGATATAAATCAGGAAAGGCAGGTGCAATGTACTCCCACATTTCGCCAGTTTTCTTATAAGTCCCATGTTATAGGGGGCAAACCTATTGCTATAAGTATTATTGGGGACGAATTCCGATTCTGGACTGGTTCTGAACAATTACAAAAAACATTGCACATTTTGATACAAGTGGAGAATGTTTGCTATTACATTCGAGGCAGAATTAACACCCGAGCCGTAGGCGAGGTTGTTTTTGAGCCGAGACCTGCAATAGTAAATGTCCACGTGTATCAAAAGACGTTTTTCAATACACTTTTGAAAAAATAAAATAACGAAAAATATTTTTGTCATGAATTATTAGGAAACTATGATTTAATTTTCTTTTTTTCCGCGCTTTGTTTTCGCGAAGTTGACTTCTCCTTCAACAAAGGTATAAAGTCGATAAACAGCTTAATACGAAAAATAGGACATTCTAATATTTTTGAGTTTAGAACACAATTAATGTTAATTTGTTCATAAACGTTTTTTTTATTGTAATAATCATGGTATTCTATTTATAAACTTTAGTTAAATATTCCAAAAATATTAACGCCCTAAAGATTATATCTTTGCCGAGATTTAAAAAAACCGGCCAAGTGCATGTCGGACCACGCACAATGAAGGGTTCCGTAGTTAGGATGAATTTATCCCTAAAACAAACTTAACATTGTAGTTGAAAAACATGTCCCATACATCGATATACGCCACGGTCAATTTTCCAACTGAAAATGTAAGTTTGTAAAGGCAAAAAATGATTTTTTTTATGTGATTAAACTACAAAATAACAATTTTCGGACTTTTTCTTTACTTGTGCTGTGAGACCTTGCTTCTGCCCAAATTTCATGATTCTAGGTCAACGGGAAGTACCCTATAGGTTTTGATTTATGTGCGAGATATTCGTATTTTTTTTTTTTGTGATAAAACTACAAGTTTACAATTTTCGGACTTTTTTCTTTACTTGTGCTGTGAGACCTTGCTTCTGCCCAAATTTCATGATTCTAGGTCAACGGGAAGTACCCTATAGGTTTTGATTTATGTGCGAGATATTCGTATTTTTTTTTTTTGTGATAAAACTACAAGTTTACAATTTTCGGACTTTTTTCTTTACTTGTGCTGTGAGACCTTGCTTCTGCCCAAATTTCATGATTCTAGGTCAACGGGAAGTACCCTATAGGTTTTGATTTATGTGCGAGATATTCGTATTTTTTTTTTTTGTGATAAAACTACAAGTTTACAATTTTCGGACTTTTTTCTTTACTTGTGCTGTGAGACCTTGCTTCTGCCCAAATTTCATGATTCTAGGTCAACGGGAAGTACCCTATAGGTTTTGATTTATGTGCGAGATATTCGTATTTTTTTTTTATGTAATACAACTACAAAGTAACAATTTTCTGATTTTTTCCTTTACTTGCGCTGTAAGCCTTGCTTCTTGCCAAATTTCATGATTCTAGGTCAACGGGAAGTACCCTATAGGTTTTGATTTATGTGCGAGATATTCGTATTTTTTTTTTATGTAATACAACTACAAAGTAACAATTTTCTGATTTTTTCCTTTACTTGCGCTGTAAGCCTTGCTTCTTGCCAAATTTCATGATTCTAGGTCAACGGGAAGTACCCTATAGGTTTTGATTTATGTGCGAGATATTCGTATTTTTTTTTTATGTAATACAACTACAAAGTAACAATTTTCTGATTTTTTCCTTTACTTGCGCTGTAAGCCTTGCTTCTTGCCAAATTTCATGATTCTAGGTCAACGGGAAGTACCCTATAGGTTTTGATTTATGTGCGAGATATTCGTATTTTTTTTTTATGTAATACAACTACAAAGTAACAATTTTCTGATTTTTTCCTTTACTTGCGCTGTAAGCCTTGCTTCTTGCCAAATTTCATGATTCTAGGTCAACGGGAAGTACCCTATAGGTTTTGATTTATTTGCGAGTATCAAAATATAATATGTCGCTTATATCGCCGTATTTTTTTTATTGCGTTGCTTGCGTTGCATTTTTTGTAAAGCTTCAAGGGACCATAGACTTACGTATTTGATATTAATATCCACTTGATACCTCTACGCGTTCCTGAGAAAAATGGTCTTGACAGACTGACAGAAAGACAGACAGACAGACGGACAACGAAGTGATCCTATAAGGGTTCCGTTTTTTGCTTTTGAGGTACGGAACCCTAAAAAACATCACCTCCGAATAGAGAGGACCGTCTCTGGCGCGAAACGGTGTGAATAGAGGCATTGAACCAATTTGGACTAAATAGGTCTGTTAACTGTGGCAATTTTTTTTCCGCACACGTGTTGGAAAATAAAATATCGCACGTGTGTGTAATAGACTGCATTGTGAACCTAATCGTAGTGCGATATGAACCAGTTTTCTAGGAAGTGTATTGAAAATAAATTTTCTTGCTCTGATATTTTTACTGATAAAAATAGGTTATGAACTGTCAGATGAATTGGCGATTGCTGCTTGTTTTTGTAAGTACTCGTATACATATGGACGCAGCTGTATCAAGATAATAAAAGGAATTCTTAGACAAAGTTAATATTTCTAACCTTTTGATCACCATACCATGTCGTTGAATGTTCTACTCACCACCACAACGTACTCCCCACTACTCTTACACCTCCTTAGCTCCAGGGAGTAGACAGAACAGTATCTTGGAAACCCCTGTCTCGGAATAGCCCTGGTGGCAGCCGTGAAGATGTACACGTTGAAGTCATGGGCTGATAGCACCCTGAGTCTTGGGATTTTAGCCCCGGAGATTATCTGGTCGGCAGTGTCGAAGAATTCTTTTAGGAGCACTCCTAGAGAAGGAAGATTTCAGGATGTTTTGCCAAGGAATTATATGCCTTATAGCTACAATGACAAAAGTTTAGGTACTATAGCCACTTGGTGATGGCAATTCACCCAATACAAACCATTTAACCGAAAGACGTACAGTCATAAGCTTCCTTCAGGCATTGCCACAAAGAAAGTGTAAAGAGAGCTAAGAATGATCAGGACTTAGGTTATACTCACCAGCTTCTAAAGGAATATAAGTTTGGTTTCCGTAAATGTAATTAAAAGCCAGTCCTGCACCCTGCCGTATGGTGGGCATCAGTCTTCGGACCAAATCACTTATCGGCATTCCTACGTTTTCCTATAAAATAAATACGAATAATTACCTCCTTATTGTCAATTTTATGTTAACTTTTTTAAATAGTTTTGTTTAGAATCAGTGCCATTGTAAATATACCTAGACAAGGAAGGCCCTGAATTTTGTTACACAGTACCCAACGATGCTTTCTGAGGGTATAAGAAAAGAGCCTCCATTGGCGATCCGTAATTTCGTCCGACGTATCATGGTAGTCAGCTTCGCTACCATATTTTGCACTTGTGAAGACTATTCAAATAAATGATGCAGACGAGAGAAGAAAAATATTATTCTTGCGTGACTTACCTGACAAGCTAATACATCGGATATCCCATACAGAATCAGCGAGTTTTTTGGCAGAATAAAACCTAGATGCTCTGATAATATATCTATCAACTCATCATAAACCTGCATATCTTTTGGGTTTTTATTTTCCGCCATCATTTCATGAATATGGAAAATTAATTCTGAGCAATTTAGAAAGCAAACATTCTGAAAAAAAAGAGAAAAAAATGTCAAAGTCAAATTATTGATTTCAAATAGGCACGTTTATGGCACTTTTGAACGTCAAAATTTACAAAAAAAAATAGAATTGATTCTAGTTCCCCTTCCAAAATTCAGTTTCGTATGGAGAAGAATGGGCAAGAAAAACGACCGTTACTCTTTTAAAATGTTTTACAATATTTTTTATAGATATATTATATGTGAAGACGATACACCTAGGATAAAATTACTGTACCGCAATAGGTAAAAATAATTAAAAATTAAGCGATGACAGATAATTTAATTATGTGATAGAATGGTGCTCACATATTTACAAACATCGTAACAGTATACGTTTCCCTAAAAAAAATAAAGTAATAAGTGAGTGTGTGAGTGTAGGTAATAAACAGTTAAAATAGCAACCAGTTTGATTTTGTCTGTCAAAAAAGAATTGTCGCGTCCCTATATTGTTTTGAGTATTTGCGGTAGAGGCGGCCATTCGACATCACCATATAATATGCTTTTATAATTTCTAACGTATAACATATTACCGTAGACGTTCGCCAGATTAGAAATTATTAAAGCGCACATTATCATCAATATACAGCCGCAAGACGTGATGACTGATGAACATAAGACGCCCCCAAGCATCGTCACAACGACCGTTCTTGTGTAATATTATTAAATTACTTTAATTAATATGAATGTGTATTATTATATTTTTTTTTTTCTTTCTAAATTAGTTATAATGCTGGTCTGGCAGTTTGAGTACTTTATAAGGCCTACCCAAATGTCCTTTCTTTGGTATTTTTCGTCAAGTCGTTGAGATCCTTAAGTTCTGAGTTCAGATACACGATTACTAACAAATGCTTGCACTGTCCGGACAGGTCCACACAAACCTGTGTCCTCAAATTAACACTTCAGTCACTAAGCTACATGTAGCTTAGTGACTGAGTGTTAATTTGAGGAAAGAACCAGGTGTCAGGACCGGGTCCTGACATGATCTGGCGAAGATTATGTCTGGACTTTAAAATAGACTTTGACCCCTGAGTTTGTTTCGCCATTTCTTCTCAGAGGTAGTCAGATAGGAAATGTCTTATAGCTTAGTGACTGAAGTGTTAATTTGAGGAAAGAACCAGGTGTCAGGACCATGGTCCTGACATGATCTGGCGAAGATTATGTCTGGACTTTAAAATAGACTTTAACCCCTGAGTTTGTTTCGCCATTTCTTCTCAGAGGTAGTCAGATAGGAAATGTCGACTCCATCTAGCGTATTTTTGTTTTCATGACGTGTATACGTGATTCCGAATATTCTGCCTAAGCAAGTAGTAGAGGTACAATTTCCTACCACAGCGGTAGCCACTACATAACGGCCGCGGTGACGGCTGTCATTTGGCAGCAGGGTTTGGCTTTACGGTGTTAAAAAACGCTCTCTAGGGAAACACACCACCGGAGGTGACCGAGGTAGATCTGAGAGTGGTGGTACGTAGGCTGAATGCCAAGAATACCGCCCCAGGACCCGACGGATTGCCTGGAAAAGCCTGGGTTCTAGCCTTGGGGGCTCTCGGGCCTCAACTAAGGGGGCTCCTAAGCGCATGCTTCGAGAGGGGCCAGTTCCCACTTCGTTGGAAGACGGGGAAACTGGTCCTCATTAAGAAGCCGGGGCACCCAGTGGACTATCCATTCGATTACCGGCCCATCATGGTGCTGCTCGACGAGGTGGGCAAGCTCTTCGAAGAAGTAATTGCAGACCGCCTTGTCGGGCGGCTGGTGCGGGTGGGGCTAGATTTGGCGGAGAGCCAGTCGACATGCTTACCGATTCGCCAACATGTTAGCCGCGTTACCGAAATGCTAATGTGACGTGTTGCAGCAGACTGGCGTCCCACAGCGGCCTGTGTACATGTATATATATTTATTATGTTATTCATTCATTTTTTTTAAGTTTTAATTTTTCACGTCTGTCGCCAGTTAATGCCTTTTTTGTATCATAATTTTGTCTACTCTTCTCGTCGTCAAAATCGAGGACGAGTAAATGACAGAAAAATCAGAGATATCTCGTGTTGAAATGTCAAAATTCGAGATAAAATACGTGCCATGTTAGGGTTTGTCGAGAAAACATCAAGTTTGACAGAACGATTCGAGTATTTTGTATGGGAGCGCTGTCAGAAAATGAGATAGGTTACAGAAATAGACAAGAATAACTCACGCGAGAGAGAGTAATTGTCGCGCGTGTCATGTTAGCCCTGCAGTATGGAATCCCATTTATAATACTTATGTCAATCACATCGAAAGTATTCAAAAGAGGTTCTTAAGGTACATTCAGTATAAATCCAAAACCTATTTGCCTAATTATTACAGCCGCTGCAGGAGGTTTCACATTCTTCCACTACTTGAACGGAGAAAAATTGCTGTAATGGTAGTCTTGATCAATTTGGCAAATGGTTCAACCGACTTTTTTGAATTGATAAGCAAAATTGGGCTGCGTCCTTCACCTTAAGGAATCATCAACCTCTGTATGTTCCCTAAGTGTGGTGCATATATCGACAAAACTCTTATATGATAAGGAGCTAGCAGGGCATACAACTCGATCATGTGTCAGAGTGTTGATGATCTTGATTTATTTTCCACTAGTGTTCATGAGCATAAAAAATTATATGTAAAAACTTCTTTGAAAATCACTAAAACCTGTCAGTCTTTTCTTAATTCTCTCCGAGTGAGGCACTTATTTGTGCTTGCTTTCGTTTGTCTGTCTGCTGTTTCTTATGCTACCCTAATATTGTCAGTGAAACCTTTAATTGCCCTTCTTTCACTAACTGTCAACTATCTGTAAGTTTTCTTAAGAAATAAAATAAAATAAACCAAACAAATAATGGGAAAACTTTACCGTTGTGATGATACTGCCAGCTTCTTACGAATGTGCTCGCGAACTTGTAACTGAACTGTGTATGAAGCGTGCTGCACTGCAGTGGGATATATTTTACTGGCTCTTATTATAACAACACATAAACCTGAAACCTTAAACCTTACTACTAGAAATTACTTACAGGATCAACAGAAGCTGAAGTCACGATCATTTCCACTGGTACCAACTCCATATCATCAGACCATAATCCTTTAGAGGAGTAGGCAGCACTAATAGCTATTTTAGCCGTCATTTGCGCTCGATTCATCTCGGTGGATCGCACGAAGATATCCGAAGAGTTGTAGCATGGTGAGAGGAACTGGTTGTAGCGACGACGGAGGAACTGACCTAGGACAAAGCTGCGGGCTTTTCCACTCTAAGAAAAGAGATCGGTTATAAATAATAATTGGCTATAATGAGCGCGTATAAAAAACCGGCCAAGTTCGTGTCGGACTACGCACAATGAAGGGCTCCGTAGTTGGAATGAATTTATCCCAAGAACAAACTTAACTGCTGTGTTAAATGGGAGAACATGTTTTTCCACTACAATTAGTTGACAAGAAAAGAAAGAAAATAAAAGAAGAAGAAAAGAAAAGAAAAGTAATTTCACAAGCATGTTCTTCCATACATTCAAACTGCAAATGAAGGTTTGTACAAACAATATTGAGAGATTTACCATGTTATTTTAAGTCCATAGACTTCTGTTAGGGTTTTCCTGTAATCTATAAGTATAGAACTAATTTCTGTATTTTTTTTAAATTATAGGTTCAGTAATTTCGGAGATTAACCGGAGGAATGGTCAATTTTCATAAATTTTCTTAATTAACTTTAAAACTATGTATTTTAAAACTATAAGAAAAATATACTTGATACCCTTACAGTAAACCCTTTTATTTGATTCGTCTCACGGTAAATCGTGCAAATCTTTTCAAAATTTCTTATATGTCTACCAAAAGTGAATGTATCTAAAACAGCCATGTGTTACGATAAATTAATTTTGAATAATTATATAATCCATATTCAAAATTCATTTATTTACGTAACACTATTGATTATAATTCTGTAAAGCCATGTTTGTTACGGCCGCGAATCATATTTAGAATAACATACAACCTGTTAATGACCTGCAAATTGCAAAAAACGTAAGAAAATTTGAATTTCACGGGCTACCTTAGCGCATCCCCCTTTACCATTAAATTCGGGGCAGATTTGCTGTGTCAGACGGACAGACAGACAGACACACACGAGTGATCCTATAATATAAGGGATTATTCATTCGGACATACGGAACCCTAAAAAGAATAAAACATTAATCAAATCTGAGCAAAATATATTGCTCCTGCAATGGTGTTTCCGTACTACCCACCCTACCTACTCAACTTCTGTTCCTACAAGGTTCTTGATTTATTAAACGTTTGTGCTTATTCGAGGATACCGTGACAAAACATTAGGTAGGCCAGACAATAGACCTACATGAAAGATTAGCACTTTAGCACAAGCCTCCAGTCTCCTGTTGATATTCTTTAGGTACAGAACCATAATGGTGTGATCAATAGAAATCCATTTGGGCTATAACCTGATACTTTATGAGGAAATCCACAAACTTTAAGGGCGATTGTCCACCATCTCTGTCACCGGGACGTCACCGAGGAATGAGATTATTCGAACCAAAGTGACTTCCCGGTGACGACGATCGTGTGTCCACCGCGACTAATGTAAAATTGTGCCAATAGCATAGTTATTTTAATTTTAATTTGCAGTAACGTTAAATAACCCTCAAATTTGCGATGCTTGGAAAAGGCCGCTAAGTTGTAAGTACCTACAGTATAAAATAACAGTAAAATGTACACTTAGTTTGCAAATAAATCTTTGACTTTGACTTTGACCGAACTTGGCGGTTCAGTGTTATTTATTAGTAAAAACCAGACGAACGGCGTCGCGTCGGTGCAAACTGCAGTGTGGACAAGATCAAACGCGTTTTGTATTGCCCGTTACGTTCTCAGGCCGAGTTGTGGCGGTTGCGCCAAACTACTCGAAATTTCGGCGGCCGGGATGATAGCGCTCGCTCGACGGATGAGTGGTGGACTCGAAGCCACCGTAAATGTATGTACCTATCGCTTTTTCATTGCCGTTATCTCGTTCTCGGTGACGACCCGGTGGTGGTGATGGTGGACAAACGTCGTTAGGGTGCCGAGTTATAGATGACACATGGTTCCAGACATTGAAAACAAACACAAACTTACATCAGTCAGTTGCCCATAGCCGTAAGGTTCCGACATATTGGCTAATTTTTCCGGATCTTCACTCAAGCAGATGTTCGATTTTTCTGGTGTTCGGTCTCCATGGCGATGGACCTGTTAACAAACATTGAGGATATCTTTCAATCTGTAGGAGTATCCTGAAAGGCTCTTGGTCACCAACGAAGTCTGTCTGAAGCGAAAATCTAAGAGTGTCTGTGAGTTTGCTAATGAGCAGCGCTTGCAGTATCTATTGTATCAGTGGCTTTTGGCTACTTTGTATGTGTGTTTTTTTACTTATTTTGTTGTACTGTGCGTTTTGTTTGTGCAGAATAAATAATTTTTCTTTCTTTTTTTTTTTTTATTCCGCAAAAGTGTGGTGTCAGCTATACAGCCGATCTATTCTGAAAAAATCTCACCGTGTAAACGTAGGTGAAGTGAGTCATTATTGTGTCAATCCCTCACTGACAGTTCTCCCCACGCTCACTTCACCTAAGTTTTCACGGTGAGATGGTTACAGAATAGCACAGCTGGCTCTACAGTGTTCATGATATTTTTATATCAAACTAATATTATAAAGGCGAAAGTTTGTGAGTGTGTGTGTTTGTTACTTCTTCACGCTCAAACGGCTGGACGAATTTTGATAAAATTTAGTATGGAGGTAGCTGGTATCCTTTTTTCTTTGGTTGGAAAATTATCAAATAACTTCTCCCGCTCTGGGCGGAGCTGGAGGGCGTGTCAGACTTTTACTGACTAAAACCCACCCTTGTTCCTTCATTTGCCTGTGTGCCAGGGCCACGATATCCCTTTCGGACAAACTCGCAACCCTGGCAGGCATTAGCCCTAATGGACCCCGTCAATTCGTGCTGACGTCTCTTTGAGGCGCGCGTGGAACACGACGCGCCGTCGACCCGGGCCTGGTCCGTATCGGACGGCGAGCTACCCATCGCTCACCGTCCGCAAGCCCGCGCCTACGGTGGCCGGAAATCGGCGACTCCCGACGCCCAGGGCGTCTCCTGCGGCGACTAGCGGCGTGAGGGCGCGAACCCTGCCTCTCCCTCACGCGCTCCGCCTCCTCCTTCGCGAGCATTACTGCTTCGCAGAAGGAGGTGACGGCCCCCAAGCTGGGCAGACCTCCACCGTATGCTCCACCGTGTCCTCCAGGCGATCCACACAGTGGTTACACCCGGGCGTTTCCTCGTTTTCCGGCGTGTCCGGTGAGGACCTGCGTCAGGCGGAAGGTGAGGACGCCGTGGCGCCTCTCTAGCCACTCCTCAAAGAGGGGACTTATCGCCACAATTGTGGCGTGCCCAGCGCTGGGTTGCGACAATCGCACTCTCCATGTCGCCATGAGATCCAGCCGGAGCTCTGTCCACTGTGCCGTGATTTCTCGCGGCAGCGGAGTTTCACCCCGGCGTTTCGCCTCCTCGCGCCACTCCCAGATGTGCGCGAGGACTTTTACCTCCAGATCCCATGGCATCAGTCCGGCAAGGAGGCTCGCCGCCTCACAGGAAACCGTGCGGTAACCCCGTACCAGCCTGATGGCCATGACCCTTTGGGACGCGTTCAACCGCTGGGCTGGTCGCAGCCTTAAAGAACGCGCCCACACCGGTGCCCCGTAAAGGGCCATGGACCGCACGATCCCCGCGTAGAGCCTCCGGCAGGAGGCGTTTGGACGTAGCTGGCACCCTGGAGTAGGACATAGGCTACTTTTTATCCCGATATTCCCACGGGATCGAGAGTTACGCGGGTGAAACCGCAGGGCGCAGCTAGTGGGTTCTAAATCTACTAAAAAAAACTTTTTACAAAAAAAAAACAACCGGCTTCCAAAAAAAACACTAAACAAGTCGGTGTCTTTGTATCTATTTTAGTTTTTTGCCACCGAATTCCGAAATTAAGGTTATTTTTCACTTTGTAGTGTTTTTTTTTGGAAGTCGGTTGTTTTTTTTTGTAATTTTTATTTTTTATTTTTAACTTTTTGTGGGTCGGTTTGTAATTTATCTAAGTTACAATAGCCTAACGTCAACTACTCATCACCTTTTACAAAATATTGCTTTTCCCGATACAGGGGCGTTAAAAGTTTAGGAGTTCTCCTGGTAAGAACCAGGAGAACTGGAACTGATGGTGACTTCACCATATGCATTGTGACGAGCATAAATTGCTTAGCAACCATATTAAAGTGCCTAATCGAATCGCAACGGTGAAATACTTATTATTAAGTAGTTCCGGTGGCAATCTGTGGTCTTCATCATCAGTTCCACTTCACCAAATGGTGCTTTTCGAGTGCAAATACTTGAGTTACTATAAAAAATACTGAAATCGATATAGGTGTGCCAATAAAAAATGAGGATTGCCCTCGATTTCCATGGGATACCCTCATCAAATTCTGACTTGGTGACAATGGGACCACAAAATTCTTTTTTGATTTGAATAAAAAAAGTCCAGTCTAGCCGTACGCAGCTGAATACCTACCCGTATTTTACATGGAGCGACTGCCTATCTGACCTCCACAACCCAGTTATTGGGAAACACGATACCGTTTTGTAAGATTGAGCTTCTGACTCCCCGTAACGACTGTCAAAAATCTAAGAATGACAACCGGGACCAACGGCTTAACGTGCTTTCTGAGGCACGGAGGGGTCTGGATATGTAATGGATGGTCACCCATCCTTGAACCAACCGCGACAAGCGTAGCTTGACCTTCGATCAACCCGTGCGGCTGTTATTATTTAGTCTCCTAGTTATTATTTAATCTTTGGGAAATAACTAGCTCGGTTGAAGATTTCTACTGCTGAACTAAACTTCATCATCATCATTTCTGCCGCAGGATATCCAGAGCTATGCATAGCCATGATGGAGTAATACCGGCCAAGTGCGAGTCGGACTCGCGCACGAAGGGATCCGTACCATCACACTTAATATTATAAAGCCGAAATTTTAGTGAGTGTGTGTGTGTGTATGTTTGTAACTTCTTCACGCTCAAACGACTGGACCAATTTTGATAAAATTTTGTATGGAAGTAGCGTTAGCGCCGCTCTTGCACGCCGCGCGTACCGGCGATTCACCGCTGCGTCGCGATGCGTCGCTCTACGCCGCGAGGCATCACGAGGCGTAGTGCTGCGTGGTGTAACGTATTCTAAATTCTCACATTGAAATGTGTGTCTTTTCGTGTAGAAAATAAAGTTATATTTTGAGTCGCTCTTTTAAAGTGTGCGCGCAGCGTCGCGTCTCGGTTTGAGCTGACCCTTAGGTTAACAAGTAGGCACTAACTTCTAAAATATAAAAAAAGCATGATTGACTAAATTATCTTAAAAAAAATTAACATTAGGTACCTTAAAGAATACAGAACAAGGTCAGAACAACACAATTAAAAGAAACGAGGTAGAGGCTATCTTTATAAAGCTACATTTTTTAAACGAAATCACTGACTACCATGATAAATTATGTATCATAACAAAATATTAAATATTCTAAGTATAATAAGTTAATATCGGGAGTACACAAGTGTCACTGAATTGGTAGTAAAACATCTGATATTATTCTTCGGGTCGAGTCTAGGCGGATTGATTGGGTGCGGACCCCCCAGATCATGGTCTACCCATGTGCCAAATTTCATCTAAATCTGTTTAGCCGTTTTAGCGTGAAACCGTAACAAACTAAGAAACTCATTTCCGCATATATAATATAATATTAGTTAGGTATTATTTATTAGTTAAGATAAATAAGTGTTTTTTTTTATACCATTGAACAACCAGAATCAAATTATTTAGTGGGACCAACGGGAATACACGCTGGATTTGTGCCCGTTGATGGCAATAGGCTCGCCACCTATTAAATGGGACTTAAACATAACTGGCGAAATGTGGGTATACTATAGGTACACCTCTACCTAACCCTTCAGAGAATTCAGGCGTGTTATTATATTATGTAATAACAATACGATGATTACGTTAATCTTACCAGAAACGCCATCACCAGTTCAGTATCCTCGACAGTGTTACATTTTTTAGCAGTCCGATCTTGGATGCACAGCATAAACAAAAATATACAATATGTTATCAACATCATTACTCGTACACATTAAAACGACTGAGGAAATATTTCATACGGATACGATACTTTATGTTCTTATCGTGTGTCCTGTGGCCGTCAAATCGATGCATACATTGGATACTTACTTACACACTTAAACTGATAGAAAATAGAAGCAAAAGTACAATGTCTGTTACCTTTTCACTCCTAAGGGGGAAGTGCTTAGGTAGCCCGCAAAATTCGTTTTTTTTTACGTTTTTGGAGTTTCGTATCTCTAAATTAAACAACGGAACCCTTATCACTCGTGTGTCTGTCTGTCTGTATGTCCGCCTGTCACAGCCAACTTGCTCCGAGTTTACTGGACCGATTAAGTTGAAATTTGGTACACATATGAATTTCTGCGATTCAAACACGGACGTGTAACGTAAATTAATGAATTTTAAATATATGGGGTTCGCTTTTGGGGGTAAAATTAGGAAATTAAAAAAAAAGTTTGCAAACTATGCCGTGTGACATATCAAATTAAAGGACTTGTTATGAGGACATCATTTTTTTTTCAAAATTTTTGGCTCAGCAGTTTCGGAGTTTAAATTTTTCTCCGAAACTGCTGACCCAAAAAATTTCATCTATTTTCTTCTTTTTTTTCAGTTATTAATAACCGTAAAATAATTATAAAAAAAGAAGAAAATTTACCATTTATCTCATTTTTCATTGACCCTTATCTCCGAAACTCCTGAGCCAAAATTTTTGAAAAAATACAGAAAGTAGTTCTAGTACTTATCGATTACAGGAAAACCTATAAGAAGTCAACATCCTGTTGTCAATTAATATACAACATCATGATCAAGATACGTATTTATAGAATTATAATAATTAAAATCATCAATACAACTGTTTAAAGTAATTTTTTTAAAGTAATTTAAAAAAATTCAAAGACTATTTCGTGAAATCATGACATTTGAGGTAAATTCTAACTTAGGGAATTACAATTTACGGGCTACCCTGGTGATTAACTGCGCAAGTAACTATGTCTGTGTGGCTGCTACCTTTTTACGACTTAACGGCTGAACAGATTTTGATGAAATTTGGCACGTGGATACACCATGGCCGGGTTTAGTGCCGGATATTGTTCATCCCGGCAGTACGATCCCGTGTGATAAGTACCGACCTCTACGCAGACGGATCCGCTGACAAAAGTTAGTCAGTCATAAATACTGCATTTATTTAAGTACTTTAAAAGCCAATAAAACAAAAAAAGTAAAAGAATGTTTAAATTATTAATATCTTTTGAAACAATGAATGTGTAGGATGTTTGATTACACCACAATTTAGTAGAAATTTCTACTAAATATTCGTGCTATTGATAGCCGATTTGATCAACTGCTTTAGTAATTACGTACCTACATATATTTCATATAGACCGTCAGGATTGAGGAGCCACATAAAATGTATTGTATTATCGAAATTATGTAGTTTTTACATTTTATTTGAATACTACAAATTAGAACACATTTACTACTAAATTATACTAAAAATATGTTTTAACTGATTGATGATTTTCTGAGAAACAGCGCGGTGAAGTTTATGGATTTTTATGAAAAATCAAAGTTATCTTCAATTCAGTCGTACAAAACCCATTTTTTGTACAGATTAGGCATTTAAACACTACTAAACCCTAAAAAAAATTCAATAATATCCGTCGGCTAGTTTTTGAGTTCTAAGGTGGCTCCTCAATCCAGACGTCTGAATTGAGGAGCCACCTTAAACGTCCTATAACTTTTTAAGGATTTTACTACAAATTCTAGTATCAAAATCGGCCAATTTGCTACTAAATATTGGTAGTACCTGCGTTTAAATATGAGACATGGCTCCTCAATCCATACGGACACCTACCCTCTAGTGCCCGCTACAAAAAATCTCAAAGCACTGTGACCGCGGCCGCTACCTCCACCGTCACCGCGCTTTCACCCTGGGTGAGGCCTAATGATACAGTGTTTATTTAACGGGGACAGTATGGGGGGAAATCCGAATCAGTTAGAGATATGAGGAAACTGTCATAGGAAATATTAGCAATTTTTAGGGTTCCGTACGTCCTAATGCAAAAACGAAACCCTTATAGGATCACTCGTGTGTCTGTCACAGCCAATTAGCTCCGAATCTAATGGACCAATTAAGTTGAAATTTGGATCACATATAGATTTCCCATTTGGTTTTTTTTTTTGTTTTCGCACACAAGTCTTGATTGTATTTTTTATTTTTTGTGTTAGTTTTAAATGCAATTTTTGCATTTCTTGTGCGTGTCCCAAATATTTTTATTCCCCTTTTTTCTTTATTGTTGTGATCCAAACACGGAAGTGTAAATGAATTTTGAATTTTGGGGGTCACTTTTGGGAGATAAATTTATAAGAAAAAAAAAGTTTTGCAACTGTACCGTGTAACGTATCAAATGAAAGGGCCTCACATATTTGGTATTTTATAATTTTTAAATAAACAGTTTTAAAGTTATTTACGAAAATAGATGCATATTGACCATCTCCCCCTTATCTCCGAAACTACTAAGCCTACAATTTGGATAAATACAGAAAATAGTTCTAGACTTATAGATTACAAGAAAACCTATAATCAGTCTATGGTCTAAAAATAACATGGTAAATCTCTCAATATTGTGCGTAAAATCATACATTTGCAGTTGGAATGTTAGTTAGAATGTGTTTTTCAACTACAATTTTAAGTTTTGTTGTTTCCAGTTTTGGTTCTTGGGATGAATTCATCCCAACTATGGAACCCATCATTGTGCAAAGTCTGACATTCAGTTGGCCGGTTTTTTATGTTGTCTTTTACATTCGTTTATTGGAGTCATTTCTCTACTGATTATTGAGAAATAAAACACTCGACGCAAACCATAATTCATATTAAAGTAACCACGACATGTGTAAGTTCTAAGTACCTACTTAAAAACCAAGGATTATTAATACCTAATAGTAATGATCAATCAATTTAAGGCTCCCGTTTACAGGCGCGACGCGACTCTAGTAGAACAATTCCTATGAAAACTTAATGGAAATTTTTCTACCAATATTGCGTTCGCAATGCCGCGTCACGCCTGTCTGTGGGAGCCTTTAGAGTCATTAACCGGATTCCGTAAAGTCATAAAACTTTACAACTGATAATAATAAATAACTCGTGATTTTAGTAATTAGCAAGCAATCAGTCAAATTATTTGCAGTGTGAACAGTCAGCGATCAACCATTAAGGTTGACTATAACAGATATAATGTATTTACAGAATTATAATCATGTAATTCATTAATACATTAGTTAGATTTGTTCCCCAATGTCACCATGAAAAAGTCATTCAATGGAACAAATCTAACTTAGAGAGATGAATCATTCTAACGATTATAATTCTGTAAATACATATCTTTAATACTCGCGAATCATTTATTTTGATCAAGAAACAACCAGACACTGACCTGCAAATTGCAAAAAACGTAAGAAAATATGAAATTTGCCGGCTACATTTGCGGATTCACCTTAAGGAGATATGCTCTCCCAGCCACTTTCTCACTAGATGGCGGCACAGTTGCACATTTGAAAATTTTTCATTTTGTCACCTAGCTTAGAAATCTTTGAGAGACAAGCGTCAACTAACACATTACCTTATTTTTTTTAGATGTTCTCTTTGCTTGTTAATTCTTCTCATATAATGATTTGTTCCCCTAAACATTTAGCCATCTTCACTTTATTCTTTACACACACAGGTACAGTAAATAGTTTTACTTTCGATACCACTAGATGGCGTGGTATTAGATATATATCTTTTACTTACACCGTTACAAGGGACCTAGTCTTTTGTACGTTTCTTGAGTGATAAAATAGTGAAATGAAATGAAATCGTTTATTCTGTAAATTGGATATCAGAATAAATTTTACATGTCATATTAAAAAATAAAAATAAGCTAGATTTAGTCGACATTTCCTATCCGACTACCCGTGAGAAGAAATAGCGAAACAAACTCAGAGGTCAAAGTCTCTTTTAAAGTCCAGATATAATCATGATTAGATCATGTGAGGATCATATAGATCCGTGTCTGAAATGGTATTTTGAGAAAAGAACCTCACAAATTGGAGTGAACCTGTCCAATCAGTGCAAGCATTTGTAAGTCAGTAATCGTGCAGCTCAACTCAAGACTTAAGGAGCTCAACGACTCGACGAGCAATACCAAAGAAAGGACATTTGGGTCGGCCGCATAAGGTGCTAAAAATGCTAGACCATCATTAAAACTAACTGAGAAAAATAAAAAACTTTTTACAAAAAAAAAACAACCGACTTCCAAAAAAAAAGACTACAAAGTGAAAAATAACTTTAATTTCGGAAGTCGGTGGCAAAAAAACTAAAATACAGATCCAAAGACACTGACTTCCGAAATTAAAGTTATTTTTCACTTTGTAGTGTTTTTATTTTGGAAGGTGGTTGTTTTTTTTTGTAAAAAGTTTTTTATTATTTAAATTTTTCGAATCCAAAAATGTTAATGGCTTAATAGCGCACAGCCTTGACCAACACCTCTGGGGGTCTACTCCGAAGCGCTAAACCGAAGTATCGGCCGAATGTTCGGCCGTTTTATAACTTCCACAGTTTCCTTTTTTGACTATGAGTCCTTACCCGACTTCAAGTCACAGTTTTAACTTCGGCTTATCTCTTCGACTGTCTTTTTTTTTTTCGCCGTAGTCAGCGATAGTTAGCCGTAGTAAATAAACGACCAGCCGCGCAATGAGAACCTTTCTAAATCAAGGGTTTGATTCAAAAAGCAGTACTCTTGGACACGGCACGCATAGGGACGAGGTTTCTCTCTCTAGAGCCCTGACCACCGGCAGCTTGGACCCTGTTCCTAATGCCGATGGGCCACAATTCTTTATATAATTAAATGTTCTTTTTTTTTATAGAAATATTTCAAAATGTTATTAATATGTATGTAAGTGTATTAAAGGGACATTTAGTAGATAGTATTAGTCAACAGTTGAGTTGCACAAAACGAACATTAGTTTAACGGAGACTTTAAATTCATGCCATCCCTTACATTTTGTATCAAAAAAAGCATCAATCTAAAGTCTCCGTTAAACTAATGTTTGTTTCGTGCAACTCATCGATAGTTTATAAAGAGGTATGAGGAACAGGGTGTAAAGTTCACTCATCCTCCATAGAAAAGGGAGGATCCTCCGACCAGAC
Organism: Tiliacea citrago; assembly: GCA_963921375.1. Classification (NCBI taxonomy): domain Eukaryota; kingdom Metazoa; phylum Arthropoda; class Insecta; order Lepidoptera; family Noctuidae; genus Tiliacea; species Tiliacea citrago. The sequence goes on from OY992783.1 coordinate 24,935,363, forward strand.
GGAGGTTGTGTCTGGTGGGAAAATGCCTGACGATTGATGTCGGGACGTTGTATACATGATGCTGCAGAGTTTTGCTAGCTAATTTAATTTAAATTAGCTAGCGAAACTCTGCAGCATCACGTCTGCAGAGTTCCGCTATCAAATTAAAATAAAATAAAAAATATTTCACGGGTTTTTTTGAGGGGTTACCTGAAGCAAAGCAAGTCGCTGGTAGTGTTGTTACCTAAAGTATGAGTACAGATGTTTTCTTATGTTTTATCGTGTTTAGTTATCGATACCCATCACATCTGTGAAGTTTACACAAAAAAAAAAACTGATATCTCAAGTGACTACACAAACTGCGGTCCATGACCCCACAAAGAAAATCTTTAGATTACTTAATCCACAACGTCTGCGGAGTTTCGCTAGTTTACTAGCAATTAAAAAAAAATTTGAAATTCAAATATCTTGAAAACTTAGTAAAGTAGCCAAGCTAAAATTAAGTCTATATTACATGCAATAATGATCATACATGTTTTTTTAAACTAATTAAAAAAAAAAACATTATCTCGAAAACGGTGCGTCCTAGGCAAAAAAATAATTACAGAAATTTAACCCCGCGTGTCACCCACGTGCAACATGAATTTAAGTAAAAAAAAAAACAATTTAATATATACACCGGTGAATTTTTATTGTCTTACAACTGCAGCACACTTCATGTATTCAATGAGTAGTAATCATTCATGAAAGTATTATTTTTTTGAATTCATTTTATTTTTTATTTTTATTTATTATTGACACATGACATTACAATATGACGCATGATGTAGTTTGAAACACCCTGCTATGAGCTTGGTGCGAGCCTTGCGCTCCATTCTGCACCGCCCTTGGAACGCAACCAAACTCTTACCATGCGTCATAAATTCATAATGAATAATACTTTTTTTTAATTATTCAAATGTTAATAAATATTTTTTTACTTTCATGAATGATTAGTAGTCATTGGTTACATGAAGTGGGCTGCCGTTGTAAGACGATTAAAATGCCACGGTGTATAAACAATAAACATTCCGGAAAAAAAAATTCTTAAGGAAGTCTCCACTTTTTGTGACTATGTTCTTAGAACTTTAGGTATATTAGCTCACTTTTTCCGATGACTGATAATTATGCAATTTGCCTAAAGCACTTACCGAGGGGTGTATTTTTCAAATACACCTCTATTCTCATCGTAAGGATTAAAACTGTTTTTATTATGTAAATACCTAGTAAAGTAAGTACCTAGAGTAGATTAGGTTTCATAATTATCGTACTTTATTTGTGAATGTGAGAACGTTGTAGGCTTAATAGACTGTAGATTTGTAAACCCTTTTCTGTTTTGTTAAGTACTTGGTACTTGTTGACGGGCCTACACTGTCCTCCCATACCTATTAACACTGTAACTTGAAAACATTGTAAAAGCCCATTATTTTAAAAAGAATAACCGTGGAGTTTCTTGCCGGCTCTTCTCCATAGGAAACGATCGACCGTGCACCTAGCTACTGACGTTTCATAAGTGCCCATGTAGGTTTATGTGAAATAAAATATTTTGATTTTAGATTTTGATTTTGTTATCATTTCGCAAATGTTTGACCGATTTTTACTTATGTAGATATCCTGACTATCATTCACGTAAAATATTGTAAACTCGACCTCACTTTTGACAACAATATTCCCAGTGAATATACACTTCAATACGGTTGAAACTCTCAAACTGTCAAATATACAAATAGACCTTGTCGCTTTATGACATGCAAGTGTCATTTAACCATAGGTACGGTGTTAAAGCATTTACATGCATGATTTTGTGTCTATTCTTGTACGTAATGATTCTACGATTTATAAACTGTCAGTGGAGGAAAACAATTTAAGGAAACACACATACTAGCACAACAGAAGTGTTGCTTGAAATGCTCATAGAATTAGGGTTCGAAGCTAAAGAGCGTACGAGCGTAAGAGCGTTCCTTCCGTCGTTCTATACATGCAGCCTATGGGTAAACTACACGCAGAGCATACAGCGCTCTGCGGATTCAATAAATTAATGCATTCAGGGTGTTGATGGGGTTGCCGCGCTTATGTAGTGCTTCCGGTATGTCGCAGAGGCGGGAATAGATGGCTTTCACGCCATCATGCGCAAGCGATGCGCCTCCATCATGCGCAGGGTACGCGACAGCCCCAACAATATCCTAAATGCTATAGCGTTCAGGATGCTGCTGTGACTGTCGAAGTGGAACTGCCCCATACTGGGACATTGTATATACATGCCATAAATAGTTTGTTGTTTCTCTGGTAGATGTAAGTATTATCACTAGTTCTAAGTCCTGTGTATAGAGTCACCAAATGGACGTTAGGGGTCTGAAATTTTTTTTGATCGCTCATCTGAATCTTACCACGGCAAGGGCTGCTTAAACTGCGATTGCATTTTATCGCTACCATTGAAAGCTACGAGCCTGACAATATCTAATAAACAAACCTTCATAACGAGGAAACAATTTGTACTAAACATAAATTTGTACTAATTAACGTTAAAATTGATTCTCAGCGCAATTAAGACAAATGTCGAACATTATCTACGTTTTGTGACAGTTAAAATTATCTTGTGCCACAAACATAATAATTGCCATAATCATTACTATGTGGTTTTCAGCAAAAGTGAGGACGAGGACTCTGCAATCATTATACCGATAATATAATCGTTACTGTTAATGGCTTAATAGCGCACAGCCTTGACCAACACCTCTGGGGGTCTACTCCGAAGCGCTAAATCGAAGTATCGGCCGAATGTTCGGCCGTTTTATAACTTCCACAGTTTCATTTTTTTGACTATGAGTCCTTACCCGACTTCAAGTCGCAGTTTTAACTTTGGCTTATCTCTTCGACCGTCTTTTTTTTTTTTTTTTCGCCGTAGTCAGCGATAGTTAGCCGTAGTAAAGAAACGACCAGCCGCGCAATGAGAACCTTTCTAAATCAAGGGTTTGATTCAAAAAGCAGTACTCCTGGACACGGTACGCATAGTGACGAGGTTTCTCTCTCTAGAGCCCTGACCACCGGCAGCTTGGACCCTGTTCCTAATGCCGATGGGCCACAATTCTTTATATAATTAAATGTTTTTTTTTTATAGAAATATTTCAAAATGTTATTAATATGTATGTAACTTGTGTATTAAAGGGACATTTAGTAGATACTAGTATTAGTCAACAGTCGCGTGTCACCCACGTGCAACATGAATTTAAGTAAAAAAAAATCAACTTAATATATACACCGTGGAATTTTTATTGTCTTACAACTGCAGCCCACTTCATGTATCCAATGACTACTAATCATTCATGGAAGTATTTTTATTTATTATTGACACATGACATTACAATATGACGCATGATGTAGTTTGAAACACCCTGTTATGAGCTTGGTGCGAGCCTTGCGCTCCATTCTGCACCGCCCTTGGAACGCAACCAAACTCGTACCATGCGTCATAAATTCATAATGAATAATATTTTTTTTTAATTATTCAGAATAATATTTTTTTTTAATTATTCAAATGTTAATAAATATTTTTTTTACTTTCATGAATGATTAGTAGTCATTGGTTACATGAAGTGGGCTGCCGTTGTAAGACGATTAAAATGCCACGGTGTATAAACAATAAACATTCCAGAAAAAAAAATTCTTAAGGAAGTCTCCACTTTTTGTGACTACGTTCTTAGAACTTTAGGTATACTCGTATTAGCTTTTTCCGATGACTGATAATTATGCAATTTGCCTAAAGCACTTACCGAGGGGTGTATTTTTCAAATACACCTCTATTCTCATCGTAAGGATTAAAACTGTTTTTATTATGTAAATACCTAGTAAAGTAAGTACCTAGAGTAGATAAAATTAGGTTTCATAATTATCGTATTTTATTTTATTTTATTTATTTCGGGATAAAAAACAGGAGTACAATTAAATGTTATACATAGTATCTTACTAATTATACAAAGTACTTATTATACTACTAGCAGCATTATCCACTTATTACTAATTTGTTGATTGTTAATGCTACGTGAGATAAAAATAAAAACAGACTATACAAACATACTAATGGACAGAAAGATATTTTTTTTTAATTGATTGATTGAGTTAATGCTTCCCAATAACGAAATTTATGGGATAGAAAAGAAAAAGGAAAAATAATAATAAAGTAAAATACAGCACTTAATCATTCATAAAGCTAAGATAGAATCGACTACAGATTTCCTAAATTGATGTGCTGTTAGACTAAAAATATCAATGTCTTCAAATCTAGTGTTGTAGAAATCCACAAGTTGGCGCAGAGGAGCGCGTAAGCCAGCATTGGAGTTACAGACGTGCTTGGTATTTATAGATAGTAAGCGGTATGGACGCGCTTGTCTACGCACTACTGTCCTCGGAACGATGTAACATAGTTTATTTATTAAGTCTGAACAATCATATTTGTTATGCACAATACCATGTAGAAACATTGCTCCGAGAAGCAGTCTTCTGGATTCTAGGGTTAACAGTTTGTAATTGTTAAGCAACATAACATGCGAACCGTGGCTGTGATAGCATCTGTAATGCAGAGCTCTTAGGAATTTACGTTGAACAGTCTCAATCGACTCAATATATTTTGCGTAATAGGGATTCCATATGATAGTAGCAAACTCCAGACAAGGCCTAACTAGCGATATATATAAGTATCTATAGGTTGATGGACGCTTGAAATCTTTGCTGCTGCGCATAACAAAACCGTACATTTTAAGGGCTTTATTGATAATGTTGTCTACATGGATATTAAAGTGAAGTTTTGAGTCTAGTACCACACCGAGGTCACGCAGTGAGTATACTCTTTTTAATTGTGTATTTAGCAAGTGATAGCTATAAGTGTGCTGCTTTTTGTTTTTAGTGAATGTAATCGAATTACATTTGGATAAGCTCAATGAGAGTTTATTCAAGGTGCAATAGCTAGACAGTCGATCTAAGTCACTTTGAAGCATCAAACAGTCATCAATACTTTTTATAGTTTTGTAGACTTTCAAGTCATTCGCATATAGTAAAAAGTTCGAATGCTTAAAACAAGTGCTAATATTATTTATAAACAATGTAAATAATAAAGGGCCCAAAATTGAGCCCTGAGGAACGCCGGATGTGACGGAAATCAGCTCTGATTGAAATCCGTTAATAACAACCCTTTGAGTACTTGCTTGTTACGTAAGAGGTGAACCATCTCAATAGATTTCCGCGAATACCGTTGAAGGCAATTTTGCGTAAAAGTAATTCGTGATCCACCCTGTCGAAAGCTTTCTGAAAGTCCGTATATACTGCATCAGTTTGTAAACGATTATCCATATTCTCAAAAACGTAGCCCACAAAAATAAGCAGATTTGTATAAGTATAATATAGTTATTCAAAAAAAGTAGATCTTTGTTGGACGAATCCGTGCTGTTCTTTAATTATAGCCTTGTGTAAAGTGGGATAAATTTCGTTATACACCAGTCTTTCAAAAAGCTTCGACAAGGGAGACAGAATCGAGATCGGACGGTAGTTCTCTACGTCATCCTTTGATCCCTTTTTAAAGACGGGGGTTAAGTTAGCTGTTTTCCATACATCGGGAAAAACGCCTTCGTTGATACATTTATTGAACAGCAGATGTAGGGGTTCACATAAGTGATCGGCAACACTATTGAAAAACGAGGGAGGAATGCCATCAGGTCCAGGTCCTTTTGAAGTGTCTAAAGACCTTAGCTCTTCATAAACTTTAGAAGGCTCGATATAAATATTGTTGATAATATCACTATTATCATGAAAGCTAGAAGGCGGTTGCCAATTATTAATATTAAGTGTTGATGGCTCATACACTGATTGAAAATAGTTAGAGAATAGTTCACAAACTTCACGTGGATCACTACTGGAAGTATTTTTATATTTAACATTGGATGGAATTCCTGAGTTATTCCGTTTACTAGCCACATAGCCCCAGAAGTGTTTGAGATTTTTGTTTACATTTTCTTCTACAGTTTTTATATAGTTAGAGTAACATAGGTGACATTGTTTGTTGAATCTGCGACGAAATAGGGAGAATTGCTCATAGTCAGATATATTATTGTAAACTTTCCACTTGGTCCAGGCGTTGTTCTTATTTTTGAATAACTTTATAAGGGGTCGAGTGAACCAAATGGGGTATCTAGAAGTTCTGTATGATTTTTGGGGGACGTGCTTTGTAATTATACCAAACAAGCTATTATAAAATGTGTTTACAGACTCCTGTGCTGGCAAATTTTTGAGAAAGCTGTTCCAGTCAATTTCAGACAAATCTGCCTTTATAAGGTCATAATTGCACTTATTATAGTTCAATTTGATGATTGGGCAGCGTTTCATAGATGAATATTTCAAGTAAGGGGAAGTCACAGCACAGTAAGGAGGGTGATATAGGTCCACGGGTACTAAATAATCGCTCGGTTGGTAAACATGGCAGTGTTCATTGGAGATTAGTAAATCTAACGTTCGGTTGTTAGCGTTTGTAAAATTATGATATTGCGTAGCGTTAAATTCCGCGATGAAATTTTCTAGATATCTGCAACTGAAGGACCGTGGCCGGTCGCATGCAGCACTGTCACGGGAAGACCAGTCCAAGGTCGGTAAATTAAAGTCACCGATTATGTAAAAACAATGTGTCATGGGATTACTTAAAACCGCCGAAAGCATGTCCAAATACACAGAATAGATGTCGTCTGGTGTGTTCGGAGGTATGTACACCGCGCTGATAAAGTGTCGTTTCGTGCGGTCACGGCTGGGTAATTGTATAAGTAGATATTCTATGTGGGTGTGTAAAGAGTTACCCATTATATTGGTGAAATATATGGGTTGAAGTTAAGGTAAGATGGCAACAAGAACACCACGACCCTCGCGTTTACCAGTAGCCGCGCGATCTCGGTCGCGACGAAAGACGCAATAGCGCTCATCTATAAACTCACAATCTGCTATATCCGGTATAAGCCATGTTTCTGTTAATACAACAATGTCGTATGTGTTACTCAAGATATTCATATAAATTGTCTGAAGTTTACCACGTATGCCCCTACAATTCTGATAGTAAAAAGTAAGTTTATCAGCCATTAAGCTGGAGATAAGTCTTGACATGATTGCTAAAAGATGCAGAACTTGCAAAGAGACTTAAAGATGCTACCACTAAACCTGGTGTAGGTAACAGATGACGAAAACAAAAAAAAATATTGAAGGTAAAACGTTTTAAACTCGCACGAACTTAGATTGTATAAAAAAGGAAAGTTTATGTAGTCGATTTTTGTTATAATATAATTAGTTGCAGTATTATTATGAACGTACAATATGCTAAACATTGTGTTCTGTGGTTGTATCATCGGTGATTTTAAATTTGTGAAAATCATTATTGTTTCTGATAGCAAATATTGTTGATATGTCAGTCCTGCGTACAAGAATCGTAGAATGCTTATTTAATTTGTGAATGAGAGAACGTTGTAGGCTTAATAGACTGTAGATTTGTAAACCATTTTCTGTTTTGTTAAGTACTTGGTACTTGTTGACGGGCCTACACTGTCCTCCCATACCTATTAACACTGTAACTTGAAAACATTGTAAAAGCCCATTATTTTAAAAAGAATAACCGTGGAGTTTCTTGCCGGCTCTTCTCCATAGGAAACGATCGACCGTACACCTAGCTACTGACGTTTCATAAGTGCCCATGTAGGTTTATGTGAAATAAAATATTTTGATTTTAGATTTTGATTTTGTTATCATTTCGCAAATGTTTGACCGATTTTTACTTATGTAGATATCCCGACTATCATTCACGTAAAATATTGTAAACTCGACCTCACTTTTGACAACAGTATTCCCAGTGAATATACACTTCAATACGGTTGAAACTCTCAAACTGTCAAATATACAAATAGACCTTGTCGCTTTATGACATGCAAGTGTCATTTAACCATAGGTACGGTGTTAAAGCATTTACGAGATCGGCTGTACAAACTTTTAAGCTGAATGGATAGACCCAGCTGTCTGTTTGTGACAAATAACGTGGTGGTTTGTTGATCCAAAGGTTTAAGACAATGATGTGGAGTTCCGTCACAGGTTAAGAAGTTATTACTTATATGAGCCCACAGCAACTGATGACGATTACATGACGTGGTTTTGTAAGGTTGAGAGCATCATATCCATTATGAATGGAACGATAATAATTTTAGGCGACCTTAACTTAAAAAGTGCATCGGTCAATATAAACAATTATTACTGTTATTTCTTAAGCTTTTGTAGTCTAGCTGAGATGAATGAAGTGGTGCATATACGTGGGAGTAAGTTAGACGTAGTTTTGGCTCGGGAGGGTACCGAAGTAAACTGCGAGCATGTTGACGGCACGGAGCTGGTTCCAGTCGACTTGTTCACCCTCCGTTAGATATTGCGATTGGGTGCGTCTCATAACGTATAAACTTATTTGGTCTAATTTCATTTTATCATCGTTCATAAGATATAATCAACGTGAGATACCTATACCAACTGTTGATATAATTTCTTTACATATAACATTTATTTATTCTAAAACTTAATTAGTATAACGTTGTTTGATATAACGTTTATGTAATCGAAAATTATTTGGTCTAACGTTTAATATGTATATTGTTTATTTAAACGAAAATCATTAGGTCTAACGTTTAATATATATAAAAAACGACATTATGGTTAACACCCCGACTCAGAGTACCCCGACTCGGATAGGTTAGGTTAGGTTATTTTTTTAAACCACCCAGAAATAGGATCCGTCGACCTATCTTAGCGCAGGTGGTAATCAGTTACTAGTTATGTTTAATATCTGCGTAGGTTTTATTAATTTGTCTGTTTTTGGTATATCCATATCCATTTACAGACAATTTTATTGCACCCTTTGAACTTTTGTATGTCTCACAATTGTAAGAATTCATTATTAAATGAATACTTTAATGATTATTATTTAACTGAGCAAGATTACGCACACTAAGTGACAACTAACAATAACTTTTGTTGAGCTACCCACAGGCTACAACATAAAAATAATACTAACTAAACTCAGGCTGACAGTGAGAAGGGACGTGGCACTGGTCAAGTACGTGGCTCGCGTACTGCTAGGGTTGCCGCACCACCCGGAGGTGCTGGCAGCGCTGCGGCTGCGCGCGCCGGACGGGTGCGTAGGTGCGCCGCCCCGCTCTGTTAGACGTGCCAGCGGCTAGCACTAACCTACTCAAGTTTGCCCCTATGTCACGAGCTGCACGTATTATTATCAGTATTACAGTTTCAGAGGATATATTTGGACAAAACCTGCCGAGATTCATTGAAATGGCACAAATAATTATTGTAAGAGGTATATTATAAACGTTGTCATGTTTATAATAAAATATAATTTAATTATGTGTAATTTTCCTTACCTATTATTTATTTTGTATAAATCTGTGTAAGTAGACATTGTGACTTATAACATCGCCTTGGATAAGTCTGTAAAGGTGTTATAATTGTGATTTAAATAAATAAATAAATAAACCCGTGTCTATGCAATTTTGCTTTGTGTTTTTAAGTAGGCGTTTTCATCATATTAGACCGAAATAAGTTTTATATCTTTTGAGTGGTATGTCAAACGATGTTATATTTAATGTATGTTATGTCAAACGATTTTATATTTAATGTATGTTATGTCAAACGATGTTATATTTAATGTATGTTATGTCAAACGATTTTATATTTAATGTATGTTATGTCAAACGATGTTATATTTAATGTATGTTATGTCAAACGATGTTATATTTAATGTATGTTATGTCAAACGATTTTATATTTAATGTATGTTATGTCAAACGATGTTATATTTAATGTATGTTATGTCAAACGATGTTATATTTAATGTATGTTATGTCAAACGATGTTATATTTAATGTATGTTATGTCAAACGATGTTATATTTAATGTATGTTATGTCAAACGATGTTATATTTAATGTATGTTATGTCAAACGATGTTATATTTAATGTATGTTATGTCAAACGATGTTATATTTAATGTATGTTATGTCAAACGATTTTATATTTAATGTATGTTATGTCAAACGATGTTATATTTAATGTATGTTATGTCAAACGATTTTATATTTAATGTATGTTATGTCAAACGATGTTATATTTAATGTATGTTATGTCAAACGATGTTATATTTAATGTATGTTATGTCAAACGATTTTATATTTAATGTATGTTATGTCAAACGATGTTATATTTAATGTATGTTATGTCAAACGATGTTATATTTAATGTATGTTATGTCAAACGATGTTATATTTAATGTATGTTATGCTTATACAAAATTGTTATTTTAAAATTATATTAATCGTTTATTATATTAACTAATCGCTATATTAAATAAAATTATAGGTTCCGTTGTTATATGTTGTTAATATTAGAGATTTTGTTGTTATATCATCAATTACTTACCCATTGCGATTACCATCACAACGCGTAAGGATAGGGAAAAATTGGACACCAGTAACATTGATCGTAGTAGGGATTGGAACTTTGTCAAAGGGGACTTCGCACTTTTAAGCGATCTGGCAAGACGTTTTTCGTTGCAATGACCTACCCTCCACTACTGGTAAGTTTTACAAAATAATTTATAACTTATTTGATTCATCCATTCCAAAAAAGAAGAGAATTATTGTTGGAAATAGGCGGTATCCAGTCTGGTTTACTATATAGGTATAATAAACGATACTCAGCGTAAAACTAAACTGCATAGTAAATGGAAACTTACGCGATGTGATATATCGATATCTTATGCGATCAGATCTAAAAGCAATAACCCAGGACGCCTATAGATTGTACTGTAATACCTTAGAAAATAACATAGGTAAAAATCCGCGACAGTTTTGGCAGCATGTTTCTGGCCTGCAATCAAAGGGTGGTTTCGAGCCAAACGTCATACTCCATGGTGAGACTTTCTCGGGTGTCAAAGTGGCCGAGGCATTTGCCCAGTATTTTTCCAGCGTGTTTCTGACCGATACACCTAAATTGGACCCAAGAAACATAAGTGTGATTAGTGAGGGCGATAACATTCCTCTTCCCGTTTTAACCCCACCGGATGTAGTTAAGGGGATTGCTAAACTCCAACCCCGAAGCTCGGTTGGCCCTGATAGCATTCCAGCCTTTATACTTAAGGGGTGTCATGATATTTTGGCAGCTCATCTATGTCATGTCTTTAACCTAGCCCTCCAGTCCGGTGTATACCCTGAGCAATGGAAAACTTCGCGAGTCACTCCCATCCCTAAAACCAGTGACAAAACATCAGTGGAGGAACACAGGCCCATCGCTATCCTGCCAACCATTGCTAAGGTTTTCGCGCATATACTTCATACCTTAATTTTTAAACGCGTAAATAGTCTCTGCCTGATGCGCAACACGGTTTTCGGCCGGGCTGCTCTGTAAATTCGAATCTACTGATTCACGTAGACTATATTTCGGGTGGTTTCGACATCGGTACACAGGTTGACACTCTGTATTTTGATTTCCGGAAAGCGAAAGAAATGTGCTCTTGACAAAGCTAGAGGCCATTGGTTTCTCGTCCGTTCTTCTTCGCTTCTTTGCCGACTACCTGCGTGATCGCAAGCAGTTTGTCAGACTTGGCTGCTTCGAGTCCAAGCCTTATAACACACGCTCGAGCGTGAGTCCGGGATCAGTTTTAGGGCCGCCTCTGTTCCTGATTATGATCATGATCTCATAGCAAAGGTTAAGTTTGCCAAATGCCTTCTTTATGCCGACAACCTAAAGCTTGTCGCACACATCAGAACAGATGAAGATTGTAAACTCCTACAAATGGACATTGACACCGTCGTCGAGTGCAGCATTGTGAACAAACTATGTTTCAATATTAATAAGTGCTACGTCGTGACGTACGGTAGAGAGCTGCGACCAATCCATTATAGTTACAGTTTGGGTGGTGAAGTAATTACTCGTGTCACCAACATAAAGGACTTGGGAGTAACTTTTACCGCTGACTTACTTTTAGAGACCACATCTCTACCCTTGCAAAGGATTCTTTCAGGCGTCTGGGATGTGTTTGCGAAATGCTCGTGACTTCCGCAAACCAAATGTTATTAGTCTCTTGTATACCACTCTGGTTCGAAGCAAACTCTAGTCCAGTGCCTGTGTTTGGCATCCCCATACCACGACCCAAACGTTGATGCTTGAAAAGGTCCAGAAAACCTTTCTAAGATTCCTCTTCCAAAGGTTATACAATTTCTTTCCCTATATGTACCCTACCAACTTTCTTTTAGGGATGTTAGGGTTTAATTCATTGGAGATGAGACGAAGACTTGACCAGCTCACGGTAGCCTGTAAAACCCTACGGTGACATATAGACTGCCCAGAGCTCCACGGCCTTTTCTGCCGGCTATTTGTGCCTGACAAATACATCGGACACCGTCCGAACCGCCGGCACAATCTGTTTGCGCAGCCTTCATCCAAAACTGCCGCTAGAGCTGAATCCCCAGTGTGTCGTACTTTGAGGATGCTCAATGCCCTTTTGACTGCCAACCCTGAATGTGATGTGTTTGCGGATGAATGAAGAAAAATGAATGATGCGTATATGTATGGTGTTCTGTGAGAGGAAGTATGCAAGGGAGTCCACTGTTCCATATTAGTTTTAACAATGCAAAGTTAAATTAAATTAAATCTGTATAACAGTATAACAAAAATATGTTAATATTATTCTTTTTAAGCTTCCATGCTAATTATTGTAATTGTTGTTGTGCCGTTTTAATTAACTATAAATAAATAAAATAAAATGAATTATTTAAGTATATTATTTTAAGTACTGACTGTAAATAAACATTTAGTTTTTCGAAGATTTTGTGTTTATATTTAGTTCTGACATCTATTATTAAAAAAAATGATTTCGATTTTTGCCTCCTGTCTTGGTGTTAATTATTTTCCGATTCAGATATACAAAGCATATTTTTTGTAAAAAATTACTGCCATACACTATAGCTGGTAAAATGTTAACTTTAAATGAAACTTCTTCCTTATATAATCTGAGAATGTAAGGAAAACCCAGACACTAATATTTCCCCACCGAGTGTGTCTCCACGTTGTCGTCGTGGTGGGGCTTGCGTGTCTCAATGATCTTGGGGGCTTTGCCGGTAGAGTCACTCATGCCGGAAGGCCTCAAGTGAGAGACCTGACTAAGAGAGACATGGGGCGGAGTCAATAACATCTGACTTCCGCGAGGGGCGCGCCATCTGAGGACTTCAACAGCTGTTGGTGTTCTTGGATGACGCGCGATTCTCTCCTCATCGTTTGGAGAGTGGGAAGAGTGGTTCACCTCTAGTACGTGTCTGCTCATCAGACATGACTGAGGTGAAGGAGTGGTCTGGGGACCCCACCCCATAAAAAAGGCAAAGCTGTGTTCAGCAACAACAATGGAAGCGAGTCATCAAAACAAACTACCCCAGGAGGGTACCTGCTGCTCCGCAGTAGGAGAATCCCTCACCGAGCAGAGCTCGGTCAGTCCCTCGTATTCTGGGGGGGACAATGAACGCCCAAAGTCCAATTCGGATTTTTACCCGTCCTTCGGGGACGCATTGAGCCAGGGTGGCTCACCTACCGGTGCCGAGGAGTCGCTGGGTTCTATTCCCAGTACATCCACGGCACCGAAACAAAACAAAAACGCACAGGGAGTGCCAAAGACCCGAGCACAATTTGTGCGCCCGGCTACCCCGGTTGCTGACGAGGTGGCTAGTGAATCCAGCGAGTCCTCTTGCTCGCAAAAGTCGACAAGATTGACTCAAAGCCGAGCGCGCAAGCGTAGACAGCAACCGAAGAGCAAAGAGTCGATCGTGACGAAAAAGTCTGGGAAAGAGCAGGACAGAGACTCCGAGCCTGTGAGTCCACCGACAAAGCAGGCAAGGATTGGGGCACCAGGAACTGAGTCGTCCGGTGGTGAGCCGGATGCCGCTGGTGGCTCTAAGGAGCGAGCTGCCAGCTTTGAGGAGGTTGTGGTAGCCGCAATCAGGGGTGTGGCCTTGAAGAGGATTCAATCCTCTAAAGACAAGGTCGTACCCGCTGCCACGGCCTCCATAATTGCGGCAGCGAAGGCCCTTCAGGTCGGGCCTTCGTAAGGCGAAGTGTCCGAGATGCGGGCGGAGGTCGGCCGCTTGACGGCTGCTATGGAGCTTCTCCGAAAGGAGAACGAGGAGCTCCGAGCGGACCTGGCCCGGCTTCGAAAAGCTGGCCCTCCGGAGGGGCCGCATGGAGGGGTGCAGCAAGGGCAGAGTGTGCCCTTGCCGGCGGAGGACCGGGTTTTGTCCCTGGTGCGGCAGGAGCTGGCTGCCTTCAACAGCCGGTTCTCCGTACTCGAGGGCATTGTCTTGCGCCCCCCGCTAGCGACGAGCAGACCGGCCACCTTTGCGGCCACCGTGGCTGCCGCGGCCAAGCCTGCGGCCAAGCCTGCAGCCAAGCCCGCGCCTCTGGCCAAATCGGCCAGATTGGCGCAGCCTAAGCCCAAGAAGGACGGGACGGCTGCACAGGTGGCTACTCAGAAGGCAAGGGCCCCAGCCACTGCGGCAGTACGGTCGCCCCCCCTCCAGCCTCCTAATTCCTCTCCGGCCGACGCCGAATGGCAAGTAGCCGGGGAGAAAAAGAAGGCGGCTAAGGCCAAAAGGGCGGCCAAAAAAAAGGAGAGGCGGCAACGGCGCAAGAAGCGAAGCGCCGCGGCTAGGCTCCGCGCCCCAAAGTCCGCAGCTGTAGTGATCACACTACAGCCGGAAGCGGAGAAGAAGGGCGTGACCTACCGCGAGGTGCTCGCCAAGGCGTGGAAGGCGGTGAACCTGGAGGAGATCGGCGTCACCGCGGGCTTCAGGATGAAAGTCACGGCAACTGGGGCCCGGATGCTCGAGATCCCTGGTGCGGCAAGCGGCCCGACCGCTGACGCCCTGGCCGAAAGGCTCAGGGCGTCCCTCAATGCGGGGGAGGCCCGAGTCTCCAGGCCCACCAAGTGCGCTGACATGCGCATCCTGGGCCTGGACGACTGCGTGACGGCGGAAGATGTTGTGGCCGCCGTGTCTAGAAGTGGAGAGTGCTCTGCCGAGCAGGTGAGGGCCGGCACCCTCCGTCCTGACAAATCGGGGATGCAAACCATTACGGTGAGCTGCCCCGTGTCGGCGGCCCAAAAAATATCCGGGGAGGGCCAAAGGCTCCGGGTGGGCTGGGTATCCGCGCAGGTGAAACTGCTGGAACCCAGACCTCTGAGGTGCTTCCGCTGCCGGGTGGGAAACCACGTGGGAGCATGCTGTACCTCGGAGGTGGACCGCAGCGATCACTGCTTCCGCTGCGGTCAGCCCGGTCACAAGGCCGGCTCCTGTAGTGCCACGCCGCACTGTTTTGCATGTGCGGCGGCTGGCAAGCCGGCAGATCACCGGGCTGGGGGCAAGGCCTGTGCTCCTCCCCCCAAACCCAGGGGCAGGGGCAAGCCCTCCGCCACCGCCGTCACCACCGCAGCCGCCACGATTGCCGCCGCCGCTGCCGCCTCCACCGTCGTCGTTGCCGCCGCTACCACCGCGGCAGGGCCATCCCTGAGGGCCCGGGAGGAGGCTGATATGGAATGCCAATAAATGGCCCCATTACGCCTCCTCCAGGCGAACATCAACCACTGCGCCGCCGCTCAGGATCTGTTGCTCCAGAGCATGGCGCAGTGGTCGATTAACATCGCCGTGGTCGCTGAGCCGTACTTTGTCCCGCCCAGGGATGACTGGGTGGAGGACCTGAGCGGCTCAGTGACCCTAATTTCGTCGGCCGCCGCCGGTACCCCGTACCTCGAGGCCGTCAAGAGGGGACAGGGTTGCGTGGCAGCACGGTTCGGGGAGATTGTCGTGGTAGGAGTTTACTTCTCCCCGAACCGAACTCTCGCCGAGTTCCACAACTCCCTTGGGGAGCTGAGAGTCGTCGTCGTCGGGTACCATCCCCTCCCCGTGTTCGTTCTCGGGGACTTCAATGCCAAAAACGTGGCTTGGGGTTCCCGGTATACAGACACACGGGGCAGGATGGTGGAGGACTGGGCTCTAGAGACAGGCCTGGTCGTCCTAAACCGGTATTCTGTCCCCACGTGTGTGCGGATGCGGGGTGAATCAGTGGTGGACATCTCGTTCGCCAGCCCCGCTCTGTCACCGCGTGTCATCGACTGGCGCGTCATGGAGGGGGTGGAGACCTATTCCGATCACCGGTACATCCGGTTTGACGTCTCCGCCCAGACCTCGGGCGCGCCGGTCCGACAGACCCCGAGTGGTCCGCGGTGGGCGCTAAAGCAGCTGGACCGGGAGCTCCTCCTGGAAGCCTCGATCGTGCAGGCCTGGGTGTTATCACCAGACAGGCCTGCCGACATCAACGACGAGGCGGAGTGGTTCCGGGAGGCCATGTCCGAAATATGTGACGTGGCAATGCCCCGGGTCCAGCCCGGACGTGCTCGGCGCCAGGTGTGCTGGTGGTCGCGTGAGCTGACCGCTTTACGCGAGGCGTGCGTTGCTGCGCGCCACCGGTACTCCAGGCACCGCAGGCTCCGTATCCGCCCTCCGGATACGGAAGTCATTCAGGCGGAGCTATACGAGGGGTACAGAGCGGCGAAGACTGCCCTCCGAGCGGAGATCCAGCGGGCCAGAGGACTGGCCCGCGAGGAGACGCTGGAGACTCTCAACAGAGACCCGTGGGGACGCCCCTACAAATGGGTGCGAGATAAACTCCGCCCATGGGCTCCCCCGCTGACGCAGAGTCTCCGGCCCCAGCTCGTGGAGGACGTGGTGAGCGCTCTGTTCCCTTCGCGAGGGGAACATGCTCCCCCGCCCATGGCTCTGCCTCCTGCAGTGCCGGATGCGGACCACACCGACGACGACGATGCTCCAGAGGTGACCGAGGTAGATCTGAGAGTGTCGGTACGTAGGCTGAATGCCAAGAATACCGCCCCAGGACCCGATGGCTTGCCTGGAAAAGCCTGGGTTCTGGCCTTAGAGGCTCTCGGGCCTCGACTAAGGGGGCTCTTAAGCGCATGCTTGGAGAGGGGCCAGTTTCCACTTCGTTGGAAGACGGGGAAACTGGTCCTCATAAAGAAACCAGGGCGCCCGGTTGACTCTCCGTCCGCTTACCGGCCCATCGTGCTGCTCGACGAGGTGGGCAAGCTCTTTGAAAGAGTAATTGCAGACCGCCTTGTCGGGCGGCTGGTGCGGGTGGGGCCGGATTTGGCGGAGAGCCAGTTTGGTTTCCGTAAGGGGCGCTCTACGGTGGATGCCATCATGCGCGTTCGAGCCCTCACGACGGGGGATGCTGTTGCCCGGGGTGGGGTCGTCTTGGCGGTGTCTCTTGACATCGCCAATGCCTTCAATACCTTGCCCTGGAGTTGCATTAGGGAGGCACTTCGGTATCACCGGATGCCGACCTACCTCTGTCGTGTGGTCGAGGCCTATTTGACGGACAGGGCCGTCATCTACCCCGGTCACAACGGAGAGTGGAACCGGCGAGAGATGTCGTGCGGTGTCCCACAGGGATCGGTCCTGGGGCCGCATCTGTGGGACATCGGGTACGACTGGGTGCTGCGCGCCGACCTCCCTAGTGGCGTCAGCGTAGTCTGCTACGCTGACGACACGCTAGTCCTGGCACAAGGGAGTTCGCATCAGGCGGCGGCCGAACTGGCGGCACGTGGGGTTGCGACAATCGTCGATAGGATCCGGCAATTGGGACTCGAGGTGGCATTGCACAAGTCCGAGGCCATGTGTTTTTATGGTCCTCGGAACGCGCCACTGTCGGGTTCCCAGATAACGGCGGGAGGGGTTCACATCGGCGTCGAGTCGACGATGAAGTACCTGGGACTCGTCCTCGACAGCCGGTGGAACTTCGTGGAGCATTTTCGACGTTTGGCTCCCAGACTGGAGCGGGCCGGGGCTGCTTTGAAGCGGCTCCTGCCCAATCTAGGGGGTCCAAACGCCTCCTGCCGGAGGCTCTACGCGGGGATCGTGCGGTCCATGGCCCTTTACGGGGCACCGGTGTGGGCGCGTTCTCTGAGGCTGCGACCAGCGCAGCGGTTGAACGCGTCCCAAAGGGTCATGGCCATCAGGATGGTACGGGGATACCGCACGGTCTCCCGTGAGGCGGCGAGCCTCCTTGCCGGATTGCCGCCATGGGATCTGGAGGCGAAAGTCCTCGCGCACATTTGGGTGTGGCGCGAAGAGGCGAAACTCCGGGGCATAACTCCGCTGCCGAAAGAAATTGCGGCACAGCGGACGGAGCTCCGGAGGGATCTCATGGCGACATGGAGAGTGCGATTGTCGCAACCCAGCGCTGGGCACGCCACAATTGTGGCGATAAGTCCCCTCTTTGAGGAGTGGCTGGAGAGGCGCCACGGCGTCCTCACCTTCCGCCTGACGCAGGTCCTCACCGGACATGGATGTTTCGGGAGGTTCCTGTTTAGGATTAAGCGGGAGGAAAAGCCCGGGTGTCACCACTGTGTGGATCGCCCGGAGGACACGGTGGAGCATACGGTGGAGGTCTGCCCAGCTTGGGCGGAGCACCGCCGTGTCCTCACGGAGGCGATCGGCGGCGGCGATCTCTCGCGTCCGGGCCTGGTTCAGGCCATGGTTCGGAGCGAGAGTGCATGGGAGGCCGTCACCTCCTTCTGCGAAGCAGTTATGCTAGCGAAGGAGGAGGCGGAACGCGTGAGGGTGAGACAAGGTTCGCGCCCTCATGCCCCTAGTCGCCGCAGGAGACGCCCCGGGCGTCGGGAGTCGCAAGCCGATTTCCGGCCACCGTAGGCGCGGGCCTGCGGACGGTGAGCGACGGGTAGCTCGCCGTCCGATAAGGACCAGGCCCGGGTCGACGGCGCGTTGTGTTCCACGCGCGCCTCAAAGAGATGTCAGCACAAACTGACGGGGTCCGTTAGGACCAATGCCTGCCGGGGTTGCGAGTTTGTCCGAAAGGGATATCGTGGCCCTGGCACACAGGCAACGGAAGGAACACGGGTGGGTTTTAGTCAGTAAAAGTCTGACACGCCCTCCCGCTCCGCCCAGAGCGGGAGAAGTTATTTGATGATTTCCCACCCAAAAAAAAAAAAAAAAGACACTAATATTTCGGAATCACTAACACGCTACTCTATGTTGTCATGGGTATAGCTGATCAAGTACCTCGTGGAAATAGGCTATGTGAAAGATGATATGGCTAGAAAGGGGGTGACTACCGAAATGAAGACTAAGAGAGAAGTATGGATGAAAAAGACATGGGATAAAAGCAAGAAAATTATTATTTCTTATAAAAGCTAAGAGCTCATATTACTTTTATTACTGTTCCGATTTTAATTAAATATTTAGCTTAATAATGAAGATGTATAAAAATACTGACAGACATCTGACACTTCCTAAATTACAAGCAGAAATCAAAATTCTTGAAAAAAGCACTCTTCGTCTCCTTGGGTCTCCAATCTTTAAGAAATCCTTTCCCGTTTCTATTGAGGAAAAAGTATATTTGAGTGACAATTCGGAAAGTTTGTTCCAAATTAACATGCATTCAGCCATATCCTTAATGCATTACTGCTGTTTCGGCCCTAAATTAACATATTTCCTTCGGGGTTCCCATTTATGAAAGCACACTCACCTTTTAGACAAAATGGACCAAATTATCCTAATTATACTTTAACTTCGATCCTAAATGTGGCCATGAACGTGCGAGCTTCGGAACAAGTTACTTTTCCCGTTTGTATGGGAGGCTTCGGCGTCCCCAAAATTTGCAACATTAGCTTACCGGCTTTCATATCCTCGGTCAAAAATAAAATCGTCGGGAAAATCCTAGCCTCCACACTGATTGATTTTGATGTGCCGAACTTCACCATGGCTATGGATGCCTGGCGATCCGTTTGACCGAATTCAGATCCACCCGACAATCCATCTTCCCAAAAACGGTGGGATGAGCCGCTCCGCAGAATAGTACAGAACAATTTACTTGACACGTCTGCTACTACTGCGGAGCGTGCGCGCTTGCTGGCTGTGTGTAAATAGGAGTCGTGTCTGTGGCTGTAGCGCCGTCGTCGAACATAGGCACTTTGTTCGACGACACTACTTTCCGCCTCGCTGCTTCCCTGCGACTAGGAGCTTCTTGTTGTTCTCCTCATCGCTGTCACTGTGGCGAAGTTGTCAATAGCCTTGGACACAAACAACATTAATGACATCATCCGCCGAGCTTTTGTCTCTGTCGGCGTTCCAGCTGTATTAGAACCCAATGGCTTGGCACGTGACGATGGCAAAAGACCGGATGGCATGTCTTTATTTCCATGGAAGGTGGGTAGGCCTTTAGTGTGGGACGCCACATGGTTCGATACTCTTGCACCATCCCATCTTCCTGACTCCACGTGCTGTGCTGGCACTGCTGCTGCGTCTGCAGAAAACCTCATGCGGCGAAAGTAGAATAAACTTATCAGTAATTATATTTTCGAACCGTTTGGGGTTGAAACCCTTGGGCCATGGGGTCTGAGTGCTCATGGTTTGTTCAACTAAATCTCTAAACGGCTGGTTGACACTTCCCATGACCCAAGCGCTGGATTTTACCTTGGCCAGAGGCTAAGCATTGCCATAAAACGTGGCAATTCCACCAGTCTCTTGGGTACATTACCAGTCGACAGCGGGATTATGCGGAGAAAATTTTTCGACGCAATATTTTAATTTGTTAATAGTTTTAGTTAGATATTGTATAATTATAAAATAAAATAGGTAAGTAATGGAATTTAGTTGTAACAACATAATCTACATTTGTTATAATTGTATACAAAATGTCACGGTATTAAAGCAAACCACAACACACAAATAAAAATACTTAGTGTGGCTTGATTTTTTTTTACTAACTGTATCTGCTGCCCAAAGACTAAAACAGTGGAAATTTTCTTGCCTCTGCCTTGAGACCGTATTTTTTTCGAAAACCCAGCTATTTGATTTCGACACAAACATGTAGGGTCAAAAAAATACTTCTCAAAGTGACCCAAAAGCTAAGAATAGGGTAAGGGTAGGTTACAAATACTGCGCCACTTTGAATATATTAGAACTGCATCATTTTATTTCCTTAATAAATATAATATTTTATCTCAAAATTGTACTGCAGTGTCAAAAATTATTATCATACAGTTTCATTGGATGCATTATCATTATATTAATACGTGAAGCAAAAACTTTCTACCCATTTTTACGAAAGTTACGCGGACGGAGGAGTATGGAATTTGGCACAGTTAAAGTTTACATGGAGGAGGAGAGCAGAAAGCTAATATTTTTTATAATATATGCATTAGAAATAAACCTATATTCCCTTGGTCACGCCATAACTTGAGAACGACTTTAGCGATTTCATTCATATTTTTTTATAGTTTTCTAATAATTTGCAGAAGGTTCTTACGGAAGGAAAAATTAAGAAAATTGCTCAGAAAATTGGAAAATTTCAGAAATAGCAAATAATAATTTCTCTGAGCAGTAACCTAACTTAAAGTACTAGGCTTGCATGAATTCAAGATACAATTTCAATCATTAGTATTATCCCACTAATTTGGATTTGGGTGAAATAGTTTATAGCCTGGACACTTAATATCCCGGTACTAGCATGAATACAAGACGGTTTTCTGTTCACGACACGACACGTTGTGCACGATTTCGAGTAGTAAACCTGAAGCTTGGGTTACTTGGCTTGCATGAATTCACGATAGTATATCAATCATTACATTATTTATACTTCTAATAGGATTTGGATGAAATGTGGCACACAGAGAGTTTATAGCCTGGATTAACACATTGGATACTATTCATCTCGGTAGTACATTTTACGTTTCCGTGGGTTATTCCGATCTCCACTTGGGCGAAGCCGCTGGCGATTTAAATAAATTCTATTGTTTGAAATGTTGCATGCCGTAAGGTAAAAATCTATCGGGACTATTTATATAAATTACATCATAACTATATTATTATACCTACATTTGCAAATAAATTATTACGTCAGTGGAAAGGTGAAATTACTAAAGCGCCAAAATGGTACTTTTGGGAAATGAGGTTTAAAGTTTATTTTTTATTTTTACACCGTTTTATTAATCTAAAAATATAAAATAATTAGAAAATCTGTTGTACCTACATGTAAAAAGGATTTATGATATTTATCTCTATTTCGAGAAATAGTAGTCGCTTAATTTTTTAAGCGACTACTATTTTTCAGGAAAAAATGCTTATAAATGGTAAAAACCACTTCTCTTCGAAACAAAAAATGCTTTAGTAACTCAGACCGTGTAAAAATTGCTAACGATTGCTTATGATGGTTTGATGCCGTGTAGAAGAAGTACTAAAGAAGCGATATACTACACAGGCTATGAAAACGTTTTGCTAAAGCACCAAACAGTTGAAAACAACAGTAATGAATAATAGACTGTTCAACAATAAAATTCAAAAATTTTAATTTACTAATGTATCAATATCATCCAAATTACAAAAAAAGATAAAATGCTGATGTTGCTGTTGTGAAGAGAATGTTGAAAGGAAAAACGTCCTAAAGGGCCTCCGTCCTAAAAAATGTGTTGGTAAAGCGACCGACGTTTGTTCAAAAAATGGAAAACCGTCGCTTTAGATCTTATAATCTGGGACCTACCTACATTTTTACAAATGCTAAAGAGCCAAAAGTTGGCTCATATTGTCTTGAAACTTAGACAGATCGACGCAAAAAAAAAAACGAATGCAACGATGTATGTATATAACTCATTTTGGCCCAAATCATTTTGGCGCTTTAGGATTTTTACGTTTCCACTGACGATTTATATTTCAATTTCCAGTTTGGTCGTTTTACTCTAGAACAAAGGGATATATTTCAAACAGTCGTATGAAGCGTACCTACTTGATAATGAACGTCAGCTATATTTCTTGGACGCCCCTGAACCCCGGCGGTACTAGAAAAACCTTCGTGACAATAGCAATTCTCGCTGAGATCAGGCGACAAGGTAAGATTGCCTTGGCAGTGGCTTGATCAAGAAATGCAGCCACTTTACTCCCTTGCGGAAAAACGGCCCACACTATGTTCAAAACCACAATCGCTTTGACAGTAATGAATCACCATAAGGCAAAAGTGTTACAAGATTACTGTCTTATCGTTTGAGATGAATGTACGATGGCAAACAAAAAAGCTGTCGAAGCTGTGGACAGAAAACTACGGGACATTCGGCGCGATGAAAGGTCCATTGGGAACGTCACTCTACCCTTTCTGGAGATTTTCGGCAAATTCTACAAGTTGTGAGTTGAGGGACCGGTTGTAACTAGAGCCGATGAAATCAAAGCTTCACTAAAGCATTCTTACTCGTACCTCTCAAATAAAAAAGCTGCAGTTAACATGACAGCACAGCTGGATGGTAATTCCCATGCCCAAGAATTTTCAGGTGTTCTGTTAAAAGTTGGAGACGGCACCCTCCCTGAGCAACACGGTCAGGTGATGCTTTCAGAAATACTTAGCAGAGTCGTATCCTCGTAAGACGAACATTTAAGTTCAGTATTCGGAGATCGGTCAAATATACCATATTATCAGGAACATTCTTGGTTATGTAAGCGCCCCATACTTACTCCAAGAAATGACCAAGATGCTGGGAGTCAAACTTAAAATTTTAACTGAAGTTATTGGGGATGAAGTGGTTTACACATCGTATTACAGCGTCTGGCGTAAACAGGACGAGGCCACTAATTCCAGTTGAGTTTTTGAGTTCACTCACTGCAAGTGGTCT
The DNA here is from genome assembly GCA_963921375.1 of Tiliacea citrago. NCBI lineage: Eukaryota > Metazoa > Arthropoda > Insecta > Lepidoptera > Noctuidae > Tiliacea > Tiliacea citrago. Next base: position 24,959,177 of record OY992783.1, read on the forward strand.
TCCTGCTCACAAAATTATTCTTAAAGTCGGTGTTGCCATAATACTTCTGAGGAACCTTCAATCAACTCAGCCCTATAGACTGCTATCAGTCCACTGATGGACATAGGCCTCTCCCAAGCTGAGCCACAACACCCTGTCCTCCGCCAAAACCTTACTCCCCCAAAATTGTGTAATGGAACCCAACTTAAATTAACTGCTCTACTTATTACAAATATTATCTACTTATTATATACATTTAGTTAAAGCTGTGATTCTTACTGGATTCCCGTACGAGTTCAAGCGCATACATTTTCCGGTAGCCGTATACTTCGTGATGACAATAAACAAGTCACAGGGTTAGAACCTTTTTTTTTTTGGGTGGGAAATTATCAAATGACTTCTCCCGCTCTGGGCGGAGCGAGAGGGCGTGTCAGACGTTTACTGACTAAAACCCATGTCCCTCCGTTGCCTGTGTGCCAGGGCCACGATATCCCTTTCGGACAAACTTGCAAAAAGGCTGCTGGTGTCGACTTAAGGTTTGATTGTTTTTCCCACGACCAACTGTATATGGCTCGCGGGACAGTAATGCAATCTTTTTATACTAGCTCAGGACGAGAAAACAGTAAATGTGGTATTTACAAAGAAATTCTATGATTTGTCTTCCCGTAAATTACCTTTGAAAGTAGAGAGAGGCTTATTCGCCCAAAATCTAGGCAGTAACCTTTTGTTACTGCATAGATTGAAATACTTTTTTTCATTAGAGAACGTAAGAAAACTTAGTAGTTTTCTTAGTAGTTATACAGTTGTAGTGAATTACTTTATAATAGCATGGATTTAATGTACTCATGGAATTAGTAAGTACTTTATACATTGTAAGAAAAGGAAGTCGAATTTCGACCAGCGACCTCTAGTTTAAATAATGTGTATTTCTCAGTTTTAGTTTTAAAAGTCTGATGTTGCTAGAAATAGTTGAAAGATATAACAAATAAAAAAAAAAACACTCGGAAAAAGATAACACAGTTTTCATATCCACAGATTCTTGCTGTAAAATTATTTCATACTAGCGACTCCTGCTGCGCATGGCTTTTACGATTTGAAAAAAACAATAACTGTGATATCTTGGATAGTGTTTAATGGAGTATTTTATATGTTACTAGCTGTTGCTCACAATTTCGTCTGCGATCCGAGATGAAAAGTAGCCTATGTTCTTCTTCAGGTCATGGGCTACCCATGTAGCAAATTTCATTAAAATCTGTGCAGCCCTTTTAGCGTGAAAGAACAAACTCACTTTCGCATTTAAAATATTAGTTACGATATTTATTTTTCTCAGTCCTTTCTTGTCTGGACTTTAAAAGAGACTGTGACCTCTGAGTTTGTTTCGGCCTTTCTTCTCAGAGTAGTCGGATACGAAACGCCGACCTCATCTAGATTTTAAAATATGATCGATTGACATGTAAAAGTGTTTGTGCAAACCTACTTTTACATAAATAAAATCATTTATCATTTACAAACCTTTCGGAATAAATTCTCTTAATGATGATGGAAACCGCATCAAAATCCTTATATTTATTTATATACTTAATTTAAAATAATAATAATATTTTAAATACTGAATTTTTATTTTCTGATTCCTGAATTACACAGACCTCTTTATTAAAAGTCAAATCTCAAATGAAATCGATTTATTATTAGTTATGACTACATCCTACTGATTTACTATAATTATTACCAAATGACAGTAATAAAATCATGGCAGCGACACGCAAAAATCATAACATACATGTAATAAGAGAACTCAGTCATACATGAATCTTATCACTGAATTGTCTCAAGAATTGCTATACACAGGGCACGCGCGTGCGCCGCATTCAGTGCCAAACCACGCGCGCGCCTCGATAGGTCAACATTGAGTTTTAGTTTTTAAGTGATTTACCGGAGTTAATCGTAAGTGTTTTTTCCGTATTATTTTTTTAGTATTAAATAATATAATTTGCTATGAATGAAGGCAGGTCCAAAAATCTGTTGTTAGAAATATTATAGAATCCTTGTAAAATTCTACCTGTATTTCTTTTGATTTTTTTTTTGTATTGTTTTATAAATTAGTATCCATCTTTGATTTAATCAACTTAACCAAGATGGTTACCAATTGAAAAAAAAATTGATTTAACTGTGAAATTAAAGATTTTTGTTCTAATTAAGGCGAAAAAAAATGGCATGCGTTTTTGCCTTTTGGCGAGTAGTTACAAAATAAATACAAAAAATCTTTACTGTGAAACACTTCCTTACCGTTCTGCTCAGTTGACGATACTGCAATTTCAAATGTTTTTAATGTTGCCTCCATGCTTCATAGCATATTGTTTGGGTTTTTTATTGAACCCCAGAGTTTTCTTCTGCAGTGTTGAATGAACTTCTTTAATTCATCAAAATAATTTAATCACTATTTTACTTACCAAACATTATTTGATTGAAATCATCATAGTTATACGAGTAGTTATACAAAAACTGACTTAGACAGTCGCTCCAAATGGTACATCAAGGTAAGATCATCATCTGGTAGGTCAATAGGTATTCAGCTGCATCCGGTTAGACTGAAAACCGACCCCAAGATAGTTGAGAAAAGGATCGGCACTTGATGACAAAAACTGACTTACCTATCTAATGAACTATAATTATGTTTTTTTTTGTTATTATGTTTTTTTTTTGTTAAAAACTTAAAACTGAGCACCTAATGTGTCATGGCCCCATGCGATCTAAAACAATTTTGAGGTTCAATGTAAAGTAGAGCAGACACCGCCAACAAAATGTTTGTGCAACATGTTGTCCTGGACAGCAAACGTCTTATGTAGTTTACTACCTTAATACGCATACACCTCGGTTGCCACATTCTACATCCGCGGGACGTGTCTTTAGTTTGTAATAGCTGCTCTAGTTTACATTGAACCGCAATGAAAAAAAAAAACAGTTGAAAAAAACCTGCATTAGAGAACCAATGTGATTTAACATTCACAAAGCGCTTCAAATAATTTCTGAAATATCCTGGAGATGTTTTTCTTAGGTCCAAAAACTGATGCATTCGATCTAGGATCCGAGAATCGTGAGCAATGCATGCTAACATTAGATTAGTAAGAAAGAACATTAAGTAAATGCAAATCCGACAAGAACTTTAAAATTCAATTTTGATATTCATTCACAGACATATACAAGGCATAGTCCAAACCGCTGGGTTGAAATTTTTTACAAAAGTGGTATGTATAGCTAAATATTATACTAAAAAAATATTATCATTTAAAAAGAATAAAAATATTCACAAAAAAAAAATCATACTTAAAAGAAACACTCTGTACACGCGCACTTGTGTTTTAACGTGAAGAGACAAGTGCGACAAGTGCGCGTGTACAGATTGTTTTTTTTTTTCGTATCAATTTAATATTTTTTCTGAATATATTTTTTTTTTTTACTGGCAATAGTGTTTTTTACTCTTACGGACGTTTTACTATTGCGGGTTAACTGGAACGCCTTTCGTTAATTAAGATACTGATACCGAAATTACGCATAGGGAAGGAAAAAATAATCCCCGAAAAATAGAGAATTAAATTTTATATGGAAGTTCGTCATTTTGATGGGAAATCCTATCGGGCAGACGGCTTGTATAATAACAAATATAACTTGTTTTTCGTAAGAACCATTACTTTATCTAATCAGTCGTTATTGCCTTATTGCCGTGGTAAACAATTAACAATCAGTATCTACGCCAATATTGAAGTTATAAACTCAGTGAGAATATTTGATGATCTGTATGACATAACCGAAAATACTTTTTTCTTTTTTACAATTTTTTTTTTCACCCGCTGCTCCATCTCTATAGTTCTGAGGAAGAGTCAATAATACTTATAAATACTCGTATTAATCATTATAATTAATTAATGGAATCTTTTATCGTTATTTATGTTGATAGTTTTAAGATAAACATTTAGTACGTGTCATCTAAAATTAATTAACAAATAACATAACATAACATCACACCCTGTTTGCCCGAAGGGTTGGACAGAGGTGTACTTGTGTGTCTGCGGTCAGCTGGACCCACTCGCTACTGGACCGGCAGGTCCATTTGACCACATAATTTATTTTATTGGTTAACTGGACCCACATTCAAACTTAAAAAAAAAACATCTATTGTTTAAAGCTACCAGTGGATACAGTCGAGCGGAAAATTGGTTAATCAAAACGCAATTCAATTCAATGTTTAAACGTTTATTCTCAATCAAAATGTAATATCTTTTTAAATCAGGTACATGTAAGTAAAATCGAGACAAACCTTTTTATAACGAGAATATTGACTAAATTTAATCCTCAAAAATAAGACAAAAATAAGTAGTATTTAAAAATCACAGACAGACAAACATTTATTAATAAAATTATACAAATCAACGTATTAGTTGCATAAATCAACTATTAACGGTGCTCGTGCACTTAATTTAGGGATTTTTAGATTACAGTTAAAAAAAATAGTTTTAGTGTTAAGGCTCTTACAAACACACGCGATATCGCGGGCGCGACATGCACCTACAAAGGAATTGTCTTTGTCGGTGCCTGTCGCGCCCGCGATATCGCGTGAGTGTGTAAGAGCCTTTAGTGAATAAGTGTAGTGCGTAAGTGGAAATACCTAATTATTGAATAAAAATCATAACAGTCATAAAATAATACTAAAAGATTTGGCTTTACTCCGTGACTGCACTAATAATGAAAGTGAGCAGTGGGTCCAGTCGACCAATTCAAAATGTGATTGGGTTGAGTGATTCCGTGGGTCCAGTTCGAGTGGGTCTAGTTGACCAAAGACTCGTAGTACCCCACATAACAAAATAGGTACTTTATAATAGTTCAAAGTACATAGAAAACCCTGTAACGCTGTATAGGCATATTCGCGTAACATTTTTGAAGTGAAACCTTCTTTAAGCACACTTTGTGCTCTTTCTGAAAAGTGAACGAAACTGACCGTCACACTGGGGTCGGTGTCGCTGAGTCGCACATACTCAGCTCCGGTCATGATTCATCGTATTGATGTGACATCTACCAACCTGCACTGGACCCGCGTGGTAGATTACGGCCCACTCCCTCTCGCAGACAGGAGGCCTGTATCCCAGCAGTGGGAACGTGATAGGCAGATTATGAGTGTGGCCATAAGCACACGCCCTATTTTCTTCCTTAAATACCATTAAAGTAAGAAGTAAGTTACCTACTTTAGCTGTAACAAAAAATTAAAATTGGTCAGAAACGAACGGTCCCATAATTAACAGGACATAATTAGTGAATTGATTTACTGTCAATCGAACTGATGCTGTTTTACTGTCGTATAAACTACTAGCTGCGCCCCGTGGTTTAACCCTCATAAGTTTCGATCCAGTGGGAATATCGGGATGAAAGTATCCTATGACCTAATTCGGGTCATTTTCTACCCATGCTCCAAATTTCATCTAAATCCATTCAGCCGTAAACAAACAAACAAACTCACTGTCGCATTTATAATAGTTAGGACAGGATTCAAAAGTTGAATGAACAGGTTTAGCTAGGTTAGTTAATGACAACGATAAAATGATTAAGTTTTAACCTCATTTGATACAATTATGAATTATTCCAACAAAGTACCTACTAACTAATCTTCACGCTATTTTAAAACTGAATTGCCTAACCTAGAAATATGTAGGCCTAATACCTTTTAATTATTCATTGTATGCCTAATATAGGCATCAAATAATTAATGCAATGCTCTACTTTGATAGAACGAATAATTCAGGAGACAACTGAAAAACTTTAAACAGAACTTATTTTTAAGTAGGAATTTCATTATTTAGATTCGTCTCTGGCAAAGATTAGGGCAAATGTACACCACAGATACAAAATCGTAATGTCTCACTTGCTTGAATTTCCCCAAGAAATCCTACTGGGTTTTCTCTTCATAAAATCATAGTAATTTCTCCTATTTTTCCTTCCTGTTTTTCATTTTTTTGGAGGAAAATTGTTTCTTGACCGTGTTTAGGAAAACCCATTTTTCATTCTTTTTAATTTAATCATGTTTTACCTTCCTCCTAAGTCTAGGTTAACAGTTTGTCATAGAGTTAATTAGTTTAATCAATAAACTCAACCTATCGCTGTCCTCTGCTGGATATAGGCCAATCCTAGGCTACAACACGCTGTCCTGCGCCCTCCGCATCCAGTCTGTCCCAGCTACCTTTTTAAGGTCGTCGGTCCATCTAGCAGGGGAGCGTCCCGGCCATCGGTCGTTCGACAAACATGGCCAGCTGACTGCCACTTCAGCTTGCTTACCCTGCAAGTTATGCTAGTTAGTTAGTAGGTCACAATCTATGTTTAACTGACAACTTGTCCGTAGCCGTTACCCGCATTCATAATTTGAGATAAGTAACAATTTTAAAACAATGTCAGATGATGCGGCAACTGTAACTGATAAGGGATTTCGCGTTCATTTGTTTTATCCACGAATGGTCTTAAAATTAGGTTACCTTTTTATTAAATGGTTGTCCTCATGGATAGCTACGGTCTGGTTAAGTCCGAAGTAGTGTTATATGTCCGGAATTTTCCGGCTTTTTGGCCCTCCATCCAGACTTTGTCCGGCCTTGTCATTTCTCCGGGCTTCTACACTTAATGGAAAGTTTTTAGAACAATTAATTAAATGATTACCCGAAAGAGAAAGATTTAAAAGTAAAATGTCTGTTCGTTTTTTGCAAGCGTCCGCCTTTTTTTCAGAACTTTTAAACTTTCGTAATGCTAAAACTTTTAAAATCTAGGGGGGAAGTTTCTGAGTTCTACCGACGAAACTGGACTAATATTGGGACTCTTATATTTTTCTCGAACAAAATAACCATGCTATAGCTGCAGGTTGTTTACTCAGACAATAATTAAAAAAAGACACTTCTAACACAGCTCGTTTAAACCGAACCCGGGTATCGAACCCGGTAAACCAAAAACCAACTGTTCGGACCCCAATTAACAAACTTTTTGCCATACAAATATTTAACCAAAAAAAAAAAGTTTATATAATGAGCAGCTGAATAAATACCTATAAGTTTTTATCACGACCTTGTAAAACATTTAAATGCAAGGCATTGACTTTTTATGTAGGTAAAGATTGTCTTGCACTTTTTACGTCATTTTTGTTTTTTACGTGGTTTCTAGTGAATATTATCTTTAACCTGAATGATTTTGAAACTTCTACGTAACCATATACCTAATCATGCTGTCTGTGGGTCAGTTGTACCCAACGGACAGTCAATTCCCTTCGTGTACAATATAATAACGCTTTTAGGATATTGTCGGGGCTGCCGAGATGCTGTAGTGCGTCTGGCATGTTAATGGAAGCTCAGATTGCTGGTCGGATACGGTGCAATATGGAGGCCGCTCCAACAGCATTCTGAAAGAAATATCGGACCGGTTAGAGTCTAACCAGTCCGATATTTCTCTCAGAAAAGGACCGTCTAATCGCTAGACGGTCCTCTCCATGTGTCTATTTGATTTCGTTTGTTTATTTTTATTTTTGTGGTTGACTAACATAGTTCTTACAACTGTTTGGGCTGTAGCTGGGTGCGGCTGACAGATGTCAGAATCGCATGACTAGGTCAGTGACATTAAACAATTCAATTTTATCGATATCGACTCTCACAGCAAAAATCTCGATCAATTTAATATTTAAAAAATGTACAAAATATTTAAAAAATCACATTCAAAGCACAAATATTGATATTTATTTAAAAAAAAAACTTTTTTCGTGGTAACATTTTTGCCATGAGGTACGTAATAATGTATGTTCTGTTGTTTCATTTAACTCTATAGATGTCTAAAAACAAAAATATAAAAATACACACGTAAACTTGTGTTTCAATAAAAAAAAATATCGATTACCCACACCAATACATCCAATCACTAAACCTTTCTATGGCGTTACGTTACACACATAACACTTAGCTTAATTTTTCTTCCAATTTGATTTTATTTGTAGACAATAACATTTTGGCAGAGTAAATGTATTTAATTTACTAGTTCGATATTACTGATTCCTAATTTTACGACTATGATATGTCACCCGCACCATGGCTACAGTGGCTAAAAACTTGTAAGTACTTACTAACACAAATATGGATGTTCTGTAATGAATACTCTGTAATAAAGTTATTATAATTATAATCCTCCAGATGCCCGAAAGTCTTACAACCAGTCTTAAGGGTCAGATAATCGCCGTTGACCTTGGCCATACTTATGCGCGTCGCGCTCACGCCGCGCCTCCATTAATTTTCATAGGGAATATTTATTTTTAGTAACGAAAATATGAATATTTGAATAAAATCACACATAGAATTATAGATAATAAAACAGTCCATTCATACAAAAAAAAAGCATGAAAACATCATAAGCAGTTTAAAAGTAATATCGTTTTTTATGCTTTGGGTAGACATTACTTCCAGAATTTATTTCATAAAGTATTTTACTACAATACTTAAATATTCACATATATAGAATTGATGTTTATGCGTTCTAGTTTAACATACATTTTTTGCTAACATACTTGCATTATATGAAGGCGTAATAACAGATTTAAAAGTCACTAGAATCATATATCTGCGCCTTAACAAGCGGTATCGTGTTACCCAATGTTAACACGTAATCGTTCCATGTAATATACTGATATTCAGCTGTATCCGGTCAGACTGGAAGTCGACCCTAACGCGGTTGCAAAAGTACAGTTGTCTTCACATTATTTCCGACAAAGAAGAGTTAAATCCTTATGATTGCGAAGATCAAGAAATATACCGGACTGTTACCTTCTGTTTCTCGGTTAACCGTGACCAGCACCGGCTGACCTCTACAATCGTTTAGTAAATCAAGAGTTTTTCCTCAAACAATAATTGGCTGAACTAATGACAGTCTGTCGGAGTTTTTACTAGGTACAAACAACATATTATTTTGCAAATAGCTTCTTGTAGATGTTCACATTTCATGTAGGTAGAATAAGTAATAAATAAAAAAAAAAACAAAAAGCACGACTGCGTAAAAAGTGAACTTGAAAAAATATAGAAATAAGATAAAATATATAACTTAAACATATAAACAATCTCATGCAGTTGGAGGTATCTTCTTAAATTTAACAATAAAGACGAGAGTCCGACTGCGATTCTTTATAGTATTAAATTATATAAATCTTGTTTCCATAATCTTTAAAGTTCACTTTTTACGCAGTCGGGTTTTTAGATTTGTTAAATTTACGCTTTTTAGTTAGGATAAGACGGTACATTAGGTTATTTACCCACTTATAATCTGGAGATAACTGCCTCTTACTCACTCATTCCTATTAGTTCGGGATAGTCTTTTTATCATTTCTCGTTCCAAATTACATTTAAACATAATATATATTTAGTTATCACCTTTTGAAACCCTTCATTTTGATACTCTACCCTAGGTACCACAGATACGGGAGTTTTTTTTTTATACATACATTTTGGCGCCAAAGATTTGATTTGATTCGTTTTGTTTTTTGTATAATTTTAATACACCCAGTGACTCTCGCGCAATAAAGACGAATCTAACGATATATCATTTATCAAAATCGGTTCAGCCTTTTATTACTTACGAGGGAACATAGGGACGGACACACATACAGACATATATACATACATACAGGTCAAACACATAAACCTAATTGTTTGGCTGCGCCGCAGTCGGCTAAAAATTATTCAACATACTTCATTAAAATAAAGCCTTGATTAAGCCTTTTTATTATCGTTGCAGTTTTATAGCCCTAGGATTATAATAATTTGAGATTTCCGAATAAAAAAACAAATTTTAATTAAAACAAGCAATCATATAAAATTACCCGTTCGCTCTCAAAATCTCCTTTAATTTAAACGATAAAATAAATGGGCACAGTTTTTTTATATTAATCAATTATAAACTGCCTAACCTTTTCCCTGTGTTGGAGTGGACTTCCACTTCAAAATTCTAACCGGATGCAGCTGAATACCAGTATTTTACATGAAGTGACTGCCTATCTGACCTCCACAACCAAGTTACTGGGTAACACGATACCGCTTGGTAAGACTGGTTGACAGACTTTCGGGCTTCTGACTACCCGTAACGACTGTCAAATATCTACGAATGACAGCCGGGATCAACGGCTTAACGTGCTTTCCGAGGCACGGAGGGCTCTCGATATGCTATGAATGGTCACCCATCCACGGACCGACCTAGGACCGACCCGTGCTGCGATTATTATTTAGTCACGACACCGTTTCTTTAATTGAAAAAAATACACCATGTTATTGACGCAGGGAGACTGATTAGCATTTTTTTTTTAAACATCTTTAACAAAATTCACAAATCAACAATTTATTGTTGAAAAACGCTGTTACTTATCAACACCTGTGAAAGATGTCTTATAAGGAAAGAAAAGAAAGAAAGAAAAATTCGATTATTGGCATTACAGCAAAAAATACACATAAGGTATTTTCTTACTGAAATAATGTTACAAACTCGCATTATATATAATAATGTTACAAGCTTGCATTGTCTTGCACCGGAATGTCCTGAGTTATTGATGAATATGTTTCATCAATGTAAACAAAAATATGTTTGTGTTTCAGAAAACAATGATGCTGGCCACATTCCATGTTGCCAGCATCATTCATGAGAACATCTTGCAACATTAAATTGTTGGTAAATTACTTTGTTGATAAACTTTTTTACCATTACTTTGTTGATAAAACCTACTCGTATGTTTTAATTCAGATTGATAGTGTACAGTTTTCATAGATTTTTTTAAACATATCTCAAACAACCGCGCATAATTCAAAGCCCAGCTCAGTTTGTTTTTAAACTAAATCATCGGAGGATTTCACTGTTGAGGACCATTGAATTTCCAATTAGTGATGTCTAGAGAGAACTTTAGGTACAGAAGAGTCATTAGGTGTTAAGTCGGGTCCGCTGTGCCATGTTTTCTAACAAAACATGTTAGCAAAACAGCCACTCCGCTGCGACTTCTGAGTTATTTTTTTTTTCCTTAAGGAAAATAAATACATGCTTTCAGTATATTATGAGATGCGGTTATTTACCCTCTTTGCCTATTGCATATTCAAAGACAATCGTACGATAGATCCGCAGCTATTTTTTGCTGCCCGCGTTTTTTTTTAATGTTTTTTTTTTGCAATTTGCAGGTCAGTATCAGGTTGTATCTTAATCAAAATATAATTCGTGACTTTATTAGATAATGTATTTACAGAATTAGACGAAACATGCCACAGCGGACCCGGCTTAATATGTTTGTTTTTGCTAACAAATTAGCCACGCCCCCAAATCGGTTAGCAAACAATGTCATGTTTTTGTAAATCACGAAAACATGGGGCAGCGGATCCGGCTTTATGGATTCAGTGCCAATGATTTTATACTAAAACCAAATCGATGCCTAAAAATGCATAAGAAAAATCCTTTGCCCTGTAAAGTATCTAATTAGACAGGAAAATCGAATTTCTCATTCCTTGCAATTACTATTAATAATTAACTACTAAAAGAGTCTGTTATCATAAAATACAAGAACAAACAGACCTACATTATTATACTTAAAACTGATTAAATCCGCTTAAAGCCGGCTGGAAGCGAACCCGGCTTTATGAATTCTGTGCCAATGATACAGTATGTTAATTAACGAAAGGCGTTCCCGTTAACCACAATAGTTTAGCGTACATACATGCAAAAAAATATAATAACCTAAAAAAAAGTTAACTTTTATATTATTTTTATAAAAAATATTCACAAAAATTTTAAATTATTTTTTTACTCTTTTTTTTGAATACTTGTCTTTCAACGTGGAAAGACGTGCGCGTGTGGAGTGTTTCTTTTAGGTACCAATTTAAAAATTTGGGAGATTTTTTCAAAATAAAAAATATTTTTTTTCCCTTATCCCACAATAATATGGCGTACATACATGCAAAACAAACTACAATTAAAAAAAATGTTTTATCTGTAATATTACCTATTTCATTGTTTTGTTTTGTAAAAAAAATATGTTTTTTTTTCTATATTTTTTTTTACATGTAATGACGCTTTACTATTGCGGGTTAGCGAGAATGCCTTTCTTTAATTAACATACTATTGGTATACTAAAACCAAATCGATACCTAAAAAGTTTCAGACAAACTGCGTTCATAAATGAATAACACTTTACTCAGCTTAACATAAGATCCACTAATTGTATGTATGGATGTTTGTTACTCAAACACGTAAACACGGTTGAACGGATTTGGATGAAATTTGGCACACAGATAGTTTATAACCTGGATTAATACATAGGGTGCTATTTATCCCGGTAGTACGATCCCGTGAGACAATTACTGACCACAACACGGGCGAAGCCGCGGTCAAAAGCTAGTTATTTTATACAACATTATTTTTAGTACCTATATGGAAACCTGAATATAGTTTGTTCAGAATAAGAAACTGAATCGATTTCAATAATTTTTACACCATGTTATATTTTGTCCAAAAAATATTTAAGTGTGATGGAAAATAGTATCCCCATTTAATTACTTACAATACAATCGCCGTACGGTTAGGTACCTACTGCCAAATTATTATCAATGAGCGCAAGACGACCCTGGAGGTGCGGGGGCGCCTTTAGCATGTTTTTGTACGGACAACCCTATCGCCCCCTACTAAAACTAATATTGTATATTAATATGTATGTATACATATAATCTTTAACCTAGTCAATTATAATCTGTTCATAAATAGCGATATGTATGTGTTATTATTGTGTAATTGAAGTAATTACCATTAAATGCATCCGATCCGAGCAGTGGTGGACTAGTGGAAACGACCGCGACTAACGAGTAGGTAAGTTAGGTAGGTCGTAGGTTCGAACCCAGGCAGGCACTTTACGTTGTGTAAATTATTTCATCACCACGGCTCTCAAAACTGTGAAAGAAAACATCGTGAGGAAACCGGCATGTCCTAGAAGCAAAAAATTTGAAGACATGACGCATATTGATGTCCACGCAGTGGGAATATTAATGGTTGATTATTATTATGCATCCGATGCAACTCTTACGTAATAAGATAAAAAAGTATAAATAATACTTATTTCTAAAATAAAATAAAAGTATTTATTATTAAAAATATTCTTATTTCTAAAATAAATTTTATTTTTAATAATATTTTATTTCTTATTTTATTTATTTTTATCTCATTTAAAGCTGCACCGGTTGACGTCATCACGTCAACGCCGGCTGTCGCTGAAAACCAGCGCTGGGGTCTCGCATAAGGTCGCAGCATTATGCTGAGCGATGGCCGTTTTGCGTGAATGTGACGCATATTTTCCCTCAACTTGTTCTTTCGAGTTTGTGTTTTTATTTCTTTGCGCTATGTTTACAGCAAATAAACGTATTTTCTTTCTTTTCTTTTTCAATTTCAAAAAAATGACGTGGCTTCGTGAATTTGTCAATTGTGTCGGTCGTTAAAATCTTTGCATGATTTTAATTTCATTAGAAACCAATAATTCATCACAATTCCCTACAATTTTGGGGTCAAATTTGGGGTCGGCTTCCAGTCTAACCGGATGCTACTGAATACCAGTATTTTACATGGAGCGACTGACCTCCACAACCCAGTTACTGGGTAACATGGTAAGACTGGTTATCAGACTTTGGGCTTCTAACTTCTCGTAACGACTGTCAAAGATCTACGAAGCCGGGACCAATGGCTTAACGTGCTTTCCGAGTCACGGAGTCGTCCCTACATTACAGAATTATTATAAACAATTTGTAATGTAAAAAAAACCTTGGGTAATGATCCGAATAATAAATCAGAACAATTATGCTAATTGTAGCAATAATTAAATCTACAGTAAATATTGCCCATGCCAGTTGGTTTCCAGGCGCACGTCAACGCAATAAACTATTGACAGCCGAACAAATGTGTGACGTCCTTAACTAAATTGTATATCGTATTACTAGAAGCCGTGGCGAGTTACCGATATTGAATACGATACGGTTTGTGATGTGACCATGCAAAAGTATGTTAAAATTTCTGGTACTTGTTCCACATTTACACTGATTTTTTTTTATATAAATAAATACAACATCTTTATTAATAAATTAAAAACATTTCTATTAAACAAAGCTATTATAATGTGAACGAATACTTGAATGAAAGACTATAATTGTAATAAATACATTCTTAAATACATAATGTGTAATTTTATCAAGAATTTATTAAATTGAACATAATATGACTACTAAATACACAATTTGTCTCAAATTGTGGTACAATACATGTGAAACTTATCTTTTTATTAATAACTTGAAACCTAAAAATATGATCTCTCTTTAATTGTTTGTAATAATATTACCTAAATAATATAATTTTATCGAAACTTATTATTATTAAGAAAATAGCTACCTACTTTCCATTATTAGAACTGATTATGTTATTGTTATTTACTTATAGGCGAATGTAATTATTGTTTTATGTAGGTATAGTTTTATTTAGTTTTTTTTTAATTTTATTTTGATGTTAGCTATGTATCTAACATAATTTTTTGCTGTGCCCTGACAGGGTCTACTTAGCTCTAAGCCTTTTGTTAACATCTTGGTTTTACCTTGTGGAACGCAAATAAATGAATATGAATATGATTAAGTACAGCTTAAAATATTTGGAAAATGGCTGACATGAATACCTGATCATTATATTAATACGTGAGGCGAAAATTTTGAACCCCTTTTTACAAAAATTACGCGAACGGAGGAGTATGAAATTTGGTTTATATGGAGGAGGAGTGCAGAAAGGTGAAATGTGCATGAAACGAAGGTGAATTTGCAGTTGTAGCCCGCGAAATTCAAATTTTCTTACGTTTTTTGCTACTTGCAGGTCAGTGTCAGGTTGTATCTTGATCAAAATATGATTCGCGACTATAACAGATATGTATTTACAGAATTATAATCATTACAATCATTAATACATCTCTTTAAGTTTTTTTTAATAATTTTAACATACCTAAATATTTATAAAGTGACTATTCTATAATATTATAAGAATAATAAATTACAACAAAAAAGACACTTTTAAGCGTCAAAGTACTCGTCCGCATCGCTGTCATCCGGAAACGTGCCCAGAAGACTGGCAGCATTGCCACGTTGAATGGCAATGCTAATTCTTTGGCCAAAGAACGAGCCAGCCCTCTGGTCACGTGAAGTGCCGATCAGTCGGCGAGAAATTTCCTTAAAAAGGAGACGCGCACTCTCTTTAAGTTAGGTGTTAACCAATGTCATGATTTCATGAAAAAGTAATTCAGTCGTTTTTTGCAAATTCCAAAAAACGTAAGAAATTTTGAATACCTTAAAAGAAAAACATTACACACACTACCATGCGATTGACACACACTCATAATACCAGGGCCTCATGACTTGAAGATAAATAAGTGATGGAAGTGACAGCTTGACCATGGAATATGTAAGTACTATATGGATTGTAAGTAGAGGGGGTCGAATTTTGGGCCACCACTAGTATAATATAAATATCTCTCGATCGAAAAAGCAGTGCACAGCCAGCTTGAACTGACTACTTGAACTTAAAAGGCTTTTGAATTTTGCGCTGTTGTTGGTACAAATAGTTAAATAGCTACTCAATACAATTTAAAAGCACAATCTTCAGTTGAATAAGTGCATTTAAACTCAAATTTCCCCAAGACACTTCAAACGAGACGTAACGTCACAACACACTTCCGGCTTTACTGCCGGTATTGTAAAATGAGAGCAAGGCTCAGTTGACTTACATACGCCCTTTAAAAGGGCAACCACATACTGGCCGAAATTCGACTCCCTCTACTTACAATCTATATAGTACTTATTAATTAAATGAGTACACTAGTATCATGCTATTATAAAGGACTTACCATTGGTCCATGAAAAAGTACTTACTTTTTCCATGCAGCCATGCTCAAGCTGTCACTTCCTGTTACGCACTTCCGTCACTTTCCACGAAGTCACTCCCACAGACTGCTAGAAGAAAGATGTTACACATCAAAAACCAAGCCATAGCGCTGCGAACAATACAGGGAAGCATGCCATAACTACACCTCGCTCTGTGCTTACACGCTCACACGCACACATTTACAATCAAACTACACCTCACCGGAACACTTACTAAGTGCACACATGTTTACGAAGCCGGCCTCACGTGACCACGTCACTGCTGACAGCGCTGTTTTTGTATTTTATTTGGTTTGAGCTCAAAAGTAACCAGTTAAAAACTCAATACTCAATTTATATATTGCTTCCACATATTGTGAACTGAGGTGATAGGTTTTACAAAATATGATCATTATGGACCCTGTCGGGCACAGCAAAAGTAGGAGAGAGGAAGAGGTCTTTTATTTAACTACTCAGTTGTTAAATAAATTTATAAGTAATTTAATAATCATTGATAATATTACGTTACTCAAATCACAAATGAGCAGCCAAGATGTCACATCACTATTTCAATGGTGGTCCGTACACAAAGCGAACTACTAACGTGTTATTTAATAGTTTGCGATTGGTACCGTCATGCACATTGTACAGACCGCCTTTGAAACACTAGTGCTGTGACATTCTAGCTTAGTATAAGCTAGAATGTAGTATTCTAGCTTATACTCATTGAATTTGTAACTTTATTGGTTACTATTTGGTACTCGTAGCGTCGTGGACGACGGTCCTTATGTGACAAAAATAAAAAATGGTGGCAAAGGTCAGATGTCGTAATCAGAAACTGCCCTTTCCAAGGTTCCTGTGCCTTGAGGTAATGTTCGTAATTTGATATAACAATAAGGGTTACAGTTGAAAGGGCCTGTGTACGCCAACTGTACGTTTGATTAAAGTTAGGTTAGGGAAAATCTGCGAGTGAGCAATTTTTCCGCGTTTGAATTGCCGCGCTCAGTATGCACATGGACATATAAATTATACAAGGATCTTGATCTGTCGTGCTACGGAAAGCATGTTAAAGCGTCAGTTCCATTACTATATTTATTCTTGAGGAAGTATGGATAGAAGGCAGTTCGGAAGGTAATAGTAAGATAATAAGTAATTTTAAGAAGCGACGCTCATTTACCAGGGGGTCTACCCC
Organism: Tiliacea citrago; assembly: GCA_963921375.1. Taxonomy (NCBI): domain Eukaryota; kingdom Metazoa; phylum Arthropoda; class Insecta; order Lepidoptera; family Noctuidae; genus Tiliacea; species Tiliacea citrago. Next base: position 24,976,307 of record OY992783.1, read on the forward strand.
CCTGGTAAATGAGCGTCGCTTCTTAAAATTAATGAAAATTTAATCGTATGTAAAATAATCATTAACTGCAAGTGAACGAAAACATCGTTAAAATAGTCTGAAATTGAATGAATACACACCTTCTCTGCAATGAGTAGATACCATCTAATTAGACAGAATAATCGAACTTCTCATTGCTTGCAATTACTATTAATAATTAAGTAATAAATCAGCCTGTTATCATAAAATACAAGAACAAACAGACCTACATTTATTATACACAAAACTGATTAAATCCACTTAAAACTGGCTACATTCGTCAATACATAGATAAATAATTATTATTGTATTGAAAGATATATAATTATATTTTTAATTAGTATTTGAGGTCGTAATTTTTGCAAAAAAGGCTGGGCTGGTATGAAGAAAGGAGATTTAATCGGGGTCATTGATTCAATGGCTCACAGATATTATTTTAAAGAATTCTTCAAATATTACTGGTAATTCCAGAGATCAGCGTGATCAAACAAACAAACAAACTCTTCTGCTTTATTATATGTATATCGATAAGGCCTTGTTTAAGGATGCATATCTGGTAGGCTCTAATAATCCTTCCATATCCCAAGGGCACGTCTTCCCTACCATTATGCCCCCCGGTCTACTCTCTGATATACAATGGTCTCTGTAGTCTCATGAAACATGAGGCTTCAGGGGCTAGGGTCTCGAATCTCTGGGTTCATTCGAGCAATCGAGTGTGGTACAACTACGCTGGGATCGGTGCATTTCATATGCTTATGTCAGAAAACTATACAGGACTTTTTATTATGTAAAGAATAGATACATCTTTCTTTACAGGGCAAGTAACTTCCTTGCTACATGCGTTTCCTAGACAGATAAATGAACTATTCACTCTAAAGAAACAGTAAGATAACATATATACATGACATCACATCACATCAAATCAATGCAGAGAATACCTATGACGAGACTCATTAGTAGCAAACAACCATTATTAATAATTATCATAATTAATAAGCAATTCAACACGGATGTAAATTCACGTCAACAAAACGGAGATAGAGAGAAAACAGTAGAACCGTGAAGGAGCTCGTCCGGGGAAATATAACACCATAGTATGTTATATTATAATATGTGATAGGTACATTTTACCCACAGTTTAGCTTTGTATTATTTAAAAAGTGAGATTCTCTAATTATTTGCTCTTAAAACGGCTAATTATAATTATAACGAGGAAATATATCCCACCGTAACACAGTTTATAACTATTACCCGGTCAGAATGCAGTGTTCCGTGTGGTGCCGGACGTAAAGAAATAGCACCATCCTATTTCCTCCCGTGGGTGTCGTAAAAGACGACTTAGGGACTTACTAGAGAATGGGCAGCAGCGTTCTCCATGCATTTTAACACCATACTGCGATCGCCAACCAGTTTGCCAAGCTTGGCGATTATGGCAACCCCTCCTTCTTGTTGGGGGACGCTTTTGTCCAGCAGTGGACGTCTTTCGGCTGAAATGAAAATGATGCTGAGATCAGGGTGAATCGGGTTCGTAACAACCGTGAGTTTATTATTGTGCTCTGAGTTACTAATTGGTTATCTAACCTTTTAGATTCTTTAAAAATAAGTACTAGTGTAAAATTTGTTGTAAGGTTCTTTTGGCAAATAAAGAATATAACTTGACGGGCCTACACTGTCCTCCCATACCTACACTGTAACTTGAAAACATTGTAAAAGCCCATTCTTTTTAAAAGAGTAACCGTGGAGTTTCTTGCCGGCTCTTCTCCATAGGAAACGACCAATTGGAACCGTGTACCCAGATTCTGACGTTTCATAAGTGCCCATGTAGGTTTATGTGAAGTAAGATATTTTGATTTTTATTATCATTATAATATTTCTCCCGCCAAGTAGTGTTGCTGTGTCCCGGTTTAAAGGTATGCTGGTGAAGTTTCCATGAACTCTTTAGTCTCGGGATGGCAGCACACCTACGATGACTAGCACCCCAATTATAAACACACTTTCTTTAACAATCCAAAGGATTTGGAAAGAAATTCCTAATCCACGTCATACATTATGTTTGAAAAATTCGTCTGCTCGACAACGTAAACATTTTTATAATAATTGCCATACAACGTGGCAATGCCGCCAGTCTCTTGGGTACATTACCAGTCGACAGCGATGCGGAGGATTTTTTCGATGCCATATTTTAGTTTGTTAATAGTTTTAGTTAGGTTAGGATAAATTAGAGTATTACAATTTATTAGTAATTAAATTTAGTTAGACTTTTATTTTGATAAACGAAAAAAAAATAATTGTTAGTGTGCGTGTATAACCAGATGTATGAACGTAGGCAAAGCAAAAGGAGTATGTAAGGAGCGCAGCAGGTGGCTTTCAGTAGTTTCTGCCTACCCCATGGAAATAAGGCGTAAGTTTATGTATGTATGCACGTACGCAATTACCCCGCAGAAGCATCATTGCAGAAAAGCAATTCTCGTACATAAATTCAACTCGCGATCTCATCTCAGCGACACTATAGTTGGTGTTCCTAATCCTGTTTTTTGGGTAGGAAATTATCTAATAACTTTTGCCACTCTGGGCGGTGCGGGAGGCGTGTCAGACTTTTACTGAGTACCCGTGTTCCTTTAGTTGCCTATGTTCCAGGGCCACGATATCCCTTTCGGACAAAGTCGCAACCCTGGCAGGGGTTCCTAATCCTAACTTCCCAATATTGTAAATGCAAAAGTGAGTTTGTTTCGCTTCCACGCTAAAACGGCTGAACGGATTTAGATGAAATTTGACACGTGGGTAGACCATGACCTGGAAAAGGACATAGGCAACTTTTTTCCTGGATCGCAGACGAAGTCGCGAGCAACACCTAGTAAACAAATAAATAGAAACTTGTCAAAAAATTTGGTAAATTAGTGATATTTTGATAGTTTGAGACCGATTAGAATGCGAACGTTCGTAAAAATACGAGAATTGCCCTTCAGATGTCTAGAGATGGCCGTGGCCTTACCATCAGGTGGACTGAAAGCTTAATTGCCACCCAAAAACAGAAAAAAGATGATCTCAGCATCAATAACATTTTCTGCTTCAGCTAACGTCACTGAGAGGTCATGTAATATCTCCAGTTCATCCATTTTGACGGCACGTGTCCGTTTATCGTAAGAATTATTTTGCAAGCCAGATAAGTGCACGTTCAAAACAATCTAAAGTTCAGTTTATTGAGGCGCTTCCTAGGTCTGCGCATGAGTCGGTTACGTGATTGAGCAAGAATTGCTCATATTTTAGTTTAAGGTGAATCCGCAGCTGTAACCCGCGAAATTCAAATTTTATTACGTTTTTTGTAATTTGCAGGTCAACACTGTAAAGAAACGCCTTCTCATTACGAATATTTAGCTGTATTTAAGTACATTCTTGCACACATACAAACTTGGTGTATAGCAATATTTATCGAACTATTTAATTAGGTACCTACTCAATATAATATTAGTATAGAATTTAGACTTGAAGACAACCTGTAGGTTCCGAGGCTCGAAGAAAATTAACTTAGCAACTACACGACCGCGACGCCCCAGGTAATAATCATGTTCCCATTACGTTCTGTTAAAAAAGTTTACGTACTTTTACGGTAACTTTGAAATGAGATAAGCACTTTTAAACTTAATGACACAAAAATCATTTGAGGCAAATCACAGTATTTAAAATCACTACAAATCTTATTAATATTTGGTAATTATGACAGTAACTAATTAGGAAGTAAGTCCCTCATGCCTTGGTTATACCTGGTTCCTTAGTTACTGAGGCTAGAATAGCCAACGAGTAATATCCAGGCTTACTGTCCTGGCTTGGCACATGCTACACGATGCTAGGAAATAAGCCACTAGCATTGCAGTGACATATTATGCCGTGGAGTAAAATGATCCGATTTGAGACTGGCTTTGCGAGCCACACAAAGCTAGGCGAAGATAGTAGCATCAGTGGTGCGGGGGCGCTACTAGCTCAAAAATAGTAACTATAACACTAGATAGATAGATACAATACTCTTTATTATGTATGTACGAGGCTTCCGGCGACTGGGACCGCAATTAACTAGGACCGCGGTCCCAGTCGCCGGATCCGTAAAAAATAAATATTTTTCGTCCGGCGACTGGGACCACTCATAGATAACTTAAAAAAACCTATAATTCAAGCCAAAATCGGTACAGTCAAACGAAAAAATTTCTAAATTATTTATATGAATATCATTGGACTCGTTCTAGACATGATTTTATCCTATGCGCTTAGTAGTAGATTAAGCTAGCCCGTTTTTACATAATTCACACAGGCAGGTAAAACACACACAAAGGGCATAGCATTGTATAATACTATCACACTCTAACTCGAGTCCGTTTTGCCTGTCGATTTCAAGGTCAGGTAGCCCTTTTGTTATAAACGAGAAATTTTGCATTGCCCAATGACTGGCTCGGCCAATCACGAACAAGAAGCTTATCAGTTTAAGAAAGTCAAGTTTTGCATCAGACAGTGTCATATTAGATCATTGTAAGATACTGCGCTGAATATTTGTTGCAAATTGTGTGATGTAAGTGGTGGTGTATAGTGACTTCATTTAATACTCTTCAGGTATGTAAAACAATTTTTTAGTAACTTATTTATAAACAAAACAAGCTAATAAGGGGGTTAAACGACGTGGTTACAAAAATTTTTACTTTAGATTGCTTCTCATCTTTGATGCGACATTTTAATATCACAAAAAAAAAAAATTTATGATTTTTAAAAAAAAAAAAAATTTATTTTGTTAAGATTATCTGATAGTTTTTTTTTTTTTTCGATTTTAGAATTATCAAAATGGATGAAAAAAGTCCTTCAACTTCACGTGGTGAACAGTCGTTTTATATTGATGTCACACAAAGAGGACGTGAACTTTTGCGAAGAGCTGACTATGAATATATTCTTAAAAGAATAAACAAAGATGGCTCAAAACTATGGCGATGTGCAAGAAAAAATGTTTGCAACGCGACAGTAAAAGTCAGAGTCGATGCGATGACTATTTTGAACGAAACTGCTCATTGTCATGAACCTATTGATCTCGCGAAAGATAAAGTGAACCGCCAAATGCAAAAATGTGTAGAAGATGTTCAAAAGGATATAAATATCCCTGTTGCGCAAGTGTTTGAAAATAATATGGAAGTTCTTAAAGACGAGGGATTACAGTATGTTACACAATTTCACAACATAGAAAAGCGACTCTACAAAAAAAGAAACGATGGTATTGGAGCAAAAAAAGTCACTTTTCACAGAGCTGCCGACGTCGAAGTACCAAAAAAGTACCAAAAATTGCTGCGAGAGGGCAAAAAAAGCGCGTAATTGTGTTTGCAAGTGAAGAAATTAAAAAATATTTTAAACTGTGCAAACATTTCTATATTGATGGCACATTTAAAATTTGTATTAAGTAATTTTATCAACTCTATACTATACATGCAGATGTTGGAAGTAATGAAGACTACGTAAATGTTGTTCCAGTAGCTTACGCACTTCTACCTGATAAGAAGAAGTCTACGTATAAGTTGCTTTTTGAACTCATAAAAAGCCAGATACCCGAATGGGAGCCGGCTGTAATGACCATGGACTTGTTTTAAGTTTCATCAATACAAGCGGTCAAACATTTTTTCCCTGGTGTGAAAATAGTAGGTTGCTTTTATCACTTCAAAAAAAGTTTGTGGCGTAAAGCGAAGGAATTGGGCGTCGACAAAACTCAACCAGGAAAAGACCATGTTCAGCTATGTTCGGCGCTTTCTCATCTCCCACTAGATATGGTCGACGATGGCTGGTTGTATGTCATGGAAGAGTCGCCAATTAGTGCAGAAATTACAAACTTTAATGACTACTTTGTACAAACATGGCTAGAAAATTCAACACTCGCAGGTACATTTACTACTTATGGGGAATTAAACAAAACAAATAATGCTGTCGACCAATGGAATAGCCACATTAGAAAGTACATCAAACCAAAGCCAAACATTGCCCAGTTGCTGGAAGGCCTCATAAAAGATATGAAATACTATTCTGGAGCATTAAAAAATCCTAACGGTATCCAAATATCCAAGAGGAAGCATTCTTCGATTGCAAAGATGAAAAAAATATATAATTCTGTTACTGACTTACTTAATTGTAAAATAAGTATCGGCCATTTTTTGGAGAGATTACGATAAACATTGACTCCGGATATGGGTATAATTGATCTATATGTAGGTTTTAAGTTATTATATAATTTGACTGATTAGATTATACATTTTAAACTAATTGTGATTTATGTTTTTTTTATTTTTTTTATTTACGGTACTACTTAAATACTGATTTTGTGATAAATAATTACTTACTGATTGTTAATTGTTTGAAAATTGTTGATTATTATTTTAAGCATGATTTATGTGTATCTTTTTGTTAAGTATATTTTAAATAACAGAACAGTGGTCAAAGGGTGTTTTAAATTTATAACATTATTTTTATATTTTAACAGAGTTAAGGCTGATTTTGTGATAATTACTTACTTGACTGATTTTGGGTGAAGCCATAACGGCCATTTTAAACTAATTGTGATTGACATAGATAGTACCTACGTTTATAATTTTTATTGTGATTTATGTTATTTTTTTATTATATTTACGGTACCACTTAAAGGCTTTTTTTTTTTTTTTTGGGTGGGAAATCATCAAATAACTTCTCCCGCTCTGGGCGGAACCACTTAAAGGCTGATTTTGTGATAAATAATTACTTTCTGATTTTTAATTGTTTAAAAATTGTTGATTATATAAGCACGATTTATGTTATTTTTTGATTATTATTATTAGCATGATTTATGTGTATGTTTTTATTATGAAAGTTTTAAATAACAGAACTGTAGTCAGAGGCTGTTTTTTTATATCAATAAATTATGTTTTTAAATCAAAAAGGATTTCTCTTCAATTATTACATCTAAAAAAATTTCGTTTGACTGTACATTTTTTGATTTTAGTTATCATTTATGAGTGGTCCCAGTCGCCGGAAGAAAAATATTTATTTTTTACGGATCCGGCGACTGGGACCGCGGTCCTAGTTAATTGCGGTCCCAGTCGCCGGAAGCCTCGTATGTACACCATAAAAAATACAGATATCAATGTAGGTATACATTTTACATAGGGTGACACAATGGGCGGACTTATCGCTAAAAGCGATATTTTAAAGAAACCGATGGATGGAGAGACAATACTGCAGGTAGTATGGGGTGTACATAGATAACGAAGTATTGCATTTATTTTATTTTGTTTATTTTTATCTCATTTAATGCTGCACCGATTGATGTCATCACGTCAACGCCGGCTGTCGCTGAAAACCAGCGCTGGGGCTCTGTCTCGCATATGGTCGCAGCATTATGCTGAGCGATGGCCGTTTTGCGTGAATGTGACGCATATTTTCCCTCAACTTGTTCTTTCGTGTTTGTGTTTTTATTTCTTTGCGTTATGTTTACCGCAAATAAACGTATTTTCTTTCTTCTTCTTTCTTTTTCTTTACATACATACATACATTCATAAAACATATTAAACTTTAAATATTATATATTCAATAATAATCATGAAACAAGAGCAAAGAACCAAAAAATATGTTGAAGGAGAGAGATAGGGTGTTATTACCATCTTTTTAAAAATGGACAAAGATTGAGCACGCCTTATCGACACGAGCAAGGCATTCCATAACTGTAGTGCTTGAACTGTAAAAGATTTATCATAGAAACTGGTGGAATGCATGCCGCATCTCTAGTCTCATGTTTTCCGATGACCTCAGGTATCGATTATGTGTGTCATTGAGGAACTTGAGACGAACTAGCTTACTATCTTTCTCACTAGCACAGAATTATCCTTATTTTCAGGGTAGTTAAGCCTAATAATGAGGATAATTCTGTACAATAATACAAAAGCCTACAAATGAGGATAGTTATCTACACACGAAGCCAGAGTGACTAGCTGGCTAGCTTATTAGTACTTTCCAGCTACCATAGCTTGAAAAACCACCCTCGTGTAACCCGGGCATTATGCCCTAGACACAAGCCTGATTTTTAAAGCTAGGATAGCAAGCTAGAACCTCGGTATACTACCCCGGCTTGCTGTTCTGGCTTGGCACATGCTACTGCTGTTTACATGATGCTAGACAATTTTAAGCCAGTACAGTATAAACACGTGGTTGCGATCAGAAAAACAAAACACGTAGTCACTGCACACTAGCCAATACAATACTAGCTTCACCGGCCACAGTGAGCATAAGCACACAAGCCAGGATAGTAAAATCAGGGGTGCTTCTAGCTCAAACAATAGAACCCCATCCTATTAAACTATCCTAGCTTGAAACGCTGGCTCACTAGCTTAGAAATGAAACTAGTTCTGTATATACGAAGCCAGATTTACTAGCTTGCTAGCTTACTGACACTAGCTTAATATCCTGACTTGAGACACTAGCTTCGTGTATCTCAGGTATTAGCCCTGGCCTGTCTTATTGCTGCTTGATGATATTCGCTCATTTATCATAGCCATAAAAGTACGTTAATCATGATAACAAAAAAGTTTTATCTATCACACGTGGCCCATTCTTCAGGAATCACACGGCACCAAAACTTATAAATGTTTTTATTAAACTTATCTTTTATCGTTAAGAGATTGACTTACAAATTACAATAATAATTATTGGGTTAAATATAATATTAACTGTTAATATTTTGGTCATTTCACTTCATAATGTCATACTGATACATGTGACATTCAGACTGGTCGCGATAAACTTTAAATAAGGTCTTGCTATTAATAATTGTGTCTTATTAGTTATTGTAATGTTTTGCTTAGGTAATAATAGGGCATCCTATGATAAATAATGAAGTTTCTTGCGATTACCTAGTCTGTTCTGAGGAACAAGTGGTGGTTCTCACATATATTATGTCACCGTAAGATTGTGAGAACCGTTAGTTTACAATCTATCGGTATTATTTCCGTTAGTATAAAAACTGTCAAAAAAATAGTGAAATGGGTGAAATGGCTTAGGTTGGGACGCGGTGGTATCCTTCTGCGAAACAAACACCTTACCCCCAGATTTGAGGTGGCCCGCCTTTGCGGACCACCTCAGCCGGGGATCGCGGAAGTTGCACATTTTTTATTTTTTTTTATTTATTAATTATGGCAGACTTACAGCTAAAACAAACAGAATAAAAATAGTATGTGAGACTGACAGCTAATTACAAATCTTCACTTCTAAAAACACATTGGAAAGAAGGAGTCTGAACAGCACAACACACATACCAAAAAAGAAGAGAAAAATACATGATCCCCGGTGCAAGTGTGGGGAAGGGAACACCGGGGTGGTTTTAAGATCGTAATAGTTTGACAGACCACTCCGCCCTTCCCAGGGCGTAGGACGTCCATAAGGATTTTCCACCCCGGGAACAAAAAAATAATGGTTAGAACCGTGACCAACCGCGCTATTTCCAAGTTGCTCGCAGCTAGGCAGGCTTTAGTATTAGCGCAAGGTTAAGCGTTATGTCGCAATCTAGTTTGATACCAGTTCACAATTTGTCGGTTTCCCATGGATAGATTATAAACTATTGAAAAATAATGCGTTTAATTCACAATTTTTTGACAGTTTATAATCTAAATACTTAACGTAAATAATATGGAATGTGACATACACAAGCAACAAAAATAATGTAAGTACCCAGAATTTTGCAATATCTTTTTTTTTTTTTTTTGGGTGGGAAATCATCAAATAACTTCTCCCGCTCTGGGCGGAGCGGGAGGGCGTGTCAGACTTTTACTGACTAAAACCCACCCGTGTTCCTTCCGTTGCCTGTGTATCCCTTTCGGACAAACTCGCAACCCCGGCAGGCATTGGTCCTAACGGACCCCGTCAGTTTGTGCTGACATCTCTTTGAGGCGCGCGTGGAACACAACGCGCCGTCGACCCGGGCCTGGTCCTTATCGGACGGCGAGCTACCCATCGCTCACCGTCCGCAAACCCGCGCCTACGGTGGCCGGAAATCGGCTTGCGACTCCCGACGCCCGGGGCGTCTCCTGCGGCGACTAGGGGCGCGAGGGCGCGAACCTTGTCTCACCCTCACGCGTTCCGCCTCCTCCTTCGCTAGCATAACTGCTTCGCAGAAGGAGGTGACGGCCTCCCATGCACTCTCGCTCCGAACCATGGCCTGAACCAGGCCCGGACGCGAGAGATTGCCGCCGCCGATCGCCTCCGTGAGGACATGGCGGTGCTCCACCCAAGCTGGGCAGACCTCCACCGTATGCTCCACCGTGTCCTCCGGGCGATCTACACAGTGGTGACACCCGGGCGTTTCCTCCCGCTTAATCCTAAACAGGAACCTCCCGAAACATCCATGTCCGGTGAGGACCTGCGTCAGGCGGAAGGTGAGGACGCCGTGGCGCCTCTCTAGCCACTCCTCAAAGAGGGGACTTATCGCCACAATTGTGGCGTGCCCAGCGCTGGGTTGCGACAATCGCACTCTCCATGTCGCCATGAGATCCCTCCGGAGCTCCGTCCGCTGTGCCGCGATTTCTTGCGGCAGCGGAGTTATGCCCCGGAGTTTCGCCTCTTCGCGCCACACCCAAATGTGCGTGAGGACTTTCGCCTCCATATCCCATGGCGGCAATCCGGCAAGGAGGCTCGCCGCCTCACGGGAGACCGTGCGGTATCCCCGTACCATCCTGATGGCCATGACCCTTTGGGACGCGTTCAACCGCTGCGCTGGTCGCAGCCTCAGAGAACGCGCAATTTTTACCAAAAATATTTAAAAATTGACAATTTTTACCAAAAATATTTAAAAATTGACAATTTTTACCAAAAATATATTTGATGCCTATAGATCCTGTTCATTATGAGACCAACTGAGGGTTAATGCATCAGATCTGTTACACTTGCGCGAATGACATTTCCGCAAAAGACCCTTGCGCGAACCCACTTGCGCGAAAAGATGGTTGTCCTGATTTTGTCATGATTTTTCGTCATGGGTGTCGTTTTCATGGTTTTCGAGGGCGTTGACAACGATAATAATGTAAAAATCAAAATTCAAGATAGCGTCAACAAAAATGCAAATTTTTCGTCATGCGTGTCGTATTCATGGTTTTCGAGGTCTCTGAACAAACAAAACAATAACAAAACTGGGGTCAAAATCAAAATTCAAGATGCCGTCAATGAAAATTTGCATCGACACGCACTTGACCGGGTTTTTTAATGAATAGACTGACCGCTACAAAAGTCAGAAATAGCAAAAAACTTTTCCCATCAAAATCGTTTATCTGCATAAAATTCAGTGCAAAGAATATGTGGGAAGGCATATTCCACCGCTGATGGCATGCAAATATTTAAAATTTTATTATAGACAAATTCATAAAAAAATGGCATTAATTTGGAGTTATAACGAATTCTATGCAAACCATATTTGTGTTCTGTGTTGTATTCTATGTATGTGTATGTATGTGTGTTCTGTGTTAATAGCGAAATGTTGGTGTACTGAAGTTACATCTCTGCCCAACCCTTCGGGGAAACAAGGCGTGTTGTTATGTTATGTGTGTAATTCTATGTACGAAAGGAACAAATTATTCAAGTCAATACAAGTCATAACAATATACCCATACAAGTCTAAACGTTCTAAATTATTTGAGGTCCTAACTTTCTTCATAGAATGTCACAAATCACTAGCAACGTCATAAAATCGTAGTGCAGTCAAAACTTCCATTGAACATTTATGAAAAAAAAGTTATTGCTACGAGGTCTGGGAATGATTCTTTTAAGCCGAAAATATAGTAGTTAGAATTTGTATGTTTGTCTGAATGTAAACGCAAATAATACCGGATAGATTTTGTTCAAATTTTGCATAAATATTCCTTAGAAGTCTGGTCTGGTCTGTAGGCTTTGAATTATCACGCTACTTGGTATGGGGGACGAGAAATATAACATTATGTTCGTATACTTCTATAGTTTACATTAAATTGTAAAAAGACGAGCCAAAAGGTTACAATATTGCCGTTAGTTACAAATATAACCTTTTAAATGATTATCATCACGCTATACCTTTATGGAGCTAAGCAGTTAATCATGACATATTTATGAGCGGCTATTTTAGTCAACTTTCAACAAAGCTTAGTGGTCCGACGACTGCTCTGGAAACCTGTGGTACGTGTACGACATCCAGTCGAACGAAGTCGCGGGCAGAAGCTAGTTATTATTATCAGTCTATACGTAAGGATTTGTAATTGTCTTTCTGGTGACTATGGTTTCCTTTTTGACTGATTTTATTAGCTGTAAGTCCTCCATGTACTAAAATAAATAAAAATTGACAATTGCAATTGATCGTGTCGGGGTAACAACGGTAGGTTCTTTTCCGGACGAGCTCCCTTTACATATAAAATATGAAAATGCTTGTTGAACACCTTTGCTATTTATTATTACAATACAATTGCATTAGTAGCAGATCATTCATAAATCCTAACTATCCTAACTTCCTAACTAGTATTATAAAAAATTGCGAAAGTAAGTTCGTTTGTTACCTTTTCACGCCTAAACCACTGAACAGCCGGTCTATTCTGTAAAAATCTCACCGTGAAAACTCGGGTGATGTGAGCTGTCATTCCATTGATGCTAGGGATTGACACTATGTATGATGCTTCAAACTCACTTCACCTAAGTTTTCACGGTGTGAGATATTTACAGAATTGCATTACAGATCATCCTGAAATTTGACTTAAAGAATAGAACAGCATTACGCATTAGCATTATTATGCAAAATAATGCATTGTCAGGTGTACAGAAACGGACATAGGGTACCTTTCATCCCGAAAAAAGTATTGTTCCCGAGGAAAGCAACAATAACGTTCTTATGATAATAGATGGCGCCACGTGTCTTTTGAATCATGATTAAATAATGTTAAGAGATGTATTTAATAACACTTTAAATTTCAAAAAGCAGAGTACAACCCGAAATGGACGTCAAATTCTAAATTAATGCGAGCGAAGCCGCGGGCAAACGCTAGTAAAATATATAATATTATTAATGCAAAATTGAGTTTGTTTGTTACGCTTTCACGAAAAAATAGCTGAACAGATGTAGATGAATTTCGCACATTGATAGATCATGACCTGGGTTAGGACATAGGACACTTTTTATCCCGGTGGTACGTTCCCGTGGGATAATCTCCCCGCGGGCGAAGGCGCGGGCAAAAGCTAGTATGTTCATAAACTCACAAGTCACGCCTTTTGCCCATGAGGGTAGGCATAACCTACGTAACGCAATCGCCACCTACTGCGATAGTTACATACTCCTAGTAGGTCATGCCCTTGCCCGCTTTTTTACTCGTCTAATCAAATAGGCAAAAAATAAAAATAACGAAGACTTTGATTAAAAAAAAACACTCTTTCCGCTAACTTATTAGATAACTTTATCTGTAAAAAACAAACTAAAACGGCGAAATTATTACCTCTATCGATTAGTGTCAAAAGTTAACAATTCATACAGATACGAGTATTGTTATCTACTAAAATGTGTTTAACTAATATTCTTTTTATTTCCTATTTTGATAAGAATAGAGTCAGACTTAAAATGTTGACTAAATATACGAACACATGCAAATAACACTCTTGTAATGGAGACACCAGGGTCTTATATCACAAAACTTTACAAGTTTACATTTCTACAAAATTGTTAAATTGTAGACAAATTTCGTAACACAGAAATTACAATATACAGCGTGGCGCTTTAGTGGCGACGTTAATTTAACACACATGAGATTCGTCTTTATGTTTTATGAAAATATTTTAATATCATTAAACGTTATTATTTATTTACAATTTTCTAAAATAGCATCTTGGAGCAACCTGTACTTAAAGAACTGTAGCGCAGAGATAATTAGCCGGGGTCATGGATCATAACATCGAATTAAAACAAATAACGTGCAAGGAATTGGCGAATTGAAGGAAAGAGAGAGCTATATTATTTAGTTTGTTTAATTTTTTTTTCAATTTATAATTATTTATCTTCATATAATATTATTAAAAAAAATATAAAATTTTAAATAAAATATTTAAAAATATATTTTTATTAAGTTTACTGGCCACTAGCCCTACCAGTGTGTCAAATTAATGTCGCCACTGTTGCGGCACGCTGTATATGAGTTGCAATTTACATACAATCTACATCTCTTCCGCATTTCTAAAAGCGTAACACAAAAAAAAAAGGCATGAGACAAAGGATAAGGGCTATGTATAAATTATAGACTTGTCACTACAATTCACATATTTGTAAGGTTTTTCCGACATAATAGTGAGGCTAGAGTTATGAGGTACACGGACTTGTAAAATATATGAATTGTAAATTGTAATCGTAGTTTTGTGGTATATGACCCAGATTAAGTAACTCTGAATACGATACGACGATAATTTTAACTTTTTATACCTATTTATTGACTTCATTAGTTACTATTACTCTTAGCCTGTTTGATGGTATGAGGAACAGGGTGTAAAGTTCACTCATCCACCATAGAAGAGGGAGGATCCTCCGACCAGACGGGACTTGTGTCTGGTGGGCAACTGTCCGACGGGTGATGTCGGGATGTTGTATATATGCTAGTTGTGCGGTAAACTCTGCTTGCGCGATATAGGATGCGTAGTTCGCATGTGGAGATGTTGATGCCGCTACACCTGCATCATCCCACTGTTGTAAAAGGCGTCTCCCCATGACTTTCTGTGCTTGCGATCCTGGGAGCACGGGTCGTTTGTTTTTTACTATGTTTGGTCTTTTGTTATTGTTCCTATTCTGCTTACAAAAATGTAATCCAATATTTATGTCACGGTAAGATTTTAAGAACCGTTAGTTTATAATCTCTCGGTATTATTTCCGTTAGATATTATAAACTGTCGAAAAATTGTGAACTGTAACAAACCAGTGCTATTATGTGAAATTTCTCAATTTTTTTTACAGAATAGCACTGCAATGTAGCCCGACGAAATTATATTTGCTGGAAATTGTCATATTTTCTAATCAACTTATTTTCTTTCTTTTATTTTTCTATTATATTATATAATGTAAGAGCGATAATGAGGTTTTTCAAGTGTAGTCATTATGACATCGTTATTGAATGCTCGTATCTTCTCAGTTTGAGAAGAGGCCTTTGGCCTTTGGCCAATGCAGGGCAGTGGGACAATATCTCGTAGAAGATATTATACCTCGATAATCGTAGGAGGAGATCAAGGCTAAGTTATAACAGCCGCACGGATCGATCCATCAGGTTAAGCTACGCTCACCGGGGTTGGTCCGTGGATGGGTGACCATCTTTACATACCGAGACTGCGCCGTGCCTCGGACAGTACTCCTCGAAAGTCTGACAACCATTCTTACCAAGTGTCGTATTACCCAGTTACTGGGTTGTGGAGGTCACATAGGTAGTCGCTCCATGTAAAATACGGGTATTCAGCTGGACCCGGTTAGACTGCAAGCCAACCTCAACATAGTTGGGCAATAAAAACGTAATTTCCGCGTATTGAATTCTGATCAACATACAACGTAAAACAGCGCTGTAATTTTCAACAAAACGTGACAAACTTTGAATTTTGCGGGCTAGTTTGACGGATCCCCCTTAAGACGCTGACAACAGCTAAAGCGCGGTCACTGTTACGCTGCATACAAAAGAAAGAGAAGCGCGATGACACAACGCTTGTAATTTATTGCAAAATATGAAGGAATTATCTATTTACTCAAAAATGAGTTGTAATCGAAAATAAAAAACAACCAAGTTCTGCATTCAAATATGACGTTCTTGTTCTTATACCAACCGTACGTTGATATTTAATAAATATATTTTGGATTGAAACTCGAAGAAAAGGTTAGTTTACCGTTGATCACTATCGAGATTTTTTTTCTAAAAGTGTTTTAGAAAAACTTTGTAGTTACCAACTACAAAGTTTGAGATATATGTTCAAGAATAACATTAACATTTTTCCGCTACCACAAACTATATAGATTTAGCAATTTTTTTTTTTAAGTTAAGCCTACTTAGACCATTTGCCTCTTGTCAGTGCCTTAAGGATTAAAATCAGGTAGATTATTTTGATAGCAGAGCAGTGGTAGGAAGGGTAATGGCCCCGACTTACGAGCTGTATGTAGGTAGGTAGTAAGTTCGAACCCAGCCAGGCGTTTTACTTTGTGTAATTTATTTCATCATTTGCTTTCAAACCGGTGCACAGTGCGTAATTTTCACAATCTAGCTGGCCAATTTTATTTAGGCCTAGCAATATGAATAAAATATACACTAAAATACGATAATAGTAAATTAAAGACACTATCAAGGTTTAAGACATATATTTCAACATAAAGTAGGTACATATAACAATATTCACATTCAAAATCTTACAATTATATTTCAATTATACAGGTATAAAAACAAATAAGCAGAAAACACAAACTAAAAGAAAAATACATAGTCTTTATTATGCAAAAAAATATATAACAGACATAATATATAAAGCCTCAATCAGAATCGCTATCATAATGATCGACATCACTTTCTTCAGACTGGATATTATTAATTTCAATTTCTGGTGGTCTTATTTGTAAAAGCTGGCTCACTTCAGGAGTTATTTTGCCACGCTTAGTTTTTGGAGGAGCACGTAAGCTTGCTATATACGGGTCTGACGTTATCAACAGTCGATGAATTAAATCTGTGTTTGTGTCCACTCTAGACGTCTTTCTTGTGAATAATTCTCTGAATTTTCTGTTGTCCTTATTTTTAGCTTCCTGTGCTTCTTCGGAAAGCTGACCAATTGGAAGGATACAAGAAGCTATAATGTCTTTTCCATGAAAAAGTATTTTGTGTACACTTGCAGGCATCGAGTACCATGGATATTCTTTAAAATATAATTTTCTCGTTACTTTTGTATATTCTTCAAAGTTTTCCATGTTGACTGGAAATCCACTGTTGATACACTCTAAAATTATGTGGAAGCGTTTAATCAGCTCAACAGAAACTCCCGTAATTTCGGCGGACTTTTCAGAGTTCCGGAAAAACTTGCGGGCCGTATTTCCGTCATTGGTATTTCCTGTTTGCTGTTTAGGCATATCCACCAATAAACCTAGTTCACTTCTGAACTTCTCCTGTACAAGCTTCTTCTTTTCTGCTACTTTGGCTTTATTCTGAACCCCTCGAGCCTGCCAAGATTTTATATCTAAACGATAAGATATATGTAATATGCATTCAAAAAATCTTATCCAAGCGTGCAGAGGTGAAAGGCCCAAAGAAATAAAGTTGCTATTTACCGCTTTTTCCACGATAAGCCTTTCATCGTTCATTTCACTGGGCTTAGCGCCACACAAATAACAACTCTGCGTGGATGTACATGCAGTTAAGGCATTACAAATTTTGCCATCGATCATGCACAAAATCATTGTTGGCTTCACTAAGACTTCTGTGTCATTTACTATGATTTTAGTGGGTGCCAGTAATCTTGCTTGCTCTTTTATTTTATCAACTTCACTTTTGATAAGATCTACTGTTTCCTTGGCAAATACAAATTTGATGGGCCGACAATATTTTGTAGAAGATGGGGAAACATTTTGCCAAACGATTTGTTTAATGCTTTGGTCATTTTCCGAGTACATTTGAATAGGCACCATTGATATGCTAAATAAGCTTTCATCACTACATTGTTCTTCTGAAAATTTCTGTTTATACCGAGTTTGCTCTGCTCCATCACAACCCCATTTCACAATTAAACTCAAAGTTTTTAAATCAGTTACTGTACTTAGGACCTCTTCTTGAGCTTTGCACAATCTTTTTACTGTATGATCTATTACAGACTGCAGTTTAATTTCAGCGTGCGTTTCGGTTACATTTATGTCGTCAGGGTAGCATAGCTGTTTCGCCTCTTTCACTTTATAATACGGTGGGTACAGATTACTATTAACGTTCTTCGCTTGCTGGCGTATCACACTATATTGATGAGTCGTTAGATTCGCATCAACCATTAATGCAAGAGCTTGATCTACTGACAGTCCACCCTTGTTGCGGCTTTCAGTTGATTTTCGTGCTTTTTTTATAGAAGTACCTCTTCTAGGTGAAAAGAGACATAGCTCTTTAACAATAGCTGCTGAATCCCTTTTTCCTTCCTTTCGTAGTTGGGTTTCAGATGCCATCGATATTTCTTCCCGGCTTGATGTATCGAGCATTTGTTGGATGCGCCGCCTTTTTGTTCTATTGCTGCTGCTAGCGAAATCTTTTTTTGGTTTTCCAGCCCGATTACTTGTTGTAGGAAGTGAAAAGTCGACGACAGTGTTTGTCACTATATCGGGCAGTGATATACTTTCTTCCAACCACGAGGAATTTGTCTTCAAAAATCGTTCCCGATGTCTTCCCGATTTCGACCATTTTTGTTCTATTTTTTGGCAAACACTTCGAATTGTGACTTTCAAACTCTTCAAAATGTCTTCCGAAAAGCAAGGATCCCCCAGCTCTTGCAATATAAGATGTAGCAAAGCATCAGTTCTGTTTTGTTTTGCGTTAGCAAACCAAACATCAAAACATTTTCGACGTGAAATTTGCGAAGTCATCCTAAAAGTAAGAAAAACTTCTATGAGTGTCGCAATCATTCGCAAACAAACTGACATATGTAATAGAGCTAACGAGTTATACTTTCAGAAAAATACAATCAAAGAACTGTATAATGCGATATAATATACTAAAACTCAAGTACAAAGTGATTGAGAATATTATTATAGTAAAAAGTAAACATGTTATATTCAATTGGTGCTTGTAGTTAAATTAAATAACAATTAAAAGTAAAAATCACTTGTAACTTACCTCAAAACCCACAAAAATACAATAACAACACACAACAACTACTAGCAACTGAAACACGAGCGTATTCATCGAGTGAACTCAGACGAATGGCGCGGTCCCTCGGTAAACCCGATCGCGAGCGAGCAGGTAACAGGTAGTTCCGACCCTTTTTGCTATTGTTTGGTGTGATCCTTTGTAAAATAAATTTTGTTTCTAGGAAGTGTGGTTCAACTACTTAAAAAATGTACAACTAGTTATCTTCTGGGAATAAGTTGTTAAATTAGATTATGGCCCGCTAGATTATGAAAATTACGCTTTGTGCGGTGAAGGAAAACATCGTGAGGAAACCGGCTTTTCCTAGAACCAAAAATTCGAAGACATGTGACATCTACCAACCCGCACCGGGCCCGTGTGGTGGATTACGGCCCACTCCCTCTCACAGAGAGGAGGCCTGTATTTCCAGCAGTGGCATCTTTATTGGCTGGTTATGCTAATTAGTCAGTTCCATAGATTAATAATACTGACCTTTATGTAACCATATTTTAATTTAAAAAAAACCGGACAAGTGCGAGTCGGACTCGCGCACGAAGGGTTCCGTACCACTATCTTTTAAAACGGCAAAAAAGTCACGTTTGTTGTATATTTTTTGTTATAGCGGCAACAGAAATACATCATCTATAACAATTTCAACTGTCTAACTATCACGGTTCATGAGATACAGCCTGGTGACAGACGGACAGACAGACAGACGGCGGCGCCTTAGTAATAGGGTTCCCGTTTTACCCTTTGGGTACGGAACCCTAAAAAGAGTGTCCGTGGAGTTTCTTGATCGTTCTTCTCCATAGGAACCTACTACGCTTTGGAATGGGCATCTAGCTTCATCTTTCTGACAGACCGACATCTTGACAATTCAAAAGTGTCTGTAATTGGTTTATTTGAAATAAATGCTTTGAGTTTGTGTTTGAAAAACAATAGTTTTGTACCTAATGTAATTTTGCTATTGTTTCAGAAGATGTTCCGGTATCTAGTCCTGTTGTACCTGCTGGTGCTCTCCAACGTATCATGTGGGAACCCGATCAGCAACGAGGTCATTGAAGATCAGGAGCTGGTGTTTGCGATAGTTGTAAGTACTCTTTCACTATTAATTAATCTGATATTTAATAATTACTACACTGCTGCGCTGTTCTATCGGTACACCCCCCTAACCCTTCGAGGATTACAGGCGTGATGTTGTGTGTGTGTGTGTTATACCTACTTGAAAACAGTTTCGTAACTGATTGTCAGACATCTCACAGCCTAAGCTACTGAAAGCTCCCGCTGACAGTCGCTATGCGACGGTGCAACGCGATTCTGGTAGAACACTTTCCATCAAGTTTTCATAGAAATTGCTCTACTAGAGTCGCGTCACGCTTGTCTGCGGGAGCTTTACAACGTTTTTGGAAAATAGTGTGTAGATGTGGGTAGGTGGTAAAGGGGAAAGAAAATTTTGGGGCGTAGAAGTATGATAAGAAATCATTAGTAAAGATTTTTGAAACAAAGTTGTTGTCAATGTAGGTATTTCTTTGAATTTTCGTCCTGTCATTACATGGACAGTGAATTTCCTTTAAAAAACCGTTAGATCATATACATAAATATTTGATAAAAGCTTTGACATAAAATGAAGACACAATAGAGTGGAGGGCCCACATGTTAATGGGCCTAAAATTGGCATCGAATCGCTATCAATTCAACCCACCTTGAAAACATTAACTCGTTCAGGACCGCTAAACGTATGCGTCTTAAAATTATTTAGTGGCAATTTCACCAATGCAACTGAACGCGATCAGCACATCTAAACCGAGTTCAAGAGCTGTCAGTGTCAATATTCCAAAGAAAATAATGGCACTGACAGCTCTTAAACGTGGTTTTCAATTCAATATCATTGGTGAAATCAGCCCTTAATGAAACTTTATATTGTGTCTCGTTTAGTGTCCTTGAGCTGGAGTTCTGAATCACCTTATTTTATCATCCAGTGCAAAGATTATTACAGGAAAATGGGACTAAATTCTTTTAATAACAAAGTATTTGTTATTGTTTAAAAAAATACCTATTTTTATTGCGATTACTAGTCTACTAGTCTCGTGACCTGTTTCTACAGTAGATAATAACCTAAATTGTTTTTATTTTTCGGACAGGGCATTGTTTGCCCTCTGCCGACGCCCGGTGCAACCGTTGCGGGCCGGGAGAGGAGCACTCGAAATCTCCTTCTCCCTTTCCGCTGCCTCCTTCTGCGACATGACATTTTCGCAGAAGGAGATCTCCACGACCCCCAACGCTGTGCCGCCGACCATAGAACAAATCACAGCCGGCAGTGACAGGTCGCTTCCCACTTCCGAAACGACGGCACGACGCGGCTCCTCCCAAGCTGCACAATCTACAAGCGTATGCCGCGCCGTGTCCTAAACGTGCACCTCTGCCTAACCTAACCCTTCGGAGAATACAGGCGTGATGCTATGTTAGACTTTTATTATCTCCGACTTCACCTCGCCTCTGCGACTTCGCGTCAATTCAAACCTCCAACCACCAATAGTCCCGCTCATGGTTGCTCTTCTTCCTCAATCCTTTCTTAGTGCACCTGTACACCATCTTTATCATCATCATGATTACTGGCAGCCCTGTTCCCTCACTGCTAAGTATAGGCCTCATCCCTTATGTGCCATTCGTCCCTGGTCTGTACGAGTCAATCTTCATCTTACTATGGGATATAATAATCAACCGAATGTCATGTATCTTTCATCAGTAGGTTTAGGTTAGGCCCTTGTGCGTTGCCAGTTATTTGTTTTTGTGAATGGCATCTCGCAGGTTAACTTAGGAGGCTGTCGGGTGCTTAACCGCATTTTCCTGTGGGTGCCTCAATAAATTAAGGCCTCCAACCTGGGCCATAAACTTCGACTACACGCTAAGGGCACCCTGTGGTGTACGGACCTCGAGTTAGGGGTGCTGGGGGAGGACAGCAAGGGACTGGGGGGGCTGGATCGGATATTGATTATAGTCTGTCAGTAGCTAAACTGTTGCTTTTGTACAAATAACTCTTGTCATAAATCCTAATCAGCTTTTCGCCCCCCACGTGTCGACATGCTATTTACCACCGGGAATCACAAACACGAACACACTACTTACATTGTTCTTCTAATCAAGAGGTTAAAATCTTCTTACTTAAAACATCAGCAAATCTCAAGATTATTCATACAAATTATCTTGAAAAGACAATAACAAGATAAGCAGTACCTAATTAAACTGCCACGTTTCATGACCCGGTGTGATAATGATTTTAATGCGTTCCCATTCGAAGTAGAATACTGAATAAGTTATGTAAATATAAGGAAAATAGTTTTGTTAACAATAGCTAGGTATTTAATAACAAATAAGCATCGGATGCCTTCGTGATGAATTGATAATAATCAATTGAAAAGCAACATGGTTGGTGCAATGTTTGTTTATAGTAATTATTGAAGTAGGTTTTATAAAACCTTGATTAATGGTGTCTTATTAGTCTACTGTAGGTACCTTAAAAAAACCGGCCAAGTGCGTGTCAGACCACGCTCAATGAAGGGTTCCGTAGTGGGGATTAATTTATCCTAAGAGCAAACTTAACAATGTAATTGAAAAACCATGTTCCCTCATATATTCCGACTGCAAATGTAAGTTTGTACGCACAATATTGAGAGATTTACCATGTTATTTTAAGATTGTAGACTTCTTATAGGTTTTCCTGTAATCTATAAGTAGCGAACTATATTCTGTAGTTTTTTTTTTTAATTCTTTACCATCATCATGTCAGCCGAAAGAAGTCCACAGCTGGACGTGGACATAGGCCTTCCCCCTTCATTTCTGATTCGATCGCGTAGGGAAACTCCAAGCACAATAAGGGACTTGACATTATTTAAACAGTCAAATCTCCACATTATTATGGTATTATAATAGTTTTTCCCCATCACCACTTTAATAATCAATCGAATCCTTAAACTTATTTTTTTTTGAGAACTGGATTTTTTATAAAACTGGTCCTGTGTTGCAGCCATTCAGCGAAATGTTTAATTATTATTTTATTTTCTGCAGGTTAACAGACATGGAGAAAGGTCCCCGGATGCCGATGAGTTGTCACTTTCGGATCAGCAGGAGCTAATCTTGAATCTTACAGCCATTGAAGGACCAGAGGGATTGACAAATGTAAGTAGACATTTTAACAAACTATCTCGTCTACTATCTTGACTTCCTCAATGGTCTCGTGGTTGCCAGCACGACTGAGCGTAGCGTCCCGCGGCCCAAGTCTGCTATTTTTATAAATTCAGTCATTCCAACACGATCCCATTGTTATGCCATTGTCATTTTGCTAAAAGTTCGTAATCTGGTAAATTCATAATGGTCGATCATTGGTCGGTCAATGTTCTCTTAATATAATTGTGTTATTATAATCTCATTGTCGTATTGCCATTATTATAAAACCCATTAGTAGAAATGTCATTCATTTGTACGAGATTACCAATATATGCAATTTCTTTCAATGTAGTGTCAGTGGCCGACCATTGGAAAGTCATAATGACGCCATTATAATAGTAGATTACCAAACTTGTCACAATCAAAAATTATGAAATCAATGATCGACCATTCTGACACTATTGTAATAGCAGACTTGAGGCCCTGGGTGATAGCTAAAATAGAAAACAAATAAAAATTAAATTGATTTAACCCAGGTAATCCATATTACATCAAATCAAAGTGATTTTATCCAAGTGCATGCCATTAAATTTATTTAATCCAGGTAATCCATATTACATAAAATTTAATTTATTTAATCTAAGTAATCCATATAATATAAAATAAATTTCATTTTAAACCAGGTAATCCATATTACATAAAATTAAATTTATTTAATTCAAGTAATCCATATTATATAAAATTAAACATAAAATTCAATTTATTTAACCCAGGTAATCCATATTACATAAAATTAAATTTATTTAATCCAAGTAACCCATATTACATAAAATTAAATTTATTTAACCCAGGTAATCCATATTACATAAAATTAATTTTATTTAACCCAAGTAATCCATAATACATAAAATTAAATTTATTTAGCCCAGGCAATCCATGTTACATAAAAATAAATTTATTTAACCCAGGTACTCCATATAGGTACATGGAAATTGTGACAGAGTAGATTAGAATAAAATAAAATGTAAATGCTATTAAAATAAACGAATGAGTAGGTACTGCTTTTAGAATTAAATTCCTAACTAATATTATAAATGCGATAATTAGTTTGTTTGTTTACTTGTTTGTTACACTTTCTTTCATTTTTTTCAACGGATCTGGATGAAATTTGGCACATAGGTAGATCATGGTCTGGATTAGGACATAAGAAACTTTTTTATATATCCCGATATTCCCACGGGATCGAGACTTATGCGGGTGAAAACGCTGGGCGCAGCTAGTTTCATATACAATTAATTTTCCTCATTGTACCTAGAGGTACTCGAGTCGGGCTAAGTGTTATTGGGTTTTTCATTATCATTAGGAAATTCTTTGTAACTTGTTCTTACATAATTGCCCGTATGATGCCGGACGTAAAGAATAGCACCATCCTATTTCTTCCCGTGGGTGTCGTAAAAGGCGACTAAGGGACTTACTAGAGAATGGGCAGCAGCGTTCACCATGCATTTTAACACCATACTGCGATCGCCTACCCGCCTGCCAAGCGTGGCGATTATGGCAAACCCCCCCTCTTGGGGAGGCCTATGTCCAGCAGTGGACGTCTTTCGGCTGAAATTATTACACAACTGGCGGATGTGGGTGTGCTATTATATCTCTGCATATTATTATCTCTTCAAGGAATTTAGACGTGATGTTATAAATGTAATCAGTGTGTCAGATTTCGACCATTGTTAGGGCCTGTATTACTCCATTCAAATGCCAGCTTGTCCTGTCACTAATCTTCCACAACAGACATCCAAAATAACCGAGAAGAATTGTTGACAGTACAGTCAGCCTCAAAAAGATGGACTCATCAACAAGAATTGATTTGGCTTGTCTACAATTAGATTTTTGGTCACCGGTATAGAGGTATGAGGACCCGGGTGTAGAGTTCACTCATCCTCTAGAGAAAACTGAGGATCCTCCAACCAGACGGGTGTGGTTTCTGGTGGGCTACTGCTCGATGATTGTTATGGGGATGTTACTGTAGAAATGCCAGTCGCGCAGTAAACTCTGCTTGCGCGATGCAGGATTCGTGTGACGTCAGGTCTTGGATGCGTACTTTGCATGTGGCTTTGTAGATGCCGCCACAAAACTGTATCAACGTGTAGCTACAATACCTACCCAATGTGTAATATGTTTTCTGTTTGGTGGCTACACATTGATATAATATTATGGAACAAAGATTGAAGATAATTAAATTAATTACTGTCGTGTATACGTACTTGTGAGGCTGACTGTACCATGAAAAATTGTAAAAACTGACCGCGGGAAACGGGTTGTTATGTTGCTTATATGGT
Organism: Tiliacea citrago; assembly: GCA_963921375.1. NCBI lineage: Eukaryota > Metazoa > Arthropoda > Insecta > Lepidoptera > Noctuidae > Tiliacea > Tiliacea citrago. The sequence goes on from OY992783.1 coordinate 25,001,688, forward strand.
CTGGTCATTAGGTATAAATACACTGTTGTTATTTCAACTATGTATGTACGTAAGGTAGTGGAGATACAATGTACCTATGTTTAAAAACGTGACGCGGGTTTATGAACACGAGAAAAAATCACGTTTTGCGTGATTCTCGTGTGCATGATAAGTTTTTAATTATTATTTAAGTATTATTATTAAATATATATTAGTGAAATTCGCCCTTTATCATTTGTAAGCCATTGTCGCTCTGAAGACACACATTATTATGAAATTATAGTTTTTTTGTTATATTATTGCTACGTGTGGTGCGTAAAGAATAGCACCATTTTATTTCTTCCCGTGAGACTGAGGGACTTACTAGAGAATGGGCATTACTCCCAAACATCATCATTCTCCTGCCCTTAACCCAATTTATTTAAGGTCGGCGCAACATGTCCCTTTCTTCCATACTTCTCTATTAGTCGTCATCTCGGTAGTCACTCCCTTTCTAGCCATATCATCTTTCACACAGTCCATCCATCGTTTCTTTGGTCTTCCCCTGCTGTTATAACCATCCACATTCAAAACATTCCTCACGGCATTTTCCTCATTCCTCCGCATCACATGCCCATACCATGACAACCGATTTCCACACAACTTTTCGGTCACCGGTGCCACTAATAAGTCTTTACTAACAAAAACGGCCATGTACTGCCACGTTGGTGTAGTGGTCGCAAGCGTAACTGCTGAGCACGAGGTCCGGGGTTCAATTCCCAGGTCGGGCAAAGTGTTATTAGGTTTTTCCACCAGGAATTTATCGGTAGTAGCCCGGAGTATGGACTTGTGCCTGGGTGATGGCAATAGGCTCGCCCGTCGCCATTACATGGGACCTAAACGCAACCAAAGAGCCGTGTTAAAGGTGAGCACATTTCGAGCGATACTCTTCCCAACAGAAGATTTATATGAATGTTGCAAAGTACATTCTGTCAGGCAACTCGTTGTTCTAACAACCGTCATAATACAACACAAAGATACCCCCTACGTGACAATCACTAAAAGACGGAAGGATATAGTTTGTCGGAACTACAGATATAAATACTCATTCACAAAACGATTTCTTTGCTTCCAAGGGCCACAATTGTATAATAAACTCAATAGGAAATTGAGACTTTACTGTCTGTCAACTTCATCGCTCAAGAAATCTGTGACAAACTTTCTACTTGCAATTAATTACCTGGATACAGAACGCCTGCTTTTCTCTGATTATAACCCACCCTAAACCCATCCACCGAGAATATAACACACATTCTGCACCGACACAATACACACCATCACCATTATACACACATATACACCTTCGCACACAGGACACACACACACACATCATCACACAGGACACACACACACACACCATCACACACGCGCACACACACACACAAACACGAATAATCCAAATGTTGAAATAAATAAATTAAATTGTAATTTCTGATTTCTGCAATTATGGTCTTATCATAACTTTGATTTGTTTTAGGGTTCCGTACCCAAAGAGTAAACGGGAACCCTATTACTAAGGCTCCGCCGTCTGTCGGTCTGTCTGTCTGTCTGTCCGTCTGTCTGTCCGTCTGTCACCAGGCTGTATCTCATGATCCGTGATAGCTAGATAGTTGAAATTTTCACAGATGATGTATTTCTGTTGCCGCTATAGCAACAAATACTAAAAACCAGAATAACATAAATATTTAAGGGGGCTCCCATACAACAAACGTGATTTTTTGCCGTTTTTATAGATACGGAACCCTTCGTGCGCGAGTCCGACTTGCACTTGACCGGGTTTTTTTTCTTTGTAACACTTGTTCTGCCTGCAATTCCTTTGTGAAAATAAAGTATGTATGGGCTTGTACCAGTGCCCTTAATACAAGTTATTTCATAACTTAGTAAGGGTGCTGGTTGCAACACCTACCTATTTTTGTTAACTAGCATAAGTCAAGCAAGTGTACCTACCGATAATAGTATTTAATGTTAACATTGTTATTTTGATTAATTTAATAAATTAAAATTAAATTAAACTGGCGAAATATGGGTGTACTATATGTATACCTCTGCCTTACCCTTCCTGGATTACAGGCGTGATGTTATGTTACGTTACTCGTTGTTATCTTTTTTTTTGCTTCAGAATTTAGAAAAAAAAGACATTCAGAATCTATTATAGTCTGTTCCCAAAGTATCTGATTAAAAAGTAAACAAATGGATCAGAAAATTTACCTGTGGATACCGATTTGTAGTGCTACTGTCAAATTGAGTGCTTTGATTTGATTATTTGAATATCTAAACCAGAAATTATAATTTGGAATCAGTTTAAAGCTGTTTTTCATTTGACAATTGAGATTAATTTTATAACCTCAATTTTAGTCGATGATTTTTCAATTCCAATTTAATAGATAAAGATATTTAAACAATTGTTGAACAAATGTAGTGGTGAGATATATCTCACCACTATCTCAACAACTAATACCCTATCTCAATATTTCATATACTAATTGCATTCCATAATGTTTAAGCTCGTACAGACTCGCGCGATATCGCGGGCGCGACAGGCACTGACAAAGAAATTGTGTTACTAGTGTGGTGTCACGCCCGCGATATCGCACTAGTCTATACGAGCTTTAAAGGGTGTTGCAATCTTAACATTATAATGTAGAAATCTTCTAAAATTTAACCTGAACAGGGTTTGTTTACACTTTTATCAGATACTTTAGGAACAGTCTATACTTACTTTGAAATATATTATTATGTATAATAAGTATACTAACTCGTTGGTCTAGTGGTGGCAAGTGCTGAGCAATGAGCCTGGGTTTTTTCCCGGGTCGGGCAAAGTGTTATTGGGTTTTTCCATCTGGAATTTCTCAGTACCAACCCGAAGTCTGGATTTGTGCCCGGTTGGTGGCAATAGGCTTGCCACCTATTATATGGGACTTAAACATAACTGGCGAAATGTGGATGTGCAAAAGATACACCTCTGCCCAACCCTTCGGGGAATATTGGCGTGATGTTATGTTATGTTAATAAAGATAAGCTTTCACAAAAATCATTAAAAAAAAAACAAATATAATAAATAAGCTTTTGTTTTTTGTACGATAACAAAATGTCTAAATATTGGCTAATTAACTCAGCTATTGACTGATTGCCAAAAAATATTAAAACATGATAGCAATATTTTACTTATTGCTAATCTGCTACGGAAATTATGTTTGAACGAGAATTTCTTATCTACGTAAGATAAACAGTTCATTAGGTGTTTCCGCTTGGTAACTGAAAAGTAGAGCAAAGTGGTGGATTCACCGATCTCAATAAAGTAAGTACCTACCTTAGCCTGCCTTAGCAGGTGATCCTGCTAAGTGTTACTGGATAGTAAATAGTTAAAAAGTTATAAAACTAAACCTATAATATCAAGTCACAAAAATCCATACAGTGTTAGTAAAAAAAAAAAATATTTATCATAACTTACTTTATATTCAAGAGCACGAATATCTAACAAAAAACTAAATGAATATGTTGTAAATAAATTATATTTAGAAGTTAACAATTTGAGAATTGGCAGCAAAATATCATGTCAGCATAGACTATCGACAAACAAAATACTATACTCCGCTGGTTTAGGCAGTAAACTAAAGGTAAATAAAAAAAGCCACGTGACGAGAGAGCTGTCAAAGATGTCTGATTAACCGACTAAGCATAATACCTGTCACTTCGGTTGTCATAATCAAATAATTTATTTCAAAAGTGTGGTAGATACAGTCTGTTACACAAATATGATTTAACAATTTAGGGAAATATCGTAAAGAGAGTAAGTAACAACATAGTTGAATCTGGCGTCCTAGGTAGGTTACACGGTAACCTGTATTAAGGTTCGCCAGCCCAGGTTCCCAAAGGAGTACAAAAAAATTCAATAGACTGGTTTGGACTACAAGGTGAAAAAATATTTTAACTTATACTAAGGCCCGTATACAGAACGTCACTCAATACTCAAGCATTACTTAAAACTAGTTTCAACCAATCAAAAGGCTTAAATCTAGTTTCAAGTAATGCTTGTGTATTGTGTGACGTTCTGTAATAAGGGCCTAAGTGTGTGAAGTTTTAGTATGTGTGTGTTTTGTGATGAGGTTTTGAGGTGTGTGAAGTTTTAGTATGTGTGTGTTTTGTGATGAGGTGTGGTGTGGTGTGTATGAGTGTTATGAGGTAGATGTTGTGTGTTTGTGTGTGTAAACGGAAGGGAAAGAGGTTGAGTTTGGATACGGAGTGTTAGAGAACTCACTACGATTGTGAAGTAAACAAATATTCAGTGTCGTCGTAGTTTAAACTGGTTAGAATGTTATCTGTTTTTTACACGTTTCGTAAGAGGATTGTAGAGGGAGAGTTTTGTTTATTCTGTTATATAAAAATGGTCCAAGGTAGTATAAGAAACGTTTAGTAACAGCAAAGCGTGTGAAGGGTACTTTACAAATTTCATTCTTTCGCCTAAGTGAAAATTGAGTTTGTGTAAAAGGAGTTTTTGTGTGTTGTTGTAATAATGTCATGCTACGTCACAGTTGTACTCTTCAATTTAGCAACGTTATATTTCGTTGAGGTTTATAGAACCTGTCTTTGGGGCTCCATACAATAGGCAGATTACAAAATATTATAGTACTAACTTCTGCCCGCGGCTTCGCCCGCGTAGATATCGGAAATTATCTCATGGGAACGTGCTATCGGGATAAAACAAAAAAGTATCCTTAGTCCTAACTTAGGTCATGGCCTATCCGTACCTATACTATGAATAAATGTGTATCATCCAAATTCATGCGTGAAAGGGACAGACAGATAATTTATGCATTTTTACTTCATTATAATGTTTTTTTATGATTCCAAATGTCCAACTTAAAAATTATTATTATTTTTAATATTATCATTTATCACCACAATAACTATCATGATAGGAATGTCATCTTTCGATTTTACCCGTGTTTTGATTAACTAATTTAAACAAAAAAACGTTCTTCTTCTTAGTCGTTAACTTCATTTCTGAAGGTCGTGCTTAATCTGAAGTGTTGACCACTTGATGCACTATGCTCTTCCAAGTGATTATGTCCTCAGCGGTCTTAATAGCCCTGGATACCAGGGGCGCAGCCTCCATACAACCCGATTCCTTTCGGCTTCCCTTCGGAACAACCAGTCTTCTTACACTTGTGTGTATCAATCACATCACATTACAAATATTTAGTACCAGTTTAAAAAATCAATTACAAAAATGCCTAAATTGTTTGACTAAACAAAGAATTCCGACCGTAGCTGGCGTTAAACTTAGAAAGTAAATGAATGAATAAATTGAGTTTATGAGAACTGAACAACTTTTTCTTCGGCTTACCTCTAAGAAAAATTATAGCTTCGCTACTGCTGGATACTGGTTGGCCAGTGAACTTCTTTACAAGAAACGTTATTATGACTATAATAGTTAGTTAGACATATATGTCTAACTATTATAGTTAAGTCATAATAACCGTTTAACTACCTTTTGATGAGTACCTACTACAAACATATAATACATTATTTTATGATAATTATCATTATTAGGTTTCGCAGCGCATGCCAAATAATGACTTTTATAGGCACATTTTGGATACCTTGGGTTACATTATTATAAATTTTGGAGGAATCTCAATTAAAAAAAAAATACAGCCCGTGTTACTCGCTGATAATGTTAATTATGTTCGCTGATAATACTAAGTTTTAAATCAGTACAGTGGTTTTTGAGTTTATTCATTACAAATTAAAACAAAAAAATCTTTTCTCTTTGTAATACTGGCATAGATTATTATTAATCTTACTAAAAAAATTGTGCTCAAGCAGTTACATCTACGAAGAGTAGTTTACAGATAAATTATAAAGTTTAACATACTTTAATAAAAAATTAACTATCGTAAAAATCTAAAAATAATCTAAATGTAATTTGGTTATAACGTATTTTTAAACAAGACGCTCCATCGCCATTTCAGCCGAAAGACGTCCACTGCTGGACATAGGCCTCCCCAAGCGCCGCCACTTCGACCGTTTCTGTACTTCCCGCATCCAGCGAATTCCCGCGGCCTCCACAAGGTCGTCGGTGCACCTCATAGGAGGCCTTCCAACGCTATGTTTTCTGGTACGCGGTCGCCACTCCAAAACAAAAACACAAACAACAACATAACAAGATAGTGTCATCTATAAATAAACCCTTTTTACGATTTGTTTATCGTAAATTAATGACCTAACCTAAACCAATGGAGTATAGGACAGGTACATGAATGTTCATACAAAATATACAGGACAGTGAATGGGCCACGTTAACTGTGTAAATACATAATTACTTGATGTTCTTAACCTTGGCTTTACATTCATTACAACGCTCGGTTTGCTAGAAGGCCACTGGCCATGAATTTGTGACGACATAGCTTTGCAGATGTGCCACTGAAAATACAAAGCCTTTTCTAAAATCTGTGAAACTGACTTGCCTGAAACTGATTACAATAACAATTTGTTAGGAACCTAATAGTCCTCCAGACCGAATTTCGGCCATGGGGACCAATCTCAGCTGAGACTAGCCTTCGGCGCGGCAGATATTATAGTGCACAAGTGTGTGAGCAGACACAGGGGCACTCTCCCTTCCCTCACACTCATAGTCCGACACGACCGGAGACATGAACCTACAACGCTTTTGAATGCGCAGCTATCTTCATCTTTGGCAATTCAAAAGTGCCTGTAAATGATTTAATTTAATTAAATGCTTTGAATTAGAAATTACATAAAATGAACGCTGAACATAATTATATCGGTTATTATGCTGAGTTCCTAACCAACTAAAAAAAGAAGGAGGTTATGCATTCAACGATTTTTTTTTTGTATGCAATTCCAGTACAGGTTAAAATCTACAATTGAATTTGAAAACCTGCAGCGGAAATATTATTTTTACGTGTCCATTTCTATTCGGATCATGAATTTTGATTAGAAAAATATGCAAATAAGATCGGATACACGGTAGGTATAGATTAACAAAACTATTGTTAGCTTTGGCCTAAATCTAAAAAAATATGGGGATACATTTCATGAATCCTTATTCATATTCATTTATTTGCGTTCCACAAGGTAAAAACAAGATGTTAACAAAAGGCTTAGAGCTAAGAGCCGTTGTAGACCCTGTCAGGGCACAGCAAAAAATATGTTAGATACATAGCTAACATCAAAATAAAATTAAAAAATCAAAATAAAATTTAAAACATCAAAATAAAATTTAAAAAAACAGAACAAAAAAAAAATCAAAATAAAACTATACCTACATAAAAACAATAATTACATTCGACTATAAGTAAAAAACATAAACAATTCTAATAATGGAAAGTAGGTAGCTATTTTCTTAATAATAATAAGTTTCGATAAAATTATATTATATTATTTAGGTAATAACCTAAACTGTCGGTGCCTTGGAGCCTTATACCTGTCTCGCTTGCTCGCGTGATCGCGAGTAGTGTACGAGCGAGATAAAAATGTGGCGCTGAGTTATTATGGACTCTTAAATAAAAAATACTCCTCATTTCAGGTTGGAAAACGAAGATCTTACCAGATCGGAAAATTCTACCGTCAGAGGTATGGCTCCCAGGGTCACAAAGTGATCTCCAACCTCTACCTTCAAAATGAGATATCCATCAGGAGCACTGAAAAGGAACGGACCAAGATGACCATTCAAGTGGCCATGGCTGCTGTCTACCCCCCAGAGCCGGAGCAGCACTGGGATGAAGGTCTGGGCAAGGTCTGGCAGCCTGTGCCTTACACGGCTGTGCCCTTGTCTGAGGACTATGTGAGTAGATGCTCTTTTGAGTTTTATAAACAGTTTTGGGAGCAGAATAGTAGATGCTCCTTTGTTTTTTTTAAAGCAAATAAGTGTATAGAAGAATAGAAGATGCTGTTTTGTTTTGAAAAAAAAATACGATTCTGTGAGAAGAATTTACATTTACACATTTAGAACCTTATAGTGGTGCTTAAACTTATTATAAGTATGCCACAGGCAAATAAATCAATTGTAAATCAGTATTTCCAACACAATGTTATGATGGTAAACTCAAATAATGATACATTAAATGAGTTTATCAATATTGGAGATACGTTGCCACTAATTACCCTTTTTTCGACATGAGTTAATTACTTACAACAATTATTGCCAAATCTATCAAATGGTTACGTCTCATTTATATCAAAAACAAAGATAACTACAGTATCTTAGCTGTTATTAAACAAAGTTCAAGTTCACTGTTACATAATAATTATAGCTTAAATAAACTTTAGTCTTTGATAAGAGCGTAATGATATTAATCAGTAAGCATCTAAATTAGTTCTTCAGTTAATGATGTGCCCTGGCACACAGGCAACGGAAGAAACACGGGTGGGTTTTAGTCAGTAATAGTCTCACAAGCCTCCTCCTCCTGCTCCGCCCAGAGCGGGAGAAGTTATTGGATAATTTCCCATACCAAAAATAAAAAGTTAAGTTATTTAAACATTTATTTTGCAAAAGAAGAATATACTAAATAAGTCCTAATCATCATTCTTTTGCCTTTCTTTACCTATCACATTTATTCGGGGTACGAGTAGGTGCAACGAGTGGTTTTCTTCCATACTTCTCTATTCATCGTCATCTCAGTAGTCACTGCCTTTCTAGTCATTAGCAGTAAAAAATCTTCCGCAATTATACTCTGGCGCACTCTGGTTCTCTCAGACCAATCAGCCTCCTACCAATTTACTTACAGACCAATTATTTCACGTGTTTACACGTAAAATAATTGGAACGAAAGAACACCGACAAAAACGATAATAATAATCAGCCTACAACGTTCCCACAGCCGGGACACAGGCCTCTTCTTTGTGAGAGGCACTAGGCCATAATCCACCACGCGGGCCTAGTGCGGGTTGGTGGATCTTCACACAAGTCTTCGATTTTTTTGGCTCTACGACATGCCCGTTTAAGAGCAGCAGTGATGACATAAATTACACAAAGTACCTGCTTAGGTTCGAACCCACAATGGAGAGAATAGCCGCTGCCAATGGGTACTGCGCGCCGTCATCCTTGATCAATTGCTTTACTGTTCGCATTGCCAGAAATGGTGCGGATTTGGTGGCATATATTACTGTAGTCAGTTGTAACTGTTGTAATGGCTCTCTGACTGAATCCCTCCACACTATTTTCTGCAAGTGTTGGCACGCAAGTCGGGACCGGCATAATTGAGCCACCACTCACTCTTCTAGGAAAATCGGTCACCTAACTTAATAATTAATCGCATTCGATACAAACATCCCATACCCATATCAACATTTGCCTAGCCTGTTCCAAACTATGTTGGGGTCGACTTCCAGCCTAACCGGATGCAGCTGAATACCAGTATTTTACATGGAGCGGCTGCCTATCTGACCTCCACAACCCAGTTACTGGGTAACACGATACCCCATGGCAAGACTGGTTGTCGGACTTTCGTGCTTCTGACTACCCGCTGCCATATATGACAGCCGGGACCAATAGCTTAAGGTGCTTTTCGAGGCACGAAGGAGTCTCGGTATGTAGTGGATGGTTACCTATCCACGGACCAACCTCGGCAAGCGTTGCTTAACTTTGAAAATCGACCCGTGCGGCTGTTATTTATATAGCCACGAGCCCCAACATCCCATACCCATAGTGATTCTAATCTATTTATATCAGCCAGGCAAGTATTCTTTCCTTTTGTAGGATAGCAAATCTAAGATCCAATTAGGTTAACTGAGATTTATAGCAACCGCATAAAGGTCGCTTACTTTTACAAAGTTAACTCGGAATTTAATTTAAGAGTTTGTTCCTGGAATATTCCATTTCGTTCTACCTTTGTTTTATCCTTCTATTTCAGTACAAACAGGATTTATTTTGTATTTCCTGAAATCTACAACAATCTGTAGTAAGAAGTTATTTCTGCAGGCAGAGATTAGATAGGTGTATTTGACAAAAACTATGATTGTAGTTACTGGTAAACAAATATTGTTTATAATGTTTCATCTTAAACTTTAATATAATTATGTAAAGTCAAGGACATTAACTGGTTATTAAATAGTCTACCAAATTAAATTGTCCAATAATATATTAAAATCACAATTGTCATTATTTGTTAGTCGTGTAAAATGGCTATAACACGCCAAATTGACGTTTTGTTTGAAGGTCAATGCTGCTTATCTTCCTGCTCCTAAACTAAGCATTAAAGAGCATTGACACTTAACAAATATCTAACTATCGAAGTAAAAGGTTTTACAGTACAAGGTTTTGGTATACATAAACTCATGCTTCTTTGGATTCTCATCTATCAGCACGAACTAAATTTTTAGAACAGCTCCAATATATAATTATTATTAGCCAGGATTTTCAGGGCAAAAGTTTTCCTCTTCATATACATAACACAGGACCTCCTCTCTGTGACAGGGAGTCGGCTGTAATCCTCCATACGGGCCCAGTGCGGGTTGGTAGATGTCACATATCCTTGAATTTTTGGTTCTAGCTAAGACATGCCGGTGTCCTCACGAGGTTTTCCTTCACCGTTTTGAGAGCAGTGGTGATGAAATAATTTACACAAAGTAAAGCGCCTGTCTGGGTTCGAACCTACGACCTTTAACTCGTAAGTCGCGGCAGTTAAACCACGGGGCCACCACTGCTCTCATACCGTGCTAAAAATATTAGTCAGTCGGCAAAGCCCAAGATCTGGGGATATATTATAAAAAAAAAAACTTTATTTCAGACATGAACAGTCCATAGGTGGTTCAGTGATGGGTTAGTAACAGAAAGTACTTATATTCTATATTAGTATTGTTAGTAAGGACACAAACACAGCTAAATTACCTGAGCCCACCCTCGAGGCTCAGTGTGCACCATAGCTAACTCAACTACGTATACCTATACCTATTTCCACCCAGTGCCGTTGTTATTAAAGTACCGCTCGTGGGGGCTTGTATAAAGTTCCTTGCATGTTTCTTAATCAGGAACATGATGCTTCAGAACCGGACTCTTAAACCTTTGGTTACATGGCTCAGCCTTCGTTATGTTTCTCTTCCACTCTGCTCAATCCTTATCATCTGTCCAGCGTTTTCCCAACTATGTTGGAGGCAATTTCCAGTATAACTGGATGCAGCTGAAAACCTACTGATAATCATCTGCTTGCTCGGTGATTTCCGGCTGTATCCGGAGCGGCAGCGTACATGTCGAATCTTACCTAGGGGCCCACCTTCAGGAAAGAGATGGCGCTATAACGAATAGCTCCATCTCTTTCCCACACTGAAGTAAGATTTAAGTAATCCTGCTATAATAGATTGTGGTAGGCCCCATGTTATTTAAACTTAGAGATATCAAATCAACAAAACAAACAGTGCGTAAATCTTATCTTAGGCAAAACTAAAATGAACATTCTCAGAGTCAAACAAATTGTATCCTTATTACCTATAGCCAGATTGCCAATTCAAATAGAAATTCCTGTAACTTGCATCGCTCAAAATGAGTTGAGGATTGCAATAAAGATAATACGAGTATGAATTGAATTGAATAGAAGTTTTCGTTCAACCTGGTTTCACGAAGAAACACTTATTGTGCCAAAACAGAATATTGTATTAAAAATATTAAAACTTTCGGCGACTCACTTTGAGCGATATTTAAGCTAAGACTCCGCGCATTTCGAGAGAGGTACACAGCGGAAGATTCTTTGATGACATTGAATTGAACAACATTAAACAGCTGTTAATCTAACAAATTATTTTCTTTTTTCAGCTCCGCTACTACTCCAACTGCCAGCGCTTTATGACCTTAATGGCTGACGCCAAGAAGTGTTCCTTGAACGAAGAATTTGCTCCCTACCTGGACCTCATTCCTCTGTTGAAGAACAAGACTGGTGTGGACTTTACTGAGAATCCTTTGATGTTTGAAGCGCTGTACGACTTGTATAGGAGTATGGTATGTTTAATTGTTTTAATAATTGCCATTCAATTACACTAAAACGATACATCGTCTTGCTGCTTCAGTGATCTAGAGACCGCGAATGCTGACCGTGGAGTCTCGGGTTCCATCCCCGCGTTAGTCTCAGTGTGCCCAGTTAAATAACGTAACCAGCGAGACATGGTTGCACTTACAATACTCGTAGCACATTGTTGTTGGTTGGGCAAATTAGAAAACGTAATTCTGCCAGCAACCACACCCTTCAAAACAGAATACTGCAAAACAGCATTTCGTCCACAGTGTGCTATCAACAGTTGGGTTAAGGCTCCCGCAGACAGGCGCGACAGCAAGACGTGACTCTAAGTCTAGTAGAACAATGTCTATGAAAACTTCATGGAAATTGTTCTACCAGAATCTCGTCGCACCGTCGTCGTGTCGAGCCTGTCTGTTAAGCGACATTGACATTGTACATTATGAAACTAGTGCCGTGAAACAGGAGCTTGACTATTCTGTTGCGGGCTATAGCTAACTAACACCTGGGAGGCAATTGCGTAATCCACATAAAATGACAATTGATCGCTGATCGATGGGTTTAATTTTGTTAGTACACCCACATCCATTGCGTTATTTACGTTATTAAGCGGCCGAATTTTTCAAACCTATGAAGCAATGGATTAGCAATATCCTTCAAAACTCTCGGATGGTTATTCAAACTGTGTTGCGCACTTAGCGTGCTGGTTTTTGAGGAGCTGATAAATTCAACTATCACGCTGTCATAACTCATGTTAAGGTGATACGTAAACAAAAAATCATAGTGAACTGGGCGGGAGAGAAAGACAGAGTCAATTACTTCCACATGCGAAAAAGAGAGCGCAATAATGCGCTGGAACCAAAATAAAACAACGTAAGAGGGTCAAACCAAATAATAATTGTTTAAGAATAAATTAAGATTGTATCAAAAAAATTTTCAGCCATAGTTTTCAATTACCCAACACATGTTTTACTTATGATTTTAAAATTATAGAAAATATTATAAAAATGTAGAGGTATTTCGGAATAAAATTCTATAGAGGAAACTTAACCCAACTGCATTTTTCTTCACTCTGACTGATCAGGAAAATGCAGTTGGGTTTTTCCTCAAATATTAATCAAATAGTCAATAAACATAATTATATCCAAAAATTAATCCATACATGCTGTATTAGTGAAATAAATGGTTACGAAAAAGCCCCCAATTTATTTTGGTATCGCCTTAACTGCCCATATTGGTTGGCTGAAATAATTGTTATTATTTCGCTTATGAGTTGAATTTGTCAGCATTCCAAAAACCACGTGTTAGATAGCTATACCCCGAAACAGAACAGTCAAGCTACTGTTTCACGACACTAGTTTCATAATGTAAACCCCGCTCTAGTCTTTGTAAATAAATAAATCATTGGCATTAAGTTATGGCCCGTTGAGAGTTTTACACAATGCAATGTCAGGTCACCACATCACCAGTAGGTCACTTTACGACCAAATATTAAAAGCAAATACAATTGATGTTCTTATACCTACTTACGAAATGTGCGCAATTTAATTTTGACATTTACACAGCTGTAATAATCACCAAGCCAATAATAAACAAGCCAAACCCGCATACCATACTATGTCAATAATTGTGAAAAAGAATATCCAACCTCGCTTGGACTTATCGCAAAATACGCTACTTCCTCTGCGTATATTTTGTTATACATATAAATCCAGGGGCCCAAGTCTGATATTTTTATAAATTCAGTCATTCCAACACGATCCCATTGTCATTTTGCTAAAAGTTCGTAATCTGGTAAATTCATAATGGTCGATCATTGGTCGGTCAATGTTCTCGTAATATAATTGTGTTATTATAATGGCATTGTCGTATTGCCATTATTATAAAACCCATTAGTAGAAATGTCATTCATTTGTCATTATTTACGAGATTACCAATATATGTAATTTCTTTCAATGTAGTTTCAGTGGCCGACCTTTGGAAAGTCATAATGACGCCATTATAATAGTAGATTACCAAACTTGTCAAAATCAACAATTATGAAATCAATGATCGACCATTCTGACACTATTGTAATAGTAGACTTGAGGCCCTGGAATCCCAGGATGAAAGTAGCCTGTGTGGTTCTCCAGGTCCCAAGCTACGTATCGTACGTCAAATTTTAAAACGATCGGTTCATTGCTATGACGTGAAAACATAGACAAACAGATAGACAGTTACTTTCACATTTATAATAATTAATAATAGAGTTATGGAAGTATGGATATATTGCAGACATGTTATTAAAGGATTTTCAAGGATATCCTTTTATGGGTCGGGTAAACGCCGTTGACTTTGGCCATACAAATGCGCCTCGCGCTTACGCCGCGCCGCGCCGCGCCGCGCTGCCGCATGCCGTTCGGTTTCAAAGGGAATATTTATTTTTAGTAACGAAATTATGAATATTTAAAAATAATCACAAATTTAATATAGATAATAAAATACTCGGTTCATACAAAAAAAAACCATGAAAATATCCTAAGTAGTTTGGTAGTAATATCGTTTTTTATGCTTTGGGTAGACATTACTTCCTGAATTTATGAAATAAAATATTTTAATACATTACTTAAATATTCAAATAAAAGAATTTATGTGAAAAAAAATATATGAAACTAGAACGCGTAGTTCTAGTTTCACATACTTTTTTTCATAACTTACAATTGCATTATTTGAAGGCGTAATAACAGATTTAAAAGTCACTAAAATGATTATCTAATTTAGGCACAGTTATATGAACTGTGCCTTAACTAGATAATCAATATGGCCAACATTCAAGATCTTTCCAACCCCAAAAAACTGGGATGAGGGCCAGAAAATGCTGATTCAAGGACTTTCTTTCTTTTTAGATCGGATTGGGTCTAAATATTCCAGAGTGGGCTACGCCGTTGCTGCCTAGGCTGAGTGAAGCTGGTAGACTAGCTTACAGGCTGTACTTCAGGAATGACGAGATGAAGAAGATTGGCGGTGGTACGTACCAACGATTTTAAATGACATTTCGGCTCCCTCAAACAGGCGAGAGGCTACAAGGCGACGCGACACTAGTAGCACAATTTCTATGAAAACTTCAAAAAGTGGAAAGTATTGCGCAGCCTGTCGCGCCCGCGATATCGCGCCAGTCTGCACAAGACTGGCGACACCAGGGCAACCACACCACATCGCAGCGACAAAATGTTGGCAAACAGTGGTTACGTGTGAATAGCGTCGCTGGAGCGTGTCCGTATTGATGAAAAATCAAAGCATTATGTACCTATCTCAAATTCAGCCGTAGAAAACCCATTTTTAGGGTTCCGTACCAAAATGGTAAAAAGGAACCCTTAAGGTGAGACAAAGTCTGTCTGTCTGTCACACCTGGATATCTCAAGAACTACTAATGCTATCAACTTGAAATTTAGAATAGTTTTTAGATGACGTTTGCCCAACTATTTTGCAAATAAGTAAGAAATTTAAAAAATATACCTTTTTTGCAAAAGGGACTGAAAGGGGTCTTAGTTTGCACATTCTCAAACATTTTTTTTTAGGCATCATAGTTTCCGACTTTTGATAAAAAATGTAAAAAAAAACACCGTACCTCCCCCCTTATCCCCGCTTATCTCCGAAGTTTGCATAGATAAAAATCTGTAATTATTCTATAATAGAAGTTTATATAAAGATTATAGGAAAAATAAAACGTTGTCTCTATGCACAGGTTTTCAGAATTTATAATCAACATCATATATACCTACGGAACCCTCGGTGCGCGAGTCTCACTCACTCTTGACAGGTTTTTTTTACACAGATTAGGCATAAACACTACTAAATCCTACCAAAATTTCAAAAATATCCGTCTACTAGTTTTCGAGTTCTAAGGTGGCTCCTCAATCCAGACGTCTGAATTGAGGAGCCATCTTAAACGTCCTATAACTTTTCACGGTTTTACTACAAATTCCAGGATCAGGCCTACAAAATCAGCTAATTTACTACTAAATATTGGTAGTAGCCGCGTTTAAATATGAGAAATTACTCCTCAATCTATAACGAACACGCTGGAGCTTCTTGCAGCTGCGTTGTGGTAACTACAAAATCAAATGACGGCACGGTTGGCGCAGTGGTTAAGCGATTGACTGCTGCGCTGCGTGTCGCGGGTTCGATTCCCGCACGGAACAAATATTTGTATGACCTACGAGTAGTTGTTCCGGGTCTGGCTGTTTGTGTATGTGAGTTTAAATGTTTGTAAACGCACCCACGATACAGGAGAAATTCCTAGTGTGGGGCAACGTTTTTAAAAAAAAAAAAAATCAAATGGTCGACGCAACTTTGTGTTTGTGATGTGGCCGGACGCTAGAGCGCGGTCTCCTTCTTCTTCTCGCTGGTGGTTGAGTTGTGGCTGCGATGTGGTTTTGAAGTGGCCGGTATCGCCCACAAGGTTGATTTTGACGGCCTAATGTAGTCCGTCTGGATAAACTATTCATTTTCATACAAATTAGCGCTCGTCCACGTGTTGTCGTTGTGGTGTTGTGTGGCGTGGTTATGGCGTGGTTGTGGCGTGGTTGTGGCGTGGTTGTGTTACGTTTGGACCCTTATCTTTCGTCCATTGCTTTCAAAGTGATAATGCCGCAAATATTGTCAAACTGTCAAAAGTTGAAAAAAAACAATTAGGTATGATTAATCTTCAGTAACCATCAGCATCATTAGTTTCTTATTTAATAACAGTAGTTTTAATTGACTCCTTGACTCTTATTTAATCTGACGTAATAATTACGACAGCTGTACTTAAAAATCTCTCCCGAGGCGCCATTTTCAAAATCATAAATACATGTTGGACAATCACAACCAAAACAAAATCAATCTGCCTAGCCTTTTTCCCAACTATGTTGGGGTCAGCTTCCATTCTAACCGGATGCAGCAACATGGAGCGACTGCGAATCTGACCTCCACAACCCAGTTACTGGCTAACACGATACCCCTTGATAAGTCTGGTTATCAGACTTTTGGACTCCTGACTACCCGTAACGACAGTCAAAGATCTACGAATGACAACCGGGACCGATGGCTTAACGTGCTTTCCGAGGCACGGAGGGGTCTCAGTATGTATTGGATGGTCACCCATCCACGAACCGACCGCGACAACCGTAGCTTAACATTCGATGGACCCGTCCGGCTGTTATAACGATACCATCATTACCTACTTCTCAACATAAAATTACTTCTTTCTTCCATCCCCAGGTGTCTTACTAAACCAGTTCATCCAAGCTGGCAACGACTTCATCGCCGGGAAGCTGGTGAAGCAGAGACTTCGCCTGTTCTCTGCCCATGATTTCAACATTGGAGCCCTGATGGACGTGGCCAACGTTCAGAATGACCAAGCTATTCCTGAGTACGGATCTGTGTTCGCGTTGGAGCTGTACAGGTCCAGGAGTACGGGGGCTTACAGTGTACTGGTGAGTCTATAACATCAGTTTGTCTTCATGACCGAATTTCGGCCATGGCGGCCAACCTCAGCGGAGACTAGCCTTCGACGCGGGGGATATTATAGTGCAAAAGTGTGTGCGCAAACACAGGTGCACTCTCTCTTCCCTCATTCTCATAGTCCGATGGGTCGGGAAGCCACCACGATCAGAGAGAGGTCAGGCACAGAACCAACGGCTTATCGTGCTTCACACCACCAACTTCCAAACTCCGGGCTGTTACTAAGAAATTCCTAATGGAAAAACCCAATAACCTTTTTCCCGACCTCGGAATTGAATCCAGGACCCCACGCTCAGCAGTCGAGCTTGCGACTACGAGACCAACTGATTAACGGACAGTTAAACATTTATTTTGTTACTTATTGACATAACAAAGGCCTATATTCTCTAACAGGAGTGCGCAGATATCCACCACGATTACTCACTGCGAATGATGGAACTATAGAGAAACCCGTCTTAAATTGGGACACTAAAAAAACGTGTTTTCCTTTCCTTTCGTCGTAAAACAATGTTTCACTTATAAAAAGTATATAATGAAGTGCGTTTCGCCTTTCAGTCTTATAGAAAGACCGTGGGTTGATATGTCAGAAAATTAAAAGTTAATTTTGCAAAAAAAAAAATATATAAAAGTAGCACAGCAAACTGTTCTTCTGCGACCAAACATAATTTCTGTATTCCAGATCCATGAGAGTTTAGTTGTCAGAAAAATTACAGGTCCATGAAAGATTCCAACAATTCCTCTAAATTCAGCAACGCATCGGAAACCTCTTTTAAGTTGCCGATAGCCAGAGAAGTTAACAATAATATTCCATCCAAAGGCCTTTTGGGTTTTTACCAACCTATAATATAACATTTCCTCCATTCTTTCCAGCCGGTCTACCTCCCAAAAGCAGGCGAGTCTTCCGCCAAACTCCTGATGATCAAGGACTGCGACAGCTCCAGTTACTGCAGCTTCAGCAAGTTCAAGGAGATGACCAAGGACTTCTTGTTGCCAGAGAATGAGTTCTACCCACTGTGCGGCATCAAAACTGAGTTATAGTTTACGAAGAAGTATTAGAATTTATTTATACCAGAGCTGATTATCGATAAAATCGCAATTTTGGGAAAAAATAATAGTAAATAGAAAATTCTGTGGCGCTGTGCACTCTTGGTCGCTCACCTTCTTAATTTTGATGCCATCTATCAGGTGTCAATATTTTAAAAATATCTCTAATTTACCCATTTTTGAAGTGAGCCTTTAAATTTGCGTCCATAGTGGGAGACAATTCAGAAAACTGATGATAACAAAATCGGGGGACTCAGTTTGGTGTTGTAGCTACATAATATCTATCATCTTCTTCGAAAATGTCATTACAAAAAAACTCGAAATCGTTGCAAAGAAACTATTCCCGTTACGTATACACATATTCACGTAAAACACACGGCCATTTCCACGACGCAGCCACAACCGATTTTTTAAAAATAGTTTTTGACATTGATTGTCGCTGAGATGACATCGCGACTAGATTTTTTACGTTTTTAATTACGGCAATTGGCCTAATTGGCATTCTGACCCGAACAAAGGGGAAAAAAACAAGCTAGCCTTACACAGTCGCTTAAGATGTGTAACATCTGACATCTCACCTTGGTAATAAGCTACTGAGCAGCGACAGAAATGACCACCCCTACTTAATTAAACGTAATAACTAATTCCATGAGTTCACTAATTACATGGTATTAAAAAGTACTTACTTATTCCATGCTCAAGCTGTCACTTCCATCCCTGTTCACGAAATCACTCCCACAGACAGCAAAAGGAAAAATGTTACAAATCAAAAATATTTTGCAATAAATGCAGCTTTGTCACCTAGTTCAATGCGATGGAGTTATAGGAAACGAAACGATATATTGCCCTATAGTGTAACTTGACATTCATTATTTTAAGGAAGCTACTTAATTACCATGGAGATTGTTAATTAATGCCTTGTGTTCACTAGGTGACCAAAAGTCCGCAGTTGCCGACAAACATCATCCATGATGTTTCGTGTGACTCTTACAATGTTCCCCCAAGTGAACACGAGACTTTATCCTAGGTTTCTGAAAGCCTTTTTTATCCATTGTCAAATCTCATGTCGTTAATCAATGGGCGTTTTAATAATTTCTAACGACACGATAATATCGTGGACGTCCACGACATAACGATAAGGACGTAACATGTATGGAAATAAGTATATGAAGACGCTCTCGTCTACGATAAAGTTATACAGTGCCCGTATTTTCATAAATTTAGTCACATTAGAAATTATAAAACCGCACAATTAATAAACAGATAACATGAGGTTTGACAGCAGAGTGGCAATTCCCGTATTATAAAGAACGAAGACATGTGACATCCACCAACCCGCACTGGGCCTGCGTGGTAGTTTACGGCCGACTCCCTCTCGAAGAGAGGATGCCTGTGGCCCAGCAGTGGGAACATTGCTAAAAGAACATTCAAAAATACCTCTGATTTCCCTACATTTTTGACTTGTTTTTGGCATTGGTTATCGCCGAGACGAGATTGCAACTAGATTTTACGTTTATAATTACGGGAATTGGCCTTCTGATTCACTGGTTTTAAGAAACTCCACCAGGCTTTCATATAATCCGGGGTTTAATAATATATCTGTTTTGGTTTGATCTGTCTGCTAACTCCGTTAACGGACTGTAAACAATCTATTATTATATATATATATATATATATATATTTTAAAGGGCTATACAACACCAACTGCAATGATACGAGACATTATTAATTCTATATGACATAATGCTGGGGTCTTCAACCTTTTTTGAAGTCAAGGGCCGAGAATACTTTGATTTTGGTTCGGCGGGCTGCAACACAAGGGAAATTCATTACATTCCATTTTAAACTTAAAAGTAGATATGGAATAAAAACAATTTATGAGAAACAGGAAATGATACTAATAAAATTTAATCATTGAGATTGTTTACTCTTAACTAATTTACCAATATCAGCCCCAATAGTGGTTGTTGCAATTCTCGAACTGTTTTCGCGCGTCAGTGTAAGTAACTGTCTATTTTGTTTCAATTTCTAGACATGAATAAATTTAATTTTGCCAAGCTATTGCTGGGCCGCCAAGGAAGTCACCACGGGCTGATTGAAGACCTTTGACTTTATGCAGTGTTGTAAGGCCCTAAGGCTCATTTACTCGTTTTCAGTGGACAAAATGAACAACAGTCTTAAGGCTCCCGCAGACATGCGACAGTAGTAGCACAATTTTAATGCAAAACTTCATGCAAAGTGTCGCGATAACGCACCAGTCTGCACTAGCCTTTATGCTTATTAAAATTCACCTTAAAACTCTGGAAACCAACACAAATTAGTTCCTACTATTACTGTACCTATATTTGAATCACTATCTATCTCAATAGATTGACTTACAGGTAGACCTCTTTTTTACTATAGGTACCTACTGGAGACGTGTAAAAGAGCCTTACCATCTCGTTCGTTCATTACAGAGATAAAAAAACCTAATGAAATTATCACAAAAACAGAAAAATATAAAAATTGTAGATAAGTGTACAAGATATTATTATCACTCATAAAGGTTTCACATGAGGAAATGAGACGGGAGGTGAGGTGAGATAATATCTAATGTACCAAGTGGTATCTCTTTCATGAACTATTTATAGCTACTTATTGTTATTTCTAATTGTTTTCCTTTTATTTTTAACGCTCAATTATTTAAAATAATACGCAAAAAATATTATGTATGCCGTATGTAAAAATAATGTTTGTACACGAAGAAATCATTTAAAGAAGACAAACATAATTATGTTTTTTTTTATAATGATACATTTAATTAATTACAATTATTTGACTAAATAAAGCCCTCGAACTATGGAATTCTAATCTAAAAGATTAAAAAAGAAGATTATCATTTTGTCGACATCTCGAGATCAAGGCACTCTAGCGACGTATCTCCAAACTTTTATAAAACTACGTATGCTTCAAGTAAATCTTTTTGTTACCAAGAGATGGCGGTGTTTTAAAATAATGTAACTACTTAAGAGTACAGTAGAACAAAATGTAAGAAACGGGTCTGTATTTCTGTAAGCTCCCTTGTAGGGGTAGCGTGAAGTTAAAATAACTATGTCTGTGATATTAACGAATAACAGAATGTTCGTACAAAATAAATACTTTTAAGTGTAGAATGTGTTTTGTTTTAATGATGTAGGTACCTACATTTTGCCCGCGTGGAGGTCGGATATTATCCCATAGGAACATGTAACACTCGAATAAAAAGTATCCTATATTCTAACTCAGGTCATGTTCTACCTGTGTGCCAAATTTCATCGAAATCCATTCAGTCGTTATGGCGTAAAAAGGTAACAGACGGACAAACAGAGTTAGGTACTTTCGCATTTATAATATTAATACTAAAGTCTACAAAAACATAACATCACGACTGTAATCCCCGATGGGTTAGGCAGAGGTGTACCTATAGTACACCCATATTTCGCCAGTTATGTTTAAGTCCCATGACATAGGGGGCGAGCCTATTGCTATCAACCGGGCACAAATCCAGACTCCGGGCTACTGAGACATTCCTAATGGAAAATCCCAATAACACTTTGCCCGGCCTGGGAATCTAACCCATGACCTCATGCTCATCAGTAGTGCTTGCGACCAAAAGACCAACGACGCAACAATAAATAAACTTTATATAGAATAATAAATTATCGCGAGTTAGCGAAGCGTCTAATCTCATCAGGCAAAATTTGCTTTCCTCCGTCAGTTTGTTGGTCCTCTTCTACAGGTCTTATTTTACAACTGATCTAGACGAAACTTGGTTTACCTTCAGGTTTTAGACTTTACAGTTTTCTTTGTCGTCGGGGATTTCTGATTGGAGTACTTCCTCCAAAAAGGGGCAAACATGGGGCTACTGGATATCTCCGCCTTATGATATCCAACAGCGGCGAGGTGTCAATTATTGTATGAGAGAAGCCGAAGCGAAGCTGGTTTAAATTACTTAAAAATTAATTAATTAACTTAATAATAAGTATTTCCTTTACTGAATTTTTACACCATATATCGTCAAGTTGCAGAACCAAAAAGACGCATCACTACACAAACAAAACTTTTTTGTTTGTTATTTCAATTCAAAGCTAATAAAAAGGCATTTTTGCTGTTTGAATGTTATAGTGAATTAAATACCCGTAGTGTAACTATATTTTTTGGCAATAGTAGACATTATTGACTGTGCCATTTTTCAATAGCGGTAGAGTTGTTGATGCAAACCTCCGAAGGGAAGCCGGTAGGAATCGTGTTATATGGTCCTTTCGCCACTGATATCCAATTATAACGGTTCTTTTTTTATTTGAAAGGTAGTTTCTTTAAATTGGTTTCATAGAAATTTGGTGAAGATCTGATGAAGATGTTCGGTGTAATGAGCAGAATAGCTCCTCAAAATGCAGTAAATTGCTCGCTTTTAGATTTCTACCAGTGGAATCGGCCCTTTAACTGCGAGGTAGGAATTGATGGAGCACCTGGGACCACCTTCATCACAAAACTAGGCGGCAGTGTTACCTCTTCCAATTAAAACAAATAACTTTAGGGGTAGGTATTAATTGTTGCAAAAAAGTTTGTGCTCGCGAGTTGTACTGTTCGCAGAACTACTAGTATTACTCGTATATAATTAAGAAGTATAAAAGTATGCATTATAATTCGCAAACATAGATAAACAAACAGCTTTTGTGTGGCTCATGGGGTCCACAGCGATCGTTTAAGGAGGATGCGCTAAGGTAGCCCGCGAAATTCGAATTTTCTTAAGTTTTTTGCAAGGTCTGTGTCAGGTTGTATGTTGATTAAAATATGATTCGAGGCCGTAATAAATATGGCTTTACAGAATTATAATCATTAGAATCAGCAATACAACTAACTCTCTTCGTAGAATCCTATTCAATGAGACTGTATTGTTGATTCTAATGATTATAATTTTGTAAAGCCATATTTGTAACGGCCGCGAATCATATTTAGATCAACATACAACCTGATACTGACCTGCAAATTGAAAAAACGAAAAAAAATGAATTTTGCGGGCTAGCCAGACGCTTTTGCCTTTAGTATTACAATACAGCAGGTGCAATACTTAATTTATAGCGAAAACAGAAGACCAACCTGGCTTTCTGCCTTCAACCGACTCACAGACACAATCACAAACACAATCCCACAACTCACAATCTAAGTAGACTGAACTAAATCCGTAAACAATAAACAAAAGCTCGTCTCAAGTTTAACTGAGAGCTTTTTAATACCTTCAAATTAAAAATTCTCCGTAAATACTCTAAAGTTAAGATGCTTTTAAGCTTCTTACTCGAGTATGGATTATGTTATGTTGCAATGCGATAATATTGTTGAGCTGTTTCTTGCTGAATTGACTTACATAACCTAAGTTTGTTTGTTGAATACAGTTATTTGTAGTTTTTAACGTTGAAGTCTATATTTAAACGAGTTCCCAATGAGTACATAATATAATGACACATGAGATTCATAGTTCGATTTTATAGATCGAACTTTTTTTGACAAATCAACGATATCTACTCCTAAGTCTCCATTGTTTGATCGAATAGTAGGTACATTAGGCCGCACGTGTGTGGTAACTAAGCCAGTATAAGCTGACCTCTTATTCTATTGGAACTCCGTACTACGATAGGCCAGCGGTTAGACAAGTATTCGTGGTTTCCCCAGCCTTTTCGTCTCCAGCCAGGAAAAAGGCCACATGCATGCAAATATAAGAAAGGTTTGGGAAGAAAGTGATACAAAAACACATTTCAGGCCCAGATTACCTTCGTATCTATTTAATAACATAGCTGTGACGAGGGTGCTACCATCTCATATTTTGTTATCCACGGACAATGTGTTAAAATTAGGACCCGAGCGCCCTTCTGTTAACCACGGATTTACAATTTGAGTTTTGTAGCAGAAGTTCTGAAAGGAAAACACCAGTAGGTAGGTGATTCGTGAGAGACACAAAAGTTTTTTTAAAATTATCCTTAATAAAGACATGATTTTCGAATAAAAAAATTATCTAAGCTGTCTTCAATATGGAAAGAAAAAGATTTAATAAATCATATAGTAAAGTTTAATTTTGTTACCAGTCAGCAAAGTAACCTATTTACAATTTGCTCAGTATTTTCATCTCACGCAACGAAATTAAATGAAATTGCAATGACGCGCGCTTTACTTGTGGTTACCAAGTGTAAGTACAAACACGCTGTGAATGTCTGTGTAAGCGCAGGAGCTCTCGGTACCATCCGAGACACTGGCGGGGTCGGAAGTGTGTGTGTGTGTGTTATGTGCTGACGCTTCTTGGTCTCCACGCACACATTCGCAGCGGTTTTGTACACATGGTGACCACAAGTCAAGCGTGCGTCACTTGGTGAGATAAAAATACCACAACCTGTAAAAGGTAAGTACATTGTTAAACATCTACTGGTATTCAGCTGCATCCGCTTAGACTGGAAGCCGACCCCAAGATGGGGAAAGGCTAGGCAGATTGATTGATATAAAATAAAGCTCAGTAGGTACGTGAATGCCAGGGCATTGCCCACCGTTACAAAAATGGTCGAAGTGAGAATTGGAGGATTAGGAAATAACCATAGTTAAACAATCAATAAAACTGTGAAATATCCATAGTTTCCACTAACCTCCATAATTATCGATAATTACCATATGCTACCTATCTAAATCAAATCAAATATTTAATTGGAACAAAAACATACAACAATTTTCGTGTACTACTGCGTTAGTTTAGAAACTGTTTCGCAGTTATTAGCACCCACCCCAGGAGCGAAAGACAATACTGAGTTCCATAGCAACAATTTTGGTTGAACTTATAGGTAGAAACTAGACATAAACAATTAATTAATAATAATAAAACTAGAACTAGAAACTATAACGGGTAGGTAGGTAGAGATCGTCCAATATATGATAATTATCATTATGATGTAGATGACATAATATCAATCAACTCAGCCTATAGCAGTCCACTGCTGGACATAGGCCTCTCCCAGGCTGCGCCACAACTCCCTGTCCTCCGCTTTCCGCATCCAGTCTGACCCAGCCACCTTTTTAAGGTCGTCGGTCCATCTAGCTGGGGGGCGCCCCACACTACGCTTGCCTGCTTACATAATATGGAGTAGAGATATATTAGATAATTATATATAGAAAGAAAGAAAGAAAATAAATAAAATACGTTTATTTGCGGTTTATTTACATATACAGGGTGGAATTAATGCCACATGGAGGGAAAGTACTCTTAATACTGCAGATAGAAAGTTTTACTCAAAGGAGACATTCCTTTATTTTTGAATAGAAAGCAAACTGCATTCAAAGATTTTCGAAAATTTTCTTCTCCCACACCCGGGAATCGAATCGAAAAAAATATACCCTGTACTTTTATTGCATCGATCGTTAGGGTCAATTATAAGGATGAAATCTCTCTAACAAACATGATAAATTAAATGAAAGGAAAACCAGGAAATCTTAAATTAATTTAATTATTTACAAAAAATGGTAAACTAACTAATTAGTTGCTCGAAATGGGCTCCATTCTCTTGGATACACAAATTTATTCTTTTAACGAATTCATTTCTAGTAACCTTTACTAAAGTGTTGTGGTGAATATTATAAATCGTATTCTGAACTTCAACTCTCAACTCGTTGTCATTCGCATAAGATTTCATGTAAATTTGATTTTTTACATATCCCCACAAAAAAAAATCTAATGGGGTGAGGATCTGGCGATCTCGCAGGCCATCTGATTGTGCCGTTTGTACCAATCCAGGTATTAAAATGGTTATTAATGTAGGCAGTAGTGATTCTGCTGTTATGTGCTGGAGCACCATCTTGGTGTAGAATTATTTGGTTTCGCTCTTCCTCGGGGAAACCATTTAACTCATTTCAATATACTTCGAGATCCAGTATTTCAATATACTTGACAGTGTTTAAATGACCTTCGTACACGTGGACTAACACTACATTATTTCTCATAACTCCGTACCAAACGTTGAAAGAAAATCTTACTTGATTGTTAGTTTCATGAACACGAACAGGATTCACTCGAGACCAATAATGGTTATTGCGGCGATTGTACATGCCATTATTGCTGAAGTTGGTTTCGTCAGACCATACAATGTTACTCAAAAAATTAGGGTTTCGGTCAATTTCTCCAAGCATGTTTTCACAAAATTGTAATCGTCTGTCACGATCCCCAATATGCAATTTTTGCACCAACCGACCTTCACGATAGCATTTATACTTATACTTTTTCAGCACTTTAAGTACGCGAGTGTGGGTTGTTCCTAATTCATCGGCAGCATCTCAACTTGAAGCCTTTGGAAATTATTCAAAGTATGTTAAAACATCTAGTTCAAAATCGAAATAGTTTTGCTGAATAGTTTGCCGTCTCTTCTTGAAACCACCCGTATTCTTTAAATTTTCTACCATTCTTTTCAATACGAACCGAGTTGGTGCCTGTCGGTCTTGATATCTCTCTCCATACCACCGCAGAGCTAGATTCATGTTTTTGTTATTTAAAAAATAAGCTTCCATTAAATCAAACTGTTCTTGATAATTTTCACCGTGAGACAAAATGTGAAATGAGTTGTAAAAACAATCAAATGTGAATAACAACTATGACAATCTAATTTTCAAATTTTAATCTAACATTCCATATTTAAATTACCTCATACACGCAGCTACGAGTATGTCGCAAAGGAGTCTGCATTACAAAAGATGGATGTTAGTTAAAGAGCTTTAACTTGACTCATTGAATTTGTATTTTCAGATTTCCTGGTTTTCCTTTCATTTAATTTATCATGTTTGTTAGAGAGATTTCATCCTTATAATTGACCCTAACGATCGATGCAATAAAAGTACAGGGTATAATTTTTTCAGATTCCCGGGTGTGGGAGAAGAGAATTTTCGAAAATCTTTGAATGCAGTTTGCTTTCTATTCAAAAATAAAGGAATGTTTCCTTTGAGTAAAATTTTCTATCTGCAGTATTAAGAGAACTTTCCCTCCAGGTGGCATTACAAAATTCCACCCTGTATACACAATATGTACACGTTTGTTTTCGTCTCGTGACATACGAGTATGCGCCAGTGGAGCTCAAAGAAACTCGTGATTGATCCTTCGGGTTTAAGGGAGAGGTCATATTAAAATCTATTACAAGAATAAGTCAGCTTATAAATGTAAGTAAGTAGACAACAAAACAGTGTGATTAAGATAGTCTATTGTCATCTGTCTTCTCGACCAGCCTGCCATCATATTCTTTCCTATTCTCCTGTAAGTACTCGAAATCTACAGTGCCAACCAGCCCAGAAAGCGCCGAGACGTTGAATAGAATACAATGGAATATTTTTATTTTGCACTGGCTTTTGCCCGAGGCTTTTCCCGCGTGGAGGTCGGAAAGTATCCCACATAAATGTACTACCGTAACGCTCACGCCAGTAAAGCTCCCAGTCAGTATAATTTTTTCCGACATTTTCAATAATCATCGTCATATTTCAGCCAATTTACACAAAACCTTAATGAATTATACACTTTAACCTTTATCCCTTTATCATAAATCACTCCGTCCATTGTTGAAAACAGTATCAAAATCCTTTCGGTAGTTTTTGATTTTATCGCGTTCAGACAGACAGACGTGGCGGGGGGACTTTGTTTTATAATATGTAGTGATATATAAAATGAAACTCAGTAGGTACGTGAATGCACAAACTGACGGGGTCCTTCAGAGCCAATACCGAAAGTCCGGTGTGTCCGGTGTGTCCGAAAGTTATCCCTTTCAGACACAACCGCAACCCAGGCAACAGAAGCTACACGGGTGGGTTTTAGTCAGTAAAAGTCTGACACGCCCTCCCGCTCCGCCCAGAGCGAGTGAAGGTATTTGATAATTCACCACCCAAAAAAAAGGCAATAGTATAACGGGTAGGTGTGTACCTAAACTGCAAATAGAAGGTAATTTTATTTATGTGTACCTACTTAAAAAAACAAGTATGATTCGCTAGTCGCTCCGCTTATGTTAATAAGAACACATCTTAACCACGTCCCGAGGGTCGAATTCGACCGTAATTTACGTAACGTCACGGGAAAGTAAATTTGTCGCATAATTTATGCTTTTGTCTTAGCTAATGTTTGCAAAAAATAATGGAATTTAAGTAATCTAATTATCTTTTAGCATTCGATAATGTTTGTTTCAGTCTTTTGATTGTTAAACCCATTTAAACAAATAAATAAAATTGAAGTGTCTGTTTAAAATAACAAAATAACAACTAACTAAATAACTTTTACTAAATGCATAAATGAAAGTTTAGACGGTATATATAACGAAAAAATTTTTTTTTAAAGTTTTGTCTGTCTGTCTGTTTGTTCTGGTTAATCTCCGAAACGGCTGGACCCATTTTGACGGGACTTTCACTGGCAGATAGCTGATATAATACTACTTTTATTTTAAAAGGAGCCACGCGGGCGAAGCCGCGAGCAGCAGCTAGTGCATAATGGAAGCTATTAATAAGTAAGTACGTAGGTCATCATCATCATTTCAGCCGAAAGACGTCCACTGCTGGACATAGGCCTCCAAGCACTACCACTATTATGCTATGGGTAGCTCGCCGTCCGATAAGGACCAGGCCCGGAATTACGGCGCGTTGTGTTCCACGCGCGCCTCAAAGAGATGTCAGCACGAATTGACGGGGTCCGAAAGGGCCAATGCCTGACGGCGTCCGAAAGGGCTAATGCCTGCCAGGGTTACGAGCCTGTCCGAAAGGGATATCGTGGCCCTGGCGCACAGGCATCTGAAGGAACACGGGTGGGTTTGAGTCAGTAAAAGACTGACACTCCCGCTCCGCCCAGAGCGGGAGAAGTTATTTGATAATATCCCACTAAAAAAAGTTTAAAATGCAACAAATTAAAGTCATCAAATGTTCTACCGAAATTCAGTAGTTTTTGAGGAGTGTAAATCATAGTTGCGAAGTTCATTACCGCGATGTACGTTACTGCGAAAGTTTACTATCGCGACGTTCGTTGTTGCGAAAGTTCTTTACTGCGATGTACGTTACTGCGAAAGTTTACCATTGCGACGTACGCTGTCGCGAAAGTTCTTTACTACGATGTACGTTACTGCGAAATTTTACCATTGCGACGTACGTTGTCGCGAAAGTTCTTTACTGCGATGTACGTTACTGCGAAAGTTTACCATTGCGACGTACGTTGTCGCGAAAGTTCTTTACTGCAATGTACGTTACTGCGAAAGTTTACCATTGCGACGTACGTTGTCGCGAAAGTTCTTTACTGCGATGTACGTTACTGCGAAAGTTTACCATTGCGACGTACGTTGTCGTGAAAGTTCTTTACTGCGATGTACGTTACTGCGAAAGTTTACCATTGCGACGTACGTTGTCGCGAAAGTTCTTTACTACGATGATTGCAGTTTCTATAACATGCTATTGCGATGTAGGTCATGTAGGAGGGTTGCTGATACTGGTGATAGTGGAAATATTATATTGCTGGACATGACTAATAATTGAACAAAAATCACAAGCACATTTAATTATAATTGGGCCAAAAGATAATAATAATAAAATCAAGAAATAAAACATTTAGGTACCTATCTAAGTAGACTTGTAATTGGAACAAAAAAAAAACAACAAAAACAAAATTCTTGTAGGTACCTGTCTAAGTATATGGCACACACAAGTATATGGTACTTAATCTACATAAATAACACATAAAAACATATAGTTTTCTCTTTGCCGGCTAATACACCTACGTACACTACAAAATTGATAGCAACCACATAAATGCAGAATATTGTTCTTACCTTAGTGACAGGCACAACTAATTCAATAATGTTTACAATAATACTTATTTCTTTTCCTTATTAAAAAATAACTAATAAGAATTAGATCTGAGTTAGTCTTAGTTTGGAATATTGAAACAATTTTATTTAGTAACATAATACGGAGAGGACAAGAGATGTTTGTAAACAACCAATAACGTAGCTACGCGGAGAGGAGATGTGGAAATAAAGATATCTTATTGGTCGTTTACAAACATCTCCTCTCCACGCTTTGGTGGAAACCGGGCCTTAGCCTGTATCTAAGCCACAACATTTAATGGACAATTCAAATGCCTCGGCAAATTTAAGTGGGGTCACAGTTCAAACCTTTTTTTTTTGTTGCCGGCGTAGAAAATTCTCGTGGGCGTCCTCCGCCCCGGGGCGGGCGGACGAGTCTGTCAGACTCTTACTGACTATAAACCACCCCGGTGTTCTCTTCCCACACTTGCACCGGGGTTCATGGGATCATGTGCGACTTGCGCAATCTCCAGCTGATGCCGGCCCGCCTTTGCGGGCAACCTCAAGTCTGTGGGAGGGTGTTTGAACCCCCGGCGACGTCTAAAAGGGACGCGCTTGGATGACTACGGGCCGCCACCTCGGGTCCTGTACGATAGGGGGCGGCGGATATTCCCGAGTCCATCGTTCCTGGACCCAATTAGGGGGGCCGGAAGAGGGCATTGTCTGCCCTCTGCCGATACCCGGTGCGCCTGCTGCAGGCTGGGTGAGCGGAAGAGATCTCCCGCTCCCTTTTCGAGCGATAGGTCGCTGCCTACTCCTGAGTAGAGGGCACGGCGTGGCTCCTACCAAGCGGCACACTCTGCCAGCGTACGTCGCGCCGTGTTCGCCCGGTAGTCGACGCAGTGGTGACAACGGGCGTCCGGCTCCCAGTTTATGCGACACAGGTACTTCCCAAAGCAACCATGCCCCGAGAGCACCTGCGTCACCCGAAGCGACAGGGAGCCGTGCCTCCTCCCGAACTGTAACCTAACCTATTTGGTCGGGGTGTCCTGGCTTAGTAACTGCGAACAATTCGGCTCGCTCGTGGTTGTTTACAGTTCCAACCGAACTTACAAGAACAATCAATGTCGAAATTATAACAAATGAACGAGTTGCCAATTTGCCTTCGGCATATTTGATGAGGGAGCAGTGGTTGCCCAGCGTAACGGCCGCGACTTACGAGTTGTAAGTCGTAGGTGCGAACCCGACAGGCGCTTTACTTTGTATAGATTATTTCTTCACCACTGCCCTCCAAACGGTGAAGAAAATCATCGTGAGGAAACCAGCATGTCCTAGAACCAAAAATTCGAAGACATGTGACATCCACCAACCCGCACTGGGCCCGCGTGGTGGATTACGGTCCACTCCCTCTCACATAGAGGAGGCCTGTGTCCCTGCAGTAGGAACATAATAGGGTGAAATGTACCTATGTATATTTCATAACTGCGAGCGTTTTTAAACGGACGGCGCACGGTGTATCGAAAATCGGCTGTAGAAGACATAGGATCTCGATTTCTTAAATGTTATTTTTTTTGCTGGAAATGACTTCTGCTGATCATTACTGTTCTATAAAATGTCATATGAAGTAATTGTGTGCACAAATGGAAGAGTTATAATTTTTATAAGAAAAAAATGTATGGAGCTGACATGAAAAATGAGGATATCTCTGGAATCGCAAGGTTTGCCGTTATATCCTTGCACACTGTTATAGTACTATTTATTTGTGAATTTTTGACATACTTAATATCGCGGCATCACTTGCGATTTTTTTTTTTAATCTTCAAAATTAAAAAAAAAAAAAAGTATATGATGCATTTTAATGCTTAAATATGGCTATACCAAGTGTAATTTACAATATTTTTTATGCTTAGACCAAAACATTCTAAGAAATCACAAAGTCGTATTACCTACTTTGTGATTTTCATTTGAAACGACATGGTAATTATGAATTACGTAATACGTAATCTTGTCTAATGCCTCAAGTCCACATTAGCTAATGATTAATAAAACTTAATACCTATATACCTAGTTAAAAGGATACGTACCAAAATAATTTGGGGTACTCGCTAATTTAGCAATTAGTGCAGGATTAACTTAATGAAAGTAATTAGATAAATGTGATACCATCATTAGTCAATAACAATAAATAGTCAAACATTGGATTCACAACTTCAGTTCATTTCTAATACTAACATCTATCCTACCGTGTCTTTTTACTCAGTGATCGTGAATAATGGAAAGCATTATTACAAATTTGGATTTGTTTGTTATTCTGAGCAATCAGGATGCTTCGTCTTTCGATCATGAAATATTGTTCAACACACTTGTTATTCGACTGGGCTCTAGCCTTTCAGATGACGACAGTGTTACCGTGAAAGAATTTTGTCGAAGATTTACACGGGCAGTTCAAAAGAGATGGTTACGATCCCACAGGAAAAGTGAAGTTTTTAGACGTGATTACAGTAATTGGCTTGAGGCAAATATTGACTGGCCAAACTGCGTGCAAACCAATTTGCTCATTCAAGAATCAACAAGTGACAACAATATTTCTACTGAACCTGTACCTGAACCTGTACCATCAACTTCAACAATGAAATCAACTTCAACGATGACAAAAAGATCTCGAAAGCCGTTTGAAGATCTAAGTAACAAGCAGAAGAAGAGACGATCTGATGAACATATAGGCGATGACCCTAATGAAGTAGCTTATTCAGCTGCAGCACTTTTGAAAGGAGATGGTCGTGAGGATATTGCATCTGTTATTGAACATA
Organism: Tiliacea citrago; assembly: GCA_963921375.1. Lineage (NCBI taxonomy): Eukaryota > Metazoa > Arthropoda > Insecta > Lepidoptera > Noctuidae > Tiliacea > Tiliacea citrago. The sequence continues at coordinate 25,034,814 of OY992783.1, forward strand.
TGCTCCAAAATCCAGAAGCAGCAGCAAAAATCAAGGAAATGTTGAACAAACCAGCCCCTTCAACAATATTTTCACCAGAAAAAGCACTGGGTTTGCTACTTTCATTAAAACTATCGAAATGGCAATATATCACATTAAGGGAAACGATTATTCGAGAAGGTTCAAAGGAGATATATCCGTCTTACTATAAAGTTCAAAAAGCTAAGCTACAGTGCTACCCTCCCAAGACATTTGTGACTGTAACGGATTCATCTGCTAAGATTGCACTACAAGCGTTACTAGATTTAACAGTGAACAGAATTTTTGAAACTATTCGTAGTCCTGATGCGATACAAGATAAACAATTGATATTAATATCAAAGTGGGGATTTGACGGTGCATCTAACCAAAGTAGATATAAGCAAAACATAGAGAGTGGTCAAGATGATTCCAGCATATTTAAGACCTCTTTGGTTCCATTAAAGTTGACAGCTGACGATGATACCGTATGGGTGAATCCAAAACCCTGTTCACCTAGGTATTGCCGTCCAGTCCAGTTTAGTTTTGTGAAAGAAACCAAAGACGTTGTCATAAATGAAAAAACTGCAATGGATAACGAAATTGAAGCTCTCGTTCCCTCAAAATGTCAAGGACATGAAATTAGTCACAAATTAATGATAACAATTTATTTATTTATATATTTACGATGACGATGATTGACGGCAAAATTTGTACATATCTGTCTGAAGCTAAGTCAAATGCGGCCTGCTACCTGTGTTTGGCTAAGCCTACAGAAATGAATAAGTTAGATGTCATTGCGTCAAAAACCATTTCTTCTGGTGTGTATGAGTTCGGATTATCATCACTTCATGCCCGCATTAATGTGATGGAATGTCTTCTATACATAGCGTATCGTCTCGACTTCAAAAAGTGGTCTGCAAGAGGAGAAGGTCATCAAGAGTTATTGCATTCACGAAAAAAACTCATTCAAGATCGATTCAAAGATGATCTCAACCTTTTGATTGACATCGTTAAGCAAGGATCAGGCACAACTAACGACGGGAACACAGCAAGGCGGTTTTTTGAATTTCCTGATAAAACTGCAGCGATCACTGGATTAGATGAAGACTTAATACGCAGATTTGCTGTGATTCTGCAAGCTATCACATCTGGAGAGATTGTAGACGTGCCGAAATTTAAAGAATACGCTAGAACAACCGCTGAAAAATACGTGGAACTGTACGATTGGTACTACATGTCATCCATCAACCGTCCACAAATTGTTGATTCACGGAGGGGACATAATTGCAGAAAATGCTATTGTACCAATTGGAAGTCTTTCGGAAGAAGCTTCAGATGCCCGAAGCAAAGACTTTAGGAGGTTCAGAGAACACCATTCGAGGAAAAAGAGTAGACAAGCATCAAACGAGGATATCCTCAATATGCTTATCGTCTCTTCTGATCCTCTAATTTCTTCCACAAGACCAAAATTAAATGCCCACAAGAGGCAGACATACTTTAAGGAAACAGTAGAACTACTGAAACTTCTTAAGAGTTCTTAGAAGTTATATCTATTGTAGAGCCTGATTCTGAAGTGGATTCTGATGGTGACGAAGTATAAAATAAGTTAACTTTTATTGTTTATGTTAGGTTAGGTTAAGTTAATATTTTTTTTTAATAATTTACTTTTATTTTTAATCATACAATAGTTTACCATTTATTGTTATTGACTAATGATCACGTTTATCTAATTACCCTCATTATGGTACGTATCCTTTTAACAGGTATATAGGTATTAAGTTTTATTAATCTTTAGCTAATGTGGACTTGAGGCATTAGACAAGATTACATATTATGTAATTCATAATTACCATGTCATTTCAAATAAGTAGGTAATACGACTTTGTGATTTCTTAGAATGTTTTGGTCTAAGCATAAAAAATATTGTAAATTACACTTGGTATAGCCATATTTAAGCATTAAAATGCATCATATACTTTTTTTTTTTTAATTTTGAAGATTAAAAAAAAAATCGCAAGTGATGCCGCGATATTAAGTATGTCAAAAATTCACAAATAAATAGTACTATAACAGTGTGCAAGGATATAACGGCAAACCTTGCGATTCCAGAGATATCTTCATTTTTCATGTCAGCTCCATACATTTTTTTCTTATAAAAATTATAACTCTTCCATTTGTGCACACAATTACTTCATATGACATTTTATAGAACAGTAATGATCAGCAGAAGTCATTTCCAGCAAAAAAAATAACATTTAAGAAATCGAGATCCTATGTCTTCTACAGCCGATTTTCGATCCACCGTGCGGCGGCGTGGCGTCGTATGTATAATGACGAATCATACAATCTGCCTGCGACATATTCATAATAAAAATTATACATACACAATTATACATTATCTACAACTGCTGTGGAAAGTCGTTGTACCTAGACAACTTGTATGTATTTTCTTAGAATAAGGTTCTGCCTCAACCTTTTCTACGAAATCGTTAATTCCATATTTTATTTACCTTTGTTCTAAGATTTTGATGTTATTATTGTACCAATTATAATCTATATAATATATAAAAAAATTGTAACGAAGTCAAAACTGTGCAATGATTATTTAAAAAAAAACAGTAATTACTATGAGGTGTGGGAACGAATCTGATGCCAAAAATATAGTTTTTAGAATTTTTATCCTTTTGCCTGTTTGTCTGGATGTATGTTCCGTATTACCGCAAAAAGTGCTGAACGAATTGAAATGAAATTTAGCACACATATACCTTGTAACCTGGATTAACGTACTTTTAATCCCAATAGCAGATTCCCGTGGGATATTTTCCGACATCCACGCAGGCAAAGCCGCGGGCAAAAGCTAGTTCTGAATAAATATTTATTATTGATGTGTAACATTTTTCCTCTCGCTTTCTGTGGGAGTAACTTCGTGAAAAGGAACGGAAGTGTGTAACAGGAAGTGACAGCTTGAGCATGGAATAAGTTAGTTATTTTTAATAGCATGCACTATGCAATATGTACTTTATAAAAGCATGGAATTAGTGTACTCATGGAATTCGTAAGTAATTGTAAGTAGTCTTTAAGTAGTCGGTCTAGAATTTCGCTCGTAGGTAATGAATATAATTATTCGAATAAATATCAGTATTCTTTTTTATATTTTGAGGTTTAATTTCAAATATCGTGGCGTGTACCCATTCATCTATATACCCCACGTTCAATTTTCCAACTGCAAATATAAATTTGTAATCGCAAAATAATATTTTCTTATGTGATAAAACTACAAATTATCAATTTTCGGACTTTGTCCTTTAGTAGTGCTGTGAGACCTTGCTTCTTGCCAAATTTTATGATTCTAGGTCAACGAGAAGTACTCTATAGGGTACTTCCCGTTGACCTAGAGTCATAAAATGGTTTTGATTTATTTGCGACTATCAAAATATGTCGCGTTAATGGCCGTATTTTTTTATTGCGTTCACTTACCAACACAAAAGAAACAGCCTGGCTTAACAGAAATTATGCATGCTATGTTTTATCTTAGCGATCAACATGTTGATCTACTCCAATGATATCAAAATCAGCAACCAACACAACAGAAACAGTCTGGCTTAACATAAATTTTTGCATGCTATGTTTTATCTTAGCGAAACATGTTGATCTACTACAATGATATTCAAATCAGCAACCAACACAACAGAAACAGCCTGGCTTAACAGAAATTTTGGCATGCTATGTTTTATCTTAGCGAAACATGATGATCTAATTAAAACCAGCAACCAACACAACAGAAACAGCCTGGCTTAACATAAATTTTTGCATGCTATGTTTTATCTTAGCGAAACATGTTGATCTACTACATAATCTGCCTATAATGTTCCCACTGCTGGGACACAGGTCTCCTCTTTCTGTGAGAGGGATTGGGCCGAAATCCACCACGCGGGCCCAGTGCGGGTTGGTGGACGTCACTTGTCTTCGATTTTTTAGTTCTAGGACATGCCGGTTTCCTCACGATGTTTTCCTTCACCGTTTTGAGAGCAGTGGTGATGAAATAATTTACACAAAGTAAAGCGCCTGTCTGGGTTCGAACCTACGACCTACTACTCGTAAGTCGAGGCCAACCACTGGGCCACCACTGCTCCCATCTACCAACAATATACATACCTATATATCTATAGATATAGATCTACTACAATGATATTAAATCAGCAACCAACACAACAGAATCAGCCTGGCTTAACAGAAATTTTGGCATGCTATTCTAACCTAACCTAACCCATTTGGTCGGGTTGCCCTGGCCTAATAACTGCGACCAATTAGGCTACCGCCAAGACCTACCAATCAGGGACGGTTCACAATTTTACGGGTGATAAAATCGGACAGATTATGAACCCTGTCGCTAAGTGCAGGTTCGTTCACAATTTGCTCGTATGTTTTATCTTAGCGAAACATGTTGATCTACTACAATGATATTAAAACCAGCAACCAACACAACAGAAACAGCCTGGCTTAACAGAATTTTTTGCATGCTATGTTTTATCTTAGCGAAACATGTTGATCTACTCCAATGATATTAACACCAATGTATACCATGTTATACGCAAATAAATGATTCACTAACTTACTTACTGTAACGGCGCTGGATAGCCTTTACAGTAAGTGATCATTAATTGTATTAGTGGTTCAGCAGCTTCAATATCATCAGGATTGTGCTGGAATAGAGCAGTTCGTCGTGGAAGTGGGACAACAGCGGCTTCCCCCTTCACATCTTCTTTTGTCATCAGAAGACAGCCGCCATGTAACCATCGATGCGACCTGATGCGACGCTCTGCTAGAGCGACGGTCAGGTGAGCTAGTGTCACTCTTATCCGACGTTTTTGATGATTCCAGTAACTTCGTTAGAAAAATAGGCGGCGTCACTTGCTGCGCCGTCAAATATAAATTTCAACTTGATACCGTCATGCGTTCCCGAGAAAAAGGGTCTTGACAGACTGACAGACGGACAACGAAGTGATTCTATAAGGATTCCGTTTTTAGGGTTCCGTACCCAAAGGGTAAAACGGGAACCCTATTACTAAGGCTCCGCCGTCTGTCTGTCTGTCCGTCTGTATGTCTGTCCGTCTGTCACCAGGCTGTATCTCATGAACCGTGATAGTTAGACATTTGAAATTTTCACAGATGATGTATTTCTGTTACCGCTATAACAACAAATACAAAAAAACAGAATAAAATAAATGTTTAAGGGGGCTCCCATACAACAAACGTGATTTTTTGCTCGATATCGATAACGGCAACAGGTAGACGCTTGAAATATTCACTGAATATTTGGTTATATATTTACTTTAAAAATAAATAATTAAATTAAAATAAAACAAATTTTTAAGGGGGTCTCCCATACACCAAACGTGATTTTTTTGCCGTTTTTACAGATAATGGTACGAAACCCTTCGTGCGCGAGTCCGACTCGCACCTGGCCGGTTTTTTACCTTTTGAAGTAGGTACGGAGCCCTAAAAAAAGACAAAATATTGCATATTGCAATAATGTACTGAAATAATTAAGGCTATTCACAAAATTGCATACTCTTCAGTAATAGTGCCAAGACGAAACTGCAAACGAAATGCCACTATGCAAGTATGCAACAGTGCCAATAGTGCCATCTTGGAACCGTTGTCGCTGAAATGGCACTTTCAGGAATTTTTATGGGTATTTCTCTCCCATAACTACTTTCAGTGTAGTGGTCTAGATTTTTATGTATTCTGTGCTGAAAAGGCTTGAGTCCTCGTTGAGATGGGTTATTTTATTAGGTAATTTGCATAAAGTCTTCTGCTTTGCGTATCAATGGTTTAACTTATTATGGACATAATGAATTTTCGATTAAAGCCACCATTTTCAAGAAGAGCGGCAGCCGCCACATTTTTCACTAACCTCCTTTACTTCTTTGGAATTCTTTTCAAGACAGTTTTAATTATTTCAAAATTGGAGTGTTCCCATAGAATTTAGTTTTAATTTACGTTCATTTACAGTCTTGAAAATGATGACAGCGGAGTTTGAATTCACGGTATCAAAAAACGATATCTCAAAATCAAAATGAAAATATTTTGTTTCACATAAACCAAAAAGCACGGTCATTGGTCGTTTCCTATGGAGAAGAGCCGGCAAGAAACTCCATGGTACTTTTAAAAAATGATTGGCTTTTAAAATAAATAAAAATAAAAATAGTTTATTTGCACCTTCAAGTAAAAAAACATGGTTTACAATAGAAATAGGCCTTAAGCAGCAGTTGCAAGTTAGACTTGCAGCTAATACCTAAGCTAAGATAACTTAATATCTTGTATTTATAAGTATCAGCGCCCCACCCTCGTTATCATTATAGCCGATGTTTTTTGTGCCTAGCTTGTGGAATAATATTAAAACAATGTTTTCAAATTACAGTTTTAACAGGTATGAGAGGACACTGTAGGCCCGTCAACAAGTACCAGGTAGGTACTTAACAAAATAGAAAATGGTCTACAAATCTACAGTCTATTAAGGCTACAGTGAAATATTATTAAAATAATAAAAGCAAAAGGAGTATGTAAGGAGCGTAGCAGGTGGCGTTCTATAGTTTCTGCCTACCCCCATGGGAAGAAGGCGTGAGTTTATGTATGTAATGTGTGTATGTAACAAAAGTAAAAACCTTGTTGAAATTAAAATTATGTGTGTAAAAAAATAAAATAAAAATAAACGTCGTAATTTAATAGCAGTTAATAGATATTTACATAGTTTTGCCGTTAATGAGGCACCAGGGAAGGCACAATATGTGCAGAAGGAATTATTCCCAAACTTCCTTGTCTTCAACGTAGTCTTTAACTTTATAACATGTTTTTTTTATAAGGACACGTTTGATGTGGGTTTTGAACTTTCTATCGCTATGTTCTGTAACCGACTTTGGCAACTTGTTATAAAAGCAGATACCGTAGACAAAAACACTTGCTTGTTTTAGTTAATCTAAATTTGGTTATCAAAATTTCATGTTTACTACATGTATAATGTATATGTATGTACTACATGTATCATATTATGGAAACCGCTTCTTATTTTAAAAAGTCCTAAGTTTGAACGAACATATAAAATACTTTCTAAGATATGAAGAGATGACGCTCTATGAAAACACACCAACTTACCTATTATTAATAAGGTTTTAGTGATGTCATTCGCCGGTAAATTTCGGACGCTACTTGGCGGCCACCGCTCTTGCAGGAATCCGTATCTTTACTGTCTTCCAGAGCTGCAACGCTTGGGGGAGCTTGTATCCAGCAGTGGATCTCCTGGGCAAACAGCTCGTCGGCGCATCACATAAGCGCGTGATTGGCCGCGCGGTGTGCCGAGGTACCGAATATCCGCTACACGTCCTTCTCACCACTCAACTCACAGACTCACGCCACTCATTTCTTTAGACTGTTTTTCAATAGTTTGTTCCTGTGATTTATGGTATTACACCTATATTTTATTACAGTCCAATAATTATTTTATTGTAACGTCCGATTGAGCCCATTTCCTAAGGAGAAAGCAGATAGCAGCCTCTACAACGCCAAATGCGAACTACGCATCATACTACCCAAGTCTGCTATTTTTATAAATTCATGCCATTGTCATTTTGCTAAAAGTTTGTAATCTGGTAAATTCATAATGGTCGATCATTGGTCGGTCAATGTTCTCGTAATATAATTGTGTTATTATAATGGCATTGTCGTATTGCCATTATTATAAAACCCATTAGTAGAAATGTCATTCATTTGTCATTATGTACGAGATTACCAATTTATGCAATTTCTTTCAATGTAGTGTCAGTGGCCGACCATTGGAAAATCATAATGACGCCATTATAATAGTAGATTACGAAACTTGTCAAAATCAATAATTATGAAATCAATGATCGACCATTCTGACACTATTGTAATAGCAGACTTGGCCCCCAGGAGGGATACTCCCCTAAGCACTAAGTCCGTAGTTTCAGTCGAAGTTATTGGCGATTAAAGAAAGAAAAAATATGTTTATTTGCAGTAAACTACGCAAAGAAAAAAAAACACATATACGAAAGAACAGGTTGGGGAAAATATGTGTCACATCCACGCAAAACGGCCATCGCTCAGCATATTGCTGTGACTCTATGTAAGACAGAGCTCCAGCGCTGGTTTTCAGCGACAGCCAGCGTTGACGTGATGACGTCAACCGGTGCAGCATTTAATGAGATAAAAATAACAAAATATGAAATAAAATAAATACAATAGTTGGCTCTAAATGTCCGTATGTGTAATTCCTACTCCATATCACCTACGGACTTAAGATAGTTTGGGGCCCGACCTGAGAAAGAATGACAACACGATTTGACAGCTGTCCCTACTCCCGATGTGTTTTTCTCTGTCTGAATAAGTTAATTAATAGGGTGTAGCGTTCACTCCGAAGTTCCGAACTCCTTTCGGACAGACCCGTATCTTCGTTGACGGGCTTAGAGTATAGGCCCCTGACGTCACGCAAATCCTATGTATCCGCGCGAAAATACACCATGTATCAGAAATAGAGATGGGTAGCACACTCTTTTAAAATGAGGATTGTGCGAGGCACTCTTTTTGCAAAATGTGCTAGCACACTGTGCTACCACGAGTGAGGCGAGGCAGCGGTGGCCTGTGAGCACGTACGTGCTGTGAGTGTGCGAGTATGTCAGTGAGTCGCGTGACTCACCGCGCGAGTCGCGAGTTGTGTCGTGTGACGTTGTCGTCACTACACACCACACTCACGAGTAGCGAGTGTAGTGTGTACGTGTAGTGACGACAACGCCACACGGCAAATATACTCAGTCGAGTAATCACACAAGGTGACTAGTCGGTTAAGCGCGTCCCACAGCTCGCACGAGTGATGATGAGGGAAAGAGAAATGAGAATGGTTACAAAAATGTTCTGTTTAGCTAATCTGTGCCCGTGGTGTGTGCTAGCACATCAAAATAAAAAGAGTGAGTGACTCTTTTTATCCAAGTGAGTAGCTACAACTGTGCTAGCACATGTGCTGAGTTACCCAACACTAATCAGAAAGGTGTGACCATCAAACTGAACAATTTTCTCCATGGGACCAACGTAGTAATAGAGAAAAAAAAAATATTGTCTCTCTCTCTCTCTCGTTCTTCTATATCTCGTTATTTTATTTTTTTACAAATCATAAATGCGACTACTGTAAGCAGTAGTCGCATAAGATGTGTAACATCTGACATCTCACCTTGGTAATAAGCAACTGAGCAGCGACAGAAATCAACCACAAAATTTAAAAAGCTAATTGCTGAAATATGTATTCGAATAATTTATTAATTACTAGTGGTCGCCCACTGGTCGAAATTCGACCCCCTCTACTTACAATCTATATAGTACATACTAATTCCATGCTAATATAAAGTAGGTACTTATTAATTTCATGCTATTAAAAAGTACTTAAGTAATTATTCCATGCTCAAGCTGTCACTTCCTGTTACACACTTCCGTCCCTTTCCACGAATTCCTCCCACAGAAAGTGAGAGGAAAGATAATACACCAGTGGCGAAAGGACCATATAACACGATTCCTACCGGCTTCCCTTCGGAGGTTTTTCATTAGCATAGCATTTTTCAATAATGTCTACTATTGCCAAAAAATATAGTTACACTACAGGTATTTAATTCACTATAACATTCAAACAACAAAAATGCCTATTTTTATTAGCTTTGAATTGAAATAACAAACAAAAAAGTTTTGTTGGTGTAGTGATGCGTCTTTTTGGTTCTGCTACTTGACGATATATGGTGTTAAAATTCATTATAGGAAAGACTTAGTTTTAAGTTAATTAATTAATTTTTACTTTATTGATAAGTAAGTAATTTGAACCGGCTTCGCTTCGGCTTCTCTCATACAAAAATTGACACCTCGCCGCAGTAATACACATCAATTATTAACTGTACCCATATAAAACATCAATAGCGACTCGACCCAAATGTATGGGACAACTGATTTTTTTTTCGATTACTATGTTTGACCCACACCATGCTGATACACGCTATAAGCAGAAAACCGACAGCAAGCGTCGGACAGTAGCCCACCAGACACAACACCCGTCTGGTCGAAGGATCCTCACTTTTCTATGGAGGATGGGAAACTATCCAAACTTTCCAGACGTGTTCTGAACACGCATAACCTTCTGTTCCTCATACCTCATAAAGTTAAGCTATTTGGAACTGTCACAAGTATGAAAAAACCGGACAAGTGCGAGTAGAGCTCGCGTGGTGAGGGTCCCGTACAATGATTACGTTATCTACCATGTTTTTTATCCCAAGAACATACTTAACGTTGTAGTTGAAAAACATGTTCTCACATACCAACTGCAAATGTAAGATTTACGCACAATATTGAGAAATTTAACATGTTATTTATATATATAATAAAACAAGAAAAAATGATACTCTCACAACAAACCCTTTCATTAGTCACATGGTATATTTTGCAAAACGTTTAATTTTTTAATTTTCTCATTTGCCCCCAAAAGTGACACTCATATTCAAAATTCATTTATTCATTTATTTACGCTACACAACGTATTTGGATTTTTTTTTTTGAAATTTCAACTTATTCGGTCCAGTAGATTTGGAGCAAATCTGCTGTGACAGACGGACAGATAGACAGACAGACACACGAGTGATCCTATTAGGGTTCCGTATTTTCCTATTCAAGGTACGGAACCCTAAAAAATACAATTGAAGAAAGCTTCACATGATTTTCCTTCACCGTTCGTAATAACTAATAAGTCTAAGATTAATTAATTTAGGTAGTACAGTGTACGTAATTAAAAGCTAACTAACTAATTAAGTTAACAATGAAGCAAACATTAATAAATGAACCAAAACATCCACGTAGACATCTCTCACATCTCAATACAATTATTTTAATTAAAGGTTCACAATTTCTAATGAAAAGCCGCTATGAACTGACTGCGATATTCTCAAATAACTTAAGCCTTCTCTGTTCGATTTTGTGTGAAATATCTTATTAGCTGATTGAAATAAATACCTTCCAACACTTTTTATGTTTCATAGTTACATACTTGTGTTTCTGTAATTTACCACTGAAGAAGAGCACTGATTTCGAAAACACAGGTTCTTACCCAGTTCAGCACCATAATTGCGTAACACACTCATCATTTCAGCCGAAACACGTCCACTGCTAGACATAGGCCTCCCCCAACATTTGGGGGGGTTTGCCATAATCGCCACGCTTGGGAGGCGGGTTGGCGATCGCCATATGGAATTAAAATGCATAGAGAACGCTGCTGGCCATTCTCTAGTAAGTCCCTTAGTCGCCTTTTACGACACCCACGGGAAGAAATAGCATGGTGCTATTCTTTACGTCCGGCACCACGCGGAATACAATCTGAATGATTTTGGGGTACCATATTGCTAATCCATTGGTTCTTAAGTTCGAAAAATTTGTCTGCTCAACTGAACTGTCAAAATGAAATCCATTGCTACTGATAGGATAGTGTGTTACGCAAATAAACCGAGGGAGTAAAAAAATAAACCGGAAGGGAGAAAAAAAATTAACCGGGAGGGAGTAAAAAAATAAACCGGGAGGGAGTAAGAAAAAAAATATTTTTATTGTTTCTCGTACGTTCTACAGCACAAAACTGAGGCAGCCCCGGTAAGTTACTTGTGATGGGGTTACCTCGCAACTTCCCATGGGTTAGTCTGTCTCTACAATGTTGAGGTTGAGACATAATTAATTAAAAAATAAAAGAAAAGTCTAGGTTCTAGGATGTTACAAAATTGTTGTAGCATAGTAGGTATGTACCTATAGTTTTTTTATTTTATTTATTCACAAGGCAACTACAACAGGTAACAATCACAGTATGTCAGTGGGTTCACATTATAGGTTTCGACCTGATTATCACCCAAAGCGTAATCGCACAACATGACTAGCAACAACAATATTATTGATGATAACTAGATTAAAAAGGAAATTACACAGTTTTTCAAAATTCCAGCTACAAAGTCTGTGCATCTGCTCTCCGACACACTACCAGCTTATGTGGGCTGGAAATATGTAAGAGACCAAACGCGCCAGGTAATATACACAAATACACAAACAAAGACACAAAGTTACATTATTTAACGGTACTTAAAGCGTTACAAAATTAAAAGGAAAGTACATACATGTCTTTTGAAAGCAGCGGCACGAGAATCGAAGATATCAATACTGTTATTGTCTTTTGAAATTTCATTGTAAAGTCGACACATTCTAACGATAGGGTGATATGAGGTGTTATTTGTAAAAACATTTGTGTGTGTATGTGTGTGTGAAATGAAATGAAATCGTTTATTCCTTATATAGGATATCGCAATCACTTTTACAAGCAATCTTAAAAAATAAACTAGATGTAGTCGACATTTCCTATCTGACTATCCCTGAGAAGAAATGGCGAAATAAACTCAGGGGTTCAAAGTCTCTTTTAAAGTCCAGACATAATCTTGGTCAGATCATGTGAGGACCATGTAGATCCGTGTCTGAAATGGTCTTTCAGTGCAAGCATTTGTCAGTAATCGTGCAGCTCATCATCAGTAGTGTGTGGGGGGTGAATGTGCTGGGTGTGTGGTATTGAGTAGTTGTGAGTGTGTGTGATAATGATTGATTAACTGATGTATGTTATGAGTGGGTAGAGGTTTTAGCATATTCTGGTTAATATAAGATGAATTTCATCGTACGTTTGTGATTTTAACTAGTTCAATAATAGTAATCTACTCACTTAAATTATTTGTATTCCAGTTCAACTAGTTCTTCTTAGTAATGTAGCTGTATGTGTATTAAGCTATATTTTATTGAGTCCAAATAAACTTTATTATTATTTGTATTGACTGTCATCTCGGGCAGATGTTAATCTTGCAGCATTTGTGTAGTTGCAATTAGAACTACACATAACCGACTGAAAGAAAACACCTATTATAAAACTTACAATCACGTGAAACATTACCTTAATTTTTTTTCATCGTAATCTGATAGAAAACCGCATTTAAAATAATGTTAGACAAACGAACACACAGTAAAACCACGAAAGTATCACTTGACGGAGCGCCGAATATAACAAACCACTCAACGTTACGTTGATGACCGTAATATTGCTATACAGATTCAGTCAGGCGTTCACGTTTATTATACTGTGTTCGAGTTGAATTTAAATCAGAACCGATATTCTTATTTCTGGAACAGTACTTATAATACTGATATTATTTTTGCTCATTTCCTTGAATGATTCAGTTAAGTATCGCGATTCACGATTACGGGTTTTATTTTAGGTTTGGAGTTGCGACTATAAAGTTTTACGCATACACATAAACTCACGCCTTCTTCCCATGGGGGTAGGCAGAAACTATAGAACGCCACCAAGACTGCTTTATATGTCTCTGCTTAGTTAAGTAATTAGTTACATTACAAACGAAGTAGTTTTCAGACGCATTACTTCTAACAAACCCCAAGTTTAACTTGACCTACCTGTAGGTAAGAACAACGAGACACATAAATCCATCAACATGTAGGTACCCATCTCAACTTTTACCCTAATTGCGTAACAATTAATTAATCACAATCTGAATGATTCTGAAGTATATTGCTAATCCATTGCTTCTTAAGTTCGAAAAATGTGTCTGCTCAACAACGTAAATAACGCAATGAATGTTGTGGTACTGTCAAAATGAAATCCATTGTTAGTGTGTGCTAGAGATAAACTACGATAACATGGCTCGCCCTTCCAAATTACTGCTACAAATGCCACATCCTTACGAAAGAGTTTGTATGTATACTCCATAGGTTTAGGTAGTTGAATAAAGGTAAACAAATCATAAAAGAGTTTTTATAGATGAGACTTTCTTGTTTATAAATATGGCGTAACTTTTTTTTTTTTTTTTTAATTATTATTACGATGGTTTCCTCTTTCATTACTGTATGTTAAACTTTATCATTTATTCTTATACTGCTCTTCGTAGATGTAATTGCTTGAGCACAATTATTTAGTTAGATTTATATATTACTATATTATTTTGTAATCTGTCTATTGTAAAGAGGCCAAAAAGACATGTTCTCTAAACGTCAAGGAAATAAAACGTTGCTAAATTGAAGAGCACAACTGTGCCGTAGCATACCAACTGAAGTGCCAGGTATTACGTTTAGTCGGTTACTCGACAGCTCTCTCGTCACGTGGGTTTTTTTGTTTAAGTATCTTTATTTAACTACCTAAACCAACGGAATATAGTTGTACTCGTAATATCTCAATTAAAAAAACCAGATTTGTTGGTCAACTACTCATAACTAGCCGATCGCGCAAGATAACGCACGTGTCCTTTTCATATAGTACGTCAGTGCAGCGCCATAATAATGAGCGATTAATGACGCCACTAGTCGAGCAACAAATCCGAGATTTGTTTTTGTTTGACGGCCGTCTCATTACGCACACATGCGTACAATTTGAATTTTGGAGGGGCGGGCCATAATATCTTAGTTAATCTCTACGCAATTACCCCACTTGTCACGTTATCATTCATTGGGTAAGTATTCTACCTACATAATGAATTCAAAGTCTTTGAAACCAGACGTCCCAAAACTAAAATATCAGTACCAAAAATAAAATTTCATTCAATACTTTTGTGAATTGAATATTATACCTTCTCTAGGTACATAAATCACTTTTTCTCATTCTCAAAATGGCGGAAACGGCTACCCCGTACGAGACGCGAATTTAAAGTCTTGTTTTACATTTCGTCGCCGGTTTTAGGGTTCCGTAGACAGCTAAGAATCCCTCAGTGTTTGATTATTTTTTTTAAATAAATTAATTGAAATTGGTAGGTATATACTTATTATACTTAGAATTTTTCTTTTTTTAATTTCCTTTTTAACAACCTTGTTGTTTCGCAGTCAGTCAAATATGCATAATCAGGAAGGAATCCATATTTTGTTGAAAGTATGTCTCTAACATAATAAACAGAACCCTCAACTTTACAGGAACGTACTACATATATTTGGTGGTAGAATTCTCATCAATTTCCTTGATGACATGGGTATGTAACTTGTAAGGGAAATATCAAATAAATCAGTTTTATAGCTCGTAAGTTAGAAGTCATGGGACGGAATACATTACGCTATGTTCTGAGGACTGACCGATTTCTTTTGAATCGTGAGGACTGAAGAATAATTAGCTAGTTCAATGCAATGGGCCTCTCTGAATTTACAGGCGGTAATGGACTTCGTATTTGCATTTAGACTTACCTACTGCAAGAGTAGAAGTTATCTCGGACTTCTCCGAGCAGCAATTATACCTATAGCACTAACATTATAATAATTAATAAGCACTGTCAATAATATACGGCATAATAGAAAAACTAGTGATGTGCAGGTGCAAATCAAAACCGTAAACAATCGCCAAAATGTCATGAAAGTAGTGTAATAAACAGTTTTGGAATAATTTCAAAGTTTTTTATTTATTTTGACACAATATCTTCTGTTGAAAATAAGTAGTTGAAATCTAATCGGGACCTCATCTCAGCAAAGAATTTGTGCAACCCGCATCTTCAGCCTCATTCTTAAAAATGTTAACAGGGTTTACACAGCGTTGGCAGATTTTTTTTAGGGCACTGCGGGATTTTGAAACCGTTTAAGTAAAAAAAGCGGAATTCTTTCGTCGATAGCGGAACGTAATAAAACTACGTAAATAATCAGTAGTTTTTGATTTTATTCTACTTATCTTTTTATTTCAGTTTCAAATTAAGTTTACAAAGATATTAGATAAGTACTAAGTAGCCATAGAAAATGTATTTTAATGAAAACATGTTACATTACTATAAGCACTAATAATAATAACTGTCTGGTTTACTCTGTGTGGCATTATGTCTTCAGAGGAATCACACTAATATTATAAAGGCGAAAGTTTGTGAGTGTGTGTGTGTGTGTGTGTGTGTGTATGTTTCTTACTTCTTCACGCTCAAACCGCTTGACCAATTTTGATAAAATTTTGTATGGAGGTAGCTGACACCCTGGATTGAGACATAGGCTACTTTTTATCCCAATATTCCCACGGGATCAAGACTTACGCGGGGGCACAGCTAGTTAATCTATAAAAGCGCGACGTTTAACTTTGGGCTAAAAATCGGGACGTCTGGCAACGCTGGGTTTACCGCTTGTTTCTCCCTAGAGCTATAATTTCTCCTACAACGTAGTTTTCCAGATCTCAGATGTTCAGACACCCAGTCTCGGAACAATTACTCGTGGCAGATTCATAGAATTAGCTATCGGAAATCTTACCCTTTTGGGTATTTGCATACGTAAGCTCAAATTCAATCATGGCTGACTAATTAGGGTCTGCGACGTTGTGATGTGACATCTGTTAGCCGTTTAGCTGTTGCCATATGGTATATAGGCGTATCTCAGAATTACACAAGTATCGTAGAATCTGTCTACCTGAGCAAATATCGGCATGGTGTTTGACGAGCTTCAAAAACGGTTAAAGTCAGAAAATCAAATAAAAATTAGTAACTAAATTACGCTTTTGTGATGTGTAATAATTTTAAACAATATTATATTGTACTAAATATTTGTACCGCTGAAACCCACGCAACGCACCAGTGCGGTGGGCGTCCAGCAATTATATTTATACACCCACTAATACGTATTTGCCTAATAAATCAAGTAATGAACATTAATTGCACATCCCTCAAGTAGCACATAACACTAATAGTACAAATTAATTACAGTTAATTGCAATCAACGTCCCACTACCAGGTCACAGGTTTGAATGCTCAGCATAATATCTAGGGCTAGGATGACGGTGATATGAACTTTCAAATGTACTTACTTAATTTAATGGGTTCACTATTTAATTAGTGATCTGTCTGTTGTAGGATGTTCTGGGGAGCGTGTATAACGTGAACCCAATCCAATCAAGCGACATCTGATGATCAGATTTTTTTGCTTTTATATTAAGCTAACACCTCCGCGACTTCGTCGGAGTAAATTTTTTGTTTTAACATAAAACATATTAGTGTGTGTAAGTATTTTTGGATTTGGATCAGTAGTTCCGAAGATAAGCCCCAGCATACAAACTCACAAATTTTACCTCTTTATAATATTATTAGTATAGAAGCATAGAGGACATCGACTAATCGTTTGTTTGTCAATACATTGTTTAATTGTTTCTTCTTTCCATATGCCAGCTTAGAATAAATAAGTGGTGATTAGGACCCTAATCGTTTTAATTTACATACAGTAAGATATTCTCATTAGTGACCTTTACATATTCGTATGAACAGTAATTCCTTTCTTTGATACAATCATGTGAACCAATAAGTCCTCTTTTGATTTTGCTAGATTTTGCAATTACGTCAATATCAACATGTTTCTTTTATTTTAATATGCGAAAAAGCATGTACAGTTGTTGCGAGATCCAAACGGTGATATCGATATTAAGTTGTCTGTCTAAATTATCCTAATCGGAGACCGTTAATAGCCCTGTTTCCAGGCAGAACATGGGCGACCTTTAAGGTCAGAACCAAGTGGTCCTAAGGATACCTCTTGCCTTTCTGGGCGTCATCGGTAATTCTAATCGGTATGAACATAGATATAAGACAGGATATTTCTATGCGTAGAATGAAAGACGAAGTGACGTACTAACGGAAAACAAAACATAAGATAACATCACACCTGTAATCCCCGAAGGGTTAGGCAGAGGTTTACCTATCATACACCACAAATTCGCCAATTAAGTTTAAGTCCCACGTAACAGGGGCTGAGCCTATTGTCATCAACCGCGCATAAATGCAGACTCGAGAGCTGCAACTAAAAAAATCCTAATAGAAACATCCAACAACTCTTTGCCCGACCCAGGAATCGAACCCAGGACCTCATGCTCAGCAGTAGTGCTTGCGACCACTGGACCAACGAGGCAATGTGTTAAGCAGTAGAAAAGAAATGGGCTGTGTATTCTACTGTTTCAAGTCTAGTTTAATAAGTCAATTGTAAAGTAAATAAGATCTTGATTAACACAGCGTAAGTGTTTGATCATAAAGCATTACTATTACCTTTATGTAATGAATATATTATGCCAAATTCCCTTAGCAACCTTTTCCTAATCAATATAATCCTAACAAATATTATTAATGCGAAAGTGAGTTTCTTTGCTTGTTACGCTTTCACCCTCCCTAAAACGGCTGAACTTATTGGGATGAAATTTGGCACATAAATAGACCATGAACTAGGTTAGGACATAGCATACTTTTTATCCTGATATTCCCACGGGATTGAGACTTATGCGGGTGAAACCGCAGGGTGCAACTACTATTAGCTGTGCCCCGTGGTTTTATCCGTTGTTTTTCGTTTTCTTTATACACTTTACATCGTGTTTCGTGTAATTGAGACTATACCTACCTACCTACTAAGTACCTACTTTTTGCAAGGAAGTTATTTTTAAATAACAAATTGGGATACTATTCGTTTAGATAGACAAGAAATTTCACGGGGATAAAGTCGCGGGCAGGATTACTTACAAAGAAATAATGATTTTCCACAAAAACATAACTCAAAATAAATGAACAAAATCAAACAAACAAAAAACAAAAAAAAAACAACAAACACGAACTAAAAACAAAACAAAAAATAACAATAAAACAGCAAATCAAATTTCAACATTTATATATGTATTTCTTATGATGTATTCTATTCTATTCTATTCCAGTCAGTCTTGATTATTATTTAATGCGGTAATTTATATCGATTAGTAAATGGATGACGACCAAGTTTTAAGAGGTGAATATTTTCTCAAGAGTCAAGAGTTCAAGACACACTCAAACTTATTCGCTTCTATGCCATAAGAAGCCATTTAGTCATGGGCTGTTTCTTAATATTCTGGGTCATTCTTGACGGTTTTATAGAATGACGGTTAAAGTTCAGAAAAATAAAGTTGCAAAACGTAAATTCGATTCACATTTTTTCTTATTTTTGTCTGGAATGTGGTGACTGGTGACGAATGGAAGAATGTTATGTAAATAAATATGCCGAACCCAAACAAATTGGGATAAAAATAAAGAATAAACTTATGAGTTCGCGTCACCAACATATCCGCGCCGACATGCTGTAGTAGCAGTAAGTGAAGTTAAACTGACCACATAAAAAGTTTAATTTGTGTATACTGTGGATTGTTTAAATTGTGTTCTATAAAGTCAATATTTTATTTAAGTGAAAACTTCCTTAGGCACGTTGAGCGACAAGTTTTCACTTCTGTGACTCTGTCGATAGTCCCCAAGACTGCCTATACATATATATTTTTTTCTTATGTTAATGTTGTGCCAAATTTCAGTCTGTCCCAGGACTCTTGCTAGATTGGAACTGTGTCAAGCAGATGATGGTTTCCGAAACTTCATTTGATGTCCCATTTTAAAGCTTTTTCGATTGTACTTCTGGGCCTCAAAGTACTGGCGGTACATACATAAATAGAATAAATACCAATCACCTGAAAACATCACAATTACGAGGGACATCTTCATCATCACTAAGTAGGTATTTATTTATACATTTCATACCTAGTTACAATGATACTAGTCCCCTTTATTTATAAAAGTTAAAGAATGATTAGCGCTGATATTTATAATATCTTTGAATAAGCGACTGTTTAACCATATATATTAGAAGTTTCTTAACTATAAGCAACGTTTAATAAATAAACCCCAGTATGTACAACGTTCTTTTATTAAGATCGAGAAGTAAGAAAGTATCTACTTACTTATTAGTTTTTGTTTCGTTTAATCACTGATGTAATGAATGAATGAAAGAAAGAAGAAAGAAAGAAATATTTTTTCTGTAGAAGAGGTACTATAAAATACCTAGGTTTTTTTTTATGTAATTTTTTATATTGTACAATATAAAATCTAGATAGAAAAACCTTGGTATTTACTTACAGTCAAGTTATTAGTAAATTACACCCAAATATTAAAAGTTCATCTATTTTAATAATGATCCTGTATTTTAAAGTCTCTTCATGTTCTTGGAAGTAGGTACTTACCTATTAAAGTAGCAGTGCACGTACCTACCTACCTAGTAAGTATAGGTTTTTTTTTCTTAATATAATAGTTGTTTAAAAAAAATACTTAAATACTGACAACTCAGTAAGCTACGTATTATGAAAAAGTTTGATCCTTCAATTCCTACATTTAAGTAGGTACCTATATTAAATAACAAAACCGGCCAAGTGCGAGTCAGACTCGCGCACGAAGTGCGAGTCGGACTGGCGCACGAAGGTTTCCGTACCATTATCTATAAAAAAGGCAAAAAAATCACGTTTGTTGTATGGGAGCCCCTTAAATAATTGTTTTATTTTAATTTAATTTTTTTTTTTAAAGTGAATATAATAACTAAATATTCTGTGAATATTTCAAGCATCTCCCTGTTGCCGTTATCGATATCGAGCAAAAACGAGCAAAAAAATCACGTTTTTTGTATGGGAGCCCCCTTAAATATTTATGTTATTCTGGTTTTTAGTACTTTTTGCTATAGCGGCAACAGAAATACGTCATGTGCGAAAATTTCAACTGTCTAACTATCACGGTTCATGAGATACAGCCTGGTGACAGACGGACGGACAGACAGACAGACAGGCGGCGGAGCCTTAGTAATAGGGTTCCCGTTTTACCCTTTGGGTACGGAACCCTAAGAACGCAAAAAAATCACGTTTATTGTATGGGAGCCCCCCTTATATATTTGTTTTATTTTAATTTAATTATTTATTTTTAAATTGAATATATAACTAAATATTCTGTGAATATTTCAAGCGTCTACCTGTTGCCGTTATCAATATAGAGCAAAAAGGAGCAAAAAAATCACGTTTGTTGTATGGGAGCCCCCTTAAATATTTATGTTATTCTGGTTTTTAGTATTTGTTGCTATTGCGGCAACAGAAATACGTCATCTGTGAAAATTTCAACTGTCTAACTATCACGGTTCATGAGATACAGCCTGGTGACAGACGGACAGACAGACAGACAGACGGACGGACAGACAGACAGACGGCAGAGCCTTAGTAATAGGGTTCCCGTTTTACCCTTTGGGTACGGAACCCTTAAATATTTATTTTATTCTGTTTTTTAGTAATTGTTGTTATAGCGGCAACAGAAATACATCATCTGTGAAAATTTCAACTGTCTAACTATCACGGTTCACGAGATACAGCCTGGTGACAGACAGACAGACAGACAGACGGCGCGGCGGCGGAGCCTTAGTAATAGGGTTCCCGTTTTACCCTTTGCGTACGGAACCCTAAAAACATTAACACATCAAACCTAAGCTTGTTTATTTCATTCTCATGTCGCATAGTCACAAAACTCACATAGGTACCCATCTTAAAAATTACAAATAGGGACCCTTTTTACAAAACTAACTTCGCGCCATAATTTGCCATAAATAGGTACTTATTCTTCGTAAAAGTATCTTAAGTCTTAACTTAACGTGCTTAGATAAATGTATCAGATGCCGTTCGACTTTATTATTGTTCAAAAGATCACTGTTAAGTTTTATTGAAAAAAAAACCTCGGCAAAAACCGGCTACGCAGGTAAGTAGTGTCCCCTCCCTAGCACACGAACTGAAGTTGACAACACTTTCTGTGCGCCCTGTGCAAGCCTTGCAAGGCGAATTACGCGAACTTCAAGGCAAATGCAGAGCGCAGCAGTCTATGCGCTCGCTGTTCGTGACTTAAACAAAAACAATTGACGCACAAAACCGAGTTTTAACACGCACTCACTCCGTAATTTAACAACAAAACCAAAAACAAACGTAACTAACAGTGAATTGTAACGTTACAACAACTCGGCAAGTAAAGTTTTTCGACTTTTGTTTATAGTAATTCGCGCGGCAACCTGGCCGAGTTACGGAGAGCAACAGTTTGTTAGTCGTATACAAGCGCGTCGCCTCCTTCGATTTTGTTAGGTTATACTTCTATGTCAGTCGTGCAGTTAAAGACAACGTGTTACGTCGCGTCGCTGCTTCGCGCGCTGTTATCGTCGAAAACTTTTAATCTTGTGTCAAATATCGTCGATAAATAGCGCAAAATCGATCCGAATAACGAATTTAAATCGAAAAAGTGATGTTTTAAGTGTTTGAGTGATTTATTGTGGCAGTTTTTGTGTAAAAACGAGTGCATTCTTCGGTGATTCATCTCGTGACAAGAAATTGTGTACCTACTGTGTCGCATTGTGGATGTATTGGTAAAATTATGTGTGGCGAGTACGAGTGAACTTAGTTTTTTTTCTTCGAAAAGATTATGCAGAGGAATTTCATTTGAGGGCGATAAAAAAGGTAAGTCTCTTTTGTAATTGGACCGCTGTTATGAATACCTAAGCTGAATAAGTAATCTTTTGTTCTATATTTTATTGTTTTGCCGTCAGAAATATGTATAGAATGTTTGGCCATTTAGACATTACGTTTCTTTAAGATAAGAGCGATAAAACGCTTTTGTTTTTTGAAATATTTGTCGGTACTTATGTACCTACCTAATGATTAAAATTTCTAAGAACGGCAACAGGCCAAGTGTACCATAGAGTAATAAAAAAGTAAATTAGGGTGAAATCACCAGGAGTCGGCTGTAATTTGTCTATAAATCTTTTAATTAAAAAAAAAAATCGGACTTCAGAGATTTCGCCAAAAGTATAAAGTATACAAGGTACTTAAAAATTACGGAAATTAGCTTTGGTTCATTTTAATTAAGTTCATCATGCATAAAACAATACAGAATTACTACAAGTAAGTAAAGCAACTGTTTGTAAAAAAAAAATCGATTGTTACTCCTTTCAAAACAGGTTTTTGATAAAAATCTATAGAGGCAGAATAACTTGTTTCCTTTGCTTGATTCATACTGGCACAGCGCCGGATGGCCGGCAGCTGATGACTACACTACAAGCACCTATTATTATTACGAATAGGTATGAATCAGAATCGGATAGACAATAAAACAATATTTTACGACACTAGTGCAAATTATATTAAAATGTCGAATTGCAATTAAACAAAGAAAAACATGTTTTTATTTTTAAATTGGATCTCCTGATGCAGTCATTAAATGAAATTATGTGGGTAAACGAACCGGAAATTTGGAATACTTTTAAGTTTTGCAAACCTAAAGAAAAAAATTGTTTTGCTTGTGATGCTGATAAACTCCGGTTAACTTATCTGACGCAAATTCATAGGTAGGTACTGTCTCCCATTTTTTCAACTTTACTTGTACGGCGTGTAACCTATAAGTAGTCGGACTTTTGATTAGCTGCAGTTAGGGCCTTATCATACTAGCGGTTTGCGAACGGCTGCGTGACGGGGCGGGTCCGCAACGAATGCGTCGCGAACACGCCGCGGCTGCACAGTGAAAAGCGATGGACTAAAGGGAGGCGGGGCGGACGGGCTAGCGTTTGTACGAGACAGTACAAATGGCGTCCACGCTGCTATTCGCGGCGGTCTTGTTGCGCGCCCGCAACGAATTCGCTGCGCATGCGCGGCGTGTTCGTTGCACGCCCGCTCCTCTTTGAGGACGCTCGCAATCCGCTAGTATGATAAGGCCCTAAAATGACACTTCTTAAGGGGGATGCGCTAAGGCAGCCCGCGAAATTCAAATTTTCTTACGTTTTTTGCAGTGTGCAGGTCAGTAACAGGTTGTATATTGATCTAAATATGATTCGCGGCCATAACAAATATGGCTTTACAGAATTACAGAAAGCTACCTTAGCGCATCCATCTTAACAAGAAGTTTTTTTTTTTTTGTTTTCAGAGACATTTTTGATCGAAATTATTGACGAAATGACAGTAAGTTCTGTCATTTTACTGCAGCTAATTAAAAGTCCTAGTATAGACAGGTAGGTTGGAAGGTACCTAAATAGTACCAATTTATCCACAGTACACCCAAACAGGCTCATCAAATCTTAATTTATCGCGTTAATTACCTACGTCTGTGCGATAATAATATCATGTTAATAAGGCAACGAGTCTTATTTTACTTATTTGACACACCTACTCAATAATAATTTATCTTAATCATGTTAGAATAAGTTCAGAAGGATCTAGAGAAAATGCGTAGGTTTAAACCTGAGCTAACAGCGCCTGTCACTCAAAGGAACGTTATCTTGCAGAAACAGGAATCCTTTTTGTGATTCCTAGGTTCACAGGTAGAACCTACCTTTTTTTTTGTGTTGGAAATTATCAAATAACTTCTCCCGCTCTGGGCGGAGCGGGAGAAGTGTCAGACTTTTACTGATTAAAACCCACCCGTGTTCCTTCATTTGCCTGTGTGGCAGGGCCACAATATCCCTTTCGGACAAACTCGCAACCCTGGCAGGAGGTAGTACCTACCTGTGGTATGAGTAATGTAGGCAAGTCATTTTCAACTTGGGAGGTTGACCTGCAAACCTATATTATAGCTGGCTAAATGTGGGTGTGTAAGTACTACAATACACCTCTGCCTACCCCAAAAATACAGGCGTGATTGTAAGTAAAAAATATGGAACGTTCTCCTAAAGTTCGTTTTTTAATCCCAGATACCACCTACCTACCTAATTTGACAGGTGCAAATGTCAAAATCCAAATTCAAAAAACGAACAGCAATCATTTGAAATGTCAAATTAGTCTGTGATTAACAAAATTAACTTTACTTTTATAGGCAAATAGGTCAATGACCCGAGAGCCAATTCTCGCTCCAGTCGCGATGATTTTAAGCATACCTACCTACTACAAGATGTGAAACGAATGAGTTAATGACATTATGTTTCAAGGTCAAATACTGAATGATAACTATTTTTACTCGCGTTGAAGAAAAAAATATTATCATCTGATTTGTTCAACAGAT
Source organism: Tiliacea citrago (assembly GCA_963921375.1). Taxonomy (NCBI): domain Eukaryota; kingdom Metazoa; phylum Arthropoda; class Insecta; order Lepidoptera; family Noctuidae; genus Tiliacea; species Tiliacea citrago. The sequence continues at coordinate 25,059,704 of OY992783.1, forward strand.
TTGTTTTTGTTGGTCGCATACTCTTGATATTATTCACAAAACTTTTAACTGAACAGACAGCTGTACTGCTGGGCTGCCAGGGTTACGAGCCTGTCCGAAAGCGATATCGTGGCCCTGGCACACAGGCATCTGAAGGAACACGGGTGGGTTTTAGTCAGTAAAAGTCTGACACTCCCTCCCGCTCCACCCAGAGTGGGAGAAGTTATTTGATAATTTCCCACCAAAAAAAAAAAAGCTGTACTGCTGGGGAGTTTGTTGCGCTACTCGTTCCCAGCTAAAGCACTAGGAAATGGTGAATGGCGGGCTTTTTGAGGGGCCTGTTACGTAATTTTGACCTTCAAAAAGTACTGATTTTCAGCCTAGTTTTGATTTTGAAACAAATAATAATTTCGGTGATCATTGAGCCGCTTTGAGGCCTGAAGAATCACAAAACATTTAAAAAAATATCTAAACCTATAAACATCATCTGAATTTCACAACATAAAATCTTTTCAATATGAGACATCAACTGTATACTGTTACCTTAGTTCAAAATCTAGCTTCGTCTTTCTAGACTTGATTCAAAACGCTCTGCATTGTTGGTTAGCCATTCTTTTGTCTCACAATCTAAATACCTAGGGTACACGGCATTACCTAGGTATTATAAAGCTCGATATAGGGTTACCAGATCTTGACAAAAAGCCTGGTTTCCATAGAAGAGAACGTCAGGAAGGTTTTATAGCAAACGAAATCCACATTCACTTTGCGGGAAAAGTTAAATTTAATAACCAAATACAAGTTAGTTATTGTTATATAAATATGTTGGTGTTCAACGGTAAGACATTTATTTGTGACTAGCTTTTGCCCGCAGCTTCGCTCGCGTGGATATCGGAAAATATCCCACGGGAACGGACTACCGGGATTAAAATTATCCTATGTGTTAATCCAGTTTATAAACTTTGTCCAAATTTCATCCAAATCCGTTCAGCCGTTTTCGCGCCAATCTGGAACATACTGATACAACCGACAAAAATTCTAAAAACTATATTTTCGACATCAGATCAGGAAGGTACTTAATTTAAAAAAAATACTTTGTTCCATAATAAGTTCGTTACTTAATCTATTTATACAACATTAAGTAGTATTGTTTTTTTTTAAATAAATCTTTATAATAAAATAAAAAATCTACTGTATTTTAAAACAATCAAAAATCCGACCGAAATCTTGCTAGTATCCTAAAAATCCTGAAATCACCGAAATACGGTAACCCTAGGTATATAATGTGTTGCTCGGCAGTCGGCAGTATCGCATATCTAGGCAAGATCTCAGCTTAGCCTAGACTTTATGAACTATTCGCTTCAGTGATATGAACACTGGGTGTTTTGTGCTCCAGGGTATATGTTTACAGGTTGAGTTTACTTTAGGTGTTATAATAATGTGGATGTGATATAGTGAATAAATACTTAGTACCGGAAGACGTCATCACGTCAACGGCTGTGCTGAAGATCACCGCTGAGTCTCTGTCTCGCATAGGGTCGCAGCATTATGCTGAGCGTTGGCCATTTTGCGTGGATGTGAAACATATTTTCCCCAACTTGTTCTTTTTTATTTGTGTCCCCCTTCTTTGCTTCATGTTTAATAGCAAATAAACGTATTTTCTTTCTTCTTTCTTTCTAGTTTAAATATTAAGTAGTTATTTGAAAACTTGACTGCCTCGCTGGTGTAGTGGTCGTTAGCTTCAATGCTAAGCGGAGGTTTCGATCGGGCAAAGTAATAATGGATTTCCCATTAGGATAAATAAATAACTTACCCTAGGGTTAATAAATATGAATTAAGTATTAAATAAAAATAATAATAAGTAAATAAAACAATAATGAATAATAAAAATAAATAAAGGGTTTTTAAAATAGTACTAAATAAATAATAAATGTATAATAATATATAAAACAATAATTATAATTCTTAAATTCAATTGTGTATTAATAAAACTTTATAAATAACTTACTAGCTACTTAACTAAAAATAAAATGTATCACATTAAACACCCAAGGTTCTTCCTCCTCTCTCCTACTTGATCTGGCAATAAGCTCGGTCCACATTTTATTCGATTCGTCAACTGTTGTAAAACTACCTACATCTCTGCACACTCCTTCGGAATACAGGTGTGATGTTTTGTTAAGTCATATTATTATGCAGTGTTTGTCTCACACACGATGATCAAAATTGCAGGATTCGGGGTTTTCATAGAAATCTTCTACCAGTGTCGCATCGCGCCTATCTGCACGAGTATTAATTATTCTCGGTGTCGGATCGGAACCAAATTCCGTGTCGTCAAGACTAAGTTGCGCGGTCATTGAACTCCAACCAACGTCAATCTGTGCTAATGTAGTCTTGGCTTAGTTAGCCTTAGATCATTCACGGCACAAGCAATAGGGGCGATGTTCCCACTGCTGGGACACAGGTCTCTGTGAGAGGGAGCGGGCCGTAATCCACCTCGCGAGCCCAGTGTGTGATTGGTAGATGTCACACGTCTTCGAATGTTTGGTGCTAAGGCATATCGGTTTCCTCACAGTGTTTTTGTTCACCGTAACCGCACAATAATTCATTACGTGGTGAAAAGATTAATTATCTAGGCAGCAACGTGGTTACAGTGTTGACGGCCCAAAGTCTGTCTGAGGGGTGTAGTCGAGTGGAAAACACATACATAACATTATGCCAGTATTACTAACACCTAAGTGTTTAAATACACCCATTTTTCTCCAGATAAATGTTGTATAGAGATATATTAAAATGTATAGAGTGTGACCCGTAAATTGAGCACAAATCCAGACAAGCTACGACTGAGAAGCCCATGCAATGAGGGCCTAGAAAAAGTAACATTCGATTAGCGATAACGCTAGTAGAAATGCCACAAAATGTATGGGGTTGACATAAGCTTTCGAAATGTCACGTGATCATAGGTCAACGAATACAAATTAGCTAGACAATGTTATCATAATTCGATTCCATGACAGGAATCGACAGCGGCGAACGATAACTTCCTTAGAGATGCGAGCAAAGAGGCACTTTTTGACAAGCGTTATCGCTAGTTTTCGATTCGTATAAAGGAATTCGAATCAAAATCTTTGTCAAAAACTGAAATAACGATAGCGATTGTAGAAATAGAATCGTTCCGAAGCGAATGCCCTCTGATCGCAAAAGAAACGCAAAAACTGAACGCAATTTAACAGTTTACCTGACCTGCGAATCTAACCCTGGACCTCACGCTCAGCATTATTACTTACTTGCGATCAATGAAGCACTATTTACTGTACTTTTATTAAGGCGTTGAAATTAATTAAAAGCTAGGGATTATTGTCGTTAGCTTAGTAGCTATAGTACTCGTATTAATTATTTACGTCATTTGATGCTCGATTTTGGGTCAAAACAGTCATTAGTTCAATGCCTTTTTGTGTAGGTGCCTTTTTCATTCAGCTGATGTGCAGTGTAAATTACGTTACCATTAGCTTGGAAAGTAACACTAGCCATTATAAATAGCCACCATTATATTAATATTAGGTAGCTAAATTAACGCTGATGCTGACTAATTAGTCGGGTATCTAATTTAGCGCAGAATATTATTTATGCAACCATTTTATTAACACGTTAAGGGCTCGTGCAGATTGGCGCGATATTGCGGGTGTGACAGGCAGGACAACGCGTGTCACGCCCGCGATATCGCGCTAGTCTGCACGAGCCTTTAGTAGGCTAAGTTCAAAATGTATTTTTAACACTGCATCAAAATGTATTTTTACCTGACTGCCCCAGGAAGAGGGTAATGTTTTGAGTTAAATAGTCTGCTATCACCAACACACAGAGAGCAAACGCGGTGACTGGTGAATTGATAAAAAAAGCTCTTTTCAAAACGGTGAAGGAAAAACATTGTGAGTGAACCGGCATGTCCTAGAACCTAAAATTCGAAGACATGTGACATCCACCAACCCGCACTGGGCCCGCGTGGTGGATTACGGCCGTACCGTATTACCCGTACTCCCATCTCGCAGAAAAGAGGCCTGTGTCCAGTGTGTGTGGCAGTAGAAGGAATTAGAATAAGTTGCTTATAATGTTCTATAAGCAGATTACGCTCATTCCTTCTCTGTATTGGAAGAGGTCTTTGCCCTGCACTTGAACAGTAACTACCTGGTATTATTCTTAGTTCAACAACTACACAAAAACAACTCGTCGGTTAATAATACACACTTCCCAACTACACAATCTAGTAAGAGTTCTCTTGAAACTGTCGATTAAGCCACCTATCTTACAGCAAATTAGATTTTTTCCACACAATACGATCCAGACGCGATGGACACAGTAAAAGAAACGTTCAGAAGTCTACTAAAGTAAAATAAGTTACCTAACGTAGCACACCGGCTAGTTTTCTAATTTTAAACCAGGAATACACATGCTATGTAGTAGCGCAAAAGCATGCTAATTTCGAGCCAATACTACCTAGTAGCACACACGTTATGTTTAAGAAAAGAGTTGGTATGATAATTTTACACACACGGAAAGCATGCTATAAATCAGCATAGTACTTACTAGCAAACAAGCATGCTGTTTAATGGCATGTATATTTCAGCCTTTACCAACTATGAGAAGTAAGTTTGGCAAAAAAAAAAAAAAAAATTAAGGAGCACAATTATGTAACCAATGCAAGCTGCAACCATATAACCATCACCATTATTTCACGTGGACGAAGTCACGTGCAGAAGCTTGTTTTAAATAAGAGGTGAGAAATTAGTTTTCGTTAAGTTCTGAATCAGGTTTACAAAGGGGTCTACTCCGAAGCGATAAACCGCAGTATCGGCCGAATGTTCAGCCGTTTTATGACTTCCATAGTTTCCTTTTTTGACTTTGAGTCCTTACCCGACTTCAAGTCACAGTTTTGACTTTGGCTTATCTCTTCGACTGCCTTTTTTTTTCGCTGTTGCCAGCGATAGTTAGCTGTAGTAAAGAAACGACCGAACATTCGACCGATACTTCGGATTTGTCCGATGCAGCTCAAGACTGCAACCTGAAAGCCTCAAAAAAACCATGACGGTCGCAAGGTGAAACTTCTGTTCCTACGTATTTATTATGTGATCCTAAGGACGCCGCCCTCGCTATCTTACATCCACTAGTTGTAAGTACATAGTATATACATGCATACTACGTTATATACATAGTGTAATTATGTGTTTTGTAGTTGTATTAGAGAATAAACTTGGAAGCTAGGTGCAGACTTGTGGAAGAAACGCGCATCTAATCTAGTAAACATTTTCTAAAATGGAGGTATGATTTTTAATTTTATTCAAAGGTTTCTTCGGAAATTTCTCAAAGGCTAAGAATCCTGCGGCGTGCAGAATATTTCATAGAATAAGGAATAAGGATAATTAAAGGCTGTTGGGGGTGATATCAACTTCAAAAGTTTTTCTACTTACGTGTTCTCTGTCTACCCTTGAGCTTGAAGGTTCAAATTATTTGGTTGTTAACTTTTTACTCCATTTTGGTTGCTATCTTTGGCCATTAACACACGGCACCGCGCACCGCCGCGGTAGGCGGTGAAGCGGATCTCATGTCGCATTGGCCTCTAACAAATCCGTTGTTGCCTAAGGCCATTAACACACGGCACCGCGCACCGCCGCAGTAGGCGGTGAAGCGGATCTCATGTCGCATTGGCCTCTTATAAATCCGTTGATGCCTAACACACGTATACCGCCCGACCGCGCGGTCGAGCGATGCTCTCACCGCGGCGGTGCGCGGTGCCGTGTGTTAATCGCCTTTCTCGTAAGAAACTGACAGCCTCTCATTATACTACACACCTTATTTAAATACTGAAATTATGGCTGACTTTATCGGTCGATAAACACCTCATTCAATCAGTAATTATTTAGTGTTATGTGTCAGACAAAGATATAAATGTCTAGATAGACAGTCAAAGCTGTGAACTCGTCGAAAAAAAATGCGTCCAACTGAATGACCCCAAAATGCACGCAGTCTAGAATATAGGCTCGTACAGACTGGTGCGATATCGCGGGCGAGACAGGCACCGAAAAAAAATATTGTGCTACCAGTGCCGCGTCGCGCCCGGGATATCGCACCAGTCTACGAGCCTTAACACAATGCCGTGGCGTGAGTGTAAAGGCGTCTACATACTGGCGCGACGCAACACCGGTATAACAATTTCCTTGAATTTTTCATAGAAATTGTTCTACCGGTGTCGCGTAGTGCGACAAGTCGTGCCAGTATGTAGAACCCTTAAGACGTAGCTGGCACGCACACCAGCATAACAAAGTTGGCCTGTTTGTTTTATTTTTTTGCAGTGCGTCACTATCTAAACAAATAAATAATCAAAGGTGTTATAATATTCTTTTTATTTATTTTCTTATTTTTAAACCATCCATACCAGGGGTAAGTAGGTATGTTAAAGAGACACTACCTGTAGCAACATCAGCATCATCTCCTGCCCTATCCCAATTTATTTGTGGGCGGCACAACATTTCTTTTTTCCATACTTCTCTATTCGTTGTCATCTCGGGAGTCACCCTCTTTCGATCCATATCATCTTTCACACAGTCTATCCATCGTTAACTCCTGTAGCAATACTAAATAATATTGTACTCTGCTAGATTCTATTCAACAAATCCATAATAAAAGTCCTCGTAACAAAAAAAATCTCTGCTCCACACAATGAATGCAATACCCTATGTAAAATTTCAACATTTATATCTGTAACTTTTATGGTGTACATAATAAAGAGTATTCTATTCCATTCCATTCTAATGACTTAACACGCTTTTTGCCGATCACGTAACCGCAAAAAGGCGTGAAAATACGGAAGGAAAATCGTAAGACTGATACTTAAGGAAATGGGAGGCCTTCCTTCATGCTCCACTTAGTTACCCTACACCTGATTACACGATCTACAAGATGTGTGAAAGTAGATACTGCATGTACTGGGGCTTAAATACTTAGAGTCTACAATGCCTCAAATTGTTTAGCGTGATCCTCCGTTATTACGAAAATATAATACTGGAGTATTCATTTTGAAATAAATATATGGTCAAGTTGAGGATCAATGTTGAATACTATGTTAGTCAAAGTCAAAGTCAAACCATTTATTTCAAATAGGCACATTGCAGTGCCTCTTGCACTTTTGAACGTCAAAATTTACAAAAAAAATAGTATTGATTCTAGTTGGTATTGGTTCCAAAAGGTAGTTTCGTATGGAGAAGAATGGGCAAGAAACTCCACCGGTACTCTTTTAAAACTGTTTTACAATATTTTGTTTGATTACATTAATTATATATGAAGACGATGCACCTAGAATAAAATTACTATACCATAATAGGTAAAACGAATTAAAAACTAAGCAATGAAAAATAACTTAATTATTAGATAGATACATGTTGTTCACATATTTACAAACATCGTAAAAGTATGTTTTTCTAAAAAAAAAAATTATAATAAGTCAGTGTGTGAGTATAGGTTATCACAGAATGTAAAATCAATATCATAAAAATAACAGATTTTACCATAAAAATAGCAACCAGTTTGATTTTGTCTAGACCCTAGATTGTCCTATGGAGCTGGACCAGCATGTTTCCAAGCATTCCTGTCTTGGATATAATCCTCTAACTTGTAATATGTCAGTAGGTTTAATAATGTTAAAAAGTAATTTAGAACTAAACTTATTATATATTTATTATATATTATATTTAAACAATGCTTGGCTCTATTAAACAGTTAACACAACAGCACATTAGACTAGTTTTTGCTTACAGTCAAGTTAATTCAAAAGTATCGTAATCATTTTAAATTTCGAAACTGCTGAAAATCAATTAAAACTTGCTTACAAATTCATATTAATACTACTTACAACATCACGCCTGTTATCCCCGAAGGGATAGGCAGAGGTATAACTACCGAATTAGCAAGCTTTTTTGTCTACGCAAACAAACTATGTTATGTACGTAAGTAATATTTAAGTAAATTTTTAATTTAAGACCTACATTATAATTTTAAAACAATGTTTGAGTTTATGCTTTGTATTCATCTCAAAATATGACAATTCACGGAATTTTACTGTTGGCTTGGCACACACAAAAAATCAGACTGGCTTTGTTTAAAAAAAGGTTTGGGCCCAGTGTCATAAAAATAATTGGAGAACCTTACTAATTCCGCACGTGGACTTTTTAAATACATACCTGATGTAATACATTTTCGTTTTTACTTTGGTCTTTGACTGATAATAGACTGTAAATAGGATATCGGAATCACTAATATTAAATATTTATAATTTTAACTTCATTAAACAATAAGCAATATGTAGTCGACATTTCCTATCTGACTACCCCTGAAAAGAAATGGCGAAACAAACTCAGGGGTCAGTCACTCTTAAAGTCCAGACATAATCTTAGTCAGCCCATATGAGGACTAAATACCACACAGATTGAGTGGAACTGTCCGGGGAGCGCAAGCATTTGTCAGTAAACGTGGAGCTCAACGACTCGACAATACCAAAGAAAGGACATTTGGGTAGGCCGCATAAAGTACTCAAACTGCCAGCCCAACATTAGGGGGCTCGCCCACGGCCGATTTTCGCGGCGATTTTTGTGTATTCTTTCTGACAAAAATCGCCGAGCAAATCGCTCGTGGGCGGGCACCGTAAAACTAACAGAGAAAGAAAAAAAAAATGATCCATTTGATTTTAAACAAACAAATTAAAATTAAATTAAAACTTCTTATCAGTTCATTGGTCACACGCCGTGTGTTAATTAGGTTTGTCATTATCATTCATTATAAATTACTTACACTACATACTAGTAAATAAACCTGTATATTAGTCACTGATAAAACTGGAATTTGTTATCAACCATCTCATTTTCTATAATAATGCCTATAACAATCTACCTAGCCTTTTCCCCAACTATGTTGGGATCGGCTTCTAGTTTACCCGGATGTAGCTGGATACGAGTATTTTACATGGAGCGACTGCTTATCTGACCTCTTCAACCCAGTTACTAAGTAACACGATACCCCTTGGTAAGACTAGTTGTCAGATTTTCGGGCTTCTGACTACCCGTAACAACTGTGAAAGATCAACAAATAACAGCCGGGACCAACGGCTTAACAGAAATAAAAATAATTTATCATCGACTGTCAAAGATCTACGAATGACAGCCAGGACCATGCTTACCGTGCATTCCGAGGCACGGAGGGGCTTGGTATTTTATGGATGGTTACACATCCACGAACCGACCTCAGCCAGCTTTGCTTATTATTTAGCCACGAGCTCCTATAAAATAACACAATATAACCTTCTGTATTTTGTCTTTTGTCGAAGTGTGTGAATAAATGAAAAGTAACCAGTTCAAAAGATGCCTAGGGTTATTTGCAAGTCTAAGATAGACCTAAAACTTAAGGAGATTGTCTCGTCTCACCATGTCTCGCATCACTGAATGAAATCGATTACTTATCGCATGAATCAAAGGAGATTCGATTTCGCTCAATACTCCTATCGGCTTGTAATGCCGCACGGGTCGATCGATCAGATTAAGCTACGCTTGCCGCGGCTGGTCCGTGGATGGATGACCATCTTTCATCAAGACCCCCCGTGCCTCGGAAAGCACCTTAAGCCATTGGTTCTGGCTGTAATTCGTGGATCTTTGAAAAATCAGCAATACAACGATCTAAGTTTATGGAATCCTATTGAATGACTATTTCATCAATAGTCATTCAACAGGATTCTACGAAGAGAGTTAGTTGTATTGCTGATTCTTATGATTATAATTCTGTAAAGCCATATTTGTTACGGCCGTGAATAAGATGTAGATCAACATACAACTTGTTACTGACCTGCAAATTGCAAAAAAGTAAGAAAATTTGAATTTCGCGGGCTACCCAGATGCTTTCACCTTAAATGAAAGTTCCTTAAAGACCAAACCGTAACCGTATTTTTTTTTTGTAGTTATTGAAACATTTTGCATTTTGTAAATAATCAAAGCACTTAATTTTAAGCGGCGCTACGAACTGGCGTCCACAGGTTCCTCCATTTTCTGGTTCATTTGTTTATTTTCGAACAGACCATAATGTACTACCCAGAGTGCGAAAAACATGACAGTATCGTCACTTGTGCAGACTACTTCCATCCATATTTAGAAACAACATGGTTGTTTTATTATGGAAACCAGTCCAACCATGTCACCAATCATTTACCACACTAGCTGCTGCCCGCGGATTCGTGCGTGTAGCTTTTTCTAAAAAAAAAAATCTATCTGCCAGTGAAAATCCCGTCAAAATCGGTCCAGCCGTTTCTTTTTTTTGTAACAAAATACTGTAAGTATATACTTTCATATGCATTTAGACATTACAAACAGACACTTCTCTTCTCTCTTGGTTTCTTTGAATGATAAGATCAGGAATGAAGTTATCCGGAAGAGAACCGGAGTTACCGACGTAGCCTGCAGAGTAAGCAAGCTGAAGTGGCAGTGGGCTGGCCATGTTTGTCGAAGGACCGATGGCCGGTGGAGCAGACGAGTCCTGGAGTGGAGACCACGTATCGGCAAGCGTAGTGTGGGGCGCCCCCCAGCTAGATGGACCGACGACCTTAAGAAGGTGGCTGGGACAGACTGGATGCGGAAAGTGGAGGACAGGGTGTTGTGGCGCAGCCTGGGAGAGGCCTATGTCCAGCAGTGGACTGCGATAGGCTGAGTTGATTGAAACAGACATTTCAATTTTATTTATTTGTGTAGATTTAAAGCCATACAATAATCCCTTAACTGCACATACTTGTATGTAAGTCAATTCTCATCACAACCACGCTATTCTCTCCACAACATCGTTACAAACTAGTTAGTCGAGTTTAGTCCTGTTTAGTTCAACGGCTATACGACTTGTTTTCCTAAAATAAACGCCCTAACTAGACACTGACTAAATAAGGCGTGTACTGTGTCAGACTGACTATTTATCTCGGTATCCATCAACGTGACTATTTATGGAACATCCCTAGAATAGATTATCAGTAGCTTAAGTAAGGATTATGTTACTTTGAACGTAGGGATGCTTTTAATAATCAAATCTGTGTGATTCTTTCTTCAAAAGATCATTTCAGATACGGATCTACATGATCTGACCAAGATTATGTCTGGACTTTAAAAGAGACTGTGACCTCAGAGCTTGTTTCGGTCCTTCTTCTCAGAATAGTCGGGTAGGAAACACAGAACTCATCTAGTTGTACAAACCTACTTACTTACAGAAATTAAATCATGTATCAAACTTATACTTAGCTTTACAATTTAGCTTGCAAAATGCCATAATTTTATAAGCAAATTCTGGACAAATTCCTCTTGGCTGGAACGGAACGAGTACTCTCTCTCAAATACAAAGTTCTAACTGCATGAAACTTTGTGTACTCGTCTCCTGAAGTCCTGACTCCATTCTGATGACAGTGCTTTAATTTGGAAGAATGGTCCTGAAGGCCCATTCCCGTAATTAAAAACGTTCTAAATCTAGTGGCAATCTCATCTCAACGACAATCAGTGTCAAAAACCCCATACAATTTTTGACAGATTGAGAGACAGACTGAAATTAGAACAGGAACGATCTTAAACATACGGGAATTGTCCCTCAGTCAGATCGTCTCAGGAACGTCTTAGTTATTTATTTATTTAAATCACAATTATAACACCGCCTTAGATGAGTCTGTGAATAGACTCATCTAAGGCGATGTTATAAGTGACAAACTCTACTTACACAAATTTATACAAAATAAATGACCACATTCACACACACAGGACAGAGGAAAATTACACACAATTAAATTACATTTTTTTTTTAACATGACAACTTTTACACATTTTTTTTTTAACACATGTATTCGTATACCTTGCCAGAATGTAATTTCCAAAACGGGTCTAATGGACGTAGGCAAGAACCCAGCCAGGCTCAAATAGGATTGGGCGGGTCACGTCAGCACGGTGACCGCTGGGCAAAAGTCTCCACACAATGAGTACCTGAAAATGGACGGCGTCACTAGGCCAGAAAGAGGTAGCAGGGTGACCAAAGGGTCTACTCCGAAGCGATAATCCGAAGTATCGGCCGAATGTTCGGCCGTTTTATAACTTCCAAAGTTTCCTCTTGACTTTGAGCCTTTACCCGACTTCAAGTCATATTTTTACATTTGACATTTGACGGCTTATCTCTTTGACTGTTGTTTTTTTATCTTTCGCCGTAGTTTACCATAGTTAGCCGTAGTTAGAGAATACAATCCCGAGCATGTTTTTCAATCCCGGGCTTACGGGATTTTTGAAGCCTTTTCCCGGGATCCCGGGATTAGACTATGTGGTTTCTAATTGGGCTAAAATAAAAAAAACACGAGTAATTAAAAAAAAATGTCTTTAATGTCTTTGCACAACACAAATCAGAATAATAATAAGAAAAGAAAAAACACAAACCAAAAAATACTATACTTTTGCAAGAAATTAAAAAACAGCACAAAATAACTATTTAGAATTTCGAAAATATAATCGCAGAAATATCAAAGCATCCAATGTTTGACTTCCGAGCCTGCTTCGTAGTTTATTGCCAACATAAGCAGCAGCTGAAAACGCTCGTTCAGCTTCTACGCTGGTTGGAGGAATAGACAATAGATACTTATATGCTGTTTCTAAGTGATATCCACGAACACCTCCATTTTCGAACAGGCTCATTTCACGTCTAGTACTATTTGCCAACCAACTATTTTTTACTATTTGGATTTCATACTCTTGTTAATTTCCAGCTGTAACTTTTCCTTTAATGTCAATTGGGGTTGGGAGGTTTCTGACCTTAGCTCATCATCTGTTTGTGATCCTGACCTTGCTTTTTCTTCCGTGTAATCTCGACTATTAAGTCTTTTAACAATACTCTTTATTTGCTTCCTCACTAAAGCCTGTGTCGGAACTGGAAATAAGTCGTGCCATTCGAAATCCGATAATAACCGATTTTCAACATCCATTCGTGGATTTTGTAAATAATTTAACACGCCAGTTAAATCATCACTTCGTCGTTGCTTTATACGTTCCACTAAGGATGTTTTAATTTTTTTGGCAAGTGCTGAGTTTTTGCTAGACAGTTGTTTTATAAGAAATTTCAAAGCGGCATCAGCTGTGCATAAATTAGCATCTCGCCGACAGATTGCTTCTACTGTCAATTTAATTGGGGTCAGCACATGAACAATTTTATTTACCAATTCAAAATCAACATTTTCTAAACGAATTGGATGATTGAGATCTATAAGAGCTTTTTGAATGCATGCTTTTAAAAGATAAAATCGCTCCAGCATTGTTAAAAGACTATTCCACCTGGTTTTACAGTCCAAAAGAAGTGACAACTCTTTTCCATGTTCAATTTTCACATATTTTTGAAGTACTGTTTCATTTTTCAATGGAGATCTTTTGAAATACACTACAACTTTGCGGATTTTCTTTATCAGCTCATTAATATTTTCATATTGTGTTAACTCTGGTACGTGTTCTGGCGCAAGATCATTTTGTGACATTACGATTAAACCTGATTCTGGACAGTCTAAGTCTTCTAAATGGTGTTCATCATCGCTGTCGTCCATATAATCAACAGTCACAGCTGGTTCATTTATAGTATCATCTGAGGTAGGGCTATCTTGCAAATTATTATGTTTTTCATAAAGCACATCACAGATCGCCAAATTGATACCATGTGCGAGACACAGTTGTTGTTCAGTGCAAATAAGCCGCCCCACCTTTATCATAACATTCGGTCCATCGGTTACAATAGCCACGATGTCAGTTTCTAGGGAAATGTCAAATTTACTTAGACGCTCTTGCAATATACGAAGACAATTTTCAGCTGTCATACTATCGTAAATAGGAACAAGTCCTAAGTTCCAAAATTTTTTATATGAATGAACGTTGACCGCCATGTATCGTTTATTGGAAGTTGAAGCCCACTCGTCGAAAGAAATACTAAATCTTTCACCTGCACTTTTCAAATGTTTTAATTCTGCAGTTACTTGCTATCTGATTTTTTCACTGTAATTCATAACACGTTTTCGAACAGTGACGGCTGACTTTGGTAAATCCGTGTATTTTGCTAAGAGCAATTTTCTCAAATCATCTGAGGTTATGAATACACTGAATAGAAATCGCATCTAATGCAATCATTCTTGCCAAAATATCATCCAGGCTATCGGCGGCACTTTTAGGAAAATAATTATCTAACTTTCGCTTGGCTGGCGGCGGTGCTATGTTCAGATTTTCAGAATCTTGATGTTATGTTTTGATAACAAATGTGTATGTAATCCCTTAGTTGATCCACCCAAAGTCTTGAGGATGGCTGGGCATCGCTTACATTTAGCACTATTACCGTCCTTCTCAACTAAATAATAACTCCACACTGACGTCGTATCACTGTCTTTTTTATGTCTAACAAAGTCTCCCGCCATTTGAAATACTTAATTTCAGATAATTGACTTTTAAATTTTAATGACGTAGCCTACGTAACCCGTCGTCACTGACGTAGCCTACGTAACCCGTCACTGACAGAACAATAAATGAAAAAATAAAACCTATTGCATATTTATACTTTCGTACAGGGAATCCCCGACCGACGGGAAATACCCGCAACAATATTATGATATGAGATGATCGTGTGATTGTTGGTTCGTTGGGGAATTACCTTAAAGAGTATTGTATTAAAGTATTCCGAGTGGGGAAGTCCCTTCTAAGTTCTACGACAAACATATTATTAGGACTGTACCTGTGTAGTAAATAGTGGGTACCTACGTATTGTACGAGTTGCTTTTTGTCGTAATGTATTAAAATAATCTAGGCAAGGTTATTTTCAAGGCGCAACGGACTACGGAATACAAACTAGACTTGTTTGTGGCAATCCCGAAAATCCCGAGGTTAGCCAAGTACAGTCCCGGGATTTTCGGGGCCAGAAAACGGTCGGGATCCCGGGATTGTATTCTCTACTCAAGACCCATAAATATGGGTAATTGATTGACAGCAAATAGTTAATATCGGCACCTACTCCATATATTTTACATGATTACGGTCTGAGCTCTACAGCATTTATGATCAGTGATGTTTATGATGCCTGTTGGTCCCAGTCAAGACTCCAGACAATAAGTAAGTCCAGTAAGTCTTCAATAAGTTATTATCTAATCTCTCTAAGTTGCCTAGTGGCCTTCTAATGTCACAGTTTGACTGTAAAACTGTGACATTAAGCATAAGGGACATCAAGCATTATAATGCTTGTTACTTGAGTTAAGTATCTCAAGATGGACGGTGTCTTGAGCTAAGTATCTCAAGACGGTATCTTGAGCTAAGTATCACAAGACCCATAAATATGGGTAATCTCAAGATGGTGTCTTGAGCTAAGTATCTCAAGATGGTGTCTTGAGCTAAGTATCTCAAGACGGTGTCTTGAGCTAAGTATCTCAAGACGGTGTCTTGAGCTAAGTATCTCAAGACGGTGTCTTGAGCTAAGTATCTCAAGACGGTGTCTTGAGCTAAGTATCTCAAGATGGTGTCTTGAGCTAAGTATCTCAAGACAGTGTCTTGAGCTAAGACCTCCCAACCCCAATTGACATTAAAGGAAAAGTTACAGCTGCAAATTAACAAGAGTATGAAATCCCCAGATCCTGAAGTACAAGTACAAAATGAATTGGGGTTGGCAAATAGCATTAGACGTGAAATGAGCCTGTTCGAAAATGGAGGAGTTCGTGGATATCATTGTACAGACGCCAGCAGGTCAAGCTACCCGAAACTGTCAAATTTTCCCAATCAAACTTGAACCCTATGCTGTAGGGGTAAAGTTGAAAATCTATTAAAGAAATTTCACAGATTGTAGTAGCTTGATGTGCTGGCGACTGTACATATATAATATAATTACCTACAGTACACAGTATATTACTTTTGTATTATATAATGCAATGGCCTGTTGGTCCCAGTCAAGACTCCAGACAATTAGTAAGTCCAGTAAGTCATCAATAAGTTATTATCTAATCTCTCTAAGTGGCCTAGTGACCTTCTAATGTCACAGTTTTACCTTTGTACGGGTGATTGGGACATCAATGCTTTACAAGCATTATCTCAAGATACTAGGCATAAAATAATAAATTGTATCTTGAGTTATGTATCTCAAGATGGTGTCTTGAGCTAAGTATCTCAAGATGGTGTCTTGAGCTAAGTATCTCAAGACGGTGTCTTGAGCTAAGTATCTCAAGACGGTGTCTTGAGCTAAGTATCTCAAGACGGTGTCTTGAGCTAAGTATCTCAAGACGGTGTCTTGAGCTAAGTATCTCAAGATGGTGTCTTGAGCTAAGTATCTCAAGACCCATAAATATGGGTAATTGATTGACAGCAAATAGTTAACCTAACCTACCCCATATATTTTACATGATTATGGTCTAGAGCTCTACAGCATTTACGATCAGTGATGTTTATAATGTAATGACCCCAGTTAAGACTCCAGACAATAAGTAAGTCCAGTAAGTCTTCAGTACAGTTCCTTTGTACGGGTGATTGGGACATCAATGCTTCACAAGCATTATCTCAAGATACTAGGCATAAAATAATAAATGGTATCTTGAGTTAAGTATCTCAAGATGGTGTCTTGAGCTAAGTATCTCAAGATGGTATCTTGAGCTAAGTATCTCAAGATGGTGTCTTGAGCTAAGTATCTCAAGATGGTATCTTGAGCTAAGTATCTGAAGACCCATGAATATGGGTAATTGCTAACTTAAAGTTTAAACTTTAAGGGGGATTTGATAAGGCTTTTCAAACTGAATATTAGTAATAATAGCAGAGCAACAATAATTTCATCAATTATCCTCAAAGATTAACTTGAAGCCCATCTCCCATGCTCTTTGAAAGACTGGTGATTTTCATTTATTACACAAAATTAAAACTCTAAAAGCAGGCTTAGCATGATGCTTTCTATTTCTACTCTATTGTAGAATAGAAATCGCTTGTCTATCTTTCTTCGTAGAAAACTGTCAGCTGTCTACACAGAAGCGTAATTTTTATCTACTTTAAAACACTTCTCTACGGTTCTCATGCTAAGCCTATGGAACCAGGAATGGTTGGTTAAGTTTCTTTTAGTACTAACCTAATAAGCAATGTGGAGATATGAATAAGCAGTTTTTTATACACGTATAAGATTTTGCAATATCAGGTGGCGATGACAAAGATAGGGTCAAAGTAGGTCTAGCAAAGTCTCCCGCCATTTGAAATACTTAATTTCAGATAATTGACTTTTAAATTTTAATGACGTAGCCTACGTAACCCGTCGTCACTGACGTAGCCTACGTAACCCGTCACTGACAGAACAATAAATGAAAAAAATAAAACCTGATTTGCATATTTTTACTTTCGTACTGGGAATCCCCGACCGACGGGAAATACCCGCAACAATATTATGATATGAGATGATCGGGTGATTCCCCTGTTGGTTCGTTGGGGAATTACCTTAAGAGTATTGTATTAAAGTATTCCGAGTGGGGAAGTCCCTTCTAAGTTCTACGACAAACATATTATTAGGACTGTACCTGTGTAGTAAATAGTGGGTACCTACGTATTGTACGAGTTGCTTTTTGTCGTAATGTATTAAAATAATCTAGGCAAGGTTATTTTCAAGGCGCAACGGACTACGGAATACAAACTAGACTTGTTTGTGGCAATCCCGAAAATCCCGAGATTAGCCAAGTAAAGTCCCGGGATTTTCAGGGCCAGAAAACGGTCGAAATCCCGTTGTATTCTCTAGCCGTAGTCAAGAAACGGCTGTACATTCGGCCGATACTTCAGTTTTATGTTCGGAGTAGACTCCCTGGACGCGTACCGTGAGCTCTGGTTCGAGTAGGCGCGGGAAAAGAGTTCCTGGAAGGACTTGGGGGAGGCCTTTCCCCAGCAGCGGGAAGGTACTTATAGCCAAAGTAAAAAAAATATAAAAAAATAACTAGCGTTCCGCCCGCTTGTACTTTCTCACACAAAATCTGTCCCCTATTTTTTCATATATAAAATAGCCTATGACATTCAGAAATAATGTAGCTTCCTTAGTGAAAGAATTTTCGGAATAGGAACTGTAGTTCCGTAGATTATACCCCGACATACAAACTCAAAAAGTATAAATATTATTATTATACTAAAGATAATGACCACGTGCAAGACATCACTTCCGTTACTTCATAAGGCTATCATAACTAACAACGTCCAATTTCTTTCCGTAAAACATGCTTGCGCGCAATTTGATCATACTACCTTGCTTATCGTTATTACTTATTTCCTGCTGTTTATCATGAGTTGTGTCTCTAAGACTCAAACGGTGATTCGGTTATTAAAGGCTCGTACAGACTGGCGTGATATCGCGGGTGCGACAGGCAGCGCGACCCTTGCCAGCGTAATATAATTTTATTTGTCAAACCATGCGTACTCTATACATGCAAATAATTGCATATTTGCATTAAGCATGCAGGATGTCAAAATATATTTATATTTCGTACGTACATGTTTCACCCGTAAGGCGTATAATTTACAAAAATACAAAACTAAATTAACTATAAAATAAAAACTAAAAAATTTCAACTGTACGGATTTGTAATGCGATCAACAGTTGATTTTAAAAAGCCTTCTTCTTACATTTGCTTGTATAAGTCTCTAGTACGCTCTCAACTGGAGTATGCCGTGTCCGTCTGGAGTCCATACTACAAAAAGTACGTTGAAATGATTGAGTGTGTTCAATATAGATTCCTGCGTACCTTACATTATAGATGCTATGGATATTATTTGCCATACCAAGATTTACTTGCAAAGTATAAGCTCGCAAAACTTGAAAATAGACGTAAGTACTTAGAAGCCATGAATTTATATAATATTGTCAGAAATAAATTTGATTGCATGGAACTGTCCAACATGATATGCTATGCGGTTCCTAGGACAATCCACAAGCGAAAGGTTCGCGCTGGCAGATTATTTTCAGTGGGCACTTGCAAGTCCAACTCTGGCTTGCGTTCGCCTGTTCGCAGAATGGTTGATTCCTACAATAAGACTTTTGAACCTATAGACATTTTTGCATGTTCTCCTCATAGATTCAAAAGTCTTATACTTAAGGAGCTTTCTTGAATATTTTTTATTATATATAAATACATCTATATCTCAAACACGATACTTGTTATATAAGTTAGAATAATATTAAATCTTCTATTTGTAACCCTAGCGATTATTTTCACTGCATTGTATCCTATTGTTAATCTGTGAACAGCGTTGTGGGCTGCAATATTGTCTATAAGTTTTGTGTATTTCTTGTTTCTATGTTTTATATTGTAGCTGTTTGTTGTTCCTTTTGAATAAAAAAAATAAAAAAAAAAAAATTACTAAAGGCACTTCAATCCAAGTACATACTCGTAATAGTCAGTAATAAAACATTGATAAGTCGGTAAAATAAATTAATCATAATAATGTCACAAAAATAATCACAAATATATCACACGTGTGTATTTTTGACATTGTTTAACTATCGTAATAAAGTGTTCTGTGTCTTTTGGCGCCTGATTGACATTGATAGAGGGCCGTTGTTGGTAAACATTTTGTGAAGTGGACACAGAAATTGTATTGATAAAACAAGATGGCTGCGTTAGTTCTGATTTTGACCACGCGCCAAAAGAACCATAATAGCTTTGTAAACATTTTGAACTGCGATTAAGTAACCTTGATCTCAGTCTGCCCTTGTTTCGGCGCGTCTTTGATAGATTATAAGTGAGATACGCAAAGCTGGCGCCATCTTGTTTATAAATCTAAAATGACGTGGCTAACTCTGTTGCTTGGTTTTTGAGATGTGGGTCGGGGGTTCTATTCTTGCACGAAACAAACTACAGGTCTTGGCTCTTGTGTATTAGTGCCCGCGAGTTTTTAGGTCTGTAAGAAGACACCTACTTCCTCGGGGAGTACGGGCTGAAAATTTTTCAGCGTTCATTTGTTTCTTGAATAGTGCACCTTGATGTTGATAACTTGCCTGCAAATTCCACTGATTTGTTAAGGCTCGCGAAGTGGCGACGCGACGCGACTCCGGTAGAACAATTTCTAGACAACTTCATGGAAACTGTTTTACCGGAGTCGCGTCGCGCCTGTCTGCGGGAGGAGCCTTGACATATACAATACCTACATTTATCCAGTAGATATGTATACAAGCTCAGCTACAAAATTGCATCACACATTCAAGTTGCTAACTAGTAACTAGTGTAACTAGGTAGTTACTCAGTACTGAGTGTGCTGATAACTGTCGCCTTTGTTATGTTAAACACTTGATTGCGAAATGTTAATTTATATTACATACATACATACGTCTTCATAAATACATACATGCAAAACCTCACTGCTTCCCATGGGGGTAAGCAGAAACTACAGAACGCCACCTGCTACGATTCTTACATAAGTACTCCTTTTACTTCGTTTATACATCTGATCATGCACGCACGCCGGTTGCGAGTACTACGCACCTTTTTTTTTTTTTTTTCGCTGCCGGGTTGGTAAATCCTCATGGATGTCCTCCGTCCTGGGGCGAGCGGAGGGATCTGCCAGACTCTTACTGACTAAAAACCACCCCAGTGTTCCCTTCCTACACTTGCACCGGGGATCTTGGGATCTGTTATTACTTCCGTGCCCCCGGCTAGTGCCGGCCCGCCTCCGCGGGCCACCTCAAGTCTGGGAGGTGTTGGACTCCCCGCGCCGCCACCTCGGGTCTAATGGGATAGTCCGCCGTGCCTGGACCCATTTAGGGGGCCCGGAAAAGGGCATTCATTACCGGCCCTCTGCCGACGCCCAGTGCGCCAGCTGCGGGCCGGGTGAGCGGACGACATCTCCCGCTCCCTTTCCGCAGCCTCGTTCTGCGACACGACTGTTTCGCAGAAGGATACCACCGCGTCCCAGGACTCCTCGCTGCCGGCCATCGACTCGACCACGGCCGGCAGCGACAGGTCACTACCTACTTCTGAGATGAGGGCACGGCGAGACTCCTCCCATGCGGCACTGCCAGCTCTGCCAGCGTATGCCGCGCCGTGTCCTCCCGGCAGGGGTACTATGCACCTGACCTTACTGAAGAACATCACCAATAAGATCACTATGTCCTTCTCCGGCCTCACCTCCCGGCGTTTCCACTCACATTTGCCTTGTAAATATAACTTTTGTTAGTGGCCTTTCATTCATCCTCTCAGCATGACGAAACCATCTAAACATACCTACTCTTTCAAATGTTTGTCCACTTTAAGTCTTCTTCTCTTATCTTTTAATATTCGTGACATTTATAGACAGACATCTGGTGCATTAAAATAGCCTCCACAAGGGGTGATATTGTCCCCTGGGCACCCGCTACCAAATTGCTGATTGGTTAATAATTCACCACGGCCGCGGCATGAGCAGCATCATTATTGCTTCTTGCCTATACAAACGAAAAAATAAAAGAAACAGTTTTGAAGTGAAAACTGCTTTAGGCGCGTTGAGCACTTTTTGGGTGAACAAAAATCATGGAACTCTCGTCATCGTCACCGAACGCTAGTTTTTTCACTTCTATCGGCAGTCCCCAAAGACTGCCCCGCATGTTTTTTTAATTTTTTTTATTGTCGCACATGCGTATGAAAAAGATTAGTTATGAAGCATTATGAAGATTCATAAGAAGCTTCTTTTAATTAAAAGTGGACAGTAATGACGGTTTGTAAATGTCTGACCGACGGCAATCGTACCCAGGACCTCGTGCTCAGCCATAGAATTTATATAAAAAAACAGCCGTCTGCCAGTGTGGTGATTATTATCTTAATTCCTTTTTTGACCATTCTTTTAAGTAGTCAGTCGGAGCTCATACTTAGGGAGAGTTATAGTTTCTTGTTATAGATTGAACAGAGTTCAAAATGGCATGTCTCCAAGTTTTTATATTGTCAAGAAGTAGGTAGTGGATTAAGTACTTCGGCACATTGACAAGTTCGCTAGCCTTTTGCTAACTCAAAAATTTACTTTAACTTCGTTATGCTGCGTTCACAACGCTAGAACGAAAAATATCGGAACAGAGAATGGATAAGCGGATAAGTGGCGCATTTAATAAACGCTTGCAAGTTAACATAAGGCCTTTTTCATTTAGCGAAATGTTCATTATTATTTAATTAAGGATTAAGTTGGATTCTTAGATAACTATGGTCTTCACAAAATGTTTACACATGCATGTAGCCTTAAAATTGACCCACAGCCTCATTCGCCGAACATACTGTTTTCACATTATTAATTCTATGATTTCACGCCCCATGCGTCAGATTCTAATCTTGAACCTGTGCAACTACCTATGAATATTCACGCTGGCTTTCCTTTAATGGTAAACAGACTAAACACTACGTATCTGCCAAGGCACCGAAAAGACAAACAACATGTTTTGAATGCTTCCTCTTACTTACTCATTAGGGTTCAGTATGTCTGAATGAAAAAACGGAACTCTTATAGGATGACTTATGTGTCCGTCTGTCACAGCTAATAAGCTCCGAATTGAACCGAATTTAGACCGATTAAGTTGAAATTTTGAAAAACGTATGAATTTCTGTCACCCAAATACAAACGAATAACGTAAACAAATGAATTTTGAATATGGGGTTCACTTTTCGGGAGCACATTAGAAAATTTTAAAAAAAGTTTTGGAAACTGTATCGAGTGACATATCAAATGAAAGGGCTTGCGAGGGTCTCAATTTAATAATTATAATTTTAAAATAAATACTTTTAAAGTTATTTAATAAAATACTTAAATACTGAGCCCAAAAATTTAGTAAAAAATACAGAAACTAGTTCTTTAGTTATAGATTACAGGAAAACCTGTAAGAAGTCTATGGTCTTAAAATAACATGGCAAATCTCTCAATATTGTGTGTACAAACTTACATAAAATTTGCGGTTGGAATGTATGGGAGAACATGTTTTTCAACTACAATGCTAAGTTTGTTCTTCGGATAAATTATCTTAGAATTAAAATCATGGTAGACAACAAATATTCATCGTACAGAACCCTCACTACGCGAGTTCGACTCGCACTTGTCCGGTTTTTAGTTGTTAAATTACCTGAGGGTCTAAGCAGACTAGGAGCAAGGCAGAACTCTGTTCGAACGTACTTGTCCATAGCATAGCAAAGATAGCATATTTCTCTTTCTCAAAGAAGTCTTTAAAGTCTTTCTGAAGCACTTACTCGAAATAGTGACTTTGGTTTAGATATTAACATCATCCATCATCATGTCACTTGTAAACATCAAGAAATAAGAGATCGACATTTGTTATCAGACAGACTGACGCCACTACCCATCCCTGTCCATTCATAAGCGCTCCTCAGAATAAAACAAATGACAATCTGCCAGATCGCAATCCAAGAATAAATTGTATAGTCAGCTTACGTCCCAGAACCTAAGAAAACCTTCTTCCTTAGCGGCACTAGTATTATTGTAGTGCCAAATTGGCACTGAAGCTAATTTGGCTGTACTTGCATCCGAAACGGATGTCATATGACTTAATAAATGTAACAAAATCTTGCATTGTGTTAGGTGTAGAATACAAAGAGCTTTGAGAATATATGAATATGGGGCTGTTCCAACGTTCCTTAGTACTTTATACTTAACATCGCTTCGGTCGGTTGAATCTTTGAAAGTTTAAAACCAAATTATGCACATGATTAGGTTTTGCTACTTGCTGAGCCTGCTAACCATCCATTGATAATGGGTGACCACATAGAACTTTAAGCCTCATTTCGGGAACACTCAAGGTCTCAAATATGAAAATTCGACCAAATTACCAAAACTTAAACGTAAGCATGCTAGCTTGGAAATCGTGCTTCTTTATTTATAGAAGTTTCTATTACATGATAAATGATATTTATTTCTGTTAATTGGTTCCAAAAAACCCTTTTACACGTCAAAAGTAAATTATGTTTTAGAACTAGATGAGGTGGGTTTTTCCTATCCGACTGCTCTGAGAAGAAAGACCGAAACACACTTAAGTTCTCTCTCTTGATCAGGCCGTATGAGAGCCATGCAGATTAGTGTAGATGATATTTTGAGGAAAGAACCACACAGATTTGAGTGACCTGACCCTAGTCAGTGCACGCATTTGTCAGTAATCGTGTAGCTCAACTTAGAACTTAATTAGCTCAACCTAGTAGCCCTCGACCTCAGGATTAGTTTTGCCATCTCAGGTAATCGGGCAGATAAGTAGTTGCCATACAAAATTTAAACAAAGACAATTCAATAACAATATTACAACGCTACATAACCTTATATAAACATTACAATATAGTCTTGTTGCCAACCTATATATGAGGTAGTAACATCTACAACATAACAAAAACCGTTAACTCGAATATTGCCTTAATAACAAGTTAACCAAGAAAGTTATTGTAACATAAATAAGCACATATATCCCTTACCGCGTCCCATAAGAAGCGATGGGGTTCCTTCCCTTCAACAGATATAAATTCACATCTAATATAAAATCAACATCGGATCTCGTCAATGATTAGAAACATAATTAATATGCGTTAAAGGAAATTTAAACAATTAGCAGGAATATAAAGGATCATGGTTGATAAAGATATTATACATACATAAACTCACACCATTTTCCCATGAGGGTAAGCAGAAACTACAGAATTCCACCAGCTTCGATGCTTACATACTCTTTTTGCTTCGTTTATGTTCATACATCTGGTCATACACGTACGCCGGTTCCGAATACTACGCACCTGACCTTTCTGAAGAACATCACCAATAAGGTACTCATACCTAACGTCAAAAACAAGATTCGTGATACCATAATAAAATTATTAAATGACCATGATTCTATTTATGAAGTTTTCCGGAAAAGAACCGGAGCTACCGACATTGCTTGCAGAGTAAGCAAGCTGAAGTGGCGGTGGGCTGGCCATGTTGGTCGTAGGACCGATGACCGGTGGAGCAGAAGAGGCCTGGAGTGGAGATCGCGTATCGGCAAGCGTAGTGTAGTCCTACACTACGCTTTACGCCACCCAGCTAGATGGACCGACGATCTTAAGAAGATGGCTGGGACTGACTGGATGCGGAAGGCCGAGGACCGGGTGTTGTGGCACAGCCTAGGAGAGGCCTAAGTCCAGCAGTGGACTGCCATAGGCTTAGTTGATTGAATCTATTTATTTAGGTCCAAAATCGCTCAAACGGAACTATTAAAAATTGTTATAAAAAATTGTCGATGGCAAGGTGATAACGGTGATTTTCTATTTGGCCAGACGTCTGTTCTTGGGGTACAATAAAACGGTAAAAAAGTCGGTTTGTTTGTTTATAAGCAGGTAAAATATAATGATATTGTTTAGCCAAAATAACAGCAAAATGCGGTATACGGTGCAGTGGAGCCATACATTCAACTAAGTATTTTCTATTCTAAGAATTTTAAAGCATGGAATAGCTCTTAGTTCCACGCTAAATTTCCTGTTAAATTGTTATTTATTTCCTTGTTAATCCGGCTGCGGAAAACTGAGAAAATGGAAGGAAACTAAGTATAAAGACGCAGGAGTAGCTTACTACTTTAGTAAAAAGACTTAAATCATAATATGTTTACTTCTTGAGAGAAGTGATGAATTTTCTCAACTAAGTATAATATCAATTGAAATTAAAAACTGCTTTTATAGAGAAGTTACGTCAAAGTTGTTTCCCGAATATTTCATAACCGTTATGGGTCAAACGGTTTAACGATAAAAAAGTCTCTCTGTCAAAGACCAGGGGGCCGATCGCGCTAATTTTGAACGTTAATACCAAAACTAAACCACAACCGAAAACGTTACATTAGACACATTTCGTATCGCGCTAATCATTTCAACGGAAGCGATTTAGCTTTACTTTGGAAGTTACGTTGGAGGAACGATCGATCGAACAATACTCGATCGATCGTTCCTCCAACGTAACTTCCAAAGTAAAGCTAAATCGTTTCCGATTGACAACAGCTAAACAGCAGTCACAGTCAGACTGCATACAAAAGAAAGAGAAGCGCGATGACACAACGCTTGTAATTTATTGAAAAATAAGAAGCAAATATCTATTTACTCAAAAATGAGTTGCGTAATCGAAAATAAAAAAAAACAACCAAGTTCTGCATACAAATAAGACGCTCTTGTTATTAATTAAGTACCAACTGTACGTTGATATTTAATACAGATATTTTGGATTGAAACACAAAGTAAAGGGTTAGTTTACCGTTAATTTGTATCGAGATTTTTTAACAACCAAGTATTAAGTAACAACCAAGCTCTGAGAAATATGTTCAAGAATAACATATAATTTTTCCGCTACCACCAACTATATTGATTTGGCATTTTTTTTGTTTAAGACAAGCCTACTCTTATCATTTGACTCTTGTCAGCGCCTTAACGTGCTTTCCGAGACACAAACGGGCCTTGGTATGTTAAGATGGTTACCCATCCACGGACCAACCGCGGCAAGCGTAGCTTAACCTGATCGATCGACCCGTACGGCTGTTTTCACTCAGCCACAAAGCTCCTTATCTTCTCGCTCATTCCGCTTTGAGTGCACTTGCATAGGATAGTTAAAATAGTGAAGGATAAATTATCCTTCACTATTTTAACTATTCAGCTGTACATCGAGGCAGACATTTTAATTGCATCTTAATTTCTTAACTAATTAAGTAGTAGTTTGTTCTCTATGGAAAAGATAAATTAATCAAGAAACTGAGCTTATCTGACAATAGTTTCTTCTTTGTTGTTAGTTGGGCAGCCTGCCTGTCGGAGTTGGTCACTGGTTTGGTTAGTGGATTATATTTTGGGAGTTTTTGTGTTGGTGGGAGGTTTTTCTAGGTTTAGCTACAGCAAAAATAAAACAATAAGAACGTATCTCTTTAATCTAGCTAGCTAGACAGTGGCAGAGTCTAGTTTTCTAACAAACTAATCAGACTGGATATCTAGAAATAATAATTCTAGATTGACAACAAGAAACAAAGTTAACAAAACATCTCTAAGAATATTCGTAAAAAAAACCTTAACTATATGAGAACAGACCTTTGCCTTGTACAGCCACATCAAGGCCTGGAGTTAATTTCCCTTTAGTCCCAGTTGAAACCTCGGTAAATCCTCTCACTTCCCTCTACCGTGAAACTTCAGTGCACGTAGTATTTTGAGCTTTCTAGCTCAAAATACTACGTGCACTGAAGTTTCATACCCACCTCAAATTAAAGGTGAACGCTTGTGAAACTAGCGTTTCACCTGCATCCTGCAATAAAGGATGCCGCTTGAAACCACATGCGACATACTACGGCGATATTGGAGCAGGCTAGCAGTACAATGTTATATTGCTGGAACCTTGTAAGGCACGTACAACTGTGCTGAACATTGGCATACCTTTCCAGAGTATAAAAACAAAGCAGAGCACAAAACAAAGAAATTCACTAATAACAAAGTCAGTTTCGTCAGTCACGTAAGAGTGGCCAGAGGGTCTAGTAAGACAAAATGACAATCTATCAGCGATGACGATAGAACAGTAACAAAAGGTATTAGATTGACAAAAGCTAACGAAAAGCTGATGTCATTCTTGTTGAAACTCGCTGTAGAAATACGAAGATACGATTCCCTCTGCTGCCTGATTTCTTCCCTTTAAAAAAAAAAGAAATAATAAGTAATTCGCACAGGATATCACAAATTAAACTAAAACACACTCATAGAAACATAAAACACAAAACAAGACTAAGTAAGATTAAAACAGAAAGTCCTGTACGAGGCCAAAAGGCTATCTCATTTAAAAATAAGTTTCGCAGCGCTGGTATTCTGATGGGCCTATGGTATTTTGCGGTTAACCAACCATCCTCTTCTGAGCGTGTTGATAGCAATCATAATTGTGTCAGCTCACAACTAAGCTACTAGTATTGCATTGTCAGTACAGTCCATCGGCTCCCTCTAAAGTGCTGGTATTAGTGCACGCAGGACATGATGTTGTGTCACATCGTTTGTGGAATCGCACCACATAACACATTTGCTCTCCAGGTTGGAATTGTCTGTAAATCTTGTTTTTTACATTGCAACATAACCATCGCCTTCATAACGGAAATAGTTTAGGCACCGCATATTTCCGGTTTCCTCAACTGTTGGTGTAACAGGGATTAGAACTTTATTGTTTGGGCGATGCTTAAGTTTAATGCAAACAATCTCCCATAGTTAGGTAGATATCTCCGTAATAGAGAAATAATGTCTTCTAATTTTAACGTAGGTACAAGTAATGCTTGGTAGCATGACGGTATATGATTCGACTTTATGTAGTTTTCAATTGATCACTTAATTTGTAATAACTTAATGTGCGTATAATTGAAATTATCCAATGAATCATCATCATCTTTCAGCCAAACGACGTCCACTGCTGGACATAGGCCTCCCCCAAAGGGAGGGTTTGCCATAATCGCCACGCTTGGCAGGCGGGTTCGCGATCTCAGTATGGTGTTAAAATGCATAGAGAACGCTGCTGCCCATTCTCTAGTAAGTCCCTTAGTCGCCTTTTACGACACCCACGGGAAGAAATATCATAGTAATATATATCCAATGAATATTAATTAAAAACTGCTTGGAATCGTATCGTCTAATCATCGGAACGGCACAAAGGTTTAATAATAAAGTCTTTAATCAGCAGTTAGCTTTTAATTTAGCCTTCATTGGAGTCGGAATATGTATATTCTCATAGATTGGTAGTCGATGGCGCAGTTACGATAATTATTAGGTTAACAAGCTCATCTCATGAGAGCATTCAGTAATCAATACAGAAATTGAACTTGATCAGCGTGAGCTTCATACTGCTTAATAACGTTGCTCAGTTCTGTTTTGTTAATTGGATCTATGATACTGGAATGCAGGGTTAATAACAGATGCTTTCCATATAATTAATATCAAAGCATGACCTATGTAAAGTGTCTGTATATTTTAATAAAAATATGTCATAATCTGTTCTGGTACTAATATGCAATGAGCAATGAGTAACTCGCCATCCGATAAGGACCAGGCCCGGGTCGACGGCGCGTTGTGTTCCACGCAAGTCTCAAAGAGATGTCAGCACAAATTGACGGGGTCCGTTAGGGCCAATGCCTGCCAGGGTTGCGGGTTTGTCTGAAAGGGATATCGTGGCCCTGGCACACAGGCAACTGAAGGAACACGGGTGGGTTATTTGATAATTTCTCACCCAAAACAAAAACCCTGCTACCAATATTTCTGACCTATTCATATGTTCACTACCTGGGCTTCTCTCAAATATCTAGAGCCGATAACACAAATAAAATCTAGTCCAATGTTTTGTCGATAACTTACTCCCTTGGCAGCACTAACCAAGGATATACTTAATAAATGTTGTCTTTCTGTACGTGTAGCGTATAAAACTCTAGGATTTATTACGCCTTATCTCGTTTATGTCTTCGTTTCCCCAGTACAAAATCGGATCACAGTTCTGTTTGTTTATTGTTTTCAAGGTTTTCAGATCAAGAACACTATCGGTATTCTACAATACACTCCTTGTCTTGATAAGAGTTGGAAAAAGAATTGTATTTTTCTTCGTTTCCTTTGTTGCGACACTTGCATTGTTTACTATCGTTCCAAGTGATATGAAACATGCGAATTCATCCATAAAGAATTAGGTCGACAATGCACTTACGTAAACACCGACACACTAATCTTTTCTTTGTAGAACTTGATTCATCATTTCGTAGAGACTAAATTACAATGTCACGTTGCCAAATTCGAGTAGAAACTTCAAAAACAAATCCAGGGTTATTCTAGGTTAAATGTAACTAAAGCTGACCTACGGATCGCTGGATTTAGGAACACAGTAAAGGAAGACCCGTCAGTTTTAATTAGGCAAAGCTCCAATTTGGAGTTACAACTACAGTAACAATTCGTCCAAAAGAAAACATTGTGGAAATGGAGATGTATGTTGAAATAACATGTTGTAACAAGAGAACGATTTGAAATAAACTACGACGGTGCATAACAAGAAACTCGATACTTTTGTACCTTATTGTAAACCAAGGAAATATATTGCGAAACTGCCCACGCAAAACGCCATCCATCGCTTACATTAATTCTGCTTAGTCACACTGTGGCTTATGTAATGGCTTTTCACGAGTAGATAGTGGAAAGTTGATTAACATTATGTATTCATTTATCAAAGACAAGTGTTTAATTTGAATTTGTAGCAATCGAAGAGTCGTTTGGCTTCGAGTACTTTCCTATTATGGAAATTATCCGCAAGTTGAGACTTTGAATTAAAAACTGGTAGAAAATCAGCTTAACTTGCAGAAAAAGTGTGTCATAAAATTTCCAGTGCCTCCAAAATTTCTGGCTTGCAAACATGGCGCCAGCTAGTCTATCGTACTCCTCTCCGTCAAAAAACCTCAAGGGTCCTTAGCACGACGTGCTTAAGTACCGATACTGGTGTCACCGCCCTCTCAAATGTTCTCAGGTACCCTTTCTTTCTTGTCTAAAAACTTGACTTAATTTAGAATTCTGGGAGCAAAATTTACATGTTAGAGGTGCTATACACTTGTTCGGCTCGGCATGATTCGATTGATGGGCACAGCCGGGCGGCAAAATTGAATATTGTAGATAATGTTCAGGCAGCTCGGCTTACCTTTAATTGTGCCGAACCGACCCGAAAATATTCAGCGAGCATACATGCCGAACGGAGTTAGCCGATAGCCACGAGGCGAATGTATATGCCGAAAATGTGCAGTAATTACTTCGTGTTGGCTTTGTTGTTTAACAAACACTACCGAATCGAATGTGTCGTCCCGAACAAGTGTGTAGCACCCCATAAGGACCCAACTTTTGAATGGACGTCGCGCTAAAATAGGCTTGAAAAATGGCGTTACGAATCATGAATCTTGGGTTCTAACTTTATTTATTTGGTGGCGTTGAAGAAGATTGGAATTAAATTAAATGAACTGTAAGTAATTTTCGAAATTATTTTTTAAGCTAAGGAGCAATCTATTTGTGATGGTGTAATTTTAGCAAGTAAGTTTTTGAACTAAAATTTTAATCAAAAAATAATATTATTTGGACGTAGGTACTTAAATGCTATTCTATTTGGGATATATTTTCAGCAACTGAAGTATTTTTTTAAAATTTTATATGCTTTTCATTTGAAAGAGGCTGCCGAGTAATATAAAGTTTTTTTTTTTTTTAAATATTAAAAAAAAAATAACAGACTTAGGCAGGCATTATTTCTTCGAAATAGAGCTGAAATATTACGCGACATAGCGTGACTTTCGGGTGATTTATAAAGTTGTCTAGTCCACAGCGGGTCTAATACATCATCGTTTACATTGTTATTTAGGGCCATAAAGCATAATTTATATCATTGGAGGAACCAAATAGAGCAACAGGTTCAGAGAGTTAAAACGTGATCGAGTAAGGGGCCACGATAGCCCTACGGGTTAGAAATGATCTACCTATTTTAAGAGTCTAACGGCTGAATTCTGAAATTCAACTCAATTTTATGTCAACGTTTAGTATCAGGCTGTTTTAGGCATAGAAATATTTAAATGTCTTAAAGTTAAATGCGTGTGAAACCCTAGACTTCGGTCTGAAATCACCAACCCGCACTGAGCAAGCGTGGCGATCAAGCTCATTCTCTCTCTGTATGGGTAGGGGCTTAGCCCGATGGCTGGGCTATTACAGGCAAAAATAAGAAGTTAAGTAAACGGCGCGTCGTTTGAGTTCGGTAATCAATGAAGAAGCACGTCTAAGCGCAGGCCACATTGGGAACAAAGCAGAACGAAACCACAGAGTAAAAGGACAGAGGGTAAGCTTCATTCAACCGAGCTATGCTATGATAAGTACATTACTGCAAGCATGAGGCGTGTGTGCGGGCAACTGGCGGCTTCGTCGCATACGAAGAGACACCGGTTCATATTGGCTCAGCCAGTGGCCTCGCTCAGGTTCGCTCGGTTGTAAGAAAGCTTACCCTCTGTCCGTTTAATCTGTGACAAAGCTAAGTTCGTTTAATTTTCCTCCGTGTCGCTTCATACTTCCGTTTTCATTGCGCTTAGTACGCGGTGTGACCTAAAAAAGACGCGGAAGAAAGCGTCAACTTAGCTTCGTTTCGCTTCGTTCCCACTGTGGCAACCTAATGTTATTAAATAACATTGAGACACGATATCTATAAAACGGTTAATGACAAACATCACTTTCGCGAAAAAGGAACCTACTTAGCTAACATCGCCAAATAGTGTCGTTGTTTATTTTTCTGTTGAGGGCAGCCAACAGAAAAATAAACAACGACGCTATTTGATTTATCGAACTTGAAACCAGTACTTACAACAGAAGTAAATAAAAAGAACATCAGTAGCTACAAGTGCTTGAGAGAATCCATTTTCTGTATCAATATCCTCAAGTGGTCTTGCATCAGAACACACGGGAACAGTATATACTTCAGTATTAGATAGTCAGGGTGCTACAGTGGGTTGTCACAGCTGTGGCCAATTGGAGTTTACTGAACGTCTCGAGATGTATTTTGTAGCTACATAGATGTTGCATGGATTTAGGTGGGTTCAGTGCCTCAAGTCTGCTATTACAATAGTGTCAGAATGGTCGATCATTGATTTCATAATTGTTGATTTTGACAAGTTTGGTAATTTACTATTATAATGGCGTCATTATGACTTTCCAATGGTCGGCCACTGACACTACATTGAAAGAAATTGCATATATTGGTAATCTCGTACATAATGACAAATGAATGACATTTCTACTAATGGGTTTTATAATAATGGCAATACGACAATGCCATTATAATAACACAATTATATTACGAGAACATTGACCGACCAATGATCGACCATTATGAATTTATCAGATTACGAACTTTTAGCAAAATGACAATGGCATGACAATAGGATCGTGTCGGAATGACTGAATTTATAAAAATAGCAGACTTGGGCTTCTGGATAGGTACATGTTAAGTAGTGCGATGATAAAGATGTTACTCGTAGATGAAAATTATGAGACAAATATGGTTCAGATTTTGGTTTCTGGCTAGATAGGGGGAAATGCAAGGGATCAACGTGCGATAAGTTATTTTATTGGCTTAGTACTTACATACTAATATTATTTTTAAATGCGAAAGTGACTCGGTCTGTTTAATTTTTTCTCGCCTTTAAGGCTGGACGGATTTCGATGAAATTTGGCTCGCGGATAGGCCATGACCTGGGTTAGGGGATAGGATACTTTTATCATGGTAGTTTTAGAAGGTCCCGGGCAAAAGCTAGTATGCATTGTTTTTGCCTCTAGATAGCAGCAAGAATAATCTATACAAATAAAAAAAATGGAGTTTCTGTTTGAAATGTCAAAATAACGGCTTTTTAGTAATGCATATGAAAGTATATACGATACTTATAACAAAAAAACAATTTTTTAAATGTAGGTCTGTCTATCTGTCGTAGTTAATCTTCGAAACGGCTGGACCAATTTTGACGGGACTTTCACTGGCAGATAGCTGATGTTATAAGAAGTAACTTTTATTTTAGAAAAAGCTACTTGGGTGAACCCGCGGGCAGCACCTAGTTCAGTCTAAACTTCTGAAGGTAAAGTACGTCCTTGATACTTCTGAGTCAATCTAACCAATTTTTAAAAGAATAGCAAACTATCGCATACTATGAAAGGTCTGAATGCACTAAAGTGATGTAGAAGATTAGGTTCAGCTTCAGAAGCAGCTCAATATCTTTCGAGCCGAGAAGAGGCTTACATGTGATATGAAGGTATTGTGCGGTGTTCCAACTGATATGCAGGAAATTGAAAGATTTATGGTCTGGAAGGTTATAGACCGTGTATATTAAAGATTTGTTCGATAGAAAATATAGATAAATAGGCATGGAAATTGAGCTGCTCTTAGATACTGTTAACTATTGGGGTAGGATGGAAATGTCTTGTGATGAGATTTAATGGAGTCCTGAAAACGCGTTGAACGAAAGAAAAGAAAGAAAATACATTTATTTATTTGCGGTAAATATAACGCAAAGAAAAAAAAAACAAATACACGAAAGAACAAGTTGGGGGAGAATTCTACTGACATTACTTGCGTTACACACTGTCAATGAAAAACAGAAGGATTTCAAGAAATTCCTAATCCATTGCTTCATGTTCATTCTCCAGCCCTCATCCCAGGTTGCTTGCTATTGCCAGGTTATTGCTTCGTAGGTTTGAAAAAATCGTCTGCTCAACAACGTTAATAACGCAGTAATGTTGTTGAACTGCCAAAATGAAAATCATTGCCATAGTAAATGTGTTAGGCAATTACCTCGCAGCTCCTACAAAGGAAATAAGAAAGACAATACTAGTTTATACTCCATGGTTTAAGTAGTTAAATAAAGGTATAAAAAAAACCGGCCAAGTGCGAGTCAGACTCGCGCACGAAGGGTCCGTACCATTATCTATAAAAACGGCAAAAAAATCGTGTTTGTTGTATGGGAGCCCCCTTAGATATTTGTTTTATTTTAATTTAATTATTTATTTTTAAAGTGAATATATAACTAAATATTCTGTGAATATTTTAAACATCTACCTGTTGCCCTTATCAATATCGAGCAAAAAATCACGTTAGTTGTATGTGAGCCCCCTTCAATATTTATTTTATTCTGTTTTTTAGTATTTGTTGTTATAGTGGCAACAAAAATACATCATCTGTGAAAATTTCAACTGTCAAACTATCACGGCTCATGAGATACAGCCTGGTGACAGACGGACAGACAGACAGACAGACGGCGGAGCCTTAGTAATAGGGTTCCCGTTTTACCCTTTGGGTAAAGAACCCTAAAAACCACGTGACGAGAGAGCTGTTAAGTAACCGACTAAACGTAATACCTGTCACTTCAGTTGTAATACTACATCACAGTTGTACTCTTCAATTTAGCAACGTTTTATTTCGTTGTTGTTTTGAGAACCTGCCTTTTTGGGCTCTTTACAATAGACAGATTACAAAATATTATAGTATTGTTATAAATGGAACAAAAAATTGTGCTCAAGTAGGTACATCTACGAAGAGTAGTTTAAGAATATATGATAAAGTTTAACATAAAACACAAGTATTAAAAGAGGATACTATCGTAAAAATCAAAAATTAATTTAACTTGGTTATAAGTTACAACGTATTTTTAAACAAGAAAGTGTCATCTATAAAGACCCTTTAGATGATTTGTTTACCTTTATTTAACTACCTAAACCAATGGAATATAGATGATGAGGCGAAGCAAAGACATCATCTCAAAGGTAGAAATGACTGCACTGCAGTTAGGACATTTAGCTTCTAGTAATATAACTCCTGTAACTAGACCTTTGACATATATACCTACATCTGGTGTCAAAGTCAAAAGTTTCGAAGTCACGCGTGAATCTTGGGTAACTTGGCAGAAATTGTTCGTGCTGTAGTTTGAATTCACTGTCTACAAAGGAAGTAGAAAACCGGCCAAGTGCGAGGGTGAGGGTCCCGTACCATCTATAAAAACGGCACAAAAAATCACGTTTGTTGTATTGGAGCCCCCCTTAATTATTTTATTTTTAAAGTGAATATATAACTAAATATTCTGTGAATATTTCAAGCGTCTACCTGTTGCCATTATCAATATCGGGCAAAAACACGCAAAAAAATCACGTTTGTTGTATGGGAGCCCCCTTAAATATTTATTTTTTAGTATTTGTTGTTATAGCGGCAACAGAAATACATCATCTGTGAAAATTTCAACTGTCTAACTATCACAGTTCATTAGGTACAGCCTGGTGTCAGACGGACAGATAGGCAGACGGCGGAGCCTTAGTAATAGGGTTCCCGTTTTACCCCTTGGATACGGAATCCTAAAAAAGACATAGGTAGTTAATGACAAAGCAGAGACACCATCTCGAAGGTAGAAATGACTGCACTGCATTGGGACACTTGGCTTCTAATAATATAATTCCTGTAACAAGATACCTTTGACAAATATACCTACACTGGCGCTGGTAGCACATCTCCGCCGCGAAACCATAGCAGCGAAACCGCAGTAGTTAAATTGTACTGGTTCACGTCATGTTTCGCTACTCGCATCCGATTCGAGTAGCGGAACATGACGCGAACCAGTACAATTTAACTACTGCGGTTTCGCTGTGATGGTTTCGCGGCGGAGGTGTGCTACTGGCGTGGGTGTCAAAAGTTTCGAAGTCACGCGTAAATCTTGGTAACTCGTTTAACTTGGCAGAAATTGTTCGTGCACTAGCTAGAATACACTTTATATGTATATATTTAATTGAATACCCTTGTACTCTATTAAGTCATTTCTATTGTAAGGAGTTGAGTGGACCTCAACATTTTTCAGTTCGGGTTTCGTTCTGGACTTTCTTCAGAAAGTGCAGTTTTGTGTCTTAAACAGGTACTACGCAAAAAGAAAATTTGTAGAAGAAACTTATAAGCTATATGCTTGTCTATCGAGCTTATAAACATCTTCAGGCATTGGTATGGAAAGCAGTTCAATAATGTTCGGTGGGCAGACGTGTTGTTAAAATAACAGTTCGAGTGCGGAGTGAGACAGGGGGGTTAACCTCCCCTGCCCTATTCACTTTGTATATGAATGCCCTGATTGAGGCGCCCAGCAGTCATCATGTCGGTTGTCATTACTGACAGTGTCTGTGTCGATAATTTAAGTTACGTGGACGACATGAACATGGGTTATTGTATAACGTTCAGAAAAGTCAGTACATTGTTTTGAGAAGGGGACCAAATACCACCTTGATGTGCCGTCCATGCGGCTAAATGATGTTCCTCTTGAGCAAGTGGAACCACTGACCTTAAAGACAATGCTGAAATTGAAAGGGAACGAAGGGCCCTGTCCGTACGTGCGAATATGATAGGCCGTAGGTTTGCACGTTGTACTGCAGACGTAAATGTGACGCTCTTTAGACCGTTCTGTAGAACTTTCTACACATGGAGCTTGTGGGGGAATTATTCGCAAGCGTCGCATAAAGTGTGTTCAATTTAATAACGCGTTCGGAAAACAAAGGGGTTGCCATGGTGTTGCAGTGCGTCAGGGATGTTTGCCGCGGTGCGTCTAGATTGCGCAAGCGCATAGCGTCAATGGTGGCACGAGTCATGGTCAGCCCTAACAGGGTTCTGAGAATGGTAACTGACAGAGTGGACTGTCCTTATACAGTTCACTGTTGTCAGTTAAATGTGTCACCGTATAGTGTTGTTTACTTACTACCCTACCCAATGCGTTTTTGCTTGAAAAAAAGTTTTTGAATTTGAAAATGTTGAACAGGAGTAAGAGGTTCCTTCAGCTACCTGTCACAGCCCGATATCATCGGTTGATTTGTTTGGAGTATTTCGAGCTAGCACTATGATCCACAGTAACTTGCTTGTGCAGGTCAGATAGGCAGTCGCTCCATGTGAAGTACTGGTATTTAGCTGTATCCGATTAGACTGAACGCAGACCAACATAGTTGGGAAAAGGGTAGGCAAATAATGATCCTGCCACGGTTACGAGTCTGTCTGAAAGGGATATCGTGGCCCTGGCACACAGGCATCTGAAGGAACACCGGTGGGTTTTAGTCAGTAAAAGTCTGACACGCCCTCCCGCTCCGCCCAGAGCGGAAGAAGTTATTTGATAATTTCACACCCAAAAAAAAAGAAGGCAAATGATGATTAAGATCGAAACTCATAAGAGATGATAGACTCGATGATAGACATTCGGACTACCTTACAAGACCTAGCATTGTTTCGGGCTGAAATTCATCAGGATAGCGTTCTTGGGAATGGAGACTAAAGGTTTTGGGATAAAGATATGATTTTGATTTGAGATTTGATGGATATAAATTACTAGTCAATAGTCTTATTCTTGTGTCATCATAACACACTGCCTCTACGGCGCTTGCCATGCTGGTGACAATTGAATGGTTAAAATGGCCATTACATAAGCACTTACCTGTATTTGTATGGAGGGGCTCGTTCAAAGGAAGACCGTTTGTCGTCATGTGTATTGTTTACCCATTGTCTTGTTTGTAGGAACTCACGACCCGGATACACGATATTTCGTGTATATTTTTGTTATTATTCGTTGTATTATTAGTTTGCATTATTATAATGTGGAGTATTATTATCGAGTAATAGTAGAGGATCCTTGTGTTCAGCTCATCCAGTGAACTAATAGTCCCTTACCAATTTTTGCTGCCAAGCTGCGTTAGCATTCAGATGAAGTAACAGCCGATCTATTCTGTAAAAATCTTACCGAGAAAATACTATACTTACGTTAATCTTTAGTACTCGTAATAAAAAAACATGCATCATGTACAATTACTTACGAGTACCTACCTACCTACCGTTCTTCATAAACTTGTGTATTTAGTATTAAGAATAACTTGTATTTCTCATGTTAAGTGAATTGTATTCTTTTTGAGGAATAAATGTCTTAAACCGTAATCTTGAAGTCACCTGTCAATACTGTCAATTCCTGGCATCAGGAAATGACAGTTCACGTCTCTTAAGTGTCACAGTGATATTTTTACAGAATACTCGTAGACTCGACATACCTTTGGGGACTGTGTCTACCAAGTCACAGGGTGACAAGGCACTACCCCTAGTTTTGCATGAAGTAGCCACTTTCCATTAGAAAAGCTGTCTCGTGAAGTCGCGTCTCGGTTGGATCAACTCTATTTAACCGACGGAACAAGAATAGATTAATACTACCGATTACAAACTTATAAATATGTTATTGGGAAAAAAGCCCATAGCCATAGACTAGCTAACATATTTAATATGCTATCGGAAAGTTTAAAATCTCTACTAAATGACTCGATTTTCTCGAAACTGTTGAAATCTCTGTTAATAATGAAAGGCTACTATACCGTTGAGGAATTTAAAACAAATTGTGAATCAAACGACCTTGTAATAATATGCTTGACGTAAATGTGAAATAATAAAAGACTATAAATTACCATATTTCCTGTATGTCTAATTGATAATAATTATTTATTTTAAAATAAAATGTAATAAATTATTGATAAATGTTTAGTATAATTGCAATAATTAGAACAATATTATGTAATGTAATAACTTAATTTAATAATTTGATAAATATTTTTTTTATTTTTTATTTATTTACATAAAGTCTGCCAAACTGCAAAACAGTTTGTCGGCAGTAGTTCTCGTCTAGCAATGGATTACAAATTTTGAAAATTATATGATATAACTTAATTTAATTGTGTAAACACTTATTATTTTCACTTTAATTTGCTCATAATAAATTATCAACCAACTAACTGTTAAATAATATCTCTTTCTTTTCTTTTTTTAAAAAAAACGTTGCCCCACACTACAAATTTCTCCTGTATCGTGGGTGCGTTTACAAACATTCAAACTCACATACACAAACAGCCAGACCCGGAACAACTACTTGTAGGTCGTACAAATATTTGTTCCGTGCGGGAATCGAACCCGCGACACGCAGCGCAGCAGTCAATCGCTTAACCACTGCGCCAACCGTGATGAATAGCATTCAATTAGTACAGCACCCGACTGAATAAATTCGGGTGAAAGTTTCAGTAGTTTTGTGAACAAACAACTTAATGTTAGGTTAGTAGGCTAAAATGGGCGCTGAATACGAGAATATATCATTTATGTTTGAACCAAAGTTTTTGGTAAATAATGTAGTGTCGCCGCTGAAGGGACGGTGAATATATTGTTTATATGCTTGTGAACTTCAGGGCCCTATTCAGATATTTTTTTTCAGTCGTTAGATAAGCTTTTGCCTCTTAGGTGATCTGAAGGGCAATTCCCGTATTTTTTCTTTCATTCTTTATAAAATACTTGTCATTTCCCTACATTTTTGTCAACTTTTTGACATTGATTGTCGCTTGATAGTTTATTTTTCGGGAGTTGGCCCTCAGGACGCTAATTCCCGTAAATAACAAAAGTTTTGACGTTCT
Organism: Tiliacea citrago; assembly: GCA_963921375.1. Taxonomy (NCBI): domain Eukaryota; kingdom Metazoa; phylum Arthropoda; class Insecta; order Lepidoptera; family Noctuidae; genus Tiliacea; species Tiliacea citrago. Next base: position 25,099,683 of record OY992783.1, read on the forward strand.
TAAAACTACGGGATTTACCCCCCTGATTTACTAATGACTGTCATCGTAGGTACATAACTTCACTAAAAGGATGGCAGAGAGAAGGCTCCAAGGCGCCGATAGTATAGGTAATCTTACGATATTACGCAATCATCATCATTCATCATTTCAGCCGAAAGACGTCCACTGCTGGACATAGGCCTCCCCCATCGCCTTTTAATTTAAACATTCACATTTTTTGGAAAGGCGAAGTCTAACCTAGATGGTGTGGTGCCAATTCCTAAAATGGTATCATTTTCAAGAACTTGTGGGTTGTATCAAAATTTATTCAACACAGTTTGATTAAACTAAGTAAGGTCAGCTTCTGGGAATTGGAATTAGCCGAATTATCGCCAACATTTTTACGTGGAATTTGGGAATAATACTTCAAATGAAATTCTTATAAATAAGACTCATCATTTATTACTTATTACGCTGTTCGATGAAAATGGTATTATGTGGGCGAATCTAATTATTTATACTACTATTTAATATAAAAATGAAAATTAAATTCTGTGCGTTGGTAAGCACATCACTTGAGAACGGCTGGACCAATATGGCTATTTTTTGTTTTAATTTCAAATTCATGAAAAACAGAACGTTAATTTTTGTATGAATTATTCAAATTTGGACAGAATAACGTCTGTTGAATCAGCTAGAAGTTAATAAAAACAAGTGAAATGTACCCAAGAGATAAAGTTTATTAAAGCAATTATCATTGAAGAGTTTCCATTGAATTACAAACTCAAAGATGACACGGATCGACTATCACAGTTCATTTAAAAATCATTGCACCAACTTTAGACGCTGACAACGGCTAAACCGCGGTAATTGTCAGACTGCATACAAAAGAAAGAGAAGCGCGATGACACAACGCTTGTTATTTATTGCAAAATATGAAGCAATTATTTATTTACTCAAAAATGAGTTGAGTAATCGAAAATTAAAAAAAAAACAAGTTTTGCGTACAAATAAGACGTTCTTGTTATTAATTAAATACCAACCGTACGTTGATATTTAATACAGATATTTTGGAATGAAACTCAAAGTAAAGGGTTAATTTACCGTTAATTTGTATCGAGATTTTTTTTAATCGTGTTTTGGTAATAACCATGTTCTGAGAATAACATATATACACAAAAGAATAACATATATATTTTTTCCGTTATCAAAAACTATATAGATTTGGCAATTTTTTTTTAAGACAATTTTCTTATATCATTTGCCTCTTGTCAGCTCCTTTAAATTCAACTAACAAACGTTCCACCCAAAGACAAAAATATGTCTAGTTAGAGAGTCAAGCCAAAAATTTGGCCGCAAAATGCAAGCACACTATAATAACACTGTAGCGGCATCTACATCGCCACATGCGAACTACGCGTCACACTGACGTCACGCAAATCCTGCATCGCGCAAGCAGAGTTTACCGCGCAACTAGCATATATACAACGTCCCGACATCAACCGTCGGGCAGTTGCCCACCAGACACAACACCCGTCTGGTCGGAGGATCCTCCCTTTTCTATGGTGGATGACTGAACTTTACACCCTGTTCCTCATACCTCCAAAACACAATGACAGCACGATGACGTGGCGCGAGTGTAAGACGTAGCTGTCTCACACACACCAGCCTATCAAAGTTGGCCTGTTTGTTTTAGTTGTTTTGCAGTGCGACACTATCTAAGAGACATATAAATAATCAACGGTCCCACCCCTCCATCCCACAAGTTAAAATTCAAAACACATAAAAATCTGAAAGTAAATAATAAGGTTGAAATATAACGCTCAAATATTCTCGGGCACATAGTAATTAGAAAGGTTACATTAGACAAAGGACCGGACAAACAACGGCAAAGGCCTAAAAAATAAAAAATGACTTTCCAAAGGAATATTTATTTTGTACCTGAGCTAAAAAGTTTTAAAAAATCCATGGTCGAATTTAATTGGGTTTATATTATAGGAGTTAATTAAATGTAATTAATATTCTTTTCATGGTCTGTAACTACCAGTTTATTTTAAAGGCAGATTCTTTTTTTTACATTTCGGCCAAATTGTTAGCCGGACGCGCCCACTAAGGGTTCCGTAATCTGCTTCCTATCATAAAACCTTGTAATTATCAGTTGTAACATTATATTCCATTATACCAGTCGGAATTAGTACATATTCGTAAGAAGTTGGCAGAATTATTGTCTACAATCTCCATTCTATAATATTTGTATCAATTTGTAACCATAAAACATTACATATTGGGTTCTTATAATTGTAAGTACACATTGATACAGTGTTAATCATATAATACCGGCCTGATACTGTTCGACTGAAGGGTTAAGGCCTCTTCTCAAACAGAGAAGGCATGACTACTGATCACAACGCTTTGTTGGGGATTTCAAACTTATATTAACTATAAGTTCAGGTCTTCTCACGGTGTTTCCCATCACCGATGGCAGTGATGTCCAAGATAAACTTAGACAGTATGGATGGTATCTGTAGCTTTTATGGTGTACATAATAAAGAGTATTCTATTCTATTCTATGGATTGAAAAGATCTTTGTCAAAACTACATTCCCATTGTTAATGGGTAAAACTTACAAATTAATTATTCTAACGGCAAAGGACATTATTTTAACTACTGAGCGTTTCATAAAGGTTTTACCCATTTACCCCCGTAAAGTTACGCACGAGTAACATTGTCGGAACTTTACAAATGGGTAAAACCTTTGTGAAACGCTCATTGACACTTGGACACTTTTTTAAATTAATGGACCTCTAAAAACTTTTTGCACTTCTAATAACACACTTTTTTTAAATAATTAAGCTTATTTTTAACTTTCCGGACTTTTCTGACAGTTGGTCGCAGTTACTAAGCTTGGTTACCCCGACCAAAATAGGAATTTTATGAGGTTCCCAAAAAGAGGCGCAATCATTATATTAGTATTCAATAATATTTTAGGAAAAAAAATTTAGTTGAGGTTCGATTAAAAACATGCCATGACAAAATAAGCCCACTTGAACGTTTGGGCTGTAAATAACCATATAATTTATTACATTACCTACAAACCTTAAACCTATAATTAACGTCAAAATGTATGACCGCCAAGGTTATGTTATACCTACCACAGTTTGGAACCTTGAACATAAATCAGTTAATAATTTAGAAATCATAACTGGCGAAACGTGGGTGTACTATAGGTACACCTCTGCCCTAACCCTTCGGGGATTACTGGCGTGATGTTATGCAATTTAGAAATATTGACGATATCATTATTATAATTAGTCAGTAAAAATTACAGGTTGATCCTGTAATTTTGACAATTAATTGGCGAAAACAAAAATGGCTTTTTATAAATCTGTTCCTTTTCATAATGTTTAAGGAAGTAGTTTAATTGACTGCCTCGTTGGACTAGTGGTTGGAAGCGCTACTGCTGACCGTAAGGTCCCAGGCTCGATTCCCAGGTCGCGCAAAGTGTTATTGGGTTTTTCCATCCCGCGGTCTGGATTTGTGCCCGGTTGATGGCAATAGGCTCGCGCCCTATTACATGGGACTTACTGGTGAAATGTGGGTTTACTATAGGCACACCTCTGCCTAACCCTCGGAGAATACAGCCGGTGATGTTTGTAACGAAGTAAACATGAGTAGGATTTTTTAATTCTCGAATTGATTGGAATGATTCGGTCGACGATGCGTAAGAGTTTAGGAAATTTTAAAACCCATTTTCACCATGTTCATTTTCTCAACGAAATATAAATGACCTACTAGTACATAGGAAATGGAAAGTAATATTAAACCACTCTCTGTCAAGAATTTTACGAGCACATGTGGAGATAAAAACCCTAAGATACACTAAAAAGGAAATACATTTCCCTGCATCAAAGTAAAGCAAAAAAATAGAATTTAATATTAATATTCTGATGTTACTAAACTTCTAAGTAATAATTTTATGTAGGAAGGTACTTCATTATTATGTTGGAGCTCTAGTTTATTTTAACCCTTTGTATATTTGAATATTTTCTTTACGACGAAACGTGATATAAATGTGAACTAAAATGTGTCAAAGATGGGTATTAAATTGAAAATAGTCTCATTCATCATTCATTCTTACTAAAAATTTAAAAGAAAAGAAAAATCTTCTATTTACTTTTAAAGAAAATAAAATAAAATGTGATATTTTACTCAATATAATTTCTTTTAATAAATTATAAAGGACGCCTTTAGCATTACTAAAGGTAAAATCCCGCGAAATTCTTTCTTTGCAAGAAATGCGCGTAGAATGTTCGCGGGCTACATTGAGGAAATCACCTGAGGGATGCGCTAAGGTAGCCCGCGAAATTCAAATTTTCATAAGTTTTTTGCAATTTCCAGGTCTGTGTCTGATTCTTATGATTATAATTCTGTAAAGACATTTGTCGGCCGCGAATCATATTTTAATCATACAACCTGTTACTGACCTGCAAATTGCAAAAAACGTAAGAAAATCTTAATTTCGCGGGCTACCCTGAAACTTTCGCCTTAAGTAATCCTAAAGGCGACTAATGGACTTACTAGAGAAGGAGCAGCAGCGTTCTCTATGCATTTTAACACCATACTGCGATCGCCAACCCGCCTGCCAAGCGTGGCGATTATGGCAACCCGTCCCCAAATGTTGGGGGAGTCCTATGTCAAGCAGTGGACGTCTTTCGGCTGAAATGATAGTTTGAACAGTTCTTATCTTCAAATTCTCAATTCGGAAACGTGGTGTTAGTTCTCTACAGACCGAACTAAATTAAAGCATCCTAATATTTGACGAGATAAACAGATAAAACAGGGGCTCGTGGCTAAGTAATTCCAGCCACAAGGGTCCTTCGAAGGTTAAGCTACGCTTTTTGCGGTCAGTTCGTGGATGGGTGACCATCCATTACATATCGAGATCCCTTCGTGTCTCGGAAAGCACGTTAAGCCGTTGGCATTCGATGGTCCCGGCTGTCATAGATCTTTGACAGTAAAATGTCTGTCAACCAGTCTTACGTCGTCCTACCCAGCAACTGGGTTGTGGAACCAGATAGGCAGTCGTTCCAAGTAAAATACTGGTATTCAACTGCATCCGGTTAGACTGTAACCCGGCCCCAACATAGTTGAGGAAAGGCTATGCAGATTGATTGAAACAGACAAAACAAGAAAGCATTAGTAGGAAATGAAGGCTGTCAAACAAGTTTTCATATTAAACTTCGCATGTTAGATGGTACACTATTACATATTCTGAGAGTGTCGTCTAAACCTATTTAGAGTTTTAGTTTAAGAAGCTGACTACAGGTAAACCGCTATCACTGTCAGATTGCATACAAAAGAAAGAGATGCGCGATGACACAACGTATGGCGTAAAAATGCAAATAAAATCGTATAAATTAATATTAGATATTAACTAATTAATAAAAATTCAATGCAATTTGATGGTATACTTTTAATTATAATTATAACTGTTAACGTAGGGATAAACTGCTTTTAAAAATAATTAGGAGTTATCTTTGAAGATTTTTTTGATGTATTAAGTTATGTTTAATTATGTTTTGAGTTCCATCACCGTATGCACAAAAGACTTGAAAATACCATACTGGTGGTACATTTCGATAAAATATTAACAGTTTAAGAGATACACTGCTTTAAAAAATCACTTTTTTTGACCATTTTCAAGAAATCTCCGCCTTAAAGCGCTTACCCTAGCAAACGACCTTGAGCGTTCAGTCCTTCTCTGTGCCGCTCTTCCTCGCTCTGTCCTGCTCTCTCATCATCATCATGTCAGCCGAAAGACGTCCACTGCTGGACATAGGCCTCCCCCAAAAAGGGGGGGGGGGTTATATTTTTATTAGTCTCGTAGATTTTTAACCGACTTCAATTTTATGTACTTCTGTTCATCGATATTTTCGTCAATTGTGGACCGATATTTTTTTTTTTAATTTATTAACTTTTCTTGGTTAGTTATGTAACTTGGTTGGTTAGTATGTGGATTAAATACGTATTATCGCAAGTAACTCATACTTGCGATAATACGTATTTAATCCACTTTGTGTATCTTGGTCTTATAATATATCCTGTCACTGTTGTTTGCACAGCAAGTAGTGGTATAAGAATTGGTGGGGTAGGTGCCATAACTAAAAACCGAAAAAAAAAAATCTTTATTAGAAAAATAAACAACTTAACTTTATTTTTCACTTTTGTAAGTCGATTGTTTTATTTGTGAATTTATTTGTTTTTATCATCATTAATATTCTGCTGCCCGAATCCCAATTTATTTGGGGCCGGCGCAAGATATTTTATTTGCGCTTACATTTATATGTGTCTTAGTAATTAGGTATATTGGGTTTTTCACCCAAAGGTGGACTGGTAGAAAATGCCTATGTCACTAAGTAGTACATTTGTGTGCTTAAAGTATTAAATAAATAAATAAACTAAAATATTTTGCTTTTCACAGCTTTCTCTAAGTGAAATACGGTTTTTAATATTGTCTGTGACTTATGTGAAGAATTTGCGTCGAATGTTTTCGATCATAAAATTACTTAGTACAGTACCCAGTACAAACGTTAAATCAATAATATATTTTCAATAACGTAACATAAACGCGAATGTTATCTTATCAATCTTGTGATATTTGGTCACGTCTCAAAATGATAAGTGCTTCTTTAATGTTGTAATAAAAATGTACACACACGTGAGAAACAAAAACATTCCAATACTTTAATAATAACAATGTAGTAATAAGACGGACTGATATCCGCACCTCCACGATATCACTCTGAAATATAATATTTTTCCGTAATTACTACACCGTTGTTAAATAACCTTTCCAATATTTATCGATTTAAGTCGTGCAAATAGTCTCTGAGTAAAATAGCTGTGTAACAACTGAACAGACGGACATGACGAAGTTGCCATTTGGCTACGGAACCCTAGAAATCACTGGAAACTTGCTCTAAACGTGATCACAACGTCAGACCAGTTTTTCTCAAGATGTTTTACTTCATAGTAAGTCATATTATGAAACCTAATTTAAAAGAAAAAGGGAATAAATAATAAAAAATCGTGTCCCTCATTATATCTCAAAGCATTTTCCTGTAAGAAAACTCAACTTTCCTTCAAATGCTTCATTCTATTTCCATCGACATATTATCTTACAGTTGTTCATATTTTCTTTGATACGTAACAAGACCAACTATCAGTGCTATTATCAGTGCGATAACACTGACAAGCCCCTACCCAACATAGTGGCCCAATTTCTTCAATACTTTACAAAATAAACTGCTTTATATTACCTACTTTTCAGACCAAAAATGTTCATTTCATTTCAGTCCTTGACCTCCATAAAATAACGCTCATTATTAAACGCATTACTTTCTACATTACTAGTCCGCTAGGGTCACTTTTACTGGTTTAATTGGCAATTCTGTCCTCTGAAACTGCTAGAGATCATTGTCAACAGTACCTTTCTATAAAGCTTTTATTAAGTATGTAATACCTAATATTGTTCTTGATTATAATTGAATAGAATAAAGGACTTTTTTCTTGTTTTCATTATTAGTTGTGATTTTGCGTGGGTAGTAAGAACAAACTTGCGCAGACTAGCTATCAGTTTTCTTTGAAACAATACAATTCAGTTCATGACTATAGTTTAAACAAAATAATTTTGTGTAATTGTCATCGAGTACCCTTGTTTATTGTGTTTTAAGTTTATGTTGTTATCAGTTAAAACTATATAATATCTGTCATAAGCTTTGAAACGCGAATACCTAGCCTCATAAAGTGCCTCAATTATAATGAGCTAATGTAGCTTAGGATAAGTGCATTTTGATAATTGTTCCGTTGTTAAATAAAGATATTTGAAAATGAATTAATGAATCGATACCGCTGTACCGCGCCTTAAATATTCGCGTGGCGAGACGGGGGGCAATGCAGGCTGCTCATTCGTCAACGCTCCACCGCTCTTTCGTCAACGCCGACCCCCGCTTCGCCGCGCATTCCCAAAGCGCGGTACAGCGGTACCGGTCAAACTATCGGTTTAATATTAAAAGGGCTGAAGTAATTACTTAAGTCTTCGAAAAGAAGTAAGACCTCCTCCCAAAATTAGCCATGGCCCCGACTACACCCATCATCATCATTTCAGCCAAAAGACGTCCACTGCTGGACATAGGGTTTGCCATAATCGACACCCATCACGCATCGTAAAAAAGAAAAGTGCCTATGTTCTTCTAGATATAAAATCACCATCTCTTCAAAACGTGTTCGGTAGTTAATCCGTAGAAATTAATGAATCAGGCAGAAAGACTAACTTAATTCCTAAAAGATTAACTAAGGATAGGCGAACACAAAATCCATCTGAATTATTTTAAGTTACATTTCACCAAATTTAAACAGAATTATAATGCCTTACAGACTTAATGCCTAACAGTGTTGATACTGCTTGACATTCTACTCATCCTGTAAAGGGAGACAAGCCGTAAAGACAAACAAGGTGTTCCGTTAATCCGGCGTCAGCCTGCCACCAACTTTCGCTGGCTGAAAGCATGAATTAATTACATTTTAAAGTTACCGACGGTACCCGATTTGTGAGTCAAACAGTTTCCGACTATGTTAAGCACATTGGTGACAAAGCGTTGGCTTCAATGTGCCGTTGTATTGATCAATGTGCGAATGAATTATGGGCTAGGAATAAATCTGAGCGAAAAAACGCAGCGTTTCGCGCGTGTTTCTTACTTGCTATATATTTCGGAAATACCCATATCTGGAAATTATCCGGAAAAGAACCGGAGTTACCGACATAGCGAGCAGATTAAGCAAGCTGAATTAGCAGTGGGCTGGCTATGTTTGGTGAAGGACCCATGGCCGGTGGAGCACACGATTCCTGGAGTGGAGACCGGATATCGGCAAGCGCAGTGTGGGACGCCCACCAGCTAGATGGACTGACAACCTTGAAAAGGTGGCTGGGACAGACTGGCTGCGGAAGGTGGAGGACAGGGTGTTGTGGCGCAGCATGGGAGAGGCCTATGTCCAGCAGTGGACTGCGATAGGCTGAGTTGATTGTTGATTGACCATATCTGGGCGAAACGCCAGGACGTTGCCATGATCAACTTAATGACACACGACTTTTGCCGCGTTTTCCTATCAGATGTGCTCCTAGCTTTAGAAAGAAAATCTCGTCAATCATTCTTTAAGTCGTAATAGAGATCTTAGTAACAGCGTTTGTTCGGAAATGTATATCATCTCCGGTTCCAATCAGTCTATATCTCACAGCGTAAAGAGAAACGAATATTTCATTCGATTAACTATGCAACGAAGTCACAGACGTACGTTTGCTCTAGAAGAGTATTCACCACAATGGTTCGTTTGAACTCTCCAACTCAATTGCCAGTCCAACGCCTTAAAAACTCGACTATTGTCACTTCAATTTCTTTCCAATTTACTGGCTTGTTCTTGTCATTCAAGGTTTGATTTAAGAGTATATTCAGTCAATAAAATACTGATCCATGTGTTTATTTATAGTTTTTTTTTATGTGAAAACTTCTGTAGGCGCACTTTGCGCTCTTTCTGAAAAGTGAACGAAACTGAACCGTCACGTTCGGGTCGGTGACGCTGAATCTTATAAGTTTTCACTTCTATCGTATGGTTATAAGCATGTACCCTCTTTTTTCCTGAGAATCCTTCAATGGAAAAAGCTAAACTAACAATCTTTAATGATAACAATACATAATATTATAATATAACGACATTATATAACAATTCTGTGAGAGAAAATATCTTGTCATTATCTTCGTCGAAACCTAATAAGCGAAACCACAATTCTCATTACGGTGCCCTACGGGGCAAATGGATCATGTTCGGTAAGGAACCCGACAGCCGACACGATATCGAAAATATAGCAGGAGAGATAAAAATTCTGCAAGGTTTCAAGGTTTTGTCAAAATATTCAATAAAAGCTAACCAATAATAGCAACGAAATAAGCAGAAATCATGTGTTAATGTGAAACAAGTAAATAATATAACTAACGTAGTACTACTATTAACGACTCAATCAAAGGTACACTTGATTAAAGAAAAGAAAAGAAAACTAACATTAGATTTTTGCTCACAAACGACAAAGGGGAACAACGCACTTCAAGACGTCATTATATTCAAAGCTGTGGGAAATTAGCCTAAAATTGCACACAACTAAGCTTGATCATCTGCCTGTCTTATCCATCCGATATAGTATTTGTTCACGCACACATTTACATCGTGTTTATACACTTGGTAACCACAAATAAAGCGTGCGTGTGATTGAAATATTCTACACTATTCCAAATTTATAACCTTGCGAACATCGTTGCTCCAACTAGCCTCAGACCTGTGTCCATTGACATATACACCCATATTATTTCCCAAACCAGTTCTGAACTTTTTTATCTCATGAACTTTAAAAGAAACCAGTAACCACACAAACACGTGTTTTGCAATAAGCACTTAATTTACAAATTACTGTATTCCCAACGCAATGTGATATTGGCATGAATGGTCTTTCTGAAACACCTCATTAATCAAAAGAGATTACATAAAGTATGTTTTGATTATCTTAAGTCTGCCGGTTTTAGAGGTGGTAATAAATTTCAAGCTATATTGGGATTCATTCCCGATAATTACGGAGAAAATTTGTATGGTATTTAAGACTGAGATCAATTTGTCTTAGGTGAAGAAGGCCTTGATGCATAACTCAAACTTTATTGTTTAAAAGGTCAGGGTTAGACAGGAATGTAGGATTACAGGCTAGGTAAATTCTAGGTTATGTTCCAACTTAAGCTGTGTTTTTAAATTCTGTAACATCTATCGTCTTGGAGGGCTTCGTTATAAGAGAAGATCATTTAGAAGTCGAAACAATTTTTTTACGTAAACCGGCCTTGGTTTACGTAAAAAAATTGTTTGCAACAAGCCATATAGAACGGAAGCAAATAAACGATAAAGAATAATATCAACCTACAATAACAAGTAACGATGGCACGATTAGAGGATTAAAATGACCTTCGAAAACATTTAGACTAAGTACATTTTATAGACACTTTTGATCTTGGTCATATCACTGGAATGGTGGCTGAGAGTAGAGAAACAAAGTGGAGAAAGACCGATAGAAAGTCAATACATTATTGGACTTTGATAAGCTTGATACAAAGCAAGAAAGAATGGCGTAAAAGAATATAGGATGGACAATGCAAATAATTATAAAAGTTTTTACAGTTTTTTTTAAATATCGCAGCATTATTCTGAGATAGGAGGAGCCTTTTTGGCATCGCACAAGTCTTGATTGGCCGGGACCAACGGTTTATGCCCAGGCAGTGAGTTGGAAAAATCCGTTGATTATTCATCATGATCACGTGAGTCTTTGCAAGCAGAGGGATCTCATCAATATAAGCTTTACTATCTTCACCGAAGTAATAACAATTTTACTCTTGACTTCGGGGCGTACAAATTGCATTGTGTGTACCTTTAATTTTTATCTGCGCCTGCGTTCAACAGAGAAAGTTATTAAGACCACGAGGTTATTAGGCCGTTATTCATTTGTTTGTTTGTTGTTATTTGGGTATACAATTTATTGTTGTTCCCATAGAAGCATGTGCAGGTGCAATTCAAGGTTTTTTTTTTAAATGATTGTATGGAGGTATGTGATTTGTTTTGTCATGAAAGTTAAGATCGCTTTTAGCGATAAGACCGCCCATTGTCATCCTAATATATATAAAATTTCAACATAAATAATAATATCTCTAATGTTTATGGTGTACATAATAAAGAGTTTTTTGTGCATGACTGAACGTCGTTCTAGAATACAGATTACCAATTCCTCAAAGATTGATTTTATGTTTCGTGTTGTTCTCTCGAGTTTGCACGAGTTAATATATGAGAATATTCAATCAGTCTGGATCTTGACCTTTTCATGTGGCATTTTCTCACAAAAAAGTTGAGTGATGTTATTGTGTGTACCTTATATCTATACATATTATAAAATAAAGTCGCTTTTCGTATCTGTCTGTGTGACAGCATTGTTCTTCTAAACTCTGCAACGGATTTTGATGCGTTTTTCAACATCATTTAGAGCATTTGTTCCGGAAGGTTTATTGGAAAATATTGATATAGTACAGAGATCACGATGTTTTGACATGTCAACATATAAGTAAATTGCACCCGTGCGAAGCAGAGCCAGGTCGCTAGTTTGATTATATTAAACATTCTTGAATAATTGGCATTAGTAGTAAACGATTAACTAAATCACATGCCAGTGACTCATCGTACCTTTAATGACCCTTAAATCATACGGTATCTATGATAAATAATATACTATCCACAATTTCCCCGTCTCATACTTCTTGATACTTAGATACCGTTATCCTTTTCCAAGAATAACAGTGAATCGTACACTTACTCATATTTCCACCGGCTAAAGTATTAACCGATTACTATTCTGCAGACAGACTTCTGAAATAGCTCAGATTTCGTCTAGGAACACTTAAGTACTATGATTTACTTAAGTTCTGGATTAAGACTATGTAAGTGGGTGTTTGGAATCCTTCTTACTTATAAGCTAATTTGTAGTTCCTCTGAAGAGATCTTGAGAGTTGTAAGAATTGTTATTGTGATGTGTTGTTTATCTCCTAGAAATTATTTAGAAATTTGCCTGTTATTTTCATAATGACGCTAGTTTGTTGTTCTTTGAGCCCGGGCTAAATGTGTTTTTCAGTTTCACCTATCCAATGGCATTGTCTGAGCCTGTTGCTGAATCATTTATTTGTTGTTGTGCGTTGTTGAGCGTGTTTGAATTGGGTACCTATTATACACCGTGGCATTTTAATCGACTTACAACGGCAGCCCACTTCATGTACCCAGTGACTACTAATCATTCATATTAAGCTCTGCTATCTGCTATCATGCTAAGCTCCTGAAGCTCGTAGCCAATTTCTAGGCTGACTCTATATGGAATGCCTTACCCGTGTCGAGCTCAATCTTTGTCCACTTTTAAAATTCTGGTAAAAAAGCACTTACTCTCGCCTTAAACATCATCATTACCTACATACAGTTCCTTGCTTTCACGTTTATTATTTTATATGTAGAGGTATATATATTTGTACAGATAAGTGTACGCTCTATGTATGTATGTGTGTTTATTGTATATGTAAATGGTACATCACTGACTTACTGCAGTGCTATCTCTCCTTCTCCCATTAATCCATCCAAAGGTTGTCTGTAAAATATCAATAAAACCCCATGTACAATTTCAACATTTATATCTGTAATTTTGATTTATTCTTTCATTCGTCCTGAAGTTTTGTTCCACATTCCAAATAATTCTCCAAATTTCAAGTATTTTAAAGGTACAGTCAACAATTTTTTTTTTAATAATTTGGAATTTTTGAAACAACAATCTATATGAAAATTAATTTCTATTTCCCTTGGTCACGCCATAACTTGAGAATGTTTTTACCGATTTCATTATTCTTTTTTTAAGTTTTCCAATAATTTGTAGAAGATTCTTACGGAAAGAAAATATAAGAAAATTGCGCAGCAAAATTTCAGAAATAGCAAATAACAATTTATCTGTAGGTAGTAAATGTAGTAATAGCAGTAACCTAACATGAATTACAAGGCTTCCATGAATTCAAGATAGTATTTCAATCATTTGTATTATCCCACTAATTAGGATTTGGATGAAATATTGTATAACCTGGATACTTTTTATCCGTAGTATGTTGCATACAAGACGGTATTTTTGTTCACGACACGACACGTTGTGCACAATTTCGAGCAGTAGATCTAACAAAAAGTACTAGGCTTGCATGACTAATGTTATTATAAAATAATACGAGTAAATTTTCTCTCGCGGAGAAGACAGAGAGGAGCGGTTGTTTTAAATAGTTGATTGATGTTAAATATTTATTAATACGTAACCCTTTTTTGCCGATTGTACAATTAGTAAGTTTGGCCTATACAAAAAAAATATGGGCCGTACAAGGAATATAAAATAAGACGAAGCGGGAATAAAGTAATTAAAATTATATTTTGGGACGAACGAAGCATATTGTTTGGGACGAACCAGGATTTTTTTTTAGATTTCCATTCACACGCTAAGAAGAAGATTACCTGTACATGCATAAACTAACGTTGTTTTACATTTTGTTTTTTCTGATACGATTCTTACGTTAAGTACGTACGTCTCCCTTCCACGTTACGTTCATCTATATAATGTATCAATTAGGTAGTCGCAATTTAATACATTGGTGTTGTGATAACACCCGTTATTTAAACATTTCATACAGAATTTATTATATTAAAACTAGCAACTCTGCCCTGTTTTGCACGGGTGCAATCTACTGTTGTAGCCAGCTGAGTGTCAAATCATCGAGATTTCTAAGCTATTTATAGATTATAATCATTTACTAATTTATTTTTCCTTTTGTTCCAGGTAAGAATTAACCGCGGAAAGAAATTAATGAAAACTAGCACTCAGAAACTCAGATATTAAACCTTCAATCAAACTTCTTAAATAAAAAAAGGAATACCCGGCTACTACACGTAGTACACGTGGGCGATGCCGCAGGCACTTTTTGAATTAACGGTAAGTCAAAACTCCTTATTTACTCGAGCCTGTCAAAATGTCAAGTCAAGCCCAGAGCAAAATGTATAAGTTGCGCAATAAAAATTAGGAGTAACAGCAGGACAAGTTTGAGTTGAACTCGCGTGGCTCCGTACATTGAATACCTACCATCATCTACCATGTTGTTCTCCCAAGAACAAACTTAACGCTGTTGTTGAAAGACATGTTCTACCATACATTCCTACTGTAAATGTAAGTTTATACGTACAATATTGAGATATTTACCATGTTATTCTGACACCATAGACTACTTATAGGTTTTCCTGTAATCTATATCTTGAAAAAACATTTTTTTTAATTTTCCCAAATTTTGCCTCAGTAGTTTCGGGGGGGGGGGGGGGCGATGGTCTATTTTCTTTAATAACTTTAAAACTAATAATTTTAATATTATAAAAAAAAACTTGAGACCTTCTATGTTCTATGTTAGCGGGTTCGGTTTCCGCACTTAGTCCTTCATGTGGACCATTGTGCGTGGGCCATGGCGGCCGTCGTTGTTTATTCCAACCAGCCCACCTCCCTCCAGAAGCTGATTAGGTCTCCTGGTCTGCTTAAGATATCCGTGAAAGATCTGGGTGACCCGATGGTTTCTGTTCTGATCTGGGTGACGCCTGTGCATTTAAAGAGCACGTGCGCAACGGTTTCTTCAGCCTCCATGCAAGCCCTGCACAGAGGGCTGTCCGTTATGCCTATTGTGTGGAAGTGCTTATTCAGTGAGCAGTGTCCCGTGATGGTCCCCGTCACTAGGCGCAGGCCGTTCCTGTCCAGGCGTAGCAACCGCCTGGTTAGCCTACCATCTAAGGACGGCATAGCTTCCCTGGATTGCCTGCAGCCCGGTGTCGAGGTCCACCAGTTCTGTGCTTGTGTGTGGGTGAACTCTTGTAGCCACCTGCGTAGTTGGTTGAAGGGGATGGGTACGATAGGTTCGGGTCCACAGACTGACGTGCTGGATGCTCTCCTAGCAAGTTGGTCAGCTGCGTCGTTACCTAGTGATCCGCTGTGTCCTTTTATCCATTGCAGTGTCACTGTATTACGGTTGCACACTGTCACCCGTTCCAGTGCGTTGTGACATTCTAGTGTTAGTCTGGAGGTAATATAATTTTTCCCCAAGGATTGCAAGACTGAGGCACTATCGGAGAGTATACGTATACGGGTGTCCGTAACTCTCCTGGCTTCTATGGCGTAAGCCGCTTGTATAATGCCCACACATTCCGCCTGGTAGACGGTGTTGAACAATCCCAGCGGGCTGGATATATTTATGTTGAAGTCATGTGAGAAAACTCCGACTCCGGTTCCGGAGTCGGTCTTTGATCCGTCGGTGTATACTCTCATCTCCTTCGGGCCTGAGTAGTCACACCGTTCTTCTGTGAGTATGATGTTGTAGTGCTTCTGAAAGAAGTGTAGTTTCGGGGCTTTGTCGCAGGGTGATGCCATCATCGGTTGTCGTTTGATTGCATCTTCCCTTATGCGTGTGTGCTTGACCCTAGAGTCTCTGCTCAGGGTTCCCGATATATATAGCCTGAAGGCTGCCAGAGCTGCCTCCTTTCGCACGATGAGGTGCAGGGGTGGCAGTCCCAGCATTACTTGCAGTGCGGCAGTGGGTGCAGTGCTCATGCTGCTGGTTATTGCTACACAAGCGAACCGCTGCAGTTTTTCGAGGTCTTTTTGGGCTGTGCTCAGGTCCGTCCTGGGCCACCAGACCAGTGAGCCGTATGTGATAATTGGTCGAATGACTGTGGTGTATAGCCAGTGGGTGACTTTGGGGCTGATACCCCAATTCCTTCCAAGCAGTCGCTTGCACTGCCATAGTGATATGCTGGCTTTTGTGGTGATGTAGTTGGTGTGTTTTGCCCAGTTCAGCTGTTTGTCCAAATAGATGCCCAGGTATTTGGTTTCAGTTGCCAGGCTTAGGGTAGTTCCAAAGAATCGTGGCAGTTGTAGTGTCGCCAACTTCCTCTTTTTTGTGAAGAGAATCAGTTCGGTTTTTGTTGGATTCACCGACAGTTGGTGTTTATTGCACCAGTCCTCTACTATTTTCAAAGCCTGGCGCATTAGGTTACATAAGGTGTTTTCGTGGGTGCCATTTATTATTATGGTTATGTCGTCGGCGTAGCCTACGGTAAAATAACCTTTGTCATTTAGTGTTTTGATGAGGCTGTCTACTACCAGGTTCCATAGAAGCGGTGAGAGGACACCTCCTTGCGGGCAGCCTTTCGCCACGATGGCCCTTGTAGTGTCATTTACCGTGACTTGTACAGCTCTCATTTTGAGCATATTGGTGATCCAGCCGCTTAGGGTCGAGTCTATATTGTGTCTATCTAACGCCATGTTAATGCTGTTGAACATGGTTTTGTCGAAGGCGCCCTCGATATCAATGAAGGCAGCCAGTGATGAGCATTTGTGGTCCACTGCGCATTCAATCTTAGAGACCAAGCTGTGTAGCGCGGATTCTGTTGATTTACCTGTGGAGTACGCATGCTGTTGTTTATGGAGTGGTTTTACCCGGAGAGGTCCGTCTCGAATGTGTCTATCACAGAGCCTCTCCAGGGTTTTCAGTAAGAAGGATGTGAGGCTAATAGGCCTATAAGCCTTGGGTTGTGTGTAGTCGGTTTTGCCAGGTTTGGGTATGAAGATGACCTTCACTTCGCGCCATGCTAGTGGTATGTGTCTGAGTGCTAAGCACGCTCGATAAATCTCCACCAGCCATGGTGTCAGATGATCTATCCCCCACTGTAGCAGGGCTGGGAAAATGCCATCCAGCCCTGCGGACTTAAATGGCTGGAACGTGTTGATAGCCCACTTTATACGATCTTCTGTTGCTATATTATGGGCTCTTGACCAGTCTTGATCCGTTGGGGTCCATTCTGGCACAACCTCCCAGGTCCTGTCTTCTAAGAGCCTGCAGTCTGGGAAGTGAGTCTCCAGAAGGACCTTACTGGCTTCATGGTCAGTTATTGTGTATGAGTTGTCGGGCTTTTTCAGCGCGCCGAGGGTTCGGTCCTGGTCAGTTGATAGGATCTTCCTTACCCTTGCGGCTTCATTATTTGTCTCGATGGATTCACAAAACTTCCGCCAGGCTGTTCTCCTGGCAGTCCTGATCTGTTTCCTGTACAAATATTGGGTTTCTTTGTATAGCTCCCAGTCTTCCGGGAGTCTGGTGTTCTTGGCTCTGTTGAATTGCTTACGAAGTGCATCTCTGAGTTTACTAAGTTCGGCGTTCCACCAGGGGTTCCTCACAGCCTTGGCTTGTGGCGACCTTAGTTTGCAGCATGCATGATAAGCTTCGGTTATGTATTCTGATAGCTTTGTCACAGTGTATTCTAAGCGCGCAGGGTCAGTTATGGTTGTCAGTGTAAGGTGCCTATCTAGCATGGAGGCTAGGAGACGTTTATATTCTGGCACATTAGTGCGCCGTGGATTTCGTTTTGGTACGGGTTTTTTGGTGTTGGTTGTGAGTTTGAAGCGGATTCTTCTATGGTCTGAGCAAGAAGGCTCGTCTGACACGTGCCAGTTTGTGATGATGTGTGTCACGTATTCTGTAGCAAGCGTTAAGTCTATGATCGTTTGTCCTCGAGCTGTGACCCAAGTGGGTTCTGAGCCGCGGTTCACGATGTTAAGGTTAGTTGAGAATAAATAGGTGGATAGTACCTCTCCCCTGGAGTTCGGTGCGTCGCTGCCCCAGAGCGGGTGGTGGGCGTTCGAGTCCGTGCAGATGATGAGATCTAGGCTGGCTCGCTCACAGTGCTGTACTAGGTCGGCCATCTCCTTCGGTGGGCAGTTTGTGTCCTCGCCTGGCATGTAAACCGAGGCCAGCACAACATCTGGAGCATCGCCTTCTGTTTGGAGCCTGACAGCTGTCAGATCTCTGGAACACAATTGGGTAAGTGGTGCGATAGGGATTTCTTTGGGTATGTAAGCGCAGGTTCTTGGTTTGTCTGGGCTGTGTGTGTTGAGGATTAGCTTACCTCCGATGTTACCGAGGCCGCATACTCTATTGTTCCTGATCCACGGCTCTTGGATCAGTGCTATGGTTCGGGGCTTCACCTCCAGTGCCCTGCGTAGACTAGCCGTGGCAGCCTGGCTATGTTGGAGGTTGGTCTGGATGATGTTGAGGGACGGTGGCGGTGATGAAGTGGAGTTAGTCGCTGATGGATCCATCGGACTGTCTCTCCACCACCTCCTCTCTGTATTGGCCTTCGTGCTGTTCGCCCGGCGACGAGGCGAGCAGTTGCTCGCTCCAGCCAGGGGATGAGGGCGGTATGGTGTCATTGTCATCGGCCATTGCTGCTCTGGCCATGACCTCCTCAAGTTTGGTAATGTCCGTGTCCTCTGTCGGTGCCGGTTGTGTCGTAGTCGTGTCCGTGCTGTCAGTCTGGGTGTCAGGTGGTTGGGTCGTGGGCCAGAAGCGAACATATATCGAACCAAGCAGGTAGGATATACGTCGCTCCCGGGCTAGGACCTTTACGACTTCCTCCGGCGGCACACCCAGGGTCAAAAATGTCCCATAGTTGTCGCCGCCGACGGCCGTCGCCCTGTACAGTGACCACCTGGCGATGTCGTACCAAGTATTCTGACGAATCAGAAGACTCTGGAGCCGGGCCACGTCACCATCGTAACGAGGGACGAAAAGCGAGGCTCGGACTCGGGTGGGCACGTCAGATTGTCTCAGTACTGTCAGCGTGAGGTCAGTGTCTGGGAGTCTGATTCTGGGCACATTCTGGGTCAACCAAGTCAGGGAATTGTCGTCCTCGCACCACATCTGCACGGTCCCTTCCGCTACCCGTGGGTATCCACGGAAGGCCGGGAGCGGCGTTGACGAGTCTGTGTCTAATAGCAGATTCTCGAGATCTGTCTTTACGTGCTCGGCCTCTTCCTTCGTCAGGTCCCTGGAGGGAGGCGGGAAGCAGATTGCTACGGCCAGCCGCGCAGGAATGTCCTTCGTGGCTCGCGCGTAGGTCCTTTGCTCCCCCTGAGCTGAGTGGATCCTCGAGCGTTTGGCGTCCCCCTGGAGCATGCTTGGTGAAGCGGTCTCATCAGGGCGCGCCCTCTTCACCGGCCCTGTACCGCTCGGTCCAGGCTGCGGCTTAGAGGTGCCTGGCTGGGTGTTTTTTGCCGGCAACGCCTTGTGCAAGGCTCTAGATCTCTTACCCCTGTTTTGTCGAGGTCGAGGTCGGTCGTGGGTTACGTCAGTGTTTTGGGGTCGGCTGTCAGCCCCGGCGGACTCTGTCGCTTGCGGAGGCTTTTCGCGCTGGGTTGCCCCTTCGCGTACTTGCCCCCGCTCGCTTGATTCCACGTCCTGCCGTTTTGCGCGCTGGGTTTCCCCTTCGCGTACTCGCGGCTGGTCGCGTGGTTCCGCGTCCGGCCGCTTTTCGCGCTGGGTTTCCCCTTCGCGTACTCGCGGCTGGTCGCGTGGTTCCGCGTCCGGCCACTTTTCGCGCTGGGTTTCCCCTTCGCGTACTTGTGGCTGGTCGCGTACTACCTCTTCGGCGTTCGATCGCACATCGCGCTGGCTAGTGCCTTGGCGGGTGTCGGGCTTTCGAACGCCTGCTTTTCTCTCCCGGGCCAAGATTTTTCCGCGCTTTCTCAGCAGGCGTACCGAATCAACTTCAAGCGGGAGAGAGGTGGAGCTGCCAGGGCCGTCATCTTTCCCCATCCCTCTCTGTCCATGTCGGTCTTGGTCCTTGTCTGGGTAGGCGATGCTTTTCCGCACGATGCTCTGTTGCCAGAGGCTCGCAGGAGGCGTGCATTTCGCAGTGGGTATTGGCGCGTCAATCGCAGCCGAGTTCGGGTGTATAGGCGCGTTGATCGCAGCCAGTGTTGGGTGTATGGGCGCGTTAGTCGCAGCCTGGGTTGTGGGCGCGTAAGTCGCAGCCTGAGTTGTGGGCGCTAAAACAGCAGCCGGCCGCGCTGAAGAGCGCGGCACCAAAGAAGAGTTTGGTGCCCCCCCCAGATTACGATGGGGGCTGACCGCCGAGGCGGTGTGGGATTCCCCGGCTTGGCCGGGACCCACCTGGGTAGAAGTTTCCATTCTCTGCATGATTTTGGTATGGGGGGGTGGGCTTTTTTGGAATCGAGGTTACCCCTCCTCTAGGACCGACAGGATGTAGGGATGGGAGGGAAGATATTCGTGGGTAAGGGTGTGGGTTCTTGGGACTTCTCTTCTCGGGACTTCTTGAGACCTTCACACCAAGCCCTTTCATTTGATATATCACACGATACAGTTTGATTAACTTTTTTTTTTTTTCGATTTGCCCCCAAAAGTGACCCCATATTCCTTATCTCCGAAAACCTAAAATTTTGAAAATATATAGAAAATAGTTCTTTACTTATAGATTACAGGAAAACCTATAAGAAGTCTATGGTATTAAATTATCATGGTAAATCTCCCGATATTGTGGGTACAAAGTTACATTTGCAATTGGAATGTATGGTACAACATGTTTGTCAACTAAAATGTTAAGTTTGTTCTTGGAATAAATTAATCCTAACTACGGAACCCTTCATTGTGCGTGGTCCGACACGCACTTGGCCGGTTTTTCTTTATCATGTCCCGCTTTCGACGAAACAATCCCGCTTTTTTACTCAAGAGGTTTTATTTAAAATCCCGCTTTGGCGTTAAAAAAAACTTACTAGAGTCTGTCCAGAATTTGGCTACGAATTTGGCAGCTTCACGTATAATATAATAAACCACCAATGCTTTCGGGAAAGCCAGGCGTAATTTAAGTTATGTTTATTTATATTAATTTAAGGCTCTTACAGACTCACGCGATATCGCGGGCGCGACGCGGCACTAGTAGGACAATTTCTTTGTCGGTGCCTGTCGCGCCCGCGATATCGCGGGAGTCTGTAAGAGCCTTGGGTGATTACAAGTTGCGAAAAATAACTCCTTCAGGCGTTACCTACTAACAACATTTTTTCCAACTCCTGTTGCTGCAAGTACCCAGTTTTCAAAACCACATAAAATCGTACCCAGTATCGATTTATTCTTGGCGACGGGCATAGGTATCGTCCTGATAAGAGATAACGTGATAACAGTATTTGCTTTGAGGGGAGCGGTCTTATCGCTTGTAAAACGGACTGGACTGTGCCGCAATGTTGGCAGCACTGACTCACGACTGTGTA
This sequence comes from Tiliacea citrago, assembly GCA_963921375.1. Taxonomy (NCBI): domain Eukaryota; kingdom Metazoa; phylum Arthropoda; class Insecta; order Lepidoptera; family Noctuidae; genus Tiliacea; species Tiliacea citrago. The sequence continues at coordinate 25,121,452 of OY992783.1, forward strand.
CGGTCGGCAATGCAGATAAATTTTGTCTTTCATTAAGTTGGTCCAATTATTTTTTAGCGAAATTTTATTTTATGTCCTCATCTTCAATGACAATGTTGCTTTGTAAGTACCTATTACATTTATTCAAATCCTTGTTTCTAACCCATTTTATTTCTACTTACACAAGTATCAACTTTATATCTGTGTAAATTAAGTTGATTCTAGAATGACCAGTAATATTAAAAAGTCATTAAAATGTTGGAAGTTCACGCAAATTGACATTCATAAACTTATTTTTCTCAAAACACGTTTACATATTTGAAAACTAATTGCGAACGTAGGATACATTGAACACTGGGCAGTTAACCCTGCTGCTAACATTAGTTACCTATAGCTTATTTAGTTATCACGACATGATTAATAGACCACAACATAACATCACGCCTTTTTCCCCGAAAGGGTAGGCAGAGATTTACCTATAGTACACCCATATTTCGCCAGTTATGTTTAAGTCCCATGTAATAGGGGAATGAGGCAAATGAGCAATTCAGTTCATAATATCACGCCGGTATTCTCCGAAGAGTTTGGCAGAGATTGGTACACCCACTTTTCCCCAGATGTACATTGTAATAATTTAGTAGCTCGAGGTTTTGCCTGTGAAATTTATTTTTGTTCTAGTGGTGCAGTAAAATATCACGTTTACTACTTATGTTTGAGTTTTGTTGTCGACCGTACCTTTATGAGGTATGGCAGGATTGCGGGGTCGTTGACTTTAGTTAAGTTGCAGTACTTATAATGTATAGGGATGGTTTTCACAGGCAAGGAGGACCTCGTGGCAAAGTAATAACAGCCGCATGGGTCGATCCATCAGGTTAAGCTAAGCCTGGGTTGGTTCGTGAATGGGTGACCATCTTCAAATTCCTAGACTCGTCCGTGCCTCGGAAAGGACGTTAAGCCGTTGGTCCCGGCGGTCATTCGTGGATCTTTGACAGTCGTTACAGGTAGTCAGAAGTCCGAAAGTCTGACAACCAGTCTTACAAAAGGGTATCGTATTACCCAGTTACTGGGATGTGGACGTCAGATTGCCAGTCGTTCCATGCAAAATACCGGTATTCAGCTGTATCTGGTTAGAGTGGAAGCAGACCCCAACGTAGTTGGGAAAAGGCTAGGCAGATTGATTGATTGGTTTTCAAAGGCAATATTATTATTCTGAATCACAGAACCTACAGGGAATACCGCTTCTTTGAGCCGATTTAGGGAGGTCGCCCACGTGCTAATTTTTGTAGCTCCGACAATCGCAGCGAGTTTTTTGGCATCGCGTTTATGACAGACTTCTTGTAGCACGTGGGCTTTTCAGTATTGAACTCTGAATGTCTTTTATTCGGCGACAAAATAATCGCTCAGCGATTGTCGCCCGTGGGCGAGCTCACTTAAAAAGATGGAGATCTGTATAACCTACTACAGGGTGTTGTACCTAAGTGACTGCAATGTTTATTTAAACTAGTAGTTCTGCGAACGTAGACTCCAAAAGTGAGCAATTTACTGCATTTTGAGGAGCAATTCTGCTCATCACGTCGAAGATGCTCATGAGGTCTTCACCAAATTTCTATTTAAAGTCTACCTTTAAAATAAAAAAAACCCGGTCAAGAGCGAGTCGGACTCGCGCACTGAGGGTTCCGTATATATGATGTTGATGATTTCTAAAAAACTGTGCTATTTAGAGACATCGTTTTATTTTTCCTGTAATCTTTACATAAACTTCTATCACGTAGAATAATTACAGATTTTTCTCTATTCAAACCTCGGAGATAAGGCGGTATTTTTTTTACATTTTTCATCAAAAGTCGAACACTGATGCCTAAAAATGTTTGAGAATGTGCAATTAGCGCTCTTTCATATGATACCCCACATGCCCTAGTAGACTCCATTCGAATTTTTAAGACCCTGTTGCAAAAAAGTTTTTTTTTTTAAATTTCTTTCTTGTTTGCAAAATAGTTGGGTAAACGTCATCTAAAACTATTCCAAATTTCAAGTTGATAGCATTAGTAGTTCTTGAGATATCCAGCTGTGACAGCCTTACCATGAGGGTTCCCTTTTATTATTTTGGTACGGAACCATCTCAAGGCGGAGATATCCAGCAGCCCCCTTTTTGCCCCTTTTTGGAGGAAGTACCTCCAAACAACAAATCTCCGACGACAAAAAAAAAATATAAAGTCGTAAAACGTGTACACCAAGTTTCATCCTGATTGGTTGTAAAATACGACCTGTAGAGGAGTAGCAACAAACTGACAGAGGAAAGCAAATGCCAGACTTGAAGCAGAGACGCTTCGCTCGCTCGATCAAAAAATAAATAGAAATTATTAGTTAAGTATGCCAGTAGCAGACCGTAGTCTGGATTTGTGCCCGGGTTGATGGCAATAGGCTCGCGCCTTATCATTACGTGCGACTTAAAATATATAGCTAGCCAAATTTGGGAGTTACTATGGTACACCTCTGTCCAATCCTTCGAGGAATACAAACCCGATGTTATGTTTGTAAATAAAAAATACAGTAGTGTTTTTCTTTGGTTCTATGTTTACTATTTCAGAAGTTGCTTCTTTCATTTTTAAGTCAAGGAAATCAGAACTCCATTGTTTTGAATATCTAAACAATATATTACATCAAACATCATCATCTAACATATTCTAAATAAACTTCCTCGTCTATTAATAAATACATTTTCATACATTATCCCAACAAAGTTTCCTTGACAGGATTTAAGGTAACAACATTCTTTCATAGTCTTCAAAGGTGGATTGTTAGTTCACAAACGCGTTCATCCGTCTCTCACATCAAAGCTACAAAACAGACACCAGTCCAATTTAAAAACGACAAATATTTTCCTTTTACGTTCTAGTTTTTTTGCCGGAAATTACTATTGTTATGACGACAAAATGGCGGAAAATTGAATAAGTTCCACTGAAAGTATTTTTCTCTCGTATTTTTGCGGCTTTTCATGGTTCAGATATTATTAAGTGAATATTTTTTTAACTACTTTGTATTTTTCCCGGAGTTTGTATTTGTGCTCGGTTAATGGCAATAGGGTCGCCCCCTAACACACACACACACGCACACACACTAATATTCTTTCTAGTCTCCATCTGTGTCTCGTGTTTCTGTTTCTAGTTTCTGGTTTCTAGTCTTTCTAGTGATCTTTCACACAGAACATACATCGATTCTTTGGTCTTTCCATGACTCTTATAGATTTCTTGTAACTACATTGATCGATATGTCTAGCTGTCTAGGTCGGCTTCCAGTCTAACCGGATGCAGCTGAATACCAGTAAGATGGAGCGACTGCCAATCTGACTTCCACAACCCAGTTAAAAACTGCGTAACACGATACCCCTAGGTAAGACTGGAACTATATTGATATTGAATATAATATCTTACCTCTACCTACGCAGAATAGGGTTAAATTTTATAATAATATCAGAGCAACTTACGTCAATAAGTCATTATAAGGTCGAGAGTCAAACCTTCGGCATAAATAGTTATTAAATCTGTTTCACGTGTTTTCAAGTTCTTGACCGACCTTATCATAACTTTCTTTTATAATAGAAAGGACCATAGAAATATTAAAAACCTTTTTTATTATATAACCTTTCTTATATATATGGAAAGGACGAAAGATTTTATCTTGATAGCAACCGACAAAAAGCCGATAACCAATCATTACATCAAAGTGACACCAAAAATGGCGCTGCTAAGCTTTATTCACGGACTTATCCAGACTATATATTTTTATCTGAAAATGTTCAGCCTCGAAACGGTGATGGAAAACATCGCGTGGAAACCGGCATGTCCTAGAACCAATAACTTGAAGACATGACTGTGACATCCACCAACCCGCACTGGGCCCACTCCCTCTCAGAGAGAGGAGGCCTGTGTCCCAGCAGAGGGAACACTACAGGCTTATTATGGTATTTAGCCTAGCACCTAGATACATATTAACATACATAAACAGTATAAACAACACAGGCCGTTTTTCCTATGGGTGTGGGCAGAAACTACGCCATGTTACGATGCACAAGCTACGATTCACACATCCTCATCCTTTTGCTTCGTCTACGCTCATACATCGTGTCAAACATCCAGGTTGTGTGTACTCGCTCCTGACCTTTTTGAAGAATATCACCAATCATGTGAGTGACTGTCTTAAGTCGTTCCACTAAAATTCGTCTTAAATTCAAATTTATTTATTTCACTTAAACCTACATGGGCAGTTATGAAACGTCAGAAAATAGGTGCACGGTTCCAACTTGTCGTTTCATAAGGAGAAGAGCCGGCAAGAAACTCCACGGTTACTCTTTAAAAAATAATTGTTTTTTACAATGTTTTCAAATTACATTTACAGTAGACCTGGGGGCCAAGTCTGCTATTTTCAATGATTGGTCATTATGATGATCATACCAAGGCAACGCCATGACCATTGTGCCAATAGTTTGTAACCTGCTAAATTCATAATGGCGTGACAGTGGTCAGTGGAAGTCAAAATAATAGGAGCTTGTCCTATTATTTTGACCTACGAGATTACCAAATACAGACAATTTTTCCAATGGAGTATCAGTGGCACGTCATTGGAAAATCATAAAGACGCCTTTCAATTAGGAGATTAGCAAAACTGTCAATCTCTACAATTACGGTGCCAATGATCGGCCATTCTGATACAACTGCGTTAGCAGACTTGGCCCCCTGCCCACAAGTACAGTAACACTACTCAAAATATAAACTTGACAACAAATCGAAGCATCCCATAGATGCTTCGATTTGTTGTCAAGTTTCTATTTTTTTTTTTACTAGAAAGCCTACGTTTTTAAATGTTCCATTCATTCAATCTAGACACAATCCAAAAAATACCATAACTATTTATTGGTGATAACGTTTACTACAATCGCCATTTCTTGAAATCGGTGAACCTTTACAGGCCCTTAGCTGGCCCTTATCTTATTAAGGACCTCGTGGAAAAAGGTAAAAGGCCCATTAGAACAATTTTCCTGTACGTGTGGGATCCCAAACGGGCCCAATTATGTGCTATATGTTATGTGGTATTACCGTTTGGTTTAGCGGTGTTGAGTGGCCTATTTAGCCGTTGAAAGGCGACTAATGCCAGGAATTATACTCACAGAGGCGAAAATTAACTTAAATTAAGTAGTAGCTTTGGGTTAGCCAAAGATTAGGACTTTTGCTTATGAAGACAAATACAAACGGGCAAAAATGTGTTTTTAAAAAGGGCTTTCTTCTATTTTTATGGCGGTGTCAAAAAATAATTTAAAATTAAAGCTAATTTAGAATGTAAAATAAATCTTAGTCACAATTTGTGGCTGTATCATACAGAAATGAAGTAATTCCCCTTACTTTATCTTATAAGGAATGGTTCATTATTAAACCATTGATAATGGAAATAAATAAGCATCTTTGAAAAATCTATCCTTTAATATAAGCCCCAATTTAAGTATCTGTGTGGGGTATATCTTGGCATAATTATAGAATTAGGAACTAAATTGAAATACATTCAAGGACATTTGTTGTTCAGCAAATTTACTACGAACTTCAATTGTCCGTGTATTCAACTCACAATTGTCACTCTTTGAAAGTTGTATGAAATGGCTGTAACGGTAAATTGACGTAGGGTGCCAATTTGCTTGACAGGAAATTTCCCTGACTAGGATATAAGATCGGAGGTCACCCTTAACTTGAAGTAGGGTTGTAACAGTTTTTACAACTAAGACCAACGGCTTAACGTTCTAGATCCGAGGTATCGGAGCTTTATCGATGGCAAAAGATTGGCTACCCATCCACTGTCACACCGCGGCAAGCGCTGCTTAATCTCGAAGATGGTTCAAATCACGCTGTAGTCATCATCTGCCTAGCCTTTCACAAATATGTTAGGGTCTGCTTCCAGTCTAACCGGATGCAGCTGAATACAAGTGTTTTGCATGGAGCGGTTGGCTATCTGACCTCCACAACCCAGACTCGTCTCTTCCGAATTCTCGCTGTAAAAAAATGATAAGTATCGGAACTCTTGCGATATTTTTCTAAAGGCACAAAAAAGTAATAAGTAACCACTCAAGCTTACGCCTTAATCTTAAGTAAACCATGAAAATGGCGAAAGCAATTTATAAGGATTTTATCGCTAGCACTCTGCTTGTTTTATTATTATTTTGAACCATCAGGATATAGATTTTAGTATTATTAGACCAGGGCATACTTAAATCCCCACTGGAGAAAAAATGGATCTTCACCATCAAGTCTGTAGTAGGAATAGACTGCTTTTATATCTAGCGACATTTAATAGTTGGCAAAAAGTTTTATGACAGCTGCGCGCACAGATAACATTAAAGAACGAAATAAATAAATAAAGAAAATACGTCTATAGGCGGTAAACATAACGCAAAAAAAAACACAAAGAAAATAACAAGTTGGGGGAAAATGTGTTAAAAAAGTTGGGGGAATATGTCAGCGTCGGTTGAGTCGTTGCCGACGGAACGGAATGTTGCCATTTTAAATAGTAGAACTAAGTAATGTATTTATTTTAATTTTTTCATCTCATCATTATGCCGGCGGTGTTGACGTCATCACGTCAACACAGGCTGACGCTGAAAGCCAGCGCTGGGGCTCTGTCTCGCATAGGGTCGCAGCATTATGCTTAGCGATGGCCGTTTTGCGTGGATGGGACGCATTTCCCCCAACTTGTTCTTTTCATGTGTGTGAAAATACTTTTTTTACGGGAAACATAACTCAAAGGAAGAATCCTTTGAGTTATGTTTCCCGTAAATAAATATTAAATAAGTTTTTTTTTTTCTAAAAATTAATAAATAATATAATCTGTTTGGCGGCAAGATACACAAATATCTACCAAGTACCAGAGGACGAAAACTCATCGTCATCGATATTAATTTAGTCTTAATTAATATTAGTTTCGTCTTTACGATAGTATTCCCAGAGGACGAAATAGCTCGGAGTTTAGGCTTCAACCGTAACTAGGATGGCGAGCCAGTTTCAGTAACTTGGACATTGAAATTGAAAATTCGGAATTGAATTGGCGAATGGATACTGCCCGATGAGTTGGTATTAATTGCTTTATCTGGGCTTATCTTCTCTGGGTTTTTGAAATTAGGAAGGTAGGCGAGAAGAAAGGCAAAGACCATCTTGGAAAGCTAATCAGGATTCTTTTTAGGATTCCTAAATCAAGAGCGGTGTCCTTAGCCTTTTACTAAGACCCACGAGTGATTTCATTGCTTCAACATTTACCCGAATTAAGAATCATCTCAGCGCTGTAGCGCTTTTTTGCCTTCGAATTAACAGCTCAATTTCATCTCTAGACTTTGTCAGGAACCTTCTAGTCGTTCAAAGCTTTAAGATCATGTTTTGTACTAACACAACAACCATTTTGTTCACCTTTTAACGACATCCATATAAACAAATTTAAGGTTTTTCTGCAAAATCTGGCTAACGTTCGCAAAATCTGATTTTGCATGCTAAACTTTTGCAGTTACAAAGTTTAACGGTACAACTAATACAATATACACTGCATACAAAACTTCCAAATGAAATATGGAATAGCTAAGTAGTCGGTTACTTAATTTGCGAAATTTTACCAAACCTATCCCGCGAAGCTTCACAATTTGCCGGGTTTTCGCATTGTCATAAAAACACATAAGTTACTTAAGTTTTATTAATTAAGTTACTGTTTATAATGACTTTTTCTTACCTTTAGTGAGTGGAAAATCAAAGAGTGGCCAAGTTCAGTGTAAGTATTAGAAAATAATAGAGACTCTGCATGAAGAGCTGATAGAACGCGGCACCATGTAAAATGATATAAATTGATTTAATTAAAAATAATTACGCGTTAAATACTGAATTTATCTATTACTAGCTGCGCCCCGCGGTTTCACCCGCGTAAGTCTCGATCCCGTGGGAATATCGGGATAAAAAGTAGCCTGTCTCAATCCAGGGTGTCAGCTACCTCCATACAAAATTTTATCAAAATTGGTCCAGCCGTTAGAGCGTAAAGAAGTAGCAAACATACACACACACACACTCACAAACTTTCGCCTTTATAATATTAGTGTGATTTATATACGATCCGGTAGGTAATGTAAGGACGCGGAGTCCTTATAGTACCGTAAACAATTGATTTAAATCATGTCTGCTTGACTAATTGGCGTGAACAGAACGCCCGAGGTCATAGTTTCGCTAAACAAAAGACGTCTATGAAAGTACAGAATATAGCTGACGTCAGGCGTTCCAAGAAAATAAAATAGTTTGGAGATAAAGAAAAGAAAGAAAGAAAATACATTTATTTGCGGTAAACATAACGCAAAGAAATAAAAACACGAAAGAACAAGTTGTGGGAAAATATGTAACGTATGAAAATAAATAACCTACTTTCGTAAATTATATTTTGTTTTTCATGTTGCGAAAATTGTTAAAGTCGACCCCAAGAATTATATTCCTAAACTTAATTTCAAGTGTCTTTTGATCATTTGCAGTCTATTGTTTGATTAACCGATTCTTATTATGGCCCACTACCTCTCACACAAGGAAAGCGATCATCGCGCGAATACGCGACCGTCGCGAGCATATGTCACTTTTTGTTCGGAAAACGACTTCGGTCGGTGCGACCACGCGATCACAAAACAAAAAAAAACTTTTATACAAAAAAAAACAACCGATTTCCAAAAAAGACTACCTACATAGTGATAATAACTTCGGAAGTCGGTGTCTTTGGATCTGTATTTTAGTTTTTTGCCACCGATTTCCGAAATTATTTTTCACTTTGTAGTGTTTTTTTGGAAGTCGGTTATTTTTTTTTTGTAAAAAGTTTTTTATTTTCCACTTTTTAGTGGCGAAAAAGAGTTTTCCAAATCAGTTCGTAAATGACGGAGTTATGCGCGAACAAAAAACGCAATGCAGACAGTAAACGAAAAGATCGGTAATGTAGACAATGTAGATAAATTTTTAGATGTTTGTTGATTTTTCAAAAACCGCTTGTCCGATTTCGATAAAATTTTCATGGGACCATTTGGGAAGAATACCCTTTCCAACAAAAAAATAATTTTTCAAATCGGTTGCCAAGCGACGGAGTTATGCGCGAACAAACATTAAAAAAAAAATACAAACATCCGAATTGAGAACCTCCTCCTTTTTTAGAAGTCGGTTAAAAAAAACTTTTTTACAAAAAAAACAGCCGATTTCCAAAAAACACTACCTACATAGTGATAATAACTTCGGAAGTCCGTGTCTTTGGATCTGTATTTTAGTTTTTTGCCACCGATTTCCGAAATTATTTTTCACTTTGTAGTGTTTTTTTGGAAGTCGGTTATTTTTTTTTTGTAAAAAGTTTTTTATTTTCCACTTTTTAGTGCCGAAAAAGAGTTTTCCATATCAGTTCGTAAATGACGGAGTTATGCGCGAACAAAAAACGCAATGCAGACAGTAAACAAAAAGATCGGTAATGTAGACAATGTAGATAAATTTTTAGATGTTTGTTGATTTTTCAAAAACCGCTTGTCCGATTTCGATAAAATTTTCATGGGACCATTTGGGAAGAATACCCTTTCCAACAAAAAAATAATTTTTCAAATCGGTTGCCAAGCGACGGAGTTATGCGCGAACAAACATTAAAAAAAAAATACAAACATCCGAATTGAGAACCTCCTCCTTTTTTAGAAGTCGGTTAAAAAAAACTTTTTTTACAAAAAAACAGCCGATTTCCAAAAAACACTACCTACATAGTGATAATAACTTCGGAAGTCCGTGTCTTTGGATCTGTATTTTAGTTTTTTGCCACCGATTTCCGAAATTAAAAATATTTTTTTTTTTTTTTTTTTTGTAAAAACTTTTTATTTTCAGTTTTTAGTGCGTCAGTTTTTCATTTATCTAAGTTACAATAGCCTAATGTCAACTGCTCATCACCTTTTACAAAACATTGCTATTCCTGATACTTTTTTTTTTTTGGTTGGGAAATTATCAAATAACTTCTCCCACTCTGAGGACAGACTGTGTGTCAGACTTTTACTGACTAAAACCCACCCGTATTCCTTCCGTTGTCTGTGTACCAGGGCCACGATATCCCTTTCGGACAAACTCGCAACCCTGGCAGGCCATTGGCCCTAACGCGCCGCAAGACCGCCTACGGTGGCCGGGAATCGGCCTGCGACTCCCGGCCCAGGGACCATTTTGGTTACCATTTTAGAAAAACCCTACCGAGAACTCGTTCAATGGAAAGGGTTTTCGATAGGGTTTTTCTAAGCAGTTAATCAAAAACCCATACGGTGTGGGTAATTTTGAATGGCTTAAATTAAGCTGTTCAAAAGGGTTACCCACACCGTATGGGTTTTTATCAAAAACCCTTTCAACGGGTAACCAAAATATAATTTAAGCCGTTCAAAAGGGTTACCCATATCGTATGGGTTTTTAATTAACCGCATAGACAAACCCTATCGAAAACCATTTCAATGGGTAACCAAAATGGTCCCTGATTAAAATAGGTACTAGTCCCACAAGAAGGATGACTGCAATTATAAGAACACAAAAAGTGCAATAATCATCTACTAAAAACTCGCGTTTGGCACAAAAGTTGAGTGCTAATGCACTTTCAGAAACTTCATGTTGTAATAGCACAGTTGACTCGGCTAAATGGATCCGTGTGTCAATTTGTATGGTAATATCATGTCGCTTTATACTGGAACTATTATCAAAAAGTACGTTTAGAACATTCTAAGAAAAACAGTATTAAAATATACATAGGTTACTTAACATCACGCCTGTATTCCCCGATGGTTTAGATAGAGGTGTACCTATAGTCCACCCACATTTCGCTAGTTATGGTTAAGTCCCATGTAATAGCGGGCAAGCCTATTGCCATCAACCAGGCACAAATCCAGACTCCGGGCTAATACTGTGAAATTCCAGACTGAAAACCCAATAACACTTTGCCCGACCTGGGAATCGAACCCAGGACCTCATGCTCACCAGTAGCGCTAACGACCACTAGATCAACGAGGTATGTAGGTAAAAACGTTCTACCAAACTTCAATAATATTAAAACGAGCACGAAAAGTTGTAAGTAAGTAAGTACCTACAAATCAAAACATTTCCTGTCACAATTTTTTTCCAATTAATGTACCCGTAAATAATTATCATACATACATACATAAACTCACGCCTTCTTCCCATGGAGGCTGAAACTATAGAACGCCACATGGTTCGCTTCTTTTGCTTCGTTTACGTTCATACATCTGGGCATACTCGCACGCCGGTTGCGAGTACTGCGCACCTGACGTTTCTGAAGACCATCACCAATTAGGTCACTATATGGCCTTCTCGGGCGTCCCTTCCCAGCATTTCCACTCACTTCTGCCTTGTAAATACCTTTTGTTAGTCACCTTTCATTCATCCCCTCAACATGACCAAACCATCAAAGCAAACTCTTTTAAATTTTTGTCACTACATCTTTTAATAATTATCATCATGAAGTATAAACGTATCTGATCTAGCATCATTGTACTAATCATGTTTGTTTTAAGCTTTAAATGAACGGCTCGTCAGTACACAAATGAACCCTGAGAAGTTTTCGTTGTGTGGCTTAAACCTATGTAAAATGGCTAAGTGTGTTGTAAATAAATAAATAACAAGTTAATCTTAGATAATACTGAAAAAGACAAAACATTTGTGAGAAACCCGGTAATGTCCAGGATCTTTGTATGCAGAGAGCATTTGCCCTGAAGAAAAACAATAACAGACTGGAATTTAAAGTGCGCATTCTTTTCAACCTTTTCGACTACCATTGGATTGGAGGTAACATATTCTTTGGAGGAAATAAAAATATAACCCACCTAGCTTAGCAAAGAGCAAATATCGTTGCTCTGGGCTCACTTTCATCGACTAAATTTGAACCAAACGTAGTCTCAAGAATCTTGTAACTAATAGCAAAGTCCAACTTCCTTGATACTTAAGGGATCAAAAGTGCAGGTGTGTATTCAAATACAAATATAATATTTACATCAAAGCACACAGCGAATGTTACCGACTCTCAAATGTCCATGAAAACGTTTCATGAAAGCTTGAACAGTTGCCATTTTCTTTAATTGGCTCAACTTGAGACACAATTAAAATATACTTCATGTTTTTGTTTAATTCCCTGATCACCTTCCGAAATTAAACAGTTCCTATTTCTTTGGAAGTTAAACATAGCAATTACTTAAGTTAATAGGATAGATTGTTTATCATTGGGGAGTTTGCTCTTTATGTTGCCGATCTAAGTGATAACAGTATTAGATTAGGTAAAGTTGGTCTAATTTGGTTGCCAGTTACCGCGTTGTTGGTTAAGGAAACATTATTCCTTGAGTTTTGGTATACATGCAAATTTGATCAGTTTGGTTTACTTACAGAAAACGAATCCCGGGTTTCTGTGGCATTCTTAAACTGAGTTTTTCTCTTCAATATTATAATTGGTTCCATATCTACAATACGCCCAGTGACCCCGTAGAGCAGTGGTGGCCCAGTTGCAACAGCCCCGAGTTACGAGTTGTAGGTCGTGGGTTCGAAACCAGGCAGGCGCTTTACCTACTTTGTGTAAATAATTTCATCACTGCTCTCAAAACGGTGAATGGAAACATCTTGAGGAAATCCAACCCATAATTCGAAGACATGTGACAACTACCCGCACTGGACCCGCGTGGTAGATTACAGCCCAATCTCTGAAGAGAGGGGGCGTGTCCCAGCATTGGGAACATTATAGTCTGATTATGCTACAAAAAGTTTTGGAACATTTTGTCGAATCAATAGGTAATGAGAGTTTATTTGAAAACCGAGCATTAATACTTCTGTTCCTAGATTAAAGGCCATAATGTCTAAAACTATAGCCATCTCGCTTTGTTTCATACTAAATGATAACACCACCAGATATGATTTAAGACTTGCGCAATGCGCTTAACTGCTTTCAGTCCGCTAACTCGGCGGTAAGCCCAAAGTCTTTCATAATTAGGCGTCCGTGACCAAACCTTTTGCCGTTTCAGGCTCAAAAAACAAATCCGGGCAAAAAATATAAGTAGGTACACAAATTGTCGTTCTCTTAACTGCGGTAAACTTAAATAAGCTCAGGTGTTTAGCGAGGCCGCAGATTCGATTCCCAGGGGGTCTTTGTAATTTGTAATCTTATTAGTACAGCGCTCTTGAGAGTGGCGGTGGAAATTCAGTGTTTAGAAGGCACGTTTTTCTAATAATTAGGAACTCAGTTCAGTGCACGTTTTTCACTATTAGTTTCAAGTACTTGGACCCTATCACAGCCTACAGTTGGTTTAAAGTTTACAGTTGGTTGCTCACATGGTACAAAATTGCATGACGCTCCATTTTTCCTGTATTAAGTACATAAGATCACGCCTGTAATCTCCGGAGGGTTAGGCAGAGGTGTTACTGATTTATATTTTCCAATTGGTGGGATTGGGACCATCATCATAAACCTAGTCTTTTCACCGATTTCTCCGTTAATTGTGGACCGATTTTGAAAATTCTTTTTTTGTTTGAAAGGGTATGCTCCCAAGGTGTCCCATTGTCAGAACCTGATGAGCCTCCCATGGAAATCGAGGGAAATACAAACAGGCCCACTACAAAGTGAAAAATTACTTTAACTTCAGAAGTCGGTGGCAAAAAACTAAAATACCTACAGATCGAAAGACACCGACTGTTTTGAAAGGTAATTAAAGTAATATTTCCGCTGCAAGTGAAACTATTTATAATATTGCCGTCTTATTCCGTGCCAGTGTAAGCTTTTTGTATCTTCTTCGGTCCTTCTGCCCTTATTTCTGTATAGTGACGTAACATTGAACGTTTTTATTCGATGTCCGAAGCAATTTATTCGTGAAGTGTGACGAGTGTCAGGGGACTCTAGTCCCGGGTTGTACGTTGTTTACGTTTTAAAGTTACGTATTCAATATGTTACAGGTAATGCAGGTCGCTGATTTTGATAGATATTTTGTTGAAAGGAAATTTTTGTATTTTTTTTTGATAAGTTGGGCGAAAACCTATACTCACACACTGGCTTATTATTTTTATTTTTTTAGAAAAACATACTTTTACGATGTCTGTAAATATGCGAGCACCATGTATCTATCTAATAATTAAGTTATTTTTCGTTGCTTAGTTTTAAATTCTTTGGTACTCAGTTTATGAGTGGAATAAGATGCGAATCTGTCAATAATACCTCTAATTTCCCCACATTTTTGAGAAGTTATTGGCATTGATTGTGAACGTTTTTAATTACGGGAATTGGCCTTAAGGTTGTATGTTGATCAAAATTATGATTCGCGACCGTAAAAAATATGTATTTAGAATTATAATATTTAAAATCATCAATAAAACTCTAAGTTCAAATAGCACTTTTTATTGACTATTTCATGAAATCATGACATTTCAGGTCAATTCTAACTTAGAGAGTTGTATTCATTATTCGAATGATTATAATTATTATAACAGGAGCACATATTTGTTTACCGTGTGGTGCCGGACGTAAAGAATAGCACCACCCCATTTCTTCCCGTGGGTGTCGTAAAAGACGACTAAGGGACTTACTAGAGAATGGCCAGCAGCGTTCTCTATGCATTTTGGCACCATACTGCGATTGCCAACCCGCCAAACGTGGATTATGGCAAACCTGGATGGATTGGGGGAGGCCTATGTCCAGCAGTGGACGTCTTTCGGCCGAAATGATCGCGAATCATATTATTTTGGGCAACAACCATTGTATATTCACTATATATATCTATTACTGTTCGCCAGACAGCCGTAATTTATTTTCACCGGAGTGCGCCGATCTGTGTCGCTTTGCTTGTCACAGTGATGCCGCAGAGTGCCTCTAAATATTTTATTTTTATTTGCATATATTTACATACATCTATTTTATAGATTATTAATTTATTTCTGTAATTAACATCAAGTCGGGTCCTGAATACCAGCGCTGCGACACTTATTTTTAAATGTCGCAGCATCATGCTGAGATAGGAGCATTTTGGCCTCCTACAGGACTTTCTGCTTTTTACTTTCTTTTTTTATAATTTAGTTTTTTTTTATATTTTATATGATTGTGTTTAGTTTGTGATCTTCCTGTGCATGTCATAATAAATACTTTTTCTTTCTTTCATACAAGCTGACCCTGACCTGCAAATTGCAAGAAACGTAAGAAAATTTGAATCACGCGGGCTAATAATAAATTAATGTGGGGTTCAAAGACCTGCAAAATTTTGCAAGCAAAGCCGAATGCCAACTATCAACTTGACAAAAATTGCATAATAGAATTGAAGTCACTTCTACGAATGTCTCAATTGAATCTTATAGAGATAGGTCAGTAACCCTAGTTCGAAGTACTTTGTATAACAATGCACGTGATTGTCAGAGGAACCAACCGTAACCGAATGATGTGTCGTTTATGTTGGGAGCCATTGGAGAAGTTCACTGAGAAGGTCCGTTCAAAACAAAACGTATGAACTTATGGCCTAATCTAAAACACACTAATATTATAAAGGCGAACGTTTGTGAGTGTGTGTGTGTGTATGTTTGTTACCTCTTCACGCTCAATTTTGATAAAACTTTGTATGGAGGTAGCTGACACCC
Source organism: Tiliacea citrago (assembly GCA_963921375.1). Taxonomy (NCBI): domain Eukaryota; kingdom Metazoa; phylum Arthropoda; class Insecta; order Lepidoptera; family Noctuidae; genus Tiliacea; species Tiliacea citrago. The sequence goes on from OY992783.1 coordinate 25,137,084, forward strand.
TGGAATAAGACATAGGCTACTTTTATCCCGATATTCCCACGGGATCGAGACTTACGCGGGTGAAACCGCGGGGCGCAGCTAGTATTCAATAAAATAGCAACGAAGAATTTCTATCCGTTTGACCGTTTGTCTGGATGTATGTTCCGGATTGTTGTAAAAACGGCTGAACGGATTGGGATGAAGTTTGGCACACAAATAGATTATAATCTGGATTAACACATAGGGTACTTTTAATCCTGGTGGTACGTCCCCGTGGGATATTTTCCGACATCCACGCGGAAAAACCACGGGCAAAACCTAAAAAGGAAGGAATGGGACCTGTTATTCCCTTCTTATTAGATTATTCGCTTTCTAGCTCAAACTTCAGGGAAATACGTAAATTGATATCGATCTCACTATTCGATTACTTACTTTAGCTACCTATCGATTTTCCAACGTCCAGATTATGTTTTATCCGTGGAATGAAATTGACGTCTGACAATATTTGCATGGAAAAACTGATAAAAATTCGAAATTATTCCTCGGCTAAAGATATCCGGGATTGGAAAAATCAACCCTTAAGGGATAAAAAGTTTTAACTTTGTGTTACTTGAGCCATGTTGTCAAAACTCCAATATTTAAAGTATTTGTGTTTGTGTATTCTTCTGTGTAAACAACTCATTAAAACTTACTCCACCCACAAAACTTCTCAAAGATATTTGCGACAAAAATGTGATTTCTCACGACAAAGTAATCAGTTCCATGACGACATGACCTCGGCTCTATAAAATTCGCAGAAATCTGAGTAACAATAAGAGCAGGCTTGTAGACATCAATCGTTAGAAAGGTCACGAACCATCTTTTAGAAAAACGAGACACTATTGACGTTTATTGACGAGAAACCACGAAGGTTTTAAAACTTAGCTTTATTGACGTGGTTGAAGACATGCAGCACCCGGGCGTTAATATGACAAATCAAGCATTTTGAAAAGACAAAGCTAAAGTTTTTCTAAAAGTTGATGTGCCAAATTACTCGTAACAGCTGCGTGGTTACCGTATGACTCTGCCTAGCCTTTCCCCGACTATGTTGGGGTTGGCTTCCAGTCTAGCCGGATGCAGCTGAATTGTATGCAATCTTACATTTTGAATTGTTTTTTTAAATATATTTTTTTTTGTTTTTTAAGTTGTTCTCACATATAGAAGCGACAAGAATAATGTACCCAGATTTTGTAATATCTTGATTTAAAAGAGTGTCCTGGGAGTTTCTTGCCTGTTCTTCTCCATAGAGATCTACGTTTTGGAATGGGCAAATAGCTTCCACTCTCTGACTAACTGACCGACTCTTGGACAATTCAAAAGTGCCTGTAAATGGTTTAATTGAAATAAATGCTTTGAGTTTGAGTTTGAATACCAGTATTTTACATGGAGCGACTGCCTATCTGACTTCCACAACCCAGTTTCTGGATAACACGATACCACTTGGTAGGACTGGTTGTCAGACTTTTGGGCTTCTGATTACCCGCAACGACTGTCAAAGATGTACACATAGTCATCCTAGCGAGTTTCTCCTGCTTCACATGGGTGGAAGGGCGACATATCAAACATCAAAATTTCTGTTGCTGTCTGTACTATATCTAAGTTGATACAATGTAATATTATTTATTTGCAAGAATACATGTATAATAAGATTAATGAGTTGACAATTAATATATATTGACAATTCAAAAGTGCCTGTAATTGGTTTATTTGAAATAAATGCTTTCAGTTTGATATATTTTTCAGTCATATTCTCCTATGTATCTGGTGTCCGTTATAGCACTTAATACAAATAAAACAATAAACAAATTTAAATATCAAAAACATAACATCAATAATGAACTAACAATAAAATTTAATGTTTAAATAAGATAAGAAAAAAAAAACAATACTTTGTCTGTTAGTAGAAAGTAGTCTATAGGTGAAATAAAGTAGGTATACTTACACAAAAACTTTTATGAAAACCGTATCAAATTCTAGGTTTACATATTATTATTTACGTATTCGTTCACAAAGAGCCACGAAAACCAACTTTGTTTTATACACACAAAATAGATAATAGTTCTACAATCCTTAGATCATTCCTCAAGCATATGACAGGCCTGCCTCAACCACCCATTGTATTCTGAGCGGATCTTCTGATAATATCTGTTTTCCGGTACACCACTTAAAGGTCCACTTCAATTTGAAACAACTATGATATACATAATGTAAACATCATTGTTTCACGACCAGTAAATAGGTGGTTGTATTTAATGGTGCATTAAATTAAACAATATGTGTTGCAGAACCAATAATTCGTGGCTTGAGATATATCTGTTTAGGATATCAATGTGACTATGATTATTAACAAATTGTTAACAATGTAGCTAATTATTGTCTTTACTTCTTGAGGTGGTTTTGAAGGGTGGGGCTGCTTTTGACCTCGAGCTCGCCTGATGGAAAGCGCTGGATAAAGTCTACGATGGAACTAGTGTCCAGAAGATGCCTGTTCGCTCTTGCTTTGAAGGCTGAGGGGTTATGGAAGTGTGGAAGGGAACACAGTTGCTGGCAGAGAGTTCCACACTTTAACTAATGTGATATTTGTTATACAGATGTTAATTTACGATACCTACCGTAAAACTATGGGTAAAAATCAAGGACTTAATGATCAAGCTGGTATAGTTTTTAATGCTCTTTCCTTCCTCTGTTTTAGAGGAGGTTTTGCCATGTAGGGGTGACATTACAGTCTGAATTATATAACACAAAACGCAAAAACAAACAAACGATTCGAGTCATAACAGAACTCGCAAGTTCGTAATCTTACGTTCTCAGTTCCTCATAAACCAGTACACTACATTATTTTCGCCTCAAACCTCACAAAAAGCCCGAAACTGCCGCATTCAAGTGTCGCACTGTCGCATATTTTTATGATCGCACCACAGACAAAAGATATTAAACCGCCCAACTGAGTTATTGGTCCAATATCTGTACAACAATGGCCGCCAACAATGACCCATGGCCACAATGGATAATAAATAGATGGGCCAGAAAAATGCTGAGTCCTGAAATTGTTACGTTTTGTACCCTTTTATTGTGGTTCGCGGCAATTATGTGGGGAGATGCAGCCTGGCCCAATTTTTGGATACTATTTGTACTGGTAATTGTGTTGGTACAGTGTCTTAAGGCAGTTCTATAAGTGGAAATAACCCTCTTTTCAGTGTCATTATACAAAAACGATGTAGGTAGGTACCTACTGATGACTTTCGTAACTTCCGGAAGATTCGCTAATGATATCAAACTGTAAAAACGTTCTGTCTGTACAAACGTTTGTTTCAAACACCAAAGGAGTTACGTCCAACACAGACCAATCATCACACAATCGCTCATAGTACGCTCAACAAAAATTATGCATGTATGAGCGTACCGTTTGCTCTGTTTACTTACTCCTGTGCATTGAGGAGTGCGCTTATTGTTGCAGAGGTTCAAACTGCCGGAAATGACTATTGATTTTGAAGTCTTGACTTGGTAGGTATCATGTGGTTTTCCTCTATACTCGCTCAGCACACAGATAGTTTATAATCTGGATTAACACATAGGGTACTTTTAATCCTGGTAGTACGTCCCCGTGGGATATTTTCCGACATCCACGCGGAAAAACCACGGGCAAAACCTAAAAAGGAAGGAATGGGACCTGTTATTCCCTTCTTATTAGATTATTCGCTTTCTAGCTCAAACTTCAGGGAAATACGTAAATTGACATCGATCTCACTATTCGATTACTTACTTTAGCTACCTATCGATTTTCCAACGTCCAGATTATGTTTTATCCGTGGAATGAAATTGACGTCTGACAATATTTGCATGGAAGAACTGACAAAAATTCGAAATTATTCCTCGGCTAAAGATATCCGGGATTGGAAAAATCAACCCTTAAGGGATAAAAAGTTTTAACTTTGTGTTACTTGAGCCATGTTGTCAAAACTCCAATATTTAAAGTATTTGTGTTTGTGTATTCTTCTGTGTAAACAACTCATTAAAACTTGCTCCACCCACAAAACTTCTCAAAGATATTTGCGACAAAAATGTGACTTCTCACGACAAAGTAATCAGTTCCATGACGACATGACCTCGGCTCTCGCAGAAATCTGAGTAACAATAAGAGCAGGCTTGTAGACATCAATCGTTAGAAAGGTCACGAACCATCTTTTAGAAAAACGAGACACTATTGACGTTTATTGACGAGAAACCACGAAGGTTTTAAAACTTAGCTTTATTGACGTGGTTGAAGACATGCAGCACCCGGGCGTTAATATGACAAATCAAGCATTTTGAAAAGACAAAGCTAAAGTTTTTCTAAAAGTTGATGTGCCAAATTACTCGTAACAGCTGCGTGGTTATCGTATGACTCTGCCTAGCCTTTCCCCGACTATGTTGGGGTTGGCTTCCAGTCTAGCCGGATGCAGCTGAATTGTATGCAATCTTACATTTTGAATTGTTTTTTTAAATATATTTTTTTTTGTTTTTTAAGTTGTTCTCACATATAGAAGCGACAAGAATAATGTACCCAGATTTTGTAATATCTTGATTTAAAAGAGTGTCCTGGGAGTTTCTTGCCTGTTCTTCTCCATAGAGATCTACGTTTTGGAATGGGCAAATAGCTTCCACTCTCTGACTAACTGACCGACTCTTGGACAATTCAAAAGTGCCTGTAAATGGTTTAATTGAAATAAATGCTTTGAGTTTGAGTTTGAATACCAGTATTTTACATGGAGCGACTGCCTATCTGACTTCCACAACCCAGTTTCTGGATAACACGATACCACTTGGTAGGACTGGTTGTCAGACTTTTGGGCTTCTGATTACCCGCAACGACTGTCAAAGATGTACACATAGTCATCCTAGCGAGTTTCTCCTGCTTCACATGGGTGGAAGGGCGACATATCAAACATCAAAATTTCTGTTGCTGTCTGTACTATATCTAAGTTGATACAATGTAATATTATTTATTTGCAAGAATACATGTATAATAAGATTAATGAGTTGACAATTAATATATATTGACAATTCAAAAGTGCCTGTAATTGGTTTATTTGAAATAAATGCTTTCAGTTTGATATATTTTTCAGTCATATTCTCCTATGTATCTGGTGTCCGTTATAGCACTTAATACAAATAAAACAATAAACAAATTTAAATATCAAAAACATAACATCAATAATGAACTAACAATAAAATTTAATGTTTAAATAAGATAAGAAAAAAAAAACAATACTTTGTCTGTTAGTAGAAAGTAGTCTATAGGTGAAATAAAGTAGGTATACTTACACAAAAACTTTTATGAAAACCGTATCAAATTCTAGGTTTACATATTATTATTTACGTATTCGTTCACAAAGAGCCACGAAAACCAACTTTGTTTTATACACACAAAATAGATAATAGTTCTACAATCCTTAGATCATTCCTCAAGCATATGACAGGCCTGCCTCAACCACCCATTGTATTCTGAGCGGATCTTCTGATAATATCTGTTTTCCGGTACACCACTTAAAGGTCCACTTCAATTTGAAACAACTATGATATACATAATGTAAACATCATTGTTTCACGACCAGTAAATAGGTGGTTGTATTTAATGGTGCATTAAATTAAACAATATGTGTTGCAGAACCAATAATTCGTGGCTTGAGATATATCTGTTTAGGATATCAATGTGACTATGATTATTAACAAATTGTTAACAATGTAGCTAATTATTGTCTTTACTTCTTGAGGTGGTTTTGAAGGGTGGGGCTGCTTTTGACCTCGAGCTCGCCTGATGGAAAGCGCTGGATAAAGTCTACGATGGAACTAGTGTCCAGAAGATGCCTGTTCGCTCTTGCTTTGAAGGCTGAGGGGTTATGGAAGTGTGGAAGGGAACACAGTTGCTGGCAGAGAGTTCCACACTTTAACTAATGTGATATTTGTTATACAGATGTTAATTTACGATACCTACCGTAAAACTATGGGTAAAAATCAAGGACTTAATGATCAAGCTGGTATAGTTTTTAATGCTCTTTCCTTCCTCTGTTTTAGAGGAGGTTTTGCCATGTAGGGGTGACATTACAGTCTGAATTATATAACACAAAACGCAAAAACAAACAAACGATTCGAGTCATAACAGAACTCGCAAGTTCGTAATCTTACGTTCTCAGTTCCTCATAAACCAGTACACTACATTATTTTCGCCTCAAACCTCACAAAAAGCCCGAAACTGCCGCATTCAAGTGTCGCACTGTCGCATATTTTTATGATCGCACCACAGACAAAAGATATTAAACCGCCCAACTGAGTTATTGGTCCAATATCTGTACAACAATGGCCGCCAACAATGACCCATGGCCACAATGGATAATAAATAGATAGGCCAGAAAAATGCTGAGTCCTGAAATTGTTACGTTTTGTACCCTTTTATTGTGGTTCGCGGCAATTATGTGGGGAGATGCAGCCTGGCCCAATTTTTGGATACTATTTGTACTGGTAATTGTGTTGGTACAGTGTCTTAAGGCAGTTCTATAAGTGGAAATAACCCTCTTTTCAGTGTCATTATACAAAAACGATGTAGGTAGGTACCTACTGATGACTTTCGTAACTTCCGGAAGATTCGCTAATGATATCAAACTGTAAAAACGTTCTGTCTGTACAAACGTTTGTTTCAAACACCAAAGGAGTTACGTCCAACACAGACCAATCATCACACAATCGCTCATAGTACGCTCAACAAAAATTATGCATGTATGAGCGTACCGTTTGCTCTGTTTACTTACTCCTGTGCATTGAGGAGTGCGCTTATTGTTGCAGAGGTTCAAACTGCCGGAAATGACTATTGATTTTGAAGTCTTGACTTGGTAGGTATCATGTGGTTTTCCTCTATACTCGCTCAGCACACAGATAGTTTATAATCTGGATTAACACATAGGGTACTTTTAATCCTGGTAGTACGTCCCCGTGGGATATTTTCCGACATCCACGCGGAAAAACCACGGGCAAAACCTAAAAAGGAAGGAATGGGACCTGTTATTCCCTTCTTATTAGATTATTCGCTTTCTAGCTCAAACTTCAGGGAAATACGTAAATTGACATCGATCTCACTATTCGATTACTTACTTTAGCTACCTATCGATTTTCCAACGTCCAGATTATGTTTTATCCGTGGAATGAAATTGACGTCTGACAATATTTGCATGGAAGAACTGACAAAAATTCGAAATTATTCCTCGGCTAAAGATATCCGGGATTGGAAAAATCAACCCTTAAGGGATAAAAAGTTTTAACTTTGTGTTACTTGAGCCATGTTGTCAAAACTCCAATATTTAAAGTATTTGTGTTTGTGTATTCTTCTGTGTAAACAACTCATTAAAACTTGCTCCACCCACAAAACTTCTCAAAGATATTTGCGACAAAAATGTGACTTCTCACGACAAAGTAATCAGTTCCATGACGACATGACCTCGGCTCTCGCAGAAATCTGAGTAACAATAAGAGCAGGCTTGTAGACATCAATCGTTAGAAAGGTCACGAACCATCTTTTAGAAAAACGAGACACTATTGACGTTTATTGACGAGAAACCACGAAGGTTTTAAAACTTAGCTTTATTGACGTGGTTGAAGACATGCAGCACCCGGGCGTTAATATGACAAATCAAGCATTTTGAAAAGACAAAGCTAAAGTTTTTCTAAAAGTTGATGTGCCAAATTACTCGTAACAGCTGCGTGGTTATCGTATGACTCTGCCTAGCCTTTCCCCGACTATGTTGGGGTTGGCTTCCAGTCTAGCCGGATGCAGCTGAATTGTATGCAATCTTACATTTTGAATTGTTTTTTTAAATATATTTTTTTTTGTTTTTTAAGTTGTTCTCACATATAGAAGCGACAAGAATAATGTACCCAGATTTTGTAATATCTTGATTTAAAAGAGTGTCCTGGGAGTTTCTTGCCTGTTCTTCTCCATAGAGATCTACGTTTTGGAATGGGCAAATAGCTTCCACTCTCTGACTAACTGACCGACTCTTGGACAATTCAAAAGTGCCTGTAAATGGTTTAATTGAAATAAATGCTTTGAGTTTGAGTTTGAATACCAGTATTTTACATGGAGCGACTGCCTATCTGACTTCCACAACCCAGTTTCTGGATAACACGATACCACTTGGTAGGACTGGTTGTCAGACTTTTGGGCTTCTGATTACCCGCAACGACTGTCAAAGATGTACACATAGTCATCCTAGCGAGTTTCTCCTGCTTCACATGGGTGGAAGGGCGACATATCAAACATCAAAATTTCTGTTGCTGTCTGTACTATATCTAAGTTGATACAATGTAATATTATTTATTTGCAAGAATACATGTATAATAAGATTAATGAGTTGACAATTAATATATATTGACAATTCAAAAGTGCCTGTAATTGGTTTATTTGAAATAAATGCTTTCAGTTTGATATATTTTTCAGTCATATTCTCCTATGTATCTGGTGTCCGTTATAGCACTTAATACAAATAAAACAATAAACAAATTTAAATATCAAAAACATAACATCAATAATGAACTAACAATAAAATTTAATGTTTAAATAAGATAAGAAAAAAAAAACAATACTTTGTCTGTTAGTAGAAAGTAGTCTATAGGTGAAATAAAGTAGGTATACTTACACAAAAACTTTTATGAAAACCGTATCAAATTCTAGGTTTACATATTATTATTTACGTATTCGTTCACAAAGAGCCACGAAAACCAACTTTGTTTTATACACACAAAATAGATAATAGTTCTACAATCCTTAGATCATTCCTCAAGCATATGACAGGCCTGCCTCAACCACCCATTGTATTCTGAGCGGATCTTCTGATAATATCTGTTTTCCGGTACACCACTTAAAGGTCCACTTCAATTTGAAACAACTATGATATACATAATGTAAACATCATTGTTTCACGACCAGTAAATAGGTGGTTGTATTTAATGGTGCATTAAATTAAACAATATGTGTTGCAGAACCAATAATTCGTGGCTTGAGATATATCTGTTTAGGATATCAATGTGACTATGATTATTAACAAATTGTTAACAATGTAGCTAATTATTGTCTTTACTTCTTGAGGTGGTTTTGAAGGGTGGGGCTGCTTTTGACCTCGAGCTCGCCTGATGGAAAGCGCTGGATAAAGTCTACGATGGAACGAGTGTCCAGAAGATGCCTGTTCGCTCTTGCTTTGAAGGCTGAGGGGTTATGGAAGTGTGGAAGGGAACACAGTTGCTGGCAGAGAGTTCCACACTTTAACTAATGTGATATTTGTTATACAGATGTTAATTTACGATACCTACCGTAAACCTATGGGTAAAAATCAAGGACTTAATGATCAAGCTGGGATAGTTTTTAATGCTCTTTCCTTCCTCTGTTTTAGAGGAGGTTTTGCCATGTAGGGGTGACATTACAGTCTGAATTATATAACACAAAACGCAAAAACAAACAAACGATTCGAGTCATAACAGAACTCGCAAGTTCGTAATCTTACGTTCTCAGTTCCTCATAAACCAGTACACTACATTATTTTCGCCTCAAACCTCACAAAAAGCCCGAAACTGCCGCATTCAAGTGTCGCACTGTCGCATATTTTTATGATCGCACCACAGACAAAAGATATTAAACCGCCCAACTGAGTTATTGGTCCAATATCTGTACAACAATGGCCGCCAACAATGACCCATGGCCACAATGGATAATAAATAGATGGGCCAGAAAAATGCTGAGTCCTGAAATTGTTACGTTTTGTACCCTTTTATTGTGGTTCGCGGCAATTATGTGGGGAGATGCAGCCTGGCCCAATTTTTGGAGACTATTTGTACTGGTAATTGTGTTGGTACAGTGTCTTAAGGCAGTTCTATAAGTGGAAATAGCCCTCTTTTCAGAGTCATTATACAAAAACGATGTAGGTAGGTACCTACTGATGACTTTCGTAACTTCCGGAAGATTCGCTAATAATATCAAACTGTAAAAACGTTCTGTCTGTACAAACGTTTGTTTCAAACACCAAAGGAGTTACGTCCAACACAGACCAATCATCACACAATCGCTCATAGTACGCTCAACAAAAATTATGCATGTATGAGCGTACCGTTTGCTCTGTTTACTTACTCCTGTGCATTGAGGAGTGCGCTTATTGTTGCAGAGGTTCAAACTGCCGGAAATGACTATTGATTTTGAAGTCTTGACTTGGTAGGTATCATGTGGTTTTCCTCTATACTCGCTCAGTTATCTTCTGCTTCTATTTTAAAAACCAGAGGGCCTACACAAGTGGCAATCACTGTCAAAGCGTTTTGACTTTCTACAGGATTGACATAAACTTTTCCGCAGCTTATGTCAGTCCTATACATTTTTGACTTTTCCATCATTGTTATCGCTGTAACTTACGATAATGTATCTAGTATTAGGAACAAATAAATAAACATAATTTTGTCACCTGTATTATCAATTACTTGCCAAAGGCTCCCGCAGACAGGCGCGACGTGAAAGCGTGATGCGACACTAGTAGCACAATTTATATGAAAACTTCATGGAAAGTCTCGCGCTGCCTGTCGCGCTCGATATCGCGCCAGTTTGCACACGCCTTAAAATAATCTGGGTTATGTTTCTTGGAAATACATATACCTACAGCAGTAATCTGACAGGTTAGCGTGATGTATTGCTTTTGTATTTTTTTGTCATCGATTAACGATTTTATTTTTGTCTTTTCCAGGTAATAAACTTTACTTCTGGCCATCTTATCATCTACTACGAGCAATAATACCAGGTATGTAATCGAAGTCTAGACTCTCTAGAGTCGTTGGCTGAAACTATTATGTTCAAAAAAAAAATGGTAACCATATAAATTATTATAGGAAATTTTCATTAGTTTAATTTATTACATAATAACTATTTACATTGTAAAATGAGTTGGAAAGAATATAGTGTCAAATAACTATTTTTGGACGCCATTTTACAATATGGCGGCGCGAGTGGTAAGGATACGAGGTGGCAATGTGGAAATACGAAAAAACCACGTCGAAATAAATAACACCCAAGATGCACGAGCCTGGTTTCTCAAGCCAGGATAAGCTAGTGTCAGTAAGCTAGCAAGCTAGTAACTCTAGCTTCGTGTATACAGAACTAGCTTCATTTCTAGGCTAGAAAGCTAGTAAGCTAGCGTCTCAAGCTAGGATAGTTTAATAGGTTGGGGTTCTATTATATACCACTGATTTTAACTATCCTGGCTTGTGTACACTTTATGTAGTTTTTCTGACCGCAACCACTGGCATACAATGATCTAGCATCATGTAAACAGAACTAGCATGTGCCAAGCCAGGATAAAAAACCGAGGATCTAGCTTGCTATCCTAGCTTCGAAACACTAGCCTCGTGTATCTTGGGCATAAAATCGCCATTTTCAAAATTCCCGGAAAAAATCTTTTCAAGTGACCGTAACGAGTACTAAAACTGTTATTTTTTACAAAATCAAAACGAAAATTGATGTTTCTAAACTAAATATTATACAAAATCTTTGTGAGACTATTTTGGTAAGGTAGGTTCTATTTATCATCATAACTTTCGGCTGGAATATGATAATCTGAAACTTTGTGAAAGTTACGCGTGTGTTAGACTTTCATAATCTTGTTTTAAATATTAGATTTTATCTCACGGTGGATTTGGCTATACAAATATTAGGTTGAGAGATTTTCCTGTGTGGTTATTTTTAGGGTTCTGTACCTCAGTTTTAAAAACCACCTTACAAGATTAGTGTTGTCCGTCTCTCTGCGCATATAGGTAATGAAATGTCGTAAAAAAAATTTTTTGGGATAATTTTTGATAATCAGGTAACAACAACAATCCACAACCCAACATAGTTAGGAAAGGCTAGGCAGATGATGAGGTAACTATTAACCGAAGAATAAATAGGACACTTTTTACAAAAGCTGTCAAACCGCAATATTTATTTCACGGAATAAAGATATCTGACTAAGTATTCAAAAATCTGTCCTAATGCTATAGTTGTCAAAAAATATTAGGCCCGTTTTGACATTTCACTTGAATCGATTTATCGTGAGTATCGAGTACCGAGTCGTATGGTTACTTCACTAGTTACGTCGCGACGTAACTAGTGAAGTAACCATACGATATTATTTTTTGACAACTACAGGGTTTCCTAAGAATACGGTGGCCGCGACATTGCCTCCGCAATTTACCGTCGAATGACGTCACTAAAATGTTATTTATGAAAATTAGCGTGTGTTTTTCCCTAGAGAGCGTTTTTTGACACCGTAGAGTCAAACCTCGCTGCCATTTCCATGACAGCTGTCACTGCGGCCGTTGTGTGGCGGCCACCGCTCTTCTGAAAACCGTAACTTTACTCAAATTAATATGTCACTAACACTTGAATAGTATCACATGCAAGTTAAATGCGGTTTATAAAAGTTCTCAGTATTTCGTATTAAGCCACAAATAAAAAAAAAACCTAGCGTTAAAACTGTCATTTACTGAAAATACGTACAACAAACTTATATTTCAATTTCCAAATTACCAAAACAACTAAAAACAAACTACAACGTTGAAAAAAAGTTTTGCAGCAAAAATGTTTTCTGGAATCTCATTATCACGGAACTACTGTTTCAAAAATGTAAATAAGACTGACAGGCACGCGAACTAACTATACAGCAACGAATTGAGCTACACTGTGTTTAATTTAGGTTGTCCTACGTTGCAATAAACCTCTTATAAATAAATGTCAATCGATTTTAATAATCAACTAACCTACCCTCTCCCATTTCCCATTTTCTCTCTCGTATTTATTACACTTTTTATTTACAACAAGTAAATAAAAAGTGTAAAAAATACGAGATTTCTTTGAGAGAATTCTTTGTTTTACATGTAGTTATAGTATTTTGTGTTATGTACCTTTTAGTCTGTGCTAAATAAATGTATTTTCTTTCTTTCTTTTTCTCCCTCACCCTGCCACGTCCCCTCTTCCCCGGTCCCGGTCCTATCGAACGATTACGATCGACTTTTTAATGTTTTCAGATGAATAAGAGTCAGCTCTTGATATCTCTTGTAATAAATAATCTTTTCACCGTGGTATGAGAGCCAGAAAAAATATGTTTCGTAATTAATATAACCATCAAATAACTACCTGGAGTTTTAACGAAAAATTTGAAATAAGTAGCTCTGTTACATTCTAACGATTGTATCTTATCTGTGTGACTTTCCTCGTGTTTATTCTTTGAAATAGAAAAACTCCAGGTCCCATTTTTCGTGGAGCAGACTATAGAACCTCCTTAGCAACCACAAAATATTCTAGAAGCCTGTTTATTAAAACCAAAAACATCATAAAAAGATTACTTAGGCGACCAGCCACCTTTATCCAAGTGCCAGACATAACCTCGTAACAAAACCTTGAGAAAAAATTTAAAATAGCTTAGAAGCTTAACTTTCGTCTGATATAATCTGGAAAAACGTGTTCTTGCGATGTCCTTTTTGCTTTTTAGGGTTCCGTACCATATTACTAAGGCTCCCCTGTCCTTCCGTCTGTCACAAGACTGTATCTTTTGAACCGTAATTGGTAGACACTTGAACATTTCACAGAGTATGTAGGTACTACTATGGCCGCTATAACAAAATTTAATTTAATTAAAGTAGGTCCGTACAAGAAACGTTTTTTTTCGGCGTTTTTAAGCTGAAGTATTAAAAACAATATGTAGTGTTAAATAGTGTATTGGTGTTACGGAACGCTAGTGTGCTAGTCCGACACGCACTTGACCGCTTTTCTTTTAGCGTACATAAGAAAATTAGGGAAACATTTCTATGGAAGTAAAGAGGTGTTTGTATGTACTTTCGTTTCGTTTTGTCTTTTGTATAAAAGAAATGACGAAGTAAAAGCACAAATGAAATTGTGACGTTTTCTTTAATCCAATCTTCGGCACACTTAGGGCCACTTGCAGCAAAATGATACAAATCTCGGTTTAATTAAATCTCGATTTTGCCCTAAATTCGACTTAACTTAAATCTTATTAGGCATGTCTTGCACAGTCACATTTCACATTCGATTTAACTAAACTGAGATTAGTCATTATTACATTCGCCATTCATTCTTTGCGTTCAGTTTTCAAATAAAACGTGATGGCAACTCAGTTCTGCGTATAGAGAAAAAAATTGTGCCCCATCACGGGACGCCTATCAGATGTAAAACATCGAAATCAAATTGGTTGTAGTCTTGTGTTATTTTCTAGTTTTTGTTAGCGTACCATTAATAAATAGTGCTCGGTGCTATGAGCACAACTGAAGAAAGCTTACCTGTTAAAATCACTTGGAAACTTAAGGATAATTTTATCACAAAGGAGCTTTGTACTCTGTTTACTTAAGCAGAACCGCTTCAAAAATTCGTCATCTCGTAATTTATTAAATAAATCGCTTCTAATCTACGAAAAAACGGAGTGGGTAAATATTGTACGATCTCCTCATCATCTGATAACAAATCATAATGATTAAGCGAAAAGAAATCTATTTTCACAAATAAAAAGAGGAATTAAAAATGCCACTGTATAGTCTGTCTATAAAATCGAGATTTAACAACTCTAAACCGACCTGGATGCCGGTTTAACTTTGACGTTTATTTAAATCGAGATTTAAGCTAAATCGATGACATACAAGTCGTTAAATTAAGTTTAAGCCTAAGTCGAGTTTAAATCGAGATTTAAGTAAAAGCTGTAAGTCGCCCTTAGTGTTCAAATTCTGGAAAATACGAAAGATAATCAAATCTACATCACTCAGGTTTAAAACCTGATAAATAATAAAGTAGAAAACTTAAAACAACTGACAAAGCAAACTATAAAGCGCCGCCAGACAAATTTTTTATCCAACTAACCTTAAACTGCGATAAAGCACGTTTTCTTCTCTCCGTGATTTGCCAAGATACTCTTAACTAAAGGATCCTTAGGAAAAACCCTGTCATCTTAATGAAATACCTTGAAAAAGTATCAGAGAAAAATATAGCCTGAAGGAGAGAAAACTAATTAAGATTTATCTTCGGCTTACTAAAAAGGTAAAATTGAAAATAAGGAAGATGGTAATTGTGATTTACTGTTATTTGAAAAGACATTTCTAATTCCAGAACAAAGGGAAGGACACCTTCTGAAAATTTGTCTGCAGAATCATTTTAAAGCCAACAAGTTTTTGGTTGAAATCGCCAGACTTATTTAAGGTGCATCCGCAGCTGTAGCCCGCGAAATTTAAATTTCCTTTTGTTTTTTCCTATTTGCAGGTCAGTGTAAAGTTGTATAAAGTTGTATCTTGATCAAAATATAATTCGTGACTATAACAGATAATGTATTTACAGAATTATTATCATTAGAATCATTCATCTGTTGGAGCTGCTGAAGATTGTAAGACTATCTTTTCATTGTATAAACTCAATCTCCTTTGTATTATATAATTGCATAGCACAGGTGTGAGTACTATGTAAATAGAGCTACCATTTACCGGGTAATATGTCTTTCATTAAAAAAAAATTTTCTTTAAAACATTTAAACTCACATACACAAACAGCCAGACCCGGAACAACTACTTATAGGTCATACAAATATTTGTTCCGTGCGGGAATCGAACCTGCGACACGCAGCGCAGCAGTCAATCGCTTAACCACTGCGCCAACCGTGCCATCAATACACTATATCGACAATGCAAACTAACGATCAGGAACGTTTTGTTGTGATTATTATATTAAAGATCAGATTAAGAATACCAGACTCTTCGCTTAGTTTTGTTTTCTACTAAGTAAACAATGCGGTTTAGACTCAATGCAGAGTGCTAAATCAGCGAATTATTTATGTTCAACTTAACGCTGACGTGTAACAGATTTAAAGTAATGATTGTGTGCTATTTTAAAGTAAAAGTAAAGCAATACTCCCCCTTTAAATCCACCGTTTTAATCCGAACGTCAGATGTTGGTTTTAGGTTACCGGTTTGTAACTAAACACTGTGTTTTACTTTATACATTTACAGGAAAACAATACTCCTGAGCATTTATGCAATTATAATACGTTTACACATAAAAATAAACCTTAATTTTACATAAATACTAATTAAAATTAATTTTAAAATACGGAACAAAAATTTGACATGTCACTAGGGCAGTGTTGCCATTACTTCTCATCTCTTAACTTTAATCATCGCTTATGATCCCCAATATAATATATAATGCTGATTTGGTAACGCAGATTCTATCGTGCATCGAGCAGACAAAAATAGCCGTTAAGGTGATCAACATACATTTATTTCAGATGTGACTGTACGA
The DNA here is from genome assembly GCA_963921375.1 of Tiliacea citrago. NCBI lineage: Eukaryota > Metazoa > Arthropoda > Insecta > Lepidoptera > Noctuidae > Tiliacea > Tiliacea citrago. The sequence goes on from OY992783.1 coordinate 25,153,432, forward strand.
GTACCAACACTGATGTTTAGAAGCGGTTCCGTAATCCTGCAGGCCGACACGAAAGAAAACTATAAATACGTTCTAAGATACACTCACGTGTTTTTACCCGACTGCGGCGAAGCTCAAAAGGAGGGTAATGTTTGCACACGTGTCGTCACACATGATCTTTATAGGTCACTCGGAAATAAGTTCTTAGAAGGTTGCCAAAGTGGCATTTATGCTCCTAATTTTATGGTTCCAAGGAACGCAAGTAACATCGTCGGTCAAGGCTAATAGCTTTCCGTAGCCAGTTTCGGCACTTACTTGGTTCCTTGAACTTCACAAAGATTTCGGTTCGGCTGTAAAAGGTGATGTATAGAGTTTCAGAAGTCGTAAGTCTTGGTAAGTTAGATTTGGTTGTTATTTGTTTGAGAAAGCTAGCTATTTGTAGTTTGTGGCGTTAGAATGGACTCTTGGATCTAGATAGTGTTTTCGTAACGTGTTTCGGTAGCCAGAGCTGTCGTAAAATTCGATGCTGTACAATATATATCTAATAAAACGTGCATACTTCCGAGTACATTCGAGCAGTGGTGTCGTAAGTTCGAACCCAGACAGGCGCTTTTGTTGTGTAATTTATTTCATCACCACTGCTCTCAAGACGGTGAAGGAAACCGGCATGTCCTAGAACCAAAAATCCGAAGACATGTAAAAAAAAAGAAAGAAAGAAAATACGTTATTTGCGGTACACATAACGCAAAGAAATAAAAACAAACACGAAAGAACTAGTTGAGGGAAAATATATGTCACATGTGGCGTCTACCAATCCGCACTGGGCCTGCGTGGTGAATTACAGCTCCGTCTCACAGAGAGGAGGCAGGTTCCCACTGCTGGGACACAGGCCTCCTCTCTGTGAGAGGGAATAGACCAGAATAGACGGGTTGGTAGATGTCACATGCAGGCTGATTATGCTACACCCATAATTTACAAAGTTTACACAACTTGTTTAAATCTTAATTCGCACATTCCGCAGTTGGGATAACTATAAATTTTTCGCTGGCGGTGATTAAATCAATTGCTAAAACGAAATTGTCGAAATTATTATCCTTAAAGCCTCGAAAGCAGTTATTCATTGATAGTTTCACGTGTAAATAATTATCTATTTACACTTGAAACTGCGCAAAACTGCGCAACTAGTTTCGTAATGTAAATACGACTTAACCTTTCTATTTTGCGAGCAACATTGAATGAAAAGGCAACACTCCAGACAAGTATTTGACCGCTGAAAATACATAAATATTAAGTGGAAATGTCTTTGGCGAAACGCTTCTGTATGCAATCTTCGATACCATTCAATATTTTTATTTTTCGAGCGGATTCTTTTCTCCCATCGTCTTTATTTACCGAAGGTCGTGTCTGGCTTGAAAAGCTTTCTTCCAGTTATTTAGCCATTGTCTCCTTGCAATAATGCCTTTAGCCTTAGGCCCGTTGTACACGGCACGGTTTCTTTACGGTACGTTGCGCTAACCGCACTGCAGAATAATCATGTAAGCTTGATGTTATACAGCACATCACCGGTTGTATGGTATACAGCGACGGCGCAGTGCCGTAGTGCCGGCGTGTCTTACAACAAACTTCCATAGTAATGAGCCGGGTGAGCGGAAGAGATCTCCCGATCCCTTTCCGCAGCCTCTTTCTGCGACACAACTTTCGCAGAAGGATACCACTGCGTCCCAGGACTCCTCGCTGCCGACCATCCATACAGCACTGACGATCGTGCCTATACATAGCGAATCAACCATAGTTTTTCCACGGCAAAAAAACGTGTGTGTCCAACGGGTCTTAGACAAACAAATCATTTGAACTGACTAGTAGATATACTGTTTATGAAAGTGGTTCTCTGTCTTCCGTGAGCACCTAACAGGTTTAAAAAGACGCGAAACGAAGCCAAGAGTCACTTGCTATTCCCATCATTGTTCATTTTTTTTTGGTTCTGGACCATTTCTGGGTACCTTCTGGTTACAGAGTAATTTAATTAATTAAATTGAACTAACGCTCATAATCCAAACATAAATGCAATCAATCAATTCAGGCTATCGCAGTCCACTGCTGGACATAGGCCTCTCCCAGGCTGCGCCACAACACCCTGTCCTCCGCCTTCCGCATCGAGTCTGTGCCATCACCTTCTTAAGTCGTCGGTCCATCTAGCATTTAACATAAATGCACTATCAAAGAAGATGAATCGAACTGTCACCCCTTATCAAACGCCGTCAAATATTGACGAATGAAAATTACAATATCCTATGGAAACCCTTAGCTTCACAAACCCCACAAATTCCACAGCCCTTTCCTGCCCATAAATCGTTCAGATCATTCACAATTTACACGTACAGAATTTAACCTGTACCCAAACACGTCTTCCGAAGTTTCTCGGCTAAATTGGGGATGCTGAAACCTCCTAGTTTGGCCATCAAATGCTACCGAAACTTTACGGCCTTTAATCATTGGAATTGCTTCCATGTTTATTTTATTCGACCAAGTACTAAAACAGGTGTGAAATTGTCTTCTTGTTCTAAGTAGATCCTAGTTTGGGTGGCTAGGTTTTGGAAGTGTGATTGTGTTTCGGCTTAGAAACTGCTGGAGATTTTTCGGTTGAGCTAAATTAAACATTTTACGTGACTCGAAGTTGTGTATCTTATTACTTAGCTCCAACGCTGGAATAGTCCGACTGTCTTATTTCATATTCGTAATCCATTTTCGATGATATTATATCTATGTCTTGATGTCTCGATGTAGTCTCGTCTAGACCAACATTATGTTTTGTAAGGCCTCAAGAGTTATTGGCCTTCCTCCAATTCTTAGATGGGACAGAATAAGGTTTGGTTTTTTAACACCAAAATCCATACTACAAGCCCCAAGCTTAGAAATATGTCCGGGAAATAAGCTTGCCTCCGATTTAACAGGACTTAATACGTCTTCGGCGAAATGGGTCCAACCTTTAGGGAATACAGCCGTGATGATACAATAATATTAAATATTATATGAAGGTTTAGAATTATTATTATTATTGTGACCTATAAACATAGCCTATAATACGCACGCTTCGTCGCGTAGGGAATAGGGACTCAACCTGGTCCAAAGGTCCATCTTTCTCACTTAACCTTCAGGGATGCTTACGTGTTTAAATCTAAAACTAGCGACGCGCCCCTCCTTTGCACGGTTCTTACGACTTGACTAAACATCGAGATTTCATTATTAAATATTAGTTTCATATTAAGAGGAGGCTCCCTTTTATGTTAATTTGCATGAATATTCTGAAACAGTCACACATACAAGCAAAATTAAACTTAGGTATATGATTTATTGGATCTTTTTCTTTCCATGTTGAAGACAGTTACGTAATTGTAATATTTTCTCTCAATAAATTTTTTATTCGAAAATCATGTCTTTTTTAAAGATAATTCTAAAAAACAAACCAGATCGTTTAGCTCTTATGTCTAAAATAAATATTCACAGCGAGAAAATATAGTTTATTATCCCGACACAAGATATTTTTTCTCTAGATCAATTATTACTTTAGTTATAAACGAAATAAGAATTCAGACTTACGCTGTTTACGCTGTTAGCACATCTCCGCCGCGAAACCATAGCAGCGAAACCGCAGTGGTTAAATTGTACTGGTTTGCGTGATGTTTCGCTACTCGCATCCGACTCGAGTAGCGGAACATGACGCGATCCAGTACAATTTAACTACTGCGGTTTCGCTGTGATGGTTTCGCGGCGGAGTTGTGCTACTGGCTTTATTTTCCTGCTCTACACGATCAAAGAGCGCACGCTATATTCAACTTTATTACTGATGTATTAATGTTTAGCACATAACGGAGTGACGGAAAGCGAGGGGCGGACCTTGCGTTCGAAATTTGATTTAGACTGCCTGGTCTTAACGCACAAGTCTTTTAACTACATAGATTTAATAATAATAATACCAGCTTATTATTGTCCTACTCCAGAGCAAAAGCCTCTTCTCATATACGAGCATTTCCACCACGCTTGCTGAAGACGGGTTGGCGATTCACACTTATCTAAACTAATATAATAAAGCTGAATAGTTTGTCTTTCTGTTTGAACGCGCTAATCCCCAGACTTCCAGTAGGATTTGAAAAAATAGTTTTGGTGGATGCTGCGACATGTAGCGAGAGCGTGCGACTCCCTAGCCTATCGTCGCATCTCTGCAGCTCGACGCCAGGCAGGAGCTTTGAACAAAATATATGAAAATTGTCGGCTGCAGCCTGTCGTTGCGTCTAGTCGCCGGACCTTTCGCAGTCGCATAATGTGCGCCATGTCTTAACGGATCTGCCATAAGCTGCCGTTTATAAAACGTTTTCTGGAAAGATTATACGTTCGGTCCTTCGACCGACTTAAGCATGATGTTATGTAACCAGAACAGATGTATATTAGTAAAACTTCTTGGCGTAGTAATCCGTCATCGCCACCTGTTTCCCCCGTATTTGTTATGGCTAGACTTCTCCAAATATTTACTTGAAAAGAAAGCCGGTTTACCCTGATTTGGTTTTTGTTACTTACGTGTTTAACTGTTTACTCTGTATGGTATCGAATTTGTACCTAAATGTTTTTGTAACAGCCGTTTTTTGGGTAGCTTGTTTGTTTTAAAGGCTCCGGCAGATAGCCGCGACCAGAAATTGTTCTACTAGAGGCGCCTCTAGTAGAACAACTTCTCGTCATCACGTCGCACTGTCGCATCGCGTATGTCTACGGGAGCCTTAAGACTACCTGCAGTTAGTAAATGTTTTGGGAAAGATTTTTGTGCTTATTGGTGCATTTTGTAAGTTACACTTATGGCTGATCAGTTGAAATTCTCAGTGGCATCCTGGAGCCTGAATTTGACGCATATTTTCCCTCAACTTGTTCTTTCGTGTTTGTGTTTTTATTTCTTTGCCGTATTAACGTATTTTCTTACCTTTCTTTCTAATTTGGGCATATAATATTCATATATTTAATGACAAACTTACATAAGACTTTCCGCCAGTTGCACGTAAGTCCATTAGATTTAATTCCCCATTAAAAGTAATGCTGTCTTCTATGCTGATCTAACGGAACGTATCGGAAAGTGACAGCATTACTTTTAATGGGGAATTAAGTTTAATGGACTTACGTGCAACTGGCGGATAACTGCCGAAATATAATATTACTTCACACCATTACTTCCTTCAGGGAACTCAGACGTATAGTCACGTTAGTCAGGATCTCAAAACACCCATTAATCAGTTAACCTATCTCAATTACTTGTATCAACGCATGACGTCACCCAATGCATGTACACTGGCCTTGAATGCAAGCGCAGTGGAGCGGGTAATGCGAAATGGAGGCATGCCCTCACATGACTGAATGGATGGAATTTCACATACGAGTTGCTATTGATTGGGTTCTGTCTACTGTATCGTGGGGGTTTCAGTTGAGTGGAGGAGGTAGGAAGGTGCTTTCTTTATTGTGGTGTTTAGGTTTTGAAAGAGGTATAAGTGAGGTTTTACTGAGGCAATTTATTAAACGCGTAATGATCGTATGTGCGTCACTATGTTAAGTGCGTCGGTTAGGCGTGCTACACTCTTGTTCAGGTCGGTTGCAAAATGGTTGCAATGACACAGTGGAGTTCCAAAATATGTATTCGCTTTTGGCACCGGCTAGGCGGCTGTGCAGAATCATGCAGACCCGACAGTGTGCAGCACCCCTAAAACTTTTTGTTTTTGGGTGGGAAATTATCAAATAATTTCTCCCGCTCTGGGCGGAGCGGGAGGGCGTAACAGACTTTTACTGACTTAAACCCACCCGTGTTCCTTCATTTGCCTGTGTGCCAGGGCCACGATATCCCTTTCGGACAAACTCGAACCCTGGCAGGACCCCTCAAACCTTGGGGCTGCAGTCTCGACATACATAGCGATCGCTTGACGACCGAATTAGGTCGCAAACCCCAAATCGGGTCTCTAGACGGGCAAAATTGCTTGACAAGGTTGTGATTTTTTCGGGCTTATCAAGAAATTTTGACAGTCTAGGGGTCATTAGGACTTTCCGACCGAATTCGGTCGTAAAACGATCACTACAGGGCCTGTATAGGCAGGTATATATATACTTATGATTTTTATACGCTTTTCTCGTATCGAAGCTAACTGTATCAGAATAGCTCTGGTTCATGCTCACTCGCAGCTTGAACAGTGGCCTGTTTGAATTTGAGCTGCGTTTCCGCTCCAAATTAGTCGGATAACCCGATAAAATTTACGCGAGTTAAGCCAATATACTGGGTGTTTCAACTTTATAATTAGATAAATAAACTATAGACACAGTGTAACTCCATAATGGAGAACATCAATACAGTTCCCACAAATTTCGAGAAAGTTTTAAATGGCTACTCGACCCCCGAGTTACTGAGTTACTATGTACTCTGCAAATAGACACAGTATTAAGCCATGCGTACATTACAGCCGCAACGGGCCGGATACAAAAAAGTGGTGCGGTCCGACTGTACTTTGTGTTCATAGAAAATGTACGAAATCGATGAAGGAGAATTTTTGCAATGCGTTGAAATCAAAATCTAAATATGTATTTGATTTCACATAAACCTACATTGGCACTTATGAAACATCAGGAGCTAGGTGCACGGTTCCAAATTGGTCGTTTCCTATGGAGAAGACCCGGCCAGAAACTCCACGGTTACTCTTTTCAAAATAATGGCTTTTACTGCTGCGCGTGTCGCGTAAGCCTTTGCAGTTACTGATTCCATGGTCTCCATTAAATTGTATAATTAGTTGTTATGATAAATAACCTTATGATACAGTGTAACTACAGGATACTGACTGCACAATGGAGAACATCAAAACAGTTTCCAAAGACTTCGAGAAAGTTTAAAGGACGACTCCACCGCCCTATCCAAGTTGGACAACTGCGTTACTATCTAGTATGTGGCAACAGAATGTACTACAACCACGGTGGCGATTGTGTGGCCAAAGTTACTATGGCAAGTATCAAGGAAAGTTTGATCACTCGCGGTCGGTCCATAGCAGGCGCTTTGTTACAAGTCCGAGGCTACTGTCTACGCCTGTAGTCTCCGGATGCGTTTTGTTGAAGTTGTTATGTTCAGCTACTAGCTTAGTTTCTTGCTGTGGACTGTCTTCATGCGGTTGTGAACTGGTATTGTTAGTATCCTAAATGTTAACTATGCTGTTTTCTAGCTTCTCGCTTTATCCTGCTGCAGTTTTTGTAGTAATCGAGCATTTTGTTAAAGATTTAGACAGCTGTGCTGCTGGAGAGTTTGTAGCGCCACGTATTCTTCCCAGCTAAAGCACAAGGAAGTGGTGAAGGGCGGTTTTTGAGGATATATCTTATGTAATTTTGACGTTCGAAAAGTGCTGATTCTCTGACAAAATCAAGAGTAATTTATTCAAAGTAGATAAATTACTTTTGATTTTGATTTCGTCCGGTATGTACGATAATTTCCTAATACCCAGCCATCTTCGCCTGATTATTGTTTTTTTTGTGTTGTTAGTAAGTTTTAATCATGGTCTGGCAGTTTGATTAATTTACGTCGCCTACCCAAATGTCCTTTCTTTGGTTTTGTTCGTCGAATCGTTGAGCTCCTATAAGTTCTGAGTAGAGCTTCACGATTACTGAAAAATGCGTGCACTGACTGGACACTGACAGGTCCACCCAATCTGTGTGGTTATTTCCTCAAAAGACCATTTCAGACATGATCTGACCAAGATTATGTCTGGACTTTAAAAGAAACTGACCTCCGAGTTTGTTTAGGCATTTCTTCTCAGAGTAGTCAGATAGGAAACGCTGACTTCAACTAGTTTTTAAAATATGATTGACATGTAAAAGTGTTTGTACAAACTTACCTACAGCAATCAAATTATTTATCGGTGCTTGTAAAATTACAATTATATAGCTTTGTCTTTAGAAATAAGGAAGAAAGAATTCTATTCTAACAAGATATGACTTGAAACTACAAGTTTGATGACAAGCCACTCCAGAAAAATAGGCTGAAGCCCAAGCTTAGAGAGAATAACAAAAAAGATCAGCAAAAAGACCAGTTTCTTTCCGTGTTTCATTCCTGCGACTCGCCAAAAAGAGCGCACAGTTAACAAATAATACCATTAACAGCTAAGTTTATGCATAAAATAATAATATAGAATACAAACCAGAAAAGATTCGTACAAAAGGTTCACTCAAAAAAGTTCAGTCAAATCATGACAACATGATTTGACAGTTCCCTGCCTACTCCCGGTATGTATTTGCCGTCCTAAAAATTGAAATTGACACTTGTTTTGACATTCGGAAGGAACCGTTAACCTTGAACCTCTGCACAACGTTTAAAAGAAGAATTTGCGGCCTCTGATAAAAGTTCCGTCTTGATTTTACGAATTTAATTCCAAGTGGTCCTTCTACCACTCTTACATATTTTGAGATAAATATTTAGTACCTACCGCCAACATCTTAAATATTAGTGTGCTCATTAACAGCCGTTTGCAGGAGCTCTTCAAATTTATCATCACAGAGATGATTGTAATAAGTAGCTCCCTGAATAGTCTTCATTGTTTAAAGTACTGAGCATCGATATTTTTGGGTTAATTATTATGATTTCTGTGTGTCAGAATGGTCGATCATTGATTTCATAATTGTTGATTTTGACAAGTTTGGTAATCTACTATTATAATGGCGTCATTATGATTTTCCAACGGTCGGCCACTGACACTACATTGAAAGAAATTGCATATATTGGTAATCTCGTACATAATGACAAATGAATGACATTTCTACTAATAGGTTTTATAATAATGGCAATACGACAATGCCATTACAATAACACAATTATATTACGAGAACATTGACCGACCAATGATCGACCATTATGAATTTACCAGATTACGAACTTTTAGCAAAATGTCAATGGCATGGCAATGGGATCGTGTTGGAATGACTGAATTTATAAAAATAGCAGACATTGGCCCCAGGTCATACACGCACGCCGGTTGCTAGTACTAAGAAAGAAAGAAAAATTATTTATTCTGCACAAACAAAACGCACAGTACAACTAAAAGTCAAAAAACACACATACAAAGTAGCCAAAAGCCTCGCATCCAATACCCTAAACATTTTGACAATCTTGTTCATTGGTACTACGCACCTAACCTTTCTGAAGCACATCACTAATAAAATGGAAACGCCGGGAGGACATTAGTGACCTCACTATATGTCCTCTCGGCGTTTCCACCCACATCTGCCATGTAAATACATTTTTTTAGTCGCCTATCATTCATTCTCTCAACATGACCAAACAATCTAACCAAGCATAGTCTACAAGGTACAGTGAGTGTGTTGATATTTTGTTTTGCGAAGTTATTCTTCTTGCTTTTGGAATCTATGAATGTTATATATTATGTAAAACGAGTTGGGCGAAGTTTTATTAGAGCTACTTACATATATGCACATCAGCAGTTGGTTCAAACGGTACAAGTGAATAGGAATTACTGAGAATAGCTCAAGGGTTACCCTTCAAACCGAATAGGAAGTACCTAATTAGTAGATTATTACCTACCATACTTATTTCTGATATGAGCTTTTGCCCGCGTGCATGGATGTCTGAAAGTGTCCCACGGGAACGTACTACCGGTATAAAAAGTACCCTATGTGTTAATCCAGATTATAAACTATGTGTGTGCCAAATTTCATCCAAATCCCATCAGCCGTTTTTGCGCCAATCCGGAACATACATCCAGACAAACGGATAAAAACTCTTAAAACTATATTTTCGGCACCGGACCAGGGACCATTTTGGTTACCCATTGAAAGGGTTTTTCTAAGCGGTTAAACAAAAACCCATATGATATGGGTAACCATTTTGAACGGCTTAAATTAAGTTTTGGTTACCCGTTGAAAGGGTTTTCGATAAAAACCCATACGGTGTGGGTAACCCTTTTGAACGGCTTAGTTTAAGCCTTTCAAAATTACCCACACCGTATGGGTTTGTGCAAACTGCTTAGAAAAACCCTATCGAAAACCCTTTCCATTGAAAGGGTTTTCAATAGGGTTTTTCTAAAATGGTAACCAAAATGGTCCCTGGGTAGAATAGAGATAGAATTGATCATGCTACGCGTGCTGGGCGGATATCGAAATAACATAATACTATGGTTTTTTCATGTCACTGGGTTTCAAGTAGGTATTGAACCCATTGAATGGGTTATCATGTAACCCTTTCACTGGGTTCCAAGTATAAAACCCATTCAATGGGTTATCAACTTATCATGTAACCCTTTCATTGGGTTTCTAGTATAAAACCCATTCAATGGGTTACATGATGATATAGGTAACCCATTGAATGGGTTACCCTTTTGAAAGGTTTACTCTTAACCGGGGCTGTACGGTCCCTGCACCAGGCACGTTCAATTACAAATTACGTTCAATACCTCGTAACAGTTACTTTGTTTTTCAAAAATATTCAATGTACCTACAGTTTCGACTTCCGTTACTGGTTTATTATAAATGTATAGATTATAGAAGACAAAGCACCTTGGAACACAACATTTTCTTAACTCTTTCACAAAATTCATGTTCATATTGAATAGGTACTTTAAAATCTGTATGTTGTTGTTCCAGTCTAAAGATTGATTGACGATTATGACAAACAAATTAAGCTAAACAAAGAACTCATTTAAGATTCATCTAAACAATCTTTTATAGACTCAGAACCGGCCATCAAGGAAAAACATAGCACCACCGATAAATTATTTACTGTTAAAATTTCTTCCTTGTTTTATTGAGAGTAAAACGGCTCATTCTTTTTTATCACTGCTTATTTATTGTTTCGTATAAACGATCGTATTTCATCCCCTCTATAATATTTTATCTTCACTGCGAAGAACTTAATTGCTTCACACGACCAACTTTCTTGGCCTTGCTTCAAAGCCAAGTTATTCTCCAACTTCGTCAATTCCATACGTATCACCCAATTTTCCCGAAAGATTCTATCTTGGAACACCATTGTTCTTAAAACAAAGACCCTTAAAATATGGTGTCTAATATTTTATGGCAGACAAACTTTTGCCTGTAAGAACTGAGTAATTAAGTATGAGTTATTAATTAATTTCCGATAAATTTGTGATGCCAGCCTTATGTAATTTTCTTTTGTGTAACTAAGGGCCAAGTTTTCCATCAATTACGAACGAGGGAGGATCGTAGGTGGAGTATCATGTATTTTCTTAGTGAGAGTATAATGTAAAACGTATTATCAGTCCATCGTTTACTTAGTTTCTTCCACAACCGCGTATCTTTCCAATTTGCGTGGCGAGCAATAATCACACTTGTCAAAATCAATCTGTCTAGCCATTTCCCAACTATATTGGGGTCTGCTTCCAGTCTAACCAAATGTAACTGAATACCAGTATTTTATATGGAGCGACTGCCTATCTGACCTCCACAACCTAGTAACTGAGTAATACGAAACCGCTTGGTAAGACTGATTATCAGACTTTCGGGCTTCTGACGACCCGTAATGGCTGTGAAAGATCCACGAATGATAGCCGGGACCAACGTTTTAACATGCTTTCCGAGGCACGGAGGAGTCTCGGTATGTAAAGATGGTCACCCATCCACGGACTAACCCCGGCAAGCGTAGCTTAACCTGAGGGATCGTCCCGTGCAGCTGTTATTACGTAGCCCCGAGCTCCTCTAATAATCACACTCTTGTAAAGGATCAATTAGTCCTCCTTTTTCTTATAAATTAAGTGTTCCAAATGCGCCTGACGTCTCTTCAACTACCAATGTGATGAAATATACATTATAACTTGAATCCAAGGATTGTAATGATGAAAGTTTGGTTATTTGTGGAGCAAGTTCTGCAACACCTGGACGGACACTAACAGTAAAGCTAAAATAGCGAAATTTGAATGAATAAATGAAAATTGTCGCCCAAAATGGTGGAGCGTTGGAGTGCTCGGAAATGTTTACTCTTCATGCTTCATAATGTCAGCTGCAATACTTCCTTTGAATATAGAAATTCTCTGTTACTTCTACAAAGTGTTGTTGTATCCTGTAATATTCCTTACGTTAACAATTCATGAATGCCAGGCTTGTATAAAAACTTATACGTCAACGTTTATAAAGAAGACATTAATTGAAGTAGAAAAGAACTCCAAAAGATACTAAAAAATACGTGAAATCAAGAAATGAAATTTATTAAGATAATCCTGTTTTACAAGACAACAAACAAACAGATCTGAAACTCACAAACACTTGATTGATTAACACAAATCTTGAAAGACTCCTCCAACTCAAAGTTATCCGGCAATTTTATTATTAACAGAAAATTTAACGAAAACTCTTTGTGTAAACGAGGGCTCCTCATTATAAGAAAAGGATTTATTTAACTGACTTCTCCAGTTTCGAGTGATCTTCAGAAATGTGGTCGTTTTCTCGGCATTTACGGAAACCGCTCCTAAAATTCAGCTTGGTATTCCCGAAAGTGCCTTAAAAGTAATCTGGATTATAGCTCTTTCACAATTTTAAAGCCTTCTAGGACTTATTTGTGGTCATTAAGTCTAACTGGAGTGGTATTTTGCTGTGTTTATAGATGGATTTTTAGAATGAGTTCTTTAGTGATTGCTTTTGGAAGTTTGGGAAATTAATAATGAAGGACCTAGATACTGGTAAGTTAATCCCCTCCGGAGCACCTGGACAGATTCTCAGCTGGAGAGTTTTAAATAAAGTAAGGTACCTTTTTAAATGAATACCTTCTTATTCTTTTTTATCAATATACTAGCTTCTCCTCGCGATTTCATCTGCGTGAAACTTCTTCGTGCGCGAGTCCGACTCGCACTTGGCCGGTTTTTATCAATATAGTAGCTTCTGCTCGCGATTTCATCTACATGAAACTTCTTGTTTCACCGATCCACGGCGCTGCATCGCCCGCGCTATTAATTCTTTTCGCTAAGCGTTATTTCTTACCTTTTTAGGGTTCAGTACCCAAAGGGTAAAACGGGAACCCTATTACTAAGGCTCCGCCGTCTGTCTGTCTGTCTGTCCGTCTGTCACCAGGCTGTATCTCATGAACCGCGATAGCTAGACAGTTGAAATTTTCACAGATGATGTATTTCTGTTGCCGCTATAACAACAAATACTAAAAAACTATGAACTAGAATAAAATAAATATTTAAGGGGGCTCCCATAAAAGGAGCAAAAATTAATTATTGCTTTAATTGAATTATTTATTTTTAAAGTAATATATAACTAAATATTCTGTGAATACACACAGGTAGACGCTTGAAATATTCACAGAATATTTAGTTATATATTTATTTTAATAATAAATAATTAAATTAAAATAAAACAAATATTTAAGGGGTGGCTCCCATACAACAAACGTGATTTTTTTCCGTTTTTATAGATAACTAGCTGCGCCCCGCGGTTCTACCCGCGTAAATATCGATCCCGTGGAAATATCGGGATAAAAAGTAACCTATATCTTAATCCAGGGTGTCAGTTACCTCCATACAAAATTTTATCAAAATTGTTTCAGCCGTTGGAGCGTGAAGAAGTAACAAACAAACACACCCACACTCACAAACTTTCGCCTTTATAATATTAGTGTGATGGTACGGAACCCTTCGTGCGCGAGTGACTCGCACTTGGCCGGTTTTTTTCTTTTTACTCGGCTTCTAAGGGTCGTAGTGTGATGTTAATAATATCCTATAACCTTCCTCAATAATTGGGCTATTAAATGCAGAAATAATGTCCATATGTCCATGGATTAGCGCGTTCTAACAAACAAATGAAACTCTTCAGCTTGGTTATATTAGTATAGATAGATATAGATTTTTAAACACACTAAGATTAAAAAAAAATAAAGACAGTCGGGAATTCGAGAATGACATGCTATTATTACGACGGGATATTGAGCCAATGAAGTATCTAATGCCCTGGATATACGAGGCTACTTTTTCAAAGCTAGGATAGCAAGCAAGATTCTCTATATTCTGTCCTGGCTTGCTGGCTGGCTTAGCACAATCTAGTGCTGTTTACACGATGCTAGTAAATTTTAAGCAAATAGTATTGAGGTAATTTAGTCCGTAGAGTAAAATGATCCGATTGGGTACTATCTTTGCCGGTCACACGAGGCTAGTATACGAGCCAGGATAGTGAAATCTGTGGTGGAGGCGCTACTAGCTCAAAAAATAGGTAAGTAAGTAATCATTTATAAATTACCCAAAACTTAACCTAGGTAACATCATATTTGTTTCAATAAGGAATGGGTAATTTATTACTAATGAGTAGGTAAGACTCCTGCCCTTCAAACTAGGAAAATCTTGTATCTTGAAGGACAGAAATATTTAACCCCATCTTATTAAACTATCCTGGCTTGAGACGCTAGCTTACTAGCTTCAATACTCAATATATTTATTGCTTCCACATGTGAACTTAGGTGGTAGGTTTTACAAAATATGATCATTGTGGGGCCTGTCGGGCACAGCAAAAGTAGGAAAAAGGAAGAGGGCTTTTATTTGACTACTTAATTGTTATAATAAATATTGTAATTATTTTATAAGAATTTATGTCATTTAAAATTTGGTCATTTAAATATTAATTTGTATTATAATAGCATTTATTTATTAGAAATTGTTTTAATTTATTTGTGAATGTATTAAATTTTTGTTCTTCTTTAATTATTTCTGGTAATTTATTATATATTTTAATTGACATGACTAGTGAATGAGCCAATTCTGTTATTTTCAATGATTGGTCATTATGACGACCATACCAAGGCAACGCCATGACCATTTTGCCAATAGTTTGTAATCTCCTAAATTCATAATGGCGTGACAGTGGTCCATAGGGAAGTCAAAATAATAGGAGCTTGTCAGTACGAGATTACCAAATACAGACATTTTTTTCAATGGAGTGGCACGTCATTGGAAAATCATAAAGACGCCTTTCATTTAGGAGATTAGCAAAACTGTCAAACTCTACAATTACGGTGCCAATGATCGGCCATTCGGACACAACTGCGTTAGCAGACTTGTGCATTTTTAACCTAGAGCTTGGTAAGTTTAACCTATTTTTATGGCGTAATGTATATTTAGACTTTATATTTTCTCTTGTTGTGCTGATGCTTCTTAGAGGCTAGTTCTGTATACATGAAGCCAGAGTTAATAGCTTGCTAGCTTACTATCCTAGCTTCAAAACCTAGCTTCGTGTATCCCGGGCGTAACTCAACTCAAATGAAACGATGCGGAAGAAAAACTTAATGGCGGTCATCAACATCCATATTGAATTCCGCATCTTATGGATCAATTAAAGGAAGCTGGTGAACTGAATGGCCCTTGTCTATACGTTTCCCATTAAATGGGTAACTTAATATCGAGTACGCAATACCCAACCTAATTGAATCACTACTTAAAGGTGGGTCTTTAAGTGCGGTTGAAGGGAGTCCATGTTTCTTGGTAATGACTAGTGTGAAATTGGCGTTTTTTCCATAGGATCCTACTTCGCTTTCGAATGGGCAACTAGCTTGATCTTTCTGAGTGATCAACCCTTTGACAATTCAAAAGTGCCTGTAATTGGTTTCTTTGAAATAAATGCTTAATTAAGTAGATACATCTAGTTAGTAGTAAGTTAGTAGTGCTCAGTAATAAATGTTTTTTTAGTTGTAAGTATGAATATCAACTGTCAAGTTAACTTTGTCGGTTCCAATCGCATTCTAGGGAAACTGCTACATTTAAGCGTATACAAAGTATCCTATATATCTTAATCTAGGTCAGTCTGCCTGTGTGCCAGATTTAATTTACATCCGAAGAGGCATTATTGCGTGATTGAGTAACGTACAAACTTTCACAATAAAGTATATTGGTTACCTATATACAACAAGTAATGTTTCGAGTGTCGGGCGTGAGTCATTCGTAACATTTATTGTGCTTAATTACGTTTTCTATTTATATTTGCTTTTTATTTATTGTGTTCTTTTTTATTTTTTTACCCTAGTGGGGTCTATAAGTGTCCGTAGGCGAGTCCGCGGCATCACAGCGGGCCCTATCAGAATACCAGCGCTGCGGTATTTATTTTTTAAATATCGCAGCATTATGCTGATATAGGAGCCTTTTTGGCTTCGCACAAGTCTTGATTGTTTTTATTTTTGGATATTGTTAGTTTAAATCCTATTTTTGTATTTCTTGTGTGTGTTCAAATAAAATATTCTTCTTTCTTTTCTTTATATAATTTTAACTATCTTGTTTGGAACACCACTTTTGTTATGGGTTATCTACCTTCGGCTAAGTGTGTCTGAAAATAAAACCATCTTTTTATACAATGGTCGTTCGTTATCTTACCTTTAAGTGTGTCTCAAATTAGACTATTTTTTATTCCGTAGTCACTTAGATGTTTGATCCCTATATGAACAGGATTTTATGCGATTATTGCAGTAACAAAATATAAAGCCAGTACAAAATGCAGAATTGCAAATATCACTCGTAATGACGTATAAAAGCAATAAGTACATCTGCATCTTTTTCCAAATACAAAAGAAAATACGCACACGACTAAAGCGAAAATTCCAAATGAAATAGATCCTGTCATAAATATGTATATATACAAATCTCGACGTCCTCCCATAGGAAAGATGCCAATTTCACATTCGTATATCCGTATCTGCGTGTATAAGGAGATGAATATTATTATAATCACTTGGTATTGGCAATATTATAATAATAGCAGCCAAGAATCAAGGGGTCTACTCTCCGAAGCGATAATCCGAAGTATCGGCCTCGTTCGGCCGTTTTATAACTTCCAGTTTCCTTTTTTGACTTTGAGTCCTTACCCGACTTCAAGTCACATTTTGGATTTGACTGACGTTTTTTTTTTCTTTCGTCGTAGTTTGCCATAGTTAGCCGTAGTCAAGAAACGGCCGATACTTCGGATTTATGTTCTGAGTAGACCACCTTTTTTTTTTTTTTGGGTGGGAAATTATCAAATAACTTCTCCCGCTCTGGATGGAGCGGGAGGGAGTGTCAGACTTTTACTGACTAAAACCCACCCGTGTTCCTTCAGATGCCTGTGTGCCAGGGCCATGATATCCCTTTCGGACAGGCTCGTAACCCTGGATTTGTGCTCAGTTAATGACAATGGATCCATTATAACTTAAACAGCGGACTATATTTGGCTACTTCTTCTTCGTCTTGTCGAATCGATGGTACTGTTTTAAATAAGTTGGGTACTTATATATACCTGCTACCTTTGCCAACCCCTTCGAGGAATAAAGGTGTGATGTTTAGTATGTTGATTTGATTAATACAACACTTTTCAAGGCTTTCTTGACTTCAAAAGGCCCGTCCACGCGTGACCTTACGTTTGTTTCCAAATTATTTTCTGCCACAAGGAATGTCTGGACTTTAAAAGAGACCTTGGAAGTTTGTTTTGGAATTCTCCTCAGAGGTACCGTTGGTTTCATCGAGATTATACTGACAAGTAAAAGGATGTTTATTAATACTTTAGAATCAGAATCACACAATTCATAATCATTACTATTATCTATGGTGTTACTTTATGTAGAGGTATGACCAAAATTCTCAACGCTTATCACAGTATCTTCTTTCTAGAGATGCGTGACTGAATGATCTCATTCAAATCATTCAACTCCATACATCATTCAACTCATTCGAATGATTTACGAAAATACTTTAATAAAATTATAATTAGTAACTTACAACAACAATTGCCTACATTACCTTCTCGACTTCGAGTTCCTTCTTAAGGCTCTTACAGACTCACGCAATTTGTGCTACTAGTGTGGCGTCGCGCGTCGCGCCCGTGATATCGTACCAATCTGTACGAGCCTTTATTTGAGATCCTTATATCTACCAGACCCAAATAGGTTCGAGTAAAATTAAAATCGGACTTGTTACAAACTATCTAATTATATCGCAGCATTATGCTGAGATAGGAGCCGTTTTGGGCTTGCTCAGTTTTTTTTTTTAATGCTCCTGTTTTTACTGTTTGTATTTCCTGTGCGTGTCAACATAAGATATTTTTCTTTCTTGCTATAGTTACGCATTCTCGCCATATCAAGTGACAAGGTTCGTATGTAATACGAGAATGCGACCTTTTTCTGCAAATATTTTAATATTTTTACGCCCATAGGCGTCATAACAATAACACTTCTACTGTGTCTCGTTCAGTGTCCTTGAGCTGCTATACCGTTGACTCACCCTACCGCGTTAAAAGATGGTCGCGTTTCTGTTTTCTTGTGACACCTGACGCAGAGAGTTGACTTGATTGTCATGGAAACACCACTATCATTGTGTGAGCTAACTCTTCTATATGTATACACTTTTTTGCGACTTAGTACGGTGAGGGAAAATCTAACGATTTAAATCTTGTTAGAATTTTATGTCAAAACTCTTGGAAGGTAAAGCTATGGAACCTCCATAGATAAATGGGATAACTATTGACATCGTTTAAAAAGAATAAAACCGATGGTGTCTTCTTTATGTATATTTTTCATTGTAAAATGCCTTATATATAAATTTATCTACACCCATGCTATAAATGCTTCTATAAAATTTTCTACAGTTAACTTATTGCCAACATTAAGACAGTGTCATAGTAACCATATCATCATAAAAAGTGTTATAATGTTGTACTATATTTCATAATGCAACTCCCTTGCTTTTGCGATCCCTTTCTACTCATCAAACAGCCACATTCTCACTGGCTACTCAATTAAGGCGCGGGCCCACCGCGGTGCACGGAGAGGCTACGCACGTGTATTAAGCTTCGCTTTGTAAGAAAATGTATGTGGTTGTGTCCACTGCAACCCACGGAGAGGCTATGCATGAATTGACGTCATTGATACATGCGTGGCTTGCTCGAATTAGTGTTGCCCAAATTCAGTCTTGGTCTTGCAGTCTTGGTCTTGTTCTTGCGTTTTTGCAAGACCAAGACCAAGAACAAGACCGCGTATTTTTAGCAAGACCAAGACCAAGACCAAGACTGACCGTGCAAGACTTGAGCAAGAACAAGACAGCCTGCAAGACTCTTGCGTCTTGCAGCTAGGACTTAGCGCTATTTCACTGAGTAGTTAGGTGTAACAGTTCGGTGTATAGGTAGGTACGCTTAGGAATTCTATGAGACGCAAAAAACTGTATCAAAGAATATGAAAAACTGGACCTATGCGCATTACGACTAATACCATAAACATAGCGAATAAAAAAATATCTATTAAAATCAAACTGAGTGCATGCATAGTTATGTTTTAACCATCGGCACTTTGATAATGCGGCATCAAAGGTTTTGTACTTACTTCTCAAAGAAATTTGCCGCTTTTCGGAAGTACATGGTTATGATACACGCGCCGGCGGCTTCTTTTGAAATCTAAAACAATCGTTGCCGCCACGCCGAAATCATAACATTTGTGACACTATTTGATTGCCGCCATAGGGCGTAGGTATACTCATGCAAAATAATTTCGAATTTTTTTAAGAGTACCTACAGGTGTTCCAAAGAATAAATAAGTTTCAGAGTGCTTAGAATGAAAATGAATACATTATACTGATCACGCAAGTAGTATTATGATTAGGTTATAAATCAAAGCTTATAAATCATAAATGTTTATTAAGAAACAGTTACTTCCATGGAAAACGCTATAGGTCAGTTGATTTTTCGAATTTCTTATCAAATCTTCAGTTATTTATTAATCTGCTTGATCTTTACTATGGCTATGTTAATTCAAGCTCACAATGTTCCAATTCTAATACGTTTTTCTAAGATTTAAAGTAAACTTTAATAAATAGTAATAGACTAATAGGTAATTGCAAGACTTGCAAGACTCTTGCTGCAAGACCAAGACCAAGACTGGGAGCGCAAGACCAAGACCAAGACCAGGTGTATTGGCGCAAGACCAAGACCAAGACTGGCTAAGTCTCGTCTTGTTCTTGCATTTGGGCAACACTAGCTCGAATAGGCGGTTACATAGCTCAACGCTGTCGACGTGGGTCTACGTTTCCACTGGAGTACACGAATATGACCCATGACTATGTACAGCTCGCTTATCGCAGAGCAGTTTTCAGTCATACAGCGTAGCCGTACGTAGCCTCTCCGTGCGCCGTGCCACGCTACACATAGTCGTGGGTCTTCGTGTAGGTACTCCAGTGGAAACGTAGACCCACGTTGTCAAACAAATTAATACACGCAGCTAAATTGCGCCGCGTGCCCGTGCTCAGCATGCGCCGCGGTGGGTCCGCGCCTTTATTCTTGGTAAGGTATCTCTTTGAATTTAAAAAAAGAACATTGACATGCACGCGCGTTTCATAACCACAGCGCCAGCCGTAAAGGTTCGAATAGACTGTTGCGATATCGCGCCAGTCTCTACGACCCTTCATTTGGCATGCATTGTTTGTGTTAGATTCTCAGCAATTAAACTTTCCATGAATTTACGTAGAATTCTTACAACACTGTACAATAAATACCCTATGGTTTCAGAACCTTTTATAGAGGATTCATAACATGGGTGCAGATAAACTCTTGTATGCAACTGTACATAATTAGGTAATAAAACACTCTTGTGATACTATTATCACGCTCGGTACCCCTTAATAAACAATAGTTTCATAAATAACTATTATGCCTTTATTTCTATGAAACTGATAGTAGATTCGACCATTATTTCCAAAGAAAACAAGTTTCTTTATAATCATTCAAACGTGGAACATAAACTGCTAAGTTCAAAACATTCTGCGGTTATTTTTCGCTATGCAGAGCAACCGCTTCAACGGACAGTCAGACACTGGTCTCACCGGTTTCTTATGAACCTACAAGACCTAACCTACCTAAAAGAACTTAACTCCATCATCTCCAATGTAAACTGTACCTTAACTGTTTCACATAAAGTTGAAATTAATATTGAAGCGCCGGTATTGTTGTTGGTAGTTAAGATCGAAGCACATGCAAGGGATTTCCAGTTCTAAGGTCAAAGTAGGACGATGTATTTTTGTGTAAACTGTAGTTGTTTATAGTGATTGCTGATTGTAGCCCGTAGGCAGTTCTCTGGTACACCACCTATTTCGAGTCGAAGTTAAAACTGAATAATACAGATAAAACCGTTTGTAAATTGAGCTTTTGATTCTCTGAATGTACCAGTCTGTTATCTAATATCTATCGGCAGTGCAAGATTGCTTCTTACTATTTGTGATGTGACAACTCAATTTGTTGATGACATGGCTCGAGGAGGCAATGTATGGCTGGAAATAGACATTTACCAAGCTATGTTAGTTGTATGTCATGTTGTTTTGGACAAGGTTTGCTACGTTTAGCAAGTGTTCCTTAAGGCGGAAGCGTCATGGTAGCCGCGAAATTCAAATTTTCTTATGTCTTTTTTGCAATTTGCAAGTCTAATGATTATTAATTCTGTAAAGCCATATTTGTGGCGGTCGCGAATCATATTTTAATCAGCATACAACCTGACACGGTGAGTTGCACGAAACCAACATTAGTTTATCGGAGACTTTAAATTGATGCTGTCACTTTTTTTTTTGATACAAAATGTAAGGGATGGCATGAATTTAAAGTCTCCGTTAAGGGGGATGCGCTAAGGTAGCCCGCGAAATTTAAATTTTATTACGTTTTTTGCAATTTGCAGGTAAGTAACAGGTTGTTTGTTGATCTAAATATGATTCGGGGCCGTAACAAATATGGCTTTACAGAATTATAATCATTAGAATCGGCAGAACAACTAACTCTCTTCGTAAAGTCCTATCGAATGACTATTTTTGAAATAATCATTCAGTAGGATTTTATGAACTTAGATAGTTGTAATGATTCTAATGATTATAATTATGTAAAGCCATATTTTTTATGGCCGCGAATCATATTTAGATCAACATACAACCTGTTACTGACCTGCAAATTGCAAAAAACGTAATAAAATTTGAATTTCGCGGGCTACCTTAGCGGATCCCCCTTAAACTAGTGTTGGTTTTGTGCAACTCAACGACAGCCCGTCAAATTGCAAAAAACTTAAGAAAATTTGAATTTCCCGGGCTACCTTAGCGCATCCCCTTAAGCATGTAGGTAAATGAGCTAAGTTCTGTTCTGTGTACATTGTCCAATAATCGTACGGCGATTTTTGTTCGCGCATTGAATTTTCAAACCCCTGTTCGGCGCCGAGAGTTGAAAATCCAACAGTGTATTGTTTTGACGCGCTGGGATCCACTCTGTTGGATTATCAATGGTCGGTTCAACACCGATGGTTTAAAATGCAGTGCGTGATAAAAAATCGTCGCGTAAAAAATGGGCCGTGGGTACCTGGGTACCGCGTACCGAAGACATCATTCAGTCAAATCACATCATCTAGCTAGATGGATAAAGCTGAGCGAACGTATTTATGATCCTTTTGGTTAATGTTGGTCTTTGAATTCAGCTTTGATGGACAAACAGCCTTTTTTTTTTTTGGGTGGGAAATTATCAAATAACTTGGGGAGGGAGGGTGGGGGAAGTGTCAGACTTTTACTGACTAAAACCCACCCGTGTTCCTTCAGATGCCTGTGTGCCAGGGCCACGATATCCCGGACAGGCTCGTAACCCTGGCAGGGTGGACAAACAGCCTAATAGGCATTTAAATATTCAGATCAAGTAACTAAATGGAATGCATTTGTAACATAATCCTATTAATCTCGAGTATTCTAACCCAAATAGTAAACAATTGACCTGAATTATCTATGTGTTAATTACCATCTTGTATAAGTAATTGATAATATTGACTGGGTTTATGAATGAATTCTAGTGTAATATAATATGATACAGTTTAATTATGATGGTAACTATGGTAATATGTATTACCACACACATTACCACATCAACACACACAGCCACTTTGACACACAATTGACGTCAATTCGAAACAAGGATTTGAATATCTAATAGGTGCATAGGTAGCAATCGGATATTCAAATCCTTGTTTCCTATTGACGTAATTTCCACTCAACAAATGTCAACTACATAATATTATATATTAGTAGAGTAAAATGAGTTGATATCAAAATGTACTGTACTATGTTGCAAAAGAAAAAAATCAGCAATGCCATACAACATGGCAATACTGCCAGCCTTTTGGGCAAAAGAAAGGAAAAAGATCTCTTTTTTGGTGTGGTGGTTATTTGGTATGCTAAGTGGATATACAATACTTAGAACCTTCGTCTATGAAAGGCTATCTCTCGGTTTAAGAAATCCTCCTCAATTTAAGTAATGTGTTGTCAATATCATGTTTTCGAATCGAATTAATTCTCATAAAGGCTCGTACAGACTGGTGCGATATCACAATTTCTTTGTCGCTGCCTGTCGCGCCCGCGATATAGCGCGAGTCTATACGAGCCTTAAATATCACAAACAGTTCACTTAATATTTAAGAAATATACAAATTAATCTGAATGCAGTTATAGGTAGGCAGTGAGACGATACAAGGAAAACAGAATATTTAGAAGTTGGCTATCTAAATTCAACATAAAGGTTTTTTTATCATACACAGGCAATTTTTTGTTCTAATTAGGTGTAATCTGTGCGTTTTTTTCATGACATTTACTTGTGGATGTATTAAGGCTCACACAGACAGTCGCGACGCGACACTAGTGGCATAATTTCTATGAACACTTCATCGAAAGTGTCGCGCTACCTGTTACGCCTGCGATATTGCGCCAGTCTGAACGAGCTTTTTACCTTACCGGGTTTTTGTTTGGATGACTTATTTACATATTAAGTCAGACCATCATATAATTATTCCAATTCAAGACATTTAATCAGTATAATTATACTATTAGAAGTGACTTAATAACCGCTCTACTTTGTCAAACAACCTAATTTTGAGTATAAAGGCTCGTGCAGAGTAGTGCGAGATCGCGGGCGCGACGCGACACTAGTAGCACAACAGTCCTTTGTCGGTGCCTGTCGCGCCTGCGATTTCGCGCGAATCTGTACGAGCCTTAATTCTCGTTACCTACCTACGTGACCAATCAGCTAAGGTCAGTAAGCTACTTACTATGGTAACTATTTAGCCTACTTTTGATCTGATTACTGTAGATAATTATTGATCGATGTGGGCTAATGATTTGATGACGTCAGGATAGCCGTCTGTCCACAGGGCCGGAGGACCTATATGGTACGACTACATTTTGCACATAACAGAATTAAGTAGGTACTAAGGATAAGCAGACAGACAACAGGCGAGCAAAGCACAAGCATTTACAAAGTAAAAGGCATTTATTGCAGTAAATGCGGTACAAAATATGGTAGGTATACAGCAAACCAGACGCGCGCGATATCGCGGGCGCGACATGCAGTGACAGAGAAATTGTGCTATTAGTGTCGCGTCGTGCCTGCGATATCGCACCAGTCTGTACGAGCCTTTAGTTTACGAGTACGACATTAATTTAATACACCTATACTGTTTCGTGATTTATTTTTATTAAACGTTATTATTTATTGATTTATTATCAATTTTCTAAAATAGTATTTTGG
This sequence comes from Tiliacea citrago, assembly GCA_963921375.1. Taxonomy (NCBI): domain Eukaryota; kingdom Metazoa; phylum Arthropoda; class Insecta; order Lepidoptera; family Noctuidae; genus Tiliacea; species Tiliacea citrago. The sequence continues at coordinate 25,177,957 of OY992783.1, forward strand.
AGCAACCTGTACTTAAAGAACTGTAGCGCAGAGGTCATTTACAGGGGATTGGATCATAATATCGCATCAATGAAATTAAAACGAATAACGTGCAAAGAGTAGGCGAATTGAAGGAAAGAGAGAGCTTTATTATTTAGTTTGTTAGAACATTTGAATTTTTCAATGTATGAACTATTTTATCTTATTATATTTTTATGATTACTGGTCACCAACCCTACCCATGTGTTAAATTAATTTCGCCATTGTAGCGGCACGTTGTATAAATTGTTAGTGCAGTGACACATTTCGCCCTAAATTGGCATGAACATATTGTATTAGTATTTTACATAGAGCGACTTATCTGACCTCCACAACCCAGTTACTGGGTAACACAATACCCCTTGGTACGACAAAGTGGTCATCATCATCATTTCAGCCGAAAGACGTCCACTGCTGGACATAGGCCTCCTTCAAAGGGATTACCACTATCACCACGCTTGGCGTACGCAGTATGGTGTTAAAATGCATAGAGAACGCTGCTGCCCATTCTCTAGTAAGTTCCTGAGTCGCTTATTACGACACCCACGGGAAGAAATAGGATGGTGCTATTCTTTACGTCCGGCGCCACACAGACAAGTAGTACCTAGTAGGTACTTGGTAAGTCAAAGATCTACAAATGACAGCCAAGAAAAAGAAAATACATCAACACAAACAACAAGATCAAAAACATGAGCAACACATGATGAAAATGATTCCAGAACATGAAAAAGAGATACTTACCACAATTCCTCAAAACGAGCCAAGAATTTCTTACCAAAATTCAATTTCACCTCATCCAACCTAAAATTCGGCCCTTTTGCATTTCTAAACGACGTGGTCACCTTCTGCATAATTATGTAGTTTACCCAACCATTACTTCCCTTTAAACCAATGTAGGCTAATGATCTTATGACGTACATCCGACACAAAGGGGCTCTTAGTCCAAAGATAACAGGATTTATAAATAGGACCCATTGTTTCCTTTCCTGACGCCTTCCGGTCATTATTTATGGGATGATCGGATCGGACAACAAGAGCTAAAGTGCGAAGTTTCGAAATAGCGCAAGTCTGTTGGGTAGTGGGTGGGGGGGTGAAGTTCTAGAATAGAATATAATAGGTACAGCTTTTAGCTGCCTTTTGGTCTAGTGGTCGTAAGCCCTACTGCTGAACACGAGGTCCTGGGTTCGATTCCCGGGTCGAGCAAAGTGTCATTGAGTTTTTCCATCTGAAATTTCTCAGTAGCAGGTCGCGAGTGTGGATTTGTGCCCGGTTGACGACCATAGGCTCGCCCCCCTATTTGGGTGTACCATAGATACGCCTCTGCTCAACCCTACGGGGAATGCAGACGTAATGTTATACATATTATATAGCTTTTAGATATAACAGTTTCTGAGATCATTGGAAGTTGTTACTTTGTTAGTGAAGCTGGATCCTAAGTTTGTAGAGCCGCGTCTTAGACATGACATGGTTTCAAATCCTAGAATGAAGTTTCTCGCCCGTTCTTCTACTACGCTTTAGAATGCGCAACTAGTTTCATCTTTCTGACTGACCGACTCCTTGACAATTCAAAAGTGCCTGTAAATGGTTTAACTGATATAAATACTTTGAGTTTGAATTTACTAATTATTTCAATGTCATTTGTAAGTTAGCAAAGTTTTGTTTTAACTTAAGGGGCAGAAACATACTTATCTTGATGAAATCTAGACTTTGTCTGAAAATGCCAAAACACAGTATGCAAGCGTGGTGACATCATTGTGGTGATCAAAGCCCGTTCCTTGTATGAGAAGCTTTGTTTAAATTCAAACTCAAAGCATTTATTTTTATTTAACCATTTACAGACGCTTTAGAATTATAAGGAGTCGGTCAGTTACTCAGAAAGTTGAAGCTGCTCATTCCAAAACGTAGATTATCTCTATGGAGAAAAGCGGGCAAGAAACTCCTTGAAACCATCCGTAAAATTAAATCAACCCCCTGCATTGGTATCCAAACAGTTTTAACCCTAAGCAGTAAACACGCATAAATATCAGGAAAGTAGCTTCCAGGAACGCACAGCTCTTCAAGACGTCAGCTAGGTAGTTGTTATTACTGATAACTTGTCGGTTTACGTTTGTACACTAATCTAAGTGACCTATGTCCTCAACTTGACTTCGCGTTGTGGAATGCGATAAGCGACTTGCACGCTCCAGTTTATTTTAATAAACATACCAAGAATAATATTCCTTCGTTCCTTACACACACATAAACAGCCTATATAATGTTTCCACTGCTGGGACTCAGGCCTCTTCTCTGTGAGAGGGAGTAAGTCGTAATCAGTCAACCAAAGCCCATAGCAGTGTGGGTTGGTGGATGTCACATGCCTTCGAATTTGATAGAATTTCGAAGGCCCTAGGACATTATGGATTCCTCAAAATGGCTTTGATAATTTTTATCAGATATTTTTGTTTCTGGGCGATAGCTCACCTTGTCGTAACTGCTAATATTAAGACATGGTGGTAATGGTAAAATTATGCATTTGGTATGTTTTCTTCTTCTTGGCACTTCTATGTGTCTGGAATGGTTCTCTAAGCATAATAACTCTGTCGAGATTGGTCGAACAATGTATTTGTCATGTTGACCTAGCCTTTAATAAATTAGTGAAATAGTATGGAGACGGTCTCTAAGATAATCTAATCCTATGGAGATCTAGTAGTTTGGAGTAATTTAGGTTGTAGACAATAGTGACGTTTGTCCTAGAAGTAGAATAATTTATTATTAATTTTGTGACACCTTGGAAAATACTCTTCAGTTTTCTTCAGCGAAGAGGTAAACAGAGAACATTTTTCTTAACACTAGAAATGCAACTCATATTAAAAACGCTGTTACACCATTATTTCTCTTTATTCACACTATAAAAGCGGAGATCACTTTAATTAAAGTAGCATTTTATTCTTTGCATATCTAGAACGAAGCCACAATTTCCAAGGAATAACTGCAGACAATTTTCTACCAAGCTTTTAAAACTTTGTAACCTTTGTACTCCGAAACACGAATTAATAGGGAAAACTGAATATTGCAAGAGCTGCCCAAGTTGCCACGTCGTAAATCCAGGCCAGAATATTTGAGATATCACCGAATTAATCTAGACATCCCGAATTACGGTCAGCCTGACATAAAAGGTAAGCTTCGCTTAAGTGCGGCAAAAAGGACGCAGAATTTATATTAGCCACAAGACACACTGGAGATAATTGTCAGGTATGAAACATACAAAGCCTCAATATATGTTCACGAATTGCCTAAATAGCCCAGAATTTTTCATGTCGCTCGCTTCGTCAAATAATACTGCTCGCTCGCAAGTTGAAACAGAGTCCAAAATGGTACATAAAGCATTTTCTTCTCATGAAACAAACATTTAAGGAATTTCATTGTGCACACGGAAAATTGCTCGGAAATAAAAAGTTGTACTTACATCTACGGACGAATTACATGTGAAAATTTTCTCATATTTCATTTTCCTCCATTATTCAGTGCTCTAATAGGAGCTTTAAAAGTTTTTAATAAGCGAACTGCATAGAACTAAATGGGGCTAGTTCAAGCTTTTAGCACTCGTACATCAGCCGCGTGAATAAAAAAGTGTAAAACCTAGAAAATATCCCTGGAGATGTTTATTGAGCTGCTTTGAATAGCCATCGCCTTTAGACCGAGGCGTTCTACTTATTTCTCGATGGAGCCTTTTTCACGAATGTTACGGCCATTCTTTTACGTCCTGGTTTTAAGAAAAATGTTCGTGAATTTCACGATGTTAAGATGTTTACAACTTGCTGTCTTGCCAACTTCCGGGCTGTATTTCGTGTATGCCCTACTTTTAGAGCCTTCACGATGTACTCCCCGGCTTATATACCTAAATTTCGTTCAAGTATAAAGCTGTGTGTCTCTGTTATAAAGCGCTTAGAAAAATATGTTCCGCGCTCATAAAAAGTGCTCGTGCAATCAGTGGATGGATGAAGTCTATACTGGCAACATTATCGTGAACACAGGCCCTTGATAGAAAAGTCAATTTTGAATACGATCTTGTACATTTTAAACTATCGATCAAACCGATTACTCATCTAAATCAAAATTATGCAGACATCAATTTTCCAATTGACTTTTACTATAAACTTTACCCGTGTCATGCCAAGTTACCCGTTCAAGACCTATTTGACAAATAGGACATCCCTTTTTAAGTCTTAACAATAGACTAACACAGATTTACCTTCAATCTATTTAAGTCACGTTCTTGTCCACAACTTTCTCATCCATCATGTAGTTATTTCCATCCATCCTATTTGGCGGATATGACCTGACCTAGACTATTTCCCAGTCCCCCGTGTAACCCGAGAATTTATACCTAGTATAACAATGAAACCTTTGGAACCTTTTATATGATTTCCTCTCATTTTTCTTGGGGGGTGAGGGTATTTTATATGTTCTGTGATGTGAAGCTGATTTATGTATGTGAATTTGTGTGTCTAGGCTCTTGCTAAGATTCGCTTTCGACAGTGTATTTTTATGTCTAGAGGCTTCCTATTTCTTGAAATCTCTTTAGAGAATGTTAGACAAGACAGGGTGTAGAGTAGATAGATACAGTTTGTTGGGAACACAACTTAACCCTTTCGCGGACAGTGAACGCCTGATGACGTCATAACAATAAAACTTCTATTGTGTCTCCTTCACCGCCCGTGAAAGCGTTAATAACAATTTAAATGCAGACACGATTTTGGCCTATTGAGGGCTTGCCGGTGTTTTCATAACTTTAATGTTATTACAGGTCTCGAAGAAAAGCGCCGTAAAATCTTGGCACACCATTATCGATAAGTACTTATGTCTTTCGTGATAACAACTACAATTTTTCCAATCTGTTACCAATTCGTCACTTAGTTCAATACTTTTATTTAATCTAGTTTTTTGGCAACGGTTACCATAACAAATAGGCCATGTCTCCTTGACTCATAAATATGAAAGAACCATTTTCATAGGATGATACGTCGGTTGCTTCAGTAACTAGGGTTGCGGAGTAATTTGTATTATCATCATGTACTCCTCGGATATGTTCTGTGTCAATCTTGCATTCTTGATATTCGGGTCAATACCGGTTTCTGCGTGAGTGAAATAAAATATTTTTATAAAAATATTATACCAACACGTTTGTTTTTGCGGCGAATTGGAGTGGACTTCGACCGATGAAAATGTTATTTTAGCTTGTGATGGTCTACTTAATTGTTCTTATTTATCATTATAACTGGATTTTAGAGTTGACTCGATTATTGGAAATTTTCAAAAGACTATATTTGTAATATTTTTATCCGACTTGAATCACGTAATAGATATTCCGCTGTTGTAGCGGAAACATATGGCTCCAATTCGTATCGAAAACCGATCCAAACCCACCTCGACAGTATAGGTCAACAGACAAATGCACTTTTCATATAATATCATGTAACTTTTCCATCTAGGTTCCTGTCCAATCCCATTTGGTGCCACCTTTGCGATATCGACATTGACTTGGCCGGGTTTCCAATGTCGCGTTTTATGATCACTCCAGTTCTTCTACATATCTATTTCATGGCGTTCATTTTGTGCATGTTTCGAAAACATGGTTCCTTTTTCACGCCTTTTTCCTTTTATTATGGGTGTGTAGATAGTGATATCTTGTTCTTTGCTCTATTTTAGCTTACCTTCTTAGAATGGTGCTCCCTTCCTCTAAAGTGAAAATAGGTACAATGAAAAATGTTTTACAAAAGTTTAAAGAATTTAACTCTTGCGCTTTTCGGTCGTCAACCGACACTTAAAAGCACTTTTCCCGAGCGAGTTTAGCGTCAGCCGTCAACGTGATGTCAGCTGCCTTGATAAGATTTTAACTGCAGCTGACGGTGTCAAAGCTTCTACCTCTGTAACCGATTTAAAGCTCTATATAAATTGACTTTAAACTTATTTTTGCGGTTTTGCACATGTCGTCTTCTCCACGTGATAAGCTCATGGTGAAGTTCCTTTGGAAGTTTAAAACTAGTCGACCTACACTTGTGAGATTCACATTTATTACTTAAGGATCTCAGCAGCCTAATTGCATAACAAACAATTGCAATGCTTTTCATTCTGACAATTCAATATAATAATTGTGTTATTTACTTACTTAGCCAAGCAAACAAATTTTTCAAACATCATGAATTTCCTTCAAAATCCTTTAAAATCTGATTGTCAGTGTGTATTTAGGATGTAGGTCTAAAACCATATCGTCTTCATCTTTACTGCTATTGCGTATACCAATGTCAATTAAGAACCGTCCACAAACACCGCATCTAAACCACACTCGCAGTATTTCCTCAGAAACGTTCCGATTTACCCGACCAACATTAATGGCCACTAATTCCTATGCGCATATCTGAATAGAATCGCGGGTCTTTACACCCGAGAGGTTGCATATGATATAGAATAAACACGTGGGAGTTAGACTTGCTGGAATATGTGTTTGTTTAAGTCTTAGTTAGACCATAATCCTTTACGAAGATGCTTAGTCGACACAAGCTTGTGTTCAATGTTTTTTATTTCTGTGAGTACGTTTGTATTTTACACGTCAATCATATTTTAAAAACTAGATGAGGTCGGCGTTTCCTATCTGACTACTCTGAGAAGAAAGGCCGAAACAAACTCAGAGGTCACAGTCCAGACAAAATCTTGGTCAGATCATGTGAAGGCATATAGATTAGTGTCTAAAATGAGCTTTTGAGGAAAGAACCACACAGATTGAGTGGATCTGTCCAGTCAGTGCACGCATGTCATGTCATGTCAGTAATCGTGCAGCTCAACTCCGAACTTAAGGAGCTCAACGATACGATGAACAATACCAAAGAAAGGAATTACTCAAGTAAAACATGTGAAGTAAAACATATAATGTCTATTCTAATTGTATCTGATGAAACTGTAAACAAACCCTGTTCAGGTTAAGTTCTTAAGCGAGCACTCACTAATAAAAGGAAATCAGTAACACACTTCTGTATATTTCGAAGGTTTCAACTTTATATCTCATCATTTTATCCAACAATAAATGTTTGAACTACATTATTATATTGTAATTGAAAAATCTGCTGCATCCGGTTAGACTGGAAGCCGACCCCAACATTCTTGGGGAAAGGCTAGGATGATGATGATGAATTGAAAAATCATCGACGAAAATTGAGGTTATAAAATTAACCTCAATCCCATTTGACTCGTATCAAAAATATAATATTAATTCATTCTTATTTTTGTGTAGGTATTACTAAAAAACCGGCCAAGTGCGAGTCTGACTCGCGCACGAAGGGTTTCGTACATTATCTATAAAAATGGCAAAACATAACGTTTGTTGTATGGGAGCCACCCCTTAAATATTTGTTTTTTTTTTATTTAATTATTTATTTTTAAAGTGAATATATAACTAAATAATCTGTGAATATTTCAAGGGTCTACCTGTTGCCGTTATTAATATCGAGCAAAAACGAGCAAAAAAATCACGTTTGTTGTATGAGAGCCCCCTTAAATATTTATTTTATTCTGTTTTCTAGTATTTGTTGTTATAGCGGCAACAGAAATACATCATCTGTGAAAATTTCAACTGTCTAACTATCACGGTTCATGAGATACAGCCTGGTGACAGACGCACAGACAGACAAACAGACGGCGGAGCCTTAGTAATAGGGTTCCCGTTTTGCCCTTTAGGTACGGAACCCTAAAAAGACAATTTGTGAAAAAATAAATAAAATCGGAAGAAAATGCAGAAGTTTTGAAACGCTTTTGAAATTATCCCTGTCACGCAAAACGGTCATTGTATTGAATGGTGCGAAGTTACTATGGCGTTCCTGTGTTGTGACGTCAGATCGTAGCAGTGTTGTCTCTGTCTACAATAGACTAAAAACGCATACAACTTCGGCATGTTTTGAGAAAATAAAACTTTTTTTTTTTACTGTGCCTAAATTTATTTTTGGTTTCGAAAAATCTAAATAAAAAATACAGTCAAATACCCTATTGTCATAATTATGAAAAATATCCTTATGGTGATTTAAAGTCAGAATTTTTGGGTTTAAGTATTCAAATAATCAAATCGAATCACTAAACTTATAAGTGGCACTAAAAATTGGTATCCACACGTACGTTTTCCGATCCATTTGTTTACATTTCATGAGATTATTTTGGAATAGACCGTAGCACGGTTTTTTTTGAAGAGTGGTGGTTACCTAATGTATTTCCATACAAATATGTCAAACAAGAAAATGTTGAGTTGTATGTGTCTATGTCAGTGAGGGGGTTGGACTCATCGTGGAATTGTTTCCACAATATTAGCTGATCCTTCGTTTTTGATCAGTTAATTTTGCAACGGAATTCTCCAGTATTTCTTTAAGTACCAATTTTTAGGATAATGCCTTTCTTTGATAGTTTTTATAGCCATAATTTCAAAGCCAATTTTCAGCATTAAAACAACCGTAATCTCCTATAATAAACCCTTAAATAAATTGAGTTCAGAAACTGGCTAACTATTATTTTTCTATCTAAAGCCTCAATTAGACCTTTCCAGACGCCTCGGACCGAAGGACCAAGTCTTTATTTAGGCTACCTACGTTATCTATAAGTTTTAATGATACTTGTGCTGGTAATAAGCGTTAGTTTCATTTCTTTCGACGTGAGGGGCGTTGTTATTACAGATTATATGGCTCCAACACCTGCTGCTATAACGAGTTGTGAGAGAAATTAATATATAAAAATAGTGATAAAAAACCGGGCAAGTGCGAGTTCAACTCGCGTAGTGCAGGTTCGGTACAATGAATATGTTATCTACCATGCTTTTTACCCCAAGACCAAACTTAACAATGTAGTTGAAAAACATGTTCTCCCATACATTCCAACTGCAAATGTTAGTTTGTACGCACTATATTGAGAGATTTAGCATGTTAGGTTTTCCTTTCATCCATAAGTAAAGAACTATTATTATATAAAGTTTTTTTTTTCAAAATGTTCGGCTCAGCAGTTTCGAAGATAAGGGGGAATGGTCAATTTTCATCTATTTTTTTAAATACCTTTAAATGTGTTTATTTTAAAAATATAATAAAATATATTTGAGACCCTCACAACAAGCCCTTTCTTGATATGTCACATTTATTTACGATACACGTCACAGAAACACACACAAGTGTATAAGGGTTCCGTTTTTTCTTTTTCAGGTACAGAACCCTAAAAACATTGTAACATTGGGGTATCGTGTTACCCAGTAACTGGGCTGTGGAGGTCAGATAGGCAGTCGCTCCATGTAAAATACTGGTATTCAGCTCCGGTTCGACTGGAAAAAGGCTAGGCATTTTTTTTATTGGTGATAGAAGAACATTGTGTACTTTGGTTTTTGCTACACAGACACTTGAGGTTAGACGACCGAACGACGTTTCGCAAAATTGTGTTATTAGTCTAAAGTTAAACTTTAAATGAAAAAAAATATATATATATAATATGACAGTGTTAAGCCACCCCCGCTGCGCCATGTTTTCGTGTTATAAAAACATCTAACATCGAATCGAATAGGTGTTTTTTAGATATTAAAGTATTTATTTCTCCATATAGAAAAAAGGAAACTCGTTTATTGGCATGAGTAGTAGTAATTAGAAGTACTTAAAACCTATTTAAAAAAACAACGAAAATAAATACTCATGCCTGAAGGGCCTCGGCTCAGCATATATCAGATGGCAACACTGATTTGCAGCCACATCTAATGCTGATTTTCAGCTACAGCCCGTGAGTGTCTTACGCTCGAACACGTATTCCATGTACTTATATATTCATACATATACCTCGTACAGCAGTATGGATTTTCTTCCTAAAACCGCAGAAAGTGTACCTTTCTATATAATTTCTTCTTTTAACTAAACTCCCTTTAGATCCTCTGTGTTTCCTACCGTCCGCGTCACCTCAGGTCTACCGCAGCAAATTATTCCCAAAGGCTCTTTTTATATTTTAATGGTTTTACAAAAGATGTTAAAGAATGGAACATAATATTAACTGATGTTACTTAGCTCTGGATACAAAAGGAATAAATTTGGATAGCGTTTCAACAAAGGCGCTTAGAATGTAAGAGATTGATTAAGGTATACTTACATTCTATTTTTGGAATCTGAATTAGATAATGTCTGTCGAGTTTGTTTGGTCATAATTAAACGTTTGGCATTTAGAGGATTTTTTTTCATTTTTAAAGACAGTAATTGGACCTTCGCTGTTAAAAAAATATATATTGTCGAAGACAAATATTACCTATCTATGTTTAAAAGCTATTATGGCTGCTAGTTAGCTAAAAAATATAATAACTGTATTTAAATAGTTTTGGCAACAGTTAAAATAATCCAAAATTAATGTGTTTTCAACCAATATCATTATAATGCACATGAAATTAATAGTTGTTCGAAACACATCATAATAAAACAAAATTGCATAAAGCAACATAAAATCTTAATATTTTACACATAAAATATTTTATTTCCAAAGCGACTCCATGCACGATCAATAAAACGAGAGAACTATTTTAAGAAACCTTAGAGCCGCGTTATTGTAAAGAAAATAAATACCTATATCAAACGCAATTTCGCTTGTTAGACTTAATGATAAATTCGTTGACAAATGTTCAGTCATGAAGAATTGTTTCTTTTTCTGGGCAAAAACGGATTCTTTTCTACGTAGAAAATCTTCAAAGTGTGCAATTTATTATTGTTGAAGAGTATTGTAGAAGCTTTAGCACGTGTTATTCTAACCTCATGTGGACTAAAACACAGTAATGCGACCTCTAGGTACCTACTACAGAAACTGTTACAGCTCACGTACTCCATGCATACGTTAGTATGTAAAATTCTGGAAAGCGGAAAAATATTTCTCCAAGACCTAACTAACACTCGTGGTCCTCAATTTCAAAGCTAAATCACAAACATTTTGGCGACCGTTTGAATATCAAGTAACCAATTTATATTTCGCTCATTTCCGAAAAAGAATAATAAACAAAGGACATCTAAGCCTTTTCCTCAAACAAAAACAAAAGACGCGAAACCTTAAACAAACAAAAATCGCAGGCAGATTGGAAACAATTTAACAGGGAACCATCATAGAATAGTTAAGGACAGAAGGTCGGCTCCATACAACGAGAGTAAGCGCAGGCAGGCATTCTAAGCTTCTCGCACTCGCGACTGATATTCGGTTGAGATCTCCGTATGTGTAGTCTGTTCGATAATATCTGATACACGAGTAAAGAAACTCTGTTCAGGTTAAATTCATACACAATCTCTCACTAAAGGGAATTAGTAAACACATTCATCTATCTGTATTTAGACCGTTTCAATTTTATTACTTTTTTATCCAAAGACATTAAATTATTCACTTAACAATAGACGGGACATAGCGAACAAAATCGTAATCCGATACATTTGTCCTAGTGGGCAAAAGTCGCTCAGTCTAGTGTGGTACGCCTGCATGTCAAGTCGCATTCGTGTCCACAAAACATAAATATTTTCTAAGCAAATATGAGTTGCGCATTACGATATTGCAAATCTTGTTATGGTAAAACGAGTGGACCTAATTTCGGTTTATTTAGATGGCGTCACTGAGAAATGGCATCACAGTTTTTCTATGACATTTCTTCGCATAGCCTCTCTATAGTAAGTATCTTAAATCTCGATGACTTTTTTCAACACTTATTTCGAATAACAATAAATTGTAATTGGAAAATTATCGACGAAAATTGAGGTTCTAAAATTAACCTCAATAATCAAATGAAAAACATCCTAATCATAATCACCATTACGATGTTTTTCATTTGACTTTCACGACAAAGTAAGATTTTCGAGATTAAGTATTCAAATAATCAAATCAAAGCACCCAAATTGCAAATGGCGCTACAAATTGGCTTCCTTAGCGGACCATTCGCATCTATGTGTGAGCATCTGTTCGCCTGCCGTTGTATGGAGCCGAACTTCTGTGCCTACTATACTGTGATTATGTGGCAGCATCCCATTCGGGATCGTGGAGCACGAATTGCTCCGGTCCTTTATCATAAGCCTGTTGCTCAAAGCGAATATAAGGCGCTCAATTCCGTAACAATGCTGACTGTATTCGAGAAAAAAGTTATCGGCTTGAGCTTTTAAAAGGTTGAATGTTTGTACTTCAAACTATTAATTTTCCTTGCAGTTGCGAATCGAAAAGTTTCCAAACATTATAACTCGCATCTACAACTATCAATGCCCAACCATTCTCATACATTTCTTTTATTATTTATTTCTGACTTATTATTATTTTATTAAAACTAGATTAGGTCGGTGTTTCCTATCTGACTACTCTAAGAAGGACCGAAATAAACTCAGAGGTCATAATATCTTTAAGACCGCCCATTGTGTCACCCTAAGTAAAAATTAAAAATTTATATATGTAACTTTTATGGTGTACATAATAAAGAGTATTCTATTCTCTTTTGAAGTCTAGACGTAATCTTCTACTAAGAAAACACGATGATGGAAACGAATCGAACAATTCAACTCTGATGATGATTCTGCCCTGCCGAACTGATAAGAGGTTTCTGCTGGCTTCTTCCAACTATCGTTTCTTTGAATATCATATAGGTATCTACGTACTTAATCTAGCTAACTGTTCCTAGCTATCAATTCCTTTAATCACAGTGAGTTCCTTCGCACATAATTATTATGATGCCAAGGGATTTCAGATGAAATTCTACTCTACCAATGTGTGTTGTTTGTACTATTTGCTTATGATATAACATATGTTTGTTGAATTTGCTCTGTGTCCCGTCAGTGCTGGTTCCAAGAATATGAAATTAATTCAGAGTGATCGTATTTACAATCAAAACGTTGGTAAGTCAATCAATGCCTTAATTAAGACGTGATTCGTCCTGTTATTATTCCCAATTGCTGTTGGGAATAATGATACCTAATATGCATAAAAAGCGGAAGATTGGTTACATACGCAACTTACGATCTTCAAAAACGGCGAATTAATCGAACGGTACTTAGCACGCTTCCGTTGACGCCGGCGACGCTGAGTTCAGGTTTGCTAACTAAAATTATAGCCAAGTTTTAACGTGCTACTTGCGGAGCGTGTATAATTTTTTTGATACATAACATAACGACATGCATGCTCCCCAAGGGTTAGACAGAGATGCACTTATCGTTTATTTCTCTAGATATATTTAAGTGCCATGTAACAGGGGACGAGCCTTTTGCCATCCACCGGCCAAAAATCCCCTCCCTCCCTCTTACCGAGAAGAGGCCTGTGTCCCAGCACTGGGGACATTGTAAGCTGATGATTATGGGAACAAATCCAGTCTCAGGGCTGCTACTGAGAAATTCCTGATGGAAAAATCCAATAACACTATGCCCGAGACCTCATGCTCAGCATTAGCGCCTGCAACCACTAGACCATAAATATATTCCTGAGCAGGCAGAGAGCCGGGCAGTTATAATCAGTAAAATTGTATAGTCGCTTTCTGGAATTTCCAGCAGGATGAAAGAAAAAACTAAACTTAATAATTTTGCCTTAGAATCGCGGAGATTTTTCACAATTTGCGCCAGATGCGGTTTAATAAGGAAAAGTCTATTGCAGTAGTAAGCAGTAATTAAAATGATAAGGTTTCCACCGAGTAAAGTTTTCCACGAATATAAAAAAATAATTATTGAAATGGAAGGTCTTTTTTAAGTGAGTCTTGAAGGTCTTTAATGTTACTGGGTTTCATAATAGGGAATATGCACGTAATTCAAAACGTATCCATTATTTGAATATACATTGTGTAGGACTCAAGAAACAAATTCAATTTTTTTTACATTTTTAATGCATTACTTATTTTACCATTATTTAATTTATGTTGCGTTTTTTTGGTGGAACGGAACGCAAACTCAAAACGCGTCCTCTTCGAAAATGCCGGAAGTGACGAAACAAAACATGTGAATAAAATCTATCCTTTGCTAAATGCTTGAAATCTCACAAAGGTAAATATGTAAGTGCGATTTCTACTTGAATAAAGGCTCTTACAAACACACGCGATATCGCGGGCGCGACATGCACCGACAAAGGAATTGTCTTTGTCGGTGCCTGTCGCGCCCGCGATATCGCGTGAGTGTGTAAGGGCCTTAAAGCATACACAATAATTTAATATATAAGATTTGGGGCTAAAACAGATGTAAACTAAGTAGTTTCGTGAACAATGACGTCACATCATGACCGCGACAGAAACGGACGTTTGTACTGTAGTAGAAAATTGTTGGAGTTTCATAATTTTTTTGAGCATCAATCAGTAGTTCAATTTAACTTTCAATACTTTTCTTAGGTTTATATTACTGTCTATTTTGATTTAGTGAAAAAAACAAAACATATTCCCTATTCACTGCACGACTTTTAAATCCGATTTTAAAGGGAAACTTTTTGATTTTTCTGATCTGTTTATTATACCTATGTATTTCAGCATTTCACCGATTTATCAGATACCTACTGGGGATTGAATGTCCAGAATGATTCCAAAGATGAATATGTTCATTACTTCTTCTTGAATTATAAACACAGATGAGTCCCTAAGCTTTACTACTACCTAATCTTTATACTAGGTACAGAATTAAAACAGTAACTACATCATAACTACATGCTTTATAATAACAAGAGGATATCAATTGTCCCTTATCGCGCATCAAGTATTTGTGTGCATTCTGTCACATAATAAGATTATTCCAAACCATGTTCTAACTTTAAATCAGCCAATCGCAATCATCTGCTGGCACTCTGCCAAATTGCGTTACGATGTACGTTAGTCCGCTTTCCGCATCCTGTCCATCCAGATGTTTTCATATGGGCTGGCTAGCGGCATTCCATTATGCGGTGGCCTTTTAGTGGTCATTACTTCAAGAGACCTTTTATGCAAATTAAAATATTATTCATTAAATATAAAATAAGAACAATTCATTTAAAATTAATTTTATTTAAATAATATATTAAACAAAACGATTAATTTTCATAATTTTAATAATATTTTTTTTAATAAATTATACAATTAATTTTCAAAACACTCATTGTAAAGTTGGGACCTAATACCAACTTGCTAGGTTATTAATAGTGACAGCTAAGATGCTTTTGTTTATGTTATACTAGCTGCGCCCCGCGGTTTCACCCGCGTAAGTCTCGATCCCGTGGGATTATCGGGATAAAAAGTAGCCTATGTCTTAATCCAGGGTGTCAGCTACCTCCATACAAAATTTTATCAAAATTGGTCCAGCCGTTTGAGCGTGAAGAAGTAACAAACATACACACACACTCACAAACTTTCGCCTTTATAATACTAGTGTGATCTATTTGTCACCGAAGTTCTTTCCTTGTAAAGGGCCTTCAATTTCATATTTTTTAAGTACACTAAGTTTCCCGAATAAAATAAATACTTAAATAAAATAGCTAAAAATATTTTTTACTGTATTTTTTGCAAATGTTGATACAATATTAGTGTTATGTACATAAGTTGAATCAGCGCCCAATTCTCATGCTTTTTCGACCCCTTTATCAAACTTGATATCGTACAATTGCCTTAGGGGCCTTCCTGGTCCCCAACAGCACCATAGCAATTAGTAAACCATTTCCTCCTTATAGACCCTCAACAAGTACCTTCCTACAGTAAGTACCATTGAGGACGGATCGGATCAATTATTAACGATGACTGAAACATGATCAAGTATCTCTGACTACCCTCTAACGATGATGCTTCAGTTTTTTACTACCCGCCGCGAAATTATTTTGCACATCATATTTAAACAGGGTTTTGAGAAAGTTTCCGGTTGTTGTACAAAAAGAAATTGTTGCAGGCAAAGTTTGAGTTAGCTTTAAAAAAATGTTTGGTTGGTACTTTCGAAAAATTTATTTTGTGTATACAGAATAGAAGGAACGATGTGGAAGGAAACTACATAGAACTAGTATTGACTGATTCATTTCTAGGGAACTATCTTTATCAAGACCTATGAGAGATTTTGAAATTTTGAATCATACCTAGTCAATTCATTATTTTGAACAAGAAAACAAAAATGAAACCCGAAAATTATCTAGGACTTTATCATACCAACAGTACGTATCAGCATCATCATCTTCATTTCAGCCGAAAGACGTCCACTGCTGGACATAGGCCTCTCCCATGCACCGCCACTTCGACCGTTTCTGTACTTCCCGCATCCAACAGATACCTGCGGCCTTCACAAGGTCATCGGTCCACCTTGTAGGAGGCCTTCCAATGCTACGTGTCACTCCAAACCTTTCGGCCCCATCGGCCATCAGTTCTGCGAGCAATGTGCCCTGCCCACTGCCACTTATGTTAGGCAATTCTTCGAGGTATGTCGGTTACATATACCATACAGTACCTATACCCATACATATACAGTACCTATATTTTTCATAAAAGTATACACCGTAATCTCCGAAATAGACAAAACGTTCAAAAACTCTTCGTTTAAACGTTTTGCTTTCTCGTTTGTTTACCAGTTCTTAACAGGCGGACCAAAAATCACATAAAAGATTTGTTCCTCGAGTTAATTTAAACATTGCTGTTTTTAGACGCACCCCAATTGTGTAACACACTTTCTTTCAAAATCCGAAGGATTTTAAATTTAATTCCTAATCCACTGTTTCCTATGTTTAAAAAATCGTCTGCTCGACAACGTTAATAACACAATGAATGTTGTCGAATTGTCAAAATTAAAAGTATTGCAATTGTTATTCTGTTACGCAATCCCCGCAGACGTATATTTCAGAATCACTGTTTGCGACGGGTAAAATATGATAAATATGCTTTTGAATATGTTAACTGTTTTGTGAATCAATCCTCGAGAGATGTAGAAAAATATTGTGCTATTCTTATCAAAAAAAAAATAGGCCCGTTATGACATTTAACTTGAATCGATTTATCGTGAGTATCGAGTTCCGAGTCG